>CM024599.1:36862796-38104095 GCA_014182555.1 Eucalyptus erythrocorys | reverse complement strand
ACATTGACAACAATTTTAGATGAACTGGTGGAAAAGAATCGAGGGTAACAAATTGTGGATTATGATTCCAGGGTCAACTTCCTGAGGGACTGGAAATTGCGGTGAAGAGACTTTCGAAGATGTCCCGGCAAGGGTTGGAGGAGTTCAAGAACGAGGTCAGTCTAATATCTAAGCTGCAACACCGGAACCTAGTGAGGCTTCTAGGATGCTGCATTGAAGGAGAAGAGAGCATTCTGATGTACGAGTACATGCCCAACAAAAGCTTGGATTCATTCATTTTCGGTTCGTGTTCCTCTTTTTCTGTCTGCGATCTGTTCTTTGCTTGATATGGTGAGCAATGCCTCAATTTGACATTTGTGTTGTGTGTCTATTATGCAATCCTACTAAATTCGAAGATCCTGCAAAAAGAGCGCTTTTGGATTGGAGGAAACGCGTCGACATAATCGAAGGCATTGCTCAGGGGATCCTATATCTCCACAAGTACTCCAGGCTTCGAATCATCCACCGTGACTTGAAGACCAGCAACATACTGCTAGACAGCAATATGAACCCAAAGATATCCGATTTTGGCATGGCGAGAATCTTCGGAGAGAATGAAACTCAGGTGAAAACGATTAGAGTTGTTGGGACACGGTAAGTAGACCTGGTGTATAATCACTAGCCTCATACATTATACTTGCATTTTCCGACTCGTTTACTCATTCATATCCTTATGAATGCTTGAATTCTACATTGGTTAGTGGATACATGTCCCCTGAATATGCAATGGTCGGTCTATTCTCGGAGATGTCGGACGTGTTTGCATTCGGGGTCATTTTGCTGGAGATAGTGAGCGGCGAGAAGAACATCGCCTTCTTTGGGCGCGATCATTGGTTGAACCTGCCGGGAAAGGTAAGTAAAGTACTCCATGACGGACCATTCTTCCCTGATTTTATCATCACCCGAGCTGAACAATTCGGTTCGACATAGGCTTGGGATCTATGGAAAGGAGGGAAGTGCAAGGAATTCGTGGACCAGACGCTGGCCACTTCTTGCTCGGAAGGTTCGGCGGAACGGCTCGTCCAGTTGGGCCTACTGTGCGTGCAAGAAAGGCCGATGTACCGACCCACGATGTCGGATGTGGTCTCTGTACTCAACAACGAGACAATGCCTCTGCCTCTCCCGAGAGAACCGGCGTTCTTAACCAGCAAGACGGACTCGGCATCAAGCTCAAGAAGGCACGGGCATTTTTCTGGATGTGAGATCACAGTTTCAGAGCTCTCTGCCAGGTAAAAGGGTAAAGGCAAAGGATTAGCCATCATGACCCAATAGCAACAGCTGGCAAAGCCAACCAGAGCCGAACTGTTGCTTCATGTATGAATTTTTAGTCCTTCTGTGCACAGAAGGAAGAAGAACATGGCAGGTTTCATATGGATGTACGCAATTTCATAAACATTCGACTTAAGTTAATGGTCAGGCAATTTTTCTAATTCAGCACATCATTGCGAAAGCGCCTCCAAGAGCGTTCTTGCTCCGCCAGCAGCGACCCAAGTCGGGCCCAAGACCGGACCGGTTCTCGACCCGTTGCCTCCTCGGCCCGCAGGAACCGGGTCCGACCCGTTTCGATCTAATCGAGCAGAATCGACAGGCTTTGTGCTAATTACCCAGGACTTTGCCGTGCTTTTCCTGCTTGTTTTGGGGGGAAAAAGTTAGTGCCATCTGCTTGGTTAGCCGGAATTCGATGCCCACTCGGTTTATTTTGGGGAACTCTCGAGGATAATAAAAAAGATATTGGAGGACTCAAAAGCAAAAGAAAAGCTGGGAGCTTTATCATTTGTCATAGACCCTCAAACTTATCACTCCACAAATTCACGTGCATGCATGCAACCCAATAACCCTCACGTAAGGAATTTTCCTTGCCTCGATGCCCGCGAAATCAAAAGGGATGCCACTAAGATCGTGCCACTTCATGAATGTGTTAAAAGGGGTATAGGTCGCTTTATACGTACGTATGTATATGTGAGGGAATATCCGAAGCGTGTGCATACGTAAGATGTTGAGGAAAATTATCCAATTTTTCTTTTTTAAAGCTTAACGTATAGTGGTCAATTCAATTTTAATTTTTTAATTTAGGCCTGAAACTTTTGATAATTTTTTTAATATAATCATTTTAATCAATTTTGGTTAAAAAACACTAACATGAACGATTTTTGTTTTTTATAGATATTTTGATTTTCTTTTCTTTTTTTCTTTTTCTCTCTTTTTTTTTTTTTTTTTGGCTTTTGTTCATGGTTGGTCTTGGCCTAGTTATGCCACGTAGACAACCGGCGCCAATTAGATTGCCAATAGGCTATTTTCGACCATACCCATATTAATTTAGACTTAGTAAACCAATTTAATAAGTTGATCTTGGTATCTCTTGCAAGTGTAAGAGAGTAGAAAATGATGATCAACAGGATAATGTGCAAATTAAGAAAGAGAACTACTGATAAGAAATAAAATAAAGGGGGGAAGATGCAAAAAAAGAAATTAAAAAAACAATTAAATCATCAATTAGATGGGAGGAAGAAAACACCAATTTAGGTAAACTCAATGTGGAGAATTTAACCTAAGCAGCCTCATCCAATAATTCAAATATAACTATTAAAATAATCCTAAATTTGGAAAGGGTAATTGATATTTCGAAATGATTGTAGGTCACTTTTAGAAGAGAATTCGGCCCGATGCAGCCCCAGCTGGACTCACTCATTGCCGCCTCCAAAATTTTGGTTTTTTTATGTGGACTAAAAATAGTTCACTTAGTTATTAGATTTAGGCGATATTTTCCTTCAATTTACCTCCATCTTTTTGACCGGAAATGCTGAAGTGGACCTATGTCACACCGCCTGCACATGGATAAATAATTGACAAATTTTAAAGGAATTATGAGCTTTTTTCCATTTCTACCTCTTTTCTTTTTTCTTTGTTAATTACAAAATGTAAAAATTGTCCACGTTATCATTAGCCATGTCATATAGGACGGCTAGTGTCAAAATTGGCGAAAATGACTACATTAGTGAATTGTCAAAAAGTTCAACATAAATTGGCTAAATTAAAAAGTTTATAACTAAATTGACATCCGTAAAATATGTTTAAGCATTTTTTGGTAATTTTTCCTATGGTAATAAAGGTGACAATGAATGCTCAATGCCAAGGATAATTATTAAATTAGTCTTAAATTTATTGTATGGATGTCAATTTGATCATAAACTTTTAAATTTTATCAATATAGTACTAAATTTTTGCACAAAATTTCAATGTAGCCCTTTTAATCAATTACTGTAAAAAAAATAACAATGTGATGTCCAGTCATCACTAGTTATCTTACATGATACACTAATATGGACAACTTTATTCAAAATGACGTCTTACATGGATCGCTACATTAGCGATTTAAAACGACTATTGGCTGAAATTACTACATTGGGATATCGTGTAAAGGTTTAGGATTATATTGGCAAAATTAAAAAAAAAATAACTAAATTAACATTCTTATAATAAGTTTATGATTGAGATGAAAATTTTCCCCTCAACATAGTGTTCCTCTTAGTCTAATTGCCAAGCCAACCCTTTTGGGCAACTTCTCACAACTTTTCCTTCTTATTAATTATTCTTCCTCCAAAACTTTTTTGAGCTTTGAGATAATATTTGTGTCCTACATGTCGGTGTTTGTATATCTTAAAAAGGTTCAAATATTTCGCGTTATATAAAAGTCAAATTACAAAAGATACAAGATTTAGAAAGGTTAAAAGTTAAAGTAAGTTCAATTAGGCAACGCACGTAATATCTAAATGCAAATGGTAAGTAATAGTAAATAGTAAACAATGCTCTAATTATTAGGTGTACGTTCTAAATCCTTGATTAGAATTTACAACTTTTTTATCAACCATATAATTTGAAAGAGAAAATTTTTAAAACCGAGGAAAGAAAGGAGGAAGAAAATGACAATGGAGGAGTCAGTGCATCGAAGAAGATAAAGGAGAAGACGGGGATCTTTTTTTCTTTAAATTTTTTTTTTTTTTTTCTTTTTTGTTTAAAAATTATGTTGTCTGTTTGTGTTCATAAAGGAGGGTCAAATATTCTTGAATCTCACCAAGACTTGTCTTCCATCATCAGCTCCAAACTGTCTTTATCGAAATCTACCATTTCCTTTCCGTAGTTTCCAGACAACCATTTCATGCGAATTTGCCCCTTTTCCGAGTTTGAACATGGCCATCGACCGAGGCGCATTTTGCTTCTTTCTTTCAGAGCGAAATCCATCGTCTTCCACTAGACATTTTGCTCATCGTCGGTGTAAAAAATCACTTTGTTTCGTACAATAATAGCGGCATTGCTATGTGCAAACCTAGCTAGAATTGAGAATTAATCCAGTAGTCCGTAAACCATTCTTCATAAGTATAAAAACCACTTCGTTTTGTACAATAGTAGCGCATTGCTATGCATAAAACCTAACTAAATCATAAGTGTAAAAATCACCTTGTTTCTTACAATGGCCTAGCTAGAATCAAAGAATTTACCCGACAGTCCATAAATAGATCAATCATACAAACGGCAGTGTGATTTTTTCCGTACAAATATGCTCAGAAACTCAATGCGATCATCACGTAATTTAGCTCCTCTATGTCTCATTAAAATGGGTTCCTACTTACACCTCATGTCATATCAATATAAATGCTCTTCGTCATACGTGTGCTCCCTACAATGGATGTGCGTCGCTTGCACAAAAACTCTGCTGGTCTTTGGCAGCTGCATTGTTCAAAATTGCTCGGTCAAAAAACAGGATGAATAAAAATTGGAAAAGAACAGCAATAAAGGGAAAGTTGGAATTAATTTGCTAAGGAACATGGACAACTTTTGACTCGTGTCTTCCAAAATTTAAGCTTCAAGTACAGAGACAGAATATTCAAAGGGGGAAAATTAACGGGGGAGGGGATAAAGGGAGGGCGGGGGATTAGGGGAATTTGTTCGCTTTTCCAAACGTAGGATGACCGTTAAGACATGAGGAAAACCCTAGCGTCTTACGTACCCATTAAGGTTACTGCTCCTGCAATACTTAATTTGTTCTCTGCGGATAAAGGAAAAAGCCTCAGGAGTGGGAACCTTCTCAAAGATTTTTCGAAGTAAGCAATGACATTCTCTCTTCATCGTGAATTACTAAACATTTCACATGGCACGAGACCAGGTCGAGCGGGTCTATCAAAAAGCGAGGCTAGCTACAAGAGAAAATCAACAGGATTCGATGTGAATCCCACATGATTTGTCACACACGACTAACTCAATCTATCACAATGAAAGTAGATTGAGATGCATCATAGACTATAATTCGACATTGGGGATGTAAGCTGCTCACCAAGATCAATATATAATAAAAGCCAATGTGGGCATGTCCATATGCCATTTGACATGGACACAAGCTTTTTGCATACCAATGGCTGCAAACTTATTCGATTCCAGCATTGCTCTTGCATAAGGAATGATGCAATCTATGAGCCGCCTCAAAAGGGCCCAAAGAAGCTGTAGACTGAGCTCTCCTTTGAACTCCTTTTTCCGTTGTTTTCTTTCCTTTTTGAATCCTTGGAATAACATTTTCTGATTATTATCATTTTCTTCCATTTCTCTCTTTCCTTTTTCCCAGATTAAGGTCACTGAGATTCCTTGTGGTTCAAGGAGGCAAAGTTAAGGATATTGAAAAAGAAATCTCTCTCTCTCTCTCTCTCTCTCTCTCTCTCTCTCTCTCTCTCTCTCTCTCTCTCTCTCTGAGTGTGCTTGGTGGTGTTCCCGAGGTGACCCCAACAAGCATATAAACCCACCCCAAACTCTCATATCTATCACCAATGATAAGTTGTGCTCGGCACAAATCTGTCTTCACTTGACTCCTTTTCTTTCCCAAGGTGAGTTCTGAGGCCACAATGTCATGTGGGTCATCATTAATTCACTCAAAGATTGTCACCTATGATCTTGCTTTCATGTGTCACTAGCTCCAACTTTAATTATGTCAAGCAGTAGAAGCAAGGTTCTTTCATGCAAAAACCCATCCTTGAGCTTTTGGTATTCAGGTGTGAGTAGAGATGAGCAGGCCGGGAGACTGGAACTGCAGGTCGTGCCAGCACCTCAACTTCCAGAGGCGAGAGTCGTGCCAGAGGTGCGGGGAGCCGAGGGCCAGCGAGAGGGGTGGCGATTCCTATGGGGGCTTCGGCGGGAGGAGCGGCTCGCCGTTCAGGTTCACGGGCCCGGATGTCCGGCCTGGTGACTGGTACTGCAGCGTCGACAATTGCGGGAATCATAACTTCGCCAGCCGCTCGACCTGCTTCAGGTGCGGCGCGCCAAGAGACGAGTCGGACGGCGGCGGCGGGGGCCATCGTTATGAGGGCGAAATGTCTCGGCCGCGAGGTTTTGGAGCCAGCGGCAGCAGCGGAGGTGGCAGCAGTCGCTGGGGGTGGAGAGCTGGTGACTGGATTTGCACCAGGTAGGGTTTGATAGCGTCCCGTGAAGCCAACAAAACGGTTGTTCATGAACTATCGTATGCTCGTGTGCATGAAATATCACACTAACAATCTAACATACTCAAAAGTTCACCATGTTTGATTATGCTAGCTAGCTGTTGGAACCTTGTGCCTGCCTTCAACACAAGCACATGTACTACCTGGAACGTTACAATGAATTTCTTTTCAATTTTTGCACTGTGAAATGCTCAGGTCAGGATGCAATGAGCATAACTTTGCTAGCAGATCAAACTGCTTCAGGTGCAATGCGCCAAGAGATTATTCATCTGGTGGCCGGTCTGATTATTCTTCTTGAAGTGTTCCATGATCTGGTAAGTAACAACTAGCCCTCGGACATTATGCAGAAGATGGTGTGTTTTAAGAGCGATATTTAGCCGGTCCGGCGGATTACGAACACACGTCTTGTGTTTTCTTTGATCTTCAGGAAGAGCCTGGAAGAGAATCGAGCAAGAAAATGCAGCCACTGTCTTTTGCATCTCTTTCTGCCAAGAAAACATTTTCCATTGGAGTTATTTGGTGGGCTTGAATGACAGATCAAAAGAACATAAAAGAGTCTTCTTCTTCTAATTCTACTTCTTCATTTTTCTCCTTTTTTCTCCTGTTCTGTGGTGTTTTCATGGTCTAGTTTGTTTTAGCATAGCATCGTAGCTTGCGGGTTAGCAGTTCTATATCACCTGTTTGAGAGGGTTTTCTATGTTTATTGCAGTACTGTGTGAGAATTTCATTTATTTCCCCCCTTGAATTTTCTTTTAACAGTATTTACATTTTTGCCCTATTTAGAAAAGTAATGGTACTTGGAAAGCATTGTCGATTTCTCATGGGAAAAATTCTTGTATGGAATCGAACCATATGAACCCACTCCATCTCCATCATTAAACTATGCGAGCCTCACATGAATTAATGGCTTAAATGAAGTGATTTTTAGTCACCGAGTGCATGCAAGACCGAGCAATTACTTATTTCCTCTTCTTTTAGTTACAATCCCTCCGACCCTTTTTTGAGGATATTCTTTCGTTTTAAGTGGTAAAAGATAAACTTGAATAAGAACTGCAAATTCATTAAGTCATGGATCTTTTGGCAACTGCATAAAAAATATTACACATGCCTTTGGGGAAAGAAACTGAGATGAGTGGACCCTGTTCTCTTCAAATCTGCAAAAGCTGGGGCATTAGTCAAAGAAGATAAAGATCATTTGCATTTTCATTATGGCATAAAGAGGAGACTACACGGCGTAATCCAGTCATGATTAAAAACACTAGGTTTTATCCGATTACTCTATTCATTTTGTCTCTCGGCTGATCTTAGGCCAGTGATTCCTGGCGTATAGTTTACTAGCTAAATCTGGCAATCTGATGCAATGTGCTCTTGGTCACGTTTGGACTAATTGACAAATTATCATAGTCACGAGACAAGTGTTATACAAACCATTTTTTTATCAGAAATACTTAAATCGTTAGGAAACGAGTCAATGGCTTATGTATATATAGCATATTACTCCCCACTCTCCTCGTGTGTAAGGAGAGATGCGCGAGACACAAAGTGTGGATGTAAACACATCAAACAGACAACCATAGACATAAAAACGGGCAGAATAGTAAGTGTAGCAGACGGAATGCGTACAAGACAGCATTTGAAGTCATGATCTATACTAACACCATATTAGACGAAACATTTTTTCTAAAAACTTCAGTAATTAGAAAACGAACCAACAATGTATATATATGGCATGTTACTCAACAAAGGGCAATGCATGGTATATCTACCATAGTATGCATGGCTTCACATGATTTAACTTCAGAAGGGAATTCAGCTTAAGACCTGCTCTAGTATTTAACCAGTTGAAAACTCCCAGACAAACAACACAACAGTTGAATGATAAGAAAGTTCAAGTATTTCAAATAAATCTCATGGCAGATTCAACCATTGGAATTGCTTGCCAGTTCACCTTATTCCTGTTATACATGTATAGAAGGAAAAATAATCGAATAGCAGATAGATTAACTTCCCACATTCATCGTCCATCATCCTATATTTTCTGTCAGAAGTAAATTGCTAGCTGTAAAAAGTAGGATAAAACTACAGACTACTTCTACCATGATTTCTCAAAATTTGTCAAGGCACATAGTAATATGCCAACATGTCAAAGTTTTGCTTAACCTAGGTTTTAACATTGATTAATGTAAAGAGGGTACTAAAATAAGAAGATGGATCTGCTTTTAAAGAATAAATTCACATAGGATTCCAGAGCTTTTAAAGGAACAGCTTTTAAAGGTCCTCTCATTGACCTGATGGGTATTTAACTGCAAGATTTACTGGTCAAAAAGGAAGCCCAACACCACCTTCAATCAGTGCCCCTGCTACTACACTCCATTATTTAGCTTTTTGCAAGATTCTTTGTCCTGCTTTAAGCATTTCCTTTATGTTACTTCACTTGCTTTGCTGGTGCTAGTGAAGTACCTTCCCACTGATGAATCAGCCAAACAAAGTTAGGATTTATATGACTCAAAAAAAAAAAAAAAAAAAAAAAAAAAGAAGAATTTACATGTCGAAGTTGAAGCAGCTATCATTCAAGTAGTGCCCGTGCTTTCCTCCTTCCTTTCTTTCAAGCCATCAAGTGCCTCTCTCTCTAGTAGAGAGATGGAGAGAGAAAAGAGACTCAGTAGTGTTTAAATGAGGAAAATGCAACAGCGTCATACTAATTAACACATCTTCCCTGCATTTCATTGATCACATGGTATCAACTACTATATAATGGATTAATAAGATCTTTTCGGACAAAGAAATCCAGATATGTGCGATAACATATATCTGGATCAATAATAAAGGGCTTAAGGTGGAAAATGCAAAAGAAATGCAACATTCACGATAATTATTTATATTAGGTATCATAACCATTCTCTTTAGAACCATTTCTCCCTTCGTTTTTTTAGATATGGGAACATCCTAGAATGGTCTTTAAGAAGACGCTATCATAATTTCCATGTTCCCGACAAATTCTAATCTAAAAAAGACAGAATATCTAATAAAACTCATGCTCAAGAAAGAGCACCATCCTCCTCTTAGATCATAGAATCTGGACCCAACATCCATCTTATCAGACAACTGCAGTGTACCAAGTACAAGAGTTGAAAATGTTAATCAATACTGTGATGGTCAAACGGTAGCAAAAACAAGATAGCTTTTATCCAATTCAAAGCTTGATAAATTGACTTTATCAACTTTTTAAAGTTCTCCCTTTCGTATTTATTCATAAATTTAGCATAACGCACACTCTCTAAAGTTCTTTACTTTTGTCCCTTTATAAAAAGGAGCCTTTGATGTCTCACACATTTCAACTACAGTTGTCACGCTGCATTATTTCTCATGGGGTAATGCACCACTTAAGTTCTTAGAAAACACACTGCTACAGCCATTTACCTTTTTCTTTTAACTAATCTCCTTCAGATTAACAAATTACATTACAATGTGGATACCACTTGTTTAGATAAAGCAAAGTTAAAAAGCGGTACTAATACCCTACAACTACATGTATTAATTAACCTTTTTTTTTTTTTTTTTTTGGTGGGGGGTGGTCGGGGTTGGGGTTGGGGGTTTAAGACGGATACATGTATAAAAAACTATGGTAGTTCAAAGATGAATGCATCCCCAAAGTACTTGTGGTGATGAATAACATAATGTGTCCTCATCTTCAATTTCTAAACCTTTCCAATACAACAAAATTAATTTGCTCTTCTTTAATCTCTAACTGGCGGCTAGGTGCTAGGGTACAGCAGCAAATTACAAAAAGAAGTCCTTGCTGCATTTCAGAGGCCGTTTCTATTTGTGCTCCTAATATTAAGCTGATTTTCTAAAAGAGAATATCAGAAAACTACATAACCCGAGTATGTTCGATGGTCACCTATATGTTGTTTAGTCTGAAATTGCTTTTCAGTCATTATTTTTTGACCTCAAACAATGAGTGGTTCAAAGAGTTGCGATGTAAGTGCTAACCTTTGGCATCATTTGGCTCTTTAGCACACAAAATATGATAATCTAATTTGTTCGTTACTTAATCCAAATCATCGGGAGTTCCTAACATAAAATTGACAGTTTAGAATCCTGAGTCAAAATCAACACATTGATAGACCAGGGAAGAAATAGAACTTGTCATGTCGATCCGAAGCTCTGCAAGCTCTGCTGAGCAGAAGATTTTACAAGAGAAACAGCAGCATGCCTTCAGAAAGAGCATTTCAACAGGCTTGCCACTCTCTCGTGCCCCCACTTTGCCTTTTTCCAGTTCTTTCTTTTCTTTTTCTTTCCTGAAATGTAGACTAAATTGGGAATTGTAACAGGTAAGCGGGCTCTTGATGGTTCACCTACTAAGGTTGAAACCTTTTTTTTTTTTTTTTTTTTTTTTTGGTATGGCTTTAAGAAGTAACATTGAGTTAACAATGCTGCTACTGGCAGATTTCTAGAATTAAAGGAAACTGATGCTTGAAGGAAACCGAGCATCCAGATTAGATTGGCTAGAGCAGGTCCATTGCCAAATTCAATTGGGATTATAATGCACATAACGCTACCTCCAAGAGCGCATAAGCATCAAGAATGGACAACTAAGTTCGCAACGAATGCTTATGCTAATTGTCCTTTTTCTTGTGCAACAGTAGCTTGGTACACAGTATTCATATAAGTTCTTCGGCGGTAGAACAGGCGCTTGCGAATCACAGAAGTTCTGCAGCTTTGCAGCACTAATAAACCTCAACAGGACATGTAGGGGTCATTTAGGGACAAAAAGTCTTAATGTGCATGTGGCCACCAATTTAAGCATAAATTGCCTGAAACAGAGAATAAGCAAGTAGGAAACAAAAGGAGCCTTAACATGCGCATCACTACCACCTTTGCATAAGTGCTCAGAATTCCCAAGTGGTAAAAGAAAAACATGTGACCATTGAGGTTGAGAAGGAAGCAGACATGGCATGAAAACTATCAATGACCTTCAAGGAAAATGTACTTTGCGGCTAAAATTGGGCATAAGCAGTAAAACGTGAGTTTTTGAAGATGAATTTGACAGATGGGGATTACAGTTAGGAGTCAACTTCCCTCAGGTAAAGCCAGTTTTGTCTTTGCTCTTTGTTCTCTGAATCTTAATAAGCAGTTATTGTTGTTTATTATTAGTCTGCTAAATTGTGAGTTCAGCAAAAACCTACTCACTTGTGCGAATGAATCAGAAGTAAGAGTGAAGAGAGACTGCTCGGTCATAAAAGGCATACATACCCAACAAGCCATATAAAACTCACAATTCAATTGATTATAAAAGTTGGACTGAAGATCCATATGTTGACGTGAGACTCTTCAAAAATTTTGACAACAAGAATCCTAACAAAAAAAGAGTGACATCCTCAACAGAACTAGTGCTTCCAATTCATCTCATTTCAGCTTAGATTTTGATGAGCTCTGCAGTGGCTTTGCAATTGTTCGAGCAGGAGCAGGTCTCATGGCCTTCTTCACATCATATTTAATGGATGACAAGGCACAGATCAATGCAAGCAACATCGTAGGATAAACATAGACTGCCTTTGCAGGATCCACATTCACAGGCTTTCCCAAGATGCCCTCCTTGACAAGACCCCAGATTATTAGCAGCGTCCCAAACATGCTCATCCTCCCTGGTTTCAGCAGACCCACAAGTGCTCCTGCCACAGAGAAGTAGCTTCCAGCAAGAACCTGGAAGAATCAACAGGTGGTGAAACAAACTATGTCAAGAACTCCAAATTAACAAGAAAAGCATGCAAGAAGTTTGGTTGTACGACATATTGGGCACTCTAAGAAACAAGTGACACTTCAAGCATTCTATCGCAGGTAGAATTGGGACACTTATGAGGAGACAGACTGTAGTATTCACGTCAAGCGAAAGCACATGACTGAGAAAAAGTATCGATGCAATAACTGTTGCCTGTAAAGAGTAGACGCTGGAGTTTTCCCTTAATTGGGTCAAATTAAAAAAGCAGCTGTTATCTAAAGAACGTAAATCATTTACTTCATGATCTCGCACATGCACTGCAGTGTGACAAACGTACAATTTATGTCAGTGTTTAGCTGAAAAAAAAAAAGAGCGTATGCGACAAGAAGATGAGACGTAGAAAGATCAAATAAAAAAGAACCTCCAAGCGCTGTAGATCAACTACTGCTGGGGCTTCTTTCGCAGTAGTTAGATTATAGATATCCAGCAAATCATTCCAGCTTGGAACTGCCATGTTCTGTACAAGGCCATTGACAACAGCTCCAGGGTAGAGAAGGGCCTTCACCGCAGGAACAGGGATTATCTCACTGGCAATAAGCTGGGATGACGTGACCTGTATCGGGGTCAAACACACACCAGACCTACATGTGATCCTGCACGGTAGTCCCGAACGAGATAAACTGACTTAGAGAAATGCTTCAAAAAGGATCCTTCCACCTTCTTCCACATTAGTAACACTATGAACTTTATACATGAATTTGAAAGAAAATAAAGATGCCGGCTAGACTTTCCAACCGTATATTAGATCTCAAACTGTAACTGTCCTTTAGTAGAATATCTGAACTTCACGGAGCAGTTATGATACTTGGAAATCTAAACTATCATAAGAGCCAAGTAGGCATGGCAGAGAAAAGAACAAGCCGGTGCCGTATAACAGTCTAACTACCTTGCACGGGGAAGAATAAACGGGGTGCTATCTGCCAGAATACCAGTCTCCAGGAGCACTTACCAAATGGTAACCGACAGTTTCAAATGGAAAGACTACCAGCCCCCAGAAAGTAATCAAGAAACAAGGTTTTATTACGTGGTTATTCTCTATTCGTCGATATCACATGAAGCAAATTTTTTGTCATCCCAAGTTAACATTTAGCGAAATCCTAAGATCTCATCCTGCTCTGTCACGATGCAGCAGAATTGCAGATGGGCAAAGCTATTTCCTTTTTCTTCCCCTCAGCACTGGAGAAGAAAGACGTCCCCAAACCCAAAGCAGCGACATCATAGAACTACTCTATGCTCACCAAAACCTCCATGATTCTCATTTCTTCGATCAGAAGTCGCCCTTCAACTCTACCGCACTCGAAGAGCAAAAATGACATTGGCGAGGACAGCCCGTTGACTAACAGTGCCCGAGAACAGGCTTCTTCACACGCACACAACACTGACAAAACCGAAGTCCCTTCCTTTCCACTCCGAATCCATCCAAGCAAACAAAAAGAGAGACAAAGAGAGAGAATTTCCATCATCTCCGATCTCGTTCGGACGATTCTATGCATAATTGAAACATTGCAGCTAGCTAAACCACGCCCGGGAAGGAAAAAACAGACAAGGAGGACACTCGATTCCATTCGCCGGCCGGCGGCGACGTTCGAGCTCGGAAGCTCCCGCCGGCGGCCGGCGGATCGGGCGGAGAGAAGAGAGAGCGCGGGATCCGGGATCGGAGGATTGGGATTCACCTGAAAAGCGGGATCTGGAGGATGATGAGGAGGAAGTAGAGGCGAGAAGCTATCGGCGGGACCTTGCTCATCCATCCCATCGACGCCATTGACGGTGGGACTCGCGATCTCTGCGTCGCTGCTTTCCCGGCGAGGAATTTCAGGCAAGAAAGGAAGAGGGGATGATTCGAGTTCTCGAGCGAGAGCGAGACGGTGGGGTGTATATCTACGCATTTTGATCGTATTATTATCCAGGACATCATTAGATTTTAGAGGTGTCATTTGATATTTCCCCTTTTTTTAAGATGATTAATTTTTTTAATATAATGAAATTACTCCAATTTCTCTTTTATGTATGAGTTTCGAGCACAATTGCAAACACCCATCGGTCGCAATCCATAAGAAAAGTCAAAGTTATCGAGTAAAGATTTATATTCTTTTTTAAGTATTCACCCTATTTATTCCTATGAAAAATTCGGTGAGGAGGTAGATAATTTATGGAGGAAACATGATTAGTATTGATTTATTTTCAATTCGTTGAAAGTCATAATAATTTTTTTCAATTCTTTATAATAATCACAAAATTGGCATGATGATAATGTTGTGATTCTTCTTTTGTCTTTTAACTTAGAGAGAGATCATAAGTTTAATGTCATGATGACTCATGAGAGCTCAAATAATTGAAGGTTGGACGGTGCAACTTACTGAACATACAGGTTGTTTTTGGGGGGACTTGCATTTTTTTTCTCGTTAAGATAAGGAGATGCCGCTTTATTAGGTTAAATGATCAATCAACCGCACATAAAAAAAAAAAAAAAAAGTGTGATGACGAGATTCTTGTTTCTTGGCCAGATAACGCACAAAGAGCGTACTGTAACTCAATTTCTGGGCTTTGGATTCAACCAATTTTGAAAAGCTCCCATCAAAGGGGCAAAAAAAAAAAAAAAAAAAACTGGGAAATTTTCACTCAACTAAAGACGCTACGAGAATAAAGTTATCCTTATCCATTACGGGCCCGACTGAATTGGTGGCATACGAGCGAAACCCCCTCATTTTCTCTGTGGTATTCTTAAATTTGATCATTTGCTTGTGGAATGATCGTGTATTTTTCGATTGAATGGAAGATTTCATAGTGAACTTTGAACGGGCTTACAAAGAGCGGAACAAAAGAAGAAAAAACGGTTGCTGAACCGGTTATGTCCGAGATAAACATTACCAATTCTTGCAGAGAGAAAGGGGGCCCTTCATGTCCCGAGCAACCAAAGTTGGCAGATGCCTCCGGGCGCATCGGCTAGCTTGTCGGCAACCTCATTGGCCTCCCCGGAAAACGGCTTTTGATCTCATGCATTTCCTCAAACTGGCTGCAAGGCATCCTGCAATTCTGGAACGGCAGGCATCCCCGTTCAGATGGAATTGGAAGAACAATCGCTCACCACCCCGGTTACCCCATCTTGCATCTGATTCACCTTGCAAACGAGCTCTCCTCTAAAAGCCCAGATTTCAGCTCCCAAAGCTATAATGGACATCAAAACGGGCCGAGAAACCACGAAATCCCGTTTCCCTCTTTTTCTCTAACGAAGTTCTCTTTTCTTTCCTACTTTGCAAAAAAAAAAAAAAAAAAAGACAAAGAAAAGGCCTCCTTAATGCATTAGTAATAATTTTTCTTAACGAGTAAAAGGGTGAGAGAGGGGGATCACAATCTTCCCATTGCCTCCGTTTTTTATGATACATTAATTAGTTGTTTTTTGCCGGTATCATTATGTGTTAATTAAGATAAGTAAAACTAACAAAAGAAATTAAGAGATAATAATACAGATGATCCTTAAATTTTAGTTTAATATGCAACGAGGTCCTTAAACATCCTAATGTGCGGTGTGTTAATTTGTTCAACTTGATCCATTAACTTTTAGTATATGTTCAATCTAATCCATAACCGACCCAAAAAAAAAAAAAAAAAAAAACCCTAATCCATAGACTATATAAAAATGGTCATTGTTGTCCTTCAATTAATTCAAAGTCTAGAACAATATTAAACATTTACACATGGTTCAGTTGCTAAATTCAACGTGCATCAAAAGTTCAGATACAATATTAAACGAATTAAAACTTTATGAATCACATCATACTGGCTAAATTTTAGATATTACATTGAATAAATTTAAAATTTAATGACTATTTGTGTCATTGTCCTAAAAGAAGAACTTTTCGAGGCTTAGGACTCGTATGATAACAATTTTATTTCGTTCCATAATTATTATTTTTTTCCAGACTTATTTCTAAAAAGAAATTCATTCAATAAAACTATTTCATTTTTCTATTTTTTGAATTAATTTTTACTTCATAAATAGATTTAGAATAGAAATTAGAAGTAAAGTTTTTTTTTTTTACTTTTCTCATCTATTTTTCGAAATAGACTTGAGAAATAAAAAACTCTTTTCATCATTCATTCTCGCTACTAGTCATTTGTCCATCCATTGCTATTGGCCGCCGTTCACCATCCGTTGCTGCCACTCCTTACCGCCACCATCAATCATTAGTTGTCACCTACCAACTGCTACCACAATTGGCTGCCACTACCTACTACTAATCAACGGTCATCAGTCGCCATCGCCATTTGCAGATCATTGATCTTCGGCTGCCAGTCGCCGCTAGTCGCCAAACACTGACCACCACTGAAGGGTGAAATCTTGTGTCGTTATCAAACATGTACGTTTGCATAAAAATCATCCAATAATTTTTAAATATATATATATATATATATTTCTCTTTCAGAAATTAATTTTTGGTTATAATAGTTATAATTTATGCCCTTAGTGTGCACATAAGGGCTCTATTAACTTGACTTGACCAAGGACGATTGTCACCTCTTACGAACAGCAATCGACTCTAACGATTTCCTCTATTCTTTTTTTTTTTTTAAATAATACATTAGTTAAATTTCTTTAAGGCCAAAATCATTATGCATTAGTCAACATAAGTAAAAATAATAGTAAAAATAATAATAATATAAACTCCTCACAAAAATTGTCAACAAGGTTGGAACGAGAATCCATGGGCCGTGGCCTGAAAACAAGATGTAGGCCCCCAAAGACTTCCGGTCCAGTCCAGTCCAGTCTAGCCCGACCATCCCATTTCTTCAACAATGGCGTCGTTCTCCCCCCTCTGTTTCTCTCTCTGAAACCCCTGTACAGTGGAGCAAAAACCCCTGGCGATAGACGGAGATACCGACCCCCCATGGCCTTCGCTCCATCATGCTCCGCTCGACTCCTCCGCTCCTGGGTGCCCGAGAAGCGCCTCTTCCTCTGCACCGACCACGAGCCCGCCAGCCTGAAGTTCCCTCTTCCCGGGACCCGCCCCTCTCGCTCCTCCCCCTCCTCCGCGCTCGCTCTCGCTCGCCGCCGCAAGAACGACGCTCCGGTCGCGAAGAAGAAGAATAAGGGCAGGAACAAGGTGAGCTCTGTTTTCTTCGTTCTTGGTACGTTAAGAAAAATGTTTGGAGCCGAGCTGAGTTGTCGAAGGCGTCGAATTCGAGCTCGGTGTTTCTCTGAAGCTGTTCGGTTCATTCCGTGTCGCGTCGTGTCGTGTCGTGTCGTGCTGGGTGGGGTTGTGTTGCTTCCTTCAAGTTTCGTCTCTGTTGTGATTGGACACGGATGGCAAGCTTCGAAGAGCTTGCTCTTTTGCTGGATTGTGCTTGGTGGGGGTTTGTTGTAGCGTTTGGTTTTGGGCTGTTGTCTTCAAATTGCATCTCGGGTAGAGTTCTTTATTGCCGAGGAGTGCTTTAATGTGCTGCCATGAGAACCAGATAGGAGAATTTTTGGTTTGAAATGGAGAATCTATGACAATCTTGGCTTGGTGAATTGTTTGCACATGGAAAGTTGATTCCCTTGTTCCAGCTTGGATGTGGATTTTTGGGATTCATTTTTCACAAATAAGAAATGATCAGTATCTCTGTAGATTATTGTTGTGGGAGATGTAAGGAAATTTATGATCTTTTTCACTCTTTGCAGCAGATTTTGCCTAAAGGTAATGATGAGGAAGAGGAGGTTTTGGATGAGGATGCGTTTGAGGCGCTATTCAATCAGCTCGAGGAAGATCTCAGGAATGATGGACTAACATTGGACGACGACGATGATGATATAAGTGAAGAAGACCTTGCTAGGCTTGAGCGTGAGTTGGAGGAGGCCTTAGGTGGTGATGACCTGGAAATGTTTGCTGGTCCTTTAAATAACTCAGAAGTTGATGATCATGCTGAAGTGGAAGATGGTGGCGATGATGACGACGATGTTGAGAGCCCAGTTGAACTAAAAAGATGGCAACTTAGAAGATTGGCTGTTGCTCTGAAAGCTGGTCGTCGGAAAACTAGGGTAAGCATTTTCTGTAACTCATGCTCTTCACATAATTGATTAACTATTTATGCTGGCCTATATCGTAGTTGGTGAGACACTGGAGTGTGTATTGACTCAGACATATTAATACAGATGTGGCATTATGTTATTAATCGCACGTATAAGAAGAGGATAGGAAAGGATATTGGAAACTGTGTTCTCACTGGAGCTTTGAC
Organism: Eucalyptus erythrocorys; assembly: GCA_014182555.1. Lineage (NCBI taxonomy): Eukaryota > Viridiplantae > Streptophyta > Magnoliopsida > Myrtales > Myrtaceae > Eucalyptus > Eucalyptus erythrocorys. Next base: position 38,085,582 of record CM024599.1, on the reverse strand, counting down.
CTTCCTTTTACATCATTGGTTGTGATAAGATTCATCCTCCATGTGTGTTTCATCCATCATGTGGTTTTCCTCTTGCAGATTAAAAGTCTTGCTGCTGAGCTGTGTCTTGATCGATCTATTGTTCTTGAACTGCTGCGAGATCCCCCTCCAAATCTTTTATTGATGAGTGCTACATTACCTGACGAACCTGTACAAGTGGGAACAGTCCTTGAAGCTGAAACCGCACCAATCGATGTTGCTCCTCATGAGACAACAGCAGATGCTGCGGACCCTGAACCTGAACCCAAACCCATTGAGAACAATGAGAAGGTTCCTCTTCATGTAATGCGGCAAAGGTGGTCAGCGCAGAAGAGATTGAAGAAAGTGCAAGTTGAAACTCTGGAAAGAGTTTACAGAAGAACAAAGCGCCCAACTGTAAGACAAAGTTGCACCTTAACAATTTGCAGATTTTGTTTAGTGACAACTCACCACTAATTGTCTTCCATATTACTCTCTTTCTTGCCTTTCGTTTGTTTTTCCGTATGGTCAAGATGAGTTGGGGAATAGTAGGATTTCGAACCCGAGATCTACTGGATATTGGAAAGGGTAGACCAGTTCTAGGCCAACTTGTTTGGTTAATTAATGCTGATTAGTGCACTACACCAGTAACAACAAAAGATTTTTGATGTTGGTGTTTAGAAACAGGGTTGGAGTGGGGTTCTTATTTCTCTTCCTATCTTTGGTCCAGTCCAAATAGCTATTCATTCCCTGAGGAGAGGAATGCCCATTCCTTTTCTCTGTTTTTCGAACAACGCATTTTTTACATGCAAGTGTACTGCTTCTTTTTTTGTCTCTCCCTTGCTTCTTTTTGAGGACATAGTCAATATTTGACATTAAGCCTTTTGGATTATTACATTGTTTTTCTGTCAAAATCAAATGTAAATATTGCAATGATTACTCTATTTTATTCCTCTTTTAATTCCATTGGATTCCTTTTCCATTCCATTCCTTCTTCGATTCTGTTTTCACGTAACTCCCTTTCACCATATCAAGAGCCATTAAATCCAATTTCTTTTGTTAAGAGTCGTAATTGTCGTAAAAGATGCAGGAGGGTTTCATGGAGGAAAATTTTTTCTTAGTTTGGTCTGGGAATCCTGACACTGTTGAGAGTAATTTTGCTGCTTCAGTTCAGCATGTATTTACATGAGAGATGCAGAATTGCTCCTTTTTAGCTTTATACCCTTGGGAGTAAATTAAAAGCAGACGACAATCCACCAACATTTAGCGATCACTCCTTATGAGGGGTCTTAATTGTTCATGAAGCTTCGAATCTGGGTTATCAGTCTCGATGTTCAATCTTCAAGGTCGACAGCTTTTGACCTTCTCCTTTAAAGTTAATTGATATTATGCAGCAACTTTAATTATTTCAGAATTTCAATTCCAAAGTAGAAACTTTTTGACGTGATACTAAAGAAAGTAGAAAAAAAAAATGGATGCAGAATGCAATGATCAGCAGCATTGTGCAAGTGACCAGCCTACCCCGGAAGAGAATCGTGAAATGGTTTGAAGACAGACGTACTGAAGATGGAGTTCCCAAAGAACGACTTCCTTACCAAAGACCCATGCCAGAAACTGTTTCTTGAAAATGGATCTGTAAAGTTGTATCAATTGTTTTTTCGTTCTGTGAACTGGTGAAAGTCTAGCCATATGTGCAGCGCCATTCGTGATATCATAATTGATATAACGACCCAGTTGATGCAGTAAATCTCATGCTTCATGATGTTCCTCTGTCTGCAATATGTTGTCTTTCCTTTCATTTTTTCAGCTTGTTCACGTTTCTTTTGGCCTAACTTGCCGAGCTAAACTACCGCACCTAAATCAAAGCTACAGCAAACGTTGTACACGGGGGGTTCAGAACGCTACTTGATCTATGAACAGACGATAACGTCATCCATGACAGGACAGGATATCACGGACATGGATTTTGTAATGATCTTGATAGGTAAATCGCTATGAATCTTGATAGCTGAAGTTGATACCTTGGCCATTTGATGCAATCCATTGCTTTATTGCTTGGAACACCGAAAAATTCGAACGTGCTACCTTTTGTTGGCACTAGGATCTTCAGCTCTTTTGATCGCTATCTTTGGAACGAGTGAAGATCTCGAACTTGTCCTGCTTTCCCTCTCCAGGAATCGTCCGGTCTGCCGAACATTGATAAAAGACGGTTCAAGGGAAAGCGTGATGCACGCATGACACCGCCAAACAAAACTACAAAAGTTAGGCATTTCGACATGGATGTTTTCTGCGTCGAGATGTTCGGACAAACAGGACAAAGAAATGAGACACATGCCGGACCAAAGCTCTAATTTGTCAAGGGGCAAGCAACGCATGTCCAATATGAGTTGACCTACCCAGATGGCATATGCCATCTCATGGCCTCTTTCCAAAGCTTCTTCCTTTCAATTTCTCCAATGCTCCCCTTGTCTATTTATACCTGTTTGCATACGCCGGGCAACATAGGAACCAAAGCCGCCGAAAACTCAGTAATCATTTCGAACAAGCGCGAATGGCAGAAGCTCCGGTCATGGCCACTTTGCAGAGGTCGGCAAAGTCGTTCAGGAGGCAGGGCTCGTCGGGGCTGGTCTGGGACGATGGCCTCCTGTCGGATCAGTTCTATGAAGGCGCCAAGAATGATAAGAGCGACCTCAAAGAGCTGAGGCCATGCCAAAGCGCCAAAGCCAGGTTCGTGGGCATGGACTACACGTCTGGACTGGACGACACCGCGCCTCCGGCGACCTGCCCGCGGAGTCTGTCCTCTTTGGGTACGAACACTTCTCAGAGAGCATACACCCGCAGCCTCTCGGGCGTCTTCGGCAAACGGTACCTCGTTAAAAAGCTGAAGATGGGAAAGACAACTGATCAGTGAAACGTCAAGATGAAGAGCGGAATGCCGAGGTCATGTCGCACGGTCCTCTCCTCATTCATTTTTCTTTTTTCATTCAGCAGTGTCTTCTTCTTTCACCAGTGTTTCTTTCAGCCGTCGTCACCGCCGTCGTGGTTGCTGAGTTTAGCGAAGATCTTGTTTAGGAGAATATAAAGCTCTTGTGGGGAGATCTCATGTTACTGCATTGGAGCTGTAACTTGCATTCTGTCTGTTAATACCGGTTATTTCGCAGCGACCTGTTGTCTGGCATCAATGTGAGTTCATGCTTTTCGTGAACAAGAGGAAAGAACATTCCCCTTTCGTCTATGGATAAAAATAAATAAATAAATATCACAAATGATCCTTAAGTTATGACCCAATTCATAATATGGCCTTTGAATTTTAACTTAATATGTAGTGTCATTCATGAACATTTAATATCAATTATTTGGCAGCGACCTGTTTTCTGGCATCAAGGTGAGTTCATGCTTTTTGTGAACAAGAAGAAAGAATATTCCCCTTTCGTCTATGGATAAAAATAAATAAATAAATATCACAAATGATCCTTAAGTTATGACTCAATTCATAATATGGCCTCTGAATTTTAAATTAATATGTAGTGTCATTCATGAACATTTAAATTTGTTCAATGTAATCCATAAACTTTTTGTATATGTTCAAACTATCTCTTGAACTATGTAAAAATGTTCAATATTGTTCATAAACTTAAATTAATGGAATAGTAGTATTGGTTATTTTCATATAGTTGAGGATTGATTTAAATATTTCCAAAAGTTCATAGACCACATTGAATAAATTAAAAGTTCAAGAACCAAATTGTATATTGATTAAAGTTTAGAGATTTCAAACAAATTAAAAGTTTAGAAACCATATTACACATTTAAATAAAATTCGGAGACCATTTGTGTTAAAAGAACAAATTAGGCAAGTATGCCAACTATTGTCCTTGTGCATAAGGTTAAGTCGCTAGAGTATCGAATAAATAGTCAAGAACAAGCTTTCAGCAAAAAAAGATATATATATATTTGTCCGACATCAAGCTTGTGCTAAATTTAAATTCAAGCTTAGACTAAAGTATTATCTTGATCAATTCGTATCGAGCTCATGTCCATAAGGAAAGCATACCAAGTCAAGCACCTAGCCTGTCATGTGTTCCAATTGGATCAAATTCTGGCGATTTGATTATTCTATTGTATCTCCACTCGATATTAGATCTAGTTATGACTGGATGCGATGCAAGCATGAGATAAAGGTATGGTCGGGATAAATATGCCCATGCCTTGGAAATGTTAAGGCAACCGTCGTCTTAAATTGTTTTTATTTATACCTAGGACTATAGATAGGCATAGAAAGGGACCATTCACACCTAAAGGGACTTTAAAAAAGTTTGGGAAAATAACTATCGGCTGGTCAATCCCATAGCTCCTGTGGACCACTCTAACGGATGCATTTTCTTCGATATTTTTAATTTATAATATAAAATTCTTCTTTTCATTAGAGTACATTGACCATCAAGAAATTATTAAATGCACAAGTTGTGCTAGCGTGACAAATCGAAAGGGCCATGAGAACGCGACGAGTGCCCAAAGTGAGGCCAAATGCCAGACCAATTATTTTGAATCAAGCAGGCATCTCTTCTTTTGATATCAATGGAAAGAACGCACTCTCCCTCCCATGTATTTTCTCTCTCTTCACCCTTCCAATTTGTTGTGCTGGTGCAACTTGTTCGGTCCATATTTTCTCTTGGTTATGGCATATCATTTTGCTAACTATATGAGTAAATGAAAACTGCATCTTATTCACAACAACAAGGAGGAGAAAAAGGTGGAGATCAACCATTTTGGGATTTTAGGATTTTATCCATTTAAGATATAATTGCCCCTTCCATCAACAAAAAAAAAAAAAAAAAAAAGGATCAAATTTTCTTTACTCTAGTTGGCAGAAAAAGCAGATAAAAAAAAATTTGATTGACTGGCAAGTTTTCATTTGAAATTAACTCGATCACTTCATGGTTTATCACAAGCCCTATTTTAAGAAAATGATTCCGTTTCAGGTCTTATTTGAAAAATTTTCTCAATGATTATCAAATGGAGATAAGCTATTTGGAAGAAATGTTTTGGAGGCATGTCCGGAAAACATTCCCTCATTGAAAAGAGATTTACACGACTAATCGTGAAATTTGAAATACAATAACTTACAAAAGTTAAATATTGGAGATGTGGACCTCATCTTGTATGGAAGTTAATACAAGAACTTACACCATCTATCAATCAAATCATAGAGATCACCAATCGGATTGGGCTCGTCATAAGTTGTGACGAAAAGTTTAGAGAGCGTATACCATTAGATTAGAAGAAAGTCTACGTATGTCCTCAATCATACGATACGAGGCCCAAGAATTTGGCATCGGCAGATTTGAAATTGGAAAAAAAGAGAGAGAGAGAGAGAGAGAGAGAGTATGTCCACACCCCACGACACATTGAGGCTTTAATTGCTACTCCAACTTGTCAAGCCAATACAAGTTGGAATTTAAGGATGTTTTCGCATATCATTGAAATCCTTTCCAATCCTAGCAGCCTTTTTTTGTATATATCGGCATTATTCAGACTCCTATTAAATGTCATCGCGTTTTTCTTTTTTACATGAATAAATACAAAAAAGAAAAAATAGGAATAGATATTTCCAAGACGATATGATAATTAATAAGTGGAGTTGAGTTTCTCGATCATCGAGTCGTAAACCATTTAAACTCTGCAAAGGTGAAATTTCAAATTATAAATAAGATTCGAATGATTCAGTCCGATCAATCTGGCACGAAATACTCCCACTCCTGTGTACCACTGCAAGGTTAATTTAGACTGTATTTTTTATTTGTAGCAATTCATCTCTCTACATAAAGAGGAAACCCGACATCGCTAGAATTATAAAGCGTGTGAAATTCAGGAGCCTCAATTTCCGGAAATGAAAGGAACACGCGACCTCCCTTCCAATGTCGGAACGAACCCCAATATCTTCCCCCCCCGCTCCATCCTCTCCGTCCGATCCCACCTCCGGATCGACGGCCCGCGTGCGCCCACGATCCCCGCGCCCCGTCCTTTGATTTAACCAGCCCCTCATGGCCAGCATGCGTCCACGACGCCCGCCCCGGAGCCGCTCGATCGACACGCCGATCCGACGGCCCCCGCGGGCCCTATGATTAAAACACCCCCGTTTTAATCGCCGTAACATTAATATCTCCCCCCTCGTTATCCATTTGAATAATCACCAAAAAGGATACAGAAACAATATCAAATATTTCTCTCTCTGCAACTCGCTCTGTGAAATTCGCAGTGCATAGAAGAAGAGGAAGAGGAAGAAGAAGAAGAAGAAGAAGAAGAAGAAGTGGAAGAAGATATGCAGGAGCAGACGACGAGCTCCATGGCGGCGAGCTCGCTCCCTTCCAGCAGCGAGCGATCTTCGAGCTCGGCGCTTCAAATCGAAGTCAAAGAAGGTGCGAATCCCCCCCGCCCCCGGAAAGTTAGAACTCCGCGCGCATTCGATGCGGCGGGGAGCTCTCCGATCTCCCCTCGCGTCGAGAAATGCGGCTCCGCTCTCCGGTTTCGCTCGATGCGGGCGCGGGAGCCGAGCGTTTCCGCGGAGGTTCGGTTTGGAATTTTTGTCTGATCGATGTTTCTTTTTTTTTTTTTTTTTTTTTTTGGGCTATTCGTTTTTGGGTGCGAGATTAGGCATGGAGAGCGATGAGGAGATCAGGAGAGTGCCGGAGATGGGAGGGGAGCAGCCGGCGGGGACGTCCGCGGCGGGCCGCGAGTCCGGGTCGGCGGCCGGCGCCGACCGGGCTCAGCCCGCCGGTCAAAGTCAAAGGAAGAGGGGGAGGAGCCCGGCCGACAAGGAGAACAAGAGGCTAAAGAGGTAAAAATTCCACCGCCGTCAAGCTTTCCCGTTGGCGTGTTTTTCTTGACGATTGACGGTGGGTCAAATGTCGGACGTTGTCCTTTGCGCCCAGGTTGCTGAGGAACAGAGTGTCGGCGCAGCAGGCGAGGGAGAGGAAGAAGGCGTACCTGAACGACCTGGAGGTGAGAGTGAAGGAGCTGGAGAAGAAGAACTCGGAGCTGGAGGAGAAGCTGTCCACGTTGCAGAACGAGAATCAGATGCTCAGACACGTAAGTCCCGAATGCCCCGAATCCCACGCACGCGCACCCCATTCGAATTTTTTCACGTCGTTCTCGATTTGGAATGATCGCCGTTTCATCGTGCTTCTTCTCCCTTCATATCTATTTTCGAGTACTCTGCTGTCGTGCGCAACGTGCGTTTGGAAGGGAGGGAGAAAAAGAAGTGATTTTTTAAAGAGCTGCCGTCATTATAAGTTATATTATAGTCTATATTATAATAATTACGACGCTGGAGGGTCTCTGTTTGATTCCTAAATCTGGTCGTGCAATCGATGATGTGCTGGGGAGAGCGGGGAATGCGTAAAGAAAGGAGAGGTGGGTCGCGAGGTGCGATGTTAATAGCGATGAATCGCGATCTTGTAGATGTACTTAGATGATCCGTTGTAGCGAATCAAGGCGTCTAAGGGGGTGGAAGCCATCGCGATACGAATGAACAGTTATCATCTACTGATTTGCGGGCAGGCAGGTGAAATTGAGTCGTCAGGTAGGAAGAATCAAGGCGTTAGATTAATACAGAGTGTGGATGACAGGGTGATAGGTGAAGCAGAGAAGTCAAACTGCAGTCGTGACATCATCTGTTAGTCTTCATCTGGGTTTTCCGTCCTTTTTCCTCACGCCAGAAGTTACAGTTTACCGTCTTGGGTGATTTCCGGCGATCCGACCTTTAGAGAGAGTTCGAGTTTCTCATCGGTCAGATATGGTATGGTGATGGGTAGCTGGACAAAAGCGTGAACATCACGCAATGATGGAGTATGATTGAATTCGGGGGCGGTCGACCCACCGAGATAATTAGCGATGGTACATATCATTTTCTGGTATAGATTGAATAGGGCTGCCATGGGGTCGCTCGTGGGGTGTGGGATGCGCTCGATGGGCTTCGGTCGGGGTCCCCCATTCCTGGCTGTCGATACGTTGGTTGACGCTTGTTTTGGCTTTCCTTGAAAGTTCAACATCGGCATATGCGAGTTGTCACGTGGTACTTCAATCTAGGACGACGCCATTTCCCCTGAAATCTTGGTAGCTCAAAACAGAGGACATGCTCGGTGTCCTTGTGTGCGGCGTTTAATCCTTCCTGAAGGGTCATTTCTTCGTCCTCCTTTCGATATTGCCCTTCGATTTTAGGACCAGAAGTGGCATGTCTGTGTGCAAAATGAAGGTTATTATCCTACGTAAAAACCAGCGAACGCGATACATGACACGCGATGCATACCCAGAAAAGCCTAAATGGTTTCATTGCGCGCGTCTCCTGACATCCGAATTGTGAATGGTGCAGATACTGAAGAACACCACGGCGGGGAGGAGAGGAGGAAGCAGCGGCTCCAACGCGGACGGGTCCTTGTGAAGGAAATTTACCCCAATCGGAAGCTACAGCCATTACAAACTGGCCCATACAGAGGATGAGGTTGAAGATCTGCGCGCTTTTTCGGTTCCCCCCTTTTTTTCTTTCCTTTGGGCCCATTTTTAGATTAGACAACCTTCCCATCATTTTAGGGGGTGCAGGAGTTTGGCAAAGTCCGGTCTGCCATGCTCCTTGGCCTTATGAGGATTCACAGAAGGGTAGAGTCAGAGCATGTGCTTTGTTTTCACTTTCCAGTGGGAAGGCGTGATGATGACCTTAGGTCGAAAGCTTTGGTCGATGTGAAAATAGCAGAATCCTAAATTATCACGTGGGATTGTGGTCGTACAAGGAGTGTTGCTACGAATTCATAGATCCGACACTAACCGTTCGCACGACATGACTATGGGCCAGTGTTGTGTTATACAGTGAAGTTAGCGAGAAGCATGATCATGGAAAGGAGCTAGTTGAGCTAGAACGGAAAGTTGAGAGAGAACAAAAATTTGACTTAACGGGATATGGACCTTCCGGCGAGGAAAATAATTGATTTGAAATTATTTTTATAATAATAATCATTTATTAAGGTTATAAAAGTTTAATAATGAATTTTTTAGGTTTTTATAAAATATTGAGACATAAATTACAATCAATATTTATCATGGAATAATTATTTCAAGTGATACAGATAATTATAATTAGGAAAATGTTATCTAAATTATTTATTTTTACGAAACAAATGGGGGTTAATCTAAATTGCATTTCACATCTAGCCATTTGAGAACTGGACATACAAGGTAAAGACATCTTCAGATTTCTCCCTTTCACTCAATGAATTATTTTGGGCCTACGTACGAGGAAATTACTGATTTTGCACTTGCGAATTGTGCACAGCTACATCTTAAGAAAATTATCAAAAACATCTTAAAACATATTGTGCTATTGCCAATTATGTCGTAAACCTTTTGATAATTTGTCAATCTAATTTCTTTAGTCAATTTGGACCGAAAATCGCTAAAATGATGGTCTAATTAGTGTCAGTTATTACGACAGGCATGACAATAGTTAATGTACATAATTATTTAAAACTCTACAAAATTTCTAATTGTTATTTTCTCTCTCTCTCTCTCTCTCTTTTTCTCTCCCAACCTGAGCTGGCAACCTTCACCTTGATTTGGGCAATGGTTGTAGAAAGGCAAGGGCGTTGGGCCTTGACCAAATTTAGGTAAGAGCTGTCTTGTGACCCTCTACGGTCCTCATCCAAACCAAGCAAGGGTTGAGGCCTTGAGGCCCTCTTCTAAGGACCCTCACCTCAACCTAGGTGGGTCGTTGCCCTAGGAAAGGAAAAAAAAAAGAAAAAAAATAAAAAATTATTAATGTCAATAATTTTCAATCAAAATTTGTCAAAATGAGTAAATTACAAATTGTCTAAAATTTTGAATTTACATTGATATCATTTAAATGTTTATGATTAAATTGGCAAATCATCATAATGTCTATGACTCAATTAATCGAATAAAAATATTTAAGATTGAGAGTACATTTTGTTCGATTTTGTAAATGAGTTTTGGATATAATGTAAATGCTGAAAGTCGAAACTATATACGAAATGCAAATTTTGTTTGATAAAATCTCTTTGTAAATGGATTTTGAGTTGAATTTATGTTTGACGAAAAAAAACTTCTGCAGTGGGTTTTTGGTATATTATTTTTTATTTTTTATCTTTTAGATGAACCAAATCATTTGCCAAACAAACAAAAAGACTATGGTCACTAGTGAGCCGGATTTGGCACTGGTGGTCATTGGTTGAGGTTGCCCGAGTTGTGACTTCCAATGAAAGTTGCATGACCTAACTAAGGGCTATCCAAGGTCGCGCTACCCATTCAAGGGTTTTCGGAGGTCACACGACCTCTGGCAACCCCTGGTGAGGGTGGCTTGACCCAAGCGACTGTCGCTTGAGTCTCGCAGCCTCAAGTGGCATGACCTCGGGCGACCCTCGCCTAGGTCTCACGAGCCACCAAAGGTTCCACAACCTTCGTTGACCTCAATTGATGGGCTGCGATGTTAGATCCGATTCATTGGCAATCGTAGCCCTCGCCGATCGACGAGGGGTTTGGTTCCTTTTTTTTAATTAAAATAAATAAACCATGGAGAAATTGAAATTTGAAGAATTGGTGGGATAGAGCTTTCAACTTTTCCAAGACTAGCATTTGATCAAAAGCTTATTTGAAATAGTTGTTAAACGGTTCTATATTTTCCCAGGGCTTTAGAGGCTAAAAGTTTTTTGAGAATACTAAACTAAACGCAATCTGAATTAACATAAATGTAATAAGTTAAAATTTTTTTAAGAATTTTCCCCTACATTTTGAATATGTCGGTCTACGCAATTTCGAAGACATATGTTGGAGGTCGTCGAAGATACTTTGATACATTATGCTTCTGACTCTTCATTTTACTTATTTTGCATCCACCGTTTTTTCCCTTTTAAGATTCGAGCATATTCTTTCTCTAAAGATAAGTAAGAAAAAGATCAAATTTACCATCTCTAAGCAATATGAGTTATCCCCGAATATTTCATCGACCGAGTTATGGTTTTAAATTAAATATATAAGAGTAATATAAATTTATCTACATTTTCCGTATATATTTTCTATTTCCTCGCCGCATTTCCAGATAAGCTAAGTAGATATTTTTTTGTCGGTGAGTTCCAAGCACGCGTTAAACGGAGTCCACCGACAGCAGCTAGAACAGCGGCCGACGGAAGCTACCGGCAGCAGCCGGTGACTCCTGGGGGACAGGCTGTGAACAGCAAATGATGAAAGTGGGGCAGTTTCCGGATATTAAAAAAATCGTCCTCGTTTTATCGCTGATGTGCGCTCGCGAACCACCGAGGCGGTGACGTGTCGTTCCCTGATTTGCTACTCGAACAGAGGTCGAAGGGAGGGAGGAAGATTACCCCGGTTTCGCCCAATGGGGAGGCGACGCGTAGACGAGCTCACGGGGAGCCGACGTGGTTCGGTCGCATCGGTTTGTTAAGGTCGAGACAGTGATGTCCGAGCGGCTCCGGATTTGGGCTGACTGTCGTGTCGTGAGGAGTGAGCCGGATAGCTTTTTGACGAACCGTTTGAACACTCCGAGCCTCTTGCCTTCGAGCTCAGCCGTGGCCGTGTAATTCATGCTAAAATATCAGGATATGCATGAACTAACAAAGATGGTTAATACTCAATACCATAAAAAAAATCCTAAATTTATGTACTTGTGTTGTATTTATTTCAAATTACTCATATATCCCAAAAATTTAATGCAATTCTGTCATCATTTACTTCGAATTAATTTTTATGTCACAAAAACTCCAAATTGATATAACAATATCACATTTACTTGAAATTGTGCATTCATCCCGTATTTATCCCGAAAATCCCAAATTTACCATAAATTAGGGTAAATATAACCAAAATACGTAATGAATATATTAGCTTGAAATTTTTTACGACACAAAAATTAGTTTTCGGTAAGTTTGACAAAGGTATATTAATTTGAAATTTTTTATGATGGAAAAATTAGTTTGTAATAAATGCGATGCAGGTGTGCCGGTTTGAGAGTTTTTATGACACAAAAATTAACTTAAAGTAGATGTGGTACGAATATTCTAATTTGGGGGTTTTTTTGTAGTATTAGTCTTGACAAAGATATATATATATATAAGAATTATGATTTTGATGGAAAGAGAAGGAATGGTTCACATTGCAACGTTTATTAGTTTACCTTCATCTAACAACTAGCTAATTTAGATGCATAGATGATTCTCTGGTGATATGAACTTCTCGACAATGAAAATGCAACCGACTTGATTTCGTAATATTGTTATTTCATATTTACTACGTAACAAGTAATGTCCATCTATTGTTCGTAATCTGTCTTCAATAAATGCATGGTATCTTGAGTCATGTTCTATGTGATGGGCCTTTCATTTGCCTCATCTAAGCAAAAAAAGTCGAGGTAGCTCGTAACTTTTAGCATATGCATATTCAAGGTATTTGCATATTTATATATTAATAGTTCAAACTTATCTCCTATTCATTTGCTATTTATTATCTATCACTAAAATGTTATGTCTTAGTATCTTCAACATGAACAGAAAGAAATCACAGATCATCATTGATTCTCAAAAGTAACTCAAGCATGTGTATCTTCTAAAGCAATCAAACTAGATGACCGATTGACAACTATGAGTTATTTATTTTCTAATGCAATGCTGCAATCTAGACCGTGCCTAGCCACAGGCGGGCGAGCCAAGCCGAGCCGAGCCACCGGGTACTCGCTCAACCGGTGAAGCGACTCCTCAACCTCCCCGAATTAAAAAAATAGTGGTAAGTGACGAGAGCTTTTTCAATCACGGAAAACGAAGGCCCAAACGATAAAACGACAGCGACGGGGGCGAGTATAGCTGGACTGAACAATGCTTAATACAGATCGAGAAGCCGAGCGACAGTGAGTTCGTTCTCCAGAGACAAAAAGCATGGCGTGCTGAGAAAGGCGGAAGAAGAAGAACTCAGTCCCTCTCCTCTCCTCTCCTCTCCTCTCTCTCTCCTCCTCCTCCGCCAGATCCCCTCGCTTCCTCCTTCGATCCCGGAGAGACGGAAGGAAGGAAGAGGACGATGGAGGCGAATGGCGGCATGGTCGCCGGATCGTACAAGCGGAACGAGCTGGTCCGGATTCGCCACGACTCGGACGGCGGAGTGAGTGCTTCTCTTGTTTTGCTCGATTCGTCTTCCTCCGTCTTTTTCCCCTTCTATTTTTAGTTCGTTGCTGCTGACGATATCCTGCCGAAAGGAAATCGAGCCGAGTTTCGGTAGCATTCTCGACGCGTCGATCTTGGCGGCCGTTACGAAGCCGTTAAACTTCCTAATTCCGGCTCTTGTGTATGACGGACCTTTAGGCTGCCGGCGCCGGCGCCGGCGATTTTTTGGATCGGAGTGTCGGTGGTGGTAGTTCTGTCGGCCGGTCTAGATCGGTCGAGCCGTGGATGGATACGTTAGCAAGTCTGGCGATCTGAATCTAGTTCTTCCGTTCGCGCGCGTCGATGGCTTGGTTTTGTGATGGCGGTGATGGCGGAGTCGTGTCTGAACTGTCTTAGTCAACGACGTGATCTGTTTTCCTTCGGGATTGCCAGATCTCAGCTGTTTCGTTTGCTACTAATGACGTTTGTGTTCTTCTGGGGAAGAAGCTGAGATCTGAGTAATTCATTTCTTTTGTAAATATCGCTGCTTTACAATCTAACTGAAAGCGCTTGTTCCGCGTATCTTATCTCTTTCGAATTTAAGAGATTTCGCGTTATTCCTGTGCATCACTGTAATTGTGTTAACTCAGTAGTAGATCTACCATCAAAGCATGAGTGAGTCCTTGGTCTTGCTTTGATGATCGACAGTGCAATGGCATTGGTCGAACTGCGTTCTTTCTCACTACAGCTCTCGTGCAGTTGCCAATTCCCGCTATTTTAATGCAATTTGTGCTCAATTGCCTCATTATATGAAATTGGAATATGAGGATGGACAAGACCTGAAGCATAAGTCACTAGTTTCTGTCTACGGCGGAGTCTGATGATTGGTGATTGTGTTTGTGATGCAGCCCAAACCCCTGAAGAATTTGAATGGCCAGATTTGTCAGATATGTGGTGATACCGTTGGACTTACTGCCAGCGGCGATGTTTTTGTCGCTTGCAACGAGTGTGCATTCCCTGTGTGCCGTCCCTGTTATGAGTACGAGAGGAAAGACGGTAACCAATCATGTCCTCAGTGCAAGTCTCGATATAAGAGGCACAAAGGTCAGCTTATTCGGTCGGTTATGTCGGTGTCCTATTTCATCGCATGGTCTGCATAGTAAGTTACGAAGTCAACATGGTCTTTGTTTCACAGGTAGTCCTCGAGTTGACGGAGATGATGATGAGGATGAGGTTGATGACCTGGAGAATGAGTTCAATTATGCCCAGGGAACCAGTGCTGCAAGGCAACAGTGGCAGGGAGAAGATCCAGATCTTTCTTCTTCTTCTAGACATGAATCTCGACATCCAATACCTCTTCTAACCAATGGGCAGCCAGTATGCAACTAGTTCCAGTCTGATGAGTTCTCAATGTCGTGTACATTTTAAATGATAAACTTCTTCGATGTTATATCGACTATAGTTTTTATATTACTGGATTTTATCGTTCTCTAGAGATATATGATCTTTTCCTATTAAGTATGTTCTTATGGCTTCTAATTTGTTCTAGTTGTGCTCATGAGATTACTGAATAAAAATACTGTCAGTAATATCTTGTAGCTTTACAGTGAGAGTGGAAATAAGACAGTTATCTCTATTGCCTCCTGTTTTGTTTCTTCCATGTCAAACGTTTGTTTGCTTTTGTGTGATTCAGTACACCTTGTTAAATATGTTGTTGAACATACAAGATAAAGTTGCTACATTATTGTCTTCCTTCCTGCCTTGAATTTACAGATGTCTGGTGAAATCCCCTGTGCTAGTATTGACAGCCAATCTGTAAGGACTACATCTGGACCTCTGGGCCCTTCTGATAAACATGTGCACTCGCTTCCCTATGTTGATCCCAGACAGCCAGGTTTTACAGTAACTCCTTTGCTTTGTGCTCTTACATCGGAAAAGATGTGCGTTATTTAGGTTGGTTGCCTGTTTCTTTGGTATAACAGTTCCTGTGCGGATTGTGGATCCATCAAAGGATTTGAATACTTATGGCCTTGGAAATGTTGACTGGAAGGAAAGAGTTGAAGGATGGAAACTTAAACAAGATAAAAACATGACGCAGATGCCAAACAAATATCATGAAGGGAAGGGAGACATAGAAGGCACTGGCTCTAATGGAGAAGAACTTCAAATGTAAGTGTGTTTTGAAATGACAACTATTGATAAATTGTGCCTTTGGCAACATTATCTATCGATTTTTATTTATTTAGTTTCATTATTCTTCGACCTTGCTTGTTCTGTTTGTTTATTTATTTTGATGAAATTAAATCTAGTGCAACCTCTAGCTTCAGCATGTTCACCTTTTCAGTTGGATAAACATGCAGATTAAATGTTTCAGTGACGTCTGTCATAGTGTTTAAGATGCATGCAAGCGCTTGCTAAACTTTATTCTTTTGAACATGTGTGTTCAAACAGATCTGCAAATATAATGGCGCTTGCTCGAACCTCTGAGTTGTGTGGTGTATATGACATAGTAGTTGATGTATATTTCTTGCAGGGCTGATGATGCACGTCAACCTCTGAGTCGTGTGGTGCCTATATCGTCGTCTCACCTCACTCCCTACCGTGTTGTAATTATCCTTCGGTTGATTATTTTGGGGTTTTTCCTACAGTATCGTGCAACACACCCAGTGAAAGATGCTTATCCTTTGTGGCTTACATCGGTTATTTGTGAGATTTGGTTTGCTTTATCCTGGCTTTTGGATCAGTTCCCAAAATGGTCGCCCATCAATCGGGAAACATACCTTGACAGGCTTGCTTTGAGGTAGCATTGCTCATCCAGTTTATGTTGTGTGCGCTGAACTGCTGTTAGAGTTGAGCTTTAGAATGAGGCTAATTTTTCCGGGGACATCATCACCATAACAATATGGCTTTTGTTTTGTAGATTTGATCGTGAAGGAGAGCCTTCACAGTTGGCTCCTGTCGATGTCTTTGTGAGTACTGTGGATCCTTTGAAAGAACCTCCTCTCATAACAGCGAACACTGTCTTGTCCATACTTGCCGTGGATTACCCTGTCGACAAAGTGTCGTGTTATGTCTCTGATGATGGGTCCGCGATGTTGACTTTTGAAGCCCTCTCTGAAACTGCTGAGTTTGCAAGGAAGTGGGTGCCCTTCTGCAAAAAGCACAACATTGAGCCACGAGCTCCTGAATTCTACTTTGCCCAGAAAATAGATTACTTGAAGGACAAGATACAGCCTTCTTTTGTAAAAGAACGCAGGGCAATGAAGGTGAGTTATGGGACGTATTGGGTAGTTGCTGCTGGCATGCTGTCATAGGTCACTTACTGCTTTCCTGTCTGTAACTGTATCATGGTTGTCATATTTGATGTGCACACATAGTGTAAAGACATGTAAGGGACTTGGATAGTTTTGTGAATGCTTTCCAATTCTCTTTCTCCTTTCCTTAGATACCTGTAGTCCTTGTTCTTTTTTCTTTGCCTTTATGAACCTTGTTTAGAAAAGCACTATGTTGTAAGTCTTTGTAAAACTGAAATGAAGGTCATTGGGGAGGGGTCCATACATCACCTATTTTACGTTTGTAACTCAGTTTCTTGGGATAGGAAAAATTGATTTAGTGGTTTGTCTATCGACAATGTAGCATTTAGTCAGATGCATAATCTATTACAAATGTTTTGGTATATAAAATGTAAAATTGTTTGATTATGTGGTTGATAGAGAGAATATGAGGAGTTCAAGGTTCGAATCAATGCTTTGGTTGCAAAGGCACAAAAGATGCCAGAAGAAGGGTGGACAATGCAGGATGGCACTGCCTGGCCTGGAAATAACCCCAGGGATCACCCTGGAATGATACAGGTATGCGATATTAACCAGTATTCCAGAAGCTTTTAAATCAACCCTCTTCCCTCTTATGCATCTAGTTAATGTTTTCTTTTTGTTGTCGAAAATAATAGGTTTTCCTGGGCCACAGTGGGGGACTTGATACTGATGGAAATGAGCTACCTCGACTTGTTTATGTTTCTCGTGAAAAGCGACCTGGTTTCCAACATCACAAGAAAGCTGGAGCCATGAATGCTTTGGTTTGTCATCTCTATACATCTTATGTAGCTTTTCTCGTCATGTGTCTCTTTTAGTGACAGGCTGACATCTATAATTGTAAACAAATGAATGTATGTTGGCGTGATTTGGTTTTTTGGTATAGATTCTTCATTTAGGTTCTTCATTGCTTGCTTGCGTTGAAATTTATGTCTATATGCATTAGGATCCTGATTAATGGATCTCTTGGTTCGAGAAATCACATTCCAAGTTCATGCTACATTATTGAAGTTTATTCTTTTTGTGCTTTCAGTTCGAATGCACAGTTGGAATTATTTTTTTCGACAATCAGTTACCTTTTTTTTTCCCCTGTGGATCGTAATGTTGATAGTGGTGTCTCTAGCTTATAGTGAGGATTTGTTTATCATAAAGAGATTCGTTGTTCCTGACCCTGCTTTACCTTAACACTATTTCTCTTCATATTGAGAAACAAATATTTCGGTTTGATTTTGCCACATTGTAACTTGTGAATGTTGTTCTTGCCCGCTGCAGAAATTGGTTAGATCTGCTTATTACTTCTTGGCATTTCTGAATTTATAACTTACTGTTTTATGTTGTGTAGATCCGGGTCTCGGCTGTCCTAACCAATGGAGCATATCTTTTGAATGTTGACTGTGATCATTACTTTAATAATAGTAAAGCATTGAAAGAAGCAATGTGTTTCATGATGGATCCCGCTTATGGAAAGAAGACGTGCTATGTGCAGTTCCCACAACGTTTTGATGGGATTGACTTGCATGATCGATATGCTAACCGCAACATTGTCTTCTTTGATGTAGGTGTCTCTTCATCTTTTTCCTACTTCCAAAATGCTAGTTGTTTATTTTCATTTGTTGTCTTTTTTAACTGAGCTAGATTATCTTATTTATGATCTCAATGCAGATTAACTTGAAAGGGCTTGACGGCATCCAAGGTCCTGTCTATGTTGGAACTGGATGTTGTTTCAACAGGCAAGCCCTTTATGGATATGACCCTGTATTGACTGAGGAAGATCTGGAACCAAATATTATTGTAAAGAGTTGTTGTGGTTCAAGAAAGAAGGGGAAGGGTGGCAATAAGAAGTACATTGACAAGAAAAGAGCAATGAAAAGAACTGAATCCACTGTTCCAATTTTCAATATGGAAGATGTTGAGGAGGGGGTTGAAGGTAGGTCTTGATTTAATTATGACTTTCCTTTTGTATCTTTGGATGTTAGAAAACAGACTTATACTGGTTCAAATGCCTGGAATTACCCCATGATTACTGTTAAAACTAGCCTGGATTGAGGTCAGATTGGGGTATCTTACCTTGCCCTTAAAGGACCCCCTTAAGCTTTAGAATAAACCAAAAAATGTTTCTCTCTTTTGATGTCACTTAATTGTTCAACTGACTTAACAGTACCTTTGCTATGTGTTATATCATGTTAACAGCACCAATTTGTTTTGTAGGATATGATGATGAGAGGTCGCTCCTGATGTCTCAGAAAAGTCTAGAGAAAAGATTCGGTCAGTCTCCTGTTTTCATTGCTGCTACTTTCATGGAACAGGGTGGCCTACCACCATCTACCAATCCTGCAACACTTTTGAAAGAAGCCATCCATGTTATTAGCTGTGGCTATGAGGACAAGACTGAATGGGGCAAAGAGGTATGTTATGATGTTATACGATTTCTATTCCAGCTGTAAAATTCCATGTCATATGGTAGGAATTGACTTGATGTTCTTTCTATGAACAGATCGGATGGATATATGGTTCTGTTACAGAAGATATTTTGACTGGATTTAAGATGCATGCTCGGGGCTGGATTTCAATCTATTGTATGCCTCCTCGCCCAGCATTCAAGGGGTCTGCTCCCATCAATCTTTCTGATCGTTTAAACCAGGTTCTTAGGTGGGCCTTGGGGTCAATTGAGATTTTGCTAAGCAGGCATTGTCCTATATGGTATGGATATAATGGGAAATTGAGGCTCTTGGAGAGATTGGCGTACATCAATACAATTGTGTATCCCCTCACCTCAATACCGCTGATTGCGTATTGTATTCTCCCTGCATTTTGTCTTCTCACTAACAAATTTATTATACCTGAGGTAAGTGATACTTCTCTCTTCATTGTAGAGTATTCAATCTCATGTATTTCATTTGCTGTACATTAATCCACATCGACTCTATTTAAGTGAGATGAACAAAAGAAGGGTCATTGTTTACTTCTGTCATCTGATCCTACATCTCCACCTATTTGGAATGGAGTTAATGTTCTCTTTGTATTTAGTTTTCAAGTGGCTCTGCATCTTGTTTTAATAAAGCTTTGATGAGAAACCATTAGGAAACATTGGTAAAAGAAGATGCCTAAACATCATTCCAATGGCTATGCTGGTTGAATAATATTCAGCTGATAGCTGGCAAACATAGGCCTTTTGATATAGTTAAATAGAAAGCCCTAAGTCAACCATATTCTACGTGCCCTTACTGTGTGGTCACCAAAGTCCTCTTCACAGGTGGACTCTTCTTTGTATTCTTTAGATTATGATCATGATCCTCAATTTCATTTATCTGCATTTTTTTTAAACCTTAAAAATGATGTAGCTGTTAGTCCTGGCTCTTCTGCATCATTTTTACATTTAAAGTAATCTTCATTGACAAAAGACTGCTCAATTATGATGCTAGTTTCCATTTTTATTAGATATTCTCCTTATTATGCTATACTACCGATTTCATAAACTAAATATAATTGTCTCTATGCTAGACTATCTAGAGCTTCATGTAAGTAATTTCAGTGTAATTAGAGATTGTTTCCTCTTTTCTTTCATCTGATGACTGATCCACTGTTAAAAAAAAAAAATTGCAGATAAGCAACTTTGCTAGCATGTGGTTCATTCTCCTTTTTGTCTCAATTTTTGCTACTGGTATTCTTGAGCTCCGTTGGAGTGGCGTCAGCATTGAGGATTGGTGGAGGAATGAGCAGTTCTGGGTCATTGGTGGTACATCCGCTCACCTTTTCGCTGTGTTCCAAGGGCTTCTTAAAGTGCTTGCTGGCATTGATACCAACTTCACAGTCACTTCGAAAGCAGCCGATGAGGAGGGAGACTTTGCTGAGCTCTATGTGTTCAAATGGACATCGCTTCTCATTCCTCCGACCACAGTTCTTATCGTGAACATCATTGGCATTGTAGCAGGTGTGTCTTATGCGATTAACAGCGGGTATCAGTCATGGGGTCCACTGTTTGGCAAGCTGTTCTTCGCCATATGGGTTATTGCTCACCTTTACCCATTCCTGAAGGGTCTGTTGGGTCGGCAGAATCGTACTCCTACGATTGTTATTGTGTGGTCTATCCTTCTTGCTTCCATATTCTCATTGCTCTGGGTACGGATTGATCCTTTCACCTCGGCCTCCACGAAATCTGCTGCAAATGGTCAATGCGGCATCAACTGCTAATTGTATCATGCTCGCCTGTAAGGGGAGCCATCTTCAAGTGCTTAATTGTTCTTTTATGTATATAACAAGATTCTCATTGCCACCCAAAGTGACTTTTCATCATTGAGGCAATACTTTCGTCCGGGAAGACGCTGGGTGGAAAACAGAAAAAGCAGAGAATGTCATTTTTTGTCATGTCCTTTCCACAGTTGCCCGTGTTGGATCAAAACAGGCATCTTGAACCTTTGATTCGTCTGTTGTTATTTATTTTGCAGTATTTTGTTGTTTGATCACAAGAATGTAGCACTTTCGAACTTGATTCAGCACTTAAAGGTTGAATACAGGACAAGTTCATTGGTCAAGTTTAAGTCAATGCCTTTATTACTGTTCCCACAATTCTCTTGCAAATTGTCAGCAGGTCTCTCATCAACGCAAGGCTCTACGGAAAGCATCACCCGCACGTCGATTAATTCTCTTTCTCACACTACTGATAATTGAAACGTGATGCTGTTGTGTTCTTTGTAAATCGTCAAATTCAGACTCGACAGGGTTGAATTATTGCCACTTTTCGATTTCTTACTAAGTAGCAGTCCCTTGGAGCCGCAGGTTTGCCAAGATTGGTAGGGCAGCGAGAGCTTGCCTTGCAGGGTAACCAGCCACAGTTTGGATCAGAAACAAAATCAACATCTGACGAGATCATTTAATACTTGAGCTTTGTTCTGTCAAATAAAGCTGAAGATACTCGAACCTGAAACTGAAACATCATACTCCAAACATGAAATTGTTATTCATTCAAATCGACAATCCGGTAAGCAAAAAAGCTTTCCTTATGTTAGGTACTCCAGGGGATTTATGCACCCGCAAAGTAGCCCCTGTGAAAAACATTGCATCTCAATCAGCATTTTCTTGGACAAATTGGCCATCTTTCCTGGTTCCACTCTTGCCAACTCATCTTCTCATGAAAGGCGGTACTCGCATTATCAAAACATGCCAGTAACAAGAACTTCCTTGAAGAATAACAAGAACTCCGAAAGGGTAAACCCCTCGAATATCTTTGCGAGTGTATGTAGAACCAACCTTGGTAACAAGAACTTCCTTGAAGAATTCTTCTGAAGAAATCCTATGAGCAAAAGAAAAAGACATAAATTAAACCATTCAATCTCAGTATACAAAATAGTCATCTTTATCCACCCTCTCCGTAGATGACCCAAAGCAAAGACCTCGCATTTCTTCTTGTCAAATATGTGGTTACGCCTCTTCATCATCCTCAACCAGAATCCTCTTGCACGCTTCGTAGCACATGAAGGATATCCCAGCAGCAGGCACCAACTTCATGCAACTAGGGCCTAAACCTCTATATAGACCTCCAACCCCTTCCTGCTCAAGTATACTCGCAAGAGCATGAACCACGTTTTTGTACACCTGCCTACCGCTGACTGCTCCCACTTGCATATGCTTCCGAGCTACCTCCAAGGGGAAAGTTGCACTACTTGAAACAGCGCCAGCTAATGATCCGATGAGAAGGGTCTCGATGTTCCCAATCTTCTCTTGCTTAAAAAACTTCCGATATGACTTTCTCAACGTGTCGTAAGCAAAATAGTTGGTGGCAGCATATGGAATCACTCCGATAAGACTAGGGGCGAGGCCTCTAAATAATTCTGCGGGGCCCTCGTCCCTCACTATTTTCAAGAATGCATCAAACATACCATCATAAACTCCCCTCTGCAATATGGAAGGCTCGTGTTAACAATGACAAAATTCAATCATATTGTTTTAGCAATGATGCAGCACTATACCTGGACTGTGAGTCGAGTTTTGATCAACTCAAGAGGATATGTGCATATTGTTGAGCTCACACCAGCACAGGCACCTGCAACTAAGGAGGCAGGAAGGGGAAGCTTTGGCTGTTCCCCAGGTTTATGCGACAACTGTTTGTTGACTGTATCATAAGCAAATAGCTGCAATACACAGGACCAAAAATTCAATTGATAAAACCTGGCAATAATGATACAAGGAACCAAGAGAAATTTTGGGCATAGTTAAATGTCAAGTTCCTAATAGTAGATCTCTTCAAACTGCATGCCTACCACATAGCACATCATGAATAGATCCACAATGATGGTAAAGCTCCAAAGAGATGACCGAATGAAAATTCATATGATAAGATTGTATACTGGCGACTACAGGAAAGAGAGCATCACTACAGAACAGAGACACATTTTCCAGGTAGAGAAAAGAGAGAAGCTGTCATACTGGATATTCAATCTGCAGAGCTTATAATGAAGACTAAAAACTGGAATGTCAAGAATAGCATCAGTTTTATATCCATATGTTGAATATCATATATGAATATGCAGAGAACTTCTGAAAAACATAATCAAATGCACGAATAAAGTTAGCTCAAGAGTCGCATGAGCTGTCGCTAGAATAAGAAACACACGCAGCTCAGAAGTGCAACTGAAGAAAGACTGGAAAGCACGGTCTAAGAAGTAACAAAAGAGTTTTGGCACTTATTTGCCAGAAAATTCACATTTGAGATGAACATCACCCTTTCCTCAACAACCCAGAAAAGCTGATGAAGTCACACAATGCGTAGACCTTATGAGGAATAAAAGATCTCATGACCATATAACACAAAATCTCTATTTGATTAATTTCCAAAAAGCCCAACAAAGCAAAACTTAAGCCCACAACTAGCGGTGCACTACTTTACAAGTCAAATAAATATTCACAGCAGAGGATGACAGATTGAAGGCAATAGTCTAGCAGTCATGCACAACCCTTAATGACAATCGACAGGAACCAATGCATGTGATCTCCTCAATGATCAAGTCATTGGCAATATTCTTATATTACCAAGATGATAACAAGTTCAACAACTAACCAGTCCGAAGCACCAGTCAAGCAAATAACATCTCAATGGTCACAAAGTAGCTAAAACACTAAAATTAAGCAAACTAAAACAAAAAGAAATTCCCATTTACCTCAATGGCCTTGCTCGGTGCAACCCGAATCACATTCACCAAATTACCTCTAAACAAGCCCTTCCAACCATCATGCTTCATAATATCATGAAAGACCTCAATAGTGGAATGGCCACTACTCCCAACCATCAAATGCGTTCTAATCGTCTCCAGAGGGGCCACCGCAGTTCGCGAAATTGCCCCAGCAATCGCCCCGCTAATCAACCTCCTCAAGGAAGGATTTTTAACCTTTATCTTCAGCGTAAGCCCAATCTGTTTCTTCTTCACTGTCCCTTCCTCCTCGGGAACACCCAGTATCTGACCTCCTTTCGGCAAAGGCACATACTTCACCAATAAATCAGCGTAGGGCATATTTATGCCGCCGCCGCCGCCACCGCCGGTGTCCGCACGGTTGGGAGGATTCGGCGGAACGCCCAAATTCCTCCCCATTTGACCAACACTGGCAAACAACCCACCTCCAGGATAGAATTCATCATCATGGGGACACCATTGTGACCCCAAACCACCAATAGACATGACCCCATCCTTACTATCGCCAAACAAAGGCGCTGCCTTCTTGCCCATCTACCAAAAACCTCGTCAACAAACTAAGAACCCACTGCTTTTCAAGAATCAGAAGAGACAAAAATCCCAACTTACGCAACACGAACCTGGGATTCTTCCTCTACCCACCAAGCGAAACCGCAGGAAAACGCTTCCCGATGGGATTTGACGAACGCCAAGAGCAATCTTTCATGGTCGCGTACCCATCGGAAGCGAACAAGAAGGGGGAAAAAGATTGGATTTTTAATGCACAGGTAAAGGCGAATTCTTGATTCGAAAGCGGGGGATGGCGGATGGAGTAAGGCGAAAGGAGCACAGCAGGGGGAATAAGGGGAAATGCGAGTTGGAAGATCCGGTTCTTGGTGTGCGTTTGGTGCGAAGGATTCGACAGAAGAGGCGGCGAAAGCTATACTTGAGAAAAACAAGAAAATACAAAGGGCTTTATAGTAGAAAGCTTGCAAGAAAGAAGAGGGGGTTAGGTGAATCTCCTTCCCCCACTTCCTTCTCTTTCTTTGCAAGTGTTGTCTCACTGTTCAAGCGAATTTTATATGTTCGGCGGGTTTGGCCATTGTCCTCTCTTCTTCACGGGACGGGAAAGTAGGGCGAGGCATGAGGCACAACTCTCTCTCTCTCTCTCTCTCTGACTTCGCGCTGCCTGCGGAGGAGGGGCTGGGGTTGAACGTTGGATAATTTCCATGTGGACATTATTCATAAATGGATATAAATCTTAAGGAATTTCATTTATCTCTTGGGGGGATTTTAATTCCTTTCTCTGCCGCTGGATAATTTCTATCTAAAGATTTCGTAAAAAGGATATTCTCTTGTTATTTTACTTAAAGGAAAGTCGAGATTCGCATGTTATTTCAAAAGAAGCAGGTTTAGGTCATACTCAGGATTTATAAAATGATGCATTTTTTTAAAGATTTCAAAGATTTCATCATTCTTTGGAGGGTTTTTTTTTTCCTTTCTCTATTGCTGGTGAGGGAAAGTGCTTACATCCCGCGGGGTGATGACAACTCATCAACAAAAGGTACCATTTAAGTGGTTATCATAGGATAAATAATGGCGCATTCTCGAATTTCGGTTTATGTCCTATTTTGTATTTTTTGAAATTATTCTAGCACTCCCCTTTGAATCTAATGATGAGCATAAAAAAATTCTGCTTTATCTTTTATGACCTCCTTAATTGGAGTGAATTGAATTTAGAAATATCGATTTGTCAATGTATATGTAATTCTAGTATACGCCATCGCGTCACAATGTGATAAAAACTCTAGTGAAAATGCAAAAGACTCCTGATTAGAACGGGTAGCTTTGCCGGCCTGGGTATACGTTCTAAGTTTCAATACGGCCTGTAGGGACCGCCGCATCAGTTGAGTGAGTGTTCACTTTCGTGGAATCCTAGGTAAAGCTAAGTAGGACGACCAGCCGAAAAAGTCAAAAATGAAAGCTAGGTTAGGGAAGGCCGCAAAATTTAAAAGCCAGAGAGAATCCCCGTGCAGTAGTCGGCTTCCATGTTCATTTCTTTCAAGGCCCAACAACAGAAATGGCCCAAGTAAGGTGGTGACCGCTGGTTAGTTTCCTTACCAACAAGACCATACCTGGATAGTTGGACTTGGAAAAGTAGATGAGAGGGGGTGGCACTGGCATAGGTAGCCATGTAGTCCTCACCAGAAAACTGGGGAGAACGATGGTTTTAACTTCGGATGCACCCAATCTAATGATCTGTCGGTTGGCAGGTGCAGGTAATGGATCCAGACTTGTTTATTGATCAACAGTACCTCATGCCAAAAAAATTAAAAAGAGGTTATATTGCCAAAAGTTACATGTCATAAGGTATTATTTAGGAGAGGAAAATGACATCTCCAAGTTCTCATCTCAATAAGATGATCTGCACACCCAATATTTTCTTAGTGTGGCCATATATTGGATTCATTAGCAGGCTCTAATGAGTTTAAGGTTCATGAACAATGCTAATTGATCAATCAATTGCTTTGGTCAACTCTATGTAACTCACAGCTAAATCTGTTAATTAAGTGGGTTGGATCGAGTTTGAGTCGAGTTATAAATGATCTTTCTCAAGTTGATCAATTTAACCCATTCATTACCCTATATTGTAATGCAAATTTCTTGACCCATACTCATGCCCGACTTGACTCATTTAACCAATTTATGAGATCTTGTTTCTTATGATTTTTTTTTAAAAATTATTACTAAAATATTTTCATGCAATTCAAATTTAGTGAACATCTTTGTACTTTTTTAAAATAATTGAGGTTGCATTTGTTTATTGAATTTTTTTAAATAATAATATTTTTCGATGTTTGTAAATAAGTTATTATTTTAAAATAATTTTAATTATTTGTTATTTTCTAAACAAATAATTTGATTTTTTAGTTATTTTTTTTTCTCCTTCTTCTTCACCAATCGTTGAGGCTTGAGCTCACTTAATTTCGGTGAGCCGAGCTTTGCAGATCCGGCAAGGTCGAGCTTGCTTGAGGCCTTGACAGATCCGGCAATGTCAGCAAGGCCTCTGCTTCACCCAATCTTCTACCTCTAGCTCATTGAGGCCGGTAAATCTCTAAGCTTCGCTAGATGTCAGCGGAGCCAAAGGCTTACTTAATTGGGGACCTCAAGCTTTGTGACATCTTGATTTTTTCACTCGACAAAATAACGAGCTCTTTATTGGACTATGCCATTTGCATCCCCACCGCAACATCACCTCATTGTCATCACTACCTTGTCATTAATAAACTTTGCTGATCCAAATATCCCAACCTCAAGAATTTCCAAAGAATTGGCCTTTAAAGAAATAGCTTTAAAACAAAATTTTTTTACCAAGACTCGTGAATCTTCTCCAAGGTGCTCCACTTTCCAGCTGGCATGAGTCAACAAGTGCAGCCCCAATTGACGAAGTATGGCGGTGGAGAAAAGAAATAAATAAGAGAGAGTAAGAGGGAAGCTCTTCCTTGGTCACTGAACCCCCACGCCCACCTTCTGCCCCTCATTTCACCTTCCATTTCAGCCAGCAAAGTGCAGAGAAGCCAGCGATGTAGGGCCTCTCCTCAGCACAAGAAGGTTGGGTTTTTCTCTCTTTTCGGCCCTTACGTCGTTGCCGCTAGCTTGTCTCTGTCCCGCCAAGCCACCACCACAACTCACAAGGACCCGAGGCAAGTGGATATCTTCCATTCTATCCTATATTGATCGTTTGTCGTGTGACGAGAATAGTTTCATAAAAACCCAAAAACGTCGTTGAGATTTTCGTTTAACCGGAGTTTCGCCTACATTGTTCGTTTAGTCGAAAGTTCTGACTACGTTACTTAGCTATGTTGTTGAGTTCGAAATAGTCGAACTTGTAGTTAGGTTGTAGAGGCATGGATAGCCGATATTTGGCACGTGCGAAGGCCTGAACAGCAGAAACTTTGAAGGAAATTCATGACTGGGCTGAGGGCAGGTTTGGATCTAGCCCGATCTAGAAGTTTACTAATTTTGTACCGACTTATGTGGTGCAAATTTCATGAGATGTTCTTCATGAGAGTTATCCCTTATTGACTTTTCAACGACATACTTTAATTTCAGAATTTTTGGATTTCATATGACAAAAATATATTGGACAAGCTTCAGGATTCAAAATCTGTTTTTGGGTAGCTGGACTGACCTCTTTATGCTTTTCATTTTCTACAGATTTGTCGGTCCAGAATCCAAAAATATGTTATTCACAAAAGTTGTAGAGCACATCCCAAGCTACCACATCCTAAATTTTCATAATTTTTTGATCTCAATAGGTTAGTGAAATATTTATTTTTCTACTCAATTTCGTCTTGGAGATTTTGACTGTTCTGAGCCTGGATTGCAAAAATTATTTGGAACCGTATGAACTGAACCGGATTTTGAGTTCTTCACAAAAGATATTCCTTTAGATATTGTCCACCTTGTACTAAAGTTTCATAATTTTTGGAGATAGATTACCTAGAAAATAGCCATCGACCCTAGAGACGTGCGAGACACCTTATGAGGCTAGTTTAGGCCTGGAATGTGAGGCCTTCCCCACGGTTCACTTAATATCTATATGGATGAGTTTGTATTAGTCTAAGGGATGAAAATGAATGATGATTCATTAGATGCATGCTTGAATCCTTGAATGGTAGTAGTGTTAATGTGCTTTTAACTGAATTATGGAATTGTTGCATCATGGTTTGAATGTGTAATTGAGAATGCCGTCGGTCCTTGGGACGACGATGCCTCGGGTTGTAGTAGGGATGCTTGGAGGGGTAACTGGGTTCCTCCGGATGCCTGGGGGGTATAACACGGTTCCCCCAGATGCCTTGCGATGTCGAATGGGTGCGAGATGCCTAGGGGGTAACAGGGTTTTTTGGAAGATGATGGTAGTATGTACTTATATTGATTGTAACTTTGGTATTCCTGAATCGAACTATTGGTAATTTGTTAAGGAAAGTTATTCCTTATATTGATCAACCGTGTATTTTAAAAGGTTCTCGGATAAGCTATTGTGTATGTGATTTACGAAACTTTCTATTGAGACTTTCTTTGTCATACGGTGATCAATTTGTGTGGTATAGACCGGTGAACTTTCTATTTGCTGGGTTATGACTCACTGATTGTTGACTTCATCTTCTCAGATCATTAGAATGTCGATCCCGCCTACCTCCCCTATGATTCGCTACGGGGTGTTGGTGAACTTCACTTGAGAGGAGGGAACAAGATTTTTTGGAGCTCGGGAGATTTTGAGAACATTAGGGGCCACTATTAGACGACACTTGTATAGCTAGGTGGGAAGGGGTGACCAACCTAAAATCTAGTATAGTCAATGTAGTGCTAACCTTTTGTACTTCCCCATGGCACCCCACTTGTCGTCTGATGTACATGTATCAATAAAGAAATGAAGTTGCCCTATTTACAAAAAATCGCGTGTACCTTGGAATTTTCTATTGTCCCTTACGCTTCCGCATGCTTAAGAAAAATTAAAATGAAGAAGATATTGGTGATAGTAGTTCTACAGTGGCCGTGATGTGCTAGGGTCGTCACAAGCTCGCTTGAGGTTGGCTACTTGTCCCTCGCTTAGCCAATTGTGGGTTGTCGGATCGAAGCCTCGCTAGATGTTGGCAAGGCCGAAGGCTCATCTGATTGTTGACCTTCGGCTCGCTCGAGGTCGGCAGCTTGTCCCTCGCTTAGTCGGTTGTGGGTTGTCGGAGAAAGATGGAAGAAGGAAAAAGAAAGAAAAGAAAAATGAAAAGATAAAAAGAAAAGAGAAAGAAAAAAGAAAAATAATTATATTTATAATTTCGATTTAAAAAAATAATACTTTTATAAGGCTGAAGAGGGAGAGAGAGTGTGTATAAGCCTTGGGTTAGAAATAGGTCATAAACTTAAGTGCGTATGACAACCATATTATTTTTGTTCAAAAACAATTTTTCTATTTAAGACTTTTTCTAAAATAAAAATTCGTTTGGTGATACAATTTCATTTTTTTTTTTAAAATTTCTGGAACAAATTTTTAATCTAGAAAAAGGTTTGGAACGAGAAATGAGAAATAAAAACTTTTTTCATCGGTCGTCCTCTTACTAGTTGGCCACTAACTTGCTGTCCATAGTTGGTTGCTCGATGTCTGCCATCCATTGTTGTCCTTCGCTGGTTGCCTACGGTTTGTTGTCGGCCGTTGCCACTGTTGCCATCTTCGGTTGACAGCTATCACCATTTGTTGGTTGTCGCCTATCGCAGGTTGCCGTTGGCCATCGTTGCAACCATCCACCGCTCCTTGGGAAGGAGAAATTTTGTGTCGTTATAAAAAAAAAATTCTATTCTAGGAGCAAAAATTTTGTGTTGTCATCAAATACGAATTTCTGCTTAGAAACTCATCTAAAATTTGAAATTTAAAAATTTATTTTTCTTTCAAAAATCAATTTCTGACCAAAATAGTTATCATTCTCGCCCTTAATCCCAGACCCATTTATTTTAACCTTTAAAATTTTGAACCCATTTAAGGAAGGTCTATAAAATTAAAGTGACCCATATATGATCCATTTATTTTTTTAATGACCCATTTATATTTTAAATGGGTCATATATAAGTTTAAGACCTATTTTGACATATAATAGTTGGACGATTGGTCATTTAATTTTACTACTTTTCCCTTAGTGTACTCTTCGCCTTACGATAGTTAGCAATGGAGCTGCAACATTTGTTGGGGCGGTTACTTTAAACACATATTTAGATCCAAGCTTGATGTGCGGAAATATTGTGAAGGAGAGCCTTGCATAGGGAAAAGTACCAAAAAAGTCCTAAACCTATTGCATTGGTATCAATTCAGTCCTAAACGTTTAAATTGGATCAATTTGGTCCTAAACCTTTTTACATCGATACCAATTCAGTCCATTAGGCCAATTTTGGCTGGCCGGCGCTGACATGGCAATTTTTAATTTTTTTTGAATTTTTTTTTGAATTTTTAGTAATTTTTTCCTTTGTCTTTTTGCTTTTGTTTTTCCTTTTCTTTTCTTCCTTCTTCCTCCTTGGACTGTTCTGACGGTGGTTGACGAGCCTTCGGTGAGGCTTGTCGGCCTTTGGGCGAGGGCCTCGAAGCCCTCACCTGCTGTCGGCGAGGGTCACGGCCCTCGCCCGGCCTCTCCCAGGGTCGCCGGTAAGGCGGCTTCGCTTGGATCTGGGCGAGGCTAGCCTCGCCTTAGCCTTGCCGGCCACTCGCTCGGATCTGGGCGAAGCCGCCTCCCCTGCGGCCTTGGGCGAGGCCGAGACCCTCGCCGGTTGTTGGCGAGGGCTTCGCGGCCCTCGCTCGGCCTCGCCTAGGGTCGCGGGCGAGGGGTCGGCGAGGCCGACAAGAGCTTGTCCACGATCTCGCCGTGGCCCTTGTCGGAGGCTAGGTGGAGCGGCAAGTTGCCTCGGGAGTCTTGCTCAGAGGCGAGCCGAGGGGCGCGACGCAGCAGCTCTCGGATGAGGTCGGCGTGGCCGCGAATGGAAGCCGCGTTGAGGGGTGTGTCGGAAACGTCGAGGACGATGATCTTGTCGAGGAGGTCCACGATCGCAGAGACGTCGCCGTTCTGGACCGCCTCCATGAGCTTCAGGCTCTCCATCTCCAGATCCGAGCGAAGCCGCCTCGCGGTGGCCCTGGGAGAGGCTGGGCGAGGGCCGCGACTCTCGCCGGCGGCAGACGAGGGCTTCGAGGCCCTCGCCCAGTGGCTGGAACAGTCCAGGAAGGAAGAAGGAAGAAAAGAAAAGGAAAAAAAAAAGAAAAAGGAAAAAATTACTAAAAA
Source organism: Eucalyptus erythrocorys (assembly GCA_014182555.1). Lineage (NCBI taxonomy): Eukaryota > Viridiplantae > Streptophyta > Magnoliopsida > Myrtales > Myrtaceae > Eucalyptus > Eucalyptus erythrocorys. Next base: position 38,054,143 of record CM024599.1, on the reverse strand, counting down.
TTCAAAAAAATATTAAAAAATTACCACATCAGCGTTTGATCACCAGCCGAATGTCCATGTCAGCGCCGGTCGGCCAAAAGTGGCCAGATGGACTGAATTGATACTGATGTAAAAAGGTTTAGGATTAAATTAGTGCAATTGAAAAGTTTAGATCTGAATTGGTACCAATGCAATAAATTTGGGACTTTTTTGATACTTTTCCCGCCTTACATACTAGTGAAATCCAAAGCTTTCTTCCTAAAAAGTAAGCTTTCTCTTTTTGTAATGTGGGTTTTCCAGGTAAATACAAAAGCCTACAAAAACAAAGGGATCAAACATATAGTACCTCCGTAATTTCAAAAACACAACAGACAAGCAAGAACTTCAGCGGGGGTCGCCCACTGAATAAAAGGACTCCCCCCTTGAGCATAATACCGATGAATGTTCAACAGAATCAAACATATAGTACCTTCGTAATTTCAAAAACACAACAGACAAGCAAGAACTTCAGTTGGGGTCGCCCGCTAAATAAAAGGACTCCCCCCTTGAGAATAATACCGATGATTGTTCAACAGAATCTCAGATCGAGACATGTCACTAACGAGGATCTCTGTCGATTGCATTGAAGTGGGTAGGGGAAATGATGTCCAGATAAGCGCAAATCGGCACATGCCTCATGTGAGATTTTAATGAAGTATTCAAAGATGTCTAAAGAAGTCGAGGTGACCCACGTCTCTAAATCTTGAATTTCTACCAATGGGGCACCGTAATCATGATCAGAAAAAGTTGCTCGCGTTGTCCATGGACTATTACATATTCATGGAAGTGGGCGGCGGATGCATAGGTTGTTGCGTTGAGAATCAACTAATGAAGGGTTTTATATAATCGACCGATCCATGTGAAAGCACTCACACTGCCGCAGTTTTATCTATAAGTTTTGTCTATAATCGACCAATCCATTTGGTTTGATTATGACTTTATAATCAACTTGAGATTGGCGAGGTCGAGCCTCACCAGTTGTAGCCTCTAGCCGGTTGCTGGAGGCTAGGCAATTGGTAGAGGAAGAAGTGGAAGAAAAGAAAAGAAAAGAAAAGAAAAGAAAAAAAGAAATTAGAAATATAAAAAATAAAAAATTGAAAAATATTTAAAATATAATAAATTTTGTTCATGTCGGCGTCGGTCGTATCACATAGAACGGCTAACATCCATATCGGGAAATTTCGGCCAAAATTTGTCGAATGGATTTAATTGGCAAAAAGTAAAAAATGTTTAAGATTTAATTGTCAAAATTGAAAGATTTAAGATTAAATTAATAAAAATACAATAAATTTAAGACTTTTTGAATAATTTTCTCAAATTAAAAGAACCGCGGACTGTCAAAAAGATAGTGCATATGCAAGCAGTCTTTTAGGGCGCGCATGATTCTATTTTTGTTCCAGAAATAGTTTCTGGAACAGAAATAAATTTTTTTATTTCTATTTCTGGATAAGTTTCTAAGCAAAAATAATTGTTTCATAACGATACAAAATTTCTACTCTAAAAATAGAAATTCATTTGATAATGACACAAAAATTTCTTTCTTTCGGACGGTGGCGGCCGGTGGGCGACGTCCGGCGACGGGCGGGTGGCGGCGGTGGCGGCCGGCGACCGGCGACGTTCGATGGCGACGGCAACGTCTGGCGGCGACGGCGGCCGGCGACATCCGGCGGCGGCGGCGGCCAACGATTGGCGGCGTTCGGCGGCGGCGGCGGAGGGCGGCGACGGCGGCGGTCGGCGATAGGCGGCGGCGGCGGCGATAAACGATGAAATTTTTTTATTTCTTATTTCTGTTTCGAAAAATTTCTATTTCGATTTCTTGTCAGGATCTATTTCGGAATCAAAATCTATTTCGAAATAGAAAAGTGAAATAATTTGACCAAACGGAGTTTCTATTAGGAATTGTTTCTGAAATAGAAAAACAATTTCTGGAACAGAAATAGCGCGCAATCATGCGCGCCCTTAGTTCCCAACGGCAAATAGACAACGTTTTGGTAACTCAGAGAGAGAGAGAGAGTGCATATGCAAGCAGTCTTTTAGTTCCCAGCGGCAAATAAACAACGTTTTGGTAACTCAGAGAGAGAGAGAGAGAGAGAGAGAGAGAGAGAGAGAGCAGGGCTATGAATAGTCGACAAGTTTGTCTTCTTCAAATTTGCAAATAAAGAGTTTCGGCGGCTTCTTTCTCCAAGCAGGACGTGCGGCTGTTTTTCGTAGGTTTTCTTTTAAGCCGCTCACGCAAGCCACACAAAAATAAAGAATTCGTGTGCCCAAAGTCAAATAGTTGACTTGGGCCACCGCTTCTTTATTCGGCGCTGGGGACTCCACGCCGAAAGGGTTTCGGCAGCTTCACGCCAAAGGGCTCATCATGATTTGTTTTATTTCATATTCCACGTTTCAGGATTCCGCAGCAAAGAGGAAACTTTCCTCCTCTTTTATTTTATTTTATATTTTATTTTTTGTGTAGCTTCAAGAGTACAACAAATCGCATTTTTGTAAATACTCAAACTTGAGACATAATTTAACACTCATAATCTTTCTTTTTCTCGTCATTTTTTCTGGGGGCAGCAGCCGGATGCAATGGGTATAGGACAGACCAGTTTCCTCCGGGAAATCTGCTCATGGCAAGTGAAGGGTTGTGGGACACAGGAGCAGCCCGCGGGTGGCGGTACTGGCGGCGGTGTCCGAGTGGCAGCAACAGGCCGTGCAAGGACGGCACGGTGGACGTCACCGTCGTGGATTACTGCCCCAAGTCTCCATGCCCCTCCACCATTCTCTTATCCACCAATGGCTTCTCCGCCATCTCGGAATCTCCCTCCGCCAAAATCAACGCCGAATATACCCAGTAAAATTTCTAATTCTCTCTCTCTCTCTCTCTCTTATATTTTTGGTACTCCAACAAGTTTGGCGTTGGATGAATCATTGGCCTTGTTCTTGAATGAAGGATATGATCAGGTTTTTCTATCCAAGGAATGAAGACTGGAAGAGGAAGCTCTAGTTAGAACTTCGTCCTACATTATCAGAATTCAAAAGTTTTTATCCTTGACATATGTGGATGTTTGCATCTTCAAAGTGAAAAAAAGACCATTTGGTTAAGCTCTTGAGCGAAATTCTGTTTTGTGCGATAGGAAACGATCGTTCATGGACTCGCCATCGAAGTAGTTGTTCATGAACTACTGAATTATCACGACCATAAAATGAAAGAAACAATCGTGCCCCATATTTTGTTGCTATTCGATTTGGCAAGACACATTTTGACATAAATCAAAGCTAAACAACCTTTAGAGATACTCCTATTTCAGCCATTAATAGATATCTTCAAATTCCTACCTTCAAAGAAATTCAACCTCGACTGGTGCTCCAAAATTCAAGTGATGTTTTTGACTAAACAAACGAGGCATCAGTCCTATAGGAAACCAAACAGGCAATAATAAGAACATTCTTCATTGTCAGTGAAAAGTATTGAAGCATTTTCAGAATGAGGGAAGGGTAGTAGATTTATTAGAAGTCCGAGGTTCACTCACTATGAAGAGAAAGCAAAAGCTTCCACCATTAGAAAAAACATGATGTATATATTGGAGTGCACATTAGTAGCCTAAAATTAAGGAAAAATTATCAAAAAAATTATAAACCTATTACAATTGTGCCAATTCAGTCCTAAATCTTTTATAGTTGTGTCAATTTAGTTTTAAACCTTTTGCAATTGGCCAATTCAATCCTAAATCTTTTACTAATATGCCAATTCAATCAATGGTCAATTTGGGTGCGATCTTTGATATGGATAATTTTCAATAATATTTTACTTTTTAAAATTTCTTATTATTATTATTATTTTTTTTTGTTTCCTTTTCATTTTTTCTTTTCTTTTTTCTTTGCTTCTTTTCCCCATAGTGGCTGGCGAGGGTCGTCGCCCTCGCCTGGCCTTGCCTAGATCTAGGTGATGCCTAGGGGCTGCGAGCAAGGTGGCTTCACCTAGATTTGGGCAAGGGTAGCCTTGCCATGGCCACTTGGGCCATGGGTGAAGGTAGCCTTGCCTGTGGTTGGTGATCCATGGCCGCCTTTCCTTGGTGAAGGTGGCCACACCCATATTTGGGCGAAGCCACCCCATTAGCAGTTGGCGAGGGCTTCACGGCCCTTGCATAGTGGTTGGCGAGCTTTGCTGGAGCCTCGCCATCCATTGTGGGGGAAAAAGCAAAGAAGGAAGAAAAGAAGGAAAAAAAGAAAAAGAAAAAGAAAAAAAGAAAAAAAATAAAATAAAGTATTATTAAAAATTGTTCATGTTAACGTTAGTCGGACAGATGGCGCCAACAAGCATTTACGTCAACACTAGTCGACCAATTTAGTTGGATAGATTGAATTTGCACAATTCAAAGTATTTAGGATTGAATTGGCAAAAATAAAAAAAATTTAGAATTGAATTGCTATAATTACAATATGTTAATAACCTTTTGATGATTCATCCTTAATAACTTTATCGGGCATATTGTCAAGTGAAAACCAATTTTGAGTACGATAATTTATTCAATTAGATTGCCTTCAATAAAAGACTTAAAGGCACTAAGTTATGGACTAGTTAGTATATATTAGTTACTTCATATCATATCAATTCTTCCATGTAATACATTTTAACATAATATACATGTGCATATCTGTTAATGCAGTAAGGAATTGCAAACCAATTCACGATAAAACCTCCAGCTATGATCTCACTAAAGGGTGGACAATGATAATTTCCTACTCCACACACTATTGCTTAAAACGATGGTTTTTGCAGAGAATGCTCATTATGTCAAGGATTGAATACGCTCTAATCCATAAATGATTTGACATATTTCAGGCTATAACCTGGACTTCTGATGAGAGAGCCAGAAAATCTTTCTCTATTATTAGCTACGAAGCATGGACATGTTGCCTGTGCCTTCGTGTCGTGTCTGACATGTGTCGGAGCGTATCGGATGCTCCGACACGCGGTCAACTTTTCTCGATACATTTTGACACGTGTGTTCAAAAGACGATGGAGGGTGGAGGCGAGGGCGAGGGAGTAGAGACGAGGCCGCAAGCGACGGCGAGCCTATGATAGCGAGAGACGGCCAGAGAAAGAGCACAAATTGAGGCGAGGGCTGCCACTGTGATGTTGCGATGGATCGGTGATGAGGCTACTGCTGCGAGGGAGAAAGGGCCGAAGGTGAGGCGGTAAATGATTGTGTTGACACCTAAATTTTTACTACCCATTTAGTCATTAATTAATTGCATAACACATAGATTTAGGTGCATTTATTTTTAATTTACATGTTTTGCATTTTTATTAGGCCGGTGGTGGATGGGTTCAAATTAATATTTCGAGCTCTAGTTCGGCAGGCCGGGTTAGGCCCAATGGAAGGAGCAAAGTAATCCAAGCCCGTCGTTATGTTATCTTGTGAAAAATTAAGATTTGATGCAATATTAGGATGATTTTTGAAAATTAAGAAAATCGCATTGTAATCTTATTTTTATCAATAGATAATGAAATCATTGAAAATAAGAAGGGAGATAAGGGATGATTGATAGGGTAGAATATTTTGGTTGCCAATGGGATTTTGAAGGATTTTAAAGTTAGTTAATGGAGCTTCATCTTTAATGGTTAAACGGATTATCTCGAAAAATCTTCATAAGAAATTCTAAGTTATCCTTAGCGATTGGGTGGAAATATGCAAATTTTGACAGGTCAATCGAACTGGTTCTCACTCTATAAATAGGGTACGGCTTCGTCAGTTTTGAGGGGGGCTCTCTTGGTTCTGAAAGAGGAAAAAGGGAGTTTCAGCTCTTGGGAAAAGAAGAAGTCTGCAAAGGAGCAGAGAAGAGACAGCAGAGAGAGGGACGTGGGAAGCGACGTGCAGCAGAGAGGAAAGAGAGAAAAAGAGAGGAAAAAAAGCGGGTTCTTTGTTCTTCTTCTTCGTTGAGCCTCTTGCTGTCCAAGCCCTCCACCTAGACGTTGCAGCACTCTTGCGACCAAGCTCGAGCGCCGCCCGCCGCCAGATCGGCTTGAAGCCCCGCGACACCCCGCGCCAGATCCAGATCTGGGCCGCCGCTCCCTTCGAGCCTCCCTGTCGTTGCTCCGAGCGCTGACTCGCGACGCTCCTGCAGCTCGTAAGCCATAGCCGCCGCCTCGCCCCAGGATTGGCTGCCGTCCCGCCGCGCCGCGCATCATGGCCGCCTCGGTGACCTACCGAGCTCCGATTCCGTCCCCGGAGACCCACGAGCACGAATTGTGCTTGGGTAGTGAAAGAAAGAAAAAAAACAAAAAAGATTTTTAGGTAGTCCTTTTTTAACTTATTTACCTATTTGCCTAATGTTATTATTTTTGTCATTTTATTGTTTTATTTTATTTGTTCTCTTGTGGCTTAATTATCCTTTTAATGCTAAGTTGGAATTCCATGATATAAATTTGCATTGAAATTAGTAATTGCCAGTCCGATTTTCGAGCCCGAAATCCGACTCGCAATTACTTAAAAAATTGCCGATTCGATCTCCAGCCCGAGATCCGATTTGTGATTTTTCGCAATTACTTAAAAAATTGCCAATTCGATCTCCCGCCCGAGATCCAATTTGCGATTTTTCGCGAAATTGGCCAACCCGATCTCATGCGCGAGATACGGTTCGTCAATTTAGGGAATCAATTTTGCTTGATTTGCTGGGGTTGTTTGAATTAATTTTCTTTTAAAAAAAATAAAAAATAAAAAATGTAGTTTTAGGGTTTGCATGCTTAGGATAGAAATTTCATCTCTTTTAATAAAAAATAAAAAAAAATCAAATTAACTGGTTTAGATTGCATGTTTAGGAATTCAAAATAAAAGGAAAAAAAAACTCAAAAAATGTTGAATTAGGATTAGGTTTGTCTTGTATATTTAGATTAAGGATTTTATTTTAGGTCATAAAAAAAAAACAAACAAACAAAAATCATCATGCATTTTAGAATAGAACTGCATGTTTAATTTTAAATTTAGGTCAATCGGTTAGATAGGTTGCATCTTAGGTTTGAAATTGCTAAATTAAAATAATGTCTTAGTTTAAATTAGGATTTAGTGTGACTTAATCCTTAGTTTAAATTAGATGGAATTTTAATTTAGTTAGGAATTTCATATAAAAGTCTTAGGGTAAGTTACTCCCTTTTTTAGGATAAATTACATTCTTTTAGGAAAAAGAAAAAATGTCATGTGCATGTTATTTAGGATTAGGTTCATACAATGCACGTCATATAGTTTTTAGGTTCATTTAATTAGAAATGGTCAGTCATTAGAAATAAGACATTTAGGTTGCTATTTAAATTACTGCACTTCTTTAGGATCTACTTTGTTCATGTCATTTAATTTAGATCATTTTGCCATGTCATATTAGGTTGTTAGCATGCATTGCATTTAGATTAAATTCCATTAAATAAAGTGAAAACAAAAATCAGAAAATTGCGTGTTAATTAGAAACCATATCTAGGATTGACGATGTGGATTTTAATTTAACATTGGAGATGCTTTTGCTGCTTCGAGATAAGTTTTGCAATTTATTTATTGTTTTTCTTGGGTGTTAAATTGGTGGTCTGTGCACCCGCATGATCACCTCACATGTTAGGAAAGTGAATTAAAATCAATTCAAGCTGCTTGCAAAACATTTTTTCAAAAATGGTACCGAAAGGGCATTAGGGTAGTCTAATGTAATGAAGTCCCCGTACCCTTAGTCTCGGTTCGTAGGGGTAAAATAATTCTCCCGTTATTTTACTTAGGTGTCTAATCAACCTACCAAAAAATGATTAGTGGCGACTCCTAAATAAAAATCATCTGCATGTTAAATATTTGAACATAAGTTACGAATTGGTATGGGCTTGGGAGAGCCCGAGTTAAGTCTAGGCTTAATAATCCATTAGCTAAACTCTAGGTGGTTCACCCGAAAATTTGGTCACGACAGATTGTGATGAGGATTGAGAGCAAGCAGAGATTGAGAGGAAGAGGAGAGGAAGGTGGCCGTGCGGCAAGGAGGAGGAGGAGAAGGATCAAGAGGAAGAGGAGAGGAATGGGATCGTGTAGCGAGCGGCAAGGAGGAGGAGGAAAAAGAGGGCGCTGGCTAAGGTTTTGATAAGGAAACTATAAAATAATAAAAAGGGGGACTTTGATGGTGGCGTGACTTTTTATTTTGGGGGGAGGGAGAGAAATAAATTTGGAGTGGGGGATGGATGAGGGAAACAAGGGAGTGTGGTGGACCCCAATGGGGACTTTTTTTTTTTTTTTTAATTGGATAGCACTAATGACAAAAACCAATAAAAAGTCATCTTTGTGTGCAGGGGAGAGAGGGAGAGAGAGTATTAAATCTTAGCATGGACAAGACTCAATTGGTATAAATAAGACCAAAACGGGAGATTGCTTATGAACCACAAGCCTTCTCTTTGACCAACCTCTGTCTAGGCTCTATGCTGATGCTATACTAGCAACAACAATCTTAAATCCATTCGTGGCCCTGCAGATTATCGTCATGAAGTTCTCCAGCATTAGAACGCCATTTCTCTTGCTTTCTCTACTCGCCTTTCTACCTTTGACCGATCAACCTCATCTCTCTCATGCCGACGTCGGCACGGCCGCTTACTACAGTCCTCCATACACACGTACGTACAATCTCTCTCTCTCTCTCTCTCTCTCACATAAGTTTGATCATTGTGTTTCAGCAACTGCGTGTTATGGCAATGATTCAGCGCAGTTCCCACCGAGCAGCCTCTTTGCGGCAGCAGGTGAAGGGCACGACCATGGTCCTCTCGATGACGGCGTTCGAACTAATCGCAAAGTTTGCTGCTGCTGTCAGCCTTGAGTATCAACGGTACGATCATTTCCTCTCCTAATTAGTTGTTTTTAGAAGGACACTAAGGGTACGTTTGTTTGTATTTCTGTTAAAAAATTGTTCTAAGGAATAGAAATATAAAAAAATATTTCTGCTCCAGGGAATAATTTTTAAATAAAAAAACGTGTTTGATAAATTTGTTCTAGAAATAGAAAAAGAACAAAAATATATTTGGTAAATTTGTATAATTTTTTGATTTCTTTTAATTTTTTAATATTTTTATTTTATTTTCCCTATTTTCTTTCTTATTTTCCCTATTTTCCTTTTTTTTTTCTTCTTTTGGCCGGTTGCCGGCCTCGGCCATGGCCGACAAGGGCCGGTGGCCTCGCCTAGCCACGCCGAGGCTTGCGGCCCCGGCGAGGCCGAGCCTCGCCGGGCCACCGCTAGGCCGCGTCGCCCGGCCAAGGCGAGGTCGAGCCTCCCACGCCCTATAAGAGGTAAGGTAAAAGTCGAGAGTGAGTGTTAGAGTAAGAATAAAGTAGGATTGACAAAAAAAAAAAAACACATTTTTAATGGAGAAAATTGTCATTTTTAATGCATTGTCATCTTATATTTTAGGGTGAGTGCTTTTAGAGTATTTTTAAACATATTTAATAAAGAAATATTTTTATTGTTAATGTGCCCAAGAGACCCATTTTAAAATATAAGGGTGCATTTAGTAACATTTTTGTTCTTGAAAACAATTTTTGTTTAGAATTTTTTTTTCCATTTTTATTTTTGAGATGAGTTTTTCGGCAGAAGAACGCGTTTGATACAACTCTAAAATTTCTATTTTTAAAATAGAAAAAGAACAAAAAAAAAAAAATGTTTGGTATGACCTTCAATTTCCTTTGTGACCTGGAACTTTTTTTAGTTTTTCAACTTTTTTTATTTTTTTTATTTTTTGAGTTCTCTAATTTTTTTCCTTTTTTCCTCCCTTCTTCCTCCTCTAGTTGTTTGCTGAGGTCTTGGAGATGGCTAGTGGGTGGCCGTAGACAACGGCAATGAGGTCCACCTCGCCCAGTTATGATCAGATCCGTGAGGTCGGCTTTGCTTAGTCATGGTGAGGCCGACCTTGTAGTGGTTGGGCAAGGCTTGACCTCAAGCCTCGCCAACCATTGTCGAGGCCTAAGGATTGTCTAAAGAAGGAAGAAGAAGCAAAGAAAAAAAGAAAAAGAGAAAGAAAATAATATTGTTTTAGAAATTGTCATTGAGAACAAAAAAGTAGATTATTTATTTAATTTTTTGTTCTAGATATGTTTTAATGTCATTGGTCTATTCCAAAAAATAAAAAAATAAGTTCACGTTATCAAATATATTTTTGCTTTTTTTTCTGTTCCGAATAATAAAAAAATAAAAAAATAGAATAGTTATGAAATAGATCATAATTATATCAAGATTTAAATGTGCTTGTTTGATCAAAAAATGATTTGACATATTTCAGTCTATAACGTGGACTTCCTACGAGACAGCCGTCAAATCTATGTCGATTATTAGTAGTGAAAGTCGCAAGCGCATTTCAAGACCTATTCTTGTTCACCCACCAGAACACTTATCAATCCATCAGCGTCAATTCGAAGCAGCTTTTGCTTCCAACCTCACACCCCACAAGATCAGTCAACAGAAGGTGTTCCACTCAATCACTGAGCCGCCGCTGCCCCCGCGAGGCAATTCGATTTGATCTCTTCATCATTTTCTCATCACATATGCCCTTCACTTTTTTGGACTTCATGCTATCTTTGTTTAAACTAACATATCTAACTTGCTATCAAGCGAATACTACCTTTTGGAACGTGACAGCACCTCATGCAAATTTGAGCAGTTCGTCATAGTATATTAGCGGGTCATCGGCCGATCATATCTGTAGTGGCCGAAAGCGCATTAGTTTATGGCCAAAGGAAAATGGTGGCAGCATTAGTTTAAAAAGAGTGCCTCATGCTTTCTGAATGCAAAGGTCTAATTATACATAGAACTTGCAGTTTTAGTCAATTTCATACAGGACAGAACCATTTTATGAACATGTAACGTTGAATGAAATCATCCACTTTTCCTCGTGATCCTATCTAACAAGGCTTTCAATGCTATCTCAAGATACCCTGATGCCAAGATCAATGTTGAATATACACAGTAACAATATCTTCTATTTCTCTCAATCTAGAGGCAGCATAAGTTTCACGATCATGCTTATCAGGACTTTCTCTTGCATGCAGGGTTTGATGAGAATGCGAGCCAAGATTGGAAGTTTTGTTTCAATAAGGAATAAAGATATACAAGCTGTACAAGCATAAAAATCCTGATGACAACACCAGTACCATCATGTCTTTTGTTGCGAAGGTAGCTTCATATGATAAATAACCAAGGAATCTGCTTTACACATGTAGCCTGTCCATTACAAGATGTTAGTCTCACTTGCCCCATGACAACATGTATCCACCCAGTTAGTAATCGTCTTGACTATGACATTAGATTTTCATTACAAGAAATACCCATGGAGGCAGCGAATAGGCATGAATCTGCTCTAGCAGAATCAGCATGTTAATCTATGGAACTTCTAGAAAATGCTCCATCATCATATCGCTCTGTCGGCATGATGAATCTAGAAAGTCACTTTGTCAAAAAAGGCATGATGAATCCGAGGCAAAGACATTCTTTTTTATTGCTTTGCAAAGGCCAAGGCCTAGACATCTAACAAACGAAGTAACTTCTCTCAGTATAGGTCCATCTAGAGATAATGGAAAAGATATTGATAAAGAGGGCCTACCTGGATAGTGGGGAGACCTGGCTGAAGAATAAATTTTGTATAATTGAATGAGGACTTCTTCTGGCACTTACTAACGGAATAATATATCGGATTATTTTTGTTGGAGATCAAACAGACAGAAGATAGAACAATTGGAAGCTGTGATAATGGTTTTGTCTCTTTTCACAAGATTGTGATCACTCTGCTTTGAACGTTGCAATTATTGGCGATGTCTCCCAAAATAAGGATGAAAACTCTGAACTCCATCCAGATACAAAGGTGTCTGCATTTCAACTAAGCGTGATACCTGCATGAAGCTCATAAAGTTTAGGAAAATAGGACAATAACTGAGGAAGGACAGCAAAATGGTAGGGTGCTATTGGGAAAGTCCAAGTCGAAGAAAATGATCTAGCGTAGAACCAGCAGTACAAGATTAGATTAGATCCATATCAGCCACCTGAAGTCATATGCATCAATATTAAGAAAAAGTAAGTCGTAAAAAACTAAAACAAGCAAGAAAGTAGAACTCAGTTTACTAGCAAATTCTGTGTAATTGTGAGATTAAGCCTTGACCAAGAAGCGCAGAGAGAGAGAGAGAGAGAGAGAGAGAGAGAGCGAGAGAGAGGGAGGAAGGGAGGGAGGGAGATCAAAGTGGATCAGTTACTGCTCGGCGAAATGCAAACATTTCTTCTTGACCAGAAAGCATGGATATGATCCCAGTTGGGGCACCTCCAGAACTTACATTGCCTTCTGCTAAGACGTCTATCTCAGTCTCAAATTGAAAGCTGGGCAAGGCAAATATACACAAACGGTGACAAGTTCATAGTTTTGAATCAAGTCACCAAGCATCGTACAAAATATTTTATGGTAGCCAAATTCCTGTTACTCCAGAATGACAATTTCATCAACTTAAGTCGAGCAAAACAGTGGTAGAAAAAAAAAATCTAGAACATTGAAAATAGGAAGTATTGGGTACGCAGTGGCTACTAATTCCTGGTTTGGGAATCCATAGTTGCTGCAGCAAGGTTCTGGGACATAGATACCATTCTTAACCAGGGTTTCTGTTCATGATATTACTGTTCTTTCTTTCCATGCACCCGAAGTTTTATAATTTGAATAAGTTATGATCACTCAAAAATGTCTCATTATATCATGAACATGAAGATTATAGGATGCAGATTCTATAAATCATTAAAGTGATGGAAGCACACACGTTACCATGCCAACATTTGTTTCTTATAGAGTTTCTCGATAATGTAGGATATATCTCCGTGGACAGGGATATAGGCCTAGGATACTCAAATAAAATGACAAGAAAACTGCAGGATAACAGGTCCATTTAGATGTTCAACTGCTACTTAAAAAGAAGAGTTGCTAAATTTGAGGCAGGACCAAACCATTTCAGTCAAAGAATTCTCAATATAGGAAAATCAGAACACCTGAAGCCTGCAGACTGCATCTGTGCTCATGTCTCTGGACTGCAACGGATGGAATAATTTTCTTACTGAAAACGGACTCACCTCTCCAAATCAAACAGAGTACCTTCTTCAGTTCCTTGAAATAAATCATCAATAGAAGAAGCTGCAGAGCAAACCAGGCGGCAGTGATGGTTGTATAGCTCATCAATGAGGGTGATAAGCATCCTTGCCTGAAATTTGTGAGTCAATAATTCCATGAAAAATGCTGCATAAAAGCAGGTAAGATTAACAAAAATCCCTTACCATCTTGCTGAGAGACAGGTACAGAATTAAAGACTTGGTATATAAACAGAATTCGAAGGGCATACATGCGTCTACGCACACATAAAAATTTTCAACAAGTATGAGTTTTTAACATTTTCACCTGCATGTCCGATCAGACAATGTTCTACTTCCATCTTATCGGAACTTGATACCATTGTTCACCATACATAAGAGATTCCATGAAGCAGTATTTCTAGAATAAATAGAGTCAGTACTTGGAAGATGGTGACGTACCTTGTCACGGATGCGCATGCTCATTTTTGGAATGTCAGATATGAAGACAGCATGATAGTTCCTAGCAACAGCAATATAATCTGCAGCTCCCACCTGTGCATGACAGGATAAAACCTTCAACAAAAGCAACAAGCTTGCCATAATAGAAGGAGGCTACAGATTGTTTATCCAACTTAACTGGAAAGTTCAGAGACATTGTCCTTAAAATGAAGGTAAAGAGAATTTTGTTAGACTTCCGGGAATGTATCAAATTGACAAGATTAATTAACTTCCTTTAGATGGAATGAGGCAACTACAATTTTTCTATAAATCATCAAGAAATTCTACTCTTGGTAATTTAACATCAGCAACTACAAATTTTCTAAAGGAATAAAAGCACAAGAGGTCCCTGAATTTTTCCAAGTTATTCAATATGGTCCTCGAAACTTTTTTTCTTTTTTGGTGTGAATTGGGTCCTTAAGCTATAGTTTTCTTTATCGACTTGGTCCTTCTGTCAAAATTATAGAAGGAAATCTGTTGTGGCCGTTAAGTCACCGTCAAATGCTGACAAGGCGCCCTTAATGGCATCCAAAAAATAAAGAAGGATACCAGATTTATTGAAAAGTACAAAAATAAATAAATATTCTAAAAATTATTAGAAAAAGGAAATCTGATCCTAGGTTGGGTGACTTCGGCGATCAGCGGTTTGGGTCGTGCCGCCCTAAGATAGGGCACGGCACGCATGAACCCAGCCGATCCGGCCCGGCTCGCGCAACCCCGGCCGGGAGTAGCGCGGGTTGGCGCGACCCCGACAGCAGTCAGCGAGGGAGGCCAGGCCGTTGCCGGCATGTGGGGGGTGCCACCACTCACCCTTGTCGCCTCCCCCCTTCCTTTTCTCTTTTTCTCTCTTAGGGTCCGTTCGTTTCACGGAAAATAACTTCCGGGAAAATGTTTTCCGGATTTTCTGATGTTCGTTTCATGGAAAATGAACTAGTCAAGGAAAATGTTTTCCATCATTGGAAAAAACAACTTTTAAAGTGTGGAAAACGTTTTTCATGGCTTCTTCCTTCTTATTCCTTTTTATCAATACATTTTCATTTTATTTTCTTGCTTTCTTGCTTTCTTTTTTTTTTTTTTTTTTTTTTTAAATTAAGTTTTTAATTTCTTTTCTTTCTTTCCTTTTCACCTTATTCTTTGGCGGTGGCCGGCGACCGGCCACGACGGCGTCCGGTGACCGGCCATGACGGCATTCGGCGACCGGCCGCAAGCCGGCGGCTGGCGAGGCGAAGCTCTCCCCAGCCTAGGCGGAGCTCGTGGCTCGTCGGATCCGACGAGCTGGCGGGGCTCGGGCCTCGCCCGAGCTCGCCGCGAGCTTCATTGGGATCTGGTGGCGGAGCTCGCAGCTCGCTAGATTCGGCGAGCTGGGCGGGGCTCGGGCCTCGCCCGAGCTCGCTGCGAGCTTCGCCGGGCTTTGGCGAGCCGCGAGCTCGCCAGATTTGGCGGCAGAGCTGGCGGCTCACCAGATCCAGCGAGATGGGCGGGGCTTGGGCCTCGCCCGAGCTCGCCGCGAGCTTCGCCGGGCTCGGCGAGCCGCGAGCTCGCCGGATTTGGCGACCGAGCTCACGGCTCGCCGGATTCGGCGAGCCGGGCGATCGGCCATCGTCGGGCGGGGAAGGAGGCGGCGGCGGCAGAAGGAAGAGGAAGAAGGAGGAGGAAGGAGATGGCGGTGGAGGAAGGAAGAGGACGAAGGAGGAGGGAGGAAGGAAGAGAAAAAGAAAAATAAAGAAAAAATAATAAAAATTTCGATTTTTTAAAAATATAAATAATTAAAAATTCATTTTTTTAAAAAATATAAAAAATAAAATTACTTTTTTGGTCAATTAAAAATATTAAAATTCAACTTTTGATAATTTTTCCCAAACAATTAAATGAGCTAACGAACGGTGGAAAATATTTTCCACTCAAATTTTAAGTTTTGGCTAAACACAGGAAAATAGAGTCATTTTCCTGGAAAATAACTTCCAAGAAAATGTTTTCCAGAA
Organism: Eucalyptus erythrocorys; assembly: GCA_014182555.1. Classification (NCBI taxonomy): domain Eukaryota; kingdom Viridiplantae; phylum Streptophyta; class Magnoliopsida; order Myrtales; family Myrtaceae; genus Eucalyptus; species Eucalyptus erythrocorys. The sequence continues at coordinate 38,038,559 of CM024599.1, read as the reverse complement.
ACATGATATTTTCCGTGAAACGAACGGACCCTAAGTGTCCGACACTCTATATAGTATCTTTGTAATTTAAAAAACACAACAGACAAGCAAGAACTTCAGTGGGGGTCGCCCACTGAATATAAGGACTCCCCCCTTGTATTTTGAATGTTCAACGGAATCTCAGATTGAGATATGTCACTAACGAGGATATCTGTCGATCTATGTAGCACGGACACTCTTCGGAAGCTTTCGTGTCGTGTTTGACACTCCGACACGTGTTCGACATGCTCCGACACGTCCCGACACGCTCCGACACGCTGTCAACGAGTGTCGAAAAATCCGACACGTGGTCAACTCTCTCTGACACGCTCCGACACGCGAGTCCAGAATTCCAACATGCGACTCCGATACGCACGGGGTCAATTTTAAAAATTTCTAATACTTAAGGGGTCAAAATATAAATATACACAAAAGAAGTAATAAAAGAAGTAATAAAATTGCTATAAATATACACGCACGGGGTCGATATTTTTTTTTTCAGTTTTTTTTAGAATTGTTTTATTTTTTTAAAAGTCTTTTACTATGAAAGAAGTAATAAAAATGCTATATATGATAAATAAATAAATTTAAAAATATCATTTCAGCATTTTTCTTTAAACAATGTTTTTTTTGTCTGAGTTTTGTGTATTATTGTAACAAATTAAAATAATGAATGATATTATTTAATATTTTTTTGTGTAAATTAATTCTAGGTTATTTTTATTATTATTTATTTATGTATTTATATATAAAAATATATTTAATATATAACGTGTCGGAACGTGTCGAAATTCTCTATTTTTAAGAAATGACGTGTCGGCGTGTCGTGTCGTGTCGTGTCGCGTGTCGCGTGTCCGTGTCGGTGCTACCTAGCTGTCGATTGCATTGAAGTGGGGAGGGGAAACGATTACTAGATAAGCACAAATCAGCACATGCCTCATGTAAGGGCACTGTACTCATGCTCAGAAAAAGTTGCTCGCGTTGTCCATGGACTATTACATATTCATGGAAGTGGGCGGCGGATGTATAGGTTGTCGAGAATCAACTAATGAAGGGTTTTATATAATCGACCAATCCATGTGAAAGCACTCACACTGTGGCAGTTTTGCCTATAAGTTATGTCTATAATCAACCAATCCATTTGGTTTAATTATGACTTTATAATCAACTTGAGGTTGGCAAGGTCAAGCTTTGCCATTCGTAGCCTCTAGCTGGTTGCTGGAGGCTAGGCAATTGGTAGAGGAAGAAGTGGAAAAAAAAGAAAAGAAAAGAAAAGAAAAAGAAATTAGAAATATAAAAAAAATTGAAAAGTATTTAAAATATAATAAATTTTGTTCATGTCAGCGTTGGTTGTATCACGTAGAACGGCGAGATATATATTGGCGAATTTCAGCCAAAATTAGCCGGATGGATTTAATTGGCAAAAAGTAAAAATGTTTAAGATTTAATTGTCAAAATTAAAAGATTTAAGACTAAATTGATAAAAATATAATAGATTTAAGATTTTTGAATAAAATTTTCAAATTAAAAGAACCTGGGGACCTGTCAAAAAGATAGTGACCTGTCAAAAAGATAGTGCATATGCAAGCAGTCTTTTAGTTCCCGACGGCAAATAAACAACGTTTTGTTAACTCAGAGAGAGAGAGAGAGAGAGAGAGAGAGAGAGAGAGAGCGGGGCTATGAATAGTCGACAAGTCTCTCTATGAATAGTCGACAGGTTTGTCTTCGAGATTCGCAAGAGAGCGGAGCTATGAATAGTCGACAAGTCTCTCTATGAATAGTCGACAGGTTTGTCTTCGAGATTCGTAAGATAGAGTTTCAAATTTGCTACTAAGAGAGATGGGTCTGATAGTAATGGCAATAGTATTCATGAGCTTAATGAGCAAAGATATGGGCTTGTTCGTTATTGGAGGCGTAGGGACTGCTTCTTCCTACGATCCACCTTACACCCGTAAGTCCAAACCCACGTTAACTTCTCTTTCAGTCCGCAAACTGATTCAGTCAGCAGAATTTAATATAGGATCGATCATGCAATGAATTTTTGTTTGGCAAACTGGCTAAACAGAACGGGAAATACTGTTGTATGTCATCTAGTGCATTGTTTACAAGTACACAAATGCATGTTTATCCAAGACATTCGATTTTCCAACAAGGCGAGAATGACAGGTGACATCTCGATAAATATTACCACAAAAACCACATGATGATTTTATGGTATCATTGTATATCAAGTATCTCTCTTAATAATAATCCACACATGAAATAATACTTCTGTAGGTAATATGTGACTCATAACCTTTCCTTTTCTCGTCATTTTTTCTGGGGGGCAGCAACCAGATGCAACGGGTATAGAGCAGACCAGTTAGCAGACCAGTTTCCTCCGGGAAATCTGTTCATGGCGATGAGCGAAGGGTTGTGGGACAACGGAGCAGCCTGCGGGCGGCGGTATTGGCTGCGGTGCCCGAGTGGCAGCAACAGGCCATGCAAGGACGACACGGTGGACATCACCGTCGTGGATTACTACCTCTTTCTCTCTCTCTCTCTCATATTTTTGATACTCCAACAAGTTTGACGTTGGATGAATCATTGGCCTTTGTTCTTGAATGAAGGATATGATTAGGTTTCTCTGTCCAAGGAATGAAGACTGGAAGAGGAAGCTCTAGTTAGAACTTTATGTTGGGTGCAGATTATGCACAACCCAAGATCTCCATAACCAGAACAAGAAGAAGCAATTGTAAATAGAATGATTGACGCACCTGATTTAGGATCCATTGTTCTTGAGCGGAAGCGGAGGAAACACAATGTTCCTTGCGCAAATCCTTCTCCTCTATTACTCTCCGAATCACTGGCTCAATGAGGCGGCCTCTCACGATTGACGTTAGAGCAACGTCCCTTAGGTGAGAATATGTGAGATTAAGGCTAGAGGAGAGACTTGAGCACTATTTATAGAGTTTCCAGCCAGTCCCCCTCATTACGGGCCAGGCTCAACTCGACCCACACTAGCCAGTCCCATATTAGACTAATTAAGAAACCTTCTATCTCACCTAAGACCAAACCCCGTAAAACGGTAAACGTTAAACGGTAAATTACAATAACAATATCAAAGTAATTTAGTCCACAAATCAGGAAAACTCTTACATTCTCCCACTTGGACTATATTAATTGAAATTGTACTGTATGTGCGCACATTGGTCCAGAGATAATTCTTAATAGTCAATCCTATCTCATAAAGCCTCCAACACCGAATCATGGCGGTAATCGCATGTATACACGAGCCTTCCATGGTCACAAGTGTTTTCAACTTTATTTGATATGGATTCAATATGGTAGTGTGGCAAATGGCTAACATCTCTCATAGAGAGATCCATTTGTCGATCACCATTCTCTTACTTAGGCGACACAAAAGTTTGTGCCACAAGAGAATGAAATTATGGTTCTAATGAACCCACATATGTCTTGTCCTTATGGTTAACCTTTTACAAGAACATATGCACAAGGCTAATAATGAATTGCCCCTAGCCTTCACTCAAGGTAATACCTTGAGACTTTTAACAATATATATATATATATATATATATATATATATATATATATATATATATATATATATATATATATATATATTCAACAAAATAACAAACCATTCAAAAATATTGTATTGAATGCAAAAGTTGAAATATATTTATCAAAACGTTACTAAATTGTAACAAATGTAGATATAGACTTTATTTAAGAAAAAATAAAATATAACTCACACTAAATGACAGCATCTCAAGATGCTCCTAGGCCCATACTAATGACATGTCGATCAAACACACATGGGCGTAGGCCTTTAGTTAGTGGATCTGCAATCATATCATCCGTAGAAACATAATCTACAGCAACATCACCATTCTCATCGATTCCTTTATAGTCAAAAACTTGACCTCCATGTGTTCGAGACCCCTTGAGACTTCGTTGTTGTTAATAAACAACATTGCAGAATTATTGTCACAATATAGTTGTATGGGTCTATCCACAAAATCAAAAACTGATAACTCCCTAATGAGGTTCCGGAGCCAAATAGCCTGAGTAGTAGCTGTAAAACATGTTATGAACTCCACTTGCATGGTAGAAGAAGATATGGATTTCTGTTTCTCGCTCTTCCATGATACTGCACCTCCTGCCAACATAAATATGTATCCCGTGGTTGACTTTTTGTCATCTTGACAACCAGCAAAATCTGCATCAGAATACCCTACTAGTTGCAAGTCAGGAACATGTCTGTAAATCAGCATATAATCATTTGTTCTCTTTAAGTACCTTAAAACCTTCTTGGCAGCAACCTAGTGATCGTATCCCCGGATTTGTCGATATCGCCTAGAAGCCCAACCGCAAAAGCAATATCGGCCTAGTGCAAACTTGAGCATACATGACACTTCCAAGCACACTAGCATAAGGTACATTCTTCATTTGAGCTTTCTCAAAATCTGAAACAGGATATTGTGAAAGACTCAATTTATCACCTTTAATAACAGGAGCAATTCCTGATTTGCAGTCTTGCATACTGAATCTTTCCAAAATACGATCAATATATGCCCTTTGAGATAAGCCCAATGAACGGCATGAGCGATCCCTATGAATCTCAATGCCAAGAATAAAAGACGCCTCACCAAGGTCTTTTATATCAAAAATTTTCGATAACATCCGCTTTGTCTTATGCAGTAAACCAATGTCACTACTTGCAAGCAAGATATCATTCACATAAAGTATGAGAAAAATATATTTTCTCCCCCTGACCTTGGTGTATATGCACTGATCTACTTTGTTCTCAATAAATCCACATGAAGTGACAAAACTATGAAATTTGAAATACCCCTTTGTCTAGAAGCTTGTTTAAGGCCACAAATAGACTTCTTCAATCTACAAACAAGCTTACGAGTCATCAAGCGTAAAGCCCTCGGGTTCCAACATATAAACCTCCTCATTGAGGTCTCCATTAAGAAATGCGGTCTTTACATCCATCTGGTGTAACTCCATATCGAAATGAGCTACCAATGCCAAGATCACTTTGAAGGAATCTTTAGAAGAAACAGGAGAAAATATTGCTTCATAATCTATTCCTTCTCTTTGAGTGAAACCCTTAGCCACCAGTCTGGCCTTAAACTTTTCAATCTTTCCTTTGGAATCCTTTTTAGTCTTGAATACCCATTTGCAGCCAATAGGTTTGCAACCTTCGGGTAATTCAACAAGCTCCCAAACACCATTATGTTTCATAGATTGTATCTCATCTTTCATCGCATTTAGCCACAAATCTGATTGAGGACATGAGATAGCATCCTTATAAGTGACTGGATCAACAACACTGCCAATATCATAATCATGCTCTCCTAGGTAGACCACATAGTCTGGTGGTATAGCAGAATGTCTTTCCCTAGCAGATCTTCTGAGTGGAGCTACTTTAACCTCATTCTGAACTTGAGGAGCTTGAGGAATTGCATCAGGAACTGTCTCAACAATGGGATCTTGAGCCACAACAGGTTCATTTTGTGGCGCAAGAGGTTCCAAAGTTGTCTGCACAGGATGAGATGAGGATCTAGTAACTCCCACCAAACTATCATCTTCAATAGTTTGTGAGCAGCTACCCTTTTCAGCCACATCAAATTTCAGAAATTTTGCAGTCTAAGATTCCACAATTCTTGTACCCCCATTGGGGTTGTAAAACCGATACCCCTTTGAATGATCTGGGTAAGACACAAAATAACATCGTGTAGTTTTGGAATCCAGCTTATTCAATGTAGGATTATATAACTTCACCTCTGCTGGACAGCCCCAAACTTTAAGATGATTCAGACTAGATTTACGTCTAGTCCACAACTCAAAAGGAGTCAATGGAACCGCTTTACTAGGAACACGATTAAGAATGTAGAGAGCTGTTTTCAAAGCTTCACCCCATAGAAAAGTAGGTAAATTGGTCCTACTAATCATACTTCTCATCATGTCCATAAGAGTACGATTACGCCTTTCAGCTACGCCATTTTGTTCAGGATTTCCAGGCATAGTAAACTGACCTACTATCTCAGAATCTTCTAAGTATTTGGCAAACGGCCCTTTAAGTTGTCCAGCATTACCGTGCCTACCATAATACTTACCACCACGATCAGATCTGACAATCTTTATAACTTTTTCCAACTGTTTTTCCACTTCAGTTCGAAAAATCTTGAATTTGTCAAGGGACTCAGACTTTTCTTTAATCAAGTATAAGTATCCATATTGGGAATAGTCATCAATAAATGTGATGAAATAAAAATTTCTGCATAAGGTAGCCGTGTACGGTCCACTAATATCAGTGTGAATTATCTCCAACAAGCCAGAACTTCGAACAGCTGATTTCTTCTTTATTTTTGTCATCTTACCTCTACAACAATCTACGCAAGTCTCTTGATCACCTTTAAGAGTAGGTAGGATGTCAGCCTTAACAAGCCTCTCTACTCTTTCTTTGGAGATGTGACTAAGTAGTTTATGCCACAATGCACAAGACTGTTCCTTAGATAGAGGCCTTTTGGAAACACTTTTTTCAGCTGAATATGCAACATACATGTCCTTGGGACATAAACTCAATCGATATAATCCATTGGATAAATTGCAACACCCAATCTTATTGGAATCATAAAAGATGGCAATAGCATTACTCTTTATCTCAAAAGAGTATCCACACATGTCCAAACAAGACACATAAATTAAATTCTGCCTAAATGAAGGTACGTAAAAAGTGTTTCTTAACATCATCCTAAAACCAGAATCCAAAACCAAAACAACATCTCCCACGAACTCGACGTCAACTCCAATGTTGTTTCCAATAGTGAGCTTTGATTCATCATGATTTGGCGTCCTTCTGTTTATGAACCCCTGTATGGTAAACGCAACATGATTAGTTGCACCACTATCTAGCCACCATGAATTAGTCGGAACTTCAGATAGATTGGATTCATAAACTAATGCCAACAAATCATTGCCTTTAGGCTCACTCTTCTTGTTTCTGTTAGACAACCAATCCTTAAACCTCTTGCAGTCCTTCTTTACATGTCCTCTCTCCCTACAAAAGTAGCAAAAAACATCCCTCTTCCTAGGGAATGTTTTCTTAGGACCCAAACTGTTAGAAGGACCTACACTGTTAGGAGGACCAGCACCTTCAGAATTTCCTTTACCATTAGAAGGTCTAGCTGCATCAGAATTTCTCTTCTGAGTATAATTCTTTACACTCTTACCCTTATCAGTGGCAGAACTTGAAGTATAAAGAGCAATGTGCCCTTTGTCTTTCTTTAATTTCTCTTCCTCTGCCACCACCCTAGAAATCAGTTCATTAACTGACTAGGCTTCATCTTGGGAACTATAATTAGTCTTGATGATCCCAAAATCAGGAGGAAGAGTGTTTAAAGCTTGATGCACGATGCGAGGTAGTGGGAATGGCAACATTGAGAGCCGAAGCTTGATCGCAAATCAACCATTCTCAGAATATAATCTCTTACCCTACTAGAACCATCATACTTCATGGTAAACAGTGTATGAATGTGTGTCCCTATCTCAGCATTAGATGACACACGGTACCTAACCACCAAAACTTCCATCAGTTGCCTAACAGTGCAGTTCGCAGGCAAACCACTTTTCAAGTGTTCCTAAATTGAACGCTTCATAGACAGCAAGCAAATTCTATTGCTCTTTTCCCAGGCAGTAAAGTGTGCTTTCTGATCCTCTGTACTCTCAGCAGTAATGGATGCCGGTCGATCAGCAGTAAGAGCCAAATGAACATCTGCCATCGCTATGGCAAACAGAAAATCTTCTTTCCACTTCTTAAAGTTGGAACCAGTGAGAACCTCAATAGTGACGGAGTTACCGTTTACAGAAAATGTGACTGAAAAGCAGCAATATATAACAATTAGCATCATGTGAGTATTATGTACATAAGTACACATCCAGAGAGTTACATGCAAAATCACATAATCACCTTTGGGCAGAATACATGACATGCAATTGTATACTCCCCACATGATAGCGGTCAAGAGAATATATTCCAATCTTCGTGAATTCATCACCTTTGGGCAGATGAACCACTAAGACTAGACAATCCTTCACCACATCATCATGTATCCCTCCATGAGCTAATACACAATCACCTCCTTTGGGAGTATGACCACGCATTAGTCCAGGAGACATCCCAGACAACATACGAGACAGAAATTTCTTAAACCCAATCAAGTGTGCCACTTTGGTGGTCACAATTCAATTGAATCCTTGAAACTCTCTCATATCAGGGATATATTTATCTCACGTACACCATATATACGTGATTTAATTTTTAGTGATAGGGGCACATATCACTCAAATCACATAACATGCTAATTAATCTGCCTTATCAATTAACAAAATAGCATACCTGTAACCCAGCACTTGTATTTCCAAAATCACAGAAAAATACAAGAAAAATACGCAAGAATTCATTTAAAATACACGTATTTAGGGCTTTATATGCAATTTCACATCCATAAAATCATCAAACATATAAAATAAATATGCCACAAGATAGGAAATCTTCATATGAATCCAACGCCGCCAACCACTTGCCGAAAGGATTCCCCACGCGCCCGCACGCGCCGCCTGAGTGCGCGGCGCGTGGGGCTCACGCACCAGACGTCAAGCCGGCCAAAACCAGTCCGACCGGTGGCGGTCCGACCGGTTACCCGGTCCGACCGGCTGACCGGACCGGTCAACCGTTGACCGAGTCAAATCGGTCGCCGGCCGGGTTGAGTCGGCTGGTCAGCTGACGTCATCGGGCTGTGCGCTGACGTCATCAGGTCAGTCACCGAGTCGGGTCGACCCGGGTTGCTGACGTCACCGTGACGTCAGCGTCACGTGCGACGCACGCATTGGGTTTGACCCGGGTCGCTGACGTCACGCTGACGTCAGCGGTCGCGTGCGGCGCACGCCCCGCGCGTGGGGGTGCGTGCAACGTCCCACGGCGACGCGCCGTCGACAGTTTTCACCGTCTCATCGAGCCGAGTCCCAATTTGCAATTTAATTTGATTTTTATTGAACTTTAAATCTCGAAAATCGCAAATTAGGGCAAGAATTATACTAATTAGGGAAAATCAGTATAATTTAGGGCAAATTCGCACAGATTCGGGTAAAACCAATTGCGTTCAGGTTCTAGGGTTATGGATGCTCTGATACCACATGTTGGGTGCAGATTATGCACAACCCAAGATCTCCATAACCAGAACAAGAAGAAGCAATTGTAAATAGAAGGATTGACGCACCTGATTTAGGATCCATTGTTCTTGAGCGGAAGCGGAGGAAACACAATGTTCCTTGCGCAAATCCTTCTCCTCTATTACTCTCCGAATCACTGACTCAATGAGGCGGCCTCTCACGATTGACGTTAGAGCAACGTCCCTTAGGTGAGAATATGTGAGATTAAGGCTAGAGGAGAGACTTGAGTACTATTTATAGAGTTTCCAGCCAGTCCCCCTCATTACGAGCCAGGCTCAACTCGGCCCACACTAGCCAGTCCCATATTAGACTAATTAAGAAACCTTCTATCTCACCTAAGATCAAACCCTGTAAAACGGTAAATGTTAAACGGTAAATTACAATAACAATGTCAAAATAATTTAGTCCACAAATCAGGAAAACTCTTACACTTTATCCTACATTACCAGAATTCAAATGTTATCCTTGACACATGTAGATGTTTGCATCTTCAAAGTGAAAGAAAGACCGTTTGTTTAAGATCCTGAGCGAAATTCCGTTTTATGCGATAGGAAACGATCGTTCATGGACTTGCCATCAAAGTAGTTGTTTACGAAGTACCGAATGATCATGACCATAAAATAAAGGAATTGGCATTTACGCTGTGGAAATCGGATGCTTTTCTCGTGATTGCATTTATACCAATATGAAGTATTTTTGTTGGTGATCCTTCTGCAATTCAACGACCATTCCGGGGTGAATTGTTGAATGCGCATCGGATAGAGGTAAGTCATCTTCCGCCTACTTTCTTCCTATAGAAGGAAACAATCGTGTGCCATATTTTGTTGCTATTCGATTTGGCAAGACACATTTTGACATAAATCAAAGCTAAACAACCTTAGAGATACTCCTATCTCAACCATTAATAGATATCTTCAAATTTCTACCTTTAAAGAAATTCAACGTCGACCGGTCCTCCAAAATTCAAGTGATGCTTTCGACTAAACAAACAAGGCATTAGTCCCGTAGGAAATCCAAGCACGCAATGATAAGAACATTCTTCTTTGTTATTAAAAGTATTGAAACACTTTTTGAATGAGGGGTGGGTAGTAGATTAGTTAGAAGTCTAAGGTTCACTCACTATGAAGAGAAAGCAAAAGCTTCCACCATCTGAAAAAGAAAAAATGTGATGTATTTATTGGAGTGCACTACTAACTGACATCGAGGGAAAATTATCAAAAAAAATTTAAATTTATTATAATTATGTCAAGTCAATCCTAAATCTTTTTTAATTGTGTTAATTTAGTCTTAAACTTTTTGCAATTAGCCAACTTAATCCTAAACCTTTTATAAATGTGCCAATTAAGTTAAATCAGTCAATTTTGGCTTTCGGGCGCTAATGTGGATAATTTTTAATAATAATTTTTTTTGAAATTTTTGAATTTTTTCTTTTATTTATTTATTTTAATTCCTTTTCCTTTTTTTCTTTTCTTCCTTCTTTGCTTCTTTTCCCCATAGTGGTGGCAAGGGTTCCTTGCCTAGATTTGGGTGAGGCCTAGGGGCTGTGTTGAAGGCAGCTTCACCTAGATCTGGGCAAGGCTAGCCTCGCTCACGATTGGCGAGCCATGTGGCCTTTCCCTGGTGAAGGCGGTCACACCTAGATCTGGGCGAAGCTGCCTCATCGGCAATTGGTGAGGGCTTCACGGCCCTTGCCTGGTGATTGGCAAGCCTTGCCAAAGCCTCGCCATCCATTGTGGGGGAAAAAGGAAGAAAAAGGAAAAAGGGAAGAAAAAGAAAAAGAAAAAGAAAAAGAAAAAGAAAGAGAAAAAGATCAATAAAGAATAAGATATTATAAAAAATTGTTCACATTAGTGTTAATCGGATAGACGGTGCCAAAGGGCATTTACATCAATGCTAGTTAGCCAAAATTGGCCGAATGGACTAAATTGACATAATTACAAAATATTTAGGACTAAATTGACAAAGAAAAAGTTTAGAATTGAATTGACACAATTATAATAGGTTTATAACTTTTTTGGTAATTCTTCCATGATTTATTTATCGGGTAAGTTGCCAAGTGAAAACCAAGCTCGGATACGTTAATATATTCAGTTGGACTGCCTTCAATAAAAAACTTAAAGCCACTAAGTTATGGACTAATTAGTATATATTAATTGCTCTTATACCATATTAATTCTTCGATTTAATACATTTTAACATAATATACACGTGCATATCTGTTAATGCAGTGAGGAATTGGAAACCGGTTCACGATAAAACCTCTAGCTATGATCTCACTAAAAGGTGGACGATGATAATTTCCTCCTCCACACACCGTCGCTTAACACGATGGTTTGACATATTTCAGGCTATAACGTGGACTTCCGATGAGAGAGCCGTCAAATCTATTTCTATTATTAGTAGTGAAAGTAGTGAAAGTCGCATGCGCATTTCCACGCCTACTCTTGTTCACCCACCAGATCACTCACCAACCCATTAGCCGAAGTTCAAAGCAGCTTTTGCTTCTAGCTTCACATCCACAAAGATCAATCAACCAATGGTGTTTTACTCAATCATTGAGCTGCCGCCGCCGTCCCCTGCTGCCGGCGGGACAATTCGATTTGACTTTCATAATTTTCTCATCACATATGCCATTAACTTTATTAGACTTCATGCCATCTTTGTGTTAAGCTATTTAGTGAATACTACTAATTGAAACATGATAGCACCTCGTGCACATTTGAGCAGTTCCTCATAGTATATTAGGGGGTCATCAGCTGATCAAATCTGTAGTGGCCGAACAATTATCTCTAAGTGGTCCCATTAATTTATGGCCAAGATAAAAAAAGGTGGTAGCATTAGTTTAAAAAGAGTGCCTTATGCTTTGTGAATGCAAAGGTCTAATTATATATAGAAGTTGCAATTTTTGACGGAACCATCATGTGGATGTGTAAAATTGAATGAAATCATCCACTTTTCCCCATAAACTTTTTGCACTTCTAATACTATAAAACTTTGGTCATGTGTAGAGCTAACCTCCAACAGGTTGTCTTAGGAAGATGGAGATGACATTAGTTCCAACTGAACATAGAGGCATGGAAATAGAAATTGAAAACGTATAAGATTAGAACTTCAGAAAGCACGAATCACAAAAAACCAATAAAAAGTCACTTTGTGCGCAGAGATAGAGAGAGAGAGAGAGAGAGAGAGAGAGAGAGAGAGAGAGAGAGAGAGAGAGAGAGAGTATTAAATCTATGCATGGACAAGACTCAATTGGTATAAATAAGATCAAAACGGGAGACTACTTAAGAACCACAAACCTCTGCCTAGGCTCTATGCAGATGCTATACTAACTAGGGGTGATCGGGTCCAGGGTAGGTAGGGTCTAGACCTGGACCTTATTCCCGACCCTGTTATAACCGGTTCTCTTTTTTTGGACCCTGTTCCCTACCCTGTTTACCTTGGACCCTGTTCCCGACCCACCCTGTTTTTTCGGTTCGGGAATAGGGTCAACCCTGTTTTTATTGGAACCTGTTTTGCAAAAATTAATGTACAGCACTCATATTTAAAATAAAACGTTTAACATTCACATCGATTAGCATAAGTACATCCAACGTTGTAGCAAATAATTTATACCTCATAACATCACTAGAAAATGAAAAGAAAGAGTATTTTATCACATCACAAGTATCCACTCTTAACTCCATTGATCATTTGCTGAAAAGAAAAGGCAAAAGAAGAATTGATCGTATTCCAATGCCCCATCTACGGCCCAATCATCGCATCTCGACCACTTCCATGATATTTAAGCTGCAACAATGCCAACAATGGCATACATCAACTGCTGAAACCAGAAAAATAGAATGCAACAACTTGAGGCATTCGTTTTCTCAAAAGAAAGATGTGCAATAACTTACCATTGGTGGTAGCAAAACACGAGCATCAATGACATCAAGTTCCTTTCTCACCGACATTCCAAAGAGAAATCAAACACAAATAAAGTTTATTTACTTACCACAAAATCGGAGTTTCCACAAAATGAAGTTTATTCTCCAATGACAATGTCCTTGGTAAGACAATCCAAATCTATATATAAAAAAAAAAGAGAGAGAGAGATTAAATAAGGCATTTACTTAATAAATAGTTATGTGAACGAATTACAAGATAAAAAGAAATATATATATAACTTACCCGTCTCAAATTGTTCCGCATTCTCGATGCACTCTTCAACATTAATTGGCATGCGAACAGCTCTCAACCAATCTTGAGTACAAATTAAACCTTCCACCACTCTAGGAGTCAAAGAACTTCGAAAGCCATCAAGTACACGTCCCGATGTACTAAAAGCCGACTACGAAGCAACAGTAGTCACGGGAATAGACAAAACATCTCGAGCCATCAAAGATAAGATTTTATACTTTGACCCAAGTACTCTTCCACCACATCAAAAGATCAATTTTAAGGATATCTTCACTTTCAGCTTCAAGATACCGATCAAGCTCAGATTTTTTTCATCCAACACTTTTTCTTCGCATGGAGATAGCTTTTGTGCCAAGCATCGATTTCACAATCATTCTCATCAATATCAATATCAATAGTGGAAGCACTACTACCATGACTCACACTTGAATCACCAAATTTTTCTTGACTAGAAGAGCCAACAAAAGATCGCTCATAAGATTTATACAACTTCTCCAAGGCGACCTTCACTTTATCATGCATCTCATCAATTTTTGCTTCATCATCATAGATTTGTTCAAAACAGAACTTTACAAAGTTCAACTTCTTTGTAGGATCCAATACAACCGCAATCAATGCCATCATATTAACTTTATCCAAACTCCCATAATACTTGTCAAACTTCTCTTTCATTTTTAAACCCATAGCTTGAAGCTTTGGGTCTAAAGAATTCGTCGCATTATTCAAATACTTGTACAACATAGCTATCCCCTCAAAATATTCATTGGGAGTAACATATGAACTACCCGACATCCTTTTGGTTGTATCATAAAACCGTTTCAGAAATTTAGAAAGAATGATGGCATTTTCCCAATCTTCATCTTCAGGAGGATCATTGTCAATTTCCCTTAACAAACTTAAATCTTCATCTGTCATTCTTTTGAAAGCTTTCCTGAACTTTATGGCAGTGTCTAACATCATGTAAGTAGAGTTCCATCTAGTGGAAACATCAAGACAGACCGAACCCTTGTATGCAATCCTCTCAATCTCAATGCAAGCTTGGAATGTCTTAGCTCTCGCCGGAGAACTCCTCACATATCTAACTATGCTTCGGATGCGTGCAATAGAATCACGCACCTCATTCAATCCGTCTCTTACGATCAAGTTAAGTATATGAGCAGTGCATCTCATATGTAAAGCATCGCCATTCAAAATCAAAAATCCTCTGTCTGAAAATTGTTCTTTCAAATAACTAACGGCCACATCATTTGAACTTGCATTATCCTTTGTTATTGTAGACACCTTCTTTTCTATTCCCCAGTCATGAATGCATTTCTCCACCATTTTACCAATTTCCTTACCCTTGTGACTATGCATCATCACAAAATTGATTATTCTTTTTGCAACTGCCAATTTTCATCAATATAATGTGCGGTAAGACACAAATAGTTCAAGTTTTGAATGGAACTCCACATATCCGTTGTGAGTGCAATCCTAGATTTAAGCTTACCAAAGTAAGCTTTCAAACAAGTCCTCTCACTTAGATATAACTTCATACAATCTCTTGCCACTGTAAATCATGAAAGATGATGGAAAAGAGGTTGCAGTTCAGTAACAAAATTGCGAAAACCAACACGCTCAACCATGGAAAATGGCTGTTCATCAATAATAATCATTTGAGCAAGCATATGCCTACAACGTTCTTGATCAAACTTCCATATTGTTAAGACACTACCACCACTAGTAGTATTTTCCCCTACCTCGCCAACCACATCTCTGTCACGTGATGCAAACAACATTTGCTTTTTATCTGAACGAGGATACGTTTTGCACTTTCTCAAGTGCTTCCACATAGTAGAGGTTCCATGATCAACATTATACACATAATCCATCCCACAATGAATGCACTTCACCTTAATTGTTTTCTATGTTTTCTCATCTATAATTCTCGAAAAATGATCCCAGCAATCTGATTGATTAGCTCGCTTTTTACCCGAAGGAGGACGAGAGTCGGTACCCTCACCTTGTTAGTTGCGCCAATGGTTGCGAGATTCCACTTCATCGATCCATGGAATGGTAATTCCATGAGTGGATTCATTTCATTATGTCCCTCCACTTCCATTGATATGTCTTTGCCTTGATCCATTGATTGAAAACTGGAAAAAAAAAAATAACATTAGGATTAGTAAATCAAATATCTCAACATAACAAAAAAAATTTAACATTAGGATCATCGACATCATCTTATGCACGAATCCCCTTAAATCTCAGTGAAAGCAAAACAGAAGGCATGACACCTCAAATGTCCATGGAAAATGAAACATTTCCAGCTTGAAGTTCTGAAAATGGAAATCATGCTAACAATAGGTAATGACAGGGGACCTATTATTAATGCTAATTGCAAATATTGGTTACTAGTGTCCTAAAGAAAAGGGGGATGATAATTGATGCCAGTGATTGAGTTTTCAAAATTAGTAGGTGGTAATTGCTCAAATTCGAGAGTTGTTATAAAACAAGCATTAGCAAGTGAAGAACTAATAGCGAGGGTTCCAACTAGTTAATGAAGAGAGGCAAGAGGCAGCCATAAAACATAGTAACTCATAGTGCTGAAGTGGTAAGAGTAGGAAGGTGGTTCAGGGAGCATGTGCCAACTTTAATAAAGTAAACAGCAGCTGAAGCCAGGGGATTGCAGAAGGTTTATGACTAGGAACAAGCAGGTGTTTCTAGGTTACATACTTCTATACAGATTATGAAGTTACTTCCATAGACAAGTTAGAGTGCCAGAATCTACATCAATTTTGGTACAGACACCAGTGGAAATAATGAAAGATACCAAGGACCAGATCTTAGAAGAATGTTTAGAAGTTAACATCTGTCCCTTAAAAAAGTACCCAAAAAATTCTAAAAGATCTAGACTCCCAGACTTTTAAGTGCAAAGTGCCCCCGAAGAAATCACATGTATAATGAATGCTTGCACTCTTCACTTTCTCTACCGTTTATGGCAATAAATTGCACTAAAATCCTCACATTCCTCATCGCAGACTGATTATCTTACTCCCCATCAACTTTATATATCAAAGAAACGGATTCAGCTCCCTCAACATTAACGAAATCAACTTAAATTCAACAGATTCGCAACTCTAGGCTCAAATGATCACTCCTCAGAAAACAATCCATGCGCTCACTCATTAATCACTATCAACGAATTAGAAATGAAATGCTCTATATATCTAAACTCAGCGGAGCTGATATTTACATAATCAACGAACCATGCCGAAAAAAGAACAAGCATTACATAGAATTCTCGGAGCAACGTAACGCCTAATTCGCAAAATGACCTCGATCGGCACTAAACGCACGGCCATCGCCATAAAAAAAAAAAAAAAAAAAACCACGAGGAATATAGGTTTCCGACAACATCATTTTCAAGACTCCTAAGTGAAAGCATTTCACGACATCGACGAGACCACACGCCAAGAACCGAGGTTGAAATCAAACGACGAACGCGACATCGTAGGGCCGAATTGAGCAGAATCCCCGAAAAACGGAAAGGATGAAGTTCCCAGCAAGACGCAAAAGACCCAGATTCCAAAACATCGAAAATCCGAGGCCAAGCCAAGCATACCTCGTGGGTGAGGACGGGCAGAAGCAGGGGCTCGGCTTCTGGCGGTGGCGCGGGCGAGCTGCAGGGCAGAAGCGGTGGCGCGGGCGAGCTGTAGGATAGAAGCGGGGCTCAGCTTCACGAACACGAAGGGCGGGGCTCAGCTTCACGAACATGAAGGGTTGGGGCTCAGCTTCTCAGGAGGAGAAGCAACGACGATGGCACCAGCTTCTCAGGCGGTAGCGGAGAAGGACGTGATTCGGGAAGGGGCGAGAGTCGTGTGTGAGAGAGAGAAGTAAATTTAGAAATTAGGGTTTGGTTTGGCTTGTGAGGAAAAAGAAAAGGGGTGCCTCTGGCCCTCTCCTAACCGGTTGGAGAACCGGGTCCAAAACCGGTCCGGTCGAACCGGTTCCCGGATCGGTTAAAACAGGGTCTGATTTGTTGGAATCGGTTCCCAGACCGGTTTCAACGGGAACCGGTTCCCGACCCTGTTTTCCGGGTGGACCGAACCGGGAACCGGGTTGACCCGGTTCGGTTGCACACCCCTAATACTAGCAACAACAATATGAAGTCACTCTTTCCAAGTCTCAGTCTAATAATCTTGTGCTTAGTTATTCTGAGGGTTCATGGGGATGTAGGGACTGCCATGTCTTATGATCCGCCATATTTGCATAAGTACAAAGTCAATTCTATTTTCTTGTTCTGACATCCTTCTTATTTTACCTTCATTCAGCATTGCAATAACAAAAGCTTTGCTATCACTTTGTGTTGGGCGATCTTGAACCTCTCTCACTCCAAAAGCTACCTTAAAGAGTAAGACTTTTTCTCATACTTAAAAACCGATCACTAGTACCTTCCACAACCGATGTGGAACAATCTTAACAATCTTCCCCTCACACATTGGGCCTGCGTCAGAGCTGCAACATCCCTAACTCTCTCGTGTGACTGTGCAGTCAAATGTCAAGATGGAATGAAGAGAAGAAAATGGAAAGAAACCTTTGATGGAATTTATGACCCACAAACCTTATTAATGCTGCTCAGAAATCAACTACAACAATTTGCAACAAAAGAAATTTCTTGTAGTATCCTACCTCATGCATGTAATCTGAAAAGGGTGCACAAGGAAAACTTACTTTGGCTTTCTTGATTTTTTCTGGTCTTAATATGTAGCCACAAGGTGCAAGGGATACGACCCAGATCAGTTCCCTGAAGGAGGGTATTTCATTGCAGCGAGCGATGGCTTATGGGACAATGGAGCAGCCTGTGGACGGCGGTATCGAGTGAGATGCATCAGTGGACCAAAGAGGCCTGCAGAGAAGCAACCATCTTTGTTGAAGTGGTCGATTTCTATCGAAGCAATGCGTGCCCTGCAACAATGACCCTATCTAAGAAGGCTCTCGATGCTATCTCAAGATACTCGAATGCCAAGATCAATGTTCAATATACACAGTAAAAATATCTCCTCTTTCTCTCAATGTAGAGGCAGAATAAGTTTCACGATCATGCTTATCAGGACTTTCTCTTGCATGCAGGGTTTGATGAGAACGCGAGCCAAGATTGGAGGGTTTGTTTCAATAAGGAATTAAGACATACAAGCTGTACAAGCATAGAAATCCTGATGACAACACCAGTACCATCATGTCTTTTGTTGCGAAGGTAGCTTCATATGATAAATAATTAAGGAATCTGCTTTACACATGTGGCCTGTCCATTACAAGATGTTTGTGACAGGAAATGTGGAGTAATGGAAGAATAATGTTTGTATTTCTCAGCCTGTAAAATGTACAACCCTTCGATAGTGTTTTTTTTTTTTTTTTTTTGGTGAAAGAACCCTTCGACAGTGTTTTTTTGGTAAAGACCCTTCGACAGAGTTTATAGTACAAGAATTTAAGAAAATAAATGGGAAAGAATATGTATACAATATTTTCTTCCTCCGAATATTTCTTGTCTACGATTTATTGTATCAATTGTGAGATCCCAATCTGAATTGGGAATCAATCAATGATCCTTTCTCCAACACTCCCCCTCAAGTTGGCGGCTTATATATGTCGAAGACACCCAGCTTGCTTAATAGATACGTGTGTTGTCTCTGGCATAATGACTTAGTAAAAATGTCTGCAAGCTACTCCATAGTTCCAATTCCTCGAGTCATGACAATCCCTTCTTATATCTTTTCTCGAGTAAAGTGGCAATCAACTTCTATGTACTTTGTTCTATCATGGAAGACCGGATTTGCCGCTAATTTGAGTGCCATATCATTATTGCAAAATAATTCAAATGCGCTGTGACATCCCGATTTTCCAATTCTATTTTCAGCTGATTGAGTCGGGCATTTCATCTGTGCATTTAGTTCGACTCTCCGAGTTGGCCACTCATGAGGGAACTAGCCTATTGGGCGAAGCAATTAAGGGATTTTAACGTGTCAGACTTGGGGACTGATCACCCTCAGGTTGGATGCAAGAAAATTCTCCTAAAAGTTACTCGGTAGGTTAGGACGTGTTGGAATCGCACCAGATCGAAATTAACCGTGAAAATTGAGATCGAATTTAGAAATTGGAAGTCATGGTGTGTCACAAATTATTTTAGGATCATTAACTCATCTTCGGGAGATTTTTCATGCAATCAGAGTTTTTTAGCGAATTAAATCAGAGAATGGCTAATTTGGCTCGAGAAATTAGTAGGTCCGCCTTTGGTCGTGCTTTTGGGATTTAAGTTGGTTCCATAGACAAGTGAAGATGTGAATTAAAATATGGTGACATTGGATTAATTTTATGGGCTTCAATTTAATTCAATTGGAAGAGAATCGAGTGGAATTGAAGAATTTGTTGTACAAAGATTTGGACCCTGGCAAAAAATGTGATTGCAACTATTGGAATAAGGTTGTGGAAGATGGTGGAGTGTGACATCAGCGAATGATGTCATGGTGGGCCATGTTTGGGAATTAAAGAAAAGGGAAAATGAGGGAAGTGGGCCCCACCACTTCATCTTCTACCTTTGAACAAAAGAGAGAGAGAGAGAGAGAGAGAGAGAGAGAGAGAAGAAGAGGGAAGGGAGAACCGGCCGAAGCCCCCCCCTCGACCCCCAGCCCGCGTGCGCCAGCTCCGCCAGCCGCCGTAGTCCCGCGCTCGCCCAGCCCGCGTCGCCTCGCTGTCCGCCTTCCCCAGCCCGTCGGCGTCGCCCCGCACACCCAGTCGCGCCGTCCACCGCCCGTCTTCGTCGCCGGAGTCACCGCCTCATCGCCGCGTCGTCCGCCGTCTCTCCTCCGCCATTCCTCTGCTCGAACCAACCCGAATCTCCTCATTTTTGGCCCCAAGATAGTAGCAAACAGAGAAGAAGAAAATGAGTTTCTCAGCCCCTTCGTGGGCCGTTTTCGCCAGCTTCCCGACCTCGGATGCTTGGCCCGCTTTGGAGAAAGTCGATCCCCTCGTCGTCCTCGTCGTTTTGGTCCGTTCGGCTCGTCGTTTGGATGAGTTTATCTCACTAATCCTTGATTAGAGTGTTAATGATGCCCTAAGTGTGTTTAATTTGAATTAGGTATGTTTAGGTGGATAGATTAATATATTTTATTATAAGTTGGATTAAGGGGTTGGTTTAAGTTAAATTGTATTTAATTAAGGTTAAAAGGGGATTATTTAATGTTAAGATTTGATGGGACATAATTGGATTTTAATTTAGAATTAATTAATTGCTTTGAAATTCTGAGGATTAAAATAATATATAATATTCCGAAATTAATTAAATATTAAATTTAAAAAAAAAGAAAAATTTATTTTTAGCCCCGGTTGTTCGAATTTCGTGCCAATCGCCGCTGTATATTTATAATTTAAATTTGATGATTGGTTGTAGCGAATTGAGTGTGATTGCGATAAAAAAGGGGTTCTTTGTAAAGTTCCAAGTGTAGGAATTGTTGGGAATTTGGCCGTGATGAACCACCTCGTTGAGGTCGTGCTCGTTGGGCCGTGATTTACCACCTTGTTGAGGTCGTGCCCGTGGAGCCGTGATTTACCACCTCGTTGAGGTTGTGCCCCACGGGCCGTGAGTTACCACCTCGTTGAGGTCGTGTCCGTGGGGCCGTGATTAACCACCTATTAAAGGTCGTGCCGAGTGGGGCCGTGATTGCCACCGATTGTTAAGTCTACCTTTAGGGATTGTGATTGGGATGCAGAGATTGATTTGATAGAATGATATGTAATCGGCCGAGCTGATTGATCGTTGAGACGATCCAAGTGATTGAATTGCTCTGATGATGTGATTGTGCCTCAATTGTATGGTTATCATAATTGTACGTGGTTGAATTATATAAATTGTGCTAACCTGCAGATGAAGGCTAATGCGAGGTAAGTCTTCTTGATGTTGTGGCTAGGTCACTCTGGGGTGTATTTTCTTTCTAATAGGGGTTTAGGGGGTTGAACTTGCTGAGACAATATCTCACCCCCTTGTGGGCCAACATTTTCAGGTCCCCTATGGACGGAGCGACCAGATCGCTTAGGTCGGCCTTGAGGAGTTGCAGAGGTGAAGCGAGGAGGATTGGAGAATGTGTCCAACTAATAGGACGTAGGATGGTTCCTTTTTACGAGCCACTCTTTTGTAGGCTTTTGGCTGTAGGCTTTTGTTTGTAACTCCATTGATTTATTAAAGTGTATTGTTGTGAAATTGCTTCCTGCTTTTCTATCTCGTGTTTTATTGTCAGGGGTTTTATAATATGCTTCTGCATGTGCATTAAAGAACTGAATGGGTCGGCGACTTAACCTGGGAACGTCGCTTATGAATGACCATGCGGGGATGTTGGCGTGCTCGAGGTTCGGGGCGTGACATGCGCCATCGATGTTGACACCAAGGTTTGAAAATAGTCCTTGTATCAAAACTATCTCACAAATAGTCTTTGCCATCGCTCGATATTCTGATTCGGTCGATGACAACAAAACTGTCGATTGCTCCTTTGTCTTCCATGAAATCAAGGATCTTCCTAGCTTAATGCAAAAACCGGTAATGGATCTTCTTGTCATGGGACAAGTAGCATAATTCGTATCACAATAGGTCGTCATCTTTATGTTGTAGTCATGAGATAAGAGAATTCTGAGTCCTGAACATCCCTTTAAATACTTTACAACCTTTAGTGCAGCATTCATATGGGACTGCTTTGGGTTGTGCATGAATTGACTAAGTTGGCCACCCACCTGCCATCCATCATTGGTCGCCTGTTGTCTACCATCCATTGTCGTCCTTCATTGGTTGCCCACGGTTCATCGTCGGCTATTGCCACTGTTGCCATCTCTGGTCGACAACTATCGCCATATGCCGGTAGCCGCCTATCACAGGTTGCCGTCGGCCGTCGTTGCCGCCATCCATCGTTCCTTTGGAAGGAGATATTTTGTGTTGTTATCAAAAGAAATTCTATTCTAGGAGTAAAAATTTTGTGTCGTTATCAAATATAAATTTCTGCTTAGAAACTCATCTCAAATTAGAAATAGAAAAATTTATTTCTCTTTTAGAAATCAATTTCTGACCAGAATAATTATCATTCTAGCTCTTAATCCTAGAACCATTTATTTTAACCTTTAAGATTTTAAACCCATTTAAGGAAAGTCTAGAAAATTAAAGTGACTTATATATGATCCATTTTTTTTTTTTAATGAAATGGGTCATATATGAGTTTAAGACCCATTTTGACATATAATAGTTGGACGATCGGTCATTTCATTTTAATACTTTTCCCTCTGTGTACTCTTTGCCTTCCGATAGTTAGGGACGGAGCTGCAACATCTGTTGGGGCAGTTACTTTATCAGATCCAATCATGATGCGCGGAAATATTGTTAAGGAGAGCCTTACATACTAGTGGAATCCAAAGCTTTCTTCCTAACAACTAGGCTCTCTCTTTTTGTAATGTGGATTTTCCAAGTGAATACAAGAGCCTACAAAAACAAAGGGATCAAACATATAGTACCTTCGTAATTTCAAAAACACAACAAACAATCAAGAACTTCAGTGGGGGTCGCCCACTGAATAAAAGGACTCCCTTCTTGAGCATAATACCAATGAATGGTCAACAGAATTAAACATATAGTATGTTCGTAATTTCAAAAACACAATAGACAAGCAAGAACTTCAGTGGGGGTCGCCCGCTGAATAAAAGGACTCCCCCCTTGAGCATAATATAGATGATTGTTCAACAGAATCTCAGGTCGAGACTTGTCACTAACGAGGATCTCCGTCGATTGCATTGAAGTGGGTAGGGGAAGTGATGTCCAGATAAGCACAAATCAGCACATGCCTCATGCAAGATTTTAATGAAGTATTCAAAGATGTCTAAAGAAGTCGAGGTGACCCACGTCTCTAAATCTTGAATTTCTACCAATGGGGGCACTGTACTCATGCTCAGAAAAAGTTGCTCGCGTTGTCCATGGACTATTACATATTCATGGAAGTGGGCGGCGGATGCATAGGTTGTTGCGTTGAGAATCAACTAATAAAGGGTTTTATATAATCGACCGATCCATGTGACAGCACTCACACTACCGCAGTTTTGTCTATAATCGATCAATCCATTTGGTTTGATTATGACTTTATAATCAACTTGAGGTTGGAGAGGTTGAGTCTCACCAGTTGTAGCCTCTGGCCAGTTGCTGGAGGCTAGGCAATTGGTAGAGGAAGGAGTGGAAAAAAAGAAAAGAAAAGAAAAGAAAAGAAAAGAAAAGAAAATAGAAATATAAAAAATAAAAAAATTGAAAAATATTTAAAATATAATAAATTTTGTCCATATCGGCGTTGGTCGTACCATATAGAACAGCTGACGTCCATATCGGGGAATTCCAGTCAAAATTTGCTGGATGGATTTAACTGGTAAAAAGTAAAAATGTTTAAGATTCAATTGTCAAATTGAAAGATTTAAGATTAAATTGATAAAAATATAATAGGTTTAAGACTTTTTGAATAATATTTTCAAATTAAAAGAACCTGCAGACCTGTCAAAAAGATAGTGCATATGCAAACAGTCTTTTAGTTCCCAACGGCAAATAAACAACGTTTTGGTAACTTAGAGAGAGAGAGAGAGAGAGACCGTTTTGGTAACTTAGAGAGAGAGAGAGAGAGAGAGAGAGAGAGAGAGAGCAGGGCTATGAATAGTCGACAAGTTTGTCTCCGAGATTCGCAAGATAGAGTTTCAAATTTGCTACTAAGAGAGATGGGTCAGATAGTAATGGCAATAGTATTCATGAGCTTAATGAGCAAAGAAATAGGCTTGTTCGTTCTTGGAGACGTAGGGACTGTTTCTTCCTACGATCCACCTTACACCCGTAAGTCCAAACCCGCGTTAACTTCTCTCTTTCAGTCCGCAAACTGATTCAGTCAGCAGAATTTAATATAGGATCGATCATGCAATGAATTTTTGTTTGGCAAACTGGCTAAACAGAACGGGAAATACTGTTGTATGTCATCTGGTGCATTGTTTACAAGTACATAAATGCATGTTTATCCAAGACATTTGATTTTCCAACAAGGCGAGAATGACAGGTGACATCTCGATAAATATTACCACAAAAACCACATGATGACTTTATGGTATCATTGTATATCAAGTATCTCTCTTAATAATAATCCACACATGAAATATAGGTAAAATGTGACTCATAACCTTTCCTTTTCTCGTCATTTTTTCTGGGGGGCAGCAACCAGATGCAACGGGTATAGAGCAGACCAGTTAGCAGACCAGTTTCCTCTGGGAAATCTGTTCATGGCGATGAGCGAAGGGTTGTGGGACAACGGAGCAGCCTGTGGGCGGCGGTACTGGCTGCGGTGCCCGAGTGGCAGCAACAGGCTGTGCAAGGACAACACGGTGGACGTCACCGTTGTGGATTACTACTAGGGGTGTGCATGGTCCGGGAGGGCGGTTCCCGACCTAGAACCGAGAACCGCCTGCTAAGGACTGGTTCCGAAAAATTGGAACCGGGACCCACCCGTTTGTTGCATGGATCCACCCGGGAACCGGACCGCCGGTCCGGTCCGGTTCCCTGGTGTATCCATGGAACCGATCTTGACGCGAAACAATTTTAGTTTTCAACATAGAACGGTCGGGTCTATGAGTTAGGAAGAAGGGGAGGAGGTCTATGGTCGGGTTTTCAACATGGAACGGTCGCGAAACAATTTTCCGCGGCTGTGGCGGGTGGGGGTCGACGCGAGGGGGCAAATAGTAGCGGCGGAGGAGTAGCGGCGATGGCGTCAACACTCGGGGAGGAATCGAAATGGCGATAAGATTAGGAGGAACCGAGGAAGAGAAAGAGAGAGAGAGAATCGAAAACGAAGGGAGTGAGGAGATGGGATCTAATCTAGGGTTTCTTTTAGTAATTTTTTTTTTAATATTAAAAAGGTTCCGGTCCGGTCCGAGTGGGCGGATCCGCCCATGGAATCGGGAACCGGACCGGTACCCACCGGTTCCGAAAAATTGGAACCGGGAACCGGACCAGTTCCCTCAAGAACCGCCTGTTCCGGGCGGTTCCAGTCCGGTTCCGGGTGGTCCGGACGGTTTCCGGGTATTTTGCACACCCCTATTACTACCTCAAGTGTCCATGCCCCTCCACCATTCTCTTATCCACCAATGGCTTCTCCGCCATCTCGGAATCTCCCTCCGCCAAAATCAACGCCGAATATATCCAGTAAAATTTCTAATTCTCTCTCTCTCTCTCTCTCATATTTTTGGTACTCCAACAAGTTTGACGTTAGATGAATCATTGGCCTTTGTTCTTGAATGAAGGATATGATCAGGTTTCTCTGTCCAAGGAATGAAGACCGGAAGAGGAAGCTCTAGTTAGAACTTTATCCTACATTATCAGAATTCATATGTTATCCTTGACACATGTAGATGTGTTTTTTTTTTTTTTTTTTGGGTGACCTAGGATTCGCTGGCCTGACTTTCGCTTACGCTAATCGCCAACCCATGGCCCGTACAGTGTGTGGTGCACCTCGGACCAAGCGTGTAACGACCCGGGCCCCACTGTATGATATTGTCCACTTTGGACACTGAGTCCTCACGGCTTTAAAATGCGTCACATATATTAAGGGACTCAAGCCTTATAAAGGCTTCTAAGACTCCCTCCCTAAGCGATGTGGGACAGGAGAAACCGTGAGGGAAAAGACCGTGGCTGGGATGGCGGTTCGTCCGCGCCAGGGCGGGTGACCCAAAGCGGACAATATCACACAGTGGGGGCCCGGGCCGTTACAAATGGTATCAGAGCCGACTCTCGCAGCGTGTGGGGCCACAGCGAGGGCGCTGTGCCTCAAGGGGGGAGAATGCCCTTAGCCTCGTCCGCGTACTGCCGAGGCGATCTTAGTCCGTCCCTCCGTACTGCCCTGGGTCATTACAAAGCGTCATTGACACATGTAGAAGTTTGCATCTTCAAAGTGAAAGAAAGACGTTTGGTTAAGATCCTGAGAGAAAATTCTGTTTTATGCTATAGGAAACGATTGTTCATGGATTTGCCATCGAAGTAGTTGTTCATGAAGTACTGAATGATCACGACCGTAAAATGAAGGAAACAATCATGTGCCATAGTTGCTATTTGATTTGGCAAGACACATTTCGCGATAAATCAAAGCTAAACGACCTTTAAAGATTCTCCTATTTCAACCATTAATAGATATCTTCAAATTTCTACCTTTAAAGATATTCAACCTCGACGGGTCCTCCAAAATTCAAGTGATGCTTTCGACTAAACAAACGAGGCATTAGTCCTGTAGAAAATCCAAGCACGCAATGATAAGAACATTCTTTATTGTCAGTGAAAAGGATTGAAGCATTTTCGGAACGAGGGGTGGGTAGTAGATTAGTTAGAAGTTTGAGGTTCACTCACTATGAAGAGAGAGCAAAAGCTTCCACCATCTGAAAAAAAAAAAAAAAAAAGTGATGTATATATTGGAGTGCATACTAACTGACATCGAGGGAAAATTATCAAAAAAATTCTAAATCTTTTATAATTATGCTAATTCAATATTAAATTTTTGTAATTGTGTCAATTTAATCTTAAACTTTTTGCAATAGGCCAATTTAATCCTAAACCTTTTATAAATGTGACAATTAAGTTACTTCGGTCAATTTTGGCCAATAATTTTCAATAATATTTTTTTTTGAATTTTTTATTACATTTTCGTTTTACTTTTTTCTTTTCTTCCTTCTTTGCTTCTTTTCCCCATGGTGGTTGGCAAGGGTTGCGGCCCTCGCTTGGCCTTGCCTAGATCTGGGTGAGGTGTAGGGGCCGCGTGCAAGGCGGCTTCACCTAGATCTGGGTAAGGCCAGCCTCGCTCGCGATTGGTGAGCCATGGCTGCCTTTCCCTGGCGAAGGCGGTCACACCTAGATCTAGGCAAAGCTACCTCATTGGCAATTGGTGAGGGCTTCACGGCCCTTGCCCAGTGATTGGCAAGCCTTGCAACAGCCTCACCATCCATTGTGGGGAAAAAAATAAAAAAGGAAGAAAAGAAGAAAAGGAAAAGAGAAAAAAAGAAAAAGAAAAAAGAAAAGAAAAAGATTAATAAAGAATAAGATATTATTAAAAATTGTTTAGGTTAGTATTAATCGAATAGACGGTGCCAATAGGCATTTATGTCAATGCTAGTTGGTCCAAAGTGGTTGAATGGACTGAATTGACAAAGAAAATGTTTAGGATTGAATTGACACAATTGCAATAAATTTATAGCCTTTTTTGGTAATTCTTTCCTAGTACATTTATCGGGTAGGCTGCCAAGTGAAAACCAAGCTCGAATACGTCAATATATTTAGTTGGACTGCCTTCAATAAAAAACTTAATCCACTAAATTATGGACTAACTAGTATATTTTAATTGCTCTATGCCATATTAATTCTTTGATATAATACGTTTTAACTTAATATACACGTGCATATCTGTTAATGCAGCAAGGGATTGGAAACCGGTTCTTGATAAAACCTCCAGCTATGATCTCACTAAAAGGTGGACGATGATAATTTCCTCCTCCACACACCGTCGCTTAACACGATGGTTTTCGCAGATGGTGCTCATAATGCAAGGATTAAATGCGCTTCTCTAATCAATAAATGATTTGACATATTTCAGGCTATAACGTTGACTTCCGATGAGAGAGCCGTCAAATCTATTTCTATCATCAGTAGTGAAAGTAGTGAAAGTCGCATGCGCATTTCCACACTTACTCTTGTTCACCTACCAGATCACTCATCAACCCATTAGCCGAAGTTCAAAGCAGCTTTTGCTTCTAGCTTCGCATCCACATAGATCAATCAACCAAAGGTGTTTCACTCAATCATTGAGCCGCCGCCGCCACCCCTGCTGCCACCGGGGCAATTCGATTTGATTTTCATCATTTTCTCATCACATATGCCATTAACTTTATTAGACTTCATGCCATCTGTGTTAAGCTATTTAGTGAATACTACTAATTGGAACATGACAACACCTCGTGCACATTTGAGCAGTTCCTTGTAGTATACTAGGGGGTCATCAGCTGATCAAATCTGTAGTGGCCAAATAGTTTTCTCTTAGTGGTACCATTAGTTTATGGCCAAAAGAAAAAAAGGTGGTAGCATTAGTTTAAAAGGAGTGCCTTATGCTTTGTGAATGCAAAGGTCTAATTATATATAGAAGTTGCAACTTTAGACGGAACCTTCCTGTAACTTTTCCCCGTTAACTTTTTGCATTTCTAATATTATAAAACTTTGGTCATGTGTAGAGCTAGCCTCCAATGGGTTGTATCAGAAAGATAGAGATGACATCAGTTCCAACTGAACAAAAAGGCATGGGAATAGAAATTGAAAACGTATAAGATTAGAACTTCAGAAAGCATGAATCACAAAAAACCAATAAAAAGTAATCTTTGTGCGCGGAGAGAGAGAGAGAATTAAATCTACGCATGGACAAGACTCATTGCATAAATAAGATCAAAACGGGAGGCTACTTAAGAACCACAAGCCTTCTCTCTGACCAACCTCTGTCTAGGCTTTATGCTGATGCTATACTAGCAACGACAATATGAATTCACTCTTTCCAAGTCTCAGTCTAATAATCTTGTGCCTAGTTATTCTGAGAGTTCATGGGGATGTAGGGACTGCCATGTCTTATGATCCGCCATATTTGCGTATGTACAAAGTCTATTCTATTTTTTTTTTTTGTTTTGACATCTTTCTTACTTTACCTTCATTCAGCATCGCAATAACGAATGCTCTGCTATCACTTTGTGTTGCGCGATCTTGAACCTCCCTCACTCCAATAGTTAGCTTAAAGAGTGAGAATTTTCCTCATACTTAAAAACCGATCATTAGTCCCTTCCACAACCGATGTGGAACAATCTTAACAATCTTCTCCTCACACATTGGGCCTGGGTTAGAGCTGCAACATCCCTAACTCTCTTGTGTGACTGTGCAGTCAAATGTCAAGATGGAAGGAAGAGAAGAAAATGAAAAGAAACCTTTAATGGAATTCATGACCCACAAACCTTATTAATGCTGCTCAGAAATCAACTAGAACAATTTGCAACATGAGAAATTTCTTGTAGTATCCTACCTCCTGCATGTAATCTGAAAAGGTGCCTAAGAAAAACTTACTGTGGCTTGTTGATTTTTTTCTGGTCTTAATGTGTAGCCACAAGGTGCAAGGGATACGACCCGAATCAGTTCCCTGAAGGAGGGTATTTCATTGCAGCGAGCGATGGCTTATGGGACAATGGAGCAGCCTGTGGACGGCGGTATCGAGTGAGATGCATCAGTGGACCAAAGAGGCCCTGCAAAGAAGCAACCATCTTTGTTGAAGTGGTCGATTTCTGTCGGAACAATGTGTGCCCTGCAACAATGACCCTATCTAACAAGGCTTTCAATGCTATCTCAAGATACTCGGATGCCAAGATCAATGTTGAATATACACAGTAAAAATATCTCCTCTTTCTCTCAATGTAGAGGTAGAATAATTTTCACGATCATGCTTATCAGGACTTTCTCTTGCATGCAGGGTTTGATGAGAATGCGAGCCAAGATTGAAGGGTTTGTTTCAATAAGGAATAAAGACATGCAAGCTGTACAAGCATAAAAATCCTGATGACAGCACCAGTAAGATCATGTCTTTTGTCGCGCGGGTAGCTTCATATGATAAATAACCAAGGAATATGCTTTACACATGTAGCCTGTACATTACAAGATGTTTGTGACAGGAAATGTGGAGTAATGGAAGAATAATGTTTGTATTTCTTAATAAATGTACAACCCTTCGACTGTGTTTTTTTTTTTTTTTAAATGGTGACAGGAAATGTGGAGTAATGGAAGAATAATGTTTGTATTTCTCAATATATATGTACAACCCTTCGACTGTGTTTTTTTTTTTTTTGGTGAAGGCCCTTCGACTGTGTTTATAGTACAAGAATTGAAGAAAATAACCGGGAAAGAATATGCATACAATATTTTCTTCCTCCAAATATTTCTCGTCTACGTTTTATTGTATCAATTGTGAGATCCCAATCTGAATTGGGAATCAATCAATGATCCTTTCTCCAACTCTCCCCCTCAAGCTGACCGCTTATATATGTAAAAGACGCCCAGCTTGCTTAATAGATACATGTGTTGTCTTTGGCATAATGGCTTAGTAAAAATGTCTATCGGCTGCTCCATAGTTCCATTTCCTCGAGTCATAACAATCCCTTCTTGAATCTTTTCTAGAGTAAAGTGGCAATCAACTTTTATGTGCTTTGTTTTTTCATGGAAGACCGGATTTGCCGCTAATTTAAGCGTCACATCATTATCGTAAATAATTCACATGCACCATCGATGTCAACACCAAGGTCTGAAAATAGTCCTTGTCACGCCCCAAACCCCGAGACACGTGAACAACCCGCAATGGTTATGTAAATGCGACATTCCCAAGTAGTGTCACCGATCCCATTCATTTATTATGCACATATGAAACGTACTAAGAAACCCCTGACAAAACTTACGAGATAGGACGGTAGGAAAAATAAATTAAAAAACAAACCAACATATTTTCATATATAATCATTCCGGAGTTTACATACATCCAAAAATGGGTCAGAGACTGTGTGCATCAAAAAGGGTCAGTCTGCACAACAGGGATTGGTCCACCAAAAAGAGGAACAGTCCTATGACTATTAGTCGGATTCGTTTGTCGATCCCACATCCTCCACATCTAGCTGCACTGAGTCCGGAGACGATGGGTTATCCACTCCACCATCAGGAAGTTCAGCTACACCTTCACCTAAAATGGCATCCACCACAGCCAGTGGAATATCAAAACTATCAAGTGGGCCAATCCTAACGCCATCGGCCCCAAAATGGAGCCATGCCTTTAACCTATGTGGTACTCTGACATCCAACGGTCTCTTGAATCCAGATGATGGACCTGATCAGCTCGTACACCCAAAGACTTCCAGGGTCAGGAAAACTGTGCACCTGTTTGACAATGTGCACTGGGACGCCATTTTTCTCCGGAAGTCCTGCCATCTACGGCTCTGTAATATTTTTCCACAATGGGGTGAGACATTGTCTCAACAAGTTCACCTCTCCTAAACCCCTATTAGAAAGAAAATACGCCCCAGAGTGGTCTAGCCACACAGAACAGAAGACTTACCTTGTCTTAGTTCTTACTTGCAGGTTAGTACAATTTATATAATTCAATCACGCACATTTATAAGAACCAAATAATTGTGGCACAATCACATCATCCAAACAATTCAATTACTCGGATCGTCTCAGCGATCAATCGACTCAGTCGATTACATATCATTGAGATCATCATACGGTCATTTTGACTATTCATTCTCTACTCTCAATCACGACCCCACAGGCAAGTCTAAAATTTAGTGGTAAACACGGCCCCACTTGGCACGACCTTTAAAAAGTGGTAGATCACGGTCCGATTGGGCGCGACCTCTATCAGGTGGCAAATCACGGTCCGCGGCACAATCATACTTCAGCGACTTTCTAAGTCCACTCATAACCACTTCACGGTTATTCTTTTTCCATCAAATTCCAACACTTGGAATTTTATGAAAGAAATTTCTATTTTTAACAATCAACATTCAATTTGCAATAACCAAACACCAAATTCAAAATTTGAATACACAGCAGCGGTCGATGCTAAATTCTGAGAAAATAAGGTCCCGATAAAATTTTCGGAATTTAATAAATAAATAATTTTATTTCGAAATTAATTAAATAATAATATTTTAATAATTTCAAATAATAATATTTTATTATATTATTTAATAAATGTGAAATATTTAATAAATCAAAAATAAATTCCTTCATGTCACATCAAGGCTTATATTAAAATAAACCTACTTAACTTTAAACTAAACACACTTTAACTTAATTAAACATCGTAATCTAATCAACAACTAAATAAACTAATCTAACCACCTAATCTCAATCAATCTAAGTTAAACATACTTAAGGCATCATTAACCCTCTAATCAAGATTTAGTGAGGTAAACTCACTCAAATGACGAGCTGGGCGGTTCCACGTGACGGGGACGCAACAGGGATCGACTTTCCTCAAGGCGGGCCAAGCTTTCGGGGTCAGGAAGCCGGCCAAAATGGGCCAAAATCGGGCTGCAATACCCACTCGGCGAGTTGTTGGTTGAGGTTGAGAAGAGGTGGATTTGGGCTCGATTGGGTGGAGGAACGGCGGGGAAGAGATGGCGGCAGTGGCTGGGCTTGATGGGCTACGGCGAAGGAGGCTCCGGCGGTGCTGGCGAATGGCGAGCAGCGGCTGGGGACTTCGGATGACGATGCTGGATGGTGGACGAAGGTGGAGGCGGTGCGACAACGGAACGGCGAGCGGGTGATGCACACGAACGACGGTGGCGGCGAGCGTCTACGGCGAAGCTGGCGGCGTCGAGCAGTGAAAGGGGCGGTCGGCGTGCGGGTTGGCCTGGTTCAAATGGCCGGTTCTCCTCTCCCTCTCTCTTCCAAGTTCAAAATGAAGAAGATGATGGAGATGAGGGAAGTGACATCTCACCTTTTTGGGATTTAATCCCCACCCTCCAAGTGTCACATTCCTAGCCACTCTTGCCTCACACCATGACATCATTTGTGAGATTACAATCCACTATCTCAATTTCCTCCACAACATTTTCAATGGGTCCAATTCAATTTCCGCCGGGGTCCAATTTCTTGTACATTGACTTCTTCAATTTCCATTCAATTCTCTTCTAATTGAGTCCAATTAAAGTCCATAAATTTAACCAATGATCCTAACAAGATTTGTGAATTCAATCTCAATTTCCACTGTTAAGTTCAATCTGGTACGATTTCAGCCTGCCTAATCCATTGGGTAGCTTTTAGGGAAATTTTCTTGCATCCGACCTGAGGGTGATCAGTTCCCAAGTTTGACGCGTTAAAATCCCTTAATTGCTTTACCTAATAGACTAGTTCCCTCATAAGTGGCTAACTCAAAGAGACGAACTACATGCACAGATGAATTGCCCGGCTTAATTGATTGAAAATATAATTGGGAAAATCGGGATGTCATAGTCCTCATATCCAAACTATCTCACAAACAGTCTTCACCATCACTCGATATTCTAATTCAGCTGATGACAATGAAACTGTCAATTGCTTCTTTCTCTTCCATGAAATCAAGGATCTTCCCAGCTTAATGCAAAAAGCAACAATGGATATTCTTGTCATGAGACAAGTAGCATAATCCGTATCATAATAGACCGTCATTTTCATGTTGCAATCATGAGATAAGAGAATTTCGAGTCCTGGACATCCATTTAAATACTTTACAACCTTTGGCGCAGCATTCATATGGGACTGCTTTGGGTTGTGCATGAATTGACTAAGTATTTGTACTACATAACATATATCAGGCTTGGTCATGGTGAGATAGATTAGTTTTCCCACAAGTCATTCATATCCTGATGGATCCTTGAGTAGTGGGTCTTCACTAGATGAGGAAGAATTCATGTCATATTCAAAAGTTGTTAATTTGACATTCTGTTCAATGGGTATAACAGCTGGCTTATAGCCTGACAATCCTACTTTTGATATAATGTCCAGGTTGAATTTCCGTTGATTGAGACAAATTCTTGTGTTAGACTGGGCTATTTCAATGTCAAGAAAATATTTGGGAGGTCCCAAGTCTTTGTTATGGAAGGTTGAACGCAAGTATTCCTTAAACCTTCGAATTGCGATATCATCGTTTTCCATAATTAGGGTGCGTTTGGCACCAGCTTTGGAAGGGACTTTGGGAGGCTAAAGATACTTGGGGCAATTTGGAGGTGTTTGGGAACCATTTTCGAATGGGCTTATGGGAGAAGCTGGCTTATGCAATGCTGAAAGCCCAAGGCAGGTCTAGGGCTGCCTTGGGCTTTCAGCATTCTCGAAATGCCGGAGGCCACCGTTCACATTTCACTGTTCATCTTCTTCTCCAGCGGCGTGGACGAGCTCGAGAGGCCGGCGATGGACTCAGCTGAGAACGGCGAGGTCGCGGCAACCATCACCGGCTAGGCGCACGACCCCGGCGAGTCGCGGCAACCGCTCGCGAGTCGTGGCGACGGGCCGCGAGTCGCGTCGCCGCGACCCGGATCGGGTCGCCGGAGGTCGCGCGACCTCGCGGAGACCGACGCTACCCAGATTTGGTCGGGAGGTCGCGCGAACTCCGGCAGCCAGATCTGGTCGCCACGGGCGCCGCGAGGTCGAGCAACCTCGCCGCGACCGGGGCAAGGTCCCCGCGACCGGGCGAGGTCGCTGCGGCGTCGCGCGACCTCCGGCGACCAGATTTGGTCGCGGCGAGGTCGCTCGACCTCGGGCGCGACCCGGATCTAGTCGCCGTGAGGTCGCGCGACCTCCGTCGACCCGATCGGGTCGCGCGACCTCCCGGTGAAGGGCCGCCGGGGGTCGTCCGACCTCGGGCGACCCTCGCCGGAGGTTGCCCGACCCTAGGCGGCCCTCGCCGGTCGTCTCCGGGGGCCGCCCGAGGCTGCCGACGGTCGCCTGCCTCTCGCTGGCAAACCCTTTTTTTTTTTTAATAGTTTTTCTCTTTTTTGATTAATCACCAAGTCCTTTGTAAATGTAGTCTTTCCAAACACTATTTTTCTCAAAGTTACTTCAAAATGGACTTTCAAAGTATAATTTACCAAACACGATTGCATTTTGGAAAACATCTTTAACTCAAAGGTATTTGCATTTTCCTAAAGACTTTCCCCAAAAAGTAGTTCCCAAACACACTATTAGTATATCATCCACATAAATCAACAAACAAATCAATGAAGTACCTTTGGTCTAGGTGAACAAGGCATAATCATACTTGGAGTGTTGAAATCTTGCATTTGTAAGTTTTGTACTAAATTTCACATACCACTGTCGAGAGGCTTGCTTGAGTCCATATAGGGATTTACGAAAACGACATACTCGAGACTCCCTCTTTCTACATAAACCCTGTGGAAGTTCCATATATATTTCCTCATCAAGATCACCATGAAGGAAGGTGTTGTTGACATCCATTTGATGCAGTTTACAATTGTGAAAGGCAGCAACAGATAAAAAAGAGCGTACAGTAACTTCTTTAGCAACAGGAGAAAAAGTCTTATGATAATCATATCCTTCACGTTGTGTGAATCCCTTAGCAACTAGTCGGGCCTTGTAACGTTCAACGAAGCCATTTGTCTTGTACTTGATTTTGTAAACCTACTTGCAACCAATGAGCTTTCTATGAGATGGCAAAGGGACGATGTCCCAAGTATGATTTTCTGCAAGAGCAGGTAATTCAGCCGCCACGGTCCTTTGCCACCGTATATCCCGTGCCGCTTCTTCATAAGTGGAAGGTTCTTGATCTTTAGATATTTGACTAATGCAACACATATGTTCTTTCGATAGTTGACTAAAAGAAACAGAAGAAGATACAGGATATTGTGTACCTGGAGTGTCCAAAGTGGGATAAACATAATCCTTGGTCCATGTGGGAGGGTGAACAAGTCATCTCGAGCATCGAGGTCTTTCAGCAGGTATCAAGTCGGTAGCTGGCAAGGAAGATCCATCAGTGCAAGGCTATAAGGATGGATTGAGAGATTGAGGTGCCTCATAAGATGGACTGGGAGCCTTAGCTGATATGGTCGAGGATCCATGGCATCCTATTGTAGGACATATGGTGGGAGATAGCTGTCCATCGTGATCACCATGTGGTTGAGGTGTAATCAGAACATACCGTAGCACCGTAGAATTATCCTCCACCGAAAGGAATTGTCGATCATTTGATGTCGACATAGATGACTCATGTGAAGATGCCATTTCTTGAAAAGGGAATACATCCTCATTGAAAATAACATCTCGGCTAACAAAGAAATGCCTCGTAGATATCTCCATAACTCGATAACCCTTTCGTAGAGTAGGATATCCCATAAAAATACAACGAAGAGCACGAGGGTCTAGCTTGTCTTTATGGCCAATATTTGTCATATAGCATAGACAACCAAATAATCGAAGATGATCAATGTTTGGCTATTTATCGAATAGTACCTGATATGGAATTCGTCCATTAAGAATTCTAGTTGGCATGCGATTGATTAGATAGTCAGCCGTGACTAAACGATCCCCCAAAAAGATTCAAGAATAAGAGCTTGATATTTGAGTGCTCGAGACACCTCTAAAAGATGTCGATGCTTTTGTTCAACAATCCCATTTTGTTGGGGAGTATAGGTGTAGCATAGGTGCAAGAACTCTCATAAATTATTCCATGAGTAGACAGAAAAGATTGGCACTCATTGGAAGAAAATTTGCGTCCATTATTTGTTTGAATTTTTTGAATAGATTTATCAAACTGATTTTTAATCATGGATAGAAATTTTGATATGTAAGAAAAGGTTTGACCTTTGGATTGCATGAGAAACACCCAAGTGGCACGAGAATAATCATCCATGATAGTAAGAAAAAAATGCGAGCCCTCATGGCGAGGGGTGTGATAAGGGCTCCAGATGTCCATATGGATAAGGGAAAAAATGCTAGTGGCTCGAGACTCACTAGTTGGAAATGGTGCTTGTGATTGTTTAGCCAATGGACATATCTTGCAATTAGGACAAGGGAAACGAGCACTGTGGCCCAAACACAATTGGGAAAGAGGGATTTTATTATTTGTGGTGGCATTACAAAAAATGCTCTTATTTAAGGAAGTTAAACATCCTAGAAAAGGAACCCAGAAGTATAGTCCTTGTGCTTCACTATCCAAGTCCATCAGTTTCCCAGTCAAAAGATCCTGTAAGAAACAATTTTTGGAATTGAAATTGGCACGACAAGAATTTTCCTCACAGATCTTGGAAACAGATATGAGATTAAATTCAAACTCAGGAATATATAGAACATTTTTAAGAGTAATTTCTGGGCTAAGGTACCAATCTTTGTGACATCGGTCACATTTTCGTCTGGGAGGCGGACAAATATAGGAGAACAAGATTTTTTATGGGCATAAAAAAATAAATAGTCATTGCAAATTATATGGTCACCAGCGCCCAATTCAATAATCTATGCATCAATCAAAATATTTCGGGACTAACTTAATGAGATACCTGAAAAATTTGCAGTCTTGTCGGCCGTCTTTAATTCACTCAATGCCCTCATAATGTGCTGATATTGATATTGAGTAATTGGCTGATAAATCGTGTCAATTCCTTGGGTTGACGCCTGATAAGCATGAAATTCTTTCTCCTTTTTTTTCTTTGTCAGTAGGTTTTCCATGTAATTTCCAGCACGTTTCAATGGTATGATGTGGTCGCTTGCAATACTCACAATACTCATCCTTAATTTTTGAATTTTTTCCTCCCCCAATCTGTGATGACGTGGTGTTGTATGAGCCTTCGGATTCAATTCCATAAAAAGGGTGCCGTCTGATCCATGCTTGCGCCCTCGATCTCTGCCGTCGGATCGGGGTGGATGTGGACCGTCTGATCGCACACGCTTGTGATCTACGTCGTTGGATCGGGGAAAATATGGACCGTCCGATCCATGCCCCCTTCTCTGTTCTGAGTCGTTGAATCTTGCGAAATTAGGGTTTTCCCTTTCATCTACATCCGAGCATGAGGACTGATGAGGCAGTCCAGAGCTTGACCGGGAGTTCTGTCCATGGTGTGGCGGTTGGGAACCGCCGTAAGTTCAGTGTGCAGCTCCCGCTGGCGTAGCAAGGGCCACGCTCTCTCCTCCTTTCTCATGTCCCATGCTCATGAGATGCTGATTCTCCTTTTGCACAGCTAATTAGAAGATGCGGCCGAGAGGTGGGACGGGCTCCATGACGAGAATCTGCGAATGAAAAGGTATTTAGCTTTCGTTTAGGGCTAAGAGAAATCGTGTTACCTTCTCCCTCTTTTTGATTTCTTTTTATTGCTTGAGGATCGCTTCCGGCTCTTTTCCGTGGCGTCCAATTCATTCCACAGTGCTGACAGTCGGTTGAAGCAAGCAGTAACCGAGAGATTCCCTTGCTTCAATTTTGACAGAGCTTGAGTGAATGAAAATTTTTTAACTAGGTCAAATTTCCCATACATTTTGTGAATATTGTCCCACATTACTTTTGAGTCTTCGGTTGGAGGAAGCCTGGCCGCGGCCTCAGGCATTACGCAATTCCCATCCAAGTGTAGACGAGTTGGTTGCATTTGCGCCAAAGTTGTTGCGTTCGGTCGTTGGTTGGGAAAGAATAGTTTCGTCGATTAACCCATCCTTATCTTTCGTGACGAGAGCTCACCGGAAGTCCCTCGCCCAAGTGCTGTAATGGTCGGGTTCGGCGAGCTGAAGAGAGATCAACCGTAGTTTCGGCCCATCAGCCGGAGAGGTATAAAGGGGGTCGCCTGGTTCTGGGCGTCCACCACCGCTGATGACAAAAAAATGGAGCGGTGTAAGTTGGAGTTGAAAACTCGGGCAGGGATTCGTCCCTGGGTTTCTTGGGTCAAGTTCGGGTCTGTGACCTGTAGGATTTGATTCGGACCCCACCAGATTTGGGCGGGTCGCCGAGTTTGCTTGCTCCTTGGATGCGTCTTCTTTGGATGGGCAATAGTTTGATCACCGTTGATTGAATCTGGCTGCCCGTGGGCCTTGGATTGGTACCCATTGAATGAACGGTCATTGGGTTGAGGCAGGAAATTGTGTTCCAATCGTCTGAATTGCGGCTGGTGCTGGGATCATATGCTGTGGAACAGATTCGTGTTCATCTCGGGTCTGGTCGATTTGATCCGAGACTTGGTTGGATGACTTCTCCATTGAAGGTAGGATCGGATCTCGGCTTTTATTGTTCTTTGGATTCTGCATGTTGAAAAAAATGAATTCCTACCCGAAGTGCTAATTTGTTTTGTGGGGCAAGGCTTGCAACAACAGAGTTAGAAAACAATTCGGGGCAATTCAAAAGATGTTTGCGGAAACTCTGATACCATGACAGGACATGTGGAGTAATGGAAGAATAATGTTTGTATTTCTCAATCTGTGAAATGTACAACCCTTCGACAGTGTTTATAGTACAAGAATTGAAGAAAATAAATGGGAAAGAATATGTATACAATATTTTCTTCCTCCAACTATTTCTCGTCTAAGATTTATTGTATCAATTGTGAGATCCCAATCTGAATTGGGAATCAATCAATGATCCTTTCTCCAACAGTTTGTCTCACTTGCCCCTTGGCACCATGAATCCATCCAGTGAGGATTCGTCTTGACTATGACATTAGATTTCCATTACAAGAAATAACCAGGGAGGCAGTGAATAGGCATGAATCTGCTCTAGCAGAATCAGCATGTCAACCTATGGAACTTCTGGAAAATGCTCCATCATCATATTACTCTGTCGGCATGATGAATCTATCAAGTCACTTTGTCAAAAACACATGGTGAATCCGAGGCAAAGACGTTCTTTTTTATTACTTTGCAAAGGCTAAGGCCTAGACATCTAACAAACGAAGTAAGTTCCCGCAGTATAGGTCCATCATAAAGATAATGGAAAAGATATCGATAAAGAGGGCCAACCTGAATGATGGGGACATCTGGCTAATGAATAAATTTTGTATAATTGATTGGGGACTTCTTCTTGCAAATACTAACGGAATAATATATCAGATTTTGTTTGTTAGAGATCAAATAAACAGAAAATAGAACAATTGGAAGATGGGATAATGGTTGTCACTTTTCACAAGAATGTGATTCACTCCGCTTTTAAAGTCGCAATGCTTGGCGATGTCTCTCAAAAGAAGGATGAAAACTCTGAATTCATCCAGATACAATGGTGTCTGCATTTCAATTAAGTGCGATACCAGCATGAAGCTCATAAATTTTAGAAAAGAAGGACCATAACGGAGGAAAGATAGCTAAATGTTTGGGTGCTATTGGAAAGTCAGAGCCGAAGAAAATGATCTAGCATAGATCCGATAGTACAAGACTAGATTGGATCCTTATCATCCATCCAGTGGCATATGCATCAATATTAAGAAAAAAACAGTCACAAAAACCTAAAACAAGCAAGAAAGTAGAGCTCAGTTCGCTAGCAAATTCTGTGCAGTTGTGAGATTAAAACAGTTCACTATTTTTTTTTCTCTCTCACTAGTATTTCAATGATATCTTAGGCAATGGCGTCAACTTCAAATCGGGAGATGATATCACATTCAATAAAAGTGTACTCTGCCCAATGAAAGCAGATCTGCACCCTTGAGCAAGTAGCAAGATAAAAACCATAATAGTTTCCAGCTAGAGTCTTGACCAAGAAGTGCAGAGGGATAAAGGGAGGGAGGGAGGGAGATCAAAGTATCACTTACTGCTTGGGAAAAGCAAGCATTTCTTCTTGACCAGATAGCATGGATATGATCCCGGTTGGCGCCCCTCCGGAACTCACATTGCCTTCTGCTAAGACATGGCGGCGAAGTTTACTTCCTTCTATCTCCATTTCAAATTGAAAGCTAGGCAAGGCAAATATATGCAAACAATGCTAAGTTCATAGTTTTGAATCAAGCCACGAAGCATCAAACTTAATGCAGGGAAATATTTGATGACTGCGAAATTCTTGTTACACCAGCACAACAATTTCATCAACTTAAGACAAGCAAAACAGCTGTAGAAAAAAAATCTACAAACATTGAAAATAGGAAGTATTGGGTTTGCAGTGGCTACTAATTCCTGGTTCTGGACTCCATAGTTCCTAGAGCAAGGTTCTGGGACATAGATACCATAGATAGCATTCTTAACCAGGGCTTCTGTTCAAGACATTGCCGTTCTTTCTTTCCATGTACCTCGTGTTTTCTCATTTGAATAAGTAAGGATCACTCAAAATTTCATATTGCATCACGAACATGAAGATTATAGGATACAAATCCTTTAAATCATTAAAGTAATGGAAGCACACATGTTATTTTGCCAACAGTTGTTTCTTTTAGAGGTTCTCAATCACATAGGATATAGCTCCATGGAACGGAATATAGGCCTAGGATACTCAAATGAAATGACAAGAAAACTGCAGGAAAATAGGTCCACGTAGATGTTCAGTTGCTACTTAAAAAGATGAGTTGCTCAATTCTGAGGCATGACCAAACCATTTCGGTCAAAGAACTTTCATTATGAGAAAATCAGGACACTTGAAGCCTGAAGACTGCATCTATGCTAATGTCTTTGGACTGCAATGGATGGAATGATTATCTAATCGAAAAAGGACTCACCTCCCCAAATCAAACAGAGTACCATCTTCAGTTCCTTGAAATAAATCATCAATAGAAGAAGTGGTAGAGCATCCTATAACGACCTGGGTTCCTTGGGCACGTCTACACATATTGTCTACTTTGGACATTAAGTCATTATGGTTTTGTTCTTCTCTGGATAGCCCGTACTACCTGAGAAAACGTGTATGT
The DNA here is from genome assembly GCA_014182555.1 of Eucalyptus erythrocorys. Taxonomy (NCBI): domain Eukaryota; kingdom Viridiplantae; phylum Streptophyta; class Magnoliopsida; order Myrtales; family Myrtaceae; genus Eucalyptus; species Eucalyptus erythrocorys. The sequence continues at coordinate 37,996,691 of CM024599.1, read as the reverse complement.
ACAGTTAAAGGGCCCATTGTTTTATAAACTAGCCCAGAACTCCCTCCCTAGGCGATGTGAGACAAGAGAGGGATCCCATTCCTTGCGCACGTTCGGGGACCGAGGCGCGGACGTACCGCCATCCCTCCTCCCTCCTCCCCGTGCACCGTCGCTTGGGCTGTCACACAAACTAGGCGGCACTAATGGTTTCATAGCTCATCGACGAGGGTGATGAACCTCCTTGCCTGAAATTTGTGAGTAAATAATTCTATGAGAAATGCTGCATAGACGTGGGTAAGATTAGCAAAAATCCCTTACTGTCTTGTTGAGAGAGAGGTACAGAATTAAAGACTCAGTATATTAATAGAATTCGAAGGGTGCGCATACCCACACATAAAAATTTTCAACATATGAGTTCGTTACATTTTCATCTGCATGTCCGTTTGGACAATGTTGTACTTCCATCTTATCCGGACTCGATACTCGATACCATTGTTCGCCATACATAAGAGATTCCATGAAGCAGTATTTCTAGAATATATAGAGCCAGTACTTGGAAAATGGTGATGTACCTTAAGCTCCTGAGCGAAATTCTGTTTTGTGCGATAGGAAATGATGGTTCATGGACTTGCCATCGAAGTAATTGTTCACAAACTACTGAATAATCACGAGCATAAAATGAAAGAAACAATCGTGTGCCATATTTTGTTGCTATTCAATTTGGCAAGACACATTTCAACATAAATCAAAACTAAACAACCTTTAGAGATACTCCTATTTCAACCATTAATAGATATCTTCAAATTTCTACCTTCAAAGAAATTCAACCTCGACCGGTCCTCCAAAATTCAAGTGATGTTTTTGACTAAACAAACGAGGCATTAGTCCTGTAGGAAATCCAAGCAAGCAATAATAAGAACATTCTTCATTGTCGGTGAAAAGTATTGAAGCATTTTCAGAATGAAGGGTGGGTAGTAGATTAATTAGAAATTCAAGGTTCACTCACTATGAAGAGAAAGCAAAAGCTTCCACCATCTGAAAAGACATGATGTATATATTGGAGTGCACATTAGTAGCCTGACATTAGGGAAAAATTATTAAAAAAATGCTAAACATATTACAGTTGTGTCAATTCAGTCATAAACCTTTTGTAATCGTGTCAATTTACTCTTAAGCTTTTTGTAATTGGTCATTCAATCATAAATCTTTTACGAATATGCCAATTTAATCAATCCGTTCAATTTTGGCCAGCAGGCGTTGACGTGGATAATTTTCAATCATATTTTACTTTTTTGAGTTTATTATTATTATTATTTTCTTTTCTTCCTTCTTTGCTACTTTTCCCCATAGTGGCTGGTGGGGTCGCGGCCCTTGCCTGGCCTTGCCTAGATCTGGGTGAGGCCTAGAGGCTGCGAGCAAGGCGGTCTCACCTGCATTTGGGCAAGGCCGGCCTTGCCATGGCCACTTGGGCCGCGGGTGAAGGCGGCCTTGATCGCAGTTGGTGAGCCATGGCCACCTTTCCCTGGTGAAGGCGGCCACACCCAGATCTGGGTGAAGCCACCCCATCAGCAGTTGGTAAGGGCTTCACGGCCCTTGCATAGTGGCCGGTGAGCCTTGCTAGAGCCTCGCCATTCATTGTGGGGAAAAATACAAAGAAGGAAGAAAAGAAGAAAAGAAAAAAAAAAGAAAAGAAAGAAAAGAAAAAGAAAAAAGAAAAAAAGAAAAAGAAAAAGATTAATATAAAATATTTTATTATAAAAAATTGTTCACATTAGGGTTAGCTGGACAAACGGTGCCAATAGGCGTTTATGTTAACACCAGTCAACCAAAATTGACTGGATGGGTTGAATTGACACAATTCAAAATGTTTATAATTGAATTGATCTAAAAAAAAAAGTTTATGATTGAATTGACACAATTATAATAGGTTTATAACCTTTTTGATAATTCTTCCTTAATAACTTTATTGGGTAGATTGTCAAGTAAAAACCAACTTCGAGTACATCAATATATTTAGTTGGATCGTCTTCAATAAAAGACATGAAGCCACTAAGTTATGGACTAACTAGTATATATTAGTTGCCCTATATCATATCAATTCTTCGATGTAATACATTTTAACATAATATAAAGGAATTGCAAACCGGTTCATGATAAAACCTCCAGCTATGATCTCACTGAAGGGTGGACAATGATAATTTCCTACTCCACACTCTGTTGCTTAACACGATGGTTTTCGCAGATAATGCTCATTATGTCAAGGATTGAATGCGCTTCTCTAATAAAAAATGATTTGACATATTTCAGGCTATAACCTGGACTTCCAACGAGAGAGCCGTCAAATCTTTCTCTATTATTAGTAGTTGAAAGTCGCATGCGCATTTCCAGACCTACTCTTGTTCGCCCACCAGATCACTCATCAACCCATTAGCCGAAGTTCAAAGCAGCTTTTGCTTCTAGCTTACACATCCACCAAGATCAATCAACCAGAGGTGTCTCACTCAATCACTGAGCCGTCCCCGCCACCCCTGCTGCCGCCGGGCAATTCGATTTGATCTCTTCATCATTTTCTCATCACATATGCCTTCATCTTTATTAGACTTCATGCCAGCTTTGTGTTAAGCTATTTACTGAATACTACTAATTGGAACATGACAGCACCTCATGCACATTTGAGCAGTTCCTCATAGTACATTAGGGGGTCATTAGCTGATCAAATCTGTAGTGGCCGAACAATTATCTCTAAGTGGTCGCATTAGTTTATGGCCAAGACAAGAAAGGTGGTAGCATTAGTTTAAAAGGAGTGCCTTATGCTTTCTGAATGCAAAGGTCTAATTATATTTAGAAGTTGCAATTTTAGATGGAACCATCCCGTGGATGTGTAAAATTGAATGAAATCATCCACTTTTCCCTGTAAACTATATGCACTTTTAATAATATAAAACTTTTGTCATATGTAGAGCTAGCCTCCAACGGATTGTATTAGGAAGGTGGAGATGACATCAGTTCCAACTAAACAAAAGGCATGGAAACAGAAATTGAAAACGTATTAGATTAGAGCTTCAGATAGCACAAATGACTAAAAACCAATAAAAAGTCATCTTTGTGCGTAGAGAGAGAGAGAGAGAGAGAGAGAGAGAGAGAGAGAGAGAGAGAGTATTAAATCTAAGCATGGACAAGACTCAATTGGTATAAATAAGATCAAAACGAGAGATTGCTTAAGAACCACAAGCCTTCTCTCTGACCAACCTTTGTCTAGGCTCTATGCTAATGCTATACTAGCAAGAACAATATGAAGTCACTCATTCCAAGTCTCAGTCTAATAATCTTGTGCTTAGTTATTCTGAGAGTTCATGGGGATGTAGGAACTGCCATGTCTTATGATCCGCCATATTTGCGTAAGTACAAAGTCAATTCTATCTTCTTGTTCCGACATCTTTCTTATTTTACCTTCATTCATCATTGCAATAACCAAAGCTCTGCTATCACTTTGTGTTGGGTGATCTTGGCCTAGCTCAAAGAGTGAGACTTTTCCTGACACTTATAAACCGATCACTAGTCCCTTCCACAACCGATATGGAACAACCTTAACAATCTTCCCCTCACACATTGGGCCTAGGTCATAGTTGCAACAATCCCTAACTCTCTCGTGTAGCTGTGCAGTCAAATGTCAAGATGGAGGGAAGAGAAGAATATAGAAAGAAACCTTTGATGGAATTTATGACCCACAAGCCTTATTAGTGCTGCTCAGAAATCAACTAGAACAATTTGCAACATGAGAAATTTCTTATAGTATCCTACCTCCTGCATGTAATCTGAAAAGGGTGCATAAGAAAAAAGGGTGCATAAGAAAAACTTACTTTGGCTTTGTTGATTTTTTTTGGTCTTAATGTGTAGCCGCAAGGTGCAAGGGATACGACTCGGATCAGTTCCCTGAAGGAGGGTATTTCATTGCAGCGAGCGATGGCTTAAGGGACAATGGAGCAGCCTGTGGACGGCGGTATCGAGTGAGATGCATCAGTGGACCAAAGAGGCCCTGCAGAGAAGCAACGATCTTTGTTGAAGTGGTCGATTTCTGTCGAAGCAATGCGTGCCCCGCAACAATGACCCTATCTGACAAGGCTTTCAATGCTATCTCAAGATACCCGGATGCCAAGATCAATGTTGGATATACACAGTAAAAATATCTCGTCTTTCTCTCAATCTAGAGGCAGAATAAGTTTCACGATCATGCTTATCAGGACTCTCTCTTGCATGCAGGGTTTGATGAGAATGCGAGCCAAGGTTAAGGTTTGTTTCAATAAGGAATAAAGACATGCAAGCTGTACAAGCATAAAAATTTGATGATAACACCAGCACCATCATGTCTTTTGTTGCCAACGTAGCTTTACATGATAAATAACCAAGGAATCTGCTTTAGACTTGTAGTCTGTCCATTACAAGATCTAATGTCATAGTCAAGACGATTCATCACTGGGTGGATACATGTTGTCATGGGGCAGATTATGTTGTCACTTGCGCCATGACAACATGTATCCACCCAGTGAGGAATTGTCTTGACTATGACATTAGATCCTGTAATGGACAGGCCACGTGTGTAAAGCCAATTCCTTGGTTATTTATCATATGAAGCTACCTCGGCAACAAATGCCCCATGACAACATGTATCCACCCAGTGAGGAATCGTCTTGACTATGACATTAGATCTTGTAATGGACAGGCTACATGTGTAAAGCAGATTCCTTGGTTATTTATCATATGAAGCTACCTTGGCAACAAAAGACATGATGATACTGGTGTTGTCATCATAATCTTCTCTAGCAGAATCAGCATGTTAATCTATGGAACTTGTAGAAATGCTCCATCATCATATCACTCTGTCAGCATGATGAATCTATAAAGTCACTTTGTCAAAAAACGCACGATGAATCTGAGGCAAAGACGTTCTTCTTTATTGCTTTGCAAAGGCCAAGGCCTAGACATCTAACAAATGAAGTAACTTCTCTCAGTATAGGTCCATCATAAAGATAATGGAAAAGATATTGATAAAGAGGGCCTACCTGAATGATGGGGAGACCTGGCTGAACAATAAATTTTGTATAATTGATTGAGGACTTCTTCTGGCAATTACTAACGGAATAATATATCAGATTATATTTGTTGGAGATCAAATATACAGAAGATAGAACAATTGGAAACTGGGATAGTGGTTGTCACTTTTCACAAGAATGTGATTCACTCTGCCTTTAATGCCGCAATTCTTGGCGATGTCTCTCAAAAGAAGGATGAAAACTCTGAATTCGTCCAGATACAATGGTGTCTGCATTTCAATTAAGTGCGATACCTGCATGAAGCTCATAAATTTTAGAAAAGAAGGACCATAACTGAGGAAAGACAGCTAAATGTTCGGGGGCTATTGGGGAAAGTCAGAGCCCAAGAAAATGATCTAGCATAGAAGCGATAGTACAAGATTAGATTGGATCCATATCATCCACCCAGTGGCATATGCATCAATATTAAGAAAAGGCAGTCACAAAAAACTAAAACAAGCAAGAAAGTAGAGATGATATCTTATGCAATGGTGTCAACTTCAAATCTGGAGATGATATCGCATTCAATAAAAGTGTACTCTGCCCGATGAAAGCAGCTCTGCACCCTTGAGCAAGTAGCAAGATAAAAACAATAATAGTTTCCAGCTAGAGTCTTGACCAAGAAGCGCACAGAGAGATAAAGGGAGGAAGGGAGGGAGGGAGGGAGGGAGGGAGATCAAAGTATCACTTATTGCTCGGGAAAAGCAAGCATTTCCTCTTGACCAGATAGCATGGATATGATCCCAGTTGGCGCCCCTCTGGAACTCACATTGCCTTCTGCTAAGACATGGCGGCAAAGTTTACTTCCTTCTATCTCCGTTTCAAATTGAAACTGGGCAAGGCAAATATATGCAAACAATGCTAAGTTCATAGTTTTGAATCAAGCCACCAAGCATCAAACTTAATGCAGGGAAATATTTTATGGCTGCGAAATTCTTGTTACACCAGCACAACAACTTCATCAACTTAAGACAAGCAAAACAGCTGTAGAAAAAAAATCTAGAACATTGAAAATAGGAAGTATTGGGTTTGCAGTGGCTACTAATTCCTGGTTCTGGACTCCATAGTTCCTAGAGCAAGGTTCTGGGACATAGATACCATAGATAGCATTCTTAACCAGGGCTTCTGTTCAAGACATTACCGTTCTTTCTTTCCATGTACCTCATGTTTTCTCATTTGAATAAGTAAGGATCACTCAAAATGTCATATTGCATCACGGACCTGAAATTATAGGATACAAATCCTTTAAATCATTAAAGTAATGGAAGCACACATGTTACCGTGCCAACATTTGTTTCTTTTAGAGGTTCTCAATAATATAGGATATATCTCCATGGAACGGAATATAGGCCTAGGATACTCAAATGAAATGACAAGAAAACTGCAGGAAAACAGGTCCATGTAGATGTTCAGTTGCTACTTAAAAAGATGAGTTGCTAAATTCTGAGGCATGACCAAACCATTTCAGTCAAAGAACTTTCATTATGAGAAAATCAGGACACTTGAAGCCTGAAGAACGCATCTGTGCTAGACTACAATGGATGGAATAATTATCTAACTGAAAATGGAATCACCTCCCTAAATCAAACAGAGTACCATCTTCAGCTCTTTGAAATAAATCATCAATAGAAGAGGTGGCAGAGCAAACTAGGTGGCACTGATGGTTTTATAGCTCATTGACGAGGGTGATGAACCTCCTTGCCTGAAATTTGTGAGTAAATAATTCTATGAGAAATGCTGCATAAACAGGGGTAAGATTAGCAAAAATCCCTTCCTGTCTTGTTGAGAGAGAGGTACAGAATTAAAGACTCAGTATATTAACAGAATTTGAAGGGTGCACATTTGTCTACCCACACATAAAAATTTTCAACATATGAGTTTTTTACATTTTCATCTGCATGTCCAATTGGACAATGTTGTACTTCCATCTTATCGGGACTCGATACCATTGTTCGCCATACATAAGAGATTCCATGAAGCAGTATTTCTAGAATATATAGAGTCAGTACTTCGAAAATGGTGATGTACCTATATCACGGATGCGCATGCTCATTTTTAAAGTGTCAGATATGAAGACAGTGTGATAGTTCCTAGCAACTGCAAAGTAATCTGCAGCTCCCAGCTGTGCATGACAGGAAAAAGCCTTCAACAAAAGCAACAAGGCTGACATGAAAAGAGAAGGCTAGAGGACGTAACTTGAAAAAAAGTACAGAAACATTGTCCTTAAAATGAAGGTAAAGAGAACATTATCAGACTTCCAGGAAAGTATCAAATTGACATGATTAATTAACTTCCCTGCAAATGGAACAAGGGAATGGAGATGATGTAGAACCATTTCATTTTCTATAAAGCATCAAGAAATTCTACTCTTACTGCTTTAACATCAGCAACTACAATTTTTCTGAAGGAATAAAGACACAAGAGGTCCCTCAACTTTTCCAAATTATTCAATTAGGTCTTCAAACTCTTTTTTGGTATGACTTGGTATGCTTTTCATTTTCGACTTGGTCCTTCCATCAAAATATGGAAGGAAATGCTGTCGTGGCCGTAGTTGCCGTCAAATGCCAACAAGGTGCCCTTAATGGCATTCAAAAAATAAACAAGATTATCATATGTTAAAATATTATCCCATATCTCTTGACAATGGGCTCTAAGTGCTCTTTATATTTATGTAGTCTCTTTCTACCTATTGGCTTAAGCTTTTTGGGTTTGACTTTCTAACATGGCATCAAAGCTTTATATTTATAATAGCCTAATCCGGTCCTAAATGCTCTTTATATTTATTTATTTAGATTTTTGGGTTGGACTTTCTAACACCACATTTATTGAATAGTAAAGTACAAAATAAATATTGTAAAAATATTTAGAAAAAAGGAAATATGATCCTAGTTGGGCAACCTCGGTGATAAGCGGTTTGGGTCATGCCACCTAGAATAGGGCACGACGTGCACAACCCCAGGCCAGATCTGGCCTTGATTGTGCGACCTCGTATCGCTTGGGTTAGCCTGACTCCGACGGTAGTGGGCAAGGGAGGCCGAGCCCTTGTTGGCACGTGAGGGGTGCCACCACTGCCCCTTGCAGCCTCTCCCTAATTCTCTCTTTTTCTCTCTTAGGGTTTGGTTTTTTGTTATTGTAAATTTTCGGACATGTTATCCGGTCCACACAAGAAAATCATATGCGAGCATTAATTTGTCTTGTTAGCATTAATGTGGCGCTAATGTGTCTGTCCCCGTCGGCATTTCCACAACTCGAACAAAAAAGCATGTACTTTAAAGAACTGATTGCACAAACCAAAAAAGGTTGAGGGACCCCCTCAAACAATTTCAAAAAGTTCAGGAACATATGTTGCCTTTTATCCCTTTTCTAAAAGAAAGCAAAATTAGACAGCATATCCGATTAGCATTCCAAGAGACCGTACTCAGCGATGTTGACATCGTTGTTTCTTCCTAGTCAGGCAGTTAGCTCCCTTCTTCCATTTTTCTATCTTATTCAAGTCGTGGATTTTGATAATTCACTCTTACAAAAAGGTTCACATCATAAACAGAGGAAAAAGGTCAAAATCTCGTGGTACTGTTCATCGTCTCTCCCAAAAGGGGCGATTCCGCTACTGTTCACCGATTCTGGTTCTCGCTCGGCCTGGGTGTTCAAGCGGCCCTTTTGCTCTGATTTTTGGAGGGTTTTCTTCCTCTTGAGACTCTACTTTGTCCCATTGAACAGATTGGCCCTTTTCTCGCCCTAAGTGGAAATCTTCTCTGCCTTTGCCCTGTTTCGCCCATCTCCACTTTGGTAGTTGCGAGTCCGCTTGAGCTGCTGCAGGTGCTGACCCGGGTCTTCGAGGTAGGTGTAGGGACCATCGGCTTCCTTTCTCTTCAATTTTCAGCCTTGGTATTAGGGTGATCGGGTCCAGGGTGGGTAGGATCTGGACCTCGACCCTGTACCCGACCCTGTTATAACCGGTTCCCCTTTTTTGGATTCTGTATCCGACCCTGTTTTCATTAGACCCTGTACCCGGACCACCCTGTTTTTCTGATCCGGGAATAGGGTCAATCCTATTTTTAATTGAACCTGTTTTGTTACCATCCAATATCTTATACAACTTATAATTTTACGTTAATTCTCGAGAAAATGACATAATCATTGGAAAATACACTTGAAAGAAGAGCAACCCTGGAAATGCATAAAGAAACAACACTTTGAAAAAAGAAGAAGAAGCAAACGATAATGAAAATCATTCACGGTAGTTCCTCTCTAAGCATGTATTACTTCAGAATATCTTCATTGACAAAATATCAACAATATTATATAATAATGGCAATGATATTTTTGCTAACACGCTGTCATCTTCATCCAAAAAGCAACCATCCGAATTCTTGATACGTAGCTAGAGGTTCAGCCCCGAGATAAGGACAACCGAGACCCGCAAGGAAATCATAAGAATCTTCACATCGGCAAAATGGAATTAATACTTATCGACAAAATCTCTAATTTCTGATACTATCCAGCTATTGGTTAGATTCAGTCGCAAGTTTACAAGACAGAGGAGGGTATATAAAATGGGAAGCCAAAGAGTGATTATATTCAAGTGAATGCCATGTTAAGATCACAAAATCCATCTAATTCATGCTTATGCCACAAATTCCAGCACACGTTCAGAACTATAACAAAGCATACAAGAACGCAAATCATAACAAATTTTCAACTCTCACCATGCTAAACACAAAACCCTCACAGAACACTATAAAAACTCAAAATGCCGATAGTAATACAAAGAAACAGATTTTCGGGCGATCAAAATGATGGAAGGAGCACTGGTGCAGCGAGAGGAGAGCGTGGATGTGCGCTTGCTTCTCACGTGCGAATGTAGTTCGTCGCCAGGAAAGCAAGATGCCCTCCACCCTCTTTTGCATCCGGAAGCTGGGCCGAGAGAACCTCGAGGTCCCGCGGCCCCGCGTCGACCGAAAGGAGGGATCTTTCAATCCGTCCAACCAACGCAGAGAAACGCCGTCCCACCACCGTCGCGACCGACGGCGACAACCACCCACGTGCTCTAAAAGCACCAGGGAAGATCGAAACCAGAGAACACCAAAAGAGGAGGCGGAGAACTCCACCCAAAAGCAGGCGAAGACACGGCGTGCAGCCACCGAGACAAGATCAAACACTTAAGAGATGTAGAAACCAAGTGCAGGAGGAGATCAAAAAGATAAAGATGCACACAACCTCAAGAGACAGAGATAGAGATGGAGAGAGAGAGGGTACCAAGACGAAGAGAGGAAGAGCGCCAGTTAGAGAGAGGAAGAGGTGGTCATCCTTCGGTCCCGCGCTCGTCGCCACTCCGTTGTTGCCTGCAAGATCGAATCGCACGAGCTTGAAGAGAGATTGAGAGACGCTGCGAGCCTGCGATTGAGAGAGAGGGGGTGAGCAGAGAGAGGGGTGGGGAACTGAACGCAATTAGGGTTTGAATGAGGGGTAGAACCGTAGAAGGCTATTAGGTTTTTTTTTTTTAGTAATTTATTAAAACCGGGTCCAAAACCGGTCCGGTTCCGGGTGGGTCTTCACTCGGAACCGGGAATCGGACCTGTTCTAACCGGTTCCCAAAAAATGGAACCGGTTCCCGGACCGTTTCTATCAAGAACCTGTTCTCGGACCGGTTTTCCGGGTGGTCCGGTCCGGGTTCCGGGTAAACCCGGTTCGGTTGCTCAGTCCTACCTGGTATGGAGTTCCTTCCTTGGCTATAGTGTAGAGGGCTTCGAAGCTGATTGAGGTCGGCTAGTTTTGATGGCGTCTGACTCCACTGAGACCCAACAAGGCACCAGCAAGGGGAAGGGTTTGAACTCCCCTCGGCAAGCTGGAAGCTTGGCCCAGAATCCCCGACCTGTAGGGGGAAGCTCAGCAATGGGCGGAAACCCGAGCGTGGGCCTTCCTTTAGGCCTCCTCGGGATGACAGGTCTAGGGGTCGAAGTCGTTCGCGGGCCTCGAACAAGAGGGCTCCTAGTAAACCACCTAGCTCAGCCAAGCCTCCCCAAGCCCAGTCGTGGGCTAATGTGGCGCGATTGGCTGCGAAGGGTTATGAGCTCTCTTATGTGCCGCCTAACTTTGTCGGGGGGAAACCGGTTATCAATCTGACTAGGGAGGTGCTGCAGACAGCGGATCCCAAATGGAATGAGTTCCTAGTTGGGTATTTTGTGAGGAAAAAACTCCCATTTCAGCTTACTAAACAAACGTTAAAGAATACCTGGGGATCTAAGCTAGTGGATGTGCTGGTCGACGATCAAGGTTTCTTCTACTTCCATGTCCCGGATCCGATGTTCCGAAGGAAGATCTTGGAGGAGGGGCCCCTCACTGTGCTCGGATTCCTCTCATTTTACAGCAGTGGAAGCCTCTCATGGAATTGAAGAAGGAAAAACAATCTTCCATTCCGGTGTGGATTAGAATCAAGAACCTTCCACTTGATCTTTGGTCCGCACCGGCGATTGGAGCCATTGCTAGCTCCGTGGGTAAGCCCCTCTTTGTGGACGAGCATACCATGGGCGAGAGGATGATCTCGTTTGCCCAGGTTTGTGTTGAGATCCAAGCTAACCAACCCAGGGTCTCTTCGGTTGATGTCAATGTGGATGGAGTGTCGAGGTCCATTGCAATTGAATTTGAATGGAGACCTGTTGAGTGCCTCAAATGTGGGGTCTTTGGCCACAATTGTCACACTGCCAAGAACCCTTCGTGGCCTCTTGTGGCACGGGCGAAGTCCCGTGCAGCCCCTGCTCCTTCGAACCCTTCTCTGTCTCACGTCCCTGATCCGGCAGCACCCGATAAGGTGGAACAAGGATGGAAGAAGGTAGAAGGTAAGAAGAAGAAGCCCACCCCTCAAGTGGATGCTTTTGTGACCAGCCCTGCTGGTTCAGGTGATATAGGGAGGCTGGCCAAGCTCACCATGGCAGTGGAGAAGAGACTCCCTGGCGTTTACTCTTGCAAAGGCCCTAATGGTTCTCTGGCCATTTCCGAATCAGCTGAGAAAGCCCCTTCCCCCATGGATGGGATCGCCATCCCTTCGGAGTTGTCCGAACCCAAGCTGCCCACGCTGGGCAAGGTAGCTGGGGTCTCGGACAAACTACTTTCCCCTTCGGATGATGATCTTCACTCTCCTTGCCCTCCACCGAAGGCGTTTGCTGGAATTAGGAGGCCCGCTCAAGATCCGAATCCTTCCCCTTCCATCTTGCAGGACGGATTGCCTGCCCAAGCATCGGACTCTCCCCCTTCGACGGCCCAGCCTGCTCCGCCTTCCACTAGGCGTAGCTCTTCTAAAAGGAGGTAACCTATCTCCACTTCCCTTGTAAATATGTATATAGGTTGCTGGAATATCAGGGGGCTTGGTGCCCCTCTTAAGCAAGCAGAGGTGAAGAATCTTGTCTTGGCTAATCGGTTGTCTTTGGTTGGAATAGTTGAGACCAAAGTTCCCCACAATTTCTTTAGTGCTGTATCTTGGAGTTTGTTGCCAAACTGGCGTTGGCGGGCCAACTATGAGTTCTCCGATCGAGGTAGGATCTGAGTTGGTTGGGATCCTGCTGTGGTTTCCTGTGAAATTATGTCTGTGTCGGATTAGGCAATTCATGGGAATTCGAGAAGGTTGGATACCGGAGTGGCCTGTTATATTTCTATCATTTATGCTGAGCATTCCTTTACTACGTGGCATCCTCTTTGGGAGAATTTGGTGGCTAGAAGTTCTTCTCTTCAAGACTTGCCTTGGCTGGTCATGGGAGATTTCAATGCTATTAAAAACCCCTCTGACAGGCTGGGTGGTTCGGATCTTTGGTTGCCGTGTTTTGATGATTTCAGACACTGTATTGATCAAGCAGAGCTGGAAGACCTCAAATATGTGGGATTTCGGTACACTTGGTCAACTTCTTCAGGCCCCTTATGCAAGGCAAGGAAGATTGACAGAGTCCTGGTTAACATTGGCTGGAGCCGAGTTTTTTCCTACTTGGAGGCTACCTTCCTTGCACTTGGGATTTCTGACCACTCACCTATGGTGGTTAAGGTTGAGGACCCGATTTTTCGAAGGAAACCATTCAAATTCTTTGATTTTTGGATGCAGCACTCGGACTTTGATTCAATCGTGAAGTAAGTTTGGGAGGCTCCTTCTCTAGGTGTGCCTATGTTTAGGCTTGTTTCTAAGTTAAAGGCCTTGAAAGGGTAGCTCAAGCAACTGAATAGAGACTCCTTTGCCAATATCTCTGTAAGGACTTCTGAAGCGAGGGAAACTCTAAAGCTGACTCAAGTGGGTCTCCTTCAAGATCCTACCAGTGAGGTGCTTGCAGAACGGGAAAAGGTTCAACGCCGATCCTTCTTAGAGCTTCGATCCCAGGAGGAACATTTTTTAGACAGAAATCTAGGATTAGATGGATCAAGGAGGGTGATTGCAATATGAAGTTCTTTTACCAATGTGTTAGTAAGAGGTAGTTGAGAAATAGAATTCTCTCTGTGGCGGATTCCTCAGGTAGCCAAATCACCGAGCCTCAACTGATTTAGTAGCATTTTATGGATTATTTCCGTGATCTCCTTTTGCCGTGGTTAGAGTAGGATACTCCGTCGCTTTCAGAGATTAGGGGGGTTATTCACGCCCATTTAAATGTTGACCATATCGCTTTTCTTGAGCAGCCCGTTTCGGATCTTGAGATTTGGGATACTCTTTTCTCCCTTCCTCGGGGAAAGGCGCCTGGGCCGGATGGATTCACGGTTGAGTTCTTTAAGGAGAATTGGGATACGGTGGTCCTCTGGTCATCGAAGTTGTCAGGGATTTCTTCATCTCAGGGAGGATCCTCAAGGAAATCAATAACACCACTTTGGTTTTGGTTCCTAAGATTCCCAATGCGACTACTGCCGATGACTTCAGGCCTATTGCTTGTTGCAACACGATATACAAGATTATTACCAAAGTGTTGGTGAATAGAGTTGCTGCCGTGCTTAAGGACCTTGTTAGCCCTAGTCAAAGTGCCTTCGTCAAAGGAAGGAGAATTAGGGACAACATTCTCTTGGCACAGGAACTTTTCTCTGGGTTTCACCTTGAACCCTATACTCTGAAGTGCACTATTAAAGTTGACTTCAGGAAGGCGTATGACATCGTTGATTGGCGGTTCCTTGAGAGTGTTCTGCTTGCCTTTCAATTCCCTGACTGGTTCGTTCACCTTATCATGACTTGTGTGAGGACACCTCACTTCTCCATTGCACTGAATGGGGAGCTGCATGGCTTCTTTCCAAGTGGGCATGGTTTGCGGAAGGGAGACCCCATCTCTCCCTACTTATTCACGCTGATTATGGAGGTGCTCTCTAGGATTCTTGGGAGGTGCTCAACTCAACCGAATTTTAGATTCTTTTGGAGGTGTAGGCCCACTAGCCTCTCGCACTTGTTCTTCGCAGATGACGTTTTCCTATTTTGTGAAGGTCACTTGCCTTCTATGAAGCTTCTTAGGGAGGGTCTCCAACTGTTTTCTTCCTGGAGTGGCCTTCTTCCTAACCCAAGGAAAAGCGAGGTGTTTCTCTCGGGTGGCTCGACGGCCTTGAGGAATCAAATTCTTCTGGACCTCGGCTTCATTGAGGGCATCCTTTCAGTCCGTTATCTGGGTGTTCCTATCATCTCGTCGAGGCTTGGGAAAGCGGACTGTGTGGATCTTGTGAGGCGCATCACCTCCAGGATCCAGTCCTGGACTCATCGATTCCTTTCCTTTGCTGGACGACTTCAGCTAATCAGGTTAGTGCTTCATGCCATTCAAGCCTATTGGGCTAGTGTCTTCATTATTCCTGTAGTAGTGCTGGATCAGATTGAGTGTATTATGAGACAATTCCTTTGGAAAGGTCCTGAGTTGGGCAGAGGTGGTGCCAAGGTCTCGTGGGAGGACGTCTGCCTTCCTAAATTAGAGGGAGGTCTTGGTATCCGAAGATTGCGTGAGTACAATAAGGCGGCTATGCTCAAGCACATTTGGAATCTTTTTTCAGATAAGGAGTCGTTATAGTGTAAGTGGGTTCATTCGACCTTCTTAAAGAACAGGAATACTGGGTTGTTAAGAAGCCGTCTTGCTGCTCTTGGGCCTGGAAAAAATTGCCACAACTCAGATTGGACTCTCGGCTTCGCTTATACTGGAGGATAGGCAATGGTTTATCGGCGTCGCTTTGGTTCGATAATTGGCACCCCTGGTGCCCTCTGAATCTATTTTTTACAAATTCGTTCACCTACAGCTCAGGTCTCTCTAGACAGGCGTTGGTGGCTGATATCTTCTCTGAGGATGGCCGAGCTATCAGATCAGAGATTGAGTCTTGGGGATCGCCGCTTCCTTCCCTGTTTTAAGTCCGGGATTGTTTCGGTTGGAGGGAGGACTTGACAGGTGCGTTCTCGGTTGCCTCAGCTTGGGAGACCATAAGGCGGAAGAAGGAGAGAGTTAGTTGGCATCGGTTCATCTGGAACAATGCTATCCTACCTCGATGCCAACTCAACCTTTGGTTTATCACCAAGCGAAGGCTACCTACACAATCTCTTCTCATGTCCCTTGGTAGGATTGACGCTGCTTCCTGCCCTTTTTGCAACGAGGTGCCTGATTCTATTGATCACCTCTTTTTTGCGTGTCACATTACTTCGAGTATTGCTTTCTTTTGGGTTTCCAGGTGCAATCTTCCTTGGACCAATAGAACTTGGGAGGAGACTCTTAGTTGGGCTATTTCTCTGCTCTCGGGGAAGGAGTTCTACAAAAGTATTGGCCATTTTTCCTTCGGTGCGCTTTGTCACATCATTTGGAAGAACAGGAACAATATATTTTTTTTTTTAGGGGGGAGCCGCTTTCTCTTCCAGCCATGAAGAGGCATCTCCTCAAGGTCGTTAAAGATAAGGTTGCTACCTTCAAAGATGTCGAGGACTCCTACAGAAACAGAAGGATTCAGCGCTCATGGGAATTGGATCCTTGTATCTTCTCTTCCGCTGATTGTGGGCCGATTGGCTAGGCATCTTGTTCTAGGTCGTTTTGGGTGTCGGTTTGCTTTTCGCTTTTTGGCCGTTCTTGGTTGCCTCTTGGTTTTTTCCTTGATTTCCTTCCACTCATAATGGGCATGTCCATCTTGATTGGAAGTTTTTGAAGCCGAGTGGTTGTACAGTTTGACCTTTTCCCCAATATATCTCTTGCTTTCACCAAAAAAAAAAAAAAAAAAAAGGTTCACATCATGCTACTAAATAACAGAGCTCTGCTGTGCATCATGCATGTAAAACAAGATCTCGAATAAGAAAGTTACTGGATGTCAGACTGATAACATAAAGTAACTGAATCTCAAAGGAAGGAAAATACCATACTGGCCCACCACATAGATACTCAAACGTAAACCGTGGTACTACATTGTAGCTTTCTAGAACCTCCAGTGTTCTGTTATGATTTATTCATTACAGTAGTTTCATCAAACTGCAGACATGCTACTACTTAACAAATGGAGGATCTTCCAAACATCACTCTGGAGTCGTGGAAGTTATTTAGCCACTGTTGACGCCTAATTTTTAGGTTTTAATTTTATTTTTGGGTTTTTAATTAATTTTTATCATTATTATTATTTTCTTTGGGTTTTATTTCATTTTATTTCGTTTTATTTTGATAAAAACCGGAGAAAACCAAAAAATGAAGAAAAACACTAAAAAACCGAAAAAAACTGAAAGAAAAAGGAAAAAGAAAAGGAAGGCAGCCTGTGCGGGTCGACCCACGCCCGCGCTCGACCCGCGCTCGACCCGTCGGGTCATCTTCCTCACCCGTTCGCGTGCGCAGCACGCGCGAGCAAGCACGTGCAGAGCAGGAGGGAGCAGCAACGCACGTGGGAGAGGACGGAGTGGTTGGCGATGGGACGCGGAGCAGGCGGCTGACGGAACGCGTTGGATGGGACGCCGGTCCAGCCGGCTGAAGCCGCGGTAGTCCCCCCGGTCGAGCTCTGTCGGCTAGAGAGAGAGAGAGAGAGAGAGAGAGAAGGAAATCGAAGAGGAAAGGGGAAAGTTGCGAAGGTCCTCGCCGTCACCGTCTCTACTGCTCGCCGTCTGTCATCTCGCCGAAGGTAGGAAGGACCGCCGTCGTCGCTGTCGTTACCGTCGCCACCCTCATAGTCGTTGCCGCCATAGCTTCGGTGAGCCTCCCCCCTTTTTTCCCCTCGGCGCCGCGAATTAGGAACCCTGGGGTTTTCGATTTTCCCGGGTCGTGGCCCGGGTCGTTGGGTCGGACCCAGGCGAGGGGCCGGGTAGGGTTCCTTTTCAAGAGGCGGCGGAAAGTCGGGCCCCTACCCCGGTTGAATCCGGGTAGGGTTCTGCAAGGAGATCGGGTTGCGGACGGGTCGGGTTGAGCATCCACGAAGGGCTTGGATGCGAGGTCGTTTCGCGGGAGTGGAGCGGGTCGTGGAGCGGGTCGGATGTGTGACCCGGCGCCCACGGGTTGCGTGCACGCCACCTTCCCACGACGCCGTTTTGCTTCCTTTAAAAAAAAAAAAAAGTCGGCCCGTTTGCGTTTTGGGCTAGCCTCGAGTCGGATCCGACCCGGGTCAGTTTTTGTAATATTTTAATAATATTTTAAATAAATAATTTTCAAAAAAATAATAAAATAAATCAAAAAATAATTTATTTTCAAAAATATTAAAAAACCTCTTAATTTCCAAAAAAATCAAAAATGTTTTAAAAAATGTTAAAAAATGTTTTATCTTCCAAAAAATCAAAAATAAAAAATAAAAATAATCTATTTTCAAAAAATATATAAAATATTAAAAATGTTTTTATTTTCTAAAAAAATCGAAAATATAAAAATCAAAAAAATCAAAAAAATTTATATTTTCCAAAATATCCAAAAATTGCCAAAAATCCTAAAAATGCCAAAATTCACAAAAAAAGCCCCAAATTTTCACAAAATACCCAAAAGACTTGTATTTTCTAAAAATACCCAAAAATCCCTTTTATGTTCAAAAATGAGAAAAAGACTAAAAAATGTTTTTTTTTTCCCAAAAATGCATGGAAAATCTCCCAAACATCCAAAAACCTTAGGGTTTAAACAAGATTAGGTACCGAAAGGGCATTGGTGATTAACTAGTGTAATCAAGTCCCCGATCCTAATTTCTCTGGTTGCGCAGGAGCGAGTATTTCTCCCGATACTTCGCTTGGGTTTCTAATCAACCTACCTCAAATCGATTAGTGGCGACTCCCTTTTAAAAAATTAAAAATCTTAAAGTCGTGAATTGGCGGACTTGAGAGAGTCCAGGCTTTAATTAAATCCAGTCGAGCCATTAACCTCCTTAGGTGCTCGTACCTGATTCGGCCGGGCGCCCTCGAAAAAAAGGGTCACGACAGCTTGGCGACTCCGCTGGGGACTTTGAGGACTTAGGCCATATTTATCTTGTTTAAATTCTTTACTGACTTAAGTTTTTTTCCTTTTTACATGTCAATAATTTAAGAAGTTTATTTTAATCTTGCTTAAATTAAAATTGTCTTGTGATTATAAACTGTTGTGCATGCCTTACTGCTTTAAACATTACACATGGCACACACAACCCAGCCGCCGGATTTGGGCCGCCATAGGATTTCTAGGATGGTGTTAAGAAAGATACGGCCTCGAACGCGAGACTGCGATGTAGAGGTTGCCTTTCTTTTCCCCAAATTTCTTAGCCGAGGTTAAGGGGGTACGCTGCTAACGCGAGACTACGACTGGCGGATGCCCTTTTAATTTCAACAAGCCTTCTGAGTTAGAAATCGAGCCACACGTATCATACGCATATCTATGTGATTGTCATCGTTTTTCTCATATGAAGTAAGTTTTTTTGTACGCTTTGCAATTTGCTTACTTTCATGCATATATTGAGCGGTCCATGATTAATCTAGGATTTAATACCACGGTCATTTAAATTTGAAGTAATTATCATAAAGCTAAAAAAAAAAAAATTCGCAGAACAAATTACTCTCAATTAGTGTTTCCTCAAGCATGCTACAGAGTTTCTTTTTGCGAAAATTTCCATTCGCTTAAAAATGAATAGAAGTTTTGTTTCAAAATCTATTGCAGTCCAATGCTTCCCTTCGCCTTTTAAATTAAATATCTTTAGTCCATGCTAATATGTTGCATGTCTTTCAATCGCTGCTTAAGAAATCCTTTTCATGTTTAAACTTTTCATAAATAAACAAAATGGTAGGATTAGGTCGTCATCATGGACTGACTCCCTGCTTATGACATGTATTTATGTATACTTGTTTATTCTGCCGAAGGTAATCACGGAACGTCAATGTTCGCTGATCCAGACTCGCTCAAAAGCTAGAGCAAGAATGGCCGAAGAAAATGTGCCAAGCCGTATTGCGGTCATGGAAAGCGAAATGAAGCAAGTCTTCAATGTGCTTTAGCAACTTTCAAAGCAGATAGACTCCATCCAGGGCAAACTTACTCCCAACCCTGCCTCAGTCGAGATTTTGTTACCACAATCATCCAATAGAGGTGATCAAGATAAAGATCCCGACGATAACATGCTCAAATTGGAGGATGATCTGCACCAAATCATGATCGAGAAAGCTGAACCAGACAGTTCGTCTAAAACTGAGCATGACAAACGCCTCGAAAAACTTGAAGAGAGGTTGAAACAACTACAAGGCCTCCAAGACCCTACTTTGACGGACCTCTCCATTTATTCCAATGTCAAAATGCCAGAAAAATTCAAAATGTCCGAGTTTGAGAAGTACGATGGCACGACTTGCCCGAGGGCTCACTTGCAGATGTACTTGGTTCGAATGACCCAATACATTAATAATGTACCATTAATGATCAAGTTGTTCCAATCAAGTCTAGTAGGCCCTGCCCTGAGGTGGTACATTACAAAGAACATAAACCTCCTTGAAACATGGAGCGAAGTGAGTGAGGCATTCCTCAAGCAGTATAAGTTCATAATGAACGTTACCCCTTCTCGTGAGGATCTTGAGCGTACCGAAAAGAAAAAGCATGAATCATTCAAAGAATATAATATTAGATGGAGGAATCTCGCCGCCCAAATCAATCGTGAATCGACCGATTTCGAGCTGAGAAGGATGTTTATCAAAACCCTCCCCTACGAGTACCGCAATCGAATGGTAACCACGATCGCTGAATCGTTTAATCAACTCATTCCAATTGGGGAGCAAATTGAGATAGGGTTGAGGGATGGTTGGTTCGCTGAACTTGCACCCATGGGCAGGTTCAGTTTGAAGAAAGATAAAGAACCCTCGGTAGATGTCAATGCAACCTACAATCATTCTCCAACAATTCAGACAAGTGCAAGACAGCAACAGACCACCAGTCATCAGTCGTCCCAGCATTACAGCAACAGAAGACAATTTGCTCCTCTTCCTGGATCTCCATCACAGGTACTGGCAATCCTCCGAAAGAAGAATCTCCTTTCGACTGAGCCAAAGCGACCAAATGTCGAAAACTTCTCCAGCTATGACTCGTCCAAGATATGCGACTATCACATGGGAGAAGTGGGGCATTCGACTGATGAGTGCTTCGCCCTCAAGAGTCGAATCCAGAACCTGTTAGACACTAAAGCTTTCTCATTCCAGAGCAATCCGCTCCCTGATCACGTTGACATAGTAAACGCAGTATTCAGCTCTGAAGATATTCGAAGCAGAAATGTCGAAGTGCATACCGTTGACATCCATCAAAGGCTGGTAGAGGCCGGGTATTATTCAGGCAATGAAGTGCCTACCTTAGCAACAAAGAAAGAAGGGCCAGATGACATGACCACCATGTTTGGAGACCTTTTAATGGACACCATCAACGAAAGACCATAAGGGGAAATGGGTGCAGGCACACTCAAGTAGAATCGCGTACTCCCCGACGTGGGAACTTGTGTATCTTTCTTAAGTTTGGCTTGTTTTATTTTCAACATCAGTTTCGCTTGAGGAACTAATTTTTGAAATCACTATTCCAAAGTGTAAATCTACCTATTAAATAAAGTTGAAAATATTCCGAGAGCATGAGGCGGTATCCCAAAACAGCCCAGCGATGTTATCCAACCATGAAAAGAAAATGTCATCCAAGGAGAATACTGAGGGCTGGGCTTCCTCATGCTTTTTCTCCCCCAAAAAAAATGCATTTTGAAAATAAAAAGTATTTCATCGCCAAAAACCTTTGTCAAAATAAGATGATAAATTTAAGCATGTTTATCTTTCTAATTCTCTCACTTTACTTCTTAGAATATCATTCCCTTTGATTTAATGTGATAGAAAGCATCTGAAATTGGCACATCATGTAAACAGACCAAACACGAAGACATTGTCCCAAGAAAACGGGGGCAAACAGAAAGGATTATCTTGTTTCAAAAAAAGGGGTAAGCCTTATTCCCTTAACATAATACTGAGAATGACAACCCCTCTCTTCTATTTTGCAGGATACAAAAGATGAGGCGTAATAGGTACAGGCATAGAATTGAAATCGAAGCATCTATGACGTGCCTCACTCCTGCCCAACTCCCTCCTAAGCCGAAAGACTTTCTTGTCGCACGACGCGCCCAACTAGCCAGGGAGAAAATCCAGACGGTCAAGGCAATCTATAGCCCCACACCTTGGACAATGCCTTTGGAATCTAGAAGCTTCACTCCAGACACACATTCTTCCAAGGAGTAATTGCCACCAGACAAAGGGAGGTTTTTGATTGTCCATCTCAAATTCCATAGAAGCTTGAGGTACATGACTTTTGTTCAATGATGCTATAGCCAAAGACAGAAAGGAAAATTCCACAAAAAGAATGCGTTGAAGATGAATCAACGACCAGCAATCATGTATACATGGTCACAAATAAGGAAGGCCAACTGAAGGAAACATTAAACTATGCCAAGATGAGGAGGCTATCATCGACATTCAAATATCCTTAAGAGCTAGCACAGACAAGCTTTGGGGAAGGGTAATTTGGTATCGTTTCCAATACTCCTACTATCTGAACCCGCTCTTGACATATTTTCCCTATTGGACAGGAAGCATTACTACTCAAGAGCCAAACTTAATGGTTAAGTTCGGCAAAACAATACTAGCCAAGTTAGCGTACAGAGATGACTAGCATCAAATACACTCAACTTCATGTAAAAGGATATGTCATCCACAAGCCAATTAAGGAGAGTAATCGACCTGACGAGGTGGGAAGCACGAGACTTCATGTCCCCTTCGTCCACCCAATCATCTGCCAACCGGTGAAGAGTAATGTTGTATCAATTCCAATTGTTTGACCTTTAAAAAGAATTCGTGACTGACACACCCCCTCTCGTCTTTTACAGGATCACCTGATCGGCCAAGATGCAACGAAAGTCTTGTCAGACTCTGATAAACTTCCCAAGCAGAATGACATCTCAAATATCACCAAAGCAAATGACAGAGAGCCCTCAAGCCCTAAGTCACTCTCAATCTTGGCCCTATTGTTTGAGCCACTTCCGCAGCTTTTCTTCTGCAAAAAGCAAGAATAGGAATTCTTGATCAGATCCCCAATCCTTGGCTGATCGTTCATGTGTCATGTCCCTAACCAATAGGAGCGTTTTATTGACACCCATCTGTAAATAACCCTTTGTAAATAGCCTCTTTTGATGTTCAAATTTCAACACATTTGAGAATATCATTTTACTAATTAAGCACTCTTGAAGCTGTTAATAGGTTTTTCTTGAGTAAAAAGCCATTCATTTATTTTTGGAAAACACAAACTCTTTCACATCATATACTGCATGCCTTTTTCCATGTGAATTGTGCATGATGATTTTGTCTGTCTAAATCTTTGATTCCATTAAGGATTATTAGAACAGATAGCCAAATAAAGAATACAAGATTAATTGAGCATGCTGGATAAGGCGCGTCAGAATGATGACAGGCAGGCTGTATCCCATACACAGTCCCCCATCTACACACTTGTGAGATGAGTGCAGAAAATTCCATGTCTACAGGGTAAAGAGTTCTCTCGCGAATGGTACGATGACCAAAACAGTGGGAGGTATTCCATCGCTCACTTTAAACCCCATACATTGGCTAAAATTCCGTCCTCCCCCCCGTCAAAGAACCACCCCACACTGGGGCAAGATGAAAGCAAGCCAGCATCACGAGGTGAGGAAATGGATAGAAATTCTCTTGCTTGCACTTGCATCAATCTTTGAGTGTCTTTATTGCATATGAACACTCGCGTTAATTTAGGTGCCCTAGAGTCAAGAAGAGCAATTCTTTCTTTACGCACTTGTAACCATTGTACAACTCAATCGAGTCTGTAAAATCACCCTCGTGAGGAGGCAAAGCAGAAGCTGTCATTCAAGCAGCATAATCAGAAGAGCCCGCAAAAGATGAATACTCAACAAGTCTAGTGAAGGCATTTGCTTGAACTCGTCGAGACCAGTTCCTCAAGCAACAAAAACAAAAGCTTGGGGCATAAAAAGTAGTGTACCTGGTAAAAGCAAGGTCAATTCCCATGAATGAAAAAATTGAAAAAAAGAAATGGGGATATAAAAAAGCAGTGTGCCTGGTAAAAGCAAGGCCGATGCCCCAAACGAAAAATACAACCATTTGTATCCCCAAGAGGAGTTGCTGTTGAAGTCCATGGAACCTTCATCAAACCGTGAGAAGAAAGACCGGTGGCAAACGCCAAGGCAATCACCAGCTGTCACCCTTTTACACATTAGTCAAGCCTATATGGCACCCTATTGTAAAAAGTCTCTTCAAATTAGGGGTAGTTCGATTAACGTAGGATTTCATATGTTTATAAGCATCGCTCGAAGAAGTACGAGCAAGATTATTCTATCTCTTTTCGCAGGATCCTCGACTTGCAAACCTGGAGATAACCATGCAACATCTTCCCTACAAAGCCATGACTTTATTGGCCCCTTTTGATAAGCCATTGACCAAGCCTTCATCACAACTCTAAAAAAGACCTCTCACATTGGTAAAGTCGTATCATTTGCGAGAATACTCGGACCCCTGCTGACATGATGACAGTGAGATAGTGTGGTCTTTATAAATCCTGCATCAATGATCAGGATAAAACAGCCTTTCCCATGAGAGTGAGTGGAAAGTCCTTTCAGACTGAAAGTCCCTCATCTGGCATGCTCAAGACATCTACGTTCTAAACAAAAGTTGTCTTTCGAAATCTTCCCCAGTGGAATTCAAATGATGCAAAGCTGACAAGGCCATCATGCATAAATCACATGTTAATTTACAAATTTGCAACATATACAATCATTGCATACGCATGTGCATATTGTACAAATAGCAAGCATGTTCATAGAGATTAGAAATATCACTGAAAAGCATATTTCCATCCCTACTCCCAAAAGCTTTATGTTTGATAAATCTTCGAGTACCTACCACTGTCTAGGTACCCCCTTTCATTGACACTCAATTTGTCTAAGATGTATCCAGAATATCAATACTTGTGACTGACCAAGTATCCCTTTATGTTTGAGTACTTACCACAGTCTAGGTACTCCCTCTTATCGATGCTCAGCTTGCTTGATTTGTGACTGATCCCCCTGTTTTCGAGTGTTTGCTACTACTCAAGTGCTCCCTCTGTTGACACTCGACCTATTCATGTTGTCATTAAAGTTTAGATGCTTGTGACTGTCCAACTATCCTCTCGTCTTTAAGTATTGACCACCGTTTGAGTACCCCATTCCTGTGACACTCGACCTGTTAGAGTTGTCCTCAAAATTATGTCATTGAATGCTAGCAACCATTCAAGCATTCCACCACATCATGCTCCTGCAATTACCCAGGTATGCTTTCTTACACTTGGACCAATTGAGTGGTCCTTGATCATATCCATAAACATTTGCGTGTTCATCCAAGTATTCCTCTACTTTGTACATCTGTGTACCCGCAGCCATCCAAGCAAGCCTCGCGCCACATTTAAATTACCAGGAGGTGAGAGACCTTCATGAATATCCAAGGTACGTCCTCGATATTCCCAATTACCAGGAGGTGAGAGACCTTCATGAATATCCGGGGCATGTCCTCAATATTCTCCAATTACCAGGAGGTGAGAGACCTTCATGAATATCCAAGGTACGTCCTCGATATTCCCAATTACCAGGAGGTGAGAGACCTTCATGAATATCCAAGGTACGTCCTCGATATTCCCAACTACCAGGAGGTGAGATACCTTCATGAATATCCAAGGTACGTCCTCGATAATCCCAATTACCAGGAGGTGAGAGACCTTCATGAATATGCGAGGCGCGTCCTCAATATTCCCATTACCAGGAGGTGAGAGACCTTCATGAATATCAAAGGTACGTCCTCGATATTCCTAATTACCAGGAGGTGAGAGACCTTCATGAATATCTTAGGTAAGTCCTCGATATTCCAATTACCAGGAGGTGAGAGACCTTCATGAATATCTCAGGTACGTCCTCGATATTCCAATTACCAGAAGGTGAGATACCTTCATGAATATCCAAGGTACGTCCTCGATATTCCTAATTACCAGGAGGTGAGAGACCTTCATGAATATCCAAGGTACGTCCTCGATATTCACAAATGAATATCCAAGGTACGTCCTCGATATTCCCAATTACTAGTCCTCAATATTTCCATTATCAGGAGGTGAGAGACCTTCATGAATATCTTAGGTACATCCTCGATATTCCAATTACCAGGAGGTGAGAGACCTTTATGAATATCTCAGGTACGTCCTCGATATTCCAATTACTAGGAGGTGAGAGACCTTCATGAATATCCAAGGTACATCCTCGATATTCACAATTACCAGGAGGTGAGAGGCCTTCATGAATATCCAAGGTATGTCCTCGATATTCCCAACTACTAGGAGGTGAGAGACCTTCATGAATATCCAAGGTACGTCCTCGATATTCCCAATTACCAGGAGGTGAGAGACCTTCATGAATATGCGAGACACGTCCTCAATATTCCCATTACTAGGAGGTGAGAGACCTTCATGAATATCAAAGGTACGTCCTCGATATTCCTAATTACCAGGAGGTGAGAGACCTTCATGAATATCTCAGGTACATCCTCGATATTTCCATTACCAGGGGGTGAGAGACCTTCATGAATATGCGAGGCACGCCCTTGATATTCCCAATTGCCAGGAGGTGAGATACCTTCATGAATATGCGAGGTACGTCCTCGATATTCCCAATTACCGGGAGGTGAGAGACCTTCACGAATATCTCAGGTACGTCCTCGATATTCCCTATTTCCAAAAAATAAGAGTCCTTCACAAATACCCAAGGTATGCCCTCCATATTTTCAATTATCGAATACCCCCATCATACTTGTGATCATCCAAGTACCCCTTCAATGCTTATGACACCTGCCAAGGCCCAAATATCCGTCAGGTTAGTACTTGTGAATATCCGTGTACTCTTTAATATCTCTGTGAATGTCCAGGTATCTTCCAGAACAGATCTGCCAAGAAAGGTCGGATTTCAGCCAGTGTCCCTGACAGAAGTCAAACACCCCCCAAAACAGATGCCCTGAGAAAGGTCGGCGCATCTCCTGAGAAAGGTCAGGTACCAACTGGTGCTCCCGATACAAATCAGACACCCACAAATGAGATGCCCAGAGAAAGGTCAGCGCATCTCCCATCACAGCGACCGAAGAATGGTTCGGGTTCGAGACAACCCTTTGATTGCTCCACCAGGCGACCGAAGTATGGTTTGGGTCCTGGAGAAGTAATTTCCCGTCACGGCGACCGAAGAATGGTTCGGGTCCGAGACAACCCTCTGATTGCTCCAACAGGCGACCGAAGAATGGTTCAGGTCTTGGAGAAGTAATTTCCCGTCAAGGCGACCGAAGAAAGGTTCAGGTCCTAGACAAATTATATTTTGTTTTAACAGGCGACCGAAGAATGATTCGAGTCCTGGAAAAGCGACCTCCTCATATCACCAGGTAAGATGACGCTTTGATACTTGCCAAAACTCGGGGTTCACACCCTATCTCACTCTCTCTCAGAAAGTAATTACAGGTATCTTCTTATCTGTCTTAGTATAATATCATATTTCTCTTTTTGCATAGGATAATATGTCCTAAATAAAATAAAATCTGCTGCCCATGCTGGGTAAAAATTAGGCATCGGTTTATCTTTCAATGCAACCTCTGCGAGCTCACCTTCAAAGAGGGGCAGCTGTTGAAGCCTAATTTTTAGGTTTGTTAATTTTATTTTTGGGTTTTTAATTAATTTTTATCATTATTATTATTTTCTTTGGGCTTTATTTCATTTTATTTCGTTTTATTTTGATAAAAATCGGAGAAAACCAAAAAAATGAAGAAAAACACTAAAAAATTGAAAAAAACTTAAAGAAAAAGGAAAAAGAAAAGGAAGGCAGCCTACGCGGGTCGACCCATGCCCGCGCCCGACCCGCGCTCGACCCGCTGGGTCATCTTCCTCACCCGTTCGCATGCGCAGCACGCACGAGCAAGCGCGCACAGAGCAGAAGGGAGCAAAGCAATGCACGTGGGAGAGGACGGAGTGGCTGGCGATGGGACGCGGAGCAGGCGGCCGACGGAACACGTCGGATGGGACGCCGGTCCGGCCGACTGAAGCCGCGGCAGTCCCCCCGGTCGAGCTCCGTCGGCTGGCCGCTCACGGCCTATAAATACCCCTTCCCCCTTCCCCCCTCCCCCGGTTGTTCGACACACAGGCAGACGGAGAAGTAGAGAGAGGAACCGCGGGCCTCGGATACCCACTAAGAGACTTCAGTGGGGCCGAGGACTCGCGACTCGCGAATCCGTGCTTCGCCGAGAGAGAGAGAGAGAGAGAGAGAGAGAGAGAGAGAGAGAGAGAAGGAAATCGAAGAGGGAAGGGGGGAAGCTGCGCAGGTCCTCGCCGTCGCCGTCTCTACCGCTTGCCGTTCGCCATCTCGCCGAAGGTAGGAAGGACCGCCGTCGTTGCCGTCGTTACCGTCGCCACCCTCATAGTCGTCGCCGCCACAGCTCCGGTGAGCCTCCCCCCTTTTTTCCCCTCGGCGCCGCGAATCGGGAACCTTAGGGTTCCCGATTTTCCCGGGTTGTGGCCCGGGTCGTTGGGTCGGACTCGGGCGAGGGGCTGGGGTAGGGTTCCCTTTCAAGAGGCGGCGAAAAGTCGGGCCCCTACCCGGGTCGGATCCGGGTAGGGTTCTGCAGGGAGATCGGGTTGCGGACGGGTCGGGTTGAGCATCCGCGAAGGGCTTGGATGCGACGTCGTTTCGCGGGTCATGGAGAGAATCGATGCGCGACCCGGCGCCCACGGGTTGCGTGCACGCCGGCTTCCCACGACACCGTTTTGCTTCCTTTAAAACAAAAAAAAAAAAGTCGGGCCCGCGTAACGGGCCCGTCTCGCATTTTTGGCTTTGGCCCGAGTCGGATCCGACTCGAGTCGGTTTTTGTAATATTTTAATAATATTTTAAATAAATAATTTTCAAAAAATAATAAAATAATTTATTTTCAAAAATATTAAAAAACCTCTTAATTTCCAAAAAAATCAAAAATGTTTTAAAAATGTTAAAAAAATGTTTATCTTCCAAAAAATAAAAAATAAAAAATAAAAAAATCTATTTTCAAAAAATATATAAAATATTAAAAAATATTTTTATTTTCTGAAAAAATCAAAAAAATTAAAAATATTTTATATTTTCCAAAAATCCAAAAATTGCCAAAAATCCTAAAAAATGCCAAAATTCACAAAAAAAGCCCCAAATTTTCATAAAATACCCAAAAATCCCTTTTATGTCCAAAAATGAAAAAAGACTAAAAAAATGTTTTTTTTTTCCAAAAATGCATGGAAAATCCCCCACACATCCAAAAACCTTAGGATTTAAACAAGGTTAGGTACCAAAAGGGCATTGGTGATTAACTAGTGTAATCAAGTCCCCGATCCTAATTTCTCTGGTTGCGCAGGAGCGAGTATTTCTCCCGATACTTCGCTTGGGTTTCTAATCAACCTACCCCAAATCGATTAGTGACGACTCCCTTTTAAAAAATTAAAAATCTTAAAGTCGTGAATTGGCGGACTTGGGAGAGTCCAGACTTTAATTAAATCCAGCCGAGTCATTAGCCTCCTTAGGTGCTCGTACCCAATCCAGCCGGGCGCCCTCGAAAAAAAGGGGTCGCGACAGCCACCTAACTTACTTGGCATCTAAAGGCCGGAAGAAAATGATCCCGCACTTTGCATAGTTGACATCTCAACAACCATATGATAGAAAATCATCTCAGAATATAGTTACTTGCTTTGAATTAACAGCACTTAACATGGCAATCAGACAAAAATGAAATACTGATTGTATACTTGTGCACTTTTGCAGTGAAGGGAATTATAAAACATAGGACACCATCTTTCACCTGGTTTATGCAGCTTTCTGCTATAAGATGTCGACATTATCATATCATGCGACGTTGTGTCATGACGTGATAAAATTCTATCGAAATGCAATGAACTTAACTCTTTCCCTTTGAAATTAGAAGAAGTCAGAACAAGTTGCCTTGAGCATGGACTACCATCGCTCGAAAGCTTGCAGGCTTGTGTTTACGCTCTAAGATTCAAGACGTCCTCTAGGGACTGCCGCATCAGTTGAGCGAGCGTTCACTTTTGTCAAATCCTAGATAAAGCCAAGTAGGACGACCGGCCTAAGAAGTAAAAGTGAAAGCTAGGTTATAAACGGCTGAAAAATTTAAAAGCGAGAGAGAATCCCGGGCAGTAGTTGGAGCCCATGTTCATTTCTCCCAAGGCCCAACAACGGAAATGGCCCAAATTAGGTGGTGATCACTGATTACTGATTAGTTTGCTACCAATAGGCCCCACTTGGACAGTTGGAAAAGTAGACCAACCATGTACCTCTCACCACAAAACTGAGGTGAATGATGGTTTGCTTCAGGTGCACCCAATCTAATGATCTGTCAGTTGGGGAGGTGCATGTAATGGATCCAAACTTGGTAATTGATCAACAGTTTCTCATTTAAAAAAAAAAATTATTTTACCAAGAGTCACATGTCATAAGGTAGGGATGGGTTAATTGCTTTATGTTGTTTCCATGTAACTCTACCTCACATAACGGTTGAACAATCAGTCATTTCATTTTACTAGTTACTCGCCATACGACAATTAGGGAATGGAGCTTCAACAGTTGTTGGGGCAGTTGATTAGCGACAACATACTCAAATTCAATCTCGATGCATGGAAATATTGTTAAGGGAAGCACTACATGCTAGTAAAACTCTTTTTCCTGAAAACTAAGCTTTCTCTTTCGCAAAGTGGGTTTTCCAAGTAAATATAAAAGCCTAAAACTTTATCCTAAATTATTAGAATTCAAATGTTATCCTTGACATATGTAGATGTTTGCATCTTCAAAGTGAAAGAAAGACCGTTTGGTTAAGCTCCTGAGCAAAATTCTGTTTTGTGTGATAGGAAACGATCGTTCATGGACTCGCCATCGAAGTAATTGTTCACGAACTATTGAATCATCACGACCATAAAATGAAAGAAACAATCGTGTGCCATATTTTGTTGCTCTTCGATTTGGCAAGACACATTCCGACATAAATCAAAGCTAAACAACCTTTAGAGATACTCCTATTTCAACCATTAATAGATATCTTCAAATTTCTAACTTCAAAGAAATTCAACCTTGACCGGTCTCCACAATTCAAGTGATGTTTTTGACTAAACAAACGAGGCATTAGTCCTGTAGGAAATCCAAGCAGGCAATAATAAGAACATTCTTCATTGTCGATGAAAAGTATTGAAGCATTTTCGGAATGAAGGGTGGGTAGTAGATTAATTAGAAATCCAAGGTTCACTCACTATGAAGAGAAAGCAAAAGCTTCCACCATGTGAAAAAACATGATATATATATTGGAGTGCACATTAGTAGCCTGACATTAGGGGAAAATTATAAAAAAAAAAATAAAATTAAACATATTATAATTGTATCAATTCAATCCTAAACATTTGTAATTGTGTCAATTTAGTCTTAAAACTTTTGCAATTGGCCAATTCAATCCTAAATCTTATAAGAATATGTCAATTTAATTAATCCGGTCAATTTTGGCCGGCGGGTGCTAATGTGGATAATTTTCAATAATATTTTACTTATTTGTTTTTATTATTTTCTTTTCTTTTCTTTTTGTTTCCTTTTCATTTTTTTCTTTTCTTCCTTCTTTGCTTCTTTTCCCTATAGTGGCTGGCGAGGGTCGCGGCCCTTGCTTTGCCTTGCCTAGATCTGGGTGAGGCCTAGGGGCTGCTAGCAAGGCGGCTTCACCCAGATTTGGGCAAGGCTAGCCTCGCCATGGCCACTTGAGCCATGGGTGAAGGCGGCCTAGCCCATGCTTGGTGAGCCATGGCTACCTTTCCCTGGTGAAGGCGGCCACACCTAGATTTGGGCGAAGCCACCCCATCAGCAATTGGCGAGGGCTTCACGGCCCTTGCATAGTGGCTGGCGAACCTTGCCGGAGCCTCGCCATCCATGTGGGGGAAAAAAGCAAAGAAGGAAGAAAAGAAGAAAAGAAAGAAAAAGAACAAGAACAAGATTAATATAAAATAAGATATTACTAAAAATTGTTCAAATTAGCGTAAGCCAGACAGACGGTGTCAACAGGCTTTTATGTCAACACGAGTTGACCAAAATTGACTGGAAGGATTGAATTGGCACGATTTAAAATGTTTATGATTAAATTGACAAAAAAAAAAGTTTAAGATTAAATTGACACAATTACAATATGTTTATAACCGTTTTGATAATTCTTCCTTAATAACTTTATTGGGCAGATTGTCAAGTGAAAACCAACTTCGAGTACGTCAATATATTTAGTTGGATTGCCTTCAATGACTTAAAGCCACTAAGTTATGGACTAGCTAGTATATATTAGTTTCTCCATATCATATCGATTCTTCGATGTAATACATTTTCACGTAATATACACGTGCATATCTGTTAATGCAATAAGGAATTGCAATCCGGTTCATGATAAGACCTCCAGCTATGATCTCACTAAAGGGTGGATACTGATAATTTTCTACTCCACACAATGTTGCTTAACACGATGGTTTTCGCGGATAATGCTCATTATGTCACGGATTGAATGCGCTTCTCCTGATCAATAAATGATTTGACATATTTCAGGCTGTAACCTGGACTTCCGATGAGAGAGCCGTCAAATCTTTCTCTATTATTAGTAGTGAAAGTCGCATGCGCATTTCCAGACCTACTCTTTTTCGCCCACCAGATCACTCATCAACCCATTAGCCGAAGTTCAAAGCAGCTTTTGCTTCTAGCTTACACATCCACCAAGATCAATCAGCCAAAGGCGTTTCACTCAATCACTGCCGCCGCCACCCCTGCTGCCGCCGGGGGAATTCCATTTGATCTTCATCATTTTCTCATCACATATGCCATTAACTTTATTAGACTTCATGCCATCTTTGTGTTAAGCTATTTAGTGAATACTACTAACTGGAACATGACAGCACCTCATGCACATTTGAGCAGTTCATCATAGCATATTAGGGTGTCGTTAGCTTATTAAATCTGTACTGGCCAAATAGTTTTCTCTTAGTTGTAGCATTAGTTTATGGCCAAAAGCAAAAGGTGGTAGCATTAGTTTAAAAGGAGTGCCTTATACTTGGTGAATGCAAAGGTCTAATTATATATAGAAGTTGCAATTTTAGACGGAACCATCCTGTGGATGTGTAAAATTGAATGAAATCATCCACTTTTCCCCGTAAACTATTTGCACTTCTAATACTATAAAACTTTGGTCATATGTAGAACTAGCCTCCAACGGGTTGTATTAGGAAGGTGGAGATGTCATCAGTTCCAACTGAACAAAAAGGCATGGAAACAGAAATTGAAAACGTATAAGATTAAAGCTTCAGATAGCACAAATGACAAAAAACCAATAAAAAGTCATCTTTGTGCGCGGAGAGAGAGAGAGAGAGAGAGAGAGAGAGAGAGAATTAAATCTAAGCATGGACAAGACTCAATTGGTATAAATAAGATCAAAACGGGAGATTGCTTAAGAACCACAAGCCTTCTCTCTAACCAACCTCTATCTAGGCTCTATGCTGATGCTATACTAGTAGGAACAACATGAAGTCACTCATTCCAAGTCTCAGTCTAATAATCTTGTGCTTAGTTATTCTGAGAGTTCATGGGGATGTAGGAACTGCCATGTCTTATGATCCACCATATTTGCGTAAGTACAAAGTCAATTCTATTTTCTTGTTCTAACATCTTTCTTATTTATTTTTATTTTTTGTGTAAGTACAAAGTCAATTCTATTTTCTTGTTCCGACATCTTTCTTATTTTTTGTGTAAGTACAAAATCAATTCTATTTTCTTGTTCCTTCTTATTTTACCTTCAATCAGCATTGCAATAACCAAAGCTCTGCTATCACTTTGTGTTGGGTGATCTTGGCCTTCCTCACTCCAAAAGTTAGCTCAAAGAGTGAGACTTTTTCTCACACTTATAAACCGATCACCAGTCCCTTCCATAATTGATTTGGAACAACCTTAACAATCTTTCCTCATACATTGGCTTGGGTCATAGTTGCAACAATTCCTAACTCTCTCATGTAACTGTGCAGTCAAATGTCAAGATGGAGGGAAGAGAAGAAAATAGAAAGAAACCTTTGATGGAATTTATGACCCACAAACCTTATTAATGCTGCTCAGAAATCAACTAGAACAATTTGCAACGTGAGAAATTTCTTGTAGTATCCTACCTCCTGCATGTAATCTGAAAAGGGTGCATAAGAAAAACTTACTTTGGCTTTGTTAATTTTTTCTGGTTTTAATGTGTAGCCACAAGGTGCAAGGGATACGACCCGGATCAGTTCCCTGAAGGAGGGTATTTCATTGCAGCGAGTGATGGCTTATGGGACAATGGAGCAGCCTGTGGACGGCGGTATCGAGTGAGATGCATCAGTGGACCTAAGAGGCCCTGCAGAGAAGCAACCATCTTTGTTGAAGTGGTCGATTTCTGTCGAAACAATGCGTGCCCTGCAACAATGACCCTATCTAAGAAGGCTTTCAATGCTATCTCAAGATACCCGGATGCCAAGATCAATGTTGACTATACACAGTAAAAATATCTTGTCTTTCTCTCAATCTAGAGGCAGAATAAGTTTCACGATCATGCTTACCGGGACTTTCTCTTGCATGCAGGGTTTGATGAGAATGCGAGCCAATATTGGAAGGTTTGTTTCAATAAGGAATTAAGACATACAAACTGTACAAGCATAGAAATCCTGATGACAACACCAGTACCATCATGTCTTTTGTTGCGAAGGTAGCTTCATATGATAAATAACCAAGGAATCTGCTTTACACATGTAGCCTGTCCATTACAAGATGTTAGTCTCACTTGCCACATGACAACATGTATCCACCCAGTGAGGAATCGTCTTGACTAAGACATTAGATTTTCATTACAATGAATAGCCATGGAGGCAGCGAATAGGCATGAATCTGCTCTAGCAGAATCAACGTGTTAATCTATGAAACTTCTAGAAAATGCTCCATCATCATATCACTCTGTCGGCATGATGAATCTATAGAGTCACTTTGTTAGAAAACGCATGATGAATCCGAGGCAAAGACGTTCTTTTTTATTGCTTTGCAAAGACCAAGGCCTAGACATCTAACAAAAGATGTAACTTCTCTCAGTATAGGTCCATCATAAAGATAATGGAAAAGATATTGGTAAAGAGGGCCTACCTGAATGATGGGGAGACCTGGCTGAAGAATAAATTTTGTATAATTGATTGAGGACTTCTTCTAGCAATTACTAACGGAATAATATATCAGATTATTTTTGTTGGAGATCAAATATATAGAACAATTGGAAGCTGGGATAATGGTTGTCACTTTTCACAAGAATGTAATTCACTCTGCTTTTAATTCGCAATTCTTGGCGATGTCTCTCAAAAGAAGGATGAAAACTCTGAATTCGTCCAGA
The DNA here is from genome assembly GCA_014182555.1 of Eucalyptus erythrocorys. NCBI lineage: Eukaryota > Viridiplantae > Streptophyta > Magnoliopsida > Myrtales > Myrtaceae > Eucalyptus > Eucalyptus erythrocorys. Next base: position 37,961,710 of record CM024599.1, on the reverse strand, counting down.
TACAATGGTGTCTGCATTTCAATTGAGTGCGATACCTGCATGAAGCTCATACATTTTAGAAAAGAAGGACCATAACTGAGGAAAGACAGCTAAATGTTCGGGTGCTATTGGGAAAGTCAGAGCCGAAAAAAATGATCTAGCGTAGAAGCGATGGTACAAGATTAGATTGGATATATATCATCCACCCAGTGGCATATGCATCAATATTAGGAAAAAGCAGTCACAAAAACCTAAAACAAGCAAGAAAGTAGAGACGATATCTTATGTAATGGCATCAACTTCAAATCGGGAGATGATATCACATTCAATAAAAGTGTACTCTGCCCAGTGAAAGCAGCTCTGCACCCTTGAGCAAGTAGCAAGATAAAAACAATAATAGTTTCCAGCTAGAGTCTTGACCAAGAAGTGCAGAGAGATAAAGGGAGAGAGGGAGGGAGGGAGATCAAAGTATCACTTACTGCTCGGGAAAAGCAAGCATTTCTTCTTGACCAGATAGCAATGGATATGATCCCAGTTGGCGCCCCTCCGGAACTCACATTGCCTTCTGCTAAGACATGGCGGCAAAGTTTGCTCCCTTCTATCTCGGTTTCAAATTGAAAGCTGGGCAAGGCAAATATACGCAAACAATGCTAAGTTCATAGTTTTGAATCAAGCCACCAAGCATCAAACTTAATGCAGGGAAATATTTTATGGCTGCGAAATTCTTGTTACACCAGCACAACAATTTCATCAACTTAAGACAAACAAAACAGCCGTAGAAAAAAAATTCTAGAACATTGAAAATAGGAAGTATTGGGTTTGCAGTGGCTACTAATTCCTGGTTCTGGACTCCACGGTTCAAAGAGCAAGGTTCTGGGACATAGATACCTTAGATAGCATTCTTAACCAGGGCTTCTGTTCAAGACATTACTGTTCTTTCTTTCCATGTACCTCGCATTTTCTCATTTGAATAAGTAAGGATCACTCAAAATGTCAACACGAACATGAAGATTATAGGATACAAATCCTTTAAATCATTAAAGTAATGGAAGCACACAAGTTACCATGCCAACATTTGTTTCTTTTAGAGGTTCCCAATAATATAGGATATATCTCCATGGAAGGGAATATAGGCCTAGGATACTCAAATGATTTGACAAGAAAACAAAAAAGGAAAACAGGTCCTTGTAGATGTTCTGTTGCTACTTAAAAAGATGAGTTGCTAAATTCTGGGGCATGACCAAACCATTTCGGTCAAAGAACTTTCAGTATGAGAAAATCAGGACACTTGAAGCCTGAAGACTGCATCTGTGCTAATGTCTTTGGACTGCAATGGATGGAATGACTATCTAACCGAAAAAGGACTAACCTCCCCAAATCAAACAGAGTACCATCTTCAGTTCTTCGAAATAAATCATCAATAGAAGAAGTGGCAGAGCAAACTAGGCGGCACTGATGGTTTTATAGCTCATTGACGAGGGTGATGAACCTCGCCTGAAATTTCTGAGTAAATAATTCTATGAGAAATGCTGCATAAACGTGGGTAATTAGCAAAAATCCCTTACTGTCTTGTTGAGAGAGAGGTACAGAATTAAAGACTCAGTATATTAACAGAATTCGAAGGGTGCCCATACTCACACATAAAAATTTTCAACATATGAGTTTGTTACATTTTCATCTGCATGTCCGATTGGACAAAGTTGTGCTTCCATCTTATCCGGAGTCGATACCATTGTTTGCCATACATAAGAGATTCCATGAAGCAGTATTTCTAGAATATATAGAGTCAGTACTTCGAAAATGGTGATGTACCTTAAGCTCCTGTGCAAAATTCTGTTTTGTGAGATAGGAAACGATCGTTCATGGACTCGCCATCGAAGAGTTGTTCACGAACTACTGAATCATCACGACCATAAAATGAAAGGAACAATCATGTGCCATATTTTGTTGCTATTCGATTTGGCAAGACACATTTCGATATAAATCAAAGCTAAACAACCTTTAGAGATACTCCTATTTCAACCATTAATAGATATCTTCAAATTTCTAACTTCAAAGAAATTCAACCTCGACTGGTCCTCCAAAATTCAAGTGATGTTTTTGACTAAACAAACAAGGCATTAGTCTTGTAGGAAATCCAAGCAGGCAATAATAAGAACATTCTTCATTGTTGGTGAAAAGTATTGAAGCATTTTTGGAATGAAGGGTGGGTAGTAGATTAATTAGAAATCCAAGGTTCACTCACTATGAAGAGAAAGCAAAAGCTTCCCCATCTGAAAAACCATGATGTATATATTGGAGTGCACATTAGTAGCTTGACATTAGGGAAAAATTATTAAAAAAGTTTTAAATCTGTTACAATTATGTCAATTCAATCTTAAACCTTTTGTAATTGTGTCAATTTAGTCTTAAACCTTTTGCAATTGGCCAATTCAATCATAAATCTTTTAAGAATATGCCAATTCAATCAATTTAGTCAATTTTGGCCGGCAGGCGTTGATGTGGATAATTTTTAATAATACTTTACTTGTATTTTTAATTATTTTTTTCTTTTCTTTTTGTTTCCTTTACATTTTTTCTTTTCTTCCTTCTTTGCTTCTTTTCCCTATAGTGGTTGGCGAGGGTCGCAGCCATCGCTTGGCCTTGCCTAGATCTGGGTGAGGCCTAGGGGCCGCGAGCAAGGCGGCTTCACCCAGATTTGGGCAAGGATAGCCTCGCCATGGCCACTCAAGCCACAGGTGAAGGCGGCCTTGCCCGCAGTTGGTGAGCCATGGCTGCCTTTCACTGGTGAAGGCGGCCACACCCAGATTTGGGCAAAGCCACCCCATTAGCGGTTGGCGAGGGCTTCACGGCCCTTGCATAGTGGCTGGTGAGCCTTGCCGGAGCCTCGCCATCCATGTGAGGGAAAAAGCAAAGAGGGAAGAAAAGAAGAAAAGAAAGAAAAGAAAAAGAAAAAAAAAAAAAGAAAGAGAAGAAAGAAAAGAAAAAGAAAAAGATTAATATAAAATAAAATATTATTAAAAATTGTTCACGTTAACGGCGCAAACAGGCATTTACACTAACACCGGTCGACCAAAATTGATTGGGTGGATTGAATTGATACAATTCAAAATGTTTAGGATTGAATTGACAAAAAAAAAAAAAATGATTGAATTGGCATAATTACAATAGATTTACAACCTTTCTGATAATTCTTCCTTAATAACTTTACCGGGTAGATTGTCAAGTAAAAACCAACTTCGAGTACATTAATATATTCAATTGGATTGCCTTCAATAAAAGACATAAAGCCACTAAGTTATGGATTAGCTAGTATATATTAGTTGCTCTGTATCATATCAATTCTTCGATGTAATACATTTTAACATAATATAAAGGAATTGCAAACTGGTTCATGATAAAACCTCCAGCTATGATCTCACTAAAGGGTGGACAACGATAATTTCCTACTCCACACACTGTTGCTTAACACGATGGTTTTCGCAGATAATGCTCATTATGTCACAGATTGAATGCGCTTCTCTAATAAAAAATGATTTGACATACTTCAGGCTATAACCTGGACTTCCGATGAGAGAGCCGTCAAATTTTTCTCTATTATTAGTAGTGAAAGTCGCATGCGCATTTCCAGACCTACTCTTGTTCGCCCACCAGATCACTCATCAACCCATTAGCCGAAGTTCAAAGCAGCTTTTGCTTCTAGCTTACACATCCACCAAGATCAATCAACCAAAGGTGTTTCACTCAATCACTGAGCCGCCGCCGCCGCCCCTGCAGCCGCCAGGGCAATTGGATTTGATCTCTTCATCAGTTTCTCATCATATATGCCATTAACTTTATTAGACTTCATGCCATTTTTGTGTTAAGCTATTCAATGAATACTACTAATTGAAACATGACAGCACCTCATGCACATTGGAGCAGTTCCTCATAGTATATTGGGGGGTCATCAGCTGATCAAATCTGTAGTGGCCGAACAATTATCTCTAAGTGGTCGCATTAGTTTATGGCCAAGATAATAAAGGTGGTAGCATCAGTTTAAAAGAAGTGCCTTATGCTTTGTAAAGGCAAAGGTCTAACTATATACAGAAGTTGCAATTTTAGACGGAACCATCATGTGGATGTGGATGTGTAAAATTAAATGAAATCATCTAGTTTTCCCGTAAACCTTTTGCACTTCTAATGCTATAAAATTTTTTGTCATATGTAGAGCTAGCCTCCAACGGGTAGTATTAGGAAGGTGGAGATGACATTAGTTCCAACTAAACAAAAAGGCAGGGAAACAGAAATTGAAAACGTATAAGATTAGAGGTTCAGAAAGCACGAATGACAAAAACCAATAAAAAGTCATCTTTGTGTGGAGAGAGAGAGAGAGAGTGAGCACGAATGACAAAAAACCAATAAAAAGTCATCTTTGTGCGGGGAGGAAGGGAGAGAGAGAGAGAGAGAGAGAGAGAGAGAGAGAGAGAGAGAGAGAGAGAGAGAGAGAGAGAGAGAGAGTATTAAATCTAAGCAAGGACAAGAGTCAATTGGTATAAATAAGATCAAAATGGGAGATTGCTTAAGAACCACAAGCCGTCTATCTGACCAACCTCTGTCTAGGCTCTGTGCTGATGCTAAACTAGCAAGAACAATATGAAGTCACTCATTCCAAGTCTCAGTCTAATAATCTTGTGCTTACTTATTCTAAGAGTTCATGGGGATGTAGGAACTGCCATGTCTTATGATTCGCCATATTTCTTAAGTACAAAGTCAATTCTATTTTCTTGTTCTGACATCTTTCTTAGGGGTTGTTTGTTTAAATTTGTTTCTGTTCCCTGGAACATAAATTTTTGTTCTTTTGTTTTAGGGAATAAAAAAAAAATAGAAACATGTTTATTTACACTATTGTTACCGGAACAAATTTGGAACATAAATAAAAAGTAGAAAAAATTTGTTTATTATTCTTGGGAACAATTCCGAGAAACACTTCTTCTTTTTTTTCTCCTTTTTTCTTCTTCTTTTTTCTTTGATCGATCATCGACCTCGGCCATGGCCGGTGACCGGCCGTCGAGGGCTGACGTCCTCGCCAGAGCGTTGCCGGCCCTTGATGAAGCTCGGCCTCCCCTTGGTTGGGCAAGCTCGAGCTCGCCTAGATCCGGTGAGGCCAAGCTCGCCTAACCACCAGCGAGGCTCGGCCTCGCCGAGCCACCACTAGGTCGGCGTCGAGAGCTGCAGAAGAATTCGATTCTTAAGCAATCTCTTTTTCTGATCTTATTTATACCAATTGAGTCTTGTCCATGCATAGATTTAATACTCTCTCTCGCTCCGCACAAAGATGACTTTATTGGTTTTTTGTCATTTGTGCTATCTGAAGTGCTAATCTTATTCATTTTCATTTTCTGTTTCCATGCCTGTCTGTTCCGACAAAATCAATTCAGTGAGAGAAACCTGAATCTGACACGGGTCAATGCCGATGAGCTCTAACATGGAACTCGTCCTTTGACAATACTCGGCCAAGTTTGGCTAAGTAACCGACGTGAATCCAATGGTGCAATACTTATCGTCATCTCTTACGAATGATACGATGTTTCCAGTGCGAGAGGCATCAGCTAAAGGTGGCAAACACTTGTCCATATGCGTTTGATTAAGCGGGCTCCTCCTCCATCTTTAATGTCGAGATCTCTCACTTCATGACAGAGATGAATTGAAAAGTCAATAATTTCATTTCATGTGTCTCGTATGCTGTAGATTATCTATGGGTATTCGGACGCTGAAGATAAAGTGATAACGATAGCAAAGTTTCTTTTGACATCTTTCTTGGCAGGGTTTGAAGGGGACATACACATCTGAGCTGGTCAACGAGTTGATGGGTCAAATGATTGGGAAATTACTAAGGGCAACATTAGTTCTTATTAGATAAGATAACTAATTTTCTCATTAAATTAGAGTACCTCCTTTGCAATTCATATTGTTCGGGCATACCTCTTGATTGTAAAATATTGAAAAGTTCAGTTATTGAGTAAAGGGTAACATTTATCTATTTTCTCTCTTCCTCTTGCTTGGAGATATTAGAATATTTACATAGTATCAAAGCCACCAAGAGAAAGAGACCCATATCAAAGCCCCAGTTTTATCTTGCTTCTTGTCTTCAATCTTAATTATTAAAAATAAAAAGAGAACCATAGAAACTCTATTTATAGAAAAATAATGTCCTGATCATCGTAGACATCTTCTTTTTATTTTTAGATTGTACCTTTTTGTGATAATTAAGTATAAACAAAAGCATTTGATTTCTTTATTTTTAGTTACTTTTACTTTTGGCTTTTTATTTGTTACAAATCTTGCGACGCGCACACTTTGCTTAGATCCTCAAAACTTTTACAATATTTAAATGCCGACTTGCACATTTATATATGGTCTTTTTTGTAGGTTGTAATCTGCGTGATGTTTTAGATTTTAATGGAAAAGTGAAAAGAAATTACTTTTTGACATGTACGATGAACCTACTCTTGGGGACTTATTAAACACCTCTTTAATGGAGAAAATTTTGTCATTTTCAATGCATTGTCATCTTATATTTTAGTGTGAATGCTTTTGGAGTATTTTTTAAACATTTAATAAAGAAATATTTTTATTGTTAATGTGCGAATTATGTGTAACACGTCCAAGAGACCTCTTCTGAAATATAATGATGCATTTAGTAACATTTCTGTTCCCGAGAACAATTTATGTTCATAAATTTTTTTTTTCCAATTTTATTTTTGAGACGAGTTTTTTAGCAGAAGAACGTGTTTGATATGACTCTAAAGTTTCTATTTTTGAAATAAAAAAATAAAAAAATGTTTGGTATGACCTTCAATTTCTTTTGTGATGTGGAATTCTTTTTTAGTTTTTCAACAATTTTTTTTTTTTGAGTTCTCTAATTTTTTTTTCCTCTCTTCTTCTTCCTCCTCTAGTTGGTCGCTAAGGCCTTGGCAATGGCTAGTGAGTGGCCATAGACAAGGGCAACGAGGTCAACTTTGCCTAGTTATCGTTAAATCCTTGAGGTTGGCTTTATCTAGTCATGTCAAGGCCGACCTTGTAGTGGCTGGGTGAGGCTCGGCCTCAAGCCTCACTAACCATTGCCGAGGCCCAAGGATCGTCTAACGAAGGAAGAAAGAAGCAAGGAAAAAAAAAAAAAAAATTATTTTAGAAATTGTTCTTGATAATAAAAAAAATAGATTATTTATTTATTTATTTGTTCCAAATATGTTCTCATGTTATTGATCTATTCCGAAAAATAAAAAAAATTAGTTCATGTTATCAAATATATTTTTATTATTTTTCTGTTCCGAACAATAAAAAAAAAAAAGAATAGTTATATCAAGGATTAATGGTGCGTTTGGAAAAGTTTTTGGGGAAAGTCTTTAGGAAAATGCAAAGTTAAAAGTACTTTCCAAAATGCAAAGTGTGTTTGGTAAATTGTAATTTGAAAGTCCATTTGAAGTACTTTGAGCAAAATGGTCTTTGAGGAAATTATACTTGCAAAGGGCTTTGGTGATTAAAAAAAAATCAAAAGAAAAATTAGAAAAATTGACCGGTAGGGTAGGCGGCCGCCAATGAGGCAGGCGACTGCCGGCAACCTTAGGTAGCCCCCGAAGACGACCGGCGAGAGCCGCCTAGGGTTGGGCGACCCTCGGTAGCCCTTCACGGAGGTCACTCGACCTCGCGGCGAACAAATCTAGGTGTCGCCTGAGGTCGCGTGACCTCGCTGCGACTTACCAGGGTCGCGCAACTAGCCGGGGACGATCACCGCGACCTCGCCAACCTCAGTTGTGACCTCACCGGCCTCTCGAGCTCGTCTCTGATCAGTGGCGTGGCCGGAGAAGGAAGATGAACAGTAGCATGAACAGTACTTGAGGCATTTCGAGAATGTTGAAAGCCCAAGGTAGCTTAGGACCTACCTTGGGCTTTCAGGATTGCAAATGCTAGCCTCTCCCCTTAGCCCCTCAGAAAGTAGTTCCCAAACACTTCTATTTTGGCCGCAAGGTCTTTAGCCCCCCAAAGCCTTTCGGAAAGGGGTCCCAAACGCACCCTAAATGTGCTTGTTTGATCAAGAAATGATTTGACATGTTTCAGTCTATAACGTGGACTTCCTAGCCTACGAGAGAACCGTCAATTCTATTTCTATTATTAGTAGTGAAAGTTGAATGCGCATTTCAAGACCAATTATTGTTCACTCACCGGAACACTTATCAACCCATCAGCGTCAATTCGAAGCAGCTTTTGCTTCTACCCTCACACCCACAAGATCGATCAATCAAAAGGTGTTCCACTCAATCACTGAGCCGCCGCTGCCCCCCCGAGGCAATTCGATTTGATCTCTTCATCATTTTCTCATCACATATGCCATTCACTTTTTTAGACTTCATGCTATCTTTGTTTAAACTAACATATCTAACTTGCTATCCATTGAATACTACCTTTTGGAACGTGACAGCACCTCATGCACATTTGAGCAGTTCGTCATAGTATATTAGGGGGTAATCGGCCGATCATATCTGTTGTGGCCGAAAGCGCATTAGTTTATTGCCAAAGGAAAATGGTGGCAGCATTAGTTTAAAAGGAATGCCTCATGTTTTGTGAATGCGAAGGTCTAATTATATATAGAAGTTGCAGTTTTAGCCAATTTCATATAGGACAGAACCAGAGTAAAGAACACCTCAAGTGCCATAACTTGGCACGGGGGGACACTTAAGTGTCACAACTTTTTTCGGTACACTTAAGTGCCACTTTTTTTTTTTTTAAATGGAACACTTAAGTGCCACTTCGGCGAAAATCCGGCCAAACGGCTGACGTGACAATTTTCCGGCGATGGAAGTCTAAAACGGCGTCGTTTTTGCATGCCGACGTGGCAAAAAAATGCAAAAACGACGCCGTTTCGCGTCCTGACGTGTAAAAATAATAATAAAATAATTAAATTAAATTAAAAATTAATTTTAATTAAAAATACTCTAAAATTTAAAAAAAAAAGGGGGGACGAAGGGGCCCGGCGACCCGGCCGACCCTCCCCCTCCGTCGCCGGCCCTTCCCGACGACGGCGGGGAGGCGGCGGCGGCGAGGGCTCAGCCCTCGCCCGCCCGCCCCTTCGTCCTTTTTTTTTTTTTTAAAAAATTTTAGAGTATTTTTATTTAAAATTAATTTTTAATTTAATTTAATTATTTTTTTATTATGCAAACAATGTCGTTTTTGCTGAGTCGGCGCGACTCGGCTCTCCGGCGAGCCATGCAAGCATTAAAAATAATAAACACGTGCCACGTAGGATTTCCGGCAAGGTCGCCGGAGATGGCACTTAAGTGTCTCATTTGAAAAAAAAAAGTGGCACTTAAGTGTACCGAAAAAAAGTTATGGCACTTAAGTGTCCCCCCGTGCCAAGTTATGGCACTCCAGGTGTCCCAAACTCGACAGAACCATTTTATGAACATGGAACGTTGAATGAAATCATCCACTTTTCCACGTGATCCTATCTAACAAGGCTTTCAATGCTATCTCAAGATACCCTGATGCCAAGATCAATGTTCAATCTAGGGGCAGAATAAGTTTCACGATCATGCTTATCAGGGCTTTCTCTTGCATGCAGGGTTTGATGAGAATGCGAGCCAAGATTGGAAGGTTTGTTTCACCAAGGAATTAAGACATACAAGCTGTACAAGCATAAATATCCTGATGACAACACCAGTGACACCATGTCTTTTGTTGCGAAGGTAGCTTCATGTGATAAATAACCAAGGAATCTGCTTTACACATGTAGCCTGTACATTACAAGATGTTTGTCTCACTTGCACCATGACAACATGAATCCACCCAGTGAGTAATCGTCTTGAATATGACATTACATTTCCGTTACAAGAATTATCCACGGAGGCAGCGACTAGCCATGAATCTGCTCTAGCAGAATCAGCATGTTAGTCTATGGAACTCCTAGAAAATGCTCCATCATCAAATTACTCTGTCTGCATGATTAATCCATCAAGTCACTCTGTCAAAAACCCATGATGAATCCGAGGCAAAGACGTTCTCTTTTATTGCTTTGCAAAGGCCAAGGCCAAGACACCTGACAAACGAAGTAAGTTCTCTCAGAATAGGTCCATCATAAAGATAATGGAAAAGATATTGATAAAGTGGGCCTACCTGAATAGTGGGGAGACCTGGCTGAAGAATAAATTTTGTATATTTGAATGAGGACTTCTTCTGGCACTTACTAACGGAATAATATATCAGATTATTTTTGTTGGAGATCATATAGACAGAAGATAGAACAATTGGAGCTGTTATAACGGTTTTGTCACTTTTCACAAGATTGTGATCACTCTGCTTTTAATGTTGCAATTATTGGCGATGTCTCTCAAAATAAGGATGAAAACTCTGAACTCCGTCCAGATACAAAGGTGTCTGCATTTCAATTAAGCGCGATACCTGCATGAAGCTCATAAAGTTTAGGAAAAAAGGACAATAACTGAGGAAGGTCAGCTAAATGTTAGGGTGCTATTGGGAAAGTCCAAGTCGAAGAAAATAATCTCGTGTAGAACCAGCAGTACAAGATTAGATTAGATCCATAACAGCCACCTAATGTCATATGCATCAATATTAAGAAAACGTTAGTCATAAAAAACTAAAACAAGCAAGAAAGTAGAACTCAGTTTACTAGCAAATTCTGTGTAGTTGTGAGATTAAGCCTTGACCAAGAAGTGCAGACAGAGATAGAGAGAGGGAGGGAGGGAGATCAAAGTGGATCACTTACTGCTCGGCGAAATGCAAACATTTCTTCTTCACCAGATAGCATGGATATGATCCCAGTTGGGGCACCTCCAGAGCTCACATTGCCTTCTGCTAAGACATCCCGGCGAAGTTTACTTCCTTCTATCTCAGTCTCAAATTGAAAGCTGGGCAAGGCAAATATACACAAATGGTGATAAGTTCATAGTTTTGAATCAAGTCACCAAGCATCAACAAAATATTTTATGGTAGCGAAATTCCTGTTACTCCAGCACAACTTAAGTCGAGCAAAACAGTGGTAGAAAAAAAAATCTAGAACATTGAAAATAGGAAGTATTGGGTATGCAGTGGCTACTAATTCCTGGTTTGGGAATCCATAGTTGCTGCAGCAGGGTTCTGGGACATAGATACCATTCTTAACCAGGGTTTCCATCCATGATATTACTGTTCTTTCTTTCCATGCACCCGAAGTTTTCTAATTTGAATAAGTTATGATCACTCAAAAACGTCTTATTATATCATGAACATGAAGATTATAGGATACAAATCCTATAAATCATTAAAGTGATGCAAGCACACACGTTGTTTCTTATAGAGGTTCTCAATAATATAGGATATATCTCCATGGACAGGGATATGGGCCTAGGATACTCAAATAAAATGACAAGAAAACTGCAGGATAACAGGTCCATTTAGATGTTCAACTGCTTCTTAAAAAGAAGAGTTGCTAAATTTTGAGGCAGGACCAAACCATTTCAGTCAAAGAATTCTCAATATGGAAAAATCAGAACACTTGAAGCCTGCAGACTGCATCAATGCTCATGTCTCTGGACTGCAACGTATGGAATAATTTTCTTACTGAAAACGGACTCACCTCTCCAAATCAAACAGAGTACCTTCTTCAGTTCCTTGAAATAAATCATCGATAGAAGAAGCTGCAGTGCAAACCAGGCAGCAGTGATGGTTGTATAGCTCATCAATGAGGGTGATAAACCTCCTTGCCTGAAATTTGTGAGTCAATAATTCCATGAAAAATGCTGCATAAAAGCAGGTAAGATTAACAAAAATCCCTTACTGTCTTGCTGAGAGACACGTACAGAATTAAAGACTCAGTAAATAAACAGAATTCGACGGGCATACATGCGTCTACACACACATAAAAATTTTCAACAGGTATGAGTTTTTTACATTTTCATCTGAATGTCTGATCAGACAATATTCTTCTTCCATCTTATCGGAACTTGATATCATCGTTCGCCATACATCAGAGATTCCATGAAGCAGTATTTCTAGAATAAATAGCTAGTACTTGCAAAATGGTGATGTACCTTGTCACGGATGCGCATGCTCATTTTTGGAATGTCAGATATGAAGACAGTATGATAGTTCCTAGCAACAGCAATATAGTCTGCAGCTCCCACCTGTGCATGACAGGATAAAACCTTCAACAAAAGCAACAAGCTTGACATAATAGAAGGAGGCTAAAGATTGTTTATCAAACTTAACTGGAAAGTTCAGAGACATTGTCCTTAAAATGAAGGTAAAGAGAATTTTGTTAGACTTCCGGGAATGTATCAAATTGACAAGATTAATTAACTTCCTTTAGATGGAACGAGGCAGCTACAATTTTTCTAAAGGAATAAAGGCACAAGAGGTCCCTGAATTTTTCCAAATTATTCAATATGGTCCTCCAAACTTTTTTTTTTTTTTTTTTTTTGGGGTGTGAATTGGGTCCTTAAGCTATAGTTTTCTTTATTGACTTGGTCCTACTGTCAAAATTATGGAAGGAAATGCTGTCGTGGCCGTTAAGTCACCATCAAATGCCGACAAGGCGCCCTTAATGGCATCTAAAAATTAATATATATATATATATATATATATATATTATATATTCTAAAATGTTTTAGAAAAAAGGAAATCTAGGTTGGGTGACTTCGGCGATCAGTGGTTTGGGTTGTGCAGCCCTAGGATAGGGCACGGCACGCATGAACCCAGGCCAGATCTGGCCCAGCCTGTGCAACCCTGGCCAGGTGTAGCCTGGGTTGGTGCAACCCTGACAGCAGTCAGCGAGGGAGGCCGAGCCCTTGCCGGCATGTGGGGGGTGCCACCACTCACCCTTGCCGCCTCCCCCTTCTCTTCTCTTTTTCTCTCTTAGGTTTGGTCTTTTGTTATTGTAAATTTCGAATATGCTATGCAGTTCAGACATGAATATTATATGTAAGCACTGTCAGCATTAAGATGGCGCTAATGTGTCTCTCCACGTCAGCATCTCCGCAACTCAAACAAAAATGCATATACTTTAAGGAACCAATTGCACCAAAAAAAAGAAAAAAAAGTTTAGGGAACTCATTATACAATTTCAAAAAGTTCAGGAACATATGTTGCCTTTTCCCTTTCCTAGAACAAAGCAAAAGTAGACAACATATCCAATTAGCTTTCCAAGAGACTGTACTCAGCACTGTTTACATTGTCGTTTCTTCCTAGTCAGGCAGTTAGCTCCCTTCTTCCATTTTTCTGTCTAAATCAAGTCGTTGATTTTGAAAATTCTCTCTTACAATAGAGTTCAAATCATGCTGCTAAATAACAGAGCTCTGCCCATGTTAACCCATCATGAAGAGAGATTCAACTGTGCATCATGCATGTAAAAGAAGATCTCGAATACGGAGCCTACTGGATGTGAGACTGATAACATAAAGTTATGGAATCTCAAAGAAAAGAAAATACCATACCGGCCGACCGCATAGATACTCAAATGTAAACCGTGCCACTCCATTGCAGCTTTCTGGAACCTCCAGTGTTCTGTTATGATTTATATGCATTACAGTAGTTTTATCAAACCATAGACATGCTAATACTTAACAAATGGAGTACCTTCCAAACATCACTCGTAGAGTTGTGGAAGTTATTTGTCCACCTGACTTGCTTGTTATCTCATGCCACATCCTCTGGAATTCCTTCTGAGCATTGCCATCTAAAGGCCAGAAAAAATGATCCTACACTTCGCATAGTTGACATCTCAACAACAATATGATAGAAAATCATCTCAGAATATAGTAACTTGCTTTGACTTTAATAGCGCTTGACATTGCAATCCAGACAAGTATGAAAAACTGGTTATATACTAGTGCACTTTCCCAGTTAAAAGAATCATAAAACATAGGACACCATCGTTCACCTGTTCTATGCATCTTTCTGCTATAAGGCGTCGATAGTCAATGTCACTTCCTATCAGAATGGTCTGAGAGTGTTCCTCCAATTTCCGGACCAATTTGAGAAAGATATCCCGCTGCATACCATCCTGTATCACAATTTAGAAAAGGCAGAAGTTATGTGACGTAAGCAGAAGTAACAAGGTACACAAGGTCATTCTTTGCTAATATTAGATTAGCATACTCCAGACTCGAAGAAAATTCTTCCAACCTTCCAACTAATACAGCAACTGGCAAAACTCATAGCTTATACAGGTCCGATAAATTCTGACATGGTAAGACAGAAGCAAAGAAATTTTCCAAAGTACAACAAGTGGCTAGGCAAGGAAAAAGGTTGTGCGGCTTTCCAAAAGGCTGACGTACTTGATTTAAATCATTTGGTGCTCTGTTACTGGTGGCCACAAGTACTGTTCCACTGCTCAATAATCTGCTCAGAATTCCAGATAAGGCGACAATTGCAAATACATCAACAGTCTGCATTAGAGAGCAAAAACATTTGGAGTCATAAAAATTGGGGGAACATCTAGAAGATAATTTCTCTGGAGATTATTTTTGACCCATATATCAGTCAAGGTAGCATCTATGCAAGAATAATGAGCAAATTAGGATGACCAAATTAGGACACAGCACAAGTGTGTTCACCTGTATCTCATCAAAGCAAAGAACACTGGCTCCTCTATGATCCTCTCTCTGATCTATGAGAAACATGTCTGCCACTGCTGGAAGGATGTTCTTCATCTGTACCTCTTGCTTGTACCTTTCTTCTGCAGCCAACCATTCCTTAACTTTTGTATCAAAGGGGAGATTCATAATCCAGCTAGAGATACTCGACTGCAAAGACTTGTCCTCTACTTGTTTCTTCCAAATCTGATGCATGCGTGCATTAATCTCAAGCATCGCCTACATAAAACCAGAAAGGCAACATCACAAGCTCAGGAAAGGACTCAGAAATAGAATGTCTAAAAAAATACGTACACAATAGCACAGCTTGTAACAAAGGAATAGTTTCAAGGCATTGAAGAAAAGGTTTACCTCATGAAAGTGATATCGTCTTCTATGCTTAATAATACCATTGGTAGCACTATAAAACATATCCATAAGCATTGTCTTCCCTACAATTTACGGTAATTATCAATAGATTTGAAGTTCTACAAGCAAAGTAAGTAAGAAGAAAATTGCTTCAATGTTAAGTTTTTCTTAGTTTTCTTTAGCTGATATGAACAACTAAACCCTATTGTAAAGTCAATCTAAGTGATCATCACTGCTGCAAGGAGCCAAGTGAAGTACGCTGCATGTCTCTTCCTGTGACAGCAAAATTTACCAACGTACCACTGCCCACATTGCCATACAGGTAAAGTCCTTTTGGAGCAGGAGGTGCAGTAGGACGCCGACCAATCATTAAATCCAACTTCCTCTCTCTGTTGAGATATGAGACCCATCTTCCAACTCCTGGCTCTATATTTTCAGGCCTTTTTCTGATAAAGCAGAAAACATTGAAAAAAATGCCTTTTTAACAATGCGGCTGGCAGACATCAACCTTTATCGTCTATACATTTCTCTATGAAAATATGCAATATCCAACAAATGAGGAAGTGCGAACTGGAGTTCAAATTCCAATAAGTTAGTGTCATCACAAAAATCAGGAAGCATTATTTCCAGAAATATCGCTAGTTTTATATTATAGAGCAAATGGGGAGGAAATCATTCAAGAAATTAGGACTAGAAGCAAATGTAACACATGAGATGAGCCCATAACATATCTAGTGATTGATCAATTATATTGTTGACATATAAAAGAAGCATGTCTAGAGTAGCTGCACTTCCATAATATCCTGCATAGGAGACTTGTCAAATAAGAAGTAATAACTCCATCGAGCAACTTGCTTCATAATAATATATGATCGCAAAAATTATATCTACGTTAAAGCCTATGAATTCATAAGAATTTCAAGAAAAGAACCATTGAAACAAAAGCCATACTTGAAATGCACAGTTTTCTTCAAATGCATTAAGTGGGCTTACCGAAACATCCACTTCTCAACAAGCTTATTTCTCTGCTTGCTGACAGATGGCCATACATTTCCATGCTGCTTCATCTCTGCTTCTTCCATCAAAATCCTGCGGCGCTCATCCTCCCTCTTGTTCTCCCAATCATCTAGCTTCATCTGCATAGAAAAAGGATGAACCATCAGGAATGAAATTTCGGTAACATAGATGATTACCAAATTAAATTATGAATTAAACAATGCAAATGCATATGTGGTACATGGTATTCTTCCATATCTTTCTCGTACTGTTCCAGCCGCCCGAGTAGATTTTCCAATTCGATAGCTACGCTTTCCTGGTAAGGATCATGCTGCAGCTTTCCCTGCTTGATGAGATCCTTGTATTGTTCAAGTAGCCCTGAAAATGGGTTTTGCTTTCAGAACCAAGAGTTGGGTTCTCTAAACAACTCAACTTAGATGCACATACCCTTCACTGAGTACAATTCCAGACATGACACCTAAAGAAGTTGCTTTAGGACAACCTATCTTTCAACCTAACATATGCCCAACATGGACCTCGCATTGAAGAGAAATACTAGCTCAAAGACTGGAATAAGCCCACCATCAGAGCACGATTCGATCACATTCCTTCAATTGATAATTCCAACTTCTCAAGTGGCTATTACTTAGAATAACCAGCTAGTCATAATCGACGACATCAATCAACTGTAGTAGCCTTCCCGCTCAAGATATAAACTACGCAATAAGAAAATCCACACTCGTCCCAGAAAAAAGAAAAGCACGAACTGGCATTACGGATATAATCCTACATCAGGCGCGCACACGAATCACATAACACTCGGTCACCGGCTCGAAATTCACCGCGAATCCAGCTCCCGCTAATCAGTTTCATCGCGCCGTTGATCAATGCCCGGGGAAAGAGAGGGGTCAACGATACATGAATTTCGCCCCGAATATCGCTCGGCGAGTTAGCGGAGACGGAAGTCCGAGGCAGCACTCACGAGAGAACCGACATCAACGAATCCAGCGGGAGAGAGAGGGATGACCTGGACGCTTCGGGGAAGTGATGCCAGCGAGGCCGCGGCGGAGGCGAAAGCGAGCTGCGTCGCCGACGGCGCCGCGGCGGGGGGCCCACGGAGAGAGAGCGCCGGCGATCGAGCGAGCTCGGCCCATGACAGCTCGGTGAGCTATGTCGATCGATCGAACGAGAAGCGAAGCGAAGCGGCGAGCTCTTTTGCTTCGATTCGATCTCCTTCCCGCAACTGGAAAAGAGTAGAGGAAGGAGGAGGATCTCAGGAAAGAGGAGGGAGGCGGGAGATGTCGACGTGGCGGCATTTTGGACGTGCCACGTCAGAAAGTGCGGAGGCCTTTGGTGTGTCTTTTTCCTATTTTTGGGACCGAGGAGGGAGCGAGTGACGTGGATGGATTTTGACCATCCAATGAGGCTCCGCGCGTGGGGAAAAGCCGTGTTTTATTGGATGAAGTAATTCAGATTTAGTACACCTTTCGCAATAAAAAAAAAAAAAATCGACATTCATACATATAATTCGAATCATAAAATTATAAAAACATTAGCATTAGATCTCGAACAAATGAATTTATAGTTCCTCGGATCATATGGCTCTATGAAGTTGATCGTCAAATTCAATTCCCTACAGTGTTGGGCAGCTTTTTTCTGGGTATCAAAACAGACATCTTCCGTCAAGAAAGTTACTAAATACTTATTTAATTTATCTGAAAATGGCAAAAAGGAATACTCACTCCATTTATTTGAAGAAATTACTTTGCCAAATTAAAATTATTTAAATGCCCCTAAGCAGAATCAGTGTTAAGCTGAACTTTTACTGACATGAGAGAACAATCCACCACTACCAACAAATGCAACTCTCCTCTGAGGACGAGATGGAATTTATCAGCACAGAGAGAGGCAAGGATCATCACATTCAGAGAACTCTGTATCAGCTTGAGACGACCGGATCCGATGCATGCGATACAACGACATTTGCATCGTCTGGTTTGGTCCACTGTTGAGCCGATAAAGAGTTGTCCTGAGTTCCAGGATAGGCCGATGAGTAACTCATACCCTTCGACAAAGGGCAGAAAAATGAAGAGTTTGACATCAAGGTAGGACAACTAAGTTTGCCGGCCGATAAAGGCAAACGTGTGACTTTAACAGAGATTCATTATTGAGCCTGAAGCAGTTCCCTCTAGTTTTTGGTACATATGAACTGCACTACTCAGATTGTCCAGAGTTAAGAAGCTGACAACAGTCCACCCAGACATGGCAAATTGCACAAGCAGAGGCTGCCACAACTCATCTACCAATGAGGCTGCGATATCATCAACATGTTTCGATCGAGTCAAGCTATGCGTTTGAGATCATTGGATGAGACATCATCTGACTGAAGATGAAAATATGAGTAGCAACTTCTCAACATTCAATGTCGGTTTGGATGATAGGTCACGATCTATTCATTTACCTCTCTCAAAAACTGAGGATCCATACCCCTGCTAACAGAAGGAACATGACCTATAGATAAAAAAAAATCATGCGAAAAGGATGATTTCCTGCACACTAATTAGCTCTAAGTAGAATTCTGCCAAAGTTTGAGACTTGAAATACAGATGATTATTACAGCATATGCTAGAGAGATATCAGTTAAATCATTTGACAAGTCTACAAGATAGCTTTTATTCTAGCACACTCCATATTCTGAGCTTTCATAACTTCCACATTGCATTTCAGTTCAATATCTCAACAGCAAAGTGCAGAATGAATGTGAAATGATAGTGGCATTCCTTTCCTCCATCATTCGTCAATGCAAATGACCAAGATCTACTCACCCAGCCAGCATTCACAAATCTCCTAGCAAAATATTTAACTCCTAATTCATGAAAATCAGAGGGCAACACAAGGGAAGAGTTTACCGATCTAGCCATCCCTAAAAGAATGGCATGTGTGGTTATTCATACATTGAACTGATGATTTCTACCATCACCAGGAGTTTGAGAGTGCCTAGGTTAGTATCTGCCATAACCAGTGACAATTAGTTACCGATCATTATCTTCATCGCAACTCGATACTATATGCAAAACAGTGTTTCTCAGGAACTCATTCTTTCACATTCTCATAACGCAAATGCCGTCCCATAAAGGCTCGACCTTCAAAAAGTACTGTTGAGCAATGAACACAAGCAAATCTCATGGGCTTCAAAGAAGAGTCAGGGACAGTAAAATCAAAGATGCAATATGTATAGCAGCCCAGCAACTCAAGACAAAAACTCGCATACATATATAATTCATAAGAGTCAATAAGCACCGAAACTCAATAAATGAAAGTCGCTACAACGCTAGTGTGAAGAACAATAAGGATAAACAAAAATAGAAACATGGGAAACATAGCAGGCCATCGAGATTCCTTCAACTCGTGTAAAGCACATAGTCGCATCCAAAGCGATGGACATGAATCCCGACCCTGCCACAAGCGCAAGACATCATTAAGTAGCGGATGATGGGGACAACATAAATGCCACATACCAAATGGTGCAAATTGAAATTGAGAGACACGACACTCATGTCATGACACTCAATCCACTTGCCCTTCCTCCTAAACCAATATAGTATCCTCCAAGACTCCCTGATAACTTATTTCCATACTCAACTCGAATATCCATCTATCCCTAAAAATCCGATCAAAAATTTAGGCTTGCGAGTCTCTCTTCTCCCCCATTCCATCTCCATCCCTCTGCTCCAGCAACCTGCCCGCCTCCTCATCCGCCTGCGCGGCCTTCTTCTGCGCTTCCTTCGCCTTCAGAGCCTGCAGTTTCGAGTGGTTATAATACGCGACGCCCAAGAACGCCAGGCCGTAACCGAACAGGTTCACCGGCGTGACGGTGTCCTTAATGACGGACCAAGAGAAGGCGATCAGCAGCCAATCCTTGACGACCCCGGCCACGTTCATCGTCAATGCGGAGGTCTTGCCGACGAGCAAGAACACGGCCAGATTCAGGGCGAAGGCGCAGAGGGAGTTGGTGCCGAAGATCACGAAATCGAAGTGGAAGCTGGAGGTCTCCCGGAGGACGGGGAACTCCACGAAGATCCAGGGCACGAAGAGGAAGGCGAGGCAGCAGGGGGCGACGTAGTAGAGGGAGGTGATGGGGTTGAGCTGGATGCCCTTGGAGGTGAGCAAGATTTGGATCATGACGAGGCGGGTGGCCTCGAAGGCGACGGCGCCGAGCTGGAGGACGACGCCCCAGGCGTCGAACTTGGCCTCGCCGTAGGCGGCGACGGCGACGCCGAGGGAGATGGAGAGCATGTTGACCATGGTGTCGGCCTTGAAGGCGTCCTTCTTGAGGAGGACGCCGATGGAGTAGACGGCGACGGGCATGAGGGCCTTGAGCATCTGGATGAAGGAGACGGAGAGGTAGATGTAGGCGGAGTTGGAGAGCCAGAGGGAGACGGAGTAGAGGGCGCCGATGGGGACGACGGAGGAGAGGTAGACGTCGCGGGACATGGTGACGGGCTCCACCAGCTTGAGGACCTTGACGAGGAGGAAGGCGAGGGCGGCGCAGAAGGACATGTGGATCATGGTGAGGGAGATGGGGAAGGGCCAGTTGTAGAGCTTCCGGTCCAGGATGTACTTGTTGTACACGATGACGGTGAAGGAGAGGAAGATCCAGATGGCGACGTAGGTGTAGGAGAGCAGGATCTTCTTCACCACGCCCTCGCTCAGCGACCCCGACCCGGATCCGCCCTTTCCCATCTCGGCTCGCCGGGAGGAGGAGGACGACGAAGACGGCGGCGGAGGGGGGGTGCGCAGGATAAGCAGGGAGGGGGCGTAGGATTAGGATGGGGGGGGGGGGGGGGGGGGGAGGGGGAGGAATCAGATTCGGGTTGGGGAAATGGAGGGGGAAGGGGCGCAGATCTGAGAGTTTTTCTGAGAGGGAGTGAGGGAGAAGAAGATGAAACGAATTTTTTTTTTTTTTTTTGGGAATTTTTTTTTTTAGGTGTGTTTTGGAGGGGAAATGGGCTTTTTCCGACAGGGGAGGATCGCTGGAGGATCGGTGGTTGTTGTGTTGGGCCGTGATGGTGAGCTGTAGGGCCCGTGCGCGTGGTTTTCGAATTTCCCTTTTTTTTTTTGTCTCCCAGGTGATCTGCTCGTCTGCCGTTTGTGCTGCCCAATCATTGGATGTTCAGGTGAGTTTTTCGTAGGAATCAGAGAGTGATAGATAGCTGCACAAATGACCGACGAAGTTTAAATCTCTGCTGTTCCTGAACTTTTATAAAATGTTTGATCTATTTCCTGGATTATTATATCTCAGATTCAATATGTTTCCTAAATTATTTAGTTCGATAACTAAATTAAATGTGTATTAAAAATTTATGGACCACATCCTCGTCTCCTCAATTATATTTCTTGCTTTATTATTATTATTATTTTGTCATTGGTTAGCACATTTCATGCACAAAAAGCTATTATTGGAAGGCAAGCCCAAAAAGGGGGGGAATTTGAATTTGGTGATACTAGATTTGGATTTTAATTTTAGATCCTGAGCTGTAATTTTGAGAAAGATTACAGCCGATCTTAAATGAAGCAATCTAATTTTGCCGACCGTTCGGTTGGTCTTTTAAAACCCATTAAGGACGATAGGAAAAGTTCAAAGGTCAAGGTATCTCTATAAGTATATTCCTTGGACGGGGAGCTAACTTTTGCTTTCATTCATATTAATTATTAAATTTTGGACGTTCGTCCCAACAAGCAGTGTTTGTAGTCCAACGGTTAGGATAATTGCCTTCCAAGCAATAGACCCGGGTTCGACTCCCGGCAAACGCATTACTTTTTCGTTTTATAATACCCTTTCCCTTTTCCACGCATTTTTTTCAATTAAACACGAGAAGTTCATTTCTTCTTCCTTTTTCATGCGTTTAATCAGGCAAGAGAAGTTCATTTTCATATTATGTGTATCTTCATGTAGTCCCCCTACAATGAAAATTCAAAAGCAAACCCTAATTGCATATGAAAACTCAAAGGCAAACTCTAGTTTTTGGATTCATCTCATGAATTTGGTACAATTATGCACGATGCAAGCGTGAATTGTATGTGCAGTTTCTTTGAATGGTTAAGGAGGTGACGAGAACTCATTTGTGTGAGACTGCCAACCAAGAGCTTAAGGACCCAAATGATAACATTTTAGTCAAAAATTAATTTTTGGAATATAAATAGATTTTTCAATTTTTTTTTTTTTCTTATTTAAGTTTCTAAGTGAAAATATGCGTTTGATAACGATATAAAATTTATATTCCTAGAAGTAAAATTTCCCCCTCTGGGGCAATGATGGGTGGTGACTAGCAACACGTAGCAGTCGATGGCGGACTACAATGGGGAGGGACGGCAGCTAGTGGTGGGTGAACCGTCAGCTAGTGGCGAGCATAAGTGATACGAAGAGTTTTTATTCTTCATCTATATCCCAGAAATGGAAAAGTAATTTTTTTTTTTTTTTTATTTCTTATTTCTATTCCAAACCCATTTTAGACTAAAAAATTGTTCTAGAAATAGAAAAATGAAATTATGTTGCTAAACGGATTTCTATTTGAAACAAGTTAAAAAAAAAAAAAAAGAATTCTCAAATAAAAATAAAATGATTATTATTCATGCCCCGAGAATAAGGGACGGGCAAAAAAAAAAGCTCTCTCTCTGTAGTTGATTGAATTTAACCTATGAGTCAGGCTGATGGATCAACTAGACAATCTTTCCAAAATTTTGTAATAATGAGGAAAAGCTTATTGATGAACCCAAAATTTTCCAAAAACCTGATATAAATATGTTAATATACATTTTGGCTACTCAAGCCTTGGCCGGATCCGATGAGGTCGAGCCTTGCCCGGCCTCTAGCAAAGCTAGCTCGAGGTGCAAGGGCAGCCTTGGGCTAGGCTGGCGAGGCTCACTCTTGCTTGGCCACTGGCCAAGGCTCGAGCCCTTGTAGGCGCGACCTCGCAGCCTTTGGGGAGGGCTCGAGCCTCACCAGTGGCCATTGAGGCTAGCTAGAGGTTGCGTCGACCTCGTCGGCCATCACCTCTCGCCGTCGCCGAGGTCAATGGCTGGCTAGAGGGAGGAGAAGAAGGAAAAGAAAAGAAAAAGAAAATAAAAAATATTAAAATATTATTAAAAATTGTTAACATTTAGCACTGGTCGTGGCACTTTAGCCGACAAGTACCTAGTCCTGAATTGGCATTAAATTAAAAAGTTTATAACTGAATTGGTATAAATAAAAGATTTATGATTAAATTGACATAAATACAAAAAGTTTGGAATTTTTTTTTGACACTTTCTCCAAAGCTTGACCAACCGTGAATGGACAAAGACGAAAAGAGTGAGTACTGAAAATGCGTAAAGCCAGCCAGAACGATGAAACGGAGATTTCACTATTAACCAATTCAGTACCTGTTCCAATGTTAAGATCATATGTCGCAACGTGGTTCAAAGAAGAGATGCTGTTTCCATCTGTGTCAGGGCTGGATTGAGGTGAGGTTGGAGAGAGTTGCACCACTACAAAAGTCGATAGCATTGTGACCCTTGGACTATTAGTTATGTGCTATTCACTCATCGCAACGCCATTGTAATTGTGAAGGAAAATAGCCTGAAAATATTTTCTCGCCAATTTTATTCTAATTAGTAGAGGAGAAGAAATTACTCAATGAAAGAAAATGAATCTGGCTAATCATGAGGACTATAGAGTGAGTAAATCATTAGTTGAAGAGCACGTTACTGCCGATCGATACTCGATAGCAACCCAACGAAGCTGTAAAATTAAGTACAATTAATTTCTCAAGGATTGAAATTTCTCATTATTTTAATAGTGAGTAATTATGTGAGTTTACTTAATGATTTTATAATTACCTTGGCTCCAATCCACCAAAGTGAACCTTGGCCGTTGATTACTCCGGAGCCTCTATTGAGGAGATTGGGGTATGTTGAGAAGGTCAACCAGCTATTTCGATAGCAGTTCTTCCATTTGCCCTAATGAACTTGAAGCATCCGGGTTCTTAAAATGTTATGTAATCTAATTACTGCTTCAATCATTAGGTGTTATTTTTTTAATTGCGTACCCGCATGATAGGGTAAAGATGGATAAAGACTTCATGCAAAAACATTTTCGAAATAAATGGAAAAGGTATCAAAATTGCGTAGGATTAGTCTAGTATAATCAAGTCCTCAAATCGTTTTGAATTTTTGGGTTGCAAAAATAAATGTACTCCAACAATTTGCTTGGGTGTGTAATCGATCCGTAACCGATTAGTAGTAGCTCTACAAGGTAGGATAAGTTGCTAGTTAAATCAAATACCAAGTTGCGATTGGTAGGGCTTGGGAGAGTCCGCACTAAATGCCAGCGATTGCCTCGTAAGAGGAAACATCATTCCCTTTTAGTAGTCCATTAACTTTCTCTTGGTGGTTCAACTCCAGGAAGGTGGTGACAACTACTCAAATATTAATCCATGCTTTCGTTTGCTAAAGTAAATTTTTAGATGGTGTGGTGGGGGCGTTCATGAAGATAAATGAGGTTTTGTCAAAGTTCTGACTACTGTTTGATTAGTGTAGATGTTAGAAGTTGAGTAGATTAATGGGAGCACTTGTGAGACTTGTGAGACTTCTTTTCATGATTTCCGTGTGTTTGACGCCTGCTTGGCTGAGCATGGCTGAGCATGTTAATCAGACTCGTATAAGATCCGTCATACATGATGTTACAGCCTTAACAGTTATTCGCATAGATTCCGTTGACATATGCTAATCGTATAATTTTGATTCATTGGCATCAAGAATATATCTGTGTTTGATGTTTATGGATGTGTTCTCGACACTTTGGGTCTGTCTTGGAGTGCTCCAAGCGTAGACCATCAAGGAAAAGTTCCGTTGAGCCTTCAAGGGCTGTTTAACTCTGCATGTTCAGTTGATGACGTTATGGGATTATAGCCTCGCCATGACGTTCTTGATTCGACATTTGAATTCACTTTTATAATGCTCCAAGGGATGATTTTCAAGGAAAGCTCGTGTTCAAGCCTCTATCTTTAACTCGTCGGTGGAAGTTAATCTATAAGCCTGTACATCAAGACGTGTGCATTCTCAAGCGTGCTAACGTGGCTGAATATATCTCAGTCATCAATTAAGTCTTTTCGCTTCTGTGGGCGTCGAGCCGTAATTGGTAAAGCTCTTGGGGAGCCGGCTTCCGTATGCTTTGAAAATTACAGGTTGGCGTAGGCCGCAATTCTCAGTTAGATGCAATTGGTTGAAAATGGCAGCTCACCAAATGTTTGGGCGTGTATTATTGGCCGCCGAGGTGGCTATGGATCGATGTAGCTAGAATACTAAACATGTAGGAGGAGAATTCAAAAGTTTGCGTACTTGATTTGGAATTCATTGTTCTTTATGCGGAATGACAACGATCTAAGGCTCAAACAACGAGCCGACGCTCATGTTCTTCTCCTCTATGACCCTCGGTTCCTGATTCGATAAGACCGCCACTCGCAATTCACAATTTGCCTTATGTGAGTTGAGAGAGAGTTCATGGAAAACAAATTGAGGGCTAGAGAAAGGACGTTAGCGCTATTTATAGAGTTTTGGACGGGTCCTCTCATCACGGGCCGGGCCCAACTCGGCCCACGCAATGCCAGGCCCATATTCGACCATTAAGAAAATCTTATGTTTTACCTTATTAGACCAACTTCATAAAATGGTAATTATAATCTCAATTAATGTAGCCTACATAAGGAAAACTCTTACACGTATCTCTAATTAGAAACAAGACAACTCTTGGACTCTGCCCAGGTGCAGATTTTCGACTTGGGTGGAGGGCTGGTCGCGTTATTCCAGAAATCACAGGCTAAGTTTCGTCCTTCGCGACTCCACCATTTTGTTCGCAGGGAGAAACCAAATGAGCTATAATACCATAGCAAGTTCTGTTCCTATCGACCATATGATGTCACGAACAAAAATTTTGCCAGGGGTCTTGGCACTGATGAGCCGTTATTCAACACGAACTCCGGATGGGTTGCAAGCATCGCTAGATAAAGTGGAAGCCATTTTAAGCTGTCCAGGTAACTGTTTAGCGGACGTTGGTGAAGAGATGATACGTTTGCCGGTGGGCTCCTCTGAAGCGCATTGAAATGAGAACTGCTAGCATCTGATGTGCACGGGATGATGGCTCGTCATGAAATTCTCAAACAGGGCTAAGCGAAAAGCCGTTTTCCTTCTGAGAGTTCATGTTGGCCTCAATTAGTTACGTGATTATACGATCTTTGGGTTTTCAATTTTTTATGGGTCATGGGTTTTAGGGTTTTAGGATATTCTTTTGAATACAGATCGGAGATGGTAATGCCTGGGCGATTTGAGTTTGTTTCTCAGCATATATTTATATTTAGCTGCAGCATAAACTGTTCGCTTGAATTTCGTGTTCAGCTGGAGAGGCAAGAATATGCGGAGGGATGATAAAATTCAGTGGTGCAGTGGAGAATTGAGTTCTTAAGTATTGTAGGGGTAAGGTATCTGCGGTCTGTTTCATAAGTTGTTTTCCGTCTTCACTTTTCACATCCATTCCCTTTCTCTACATTTACCAAAAATATTCAGTCATCTATGGAATATCTAATAGAAACAAAAATCCTATCATTGTCCATGGGATTATTCATGTTAAGGCAGATGATTTGGAACGGTAATTAGGCATGCGTTTTTACAGCCTATCAAGCGATGTCCATGCGGATTTCACATGTGACTTCGATCATGCAACTGAGCAATCAGTTCTCTATTTTAAAAATGTCGTGTAAAGGCATATGATCTCTATTGAACTTATCTCCTTTTGGTGTTTGTTTTATGGTTCCGGCGTTTGCTAGAGTCGGGAGATACACTATATATGCCAGCGAAATTGCTAGGGATGTACTTCCAAAGGCGAATCATAGAGTGAAGTGACTTTTGCTTTGGCCTTGTTCATTGAATTTAATTAACAAGGCATTCTCAGAAGTCATAACAACATTTTCAAGTGAAATGCAAAATGTAGCTCAAAAAATACGCACACTCTCTCTCTCTCTCTCCCCCCTTCAATTCAATTCTCCTATTCATAGGAGGAGAGAGGGCCCAAGCCTTCAGAAGTTTCTCTTATTTCTTCACTTCTACTATCCGATATTTCATTCAGAGCACTCTCTCTATCTCTCTTTCCAAATCTGCTTCGGGTTCTGGGGAAGGTCGAGGTCAGGTCGATAGGTGGATTTGGCCATTTGAACACACAAGGGAAGCTGTAGGACTGTGAAACATATGACAGGGAAGGCAGCTAGCAAAGTAATAGGGGTGTATATCCATTTGAATCACTCGCTCAGGACGAGATACAGAGTAGAGCCACACGCCACCAGCATAAAGGCCAAAGAGAGGAAGAGAAAACTGAGGCCCAGTAACATTTTTCTCGGTAGTGAGTGACGGAAATCTTCAATTTCGTAGCGTGAAGTTAGGATACCCAAGAACATCAAGGTGGCGGTGACGGAGGAAAGAGAGCGAGAGCGTCTGCAACCGCGAATAAAATGAATGAGCCATTCTTTAAAATGATCGGGATCCCTGTATTGCTATTGTTGCCTCCAGGTACTGTAAAAACTGCAGCGAAAGCTACAGTAGTGATGAGAGTCGCAACACCGCTCCATGATGACGATGTGTCCTTCATCCATTGCGCTGCCTCTTTGAGCAAATCTTTACGTTCTTCTACAAAAACTTCCCAGCATGTTTTTTCTTCTCGCGATTCCTGACTTTTAAAAGAAGGATCACTCCGATCTTCCAGTACCTCCAGAAAAATAAAGGATGGCTATCAAAGAGAATGTAAACTTAAAAAACACAGAAGGTTGGCAAACAAATAAGGTGAACCAACCTTAAACCACTGAAGTTCTCTTTGCATGAGAAAAGCTGCTCTAGAAACATCTGTCGGTACACGTCTTGGTGACCATTCTACTACTGCCTCCTTCAGGCCGTCTTTCGTCCACATATCGTCAGTCAAATGTGGAATTGTGTTGTATGCGTTGATTAGTCTAAACAACTCAACATTTCGACCCTTTACAACTTCTTTTATCAATTCTTTTGTGAATTTTTCTTCCCACATCAATTCTGGAAAATGCTCAAGACATAACTCGACAATTTCAGAGATTCCACGAGATGCAGAGGACAGGACAATGCCTGATGTCAATAGAAGATTGACTATTTCGGTATGCGGAGTAATCTTGGTAAGAACTAGTTTTGCAAAGTCAAGTGCGTATTTGTGCCTCAACTTGGATTCTGCAATCCTTTTGATGATAGGCGCTGCACGTAACATCAGATAAGCAAGTTTTCCAATGAAGAAAAATCAAAGGTTAAAGAGGCTTTCACATTCGAGCTGTTTTCTTATGTAGATGTAGTAGTTGAGAAGAAAACGATAAATTTAAGATATTAATGAAGAAAGCAAACTTCTTATGGCTTGAAAATCAAAATGTATGCATCGGAGAACAGATCGATATAAACATGCATTATGTCACCAGAAAAAAAAAAAAGAGTAAAGAAAAGAGTTCTTTATTTTAAAAAATGAAAAATGGGTAGACTTAGCGACTGATCCATACAGTTGTTTTCAATTGAGTATTTTTACGGATTCACCTAATGGATTCATATCCTTTAAACTTTCAATTGATGGAATCTAATTGGACTGTAATACAAGGATCGAGAGCCAATCCATATTAATAATTATGGTTTCAAAAAGATATACTGAAACTATCAATTTACACTTTGAAGTCAGAGATCTCTTCCCATGGATGAAATAAAATCCTTAATTTAAAATACCGTGATAATTTCGCATACCTTTTTTTTTTTTATGACAAGATTCCAGAGTGACATTTTGAACCACTCGAGTGCTACCATCGCAAAGATGAGAGAACAATCATGTCAGAAAATTAGGAATTGATGACAAACAAAAAGATACACATCGCACTCATGAAATAACAATTGCACATGTAGTTAAATTTAACGATGCTCGAATATGTTAGAAAACACGACTTGGACCAATCAACCTCTATGACTTGAAATCTAAATGTACAATTCTCAATAATTTTACTTGGCAATTTGGCAATGAGTAAGACTTTTCGACTAACTTTAGAAATGTTAGGTTAGATATTAATTTGTATACATATATGTAGTCCTTATCCCTCAACTTTTTTGTCAATAAGATCCCTAAATGATATGCTTTTTGTTGGGTTAGCCCATCCATTAACCAGATTAACAAAAATACCTCAACCCATCATCGTGTCTTTGGAGTTGTATATATTGATCAAGCATAGAGGGATACCTAAAATTTGAAACAAAATAGAGTGAATACCACGTAGATAGAGTTGTTTGAATGTACATATCTGAAGAAAGAAGCGCAAGAACTACCTACATTTGTAAATAGAATTTTCCCAAAAATTAAGTCTAGCTCCACTACGGAAATGAGACTTCATCTTTGCCAAGTCTCCCAACAAGCTATCGTTGTTGGTATCTTTGCATTTGGCTAAGTTGCGGAATCGTTTAACTAAATGGAAGACTATGTCTTTTGGGACACAAGAACAAAAAAAAGTTAATTCAAGTAAACTGGCAAAGGAATGAGATAAGATGAGCGAGTGTTAGATCTACCCATATGGCCAGCCATAATGAGGCTGCTCATGGCACCATAAGATGGGGCGGATTTTTCTACGCGCCTGGCCAGGTACCAGATAACCTCCTTCTGCATAGGAGCCCATGAAATAGCATACCCAAGGGCAAAGCATAAAATTTCATCTTTAGCATTTGCATCTTCGGCTTCAACTCTGTCTACTAATGCCTTTATCATTCTTATGCTTCCCTCCCGAGCAGCATCATGGAAGGCACTACTGAGAACTTCGTCTGTTGGAGGCGCGAAGTTGACCAAGTTCTCAACAAACTGATCTTGTCTGGCCCTAATCGCAACATGGAGCACAGTAATGGGTGTACCTTTTACCTTCATTAATTCAGCCTCCATCGGTTTGGGATTTTCAAGGATTTGCTCATCAAGGATTTGCTTGGCAGATTTCCAATCACCTTTAACAGCGGCTTTAAGCAATGGTCGACGACATTCAACGACCTCCACTGTTGACATGGCTGCAAAAATTGCACATCAAAAGTCCTCAGGCTTTTGTACTTCTCGTTTTCTAGATCAAGTGTTTCAATGAAACGCAGATGCAAGTGATGGGGGCAGTTGTCACTCAAAATATTATGAACGCGTTCGTTCGCCCGTTGGAAGAAAGAAAGTAGTTCTATTTTGGGCTTTCTCAATTATAATTCAAGAAATTTATTCAAAATTTTAAAATTATAAAAGATTTGATTTGAAATATTATGTCAGCATTTTTATGCTGTAAACTTTAAAATATTTCAGATAGAAGAGATTAAAATGCATGAAACACAAGATAATGAAAAAGAATATTAAAAGTTGGAAGTGACCAACCTTTAGTAGGCCCGCAATCGTCTTGGCAATCATTTGTCATGCCATCAATCCTCATGTCTACGTGAACCTCTTCATTGCCCAAAAAGAGAAATGAACATAAATAACCTTAAAAAAAAAAAAAAAAAAAAAAAAAAAAATGCACTTTGTAAGCTTTAGATCATTATACATGACTAGTATCAGGCTCATTCATTGAATGGAATTCTTTGTATTAAACTTAGATGGCAAACTTTTGAACAAAACAAAATTACATTAACCTTAAAGAGATCATGAGTTCTCTTCGAGATAGGTGTTGTATCGTGAATTATTTTTGACATACTGTTCTTACAGTGAGCTTTTATTTCTCATTGCCATTGATATTATCTGTCATATCATTAATAAATTAATTCTATATAAATAATTTCTATATTTTACAATTTCAGGTAATAATTATATCATGCCTTTACATAAATAAAATTAAATGAATTGACTTAATCATATTTGTTAATGCTATTAATTTATAAGTTACAATTGATATAGGATACAAGTCTATAACATTATTACTATAATCATACCGATGCACTGCAGGGATTTTTCTTGAAATAAAGTATATCGATTGAACTTAATTGATATACTTAACGGTTGGAGAAAATAATTGATCCAATTTTTCCCCCAAATCCGTATAATTTTTTCTTATTCTTGTGGCAAGAAATTCCGCCATCCATGCATCTTGGACGATGTGTTTGTTAGTGAATTTTCTTTTTTAATGTTGTGTCAGCACTTTGTCATAATAGCGACAAACATTTCTATCGACAAGCTATTTTTGGCTCAGAACAACATCTTTGATTTCTTTTTTTGAAGAAATTTACAAAAAAAGTCATAAATCTATTGTAATTGTGTCAATTTAGTTTTATACTCTTTTTTTTTTGGCCAATTAAATTCTAACCATTTTATATTTGTACCAATTTAGTCCATTCAACCAAAATTGGATGGTCGACATTGACATGAATATCGTTGTCTCGCGTGGTGCCACCGGCAAGATCGACTTGGATAATTTTTATATTATTTTTTTCAGTTTTTATTTTTATTTATTTTTTTTCTTCACTTCCTTCTACCTCTAATTGGTCATCAGTGAGAGCTTGGCCATAGCTAGGCGAGGCCGCCCTCATAGCCTCTAGCAAGGCCAAAGGCTGGGTGAGGCAGTTCCTTAAGGCCAATAGGGTCTTGCCGGCCCTACCTTTGGTCGGTTGTGCGCTAGCAATCAGGGGAGGAAAAAGAAAGTGAAGAAAAAAGAAAAAAGAAAAAGAAAATAAAAGAGTAAAAAAGTATTAAAATATTATTAAAATTTGTTAACGTTAATCATCCCATGCTAGCGCCGACTAGCCAATTTTGATCTAGTATTTTTTTGATAATTTCCCTATTCTTTTGGAGATGACTAGTGAATTGACTAGCTCGAGGATCATGTCTGCAAAGGATTAGCCCCACGGTGTCTCTTAATGATAAGTAATTAATTATACACGACCCATTTGTTTTGCTCCATGTTCTTCATGAAATTGTTTGTGGGACAATCAGTTGCAAATGCAATTTGCATATTAAGTAAACACAGAAAATAACCAGTAAGAGGTACTCGTTTGGACAAAGTCTTTGATAAGAGGAAACCTTTTGGTAATTAATCCTAATGAACTGGTCATTGGGCGCGTGATATTAATGAAACTGAGGATATCATCATCTAGCAACTAAGGGAACTTGTGGAGCCAAGTCATACCAAATTAGGGGATTTGACTTTTGAGGATTACATCTTGTCTATTTAGTTCGAGGAAATTAAAGTGCCATTTCACCATATAATTTTTAAGCCGTATACATTGTTTGGTTATTTTTGGCATTTTTGGCAGAAGAATGCTTTAAGTGTCATAAGTTGACACAAAGGGACACTTAAGTGTCAAAAGTTACGAAAGTGACACTTAAGTGCCACATTCGAAAGGAAATGGATCACTTAAGTGCTACTTCGGCTAAAATGCTGACACATGCAATTTCTGGCGAAATAAGTGCAAAATAATGCCGTTTTGCACGCCGACGTGGCCAAACAATATAAATACAAATATTAAAAAATTCAAAAAAATTGAATTTAAAATTAAAGGGGGGCGGAGATGGCCGAGGGCTCGCCCACGCCCATCGCCGCCGCCTCCTCGGTGGCACCCTGGGCAGGGGGAAGGGTCAATCGGGGTTGCCGGGCCACGGCAAGGGGCCGGTGACCCCGTTCAACCGGCGGTGAGGGCTCGCGAGCCCTCGCCGGATCGGGCGAGGGCCGCGACCCTTGCCCCAAATTTGGGTGAGGGTTGCGGCTCTCGCCTAGATCAGTGAGGGCTTGCGGGCCCTCGCCGCCGGTTGGCCGAGGTCGCCGACCCTTCCCCTTAGCCCTTAGCCACCGCCACCACCTCCCCCGCCTTTTTTTTTTTTTTTTTTTTAAATATTAAAAATTGTTATTTTTAAATGTTTTAAATAAATTTAATTTATAATTTAATTTAATTAATTTTTATATTATTATTTTTCACATCAACACTAAAACGACGCCGTTTTGCCTTTATCTCGCTGGAAAATCGTTATGTTAGCGTTTTAACCGGATTGGCACTCAAGTGATCCGGCTTCGATTTTGGCATTTAAGTGTCACTTTCGTAACTTTTGACACTTAACTGTCCTTTTGTGTCAACTTATAGCACTCCAGGGGTCCACATGTCGTTATTTTTCAATCCACATACCGTTTTGTTGTGACAATCTAAGTCACTTTGTAACATTACGAGGTCCAAAAGTGTCATTCAAGTTCCATAGGTAAGTTCTAGGTGAAACCTATAAAGAATCTAGAATTGCTCACCTCTAATTTTTGGTACCCTAGACTCAGGTCAAGAACAAAACTATAATTATATTAGTGCCAACTTGGGCTCATTTGGTAACTTGCCCAATAGTAACTGATTCTTTTATTTTTGTTTCCGAGAATATATTTGGAATAGAAATCTATTTGGTAATTTTTTTATTTTTGAGAATAGAAATTCATTTTTTTATTCCCGTGAATAAATTTGGAACATAATTAAGAATTAAGAAAAGATTAATTCTTTGTTCCCGGAAACAATTCCAAAATCAAACCCAAACCTAATTTTCTTGTTTCTCTTTTATTTCCTCCCCAACCAGTCACCGACCACGGCCACCGCCGGTCGTCGCTGTCAGTGGTGGCTGGTGATCGATTGAGCGAGGTCTGACAAGCTCGTCTGAGCCTCGCTTGGCTACTGTGAACCTTGGCCTCACAAATTTGGGCGAGGCTGATCTTCACTGGTGGCTTGGTGACACAAGGTTGGCCTCACCCTGGCTTGGCCAAGCTAAGCCTTACCGAGGCTTGTGTGACCTTATCAGTGGCTAGGCCTCACCAGGCTAGGGTGAGGCCGACCTCATACTGCGTAGGCGAGGCTGAGCTTCGCCGGTGGCCAAGCAAGCCTCGCCCGCCGATCTAGTGAGGTTAAGGCTTGCGATGGCTAGGCGAGCCTCCGATGAGCTCATCGAACCTTGCCTTGGCCTGGCGAGGCTCCAACGAGCTCGTCGAACCTCACCCAGTCGATCACTAGCGACGACGTCGGTCTCCGACCACTGCTGTTGTCGGCGACCAGCCATAAAGAAGGAGGAAAAAGAAGAGAAAAGGAAAAAGAAAAAAGAAAAAAGAGAAAAATAAGAGTGATATAATAACAATATTACAAAATTAAAGAAAAAAATTAGAAGTTCTACCAAATGCATTTCTATTATGAGAATAAAAATTTTGGACAGTTATTAAATGCCCTCAAATGCTTAAAAATTATTCCCGATAACAGAATAAAAATAAAATCATTGCCGAGTAGAAATTATTTTCGGAAACAGAATGGTTACCAAACATATCCTTAGTCAAAACACTATTTACACTTCTTTAGTGGACTCATGTATCATTACACCATTTTTTTCTGAAAAATAAAATCACCTTTGAATCTCTACTTCGAATGTGTTTGGTTCACAAAAATGTTTAATGAAAACTGTTTTCTGTTTGGCAAGTCAAAACATAAGAGTTCTCAACAGGAATGAAAATTATAAAAACATGTTTGGTGTAGCTTTGGAAGCGATCCTAGTACAAAGCAATGTCAAGTTTGGTCGTTTTCAGTTTTAAAGTTCAATTTTGATAACCCGGCAACCAAAATTTCTACCCAACATACTTTCATTGTGAACTTTGGAAATGAAAACGGGAAATTGGGAAATCATTCTTCTTTCACACGAAATTGGGAAATTATTCTTCTTTCACACTCTCTCCTTTTTCTTGTAAGGATTTTGTAAGAAGTGTCCGGACACTTATTAAGCAATAAATAGAGTGATGTTGCAATTTTCAATACATAATCCATCCGCTATATTGTCCCTGATATTGCTTATGTTACTTCGACATTAACACGCAAAAGAATGAAACTTTCCCAATTTTTCCATCACCCCTATCGGATCAAAGCAGAACAACAAAGAACTGAACATTACCTGGCATTTTGCGCAATGGTTTCCAAGTCCAACTGATTTGGGTATCCATGGAGGATTCCTTGCCGTGCTATCTCGCGAGCATGTAAAAGCAGAGGAAGTAAGTTTTATGCGGTTGAAGTGGAAGTTTGTCTGCTCTTTCTCTTTGTATCTTCTCCTTTATAGATCGACTTGTGGATGGAGCCAAAAGTTCATGCTGTAGATAAGACATACCATTCATTGGCATTATCTCTGTTTACCACAAAAGTCAACAACTAACCTGCTGAAACATTATGGGCATCATAAAGCAATTCCTGAATGGTGATTTTCATTTCCAAACTTTAATGGCATCAGCATTTTTATGGTACATTTTTATGGGAATTCCTTTTATTTACCAAAGAGTAACTTTGGATAATTTACTAAAAAGAATGCGAACGTAATTTCACATGAGTAATTTTTCTTTTCTTTTCTTTCACCGTCCAATTCTTTGCAAGCAAAATACTCTGGTGGATTTTGTATTCGATGCATCATAGGTGTCAAAATTTCTTCACACAATCAGATTTTGGAAAATGACACATATGCAATACTAGTTTTTAGCACGTATTTTATTCCGTAAACGGGTTTATTTTTGCATTTCGTGACTGCTTTTGTAAAAAGACTTTTACACTAATAGCGTATGGAATGTAAATCCTATTTCAGCAGGCTTTTATTATGCACAATGGCTGTGTAAAATTTTCTTCGCATAAGCTAGTTTTAGATAATGATACATAATCAATTTTTTTTTTTTTTTTGCATCTAAATTTATTCAATGAAAAGGCTTATGTGAGGTTGCTTGTAAAATAGCTTTATATTTTTATACCCATAATATTTTTATTCACTTCCATTAGATCCACACTTTCTTAACATCACGGAGAAAATCATTCTCTTCACCTCTTTTTTCTTTAATTTTATTTTCTTTGCCAACTCAAAAAATCTTCTAAACATTGACGTGTTCTTCTAATAAAAGAGATAAATTGAAATTTTCAAAATTTACCTCATAAAATGATAACATCGTCGTCCTCGATGCATAAAATTTTTATATAAATTTAGCTTAATGGGGGAATTCTCAATAGCTTTATATCAGACGTTTTTCTAAGAAAAGAATAATTAACTGGATATGAAATTCATGTTATCTTTGAAAAAGTAAAGGCGGTTGTGGAGGGTAAAAATTTAGATGGAAAGCTCATCAATGAAATTAGCTCATACTAAAAATGATAAAGATAAAACTTTTTTTACGTGCAGCATGGGATGCTAACAAATCTGAAAAAGTGCATTGATGTATGAAATTATCGTGGACTCTTCTCAAATCGTTCGCGTGTCAGGCAAGGACATCTTTTGTACAACAATTTTTTGGCACGACATTGGCCGACTAAAGGAGTCATTGAAGTCAAGACTGCCGCCAAAGTTCCTCACCGCAAGGATGCAACATTCTTGCGTCATCTCAAAAGTTTGTATGACGTCTCGCGCACATCATCAAGAGGAAAGTTAGGTTGCATCCCGACGTTCGTTTGGCGTCTCAACATGAAAACAAAAAAAAAAATGGCAGAATCATTAGATCATATAAATTTAAGTCCAACTGAATTGTTAATATTGACATGAGGCCCGAGATTTGAAGTCAAATATAAAGAAATTAATAACCCAAATCACGCCATCAAAATTTTTTTAATATATAAACTCATCGATCATGAAAGCCATGAGAATATAATTAAGCCATAGGGCCCATCAATAGAACCGCTTGATGAGTTTATCGTTCAAGAAGTTTTATTGGATAGAGTTTAAGTAAAATACATGGTACACGATGAAAATTGTTTATAGGCTTTCCCGTGTTTGGATTATTGAAAACTACTTGATCGACGTAGGGCCTTTTCTAGGAGTTGAAAGCAACAAGCTTTTTTTTTTTTTTTTTTTTTTTTTGGTCAGTCCTACTCTATACCTACTCTATACTCACTTTCAGACTTTTGTCCTACCTCTTGGAGTCGAAACCCATTCTTGAAACTTGCGTGTTCCCACCTCATCCTTCCTTGAGAAGGTGGGGGTTTGAACCCCTTACCTCCCATTTCCATGTTGGAAGGGTGGCTACTGGGGAAAGCAACGAGCTTAGGTTGCAGAAAATGGCTTCTCCATCTGGCAGTACGAGTCCAAGTGAGAAGAATAGGTCCCATTATGTATGTTTTATAGCCCTCATATTCTTTTTTTTTTTAAATTTTTTTAAATAAGTCTCATCTCTTTTTTCTTCACAAATTTTATTTACCATCTCCTAAATATACTTCATTAATGCTCGTATTCTTCTACAATCCCAAAAAGCACCATCATACATAATATTTTACAAATATGATCTCATAATCTTTTCCTAATTTCTTTATGACTCGTATTATATTGATGAACTACAGATTAAACAAAGAACTTTCTTACCACCGGTAGGTAGCTATGTTGGTTGAGAGTCATTCTCTCATCGCCGAGGTCGAGAGTTCGAAACCCACAATTGCTAGCGTTGTAACTTGTAAGTGGGGGGTCATGGTGATGGGGTCCAACTGTTATTAGGGTCGGGAGATCCCATAAGGGGGCTCTGCGGATCCTCGGTTATGAAAAAAAAAAAAAAAACACTAAGAAGATGTGTATTTCAGCTTGTTAATAATTACATGCCATTTTTAATGATAGAAGCTGTTTTGAATGGTTCATTATTGATTGAACACCAAAGCCAATTTTTAAACTTGTTTTCAACACAAACAAATACCAAGTTTTACTTTCTCTGCAGTTGAATTTCATTAAAACATTTTCCAATGACATGGAGTTTTGATGAAAGAAATGGACCTTGAGTTTGAATTTGGATTTCAAATTGAGTCCTCCGTCAGAAGTTGACACCGAAGCGACACAACAGTGATGCATAGTTCCCCCATCTTCAAAATATGCTCTTTTAACCAAAATGACCTCATTCTAAATCACATCCTCTCATTTTTTTTCGGGACACGTGTATACTATCCGAATTTTGAGGAGTTGAAACAAATTTTTGAAAAAAACCAAAAAGTATATATACTTTCACTATTATAATATGCTCAACTCAGAATTCAAGACACAATTAGAGAGTTATCAAAATGGGTCATAAATCTATTTCTCAATCGATATACGATAAGTTGGGTCGTTATATGAGTTAGTGATGTTTAGTAAATGGGTTTAGAAATGCAAAGCCTAAAATTAATATGGGTATAAATAGGTTCATAGCTTGTCCATACCTAATCTACATGAATTGTGACACTCCCTCACTCCCCCTCCCTCCCTCCCTCCCGCTTATTAACATTTATGATTTATTCTTGTTTGATTTTCATATTTCCGTTCAAGGGAAAAAAAGAGTCGGAATGCACTGAGAACAAATATCTTATTTCGTTTCCGTATGGAAAAAGTAGATGAAAAGAGGATTGTATGGCGAATAACAAGAGATGGCAATATGGTAAATCTACTTCGCTATTGATGGTTGAATCAACAAGTTCTGAATTAGCCAAGACCTATTTTTCAATTTTTAATTTGTTTAATTTGACCATAGTCAAACACTTTCACAAAGCTGGAGGACAAAGATGATGGAGACTCGACCCAAATTCGACGTTCGTTACACGGAGCCATAAAATTTTCACCCAAGTTTTGAATCATATGGTTTTTGCAATTTTAAAAAATATTATAACCTTTTCTCTTTTTCCCTTTTTTTTTCCTGATTTTTTCTTCTTTTTATTTATTTATTTACGTGACTTACTTTATTTACTAACAATTTGTTTATTGTGATAATTTAATTTTTTATTTTATATGACACATACGAAAGGCTTAAAGTTGGTTAAAAGATAGGTACAGGTTTATGTATGTCGGATCGAATAGGAAGTTTTTTAATAATATAGATTGAGTTGGGTTGGTATGGATACTAAATTTGTTTGCTCATAAATGAGTCAAAATAGGTTAAATGAATAAATTTAGGTGAGATAATTTTTTATCTGATTTGACGTGATCACTTAATTGCCCTACACAATCATAATAGAAGTGTATCCAAAGACATGCAAGTAAATATTTAATCAGTACTACTTGTGCAAACACAAAACTCACTTATAGGGTGAGCGGTTCCCGGTTCCTCATAGGTTCCGCTTGGAACCTAGAACCTACCATCTGGTACAGGTTTCTCATTTTTTGGAACTTGGAACCTATCCTGTCACAGGTTCCGGAGTTGGTTCTAGGTTCCAATAGGTTCTTTTTTTTTTTTTGTTTTTGTTTTTGTTTTTGTTTTGGTAAATGGAAATGAATGCAGCAATATTAAACAAAATTGTCATTCATCAAAGAGAATACAACACGAACACAATCTATAATACTCATAAGCGTTTGATATTATAGAATGTGAATTATTTTTCTTTTGCAAAGTCTAGCGGTTCACTTCACAAAGGTATTAGATTAAAACACCAAAAAGATCAGCACTTCCTATATTATGAGCTACAATGGATTTACCTCAAAACCGTCATACCAAGCTGCTCCATTCGTAATTCCTCCTTCAAATTCTTTACTCAATGACATGTTACGGTGAGAGCGACTATATATACTTGCCATGAACCGAAAGGCTTCATCATAAGGGTTGGCAAATTAATGTCTCTTGCAATTTAGGATTGCCAATAGTCATTAAGAATATAGGATATAAAAGCAAAAGTATAATTACTGCAGTAATTTATGAAAAGTTATAAACAACAAATCAAGTAGGCCAATAAATGATCACATGTAAACTTCAATTAATGTGCAGCACCTTTCTATACTCTGCTGTCCCTCTAAAACTAGATGATTTCTAACTTTTTCGTCACTATGAAAGGATGACTTGACTTAACATAAGAGTAATATAGAAAAGGTTTGGGACACGCTGCAAACTGGAGATCAAAGTAGACCTTTGATCTACATATTAGCTGGAGATTTAATTCACGAACATAGAGAAAGAACAACCGATCAATGAAAAAGTAATGCCTAGTACATCTAGCATAACATGTAGGACAACACAGATCAAAGTGACAATAGGCTCTACATGCACGCTGGGAAATCAAGCAAACTATCAAGATAAGTGGCCCACGAATTCACCATATGATTCGGAATGTCAGATGACACCTCTTGTCCTCTGTTCCATCCCATGGATAATTTGCAACTAGGGCACCCTAAGAAATTATAAGAGGATGCACACTGTTACATTCATTGTTCAAATGATTCTTCATCGTTAAAATTTCAATCACATTACACATGGGAGGCAGTGGGGTGATAAACAAGTGTAAATCATGCATCAATAAACAAGTATATAATCATGCGTTGTCATCAAAGGCCTTGCCAGCATGACAAGATCTAGCACAAAAAAGGAAAAGCTAAATTTAGTACCCATGCAAGGAAGCAAATGCTGTGAAATGAATCTCTCTCAACCATTTCATAATTGCCCTTGTTTTTGGCTGTCGTGAACTTATGTCTCCATTCATTGGAAAGAACTGCCTTTTCATGAAATACATACATCATAAGATAATAAAACAAAACTAAAAGTAAAGGGGAAATTGATCATAAATCATGGAAAGAGAGAAATCTTTTCTTTACTCATATTAAGCAAGAAGGAAATTGCTTTACTAACCACTGCAAAAATGCAAGAATTATATCTGAATACACAACAAATCTTCAAAGGAAGACAGCCTAAATGATAAGATATTCTCCACTAGAAAAGATGAAGAAAAAAGGAGAACAATTGTCAAATTCCACTGCGACTCTTGAAACATATCTTAAATTAATGCAAGCCATCAAAGTTGGAATTGATTGCAAGACCCAAAGACTTGTTCCATTATAGATGAAGGAAGCAATTATTAACGTTATTTGACAATAAGAACAAGACATTGAAGAAAAAATCATTGGACATGAGCCTCGATATAAAGCATGGCAATAGTTGACGAAAGAAAAGACACCTATGAAAATGTCTGATGGATTTTTCCTTTATGATGGGCCTAAGTTGGCCCGTTCGCCCATGATGGGCCCAAAGGCCCCGCCTATGGGTCGAAGGCTCATGGAGGAGATTATTATAAATAAGGGAAAATCAGAATGGCGGTTAATTTCTTTTGGCAAAAAGTTACGTATTTTGAGAAGGAGAGATTACGCTCTCTTTACAAGTTACGTCTTCAAGCATCGTTTCTCCCAAAGAACGGAACAGGACTATCCTCTAAAGAACATTGTGTGGATTCTTCCTCTTTTTGCAACACCGGTGTTTAGTTTGTGGAAACAAGATACGTTCATTTATGTGATGTGCCTTAGGATCGGTGATTCATGATTTTTTCAGGGCTTACTTCCGCTACATTGTTTTTCTCTTAGGGTTCGATTTTGTGTCGAATCTCTGTTTTTGGGAATCTCGTTTCCCCGACTTTTACCTTCATTGGTATCAGAGCCATCTCGATCATGTTTCTCGATTACTATTTACGTTTATAAACAAGTTTTGATTTATTATTTTTTGTTAAATGTCATTGTTATTCGATTAAGAGATGCAAAAAATCCTGACTTAGTACTGTTTCCCCAAGTTTTTTGATTTTTGGTAGATCGAATTGTGTTTCTGATTGCTTAGGGTTGAAGTGCTCATTGATATGAGAATTTCGAATGGTCGCTTGTCGCCGGATGCCGTCGGACGAGCCGCCACACGAGGCTGATGTGTTCGGCTTCGTCGGCGTGTGCGTTGCACGCGGTAACCACACGCGCGTGCGGCAATTGCCTATGCATGCAAGGCACGTGCCGGCGAACGTCATCATGACATCGGCCGGCGGTTGCCCATGCACGCGCAGGGCATGTGCCGGTCGGTTCCTCCGACCGGCCCACCCGGCCCGACTAGCCCGACTGGCCTAACCCGGTTCGACAGGCTTGACCCGACCCGTTGACCACCGTTGACCGTGGACTTGACCGTTGACCGTTGAATTGACCGTTGACCGTTGACCACCATTGATCGTTGACTCGGACGTTGACTGTTGATCACCGTTGATTGGCGTTGGCTGGCCCGAAAAAAAAAAAAGAAGAAGAAGGAAAATTATGTATTTTCCAATTTGTTCATTGTGGGTTATAAGTAATTCATTTTTTGTTCTGCATTTGTTGTATGAATCATGAAAAATTATGTATTTTCTCTTCTGTTCATTGTGGATTATAAGTAATCCATTTTTGTTTTGCATTTATTGCAGGAATTATGATGCGTTATGCATGCATACCTGCATTTCCGAGAACGGACGAAGGAAATGCAAGACTTAAAGGGCTAATAACAGAGTTAGCTAATTATCGGTGGCATGGTGGTGATTTAGTATCACATGTGGTCAGGGTCAATTAGATGATACAAGAAATCATCTGGAATGGTTATCTTATGCCAGATTTTGAGAAGGTGTCGGCGTTGATGAACACTCTTCCACCTAAATGGCAAGTAGTGTTAGATCGCCTATGGGAGGTCAATGTGGTCCCGGATTATAGGAAGCTAGCAGTAGCTTTTGTAAGATAGTACTATAGGATCGAGTTAACAAAAACTTCAACCCTTAGGTTGAGTGCCACATGGCATAGAGTGAATGCGCCTTGGACGCGACATGAGAGCTCTCCAAAAGTTTTTTCGTAATTGGCAAATGTGCCTTTAGATTTCTTAGAGATTTTGACTGATAGATTAGTAGAGACTTTCCCTATTTATGTCTTAGATTAGTTTGAGATGTTTTGGGTGTAAATATCTCTTTCTATGTTGATATTTTCCTCTGAATATATTACTTAGATATGTTTAATTATTAAAAGCTCAATGTTATTTATTGCTGTAAATTAGTATGTTAATTTATAATTTGTTGTGGGAAGTTCAAGAAAGTTTTAGTGACTTTGCTGAACTTATTTTGCATAGACAATTATATTGATGATAGTTTTGAGTTAGGATTTTTGGAGGATGATTGGAAACATAGTGACTTTTTGATTCTGAAGCCTTACTTGAAATTATTCATTAATATGATGGGTCTGTGCAAAATGAATGCATAAATGATAAGCATTAATAATTTGTGAATATGTGTCTAATGTGTTCAGATCGATGGTTTCAGCAACTAAGAACATAATTGCCGATTTGAATGGCAACAATTGTGAAATATTGAATATGAAGATTCAATATGTGCTGGAAAAGCAAGAAGCTCTAGAAGCTCTTGACCATGTTATGGAAAATCTTGAGGATGCCGTGCGCCATCTTAAGCTAGTACAGGACCACTTAACGGCATTTGAGTCGAAAATAGATATTTATTATGCTGGTTCTAGCTCAGAAAGGGCTTTGAGCTCTAAGTATAAGTGTATTGATTCGTTTAATATATGGGAATGTAAAGGATCAAGTCCTTCTTGCAAGAAACCAAGAGTTAACCAACACAAGAGAGGAAAACGTTCTTAAGTGAATAAAATGTCAAGGG
The DNA here is from genome assembly GCA_014182555.1 of Eucalyptus erythrocorys. Lineage (NCBI taxonomy): Eukaryota > Viridiplantae > Streptophyta > Magnoliopsida > Myrtales > Myrtaceae > Eucalyptus > Eucalyptus erythrocorys. The sequence goes on along the minus strand of CM024599.1, from coordinate 37,918,358 downwards.
TGAGGTGTTATAATTGTGACAAGAAGGGTCACTATGCTCGCAAGTGTCGTGAGCCAAAAAAGGTAAACACCTCTTGTACATTTGAGAACTTTGCTTATGTGTCAAGTTCTGTATTATTGTCTAAATCCAATCCTTTGTGGACTGTAGATTTGGGCACAACAGACCATGTAGCGAAGGATAGAGAATCCTTCATGGAATTCCGACGAGTACTGACGGGAACTAAGTGGATCTATGTGGGAAACGACTCCAGAGCTGAAGTAAAAGGAATTGGCACCTGCCAACTGAACATGCGTGGTGGACGCACTTTGTTCTTACATGATGTATTGTATGCTCCGGAGATTCATCGGAATTTAGTGTTTGTTTTAGTATTGGTTAAGCTAGGTTTTAATATGAACTTCCATAATAAGTAGTGTGGATTTGTATTTGAATATAAATTACTATGGTTATGGTTATTTTCTAGATGGTTTCATTGTATTAGATATTAACTATGTTAATGCAAATGTTTATTATTCCCTTCTCACGTCTCTTAATTCATATGATAATGATATGAATGTGTGGCATGCTAGACTTAGTCATATTAGCCAACAGCGTATGAATAGACTAGCCAAAGAGAGCTTGTTAGGCAACATTGAAAAAGTCGATTTGCCCATATGTGAACATTGCCTGGTAGGGAAAATGACAAGGAAACCATTTGGAAAATGTAAAATAGCTAAATTTCCTCTGCATTTAATCCATTTTGACTCTATGGTCCAATAAATGTGAGAGGAAGGCATGGGGCTGTTTATTTTATCACATTTATAGATGATTATACTCAATTCGGATATGTCTATTTGATTTCTCATAAATCTGAAGCATTAAGTTGTTTCAAAAGGTTTATGAACTTGGTAGAGAATCAATTAGACAAGAAAATAAAAGTATTGAGATCCAATCGAGGTCGAGAATATTTGTCTGATGTGTTCAGAAAATTATGTGATGAAAAAGGAATAGAAAGACAGTTGTCTATTCCATATACTCCTCAACAAAATGGTGTTATGGAGAGAAGAAATAGAATCTTACTGGAAATGGTTAGGTCCATGATGGCGCATGCTAATTTTCCTATCACTTTTTGGAGTGATGCATTGTTAACTGCTGCCTTTATACTTAAGCGGGTTCCTTCCAAATCAGTTACTTCCACTCCATATGAGTTATGGACAGGTAGAAAATTGGACTTAAGTTTTTTTAAGCCATGGGGTTGTGCTGCCTATACTCGTGAGCCCTCTCACAAGTTTGGGAAATTGAGTCCCAGAGGAAAGAAGAGTATTTTCATAAAATGCTCCGAACACTCGAAAGGGTATGTGTTCATAGGTGAGCAAGAAAGTGGGAGTATAACTGAATTTGAATCACGGGATGTCACATTTGAAATGGGCTAGTGAATCAACCTAGAGGGGGGTGAATAGGTTGTTGCGGAATTCTTTTGGAATCTTTTTCAATGCAATACGTTAATATCAGGGATATATCAATAATAAACAGATTACGTATTCACAAAGTAAATAGAGTAGAGAGAGAAAATTAACACAAGGATTATAGTGGTTCGGCTTAGACCAAGCCTACGTCCACTCTCCACGCCGGCAGCCAAACGGCTGTAATCACTATGTAGCAAAAAGAGTGCCTTTACGGTAGACGGATTAGACTTCTTCAATTGACAGTCTCTCCTACAGCCTTCGCTGTCTTTGCTCTATATCTCACTCTCTTTGTTACACAAAGTGTAAACATGAAAGATTTTAGAGAACAAGTGATTTTGGAGATTCTAACATCAAGATTTCTCTACCGGTCTCTCCTTGTTTCCAAGCAACGTCGATCCAACTTAAATAATCTCCATGCCATCATACCCGTTGGCACATTCCAAAAATTCATCCAATCAACCCGTTGGACTAAATCAATTTAAGTGATCTCCTTGTCCCGAAAATGTAAGTAGACAGTAGCTCGTCAATCCTGTTCGCCCATACAATCAGGATCTTGAGTTTCCAAAATTAGATTCTTCCAAAAATAAACTTGATCTTCAATGGATAGAATCCGAAGAATCAAATCTTCCAAGCTCTTGATCACAGCCGAGAGATATTCCATGGTTAGGATTAGGAAATACGAAATCCAATATCTGTAGCCATAAGAATAACCTGTAGCCAGCCTGTAAAAAAAATCGCGGACTATCTTCAGACTTAGATTTGGGTCTCGAGGGTCGTTAGACTGAAATTGAGTCTTGAAGGTCTTCAGACGGAAATTGAGTCTTGACTGACTTCAGACGGAAAAACTTCAGATCGAAATTCTGGGTCTGACTGTCTTTGAAAACCTTTAGACATTGACAACTTTAGACGTAGCCGACTGAGTCTTGGAATCCTTAGACCACCTTTGTTGAGGCTGTTTTGTCAACTTCAAAACTCCAAGGGATTTTTCTTCAACAATCTCCCCCTTTTTGATGGTGACAAAACCCTCGACATGATTTGTGAATTAAAAACCTGCAAGGAAAAACTCATATATATTTTGAGGATTATATCTCGCAAAACAGAGTGTTAGTCCAATAACAATTATCCTCTCAAAATATAGTAATCCTGCAATCAAATTCACAAGTCTAAATCCAAATCATCACATCAGCATAAGGTCATAGAAGTTCAAACAACCCAATCGAAATCCGAAATAAAACAGTCTAAATCAAAATCAAAATCAAGTAAAATAAAAAAATCTCCAAGCTTCCTTAGCTTCAAAAACTTCAATCAAATCTTCAAAACCTGCAATCAAATCTGCGCAACTCTCCCCCTTTTTGTCCCATCAAAGAGGTAGAGTAAAATTGAGATAAAGTTTTGTAAATTTTAGGGGCCTGCAGGGAAATGAACAAGCTGAAACTTGCTAAGCTCCTGGACTGACTTGTCGAGTTTGGCAAGGTTTTCCTTCACTGAAACCAATTCTGCATCGGTTTGATTTGACTCCACTTGAGCTCACAGTGCATTGATCTGTTCTTGCATGTTCACTGAAGTACTCAGCAGTGCCTTCTTCAAGTCTCTCATTTCAAAGTCTATCACAAAAACCTGTTTCTTCAGTCCAAAGATAACATCCAACAGTTTGTGAGAATTTGTGGAATTAGTATTGCTTCCACTTGGACCAGCAGAATAGGTTTGAAAGTTAGGAGCTTCCCTCTCGGCCCTTTCTTTCTCAGCGGTGAGGATTCTTCATGCTCGGGAAGTGTGATGCATAAACCTCCTCGGGGGTCGGCACTGAGACCTACTCACATCACTAAAATGTAGTGGCGAAATTGTTCCTTGTTCTGCAGCAACTCCCCCTGAATGAATGCCAGTGGGTGGAGTGGAAAAATCATCGCCAACATCCATATCAGCACAAGGATGTTTCTCGGTCTCTTCCCTAGCAAAAGATGGCTCAAATGCAGCATCCATATCCTCCTGCATTTTGCTTTCTTCCTTAGCCTTTCTTATTCTTTCTTCTTCTTCAGCTTTCCTCTGTCTCTCTTCTTCTCTTCTTCTTTCTTCTTCTCTTCTCTGCCTTTCCTCTTCCTTTCCTCTTCTTTTCTCTTTCTCTCCTCTTCTCTTCTCCTTTCTTTCTCTTCCTTCTCTTTCCTCTGTTTCTCTGCTTCCTTCTCCTCTGCTTCTTTTCTCGCTCTCTCTGCAGCCTCTGTTCTTCGGATTACAGGGCTCCTCATCCTAGAGAGAGTGGACAAAGTCATGACATCTTCTTCATCCTCCTCGTCTTGCGGGATGATCTTTCTTCTTTTCTTTTCAGCCATGGGCTCTTTGCCCTTCCTTTTGATGAAGCAGTGGGGATCTCTCTTGAAGGTGTTTCCCTCCTCAACCTTTCCAGTCTTTGTGATCGGTTCGGAAATTTCATCTTCATCACCATCTTCTCTCCAACGAGCATCAAATTCAACTTTGTTAGGCACAAAGATACAGAGACTTGAATATCAAAATGCCTAAACAATTTGGTGATGATTGATGAATAAGGCAGCTGACCCTTATCCTTCACCACTGTCTTATACATATGGAAAAGTATGACATGTGGAAGTGAGAAAGGTCTGCCCTGGTTGATGGCAAACATCAGCTTTACCTCTGTTTTGGAAACATCGGCCTTCGAGGTCGTTTTTGGCCGGATGCAGTTGATGAAAACTTTATGCAACAAAACATTGGTGGCATTCATCCTAGTGTAGGATATCTTGCCTTCAACAGATCTGTCTCGTACAATATCCAATATTGCATAGGCTGTTGAGACTTTGATTGGCTGGAAACTCCTTCTTTCCACACCAATGATGTCAGCCAGCAAGTCAACATCAACAACATAATCTTTGTCCATGAAAGAAAAGGACAATCGATTTGCATCCAAAAAGGAAAGATTCGAGTAAAAGTAAGCTGTCAATTCAGAGTGGGCCACAGTCATATCCATGTAGAAATTTTCCAATTGCAACCTAGCAAACTTCCCTCTCAAATTAATCCTTATTGAATCTAGGAAGTCAAAATCCACACTCCTTGCATTGACCACTCCCCTTTTTAACAGCTTTGCATAAACTCGTTCATATTCCTTCGACCGAAATAGACTTCCAAGAGGACAAACAGTATTAGCAGCCACACCAAAACGAGGTTCAAAATGAGAGAAAAGTCTCTCATCATCATCTAAAGTTTCAGCGGGAGCATTCTCAAGTGGATCACTCGAGATATTTTCCGGCGTCCTCGTGCAAAGTGCCTTCACCAACAACCTTCAGTTTTTCCATTTCCATCAAAAATAAATATTCACTCTTATATCCTCTCTCCCTCAAATACTCCTCGATCGTCTTAAGGTTGACCTTCCCCTCCTTGAGCCTTTTATAGAGATCGTAAGCAGTATGTGGCTTAAGAGTTCTTACCGGTTCTGCTTCGGTAACAACTTCCTCAGAATGTTGACGCTCTGCTTCTCGTTGAGGCGAATCTTCCTCTGTTAGGTCCACCCTTGTAGGACCCTCTTGCTGTCATTGTGGTCCCCTACTTGCAATTTCGGAGGACTTGCGAGACGACATTTTTGCGAGCAAGCAAGATTTCAACTTGAACGAGAGGAAAAATGGAAACTTTAAGGCGAAAAAGGGACGAAATGGAAATGGCAAAGGGAGATTTTTAGGGTTTTGAGAGTGAAGGAGTATGAAAATGAATCGTAATGGAATAGCTGAGAGTAAAAGTGACGGTTCGAGAGTATAAATAGTGAGAGAAAATCACTGGAATATGAAACGTCGCCAAAAAGTGAAAGAAAAGAACTGCCAAAAATAAACCGTAAAAAGAACACTGCCTTTTGAAAATATAAACTGCCATTAATGCATGTCGAAAAGAGCGAAAAGAGATTTTGAAATACTGAAAAGTAATTACCAAAAATATGTTAAAGAGAGAATACGAAGAAGAAATTCGTAAAGAAATAAAATAGTATAGAGTCTGACGGATGTTCAGACTTTACCTTTGAGTCTGAACCCTTTTCAGACCTTACCTTTGCGTCTGAGCACAATCAGACTTTACGTAGAGTCTGAAACGCTTTCAGACCTTGCTTTGAGTCTGAGCCGTCTTCAGACCTAGCGTTGAGTCTGAACCACTTCCAGACTTAGCGATGAATATGAATATCTTCAAAATTCACAATTCCCAGTTTTGAACAAATTGATTCAAAGTGAGCATTCTCTAGGGGTTTTGTGAATATATCCGCCAATTGATTCTTTGAATCCACATGCAGAATAACAACATCTCCACTTTGAACATGATCTCGAATGAAATGATGCTTGATTTCAATGTGCTTTGCTCTTGAATGAAGTATTGGATTCTTTGTGAGGTTGATTGCACTTTGGTATTGTCACATTTGATCTCCGTATGTGTTTCATCAACTCCAAAGTCTCTCAATTGCTGTTGCATCCATAGAATTTGAGAGCAGCAACTTCCAAGAGCAATGTACTCGCTTCGGCGGTTGAAAGAGCCACGGTAAGACTGTTTTCTTGAGAACCAAGACACCATCTTGTTTCCCAATAATTGACATGTACCGTAGTGCTTTTTCTATCCACTCTACAACCAGCGAGGTCAGCATCGAATATCCAAGAAGAGTAAAATCTCCTTTCTTAGAATACCATAGACCTAGCTTAGATGTAGTTGCAACATATTTAATGATACGCTTTACAGCAGTCATATGAAATTCTTTAGGATCGATTGAAATCTAGCACGAGATGCAAACACTAAACAAGATGTCGAGTCTAGAAGCCGTAAGGTAAAGAAGTGACCCGATTATACTTCGTATAGCTTTTGGTCTACACTCTTCCCTTGTTCGTCTTTATCCAGCTTTGATGAGCTTGACATAAGAGTTTTGTTTTCTTGCAATTCTCCATTCCAAACTTCTTGATAAGATCTTTTGCATACTTCTCTTGATGGATGAATGTTCCTTCACTTGATTGATTGATTGACTTGAAGTCCCAAAAAGAAGTTTAGTTCTCCCATCATGCTCATTTCAAATTCGTTCGCATACACTTTGAAAAATTCTTGCAAAGTCTCTCATTAGAAGAACCAAAAATAATGTCATCAACATAAATCTGAACAAGTATGAAATCCTTGCCTTCTCTTTTTATAAATAGTGTAGTATCTACTTTACCTTTAGAAAAGCCATTTTGAATTAAAAAATTGCTTAACCTTTCATACCATGCTCGAGGTGCTTGTTTTAAACCATATAAGGCTTTCTTCAGCTTGAAAACAAGATTTGGTCTTTTAGGATCTTCAAATCCTGGTGGTTATTCCACATAGACTTCTTCTTGAATGACTCCATTTAGGAATGCGCTTTTCACGTCCATTTGGAATAACCTGAAATTTTTAAAGCAAGCAAAAGCAAGGAGTAATCTTATAGCTTCTAACCTTGCCACAAGAGCATAGGTTTCGTCATAGTCGATGCATTCTTCTTGTGTGTAGCCTTTTGCTACAAGTCTTGCTTTATTCCTTACCACTTTTCCTTGTTGATCAAGCTTGTTCCTGAAAACCCATTTGGTACCAATAATTGATTTTCCTTTTGGTTTAGGAACTAGCTCCCAAACGTTGTTGATTTTGAATTGGTTTAGTTCTTCTTGCATTGCTTCGATCCAGCTTTCATCTTTCAATGCATCTTCTATATTTTTTGGTTCAATCTCAGAAATTAGTTTAAGAGCACTGGAAGATTCTCGTCTTTTAGATCTAGTACGAACTCCTTGATCAATATTGCCAATGATGAGGTCTAGGGGATGACTTGACTTTTGCTTCCAATTTGTAGTTAATTTGTCAATTTGGTGAAGCTCTTCTTCAGTTGGAATTTCTGAATTTGTTTGAGGCTCAGCGTCTGAGGCTTGATTTTCTTCATGAGAATTTGTAGACACTTGCCCAGACTCTAAATCTTCAGGTTGAGTCTGATTTTGTAATGAATCTTCAAACTTCACATTCATGGATTCTTCCACAGTTTGAGTGCGTTTGTTGAAGACTCTGAAGGCTTTGCTTGTCATGGAGTAGCCAAGGAAAATTCCTTCATCGATTTTTCTTCAAACTTACCAATTCGATCACTTGAATTCTTTAGGATAAAACATTTACAACCGAATACATGAAAGTATGAAACAATTGGTTTCTTACCTTTGAGTAATTCATAAGGTGTCTTTTCCACTATAGGTCTTAGGAAAATTCTATTTTTAATATAACAAGCAGTAGAAGTGGCTTCAGCCCAAAAATGAGGTGATATGTTACTTTCGATTAAAAGAGTTCTTGCCATTTCTTGCAAAGAACGATTTTTCCTTTCTACAACTCCATTTTGTTGTGGAGTGTATGGAGATGAAAAATTATGTTGAATACCATTGTCATCACAATATTTGGCAAAATCATGATTTTCAAATTCTCCACCATGGTCAGTTTTAATACACAAAATTGCATATCCTTTTTCAATTTGAATTTTCTTTGCAAACTTAGTAAAATGAATCAATGCATAAGATTTATTTGTAAGAAAGAAAACCCAAGTAAAACGAGAATAATCATCAACTATAACCAAGCAATATCTTTTACCTCCAATGCTTTGAACTCTAGTTGGTCCAAATAAATCCATGTGTAATAGCTGCAAAACACGATTAGTGGATACTTGATTTATAGATTTAAAAGAACTTCTAACCTGTTTACCAAGTACACACGGGGAGTGCATAATTCATGCTTTTGATACTTGAGGTTAGGAAGTCCTCGAACAAGCTTTTTGGATGATACTTTTGCAATTTGCTTCAGATTGACATGTCCAAGCTTCCTATGCCAAAGGATGACTTCATCTTGAATTGATATCAAGCATTGAGGACTGTCGACTTTATTTCTAGCAAATAGATATTCCCATGTCTTCGACCAGTGAAGGACTGTGAAAGATCCTTGCTTGTTCCAGAACATGTGTCTTCTTGGAATTTTATTTTGTATCCAGAATCGCATAATTGACTAATACTCAATAGATTGTAGTTCAATCCCTCAACAAGAGAGATGTTGTTGATTGTGAGATTTCCAATCATCACAGTTCCTTGTCCAACAATCTTACCTTTGTTGTTACCACCAAAGGAGACATTTCCTCCTTTTATATGAGAAAATTTTGTAAAACAACTTGAGTCTCCTGTCATGTGTCTTGAACATCCTTTGTCCAAATACCACTTGACTTTCTTCTTGAGGGTAACCTGCAATTAAGAGAAAAACTCATGTCTTCTTTGGTACCCGGATCTTCTTGGGTCCATCATTGTTAGTAGTATAAACGAGTCTTTGCCCACTCTTCTTAACAGTCTCCAAACTTTGGGACATTCCTTTTCAAAATGATCTACACTTTTACATCTTGAACAAGTAAGAGCATGTCTACCAACAGGCTTTACAAAAACCTTTTGGAAATGATTTTTATAAAAAGTTTTTGTTGGCCTATTCCTTATTCTTTCCTTTACTTTTGGGAAATCGATCAAAGGAACAGTTTCTTGTGTCATTCCTAGACCGGATTTATTAAAGTAAGGTTTCGGATAGAAAGAATTTTGTCCAACTTTTCAGAACCTATTGAAAATTTCTTTGAGACTTTCAATAAATCCTCTTTCAAGCAAGCATTCTCTTTTGAAAGTTCATTTCCATTTTCTTTTGAAGCAGCAAGAGACTTGTCTAAACTTTCAACTTTTTCAAGTAAAATCTTTTCTTGTTGTTTTATTTTGGAATTCTCCCTTTTTAATTCAGCGATCCTTTTAAGAGAGCCATCAATGTATTTTGATACTTTGACAGGAATTTTTAAATTTCTAACCTTGATACCATTGTTTGAGTCTCGAGTCCGAATCGAGTCCGAGTCCGAGTCCGAGTCTGCGTGCTCGAGTCGAATCCGAGTCTGAGTCTGCCATAAGATATATATTTGCATATTCTTCATCACTCTCCTCACATTCAGTATCACTCCATGTTTCAACTTTGAGTGATTTCTTGAACTTTTCAGGTTTTCCTTTCTTTTTCTTCAATAAGGGACAGTTGGGTCTGATGTGCCCCTTTTTCTTGCATTCAAAGCAAACAACTTCTTTGCTGGTATCTTCTTCTTCATTTGATCTCCTTTGAAATCTTTGATTGTTTTGTTTTTTACCGTTGAATCTTCTACTTTTTCTATTCAACCTTCTAAACTTTCTAATCAGAAGTGCCAATTCTTCATCATCCAGGTCTTCTTTTGAGTCTGTAACATCAGAATCATCATTAGATTTTAAAGCAATTGACTTCTTACCTTTTGTGTCAAATTCCTCATTGAATTGCTCGACTTCATAGGATTGAAGTGTGCCAACCAATTCGTCAACTGAAAGAGGCATGATCCTCTGTGTTTCTCTGATAGATGTCTTGACGTGATTCCAATCTTTGGAGAGCCCTCTCAACAATTTATTGACCTTCATAGGTCCTGAGATTGGCTGTCCTTGGTATGCCAAGCCGTTTACAATTTCTATAAATCGACCGAACATATCCGAGATGGTTTCTCCCGGCTTCATTTTGAAGGCTTCATATTGACCAAGAAGGATGTTGATCTTGGTTTTTTTGACTCGATCTGTTCCTTCATAAGTAACATGTAATCTATCCCAAACTTCTTTGGCTATATCACAAGATGAAATTCTATTATACTCAGTAGGAGATAATGCACAATAGAGAGAGTAAATAGCTTTTGCATCAAGAGCATGTCTCTTAGAGATTTTCGCTTGTGGTAACCCTGCTCCATCAGCTATTTCTTTTCTTGTGCTTGATGTAGCTTTAGGAATAATCCCGTTCTCCACTACATCCCATTCCATAGGATCTTTAGATCTTAGGAACGCCTTCATCTTGTTTTTCCATACGTTGTAATCCTTGCCATCGAAGTAGGGAGGTCTGGTATTGCTCTGACCTTCGATTAACCCTGGAGCCAAAACACTAGCCATAGATCTTTAGCTTCAGAAGTAATAACACTTCTAACAAATAAGCAACCTGCTCTGATACCAATTGAAATGGGCTAGTGAATCAACCTAGAGGGGGTGAATAGGTTGTTGCGGAATTCTTTTGGAATCTTTTTCAATGCAATACGTTAATATCGGGGATATATCAATAATAAACAGATTACGTATTCACAAAGTAAATAGAGTAGAGAGAGAAAATTGACACAAGGATTATAGTGGTTCGGCTTAGACCAAGCCTACGTCCACTTTCCACGTTGGCAGCCAAACGGCTGTAATCACTATGTAGCAAAAGAGTGCCTTTACAGTAGACGGATTAGACTTCTTCAATTGAGTCTCTCCTACAGCCTTTCGCTGTCTTTGCTCTATATCTCACTCTCTTTGTTACACAGTGTAAACATGAAAGATTTTAGAGAACAAGTGATTTTGGAGATTCTAACATCAAGATTTCTCTACCGGTCTCTCCTTGTTTCCAAGCAACGTCGATCCAACTTAAATAATCTCCGTGCCATCATACCCGTTGGCACATTCCAAAAATTCATCCAATCAACCTGTTGGACTGAATCAATTTAAGTGATCTCCTTGTCCCGAAAACGTAAGTAGACAATAGCTTGTCAATCCTGTTCGCCCATACAATCAGGATCTTGAGTTCCCAAAATTAGATTCTTCCAAAAATAAACTTGATCTTCAACGGATAGAATCTGAAGAATCAAATCTTCCAAGCTCTTGATCACAGCTAGAGATATTCCATGGTTAGGATTAGGAAATACGAAATCCAATATCGTAGCCATAAGAATAACCCGTAGCCAGCCTGTAAAAAAAATCGCGGACTATCTTCAGACTTAGATTTGGGTCTCGAGGGTCGTCAGACTGAAATTGAGTCTTGAAGGTCTTCAGACGGAAACTGAGTCTTGATTGACTTTAGACGGAAAAACTTCAGACCGAAATTCTGGGTCTGACTGTCTTTGAAAACCTTTAGACCTTGACAACTTCAGACGTAGCCGACTGAGTCTTGGAATCCTTAGACCACACTGTTGAGGCTGTTTTGTCTACTTCAAAACTCCGAGGGATTTTTCTTCAACAACATTCTTAGAGAATGAATTTTCTAAGAAGGGAGAAATATGTGAAGATTACTCCTTATTTGAAACTTTGGATCAAGATAATGATATTAGTGGAGTTCGTCCAAATGGGAGTAATATGAGAAGTGATGAATTGAATTCAACTCATTCTCAATTACAACCACATGATGAGATGGCATCATCATTATCTAATCCTAGTGCGAGCATAATGGGGAATGATGTGCAAAGTGTACAATCTCCCTTACGACGAATAAGTCGTAAAGGTATTCCCCGTCGACGTTTTGACATTGAAGGGAAAACTTTTATGGTTGCTCCACAAGATGAGGATGAGCCAAGAAATATACATGAGACTCTAAATTGCCTTAGTAAGGAAAAATGGATGCATGCAATGGGAGAGGAAATTGAGTCAATGAAGTTAAACCATGTTTGGGAACTGGTTGATCTTCCAAAAGGACGCAAAGCTATTGGGAACAAGTGGGTTCTCAAAAGTAAGCGTAAAACTGATGGCTCGATAGAAAGGCATAAGGCTTGCCTTGTGGCGAAGGGGTATAATCAATAGGAAGGAATTGATTATGAGGAAACATTTTCTCCTGTCGTGAGATTTACCTCGATTCGCATTATTTTGGCAATAGTAGCAAGTATGGATTTTGAGTTACATCAAATGGATGTAAAGACTGCTTTTCTCAATGGAGAATTAGACGAATAAATTTATATGGAACAACCTGTTGATTTCATTATGAAAGGCCAAGGACAAAAGGTATGTCAACTTATGAGATCGATATATGGCTTTAAGTAGTCGTCAATACAATGGTATATATGTTTTTATAATGCCACAATGGCATATGATTTTAAAATAATTGATGAGGATTATTGTGTATATATCAGAAGATCGAAAGATCAATTTGTGGTCATATCATTATATGTTGATGATATACTGATTGCTGGAAGCAATATGGAGTTTGTTAACATTGTCAAAAATTGGCTATCTTCCAACTCTGAGTTGAAGGACATGGGTGAGGCAGTATAATTCTTGGAGTTAAGATTTGAAGAAATCATTCGAAGAGATCATTGTCTTTTTCTCAAGAAACATACATAAATAAGGTTCTTAAACGATTTCGTATGCAAGATTGTAATCCCATAGATACTCCTATTGCAAAAGGTGAAGGATTAAGCCATAAACTATGTCCAAGGACTCCACAAGAGAAGGAACAAATGAAACATGTTCCTTATGCTAGTGCTATTGGGAGCTTGATGTACGCTATGATGTGTACAAGACTTGACATATGTTTTGCAGTTGGAATGGTGAGTAGATACCAATCCAATCCAAGTCAAGCACACTGGAAAGCCGTTAAGAGAATATTGAGGTATCTAAAGGGAACTACTGATTATACGCTGAGTTATCAAGGAAAGGATCTGCAACTCGAAGGCTATTCAGATGCTGATTGGGGATGAGATTTAGATGAAAGGAAATCTACCTCTGTTTTTTGTTTTCTTACTGAATAATGACGCCATGTGTTGGTGCAGTAAGAAACAAACATGTATAGCCTTGTCCACGATGGAAACTGAGTTCGTGGCATTATCAGCAGCGATACAAGAAAGTGTTTGGCTTAAAATTTTTTTGGATCATTTAGGTGTTATTGAGAGTGCTGCAAATCCATTATTGGTTAACTGTGATAGCCAAGTAGCAATAGCGTACATCAAAGATCCAAAATATAATGGCAATACCAAACATATAGATACTGTTGAAGAAAAATCCCTTGGAGTTTTGAAGTTGACAAAACAGCCTCAACAGTGTGGTCTAAGGACTCCAAGACTCAGTCGGCTACGTCTGAAGTTGTTAAGGTCTAAAGGTTTTCAAAGACAGTCAGACCCAGAATTTCGGTCCGAAGTTTTTCCGTCCGAAGTTAGTCAAGACTCGTTTCCGTCCGAAGACCTTCAAGACTCGTTTGATCGATGACCCTCAAGACCCAAATCTAAGTCTCGAAGACGGTTCGCGATTTTTACAGTGGCGATAGATTATTCCTATGACTACGGAAAGATAGATATTGGATTTCGTATTTCCTAATCTTAACCATGGAATATCTCTCGGCTGTGATCAAGAGCTTGGAAGATTTGATTCTTCGGATTTTATCCGTTGAAGATCAAGATTATTTTTGGAAGAATCTAATTTTGGGAACTCAAGATCCTGATTGTATGGGCGAACAGGATTGATGAGCTGCTGTCTACTTATGTTTTCGGGACAAGGAGATCACTTAAATTGATTCAGTCCAATGGGTTGATTGGATGAATGTTTTGGTAAGTGCCAACGGGATGGCACGGAGACTATTTAAGGTGGATCGACATTGCTTGGAAACAGGGAGAGACTGGTAGAAATATCTTGATGTTAGAATCTCCAAAATCACTTGTTCTCTAAAGTCTTTCATATTCAAATTGTGTATCAAAGAGAGTGAGATATAGTGCAATAGCAGCGAAGGCTGTAGGAGAGACTTGTCAATTGAAGAAGTCTAATCCGTCTACCGTAAAGGCACTCTTTTGCTACATAGTGATTCTGCCGGTTGGCTGCCGGTGTGGGAGAGTGGACGTAGGCTTGGTCTAAGCCGAACCATTATAATCCTTGTGTCAATTCTCTCTTACCCTACTCTATTTACTTTGCGAATACGTAATCTGTTTATTATTAATATATCTTTGATATCAACGTATTGCATCGCAAAAGATTCCAAAAGAATTCTGCAACAACCTATTCACCCCCCTCTAGGTTGATTCACTAGCCCATTTCAGATACCAAGTATAACTTCGTCAAAGATATGGTCGCACGAAAGGATGTGAACTTACAGTATACGCATAGAATGGTAGCAGATCCTATGACAAAGCCAATATCTAGAGATGTGTTCTGTGGGCATGTAAAATATCTAGGACTACGTAGAAGGTGATGTACTGAATATTGTAATTTCCCCGATGTGTTCACATTCGATGAATTTGTATTTTCATCATTAATGCCTATGAATCTTTGTTTGACATTTATGCATCTTAATGCTCAGTGCATTATATTAAGTTGAGAAAGTATGTCGGACAGATAAGAGATTAGTCCACTCACACGGGTAATCGCCTCTATTTACTGTGTGATAAATAGAGATGAGAAGGTTTTTAAGCTTATTATCTAGGTGATAATTGAGAGCTCAAGCTTAAAATACATATGTCGTCTTAACTGAGTGTTAAGATGAGGACATAATATTTACTATGTCTGAAAGTAAAATAATCCACATATTTTACTTTATCTGTCTAAGATGCCAGATGTGAGTTCTGATGCATTCTGTAAATGAGTAGATAAGTGAACTCAAGTTAGACATTTGGTATGTCTGAACTATCATCTGTACGGTATTGATGGTGTAGACATACACTCTATGGAAAATGAGTTAATACCGTAATACGTATTTCATACTACATATGCATGAGACGACCAATAAGAGTGGCAAAAGTTTGATCTCAAATTTTATGTCGTGTGAGACTCTTGAGGAAAAGAGTTCCTCAATTTTAGTGCCCTCATGACTCTGACTTATTCTCAAGATTTCTATTTAGTGTTTGCTATTTTAGGATGTTGCTAATGGTCATGAGTTGATTCGATCTAATGGGACATTTCTAGAAAAGCAAGCTGAACTGAAGTTGAGAGTTTGAAGGAAAGAGGAAGATCGAATTTGGAGAATCACATTGTAGTTTTGTATTCACTGGTCGACCAATTATGACTGTCTTTGGGATAATCATAATTGTGAATACAATATATCATTGTTTAAAAGAGATCAAGAGAGATATAAATGTGATCGATCGATCTAGGGTACTACATACTAAATCTACTCAGAGTGTGATGCCCATTATGGGCTGCTATATATTCTTAATAGATGTATGGCAACGAGCTCTCAAAGTATGCTGGTCGCACGGACTATTCACCAATATGAATGTTGTAGTGAGGAAGAGAGGATTCTATTCGGCCCACCATATCGAGTGGGAGATGATGGATTTTTCTTTGATGAGCCTAAGTAGGGCCTGTCCACCCATGTTGGTTTTGGCCCACCATGTGCGAGTGGGAGATGATGGATTTTTCCTTTATGATGGGCCTAAGTTGGCCCGTTCGCCCATGATGGGCCCAAAGGCCCGGCCCATGAGTCGAAGGCCCATGGAGGAGGTTATTATAAATAAGGGAAAATCAGAGTGGTGGTTAATTTCTTTTGGCGAAAAGTTACGTATTTTGAGAAGGAGAGATTATGCTCTCTTTGCAAGTTACGTCTTCAAGCATCGCTTTCTCCCAAAGAACAGAACAGGATTATCCTCTAAAGAACATTGTGTGGATTCTTCCTCTTTTTGCAACACCGGTGTTTAGTCTGTGGAAACAAGGTATGTTCGTTTATGTTATGTGCCTTTGGATCGGTGATTCATGATTTTTTCAGGGCTTGCTTCTGCTACGTTGTTTTTCTCTTAGGGCTCGATTTTGTGTCGAATCCTTGTTTTTGGGAATCCCGTTTCCCTGACTTTTACCTTTAATGTCATATTAGGAGTTATCATTTAGAAAAAGGTTGAAAAAGCAATACCCGAGCATGTTAGGGAAAGCTCTAGACTTACAATATTAAGCTTTTCACCATATCCTGCTAAGGGAAACTACTCTCTGTTGAACATAAATCCCTTGAAGTTTTGAAGTTAACGAAACAGCCTCGTCAGTAAAGTCTGAAGAATCCAAGACTCAGTCGGTTAAGTCTGAAGAGTTCAAGACCCAAGCGTTTTCCGTCTGAAGACAATTAGACCTAAAGTTATGGTCTGAAGTTTTTCCGTCTGAAGATGGTCAGACTCAGTTACAGTTTAAAGATCTCCAGACCCAGATCTAAGTCTGAAAACAGTTCGCGATTTTGCCAAGCTGACAGCAGGTTATCTTTATGGTTAAGGAAATTAAGATTTGGATATTATATTCCCTAACTTATCCATGGAATATCTTTGGCTGTGATTGTGAGCTCGGAAGATTTTTTCTTCGGAATTTATCCGTTGAGGATCAAGCGAATTTTTGGAAGGATCTAATTTTGGAAACTCAAGATCCTGATTATATGGGCGAGCAGGATTGACGAGCTATTTTCTACTTATATATACGACAATGTAAAGATCACTTAAATTGATTCAGTCCAACGGGATGATTGGATGAATTCTTGGAAAGTGCCAACGGCTATGGAGGCACGAAGGATATTTAAGGAATATCGAAGTTGTTCGGAAATATGAGAGAACTGATAGAAAAATTTCGAAGTTAGAACTTCTGAAAACTCTTGTTCTCATAATCTTTTGTGCTCAAAATTGTGTATCAAAGAGAGATACTTACAGAGTGAAACAGCGAGAAACGGTAGGAGAGACTTTCTACTGAAGAAGTCAAGTTTGTGAATTGTAAAAAGCTCTCATTTGCTACATAGTGATTACAGCCAGTTAGCTGCTAGCGTGGAGAGTGGACGTATGCTTACATTAAGCCGAACCACTATAATACTTGTGTCAATTTTCTCTTACCCTACTCTATTTATTTTATGGATGTATGAGTTGTTTATTTCTAATATGATTCCCGGGCAAAGACTTGAAAAGAATTTTATAAACACCTATTCACCCCCCTCTAGGTGTATTCACTAGCCTTTATCAATTGGTATCAGAGCTTGGTTGCTTATTTTATCGGAAGTGTTTATTATTTCTAAAGCTAAAGATTTATGGCTAGTATTTTGGCTCCAGGTTTGATTGAAGGCCAAAGCAATACCAGACCTCCTTACTTCGATGGGAAGGAATACAACATATGGAAAAACAAGATGAAAGCATTCCTAAGATCTAAAGATCCTCAGGAATGGGATGTAGTGGAGAGAGGAATTGTTCCTCAAACTGCATCAAACATAGGGAAAGAAATAGTTGATGGAGCGGGATTACCACAAGCTGAAATCTCAAAGAGACAAGCTCTTGATGCAAAAGCTATTTATTCTCTATATTGTGCATTATCTCCTATTGAGTATAATAGAATTTCATCTTGTGAAACAGCTAAAGAAGTTTGGGATAGATTGCACGTCACTTATGAAGGAACAGATCGAGTCAAAGAAACCAAGATCAATATCCTTCTTGGACAATATGAAGCCTTCAAAATGAAGCCAGGAGAATCCATCACGGATATGTTTAGTCGATTTACGAAATTGTAAATGGCTCAAACATACCAAGGATAGCCAATCTCAGGACCAATGAAGGTCAATAAATTGTTGAGAGGACTCTCCAAAGATTGGAATCACGTCAAGACATCCATAAGAGAAACACAAAGGATTATGCCTCTTTTGGTAGATGAGTTGGTTGGCACACTTCAACCATATGAAGTCGAGCAATTCAATCAGGACTTTGACACCAAAGGTAAGAAGTCAATTGCTTTAAAATCTAATGTTGATTCTAATGTTACAGATTCAGAAGAAGACTTGGATGATGAGGAATTGACACTTCTAATTAGAAAGTTCAGAAGGTTAAATAGAAAAGGAAGAAGGTTCAATGGAAGGAGACAAAACAATCAAAGATTTCAAAAGAAGCCAAATGAAGAAGAAGACACCAAAAATGATGTTGTTTGTTTTGAATGCAAGAAAAAAGGGGCACATCAAACCCAACTATCCCTTATTGAAGAAAAAGAAAGGAAAACCAGAAAGGTTCAAGCATGCACTCAAAGCTGAAACATGGAGTGACATTGAATGTGAAGTGTGACATCCAGATTTTCGGGTCTTAATTTCGATTGGATAAATAGGGCCGTTTTTGTTCAGTTGAAGCCGGGGGTTGTGAAATTGAAGAATATGAGTGATTTTTGGATAAAGAAAATAATCAATTTGATAAGTGAGACATCAATTGATTTTAGGGGAGTCAATTTAAATTGAATCAAGAGAAATTAGTAGGTCCGCCTTTGGTCGTGCTTTTAGGATTTAAGTTGGTATTATGGATAAGCTAAGATGTGAATTAAAGTATGGTGACATTGGATTAATTTTATGGACTTCAATTGGACTTAATTGAAAGAAGAATTAAAGAAATTGAGTTGTACAAGATTTTGGACCCCGGCGGAAAATTGAGTGCACCTATTGAAGAGAGTTGTAGATGGTTGGAGGTAGTGGACCATGACATCATTGGTGATGTCATGGTGGGCCATTGTTGGGGACTTAAAGAAAAAGAGAAAAAAGGAAAAGAAAAGGGGAGAGAGAGAGAGAGAGAAGTGGGCCCCATGTGTCATCCCCTTCCTTGAGAAAAATGAAGAGAGAGAGAAGGAGGGAAGAAGGAGGCTCGGCCGATGCAGCCCTGTCGACGCCGCCCGCGCGCCAGCCTGCCAGCCGCCGTCCGCCGAGTCGCCACCCGCAACCCACCTCCGTCCGCCGCGCCACCGCCTCGCACGCCGTCCACCGTCGTTCGCGCTCTCGTGCTCCTCGCCTCAGCCCGTCGCCGTCCCCAGCCACGGTTCAGCCCCCCTCCGGCCGCTGTAGGCCGCCATCGTCAGCCGCCGCCCCTCCCTTCACCTCTCCGCGCTCGAGCCGCCACCGTGAGCCTTCGTTCAGCTCCTCCTTCGGCCATGCAACAGCAGCAAACATGAAGACAAAAAAATGGGTTTTTCAGCCCCTTTGAGGGCCGTTTTGGCCGCCTCCCTGGCCCCGGACGCGAGACCGCCTTTGGGGAAAGTCGATCCCGGCGTCGCCCTCTTCGATTTGAGCTAAGCGGCGTCCAAATCCGTGAGTTTATCTCACTAATCCTTGATTAGACGGTTAATTATGCTCTAAGTATGTTTAGTTTGAATTAAGCATGTTTAGGTGGATAAATTAGATTATTTTATTATAAGTTGGATTAAGAAATTGGTTTAAGTTTAATTGTGTTTAATTAGAGTTTAAAAGGGTTTAATTAAAGTTAAGTGGTGATGTGACTTAATTGGATTTTAATTTAGATTTATTTAAATGTCAAAATTCGGATGATCAAAATAATATTAAAATATTCTGAAATTAATTAAATATTATTATTTAAAAAAAACGAAAAAATTTATTTTTAGCTCGGTTGCTCAGAATTTCGTGCTGATTGCTGCTGTGATGTTAGAATTTAAATTTGACGCTTGATTTGTGGCGAATTGAGTGTGATTGCGTTAATTAGGGGTTATGTGTAGAAATGCTAAGTGTGGAAATTGATGGGGATTTAGCCGTGATTGACCGCCTATTAGAGGCCGTGCCTATTGAGGCCGTGATGAACCACCTTTTTGAAGGTCGTGCCGAGTGGGGCCGTGATGCCACTAGTTGTTGAACCACCTTTTCGAAGGTCGTGCCGAGTGGGGCCGTGATGCCACTAGTTGTTGAACCACCTTTTCGAAGGTCGTGTCGAGTGGGGCCGTGATGCCACTAGTTGTTGAACCACCTTTTCGAAGGTCGTGCCGAGTGTGGCCATAATGCCACTAGTGATTTACCACCTTATTGAAGGTCGTGCCACGTGGGGCCGTGATTACCACCGATGGTTGAGTTTACTCTTAGAGTCGTGGTTGGGAACATTGATTGATTTGATAAAATGACACGTAATCGGCCGAGCCGATTGATCGCTGAGATTATCCAAGTGGTTGATTGGTTGATGATGTGATTGTGCCTTGGTTTATTGAATTGTCATATTTGCACATGATTGAATGATATGAACTGTACTAACCTGCAGGCGCGGACTATTGCGAGGTAAGTCTTCTTGATGTGTGGCTAGGTCATGCTGGGGTGTATTTTCTTTCTAATAGGGGCTTAGGAGGGGTGAACTTGCTAAGACAATGTCTCACCCCGTTGTGGGAAAAATATTTCAGGGCCGTAGATGACGATTCTAGCGGAGTAAGGTGGACTGCCGGTGCAGTTGGGCAAGGAGTCGCATAGCCAAGAAGATGAAGGGTCGACGATCGAATCTGACTAGTAGTCTTAGGACTGTCTTATCTTTTAGTGGGCCAATCCCTAGTATATAGACTCCGACCCATTTTGGCTGCATGTAAACCTTGGGTGATTTTATGATTATATGTTGGTCTGTATTAAATTGATTTTTGGTTCCTACTGTTCTATCCCGCTTGTAAATTGTCAGGGGTTTCTTAATACGTTCCGCATGCGCATAATAAAATTAAATTAGGTCGTCGACACTACCTGGGAATGTCGCAATTTCACGACCATGGCGGGTTGTTCACCTGTCTCGGGGTTCGGGGCGTGACATGAAGAGAGTGATGAAGAGTATGCCAATATTTGTCTTATGGTTAACTTAGACTCAGACTCAGACTCAGATTCAAACAGTGGCATCAAGGTTAGAAATATAAAAATTCCTACCAAACTGTCAAATTACATTGATGAACTTTGTCTCAATCTTAAAGGCTCTCTTAAAAGGATTTCTAAACTAAAGAGGGAGAATTCCAAATTGAAACAACAAGAAAAGACTTTGGTTGAAAAAGTTGATTATCTAGATAAAAGTCTTGCTGTTTCAAAAGAAAATGGGATTGTGCTTTCAAAAGAAAATGCATGCTTGAAAGAAAACTTGTTGAAAGTCACAAAGAAATTTTCAATGGGTTTTGAAAAATTGGATAAAATTCTTTCTATTCAAAGACCCTACTTTAATAAAGCTGGTCTAGGAATGACACATGAAACCGTTCCTTTGATTGATTTTCCAAAGGTAAAAGAAAGAATCAAGAATAGGCCTACAAAATCTTTTTACAAGAATCATTTTCAGAAGGTTTTTATAAAGCCTGTTGGAAGAAATGCTCTTGTATGTTCAAAATGCAAAAGCGTAGAATATTTTGAGAAGGATTGTCTCAAAATTTGGAGACCTGTTAAGAAGAGTTGGGCAAAAACTGTTTATGGTACTAACAATGATGGACCCAAGAAAGTTTGGGTACCAAAGAAGACTTGAGTTTTTTATTTAAATGCAGGTCACTATCAAGAAGAAAATCAAGTGGTATTTGGATAGTGGCTGCTCAAGACACATGACGGGAGATTCAAATTGTTTCACAAAACTCTCTCATGTGAAAGGAGGAAATGTTTCTTTCGGTGGCAACAACAAAGGAAAAATTATTGGTAGAGGAACCGTGAAAATAGGAAACCTCACAATCAACAATGTGTCTCTAGTTGAAGGATTGAACTATAATCTTTTGAGTATTAGTCAACTATGTGACACTGGATACAAGATCAATTTTCAAGAAGATACTTGTTCTGGAACAAGCAAAGATCTCTCTCAATCGTTTACTGGACGAAGACATGGAAACAT
Source organism: Eucalyptus erythrocorys (assembly GCA_014182555.1). Lineage (NCBI taxonomy): Eukaryota > Viridiplantae > Streptophyta > Magnoliopsida > Myrtales > Myrtaceae > Eucalyptus > Eucalyptus erythrocorys. The sequence goes on along the minus strand of CM024599.1, from coordinate 37,896,602 downwards.
TTATTTGCTGGATATAAAATCTGACAGCTCTCAATGCTTGATATCAATTCGAGATGAAGCAATTCTTTGGAATAGAAAGCTTGGATATGTCAACTTGAAGCAAATTGCAAAAGTTTCATCCAAAAAGCTTGTTCGAGGACTTCCTAACCTGAAGTATCAAAAGCATGAATTATGTACTCCTTGCGTACTTGGAAAACAGGTTAGAAATTCTTACAAATCTATAAATCAAGTATCCACTAAACGTGTCTTGCAGCTATTACACATGGATTTGTTCGGACCTACAAGAACTCAAAGCATTGGAGGTAAAAGATATTGTTTGGTAATAGTTGATGATTATTCACGTTTTACTTGAGTATTCTTTCTTGTGAATAAATCTGAAGCTTTATCATATTTTACTAAATTTGCTAAGAAAATTCAAATTGAGAAAGGATATGCAATCTCAAGTATTCGAATTGATCATGGTGGTGAATTTGAAAATCATGATTTTGCTAAATATTGTGATGACTATGGTATTCAACATAATTTTTCATTTCCATACACTTTACAACAAAATGGAGTTGTAGAAAGGAAAAATCTTTCATTGCAAGAAATCGCAAGAACTCTTTTAATTGAAAGTAATATTTCTCCTCATTTTTGGGCTGAAGCTACTTCAACTGCTTGCTACATTATAAATAGAATTTTTCTAAGACCTATTTTAGAGAAAACACCTTATGAACTGTTCAAAGGTAAGAAACATATTGTCTCTTATTTTCATGAATTTGGGTGTAAATGCTTTATCTTAAAGAATTCTAGTGATCAAATTGGTAAGTTCGAAGAAAAATCAGATGAAGGAATTTTCCTTGGCTACTCAATGACAAACAAAGCCTTCAGAGTTTTCAACAAACATACTCAGACTGTGGAAGAATCCATGAATGTGAAGTTTGAAAACTCAGTTCATATTCAGACTCAACCTGAAGAACATGAGTCTGGGCAAGCATCTACAAATTCTCTTGAAGAAAATCAAATCTTAGACACTTAGCCGCAAGCCAAATCAGCAGCATCAACTGAAACAGAAACTCCTATGTCAAGCTCATCAAAGCTGGATAAAGATGAAGAAGGAAAGAGTGTAGACCAAAAGCTATACAGGAGTATAATCGGTTCACTTCTTTACCTTACAGCATCTAGACCTGATATTTTATTTAGTGTTTGTATCTGTGCTAGATTTCAATCTAATCCTAAAGAATCTCACATGACTGCTGTGAAGCGCATCATTAAGTATGTTGCAACTACATCTAAGCTAGGTCTATGGTATTCCAAAGAAGGAGATTTTACTCTCCTTGGATATCCTGATGCTGACCTTGCTGGTTGTAAAGTGGACAGAAAAAGCACTACAGGTACTTGTCAACTATTGGGAAACAGGTTGGTATCTTGGTTCTCAAGAAAATAAGGCACCGTAGCTCTCTCAACCGTTGAAGCAGAGTACATAGCTTTTGGAAGTTGCTATTCTCAAATTCTATGGATGCAACAACAATTGAGAGACTTTGGAGTTGAGGAATCATACACATAAATCAAATGTGACAACACAAGCGCAATCAACCTCACAAAGAATCCAATACTTCATTCAAGAGCAAAGCACATTGAAATCAAACATCATTTCATTAGAGATCATGTTCAAAATGGTGAAGTGGTAATTTAGTTCGTTGATTCAAAGAATCAATTGGCAGACATATTCACAAAGCCCCTAGAAAAGGCTCACTTTGAATCAATTCGCTCAAGACTGAATATCGCAAGACTTGAAGAGGTTCAGACTCAAAACTAGAGTCTTGAAAAGTTCAGACTCAACGCAAGGTCTGAAGGTGTTCAGACTCAATGTAAGGTCTGATGGTACTCAGACTCAAAGGTAAGGTCTGAAAGAGTTCAGGCTCTAAGGTAAAGTCTGAACACTCTTAGACTCTGACTTAAAGTTTATTTATGTATTTAGATATTTCGCATCAAATCTTTATTATTTGCTTTTTGAATTATCGATATCTCTTTTTATTCGATGTCAGATGTAATTATGGCAGTTTACTTTTTCAAAATTGCAGTTTACTTTTTCAAAATTGGCAGTTTTCTCTCTTTTCTTTATTTGCGACGGTTCAGTATCTTTTTTTATTTTTCCTTACTATTTATACTTTCGAATCGTCATCTTCATCCGCTACAACGTTTTACAAATCCATCTCATTTACTCTCATTTTTAAAACCCTAAAAAGCTCCATTACCGTCCCTGTTCCATTACTCTACTCGGCAAAATTCCATCTTTTGCTTGCGAACAAGTTGAGCTTTTGCTTGGGTTTATCGTCTCGAAAGTCTTCAAGGCTCGCCGGTAGGGGACCACAAAGACAGCAAGAAGGTCCTACAAGGGTGGACCTCACAGACAAAGAATCTCCACAAAGGGAGACTTAAAGTCAGCGTTTTGAAGAGGAAATTACTGAAGCAGAGCCGGTAAGAACCCTAAAACCTAAGCTTGCATATGATTTGTATGAAAGGTTAAAGATTGGGGGTACAAGCCTAAAGATGATCGAGGATTTTTTGAAAGAAAGGGGATATAAGAGTGAGTATATCTTTTTGCGAGAGATGGAGTACTTGAAAATCGTTGAGAAAAGGACTGTTCAAAGAGCTCTTGAGAACATTACGAGTGATCCGTTTGATAATACTGCAAACCAACCGTTGGATGATGATGAGAGACTTTTCTCTCAATTCCAGCCACGAATGGGTATGGTTGTGAACTCAGTTTGTCCTCGTGGTAGTCTTTTTCGATCTAAAGAGCATGAAAGAGTGTACACCAAGTTGTTGAAGAGAGGTGTTGTAAATCCGAGGAGCATCGACTTTGATTTCCTTGATTCATTGAAGATAAATCTTAGGGAGAAATTTGCGAGGCTGTAGTTGGAAAAATTTTTCACAGACACGACAGATGCCTACTATGAACTTATGGCATATTTTTATTCGAATTTGTCGTTTTTGGATGCAAATAGGTTGTCCTTTACTTATATGGACAAAGAGTACATTGTTGATGTTGACACACTGGCTGATGTTATTGGGGTGGAAAGAAGGGGTTTCCAACCAATACAAGTGTCTATAGCCTTTGCAACTCTTGAAATTGTGCGTGATCGAAAAATGGAAGGCAAGATATCCTACACAAGGATGAGTGCCTCAAACGTGTTGTTGCACAAGATCATCATCAACTGTATCAGGCCCAAGACAACCTCAAAGACCGATGTCTCCAAAACTGAAGTCAAGCTGATGTTTGCCCTCAACCAAGGCAGGCCTTTTTCTCTCCCTCATGTCATCCTGTTCCACATGTACCAAACTGTGGTTAAGGACAAGGGTCAATTGCCCTATTCCTCTATCATCACCAAGTTGTTCAGGCATTTCGAAATTCAAATCCCTACACCTTTATGCCTGACCAATTTAAATTTGATGCTTGTTGGTTACAAGATGGTGATGAAGATGAAGATTCCAGAGCTAAATGTTGCACTGGAAAGGTTGAAGGTGAAGACACCCTCAAGGGAGATTGCCACCGCTTCTTCAAAGAGAAAGGGCAAAGAGCCCATGGCCGTCACTGAAAAGAAAAGAAGAAAAGTCATCTTGCAAGATGAGGAGGATGAAGAAGATATTGATGACGCCATGACTCTTTTTGCTCTCTCAAAGTTGAGGAGCACAGTTAGCTTGAGAACTGATGCTGGAGAGAGAGCAAGGAAAGAAGCAGAGGAAAAAGAGAAAGCTGAAAGAGTGAGAAGAGAGGAAGAGCAAAGAAAGGAAGAAGAAGAAGGACAGATGGAAGAAGAGGAATAGAGGACAGCAGAGGAGAGACAAAGGAAAGAAGAAGAGGAAGCAAGAAGAAGAGAACAAGAAGAGTTGAGAAGAGAAGAGGAAGAGAGAAGAAAGAAAAATGAAGAAGAGAGATGGTTGAAGGATTTGAGCCATCATTTGCTTACTCTGGGGAAGAGACCGAGAAACATCACGCTGTTGAAATGGAGTATGGCGAAGAATATTCGACTCCACCCACTGGCAATAAGACAGGGGGAGTTGCTGAAGATTAGAGAGTAATATTGCCATTACATTATAGTGATGTGAATAGGTCTGATGCTGATGACATTTATGCATGTCATTTCCTAGAACATGAACAATCCTCTCCATTTGAAAAGGAAAGGGCTGAGAAGGATGCGCCAAGTTTTCAAACTCCACGAACTGACTCTGCTGGTCCTAGCACAGGTAATGCTAACTCAACAGCTTTTACACACCTATTAGATGTTATGCTGGACCTCAAGAAGCAGATTTTTGGCATAGATTATGAGATAAGGGATCTCAAAAAGGCGATGTTGAGTACTTCCGTGAGCATGCAAGATCAAATCAATGCACTTAGAATTCAAATGGAATCAAATGAGAAAGGTGCAGAATTGATTTCAGTAAAGGAAGCCCTTGCAAATCTTGAGAAGACCATGCAAGCACTCAGCAAATTTCATCTTGTTCGCATGCCAGAAGAGCCCTGAATTTTTTTAAACCACTCTTAACCACTCTACCTCCTTTGATGGGACAAAAAGGGGGAGAGTTTTGCAGATTTGAGGAGATCGATTTGAGATCGATTTGATCGATTTTATTTTTGAACTTTTATTTCGTTTACTTTTATTTCGTTAGACTATTTTTATTCATGACTTAGGATTTGGTTTGGGTTGTTTATTTAAACCTTTATGACGTTATGCTGATTTAATGTTTGGATCATTAGACTTGTGAATTTGCAGGAACATTATATTTGTGAGGATAATTGTTATTGGACTAACAAGTTTCTGTCTTGCAGAAGTAATCCTCAAAATATATATATATATATATATATATATATAAGTTTTTCTTTGCAGGTTATAAATTCGCAAATCTGCTGAGGTGTTTGTCACCATCAAAAAGGGGGAGATTGTTGAAGAAAAATTCCTTGAAGTTTTGAAGTTAACGAAACAGCCTCGTCAGTAAAGTCTGAAGAATCCAAGACTCAGTCGGTCAAGTCTGAAGAGTTCAAAACCCAAGCCTTTTCCGTTTGAAGACAATTAGACCTAAAGTTATGGTCTGAAGTTTTTCCGTCTGAAGACGATCAGACTCAGTTACAGTCTAAAGATCTCTAGACCCAGATCTAAGTCTGAAGACAGTTCGCGATCTTACCAGGCTGACAGTAGGTTATCTTTATGGTTAAGGAAATTAAGATTTGGATATTATATTCCCTAACTTATCCATGGAATATCTCTGGTTGTGATTGTCAGTTCGGAAGATTTTTTCTTTGGAATTTATCCGTTGAGGATCAAGCGAATTTTTGGAAGGATCTAATTTTGGAAACTCAAGATCCTGATTATATGGGTGAGTAGGATTGACGAGCTATTTTCTACTTATATATTTCGACAATGTAAAGATCACTTAAATTGATTCAGTCCAATGGGATGATTGGATGAATTCTTGGAAAGTGCCAACGGCTATGGAGGCACGAAGGATATTTAAGGAGTATCGAAGTTGTTCGGAAATATGAGAGAACTGATAGAAAAATTTCGAAGTTAGAACTTCTGAAAACTCTTGTTCTCATAATCTCTTGTGCTCAAAATTGTGTATCAAAGAGAGATACTTACAAAGTGAAACAGCGAGAAGCTGTAAGAGAGACTTTCTACTGAAGAAGTCAAGTTTGTGAATTGTAAAAAGCTCTCATTTGCTACATAGTGATTACAGCCAGTTGGCTACTAGCATGGAGAGTGGACGTAGGCTTGCATTAAGCCGAACCACTATAATACTTGTGTCAATTTTCTCTTACCCTACTTTATTTATTTTATGGATGCATGAGTTGTTTATTTCTAATGTGATTCTCGGGCAAAGACTTGAAAAGAATTTTATAAACACCTATTCACCCCCCTCTAGGTGTATTCACTAGCCTTTATCACTCTCCTTGCAAATGCTTGCTATCCTCTTTAAAATTCTAGGAACAAATCTTCCTGATGACAAAAAATATGTTGGCCGGCCCTACTAGCATCTCCCCTGTTTTATGTTAACACAAAATTAAAAAAAAAAATCAACCTTAGGTTGACAAAAATAAGTGATCACAATCATGTAACAACATGGGCTACTAAAGTGGCCTCTTGAGTCTTACCTGTTATGACTCGTTTCTTAAAGAAACTTGCACTAGTAGAAGCAGAAGCATAGAAACAACCGACAACCCGTTCCAATAAAAGAAGAGAATAGGAAGGAACCGATTACCCAAGTTGTAAGGGTGGGTCCAGAAGGGGCGAGCATCGGCCAGTGGTGGTGTGAGCAGGGTGTGAGCAGTGTTGATGGAAGCAAGCGGGCGTCGTCGTCAAGGGCATCACCAGGGGGCAAGCACCATCCAGTAGGGGTACAAGTGCCATCTAGCAACGGGACGGGACGAGCGGCGACCAGCGGTGTCGAGAGTGAGCGTCTAGGGGCGAGCGATGTCTAGTGGTGGGACGAGCGGCTACCAGTGGTGGGATGAGGTGAGCATCGTCGAGGGCAAGTGTTTGGGGGCGAGCGGCGAGTGGTGGGACAAGGCGAGTGGTGCCGTGGGTGAGTGTCTAGGGGCAAGCGGCGTCCAACGGAGGATGAGCAGCGACCAGTGACCAGCGGCGGGATGAGGCGAGCGGCGTCGAGGGCGAGAGCGTCTGGGGGCGAGCGGCGTCCAGCAAAGGACGAGCGGCGATTGCCTACCAGCAGTAGGACGAGGCGAGCGGCGTTGAGGGCGAGCGTTTGGGGGCGAGCGGCGTCCAGCGGAGGGAAGAGAGAAGACCGGCGACTAGCGGCGTCCAACAGAGGGATGAGGTGAGTAGCGTCGAGGACTGGGGTTGGGCAGAGAAAGGGAGAAGGGTAAAACAATTGAAGCGTGAAGACGAAGAGGGCTTTTACTTTTTAGGTTTAGGGTAGGAACCCTAATCGGTTCCGGTTCTGATTCCTCATTGAACCAGAACTGGAACCGAAACCTGCTAGTTCCCACAAAAAGGGAATCGGGAATTGGAACCGGCCTCCCTAGAACCGGGAACGGGATTAGAACCTCCTGTTCAGTTCTCCGGTTCCCGGTTCTGCCCGGGAACCACGCTCACCCCTACTCACTTGAAATGAAGCAACATAAAAAAATCACATATTAAAGTTCTTCACACGAATAGAAAATGGACACGACATACACTGTCCAGCCTATATGCAAGAAAAATGGGAAAAAATGAATAAACAAGCGCAATTACCAGAGTGAATGAGGAACGGTAATAAAACTAGTCGGAGAGGGAGGTTGAAACGTCAGAGGTGAGGACACAGGCTTTACTGCCAATGTAATGAAGGTTACCGTTGCGATTACAAGGGAGGAACTTGTACCCATAGCTAGAGAGGAGCTTGATGGTGGTAGTGGCGACTGTGGCGAGAGCAGAGCGGGGTTTAGGGTTTGCAAAGGACCAAGACACCTAGCAATTGTCCTAATACCAAGTCAAGACAACCACCTAACTTTCCCATGGAGGTTGTATGCAGTGTCGTCATACAAACTACGTCACATCCTTGTGGTGACGTATAGCATTCTCGACTTCAATCACATCTTTAAGTCGTGGCCGAAAGAGTCTTTGTACAGAAGATGTCCTTGCGTGACATATGAACATTAAGTTCTCTATAATTTCATGCATAAATTCACATGTATAGCTCGAACTGTTTCATGGGCTCCATGTTCTCCTTAGCTTTCATTGCTACTTTGCACAGTGAATGAGACGGCTGGAGTTAGGTTTTGATAGTTAAATTGGCTATGACAACTGATGTAGCAAGGACAATAGTTTAACTTATAGCATGGCCTGGACCAAATAAAACCATGGGTGATATTGGCTAAGGGTGAGCATGGTCCGATGGGTGTCCGATGGGCGGTTTCCACCTAGGAATCAGGAACCACCCACTAAGGACCAGTTCTAAAAAATTGGAACCGAAACCCGCCCGTTGACTCCACGAATCTACCTAGGAACCGGACAAAACCGTTAGTCTGGTTCCTGGGTAGATCCATGGAACCGATCCCCAATCCTTATACAATTGCATTCAATAAATAATTTTCATGGTGAATCTAGTTTCTATTAGAGCACCCAAGCTTGTTTGGCCTTATACTTGGGTTGAATTGCAAGCCATTGATTTTGATTAAGGATTGAAACTATAGGGCGGAACAAATAAACAATACTTGTTACCAAAAAACTTAATTTCTTCGAAGGTCATGGTATGGTCCTCTTAAGATTTCCCAACATTGGAAATACGTGGAGAATTAGACTTCACGTTGAAAGTCTTAACCTTCACAGAAGTTAAAACATTAATCGCTTAATCTATCTTTTTTGAACGTCGATCTAATTTAATCATGAGAATGGCTAAAACGAGCTGTGACTCTTAATTTCGTATTATGATGACAAAGCGCTACAACAATTATGAACATCTCCAATCAATTGTCTCATTCATCTACTTTGTTTATTTTATTTTGGTTGAGAAAGCAAGTAAATGGATTATTAAAATTTAAAAAAAAAAATAGAGGGTTAATCCTATTACACACCCAAGAGATAAAGTTAGTCAATAATATCGAATAAGTACAAAGATACATATATTTACATGTATATATATATATATATATATATATGGTTGAAAAACTACAAAATAATTAAGTAATTGAAATTGAAAATTATATATATATATATATATATATATATATATATACTTGGTCTGGTCCGAATGGGTAGGCAGGCGGTTCCAGGTCTAGAATTGAGAATTGGATTGGTACTCATCGGTTCCACTAAATTGGAATCGGGAATCAGACTGCCCTCATGGGAACTGCCAATTCTGGTCCGGTCCAATCAGGTTCCGGGTGGTCTAAGTAGTTTCTGATTCTTTTGCACACCCTTATTATGACAAAGTAGCCTTTCTTTGTGGCAATTCAACCATCCCCTATATGTCATTTTAGCACACATAAGAAGCTTGATTAATTGTGAATACACAGGATGGTAAGAAAAAGTAACAAAATTGGGCAAAGCTAGTGAGGAAAATTGTCCAAAAATCATAAACCTATTGTATAATGGCCAATTTAGTCATAAATTTTTTAATAACTTACTAATTCAGTCCTAAACTTTTTAATTGTATCAATTTAGTCATAAACCTTTAAATAATTTGCCATACTAGTCCTACACCTTTTAACAATTGCCAATTTAGTCATTTCGGTTAATTTTAGTCGATTATCGCAAACGTGGTGACCTAGTCAGCACCAGTCATCCTACGTGATGGGACTGGCGCTAACATGGATAATTCTTTAGCTTTTCAAAAAATTCTGATTTTTTTCTTTTTTCTAATTTCCCCTCTTTTTACACAGGGCCAGCGAGGCCCCCGACTACTAGGCAAGAGTCGGTGACATTTGCTAGCCCTTAGGTGAGGGCCACTAAATGTGCGTTTGGTAACGTTTCTGTTCAAAAATTGGTTTAGGGAACAGAAATAGAAAAAACTATTTTTGTTCCAAGAAACAATTTTTGAAAAGAAAAACACGTTTGACAAATTTGTTCTTAAAATAGAAAAAGAACAAGAACATGTTTGATAAACTTGTATAAATTTTTTGTTTCTTTTAATTTTTAATATTTTTATTTTATTTTTATTTTTCCTTTTTCCTTTTTTATTTTTTTCTTCCTTTTGGCCGGTCGTTGGCCTCGGCCATCGTTGGCAACCGGCCGACAAGGGCTGGCGGCTTCACCTGGCCATGGCAAGGCTTATTGACCCCGGTGAGGCTCGGCCTCACTGAAGGCCGGCAACGCTTCGGCGAGGTTGCCAGCCATGGCCGAGGCTGGTGACTGGCCAAAGAAAAAAGAAAAAGAAAAAAAGAAGAAAAGAAAGAGAAGAAAAAAATAGGAGAGAGAAAAATTGTTTCTCAGAAGTGTTCTAGGAACAAGAAACAAGAAAGAAATTTGTTTTCGGGAACAAAATAATAGATTTGGAACAAAAACACAAACAAATGCGTTTCTATTCTTTTTTTATTCTTCGGAACAAAAAAAACATAAATTGTGTTCATGACCAGAAAAAAAGAACACAAACAAACAGGGCCTAAGCCTTCGCCTGCGGCCAGCAAGGGCTTCATGGCCCTTACCTAGGGCCTTGCGGGGGTCATTGTCACTTGCCAAGGGCCTAGCAAAGGTTGCTGGCTTTTGGCAAGTGGTGTCGCTGGCCTTGTGTAAAAAGAGGAAAAGAAAAGAAAAAGGAAAGAAAAAATTTAGATTTTTAATTAAAAAAATTGTCCACATTAGCACCGGTCATGCCACATTGACTAGGTCACCATGTTCGCGATGTCTGACCAAAATTAACCATAATGACTAAATTGGCAATTTGTTAAAAAGTTTAGTACTAGTTTGGCAAATTGTTGAAAATTTTAGGACTAAACTGGCACAATTAACAAGTGTAGATCTAAATTGGCAAGTCATTAAAAGGTTTATAATAGAATTGACAAGATTGAAAGCTTTAGGATTGAATTGGTCGCCATGCAATTAGCTTAGGATTTTTTAGATAATTTTCCCAAATCCGGTGAAATCGATGAAGAGAAAGTTTTGCAATTAGCCAATTGAGTACTTGTAATGTTAAGATCATGGATTGTAACGGGGTTTGAAGAAGATATGTCAATCCCATTTGTATCAATGCTAGATTTTTTTTTTTATATGAAAAAACTACTTCTTATTTCATTAAGGATGGACCCTATCACATGATAGTGGCTTCATAGCAAATAAGCTCTCAAAGAGGAGAGGGGGAATAGAACACCAGTCTTGTGGAAGGGCTTTACATTTATGGGCCTTAACAATGGAGTCCGCAAGCTTTCTTCTTCCCTAGGACAATGGGCTAGCTTTAGATAAGGATATCAAGACTGAAGTGTCTTGCATTTGGCGATGAGCGCATGGACTACTCAGGAGAAGAAAGAGTCACATGCGAGAGAATCTATTAGACTTAGATTGTCCAACTTGAGAGTAAAGTTTAGTTTATATTTTGTTGAGAAATAATAGAGAGTTTGAAGAAATTTGTTATGGCAGATGCGAAAACTATGATGAAATTAAAACTAAGAAAAATGAAAAAACACCAAATATACATGGAAACTCTTGCTGAAAAAATAATAATAGGGAAAGGAGAAATAAAATCCTCTATAGAAATTCAAGATTACAAAAGGTGGCTATAAAAAGCTAAGACTCTTTTTGTCTCAACTTTTTGACCTAATAAGTTGGGAAAAACAATATTTATATTACCCTTAAGCCCTAACGTTGTCCCAAGCCCATAAAGAATTCAAGACATACTCAACGACATGCAATGGTTTCGACTTGAAGAGCTGAAAAAGCCTCCACTCTCTGTGCAAACCAATCAATCGATCTACCCTCAAAGTTGTGGCAAACGCAAGCTATTGAGCCTTCAGATGATCCTTCGTGGAAAGATCCGTCAATGTTTAGCTTCAGTATTCCTTTTCTCGGTGGTGTCCATCTCATGGATGACTCACTTGGGTCCCCCCCCCCCCTCTCTTATTCAAGTATCATGGCTAGATTGGAGTGCTGGGGAGAGTTGCAACACTACAGAAGTCTATAGCAATGTGATCCTTTGAACTGTTAATGACGTGCAATCAACACATCGCTAGAAATTACTCAATGAATGAAAATGACTTTGGCTATCGTGAAACTATAGAGTGAGTAAATTGTCAGTCGAAGAGTTTGTTACCACCGGTTGATAGTAATCCGATGAAGCGTGCAAAATTAAACTTTTGACTCATATACATCAATTTGATTTACTGACAAAATCCTTCATTTTTATTAAAAATGACATGAAAATACGTTTCATCATCTTATATCAACTAATTTCTAATTCTCATATATATATGAGAGACATCTGCGGAATTATAATAATCTAATGAAGACAAATGTCTACATGCATAAACCGCAGCTTGCTGATGTGCTTGGCAACTACCTATGCAAGCAAGGCACATGAGGTGTGGTCGAAGTTGCCGATTCAAGGGAATTTTGACACGAGACAGTGACCATTTTCCCACGTTGTCCATGTAAGAGTTTTCCTGATGTGGGCTACATTAGTTGAGATTGTAATTTACCATTTTATGGGGTTGGTCTAATAAAATAAGACATAAGTTTTTCTTAATAGTCGAATATGGGCTTGACTTGTGTGGACAGAGTTGGGCCTGGCTTGTGATGAGAGGGTCCATCCAAAACTCTATAAATAGTGCTAAGATTCCTTTTCTAGCTCTCATTCTTCCACAAACATTCTCTCACCTCACATAAGACAAGCTATGAGTGACGGTCTCATCAAGCTAGGAACCATGGGTCATAGAGGAGAAGATCCTTAGCATCGAAGTATTGTATCATCGCCATCCCACATAAAGAATGCTGAATTTCAAATCAAGTGCAAAGATCTTTGTCTTCTCCTCCAATATGTTTGAGTTTCTAGCTATATCGATCTTGGAATGTCATTTCGACGGCTAACATTTGGTATCAGAGCTGGCATAACCTAGAATTCAAACGTAGGGACTTTTCCCTATTTTGAATATTTTATTCGTTGAAACTTGATTTCGATCACATATTCAAATTCGTCTTATTGAGCCAAGGTTTCGGTGGGTGGCATGCCTCTAGCAAAGGCCAAACCTACCGCCTACGGCCATTTTGGACTTGACTTGGCTCAGGAACGTTTTGCTTGCTTTCATCATTTTTGATCAGATGAAAGTAAATTTTGATCACATATATGAATTCCTCTTGTTGAAACGAAGATTTTGATGGGTGGAATGCCTCCAAAAGAGGCAAGAAAATTGCCTCACATGCCTACACAAGCTTAGGTGATGCTGGGAGTCGACGCCACGCGCCGCCGCGCGGCCTCACGACGCCTGCTCATGCGCCCAGCACGTGAACCGCCTTAGCGGGGATGACGTCATCCAAGACATCATCCCACTGACCTCACCACCACCTTGGCAGTGATGACGTCATTCCATGGTGGGTGATGTCATTGGTGACGTCATTCCACGGGCGGATTGACCCAAGCTGGTTTGTCTAGGTTGACTTGACCCATGTTGACTGTTGACTCGACCAGATTTGACTTGTCGGACCCATGGTTGGTCGAGCCATTGATCGGTCAAACTCATCAGACGTAGCCGGACCGGCTTTTAGGCCGGCTCAAGTATGCCAGTGCATGTAGCTTGCACGCCATGCACTCTAGCAACGTGTGAGGGCATGTGGGGTCCATTCAGTGCATGGTTGACACCGTTGTGCTCGTATGGAATTCCTCTACACTTTGATATATTTATTTTACATATTTGATGCCTTTAAGGATATGAAAATGCATGTGGAACCCTATGTACGTGTATTTTTTGGGTATTTTTCATGTATTTCTTTATGGTTTCGAAAATACGTTGTAAGCTTCACACAAGGAATGTGTAAAGCATTGATGTATTGATAATATGTATAAGGTTCAGCATGTATCAATGAATGGAGCAATGTAATTAGCACGACATATGATTTAGTGACAAATTGCCCCTATCATCAAGTCTAAAATCACATGCATAAGGTAGATGTGAGACATGAAGTTTATATCCTTGATATGAGAAAGCTTTAATTATTCAATTGGGTTGTAACCACCAAAGTGGTACACTTAATTAGATTTGAGAAATATAGGTCTCATATTGTGATAAGATGTCTCTTGTTCTGGTGCGTGGTCATACTCCCAAATGAGGTGATTGTGTGTTAATTCATGGAGGAATGCATGTACAGCATATGGTTGAGGAGTAATTGACTCCAGTGGTTCATATACCCAGAGGTGATGAATTCGTAAAATGTTAGAATATATTCTCATGACCGTTATTATGCAGAGATTGTACAATTGCATGTTATATATTTTGCCCAAAGATGTTTACATGATGATAGGTATAGCTCTCGGGACATGTACTTAAATGGTTTTCAAGTTACACAGTACTCATATGATGTCAATTGTCACATTCTCTGTAATGGCAACTCTATTATGATTGAAATTCAACTAGGTCAAATTTTAAAGTAGTGAAATGAGAATTATCTATTTGGGATGAAGCTAATAGATGTTTACATTGCTCTCATTAAGAATAAGTTAGTAATCTGATAGTTGGTGATATGGAATTAGAAAGTATTTTGCTACTTAGGAAAAAATTATTTATGAAGTGTCCCATTTCTTGAAAATGGTTTACCAGTTGACTGCACTACTAAAAGAATGATGAAAGCCTTGTTAGCTTGAAATTGTGTCTTATCTAATGTCAAGATTGGGATACATGTAAGGACTCTTTAACATAAGGCATGATGGTTCTAATGAGGTTAAGGATTACGTCCTAAGGATGGTAGATTTGAAGTCCAAAATCATACTCATAAAGGAATTCATAAAACCATTGGTATTCTGACAATCTGGTTCGAATATAGCATTCTTTAAGAGATATGGTGTCATTTACTACCCTTGTAGGAAGAAATGACACATAAGGAACGCTTTATTGAATATAAAGCTTGGTTGTCCAAGTGTGAGTCTAGAGTTAATGATTCCTTAGCATTCCTTTATGAATCCAATTCCTATCGAAAGTCACATCTGGTTTTTGATGGCTAGATAGCGGTGCAACATCAATGTTGTTTACCATAAGGGGATTCATAAATTTAAAGAAGCCAAATCAGGATGAATCATAACTCATCATGGGAAACAATTTATAACGACAAGTCAGTTTGAGATGATGTTTTAATTTTGTACTCTGGATTATGGATTCTAGTTTGCATTTGATGTTGAGAAGCACCTCTATGTACCTTCCTTTAGATGCAACTTAGTTTCCTTATCATGTTTGAAGTAAAAAACAATGCTATATCCATGTTTTCCAAGTCAAATAAAGTTGGGTGTTACAATGTGTCAAATGGATTGTACCAATTGTGTTAATCTCCCAACAATATGTATGTTGTTTGTACAGTTAAAAAGATTGTTTCCAATAGATCCTACTTAAGGAATAGTCTTATTTATTATAGCATAAACGTCTTGATCATATGTCTAGAGAAATGGTAGAAAGATTGATAAGGTTGATATTTTGTCTACTCTTAAAGGCTACCTAAAGATTTATGCAAACTATTATAGAAGTAAGATAATTAAGATAAAGAAGAAAACTGCAGTTTGAAGTCTTGATCTATTGGAGGTCATTCACATTGATATGGTAACATTGTATTGAAATTTTCATTTCAACACAGTCATTGACAACTATATATTTTTTTTTATTAGAGAAAAGTTCAAATCTTTCGATAGATTCACATTATTTCGTATTAAAGTCAAAAAACAGTTGGGGTAAATCTTAAAGATTATCAGATATGACCGCAGTTGTGAGTATTTTGACAAATATGACAATGCTAGAAAGCTTAAGAGGCCATTTGTCAAATATTTGGAAGATTCTAGGATGGTAACTTAGTTTACTATGCTCGAAAATCTTGAACAAATTGGTGTAGTTGAAAGGCATAATTGCACCATAATAAACATGATAGTGAGTATAATTACTAGGACTAATTGATTGGGTTTTCTATGGGGGTGAAATAACCCAATATGCATTGAAGCACATTTCTACCAAAAGATGTTACATTGACTCGTTTTGAGTTGTGGGCTGGATGTAAACCTAACTTGAACCGTCTTAAGATTTGGAGCGTCCTACAGAAATGTAGTTATATAATCTAACATTAAGTTAGTTGGAATCCAGAACCACTCGGTGTTATTTCGTATCTTACCTAGGTCATTTGAAGGGATTTCGATTTATGATCCTAATGGATGTACAAGAATTATGGAATCACAGATAGCGAAGTTTCTAGGATTTGACGAAACTGTTAAGGATAATTGCTCTTAAACTATTAAAGATAATAGTATGGTAGGGACCATTGCATCTTTATCTTTTCTTATACATACAATTGTGGAGTTTTCTACACCAACTAAGCCTATTGAGGTTCAGAATACTGTTATTGATACAATTCCTGATGAAGTTTGTCAAGCCTCTTAAGTGCAGGATGAAGTGGTTGTAGTAACTGCACTTAGGAGATTAACCAGGGAAAGACATTCGGTTATACCACTAGACTATATAGTTTATTTGTGAGAGCATAACTACGATATTTACTGCATGGTCGATCTAGTGATTTATATATATAAATGCTATTTCTTGTCCTTGTTAGATTTGTGGTTAGATGCGATAAATGACGAGATGCAATCTATGAAACATGATAGTGTTTGGGAACCTAATGAATTGGTTGAAGGTCACAAGCACATCTACTACAAATGGGTGTACGAGACCAAAAGATTCTAAAGGAAATATTGAAAAGTTTAAACTCAGACTACTAGTGAAATGTTTCACTCAAAGAGAAACTTAGTCTTTTCTAATATGGTATTAGTAGCTCATTTTGACATGGAGTTACACTAGATGGACGTTAAAACTACTTTTCTAAATGGAGACCTTGATGAGAAAGTCTATATGGTGCAACCTGAAGGTTTTGCAGCAGATCATTTAGATATACTTTATGTTAGTGCGCTTGAAAGTATTATATATGCTCAAGTTTGCACTAGACTAGACATCGCCTATATAATATGACTTTTAGGCAGATATCAGTCGAATCCATGACACAATTACTGAGTTACTGCCAAGATGGTCTTGAGATACAAAAAAGGAATAAGAGATCATATATTGATTTAGAGATATGTCCATGATTTGCAATTGTTAGCATAGAAAATTGATAATAGGATATATCTTAATGTTAGCAGGAGGTGCAGTATCATGGAAAAGCAAGAAACAGAAATCTATATTATCATCTACCATGCAAGTGGAGTTTATAGCATGTTCTTAAGCTACCACTCAAGCTGTTTAGCTTTAGAACCTCATTAGTGAGTTGACCATATTTGATTTTGTGAATAGACCCATACGGTTGTACCAAGACAATAGCCATTTTAGTGTTGTTTATCAGCAACAATAAATGTTTTGAGGGGTCTAAACATATAATGGTCGAGTTTTTGACCATAAAGAAATGATATTGAATGCTAACACTATAGGAGAGCATATTTCCACAGATGATATGATTGCAGACCCACCAACTAAAGACCTTCATCTTTGTGCACTTGAGCTGCATGTCATAAACATGGGCTGAGAAGTATCATTGGATGCTGCTATTTAGTGGAAGCTATTTTAATTTTACTCTAATAAAACTTACATCTGTGTATTGTTACATTTAGTAACATTTTGACATATATAGGCTTTTACATTCAATAAAGTGTTCATAAATGTGTTGTCACCATATTGAGCTGATTATATGTAATGGAAATCTCAAGGTATCGTGTAAGCTTTAAGTGAAGGCTGTGGGCATTCGATTATCAACCTTGAGCATATGTCTTGATTACACATAAAGAAATGTTAACCATAAAGATAAGACATATGTGAGTTCATTAGAATCATAAAAATATTCTCTAGTGGCACATCTAGTTTCTTGTGACACTTAAGAGAATAGTGACTGACAAAGGAGATAACACATAAAGTATTACTCTTTATGAGGTGTTATTCATTTTCCACAACCATATTGAATCAATATGAGTAAAGTTGATAGCACTTGTGACCATGGAAGGCTTTGTGTGAGTACATGCAGTTACCATCATGATTCGGTATTTAAAACTTTATGGGATATGATTGACTATTAAAAATTGTCACTAAACCAACATAAAGGTGTGCACATACTGTACAGTCTCAATTAACATAGCTCAAGTGGGAGGATGTAAGAGTTTTCCTAATGTGAGCTACATTAATTAAAATTGTAATTTATCGTTTTACAGGGGTGGTCTAATAAGGTAAGACATAAAGTTTTCTTAATAGTTGAATATAAGCCTAGCTTGTGTAGGTTGAGTTGGGCCCGTCCAAAACTCTATAATTAGTGCTAAGATCCCTCATCTAGCCTTCATTCTTCCATGAACATTCTTTCACCTTACATAAGGCATGCTATGAGTGGTGGTCTCATCAAGCCAGGAACCGAGGGTCATAGAGGAGAAGATTCTTAGCATTGAAGCATCGGATCGTCGCCATTCTACATAAAGAACGACAGATTCCAAATCCAATACGCAAATCTTATCTTCTCTTCCCATATGTTCGAGTTTCTAGCTATGTCGATCTTGAAATACTGTTTCGACGGCCAACAGTCCAATATGATACTCGAGCAACCTCGGCTGCAATAGTTGAGTGTGATGGCTTGATCCATAGCACTAGTCCCTCGAAAGTCGGTGAACGTCGCGTTGCTCACTGTTGAAGAAAAATCCCTTGAAGTTTTGAAGTTAACAAAACAGCCTCGTCAGTAAAGTTTGAAGAATCCAAGACTCAGTTGGTTCAGTCTGAAGACAGTCAGACCCAAAGTTCAGTCTGAAGTTTTTCCGTCTGAAGACAGTCAGACCCAGTTACAATCTGAAGATCTCTAGACCCAAAAATCTAAGTCTGAAGACAGTTTGCGATTTTGCCAGGCTGACAGCAGGTTATTCTTATGGTTAAGGAAATTAAGATTTGGATATTATATTCCCTAATTTATCAATGAAATATCTCTGGCTGTGATTGTGAGCTCGGAAGATTTATTCTTTGGAATTTATCTGTTGAAGTTCAAGCGAATTTTTGGAAGGATCTAATTTTGGAAACTCAAGATCCTGATTGTATGGGCGACCAGGATTGATGAGCTATTTTCTACTTATATTTTCGACAACGTGAAGATCACTTAAATTGATTCAGTCTAATGGGTTGATTGGATGAATTCTTGGAAAGTGCCAACGGGTATGGAGGCATGAAGGTTATTTAAGGTGGGTCGGAGTTGTTCAAAAAATGAGAGAGAACTGACAGAAAAATTTTGATGTTAGAACCTCTGAAATCTCTTGTTCTCTAAAATCTCTCGTGCTCAAAATTGTGTATCAAAGAGAGTCACTTATATTGCGAAACAGCAAGAAGCTGCTGGAGAGACTTTATATTGAAGAAGTCTAGTTCGTCAATTGTAATAGCTCTCATTTACTACATAGTGATCACAGCCAATTGGTTGCCAGTGTGGAGAGTGGACGTAGGCTTACAATAAGCCGAACCACTATAATCCTTGTGTCTACTTTCTCTTACCCTACTCTATTTATTTTATGGATGCATGATTTAATTATATTTGATGTGATTTTCATATTAAAGTTCATTTCGTGAAAGAATTGAGAAAGAATTGTATAAACACTTATTCACCCCCCTCTAGGTGTATTCACTAGCCTCTATCAATTGGTATTAGAGCTTGGTTGCTTATTTATTGGAAGTGTTTATTATTTCTAAAGCTTAAGATCTATGGCTAGTATTATGGCTCCAGGTTTGATTGAAGGCCAAAGCAATACCAGACCTCCTTACTTCGATGGCAAGGAATACAATGTTTGAAAAAACAAGAAGAAGGCATTCCTACGATCCAAAGATCCACAGGAATGGAATGTAGTAGAAAGAGGAATTATTCCTCAAACTGCATCATCCACTGGAAAAGAAATAACTGATGGAGCGGGATTACCACAAGCTGAAATTTCTAAGAGACAAGCCCTTGATGCAAAAGCTATTTACCCTCTATATTGTGCATTATCTCCTACTGAGTATAACAGAATTTCATCTTGTGAAACAGCTAAAGAAGTTTGGGATAGATTGCACGTCACTTATGAAGGAACAGATCGAGTCAAAGAAATAAAGATCAATATCCTTCTTGGACAATATGAAGCCTTTAAAATGAAGCCAGGAGAATCCATCACGGATATGTTTAGTCGATTTACAGAAATTGTAAATGGCTTAGCTTACCAAGGACAGCCAATCTCAGGACCAATGAAGGTCAATAAGCTGTTGAGAGGACTCTCCAAAGATTGGAATCACGTCAAGACATCCATAAGAGAAACACAAAGGATTATGCCTATTTCGGTAGATGAGTTGGTCGGCACACTTCAATTATATGAAGTCGAGCAATTCAATGAGAACTTTGACACTAAAGGTAAGAAGTCAATTGCTTTAAAATCTAATGATGATTCGGATGTTACAGATTTTGAAGAAGACATGGATGACGAGGAGTTAGCACTTCTGATTAGAAAATTCAGAAGGTTAAATAGAAAAAGGGAGAAGGTTCAATGGAAGGAGACAAAACAATTAAAGATTTCAAAAGAAGCCAAATGAAGAAGAAGAAGACACCAATAAGGATGTTGTTTGTTTTGAATGCAAGAAAAAGGGGCACATTAGACTCAACTGTCCCTTATTAAAGAAAAAGAAAGAAAAACCAGAAAGGTTCAAGAAAGCACTCAAAGCTGAAACATGGAGTGACACTGAATGTGAAGAGAGTGATGAAGAATATGCCAATATCTGTCTTATGGCTAACTCAGACCCAGACTCAGATTCAGATTCAGACTCAAAGCTCAGACTTAGACTCAAGTAGTGGTGTCAAGGTTAGAAATCTAAAAATTCCTATCAAAGTGTCAAATTATATTGATGAACTTCGTATCAGTCTTAAAGGCTCTCTTAAAAGGATTTCTGAATTAAAAAGGGAGAATTCAAAATTGAAACAACAAGAAAAGACTGGTTGAAAAGGTTGAAGATCTAGATAAAAGTCTTGCTATTTCAAAAGTAAATGAAACCGTGCTTTCAAAAGAAAATGCTTGCTTGAAAGAAGACTTGTTAAAAGTCACAAAGAAATTTTCAATGGGTTCTGAAAACCTGAATAAAATTCTTTCTATTCAAAGACCTTACTTTAATAAATCTGGTCTAGGAATGACACATGAAACCGTTCCTTTGATTGATTTTCCAAAGGTAAAAGAAAGAATTAAGAATGGGCCTACAAAATCTTTTTACAAGGATCATTTCAAAAAGGTTTTTGTAAAACCTGTAGGTAGAAATGCCCTTACATGTTCAAAGTGCAAAAGTGTAGAACATTTTGAGAAAGAATGTCCCAAAGTTTGGAGACCTGTTAAGAAGAGTTGGGCAAAGATTGTTTATGGTACAACAATGATGGACCCAAGAAAGTTTGGGTACCAAAGAAGACTTGAGTTTTTCATTTAAATGCAGGTCACTATTAAGAAGAAAATCAAGTGGTATTTGGATAGTGGCTGCCCAAGACACATGACGGGAGACTCAAATTGTTTCACAAAACTCTCTCATGTAATTTACTAAATTTGCAAAGAAAATTCAAATTGAGAAAGGATATGTAATTTCAAGTATTCGAACTGATCATGGTGGTGAATTTGAAAATCATGAGTTTGCTAAATATTGTGATGACTATGGTATTCAACATAATTTTTCATCCCCATACACTCCACAACAAAATGGAGTTGTAGAAAGGAAAAATCGTTCTTTGCAAGAAATGGCAAGAACTCTTTTGATCGAAAGTAATATTTCTCCTCATTTTTGGGCTGAAGCTACATCAACTGCTTGCTACATTATAAACAGAATTTTTCTAAGACCTATCTTAGAGAAAACACGTTATGAACTATTTAAAGGTAAAAAACCTATTGTCTCTTATTTTCATGTATTTGGATGTAAATGCTTTATCTTAAAGAATTCTAGTGATCAAATTGGTAAGTTTGAAGAAAAATCAGATGAAAGAATTTTCCTTGGCTACTCAATGACAAGCAAAGCCTTCAGAGTTTTCAACAAACGTACTCAGACTGTGGAAGAATCTATGAATGTAAAGTTTGAAGATTCAGTTCAAATTCAGACTCATCCTGAAGATTATGAGTCTGGCCAAGCATCTACAAATTCAATTGAAGAAAATCAAATCTCAGACACTTAGTCGCAAGACAAATCAGCAACTCAAATTGAAACAGAATCGCATCAAAATGACAAACCAATTACAAATTGGAAGCATAAATCCAGTCACCCTGCTGAACTCATCATTGGAAACATTAATGAAGGAGTTTGTACAAGATCCAAAAGGCATAAAGAATCTAGTGCTCTAGCACTTGTTTCTAAGATTGAACCCAAAAACATAGAAGATGCATTGAAAGATGAAAGCTGGATTGAAGCCATGCAAGAAGAATTGAATCAATTCAAAATCAACAACGTTTGGGAGCTAGTTCCTAAACCAAAAGGTAAATCAATTATCGGTACCAAATGGGTTTTCAGGAACAAGCTTGATCAACAAGGAAAAGTGGTGAGGAATAAAGCAAGACTTGTGGTAGAAGGTTACACATAAGAAGAAGGCATCGACTATGATGAAACCTATGCTCCGGTGGCAAGGTTAGAAGCTATAAGATTACTTCTTGCTTTTGCTTGTTTTAAAAATTTCAGGTTATTCCAAATGGACGTGAAAAGCGCATTCCTAAATGGAATTATCCAAGAAGAAGTCTATGTGGAACAACTACAAGGATTTGAAGATCCAAGAAAACCAAACTTTGTTTTCAAGTTGAAGAAAGCTTTGTATGGCTTAAAGCAAACACCTCGAGCTTGGTATGAAAGGTTAAGTAATTTCTTAATTCAAAGTGGTTTCTCTAAAGGTAAAGTAGATACTACCTTATTTATCAAAAGAGAAGGCAAGGATTTTATACTTATTCAAATTTATGTTGATGATATAATATTTGGTTCTTCTACTGCAAGAATTTTTCGAGTTACATGCAGAATGAATTTGAAATGAGCATGATAGGTGAATTGAACTTCTTTGTGGGACTTCAAGTCAAACAATCAAAAGAATGAACTTTTATCCACCAAGAAAAGTATGCAAAGGACCTTATCAAGAAGTTTGGAATGGAGAATTGCAAGAAAACAGAAACTCCTATGTCAAGCTCATCAAAATTGGATAAAGATGAAGAAGGAAAGAGTGTAGACCAAAAGCTATATAGGAGTATAATCGGTTCACTTCTTTACTTTACAGCATCTAGATCTGATATTCTATTTAGTGTTTGCATTTGTGCTAGATTTCAATCTAATCCTAAAGAATCTCACATGACTACTGTGAAGCGTATCATTAAATATGTTGCAATTACATCTAAGCTAGGTTTATGGTATTCCAAAGAAGGAGATTTTACTCTCCTTGGATATTTTGATGCTGACCTTGCTGGTTGTAGAGTGGATAGAAAAAATATTACAGGTACTTGTCAACTATTGGGAAACAGGTTGGTATCTTGTTTATCAAGAAAACAGGGTACTGTAACTCTTTCAACCGCTGAAGCAGAGTACATAGCTCTTGGAAGTTGCTGCTCTCAAATTCTATGGATACAACAACAACTGAGAGACTTTGGAGTTGAAGAAACATCTACAAAAATCAAATGTGACAACACAAGTGCAATCAACCTCACAAAGAATCCAATACTTCATTCAAGAGCGAAGCACATTGAAATCAAGCATCATTTCATTAGAGATCATGTTCAAAATGGAGAAGTAAGAATCAATTAGCAGACATATTCACAAAGCCCCTAAAAAAGGCTCATTTTGAATCAATTCGCTCAAAATTGAATATCACAAGACTTGAAGATGTTCAGACTCAAAATTAAAGTCTTGAAAAGCTCAGACTCAACGCAAGGTCTGAAGGCGTTCAGACTTAATGTAAGGTTTGATGGTGGTGCTCAGACTCAAAGGTAAGGTCTGAAAGAGTTCAGACTATGAGGTAAAGTCTAAACACTCTCAGACTTTGACTTAAAGTCTTTTTACGTATTTTTAAGTTTTTTCTTTTCGTATTCTCTGCAATAAAATTATTTTTGTTAATTGCTTTTTGAAATTTCGAAATCTCTTTTTATTCGAAGTCTGACATGTATTTATGGCAGTTTAATTTTTCAAAATTGCAATTTACTTTTTTGAAATTGGCAGTTTTTATTTTTCCTTTTTGATGACGGTTCAGTATCTCGATTTTATTTTTCCTACTATTTATACTTTCGAATCGTCATCTTCATCCGCTTCAACACTTTTGAAAATCATCTTCTTTTTACTCTCACTTTCAAAACCCTAAAAACCTCCATTACCGTCCCTGTTCCATTACCTTTACTTGACAAAAATTCCATCTTTCGGTTGTGAACAAGTCGCATTTTTGCTTGCGATCCAAGAATGTCGTCTCGAAAGTCTTCAAGGCTTGTCGGTAGGGGACCATGAAGGCAGCAAGAAGGTCCTACAAGGGTGGACCTCACAGGCGAAGAATCTCCACCAAGGGAGACCCAAAGTCAGCATTCCGAGGAACAAATTACTAAAGCAGAACCGGTAAAAACCCTGAAACCAAAAGTTGCTTTTGATTTGTATAGTAGGCTGAAAGTAGGGGGAACAAGCCTAAAAACGATCGAGGACTTTCTAAAAGAAAGAGGATATAAGAGTGAGTATATCTTTTTGCGGGAGATGGAGAAGTTAAAGGTTGTTGAGAAAGGAACTGCTCAAAGAACACTTGAGAACATTACGAGTGATCCTCTTTACAGCACTGTAAGCCAGACTTTAGACGATGACGAGAGACTTTTCTCTCATTTTCAACCACATTTGGGTGTTGCTGTGAACTTAGTTTATCATTCGGGTAATCTTTTTCGGTCTAAAGAGCATGAACGAATGTACACCAAGTTGTTGAAGAGGGGTGTAGTAAATCCGAGAAGTGTGGACTTTGATATTTTAGATTCATTGGAGATCAATCTTAGAGAGAAGTTTGCTAGGATGCAGTTGAAGAAATTCTACATAGATACGACGAATGCCTATCCTGAACTTACGGCATATTTTTATTTGAATTTGTCGTTTCTGGATGCGAATAGGTTGTCCTTTACTTATATGGACAAAGAATATATTGTTGATGTTGACACAATGACTGATGTTGTTGGGGTGGAGAGAAGGAGTTTCCAACCAATAAAAGTTTCTACAGCCTTTGCGACTCTTGAAATTGTGCGTGATCGAAAAGTGGAAGGCAAGATATCCTATTCAAGGATGAATGCCACAAATGTGTTGCTGCACAAGATCGTCATCAACTGCATCAGGTCCAAGACAACCTCAAAGACCGATGTCTCCAAGACTGAAGCTAAGTTGATGTTCGCTCTCAACCAAGGTAGACCCTTTTCACTCCTTCACGTCATCTTATTCCACATGTATCGAACTGTGGTTAAGGACAAGGGTCAATTGCCTTATTCGTCTATCATCACCAAGTTGTTCAGGCATTTCGAAATTCAAGTTCCTGCACCTCTATGCCTGACCAAGTTAAGTTTGATGCTTGTTGGTTACAAGATGGTGATGAAGATGAAGATTTCAGAGCTAAATGCTGCACTGGAAAGATTGAAGGTGAAGACACCCTCAAGGGAGATTACCACTGCTTCTTCAAAGAGAAAAGGCAAAGAACCTATGGCTGAGAAAAAGCGTAGAAAAGTCATCTTGCAAGACGAGAAGGATGAAGAAGATCTTGACGATGCCATGACTTTGTCTACTCTCTCAAAATTGAAGAGCTCAGTTAGCATGAGAACTGATGCTGGAGAGAGAGCAAAGAAAGAAGTAGAGGAGAAAGCAGCAACAGAGAGAGTGAGGAGAGAAGAAGAAAAACAGAGAAAGAAGGAAGAGGAAAGGAAGAAGAAAGAAGAGGAGGAAAGACAGAAAAAAGAAGAAGAACAGAGAGAAGCAGAGGAAAAACAGAGGAAAGAAGAAGAGGAAGCACAGAGGAGTTGAGAAGAGAAGAGGAAGAAAGAAGGAAGAAAGATGAAGAGGAGAGCAGAGCACAGGAAGATATGGCTGCAGGACTCGAGCCATCATTTGCTCAATCTGGGGAAGAGACCGAGAAACATCACTCTGCTGAAATGGAATTTGGCGAGGATTATTCGACTCCACCCACTGGCATGAACATAGGGGGAGTTGCTGCAGATCAGGGAACGATATCGCCATTACATTACAGTGATGTGAGTAGGTCTGGTGCTGATGCTGAGGACATTTATGCATCTTATTTCCCAGAAATGGAAGAATCCTCTCTATCAAGAAGAGAAAGGGCTGAGAAGGATGCGCCAAGTTTTCAAACGCCAAGAACTGATTCTGTTGGCCCAAGCACAGGTAATGCTAACTCGACAGCTTTTACACATTTGCTGGATGTAATGCTGGACCTCAAGAAGCAGATCTTTGGCATGGATTATGAGATAAGGGATCTCAAAAAGGCGATGCTGAGTACTTCCGTGAGCATGCAAGATCAAATCAACGCACTTAGAGCTCAAGTGGATTCAAATGAGAAGAGTGCAGAGTTGATTTCAGTAAAGGAAGCCTTTGCAAATCTTGAGAAGACTGTGTAGAATCTCAGCAAATTTAGTCTTGTTCGCTTGCCCGAAGAGCCCTGATTCCTTTTTCAAACCACTCTTGACCACTCTACCTCCTTTGATGGGACAAAAAGGGGGAGAGTTTTGCAGATTTGAGAGATCGATTTGATTTGATCGAAATCGATTTTATTTTGAACTTTATTTAACTTTATTTATTTCGTTTGGACTGTTTTCATTATTTTTTATTTGGATTTGGTTTGGACTGTCTATTTGAACCTCCATGACCTTATGCTTATTTGATGTTTGGATTATTAGACTTGTGAATTTGCAGGAACATTATATTTGTGAGGATAATTGTTATTGGACTATAATCCTTGTGTCTACTTTTTCTTACCCTACTCTATTTATTTTATGGATGCATGATTTAATTATATCTGATGTGATTTTCATATTAAAGTTCATTTTGCGAAAGAATTGAGAAAGAATTGCATAAACACCTATTCACTCCCCTCTAGGTGTATTCACTAGCCTCTATCACTCACCACCACACACGATGCCTGCATCGACATGCATACATCGCGTCAACATCTAATGTCAAAAAATCAACAAAGGAACTTTAACCTTAATAATACTGGTAGATAAAAGGAATCTTGCGGGTCATGGAAGCTTTTACTGCTGCCTCATAATATAACGCTCGACAAGAAAACGTTATAAATTGTTAGTTATTTAGCCTGCAATGTTACATAAAGGTGTTTGCAACTTCCTTGCCAGAATACCGTATTCTCTTAAGCTACTGCGGCACCATGAAATTGGTTGATGATGATTGGATTCATCACTACGTTGAGGTTGGTGTGTTCGAAAACAATATTCTTGGCATGTCCTGAACCTCCCTGTATGTTTATAAAGAAGAGAAGATAGGTCAGTAGGAGCAAAAAGAAAAGAGTAACAGATCTATGTAATCGTGTTCGTTCTTCATTGAGATCTATCGTCATTTATCTTTAAGCTGGAGCCCATGATCACCTGCCATGTCTTGATCCCCGCTCCATTCATAGTTCCAGTGTAGATGCAATGCTGCACTTGTACCTGCTCGACTGTGTTGTAGGCTCCATGCACACCTAAGCTTCCAACACTAAATATATATATAGAGACAACGAATCATATTTCAAATGCATATGTCCTAACTATTAGTTTGGATCAAATTAGGCACATCTCGGCCATAACAATAACATGACAACTGACCTTATACCACGGTTAAGTCCGCACAAGACTCCAGTGATATTAATATTGCGCTCCACCATTTATAGCAATGCAATCATCCCCTATATTGCATAGCATTCTGCAACATATTATCGCCATATACAGAAGAAAACTTTACTGCAATATAATTAGAGCTCATGTACCTGTTTGAATATTAAGGTCATGGATGTTAAGGTGGTTGCTGCTGGAAACGATGATTCCATTTATGTTAGGGCTAGTTTCAGGTGCAGTTATTTGGAGATTGGAGATGGTACCGCCTTTACAACCCCTAATAGAGATGTGATTCCTTGGACTGTTAATGTGCTGCAGTCAAATTAGCACCAGATTGATGCAATGGAAAAAGGATTAGGCTAGCGAACGTAGTTTTCTTGTTATTCTCAGCCACAAAAGGAATTGGAAAAGTAGACCTAATAATGTAGTGCAAGCAGAAGTTCCAAGATTTATGGAGACGTAGAACATCATATAAGTTATTATGCTCTCATATCCATCACCATGTTGGCTAAGAGAAAAATCTCAAATTGGTTCGAAGCGTTGGACAATGACTTTCTACAATTGATCTATTCTTGCAGCTCATTGATCCCTGCTGATGAAAATTATAATTCTATTTATATTGCATAAACATATGATGGTGAAATGTAATGTTCAACTTATATCTATATAAATATATTGACATTAAACTTTCGTATAATTGATGATGTGTGTTGACTGACCTCAGCTCCACCCCACCAAAGTGAGCCCTGGCCATCCACTTGTCATGATCCTTTGACAATGAGATTGGCCTCGTCTCGGAAAACCAACCAGCTATCCGCTAAGGAGTGTTTCCATCCACTTAGTGAACTAGGAGCAACTAAAGTCCCATTAATCTGTTCTCCAAGAAGAGAGAATCTTGTACATTAATAGAAGGGAAATTTTTTATTAATAATTGATTACTTAAACTGAGAAATGTAAAGATTCAAACCCTCAAATGAACGCGTTGCTTAGTGTTCAAATATTTATACTAGGAATTAAGTTCTATTGCCCTGAAAAAATTAGAAAGTAAGCTCATTTCGATTTACTCAATCAAGCTATATTCTCTTTGAGTTGAGACTCATATGGCGTGGGTCCGTTATTCAAGGTAGATCTAGTTGAATGATTCAAGAACCAATTTGGCATACATCATGATCCAACGAAAAACGGCAGAAAACCTCACGCGTGTATTTTTGCTACCAATTTCGACTATGGCTTTGTCGAACTCGAATAAGTTTTCATTCTACAAAACATCAGCTAAAAATGTTAATCCGCCAGAATCTTTGTGTCTCGCCTAAACGTTAATGCTTGAAGACTTGGGTGGGCCTTTGAAAGCGACAGGAGTGGTCTAAACTTCTTCCCACCAGGAACATCTTAAGTTGGCGTGCCTTATGCTCAGATGTCTCCACATGTATCTCCCCAATCTTTCACAAAGGCCTAACAAGAACAAAGGAAATCATCCGAGAAAGTATAGCAAGAGTGTCAAAACTTGATAGAAGTGGACACTTTACTATCAAAAGTTTCAAAATATATACTTAAGCGCCAAACCCAGCGAAAGTATCTAGAAATCTGATGTGACATTATATTAAAAAATATATGTGGTCTACGTGGCTTGCCTGAAGGCAACTCAGCATTAAAAGAGTAAAACAACATCATTTTGCCCTTAAATTTATTAATTTAATATTAATTAAAAATAAATTTAAAAACTAAACTATTTATAAAAAAAAAAGGTAAGAAGAATGAGGAACAACAATTCCACGAGGGCTAAGGCCCTAGCCGTCGCTGTTGCCCCACTATCACAAGAAAGGGTCAACGATAGTGGCGCGAGCGTCAACTGGGGTCGCCAGCCCCTGGACAATAGTAGGCAACCCTGGCTGACCGTCGGCAACGGTTTGTGGGTCGAGGGCCATCGTCGCCATAGCTAGCGGCCAGTGGCCCTTGGCCCCTTTAGGTACGGGCTAGCGACCCTCGCCGAATCTGGGTGAGGGCCTAGCCGTTTGCCCCACTGTTGCCGACCCTTTCTGGCAATGGTGGGGTGGCAGCCCTCGTTGAATTGCTTTCCCTTTACTACTTCTGTTAAAAAAAAAAAAAAAAAAAATTAAGCTTTTAATTTATTTTTTTGGTAAAAAGCTTTTAATTTATTTTTAATTAATATTTATTTTAACAATTAATTTTAGGGGCTTTTTATTGACGTGGATAGTTTTTTAAAAGAAATTTTCGCGTGGATAATTTTTTAAAAGAATTTCCACGTGGATTTTTTTTAAAAAAATTGCCAAATCGGTATTAAAAAGTCATCATAAAATGTCACGTCAGCCATTTAGCAGGAATTTTTCGCCATTGGCACTTAAGTGTTTCATTTTTCTTCAATGTTGACACTTAAGTATACTTTTTGGACTTTTGGTACTTAAGGGCATGATAACATTTCTACTCTTTAGGGACTGTTTGTTTGTGTTCGTTGTTTCAATTTATGAACACAATTTATGCTTTTTTGTTCCGGGAAACAAAAAATGAACAGAAATGCGTTTGTTTGTGTTTCTGTTTCAAATCTATTTTTTTGTTCCTGGGAACAAATTTAGAACAGAAACAAGAAACAAGTTCTCTCTCCTTTTTTTTCTTCCCTTTTTTTTTTCTTCTTCTTTTCTTCTTCTTTTTTCTTTGGCTGGCTATGCCGACCATGGCTGGTGACTGGCTGTCGAGGGCCGGCGACGCTGTTGAAGGTCGGCGACCTCGCTGGAGCATCGCCAGCCCCCGGCGAGGCCGGGCGTCGCCGGCCCCCGGCTCGGCCTCGCCTTGGCTGGGCGACCGGCCAAAAGGAAGAAAAAAAGAAAAAAAAAAAAGGAAAATGGAAAAAGAAAAAAAAAAAAAAGGAAAAATTAAAAGGAAAATAGGAAAAATAAGATAGTAAATAGGAAAAATAAAATAAAGATATTAAAAAATTAAAAGAAACAAAAAAATTATGCAAGTTTACCAAACGTGTTTCTGTTCTTTTTCTATTTCTAGAACAAATTTACTAAACGCGTTCTTCTGTTAAAAAATTATTTTTTGGAGTAGAAATAGTTTTGTTCTATTTCTATTCCTTAGAACAATTCCCGGGAGTCTTTTTGTTCTTTTGTTTTCCGGAGTAGAAAAAAAAAATCCATTTGATCAACGTCAACTCATTTTTCTACTCTTCGGAATAGAAATAGCTGGGGAAGAAATAATACATAGAAAAATGTAGCTTTTTATTACTGGGAACAATTTCTAAAAATAAATCTTTTTCTTTTTTTCCTTCTTCTTCCCTATTGTGCCCCACCCGTTGCCCCCTGCCACTACCGCCGCCATCGATTGCCGACTGCTACAGGTTGTTAGTCGCCGTCACTACTACCCGCTAGAGGAGGAGCAAGAAGAAGAAGAGAGGGAAAAAAATTATTAAAAATTAAAAAGAAATTTTACGTTACAAAAAAAAATAATTGTGGGTCCTACCAAACGATCCTTTTTTTTTTCCTATTCCAAGAATATAAATTTTATATATTTACAAAACACATTTTTTTACTTAGAAATTATTCCAAGGAATAGAAATATAAAAAAAGCTTATTTTTGAAAAGAAAATGTTCTTCGAAACAGAAATGTTACAAAACGCATCCTAAGTGTCTTCTTGTACCAAGTTTTGGAACTCTTGGTGTCCGCACCTCGGAAATCATCGCATGAACACGGAACAAATCAATCTAGATAACAAAGAATTAATGAGAATAAAATGCAACCTTTTTACAATAGGAGAGAAGAAAAAAAGAGAGAAATTAAGGGGAAAAAATGTACTTGGGTCTCATCATCGTCTCCACTTCCAGTTGCGCCATAATTCATCACATTATATGTGGGTGATGCTGCAACGATTCCATGGCTTGAAAAAGTTGATGAAGCAGCTACAAATCCCTGCACGACCAAAACAACTTTTGAAGGTGAGCCGAAGAGCTAACCACTTCATAGAAAACTGGCATTTTTTTAAGGGAAACGGGAGGAATCGTGACTTGACTTAGACATTGGCAGGAGAAATACTTGATACAGTAAAAAGTTTTGCTAGATTTTGTTTTCTTAAGTGGTAAGGCCAATAATTCTCACCGGGGAAAATTTCAAATAGAAATATGAAGTGTCGTTGTTTTCGCAAGAGAGAGCCAAAGTTGACTTTATTTCAAACAAAATCAGACGTGGCTAATTTAGTCTCAAATAAGGGCTCGAGTGCACTGGCTAACAAAAATCTTCGTTGGCAGGTGAGAATGTGCATCTCATGCTTAATGCTTCAATAATTAAAAAAAAGCTAAAAAAGATGGAGATGTAAAAATCAATGAAAATGTGGGATTACAAACACTTAAAAGAGTCTTCTCTCTTTGTAATGAATTTTCTCTACTGATCAAATTGCAGTCATAGAGTTTATACTTTCAAGAAATGGTATAGGAAAGAAAGAGCAACTCTTTTATTTATTTATTTATTTAGAGAAGCATGTGCAAAGATCAATTTTTGTTAAATGTATTAGATAATATTATTTCTCATATAAAACACAACTTTCATTAATATAAGAATCCACGCAGTTCATGAATTTTCATGTGTTAGGTATGAAGTATTAACATAAGCTAAAAATGGTAAACATAGCAAGTGAAAATTGAAAATTATTAGAACAACAAGACTAATTGAGAAAATGAAATTGAACCTACAAAGATTAGAAGTGGAAATTAGTCAAACGATGCATAAAAAACCAACAGAAAATCTCAACCCAAAAAAATAAAAATTAACATTCACCATTTTGCACACTAAGGGCGCATTTGTTAATGATGTTGTTCCTAGGAACAATTTCTGATCATGAATGATTCTTTTTTATTTTGTCCCCGGGAACAATTAAAAGCATTTTAAGCCGTTTGGTAACTATCCAAAATTTCAGATTACGGAATAGAATTGTGTTTGGTACCGTGCTCAAAATTTTTACTCCAACTCATTTTCTTTTAATTTTTAAATAATTTTATTACTTTTTTTCATTTTTTTTGTCCTTTCTCTCTCTTATTCTTCTTCTCCAAGTGGTCGGTTGTCGGTTCGGTGACCTCACCGGGGCTGAGCGAGGCCCACCTAGCCACCGGCAGGGCTAGGCGAACCTCGGTGGGGCTGGGCGAGGCCCGCCTGGCCACTGATGAGGCTCGCCCAGCCCTGCCGAGGCTCGGCCTCACTAGTGGCCAGGTGGGCCTTGCTGGGGTTGGGCGAGCCTTGCCGAGGCTGGGTGAGGCCCACTTAGCCACCGGCGAGACTTGGCCTCGCCAAATGGCAAGGCTTGCCCAACCTCGCCAAGGCTCAGCCTTGCCAAATTTGGTGAGGCCAAACCTTGCCGATGGCTAGGCTTGCCTCTAACAAGCTCGCCGGACCTCATCCTGGCCTGGCAAGCCCGTCACACCGGTTGCCGGCGACCAACGGTGGTGGGCAGTGGACGGCGGATGGTGGATAGCGATGGACGGCAACTGCGGCGGTGGCGGTAGATGAAGAAGAAAAAAATGACTTGATTCTTAGATTTGTTCTCAGGAACAAGAATCAATTTATTTATTTATTTATTCTTGATTCTATTCCAAATCTACTTCCGGGAATTAAAAAAAATAGAAATTTGCTCCCAGGAATAAAAATTTTACTAAACATGATTTTGTTCCAAAATTACTCTCAGGAACGAAAAATCAAAATCTAACACTGTTGAGATGGTTATCGAACAGGCCCTAAGATGATAAAGGACCTTCTTGGCCAACAAAAAAGACAAGAACCGATGAAATGCGAGATGGAGAGATGATTGGTTGTTGTCCTAAACATCTTCCGAGGGTTTTTATTTATAGATGGAATTGTGGAATCATTTAGGCGCCTACAATTTTAGCATTTATTAATACACCTATAACAAGGGGGGAAAAAAACCCGGGCACCAAAAGAGGATAATTCATTTGCATGCTGTTTCATATTGCTTTCTTTTTTGGAAAATTATCAAAAGAAATTTTTAAACTTATTATATTGATGTCAATTTAGTCATAACATTTTGATGATTTGCTAATTGATTAATATAGTCATTTTGATCAATTTTGACAAATAATTAATGATGTGGATGCCAATCATTCTAAGTGGTATGCTCGTAAATCCTTCTCTTGGTTGACTGATTTTTTTTTAATATTTTATAATTTCTTTTATATTTATTTTTTTTGTCATCGGTGAGAAAAAAGGAAACAAATAAAAAAATATATACAAAATTCAGAATTTTTTTTTAAAATATAAAAACTCCATGTCAACGCTGGTTGTGCCACACAAGAGATGGATATTTTTCTAACATCATTCTAATTCTAAGCATGGTGTTAGAGGTACAGTGAAGGCGGCTGATCCATGGGCATTCTCGCAGAAACTAGTGAGAGCTTTTCTAGAAGATGATGTTATGGAGATGAGTTCTGGCAAAATGTAACTGCGCAATGCACAGTAAAATGTAATCGACCGTGTTGTAGCTGAACTCCCTCGAAACCCACTGAGTTCGAGACTGCATCATGTATTGATCATGTGTTTGAGTGAATTTTTTAAAATTCTTGACACTTAATAGACTCTGCATGATCAAGGTAAGCATCTCATGTCTTACCGAAATTCGGTGTAAATTTGGTTTATGATGATGGGCTTTGCGGCTTGCACGAGCGTGATCTGCTTGAAAAGTGGCGTTCTTAATAATAGTTGAAACTGCCCTATAGAGAAGGGGAGAGAAAATTGGCAGGAAAGGATGAGAAGTGCAACCCGTTTCAAAATATTAAGAATTTAGTATCGTATCGTGATGAACTATTTCCTTGCCAAGTCTGGGTCCTCAGCTCTGTTAGTTGTTCTAGCAAACGTACAACTCTGCAATGGTTCTCCTAAGCTACCAACAATATATCACGCATTGCAAGAGGCGGATCAACTTAGCCACAAGTGATGAAGCAAGGATTGTAGCTTACCTTGTTGCATGGCCCGGACCACATGAGACCCCTGTAATATTGATAGAGAAAGTTTTGCCATTTATGGCAATACAATCCTCCCCTACACATCATTGTAGCACACATAAAAAGCTTGATCAATCGTGAATACACAAGGACAATAAGAATGAGGAAAAAAATTACCGTTGTTTCACAATTAGCCAATTGAGTACCTATTCCGATGTCAAGATCATGGATTGTGACGTGGTTTGATGAAGATAAGTTAATCCCATCTGTATTAGGGCTAGCTCTTTTTTTTTTTTAATCATTTATGGAAAAACCACTTTCCATTTCATTAAGTACGGGCCCCATTATAGGATAAATGGCTTCATAGCAAATAAGCTCCCAAATAGGGGAGGGGAATTAGAAACCGGTTTTGTGGAAGGGCTTTATATTTATGGGCCTTAACAACCCAGTCTGTTAAGTTTATTTCTTTCTCGAAGACAGTCCGCTAGCTTCACATGTGGATATGGGCCAGAAGTGTCTTGTAGTCGGTGATGAGCACGTGGACAGTGTTGCCCGTGAGAGAATCTACTATGCTTAGATTGTCTTACTCAAGAGTAGAGTTCAGATTTTGTTAAGAAGTAATTGAGGGAATGAAGACATGCGATGGTTTCGGCTTGAAGCGCTTAAAAAGCATTCACTCTCCATGCGAACCAATCAATCAATCTCCCCTCAAAGCTGCGGCAAATGCAAGCTATGGAGCCTTCGCATGATCCCTTGTGGAAAGATCCGTCAATGTTTAGCTTTAGTACTCCTTTGATCGGTGGTGTCCATCCCTTGGACAAGTCACTTGGGTCCCTTCTCTCTGATTCTAGTGTTAGGGCTGGATTGAGGGGCAATTCTATTGAGGTTGGAGAGAGTTGCACCACAACAAAAGTCTATAGCAATTTGACCCTTTGGATTGTCAATAACGCGCAACTGATACATCGTCAGATCTACTCAATGAAAACAAAATGAATTTGGCTATCATGAGACTATAGAATATAGAATGAGTAAATCATTAGTCGAAGAGTTTGTTACTGCCAGTCAACAGCAACCTGATGAAGCTTGCAAAATTAAATACAATTAGTTCCTCAATGAATAACAATTTCACAAATCTATGAGATCAAAAGCTTTATAAGTGCATGCTTTAAGTGAAATAATAGTTTTTCTTAGTGATTTATAATTTGCAAAAAACAGAGTAAGGTAAACTTGGCTCCATTACACCAAAGTGAACCTTGGCCGTCGATTCCTCCTGAGCCTCTACTGATGAGATTGGTGTATTAAGAAAGGCCGACCAGCTATTTCCATAGCAGATCTGCCAACTTCCCTAATGAACTTGGAGCAACCAAAGTTCCATCAGTCAATACACCAACAAGAAAAGAGACAAATTCATTCGCATAGCTAAAATATCTCCATAAGTTACCGGAGAGTCACCATACGACTGTTAACATGGGCTGTCAATTAGGGCCTCAATAGGAGAGTTTTTCTATTTAAGGTCTTTGTATATATGTATCTTTTGATTTGTAGGATATCTCCTAATTTGTAGTGATTTGTAGGAGATTTCTTGATTTGTAGGAGATTCCAGGGTGGCTTACGTCGATGTATATATGTATGGTTATATTCTTGTAAGAAATATAGAACATAGAAAAAAAAAATTGTTTACTGCTCAACACGGTATCAGAGAAAATGATCTAGGGACTCTGTGTTCTAATCGCGATCCGAATTCCTTGCTGTGGTGTAGCTGCGCGGTGGTTTCGTGCGGATTGCCATGTTAACTGCACCCTTTATCGGCATTCATGGCGGATGATAATCCACCCATCAAGATAGTTCCTCCGGCTCTAGCATAAGGCACTAGGCATTGTAGTCCCCCATCAGGCTCCGGGAGGGACTTCCACTACTGATGCACTCCTTGAAACCTTGACGTCCAAGTTGACACAAATCTTTACTCATCATCAAGCCTCATCTTCTCATGCTAAAAACTCCGCCCCACCAATTGCAGTCAAGTTGGATGGCCGTAATTATGGCCTTTGGTCCCAAGTTGTCGAGATGTATATCTCTAAGAAGGACAAATTGGGATATATCAATGGGGATTCCCCCCCCCCCCCAACTTCTGACCAATCCTAATTTTCGGAAGTGGAAGACTGACGACAATATAGTTAAAGGATGGCTCATCAATTCCATGGATCCGGGGTTGATTGGAAATTTTATCCGTTTCCCAACAGCAAAGGCAGTATGGGATTCGGTGGCTACTACGTTCTTTGATGGCACCGATGTCTCCCAAGTGTATGATCTAAAGCGACGTTTGTCCCGACTGAAGCAGGCAGGTGGCGCAATTGAAATGTATTATAATGATCTTCAGGGTTTATGGCGGGAGGTTGATTTTCGACGGCCTAATCCCATGACTTGTTGTGACGGCCTGAGCGACGGTGTGCGGGGAGGAGGGATGGCGGTGCGTCCGCGCCTCATTCCTCGGACGTGCGCAAGGAAGGAGTCCCTGTCCCACATCGCCTAGGGAGGAAGTCCTGGGCTAGTTTATAATAGCTTGGGTCCCTTTAATCTGTATAACGCGTTTCACGTACGCTTCCGCTGCGCTGAAAACAAAGCCTTGAGGGAGGGAAATGGCTTCGTGCAATCTCATCCAAAGAGGACAATATCAGTTTGGGGAAAGGAATGGCTGAGTGCAACCTTGTCCCCAGATGACGCGTTTCACGTACGCTTCCGCTGCGCTGAAAACAAAACCTTGAGGGGGGAAATGGCTTTGTGCAATCCCATCCAAAGCGGACAATATTATACAGTGGGGCCCAGGTTGTTACACTTGTCCTCGTGATATCGAGCGCTACAACGCTCTTGTGCAAGAAGACTGTGTATATCTTTTCCTTGATGGGCTCAATGATCGCCTTGATAAAGTCAAGGCTAATGTTCTACAGATGCATCCTTTCCCAACGGTGGAGCAAGCCTATGCCAGGGTGAGGCGAGAGGATGTACGCCAAGCTGTTATGTTATCTTCAATTGAACCATCTAGCACCGCGGTAGCCTTGGTGTCGCGTGGTGGAAATGTTATCTCACACTTTCTCGAGGCCAACAATGAGTCCAAAGCTCTCCAGATGGTCCCTCCTAATACTGTGTCTTGTGGAGGGAGGACTAACAAAGGTTCAAAAGCTAAACCATAACACCCAGGAGGCTGTACTCATTGTGG
This sequence comes from Eucalyptus erythrocorys, assembly GCA_014182555.1. Taxonomy (NCBI): domain Eukaryota; kingdom Viridiplantae; phylum Streptophyta; class Magnoliopsida; order Myrtales; family Myrtaceae; genus Eucalyptus; species Eucalyptus erythrocorys. The sequence goes on along the minus strand of CM024599.1, from coordinate 37,858,985 downwards.
TAATACAAAACATACAAAAGATACCTGTTTTAAATTGCATGGTTATCGGAATTGGTGGAAGGAGTTGCAGAACAAGAAAAAGACAAAAAATCCTTTAGGACGGGGGTAGGCATCATTGGCTACCGGGACCTTACCCCTTTCTTTGGTACCGCAGGTAGATGCTACCAATACTTTTGATGCGACTCTTGAAGGTAACACTGGGTGTGCATTTGTTAGTAATTCTCAGTGTGGCAAGGAGGGGTGGATTGTTGATTTTGGGGCAACGGATCACATGACACCCAATCGTAATGATATTATATGCCACATCACTCCGAGGAGACAGAGTATTTATAATGCGAATGGCACTAGTTATCCTGTCATTGGGGCTAGCAATGTTAATCTTACACCTTCTTTATCATTGTCTCATACTTTATTAGTGCCCTCTCTGTCTAACCGTTTACTCTTTGTTGGCTAACTCACTGATGCTTTGAAGTGTTGTGTTCTTATGTATCAGTCTTTTTGCTTATTTCGAGATATCCTCACGAAGGAGATTATTGGTTGTGGTACTAAGAGGGGGGGCTGTACTATGTTGATGACTTTCATCCAGGCCGAGCTCATCACACAAGTAGTGGGTCTACTAATAAAGAGAAAGTGATTTGGCTATGGCATCGTCGTTTAGGACACCCGTCTTTTGGGTATTTAAAACATTTATTTCCAGGCTTGTTTCAGAATTTGTCAGATATTGAATTCCAATGTGAGACATGTATTTTGGCAAAAAGTCATCGTGTCTCTTTTCCTTTGAGTTTTAATAAGAGCACCAGGCCGTTTTCTTTGGTTCATTCGGAAGTGTGGGGCGCTTCACCGATTACTACTCTATAGGGATTCGTTGGTTTGTAACATTTGTGGATGATTGTACCCGGATGTCCTGGGTTTATTTAATGAAGCATAAAGATGAAGTGGCAGCAATATTTCGTATGTTTCATCGGATGATTGCAATGCAGTTTGGGACTCAAATTTGAGTCCTTTGTAGCGACAATGGTGGGGAATATATTAACCAGCATCTTGTAGCTTACTTTCAGGACCACGAGCTTATACACGAAACGTCTTGCACTAGGACACCCCAACAGAATGGTATCGCTGAGAGAAAGAACTGCCATATCCTCGAGACTGCATGGGCACTCCTCATAGGTGGTCAGGTTCCATCTCATTTTTGGGATGCTGCCATGGCTACAGCGGTACATTTGATTAATAGAATGCCCTCTCGTGTGTTGAACTTTCAGACCCCACTTCAAGCACTTGCATCCTATGTTCCTCTTCCTTCCATCATGACACTACCTCCCAAAGTGTTTGGGCATGTGGCATACGTCCATCTCCACAAGAACCAACGGACAAAACTCGATCCGTGTGCGGTGAAGTGTGTTTTCATTGGTTATGGCACTCATTAGAAAGGTTACCGTTGTTACAATCCGGCTACCAAGAAAACCCACCTCACAATGGACGTCACCTTCGTCGAATTCAAATTATTTTTTCCCACACCTAATTATACCTTTCAGGGGGAGACTTCTAGTGAAAGGACAAATTAGTGGGAAAGTGGTGTGATAGCAGGGGTTGCGGCTGATTTTGCTTTAAAAGAAAATAACCCCAGTAATCGTGTGGTCACGGATCATGGTGGGACACTGGAAAATGAGCAACAGTACACTAGGGAATCTGATCATCGGGTTGATTTGGTGCAAGAGACACACGAACAATCTCAAGAATAGCTACAATCTCAAGAACAGCTCCCTCCACTTCAAAATACCCCCTCTTTAGTACCTGACAATTCTCCTGGGGATACTCCTAAGGTAAGTTCCCCTACCACACAAAATTTGTCTGTTGATACTGATGTATCTATTTGTTATAAATTGCTCGATAGACATAATCGTGGCAAGGCTCCTAATAGGTACTCACCAGATGTGGAAGAACAAAGGTCAAAGTATCCAATCACTAATTATGTTTCAACAAAGCAGTTATACGGGACCTTTAAAGGCATTTGTCTCAAATGTCTTTGCAAGTAGAGTTCCTAGTGGAGTACAGGAGGCATTGAGGGATCCTAAGTGGGTTCAAGCAATGCAAGAAAAGATGGAGGCTTTACAAAAAAAATAAGACTTAGAGACTTGTCGAGTTACCAAAGGGAAAGAAGGCAATAGGATGTAAATGGGTCTTCACCATCAAATATAACATAGATGGTTTTGTTGAGAGGTACAAGGCACGTCTGGTAGCAAAGGGATATACCCAGACCTATGGCATGGACTGCCAAGAAACATTCTCTCCAGTTGCAAAACTGAACACTGTGCAGGTATTGTTATCACTTGCAGAAAATTTGGACTGGCCTTTACATCAATTTGATGTAAAGAATGCGTTCTTACACAGAGATTTGGAAGAAGAGATCTACATGGAAATCCCACCAGGATATGCGTGTGCCGATAAATCGAAAGTGGTATGTAAACTCGAGCGGTCGTTGTACGGATTAAAGCAATCACCACGGGCTTGGTTTGGTCGCTTTATCTTTGCAATGAAAAGGTATGGGTACACTCAAAGTAATTCGGACCATACGTTGTTCCTAAAACGGCAGCATGACAAAGTGACAGCATTGATTATATACCTAGATGGCATGATCATCACAGGGGATGACCTTGAGGAGATCACAGAACTTCAAAGGAAATTGGCAAATGAGTTCGAGATGAAGAACTTGTGGGGCTTGAAATATTTTTTGGGTATTGAAGCGGCTAGATCAAAGGAGGGTATATTCTTATCTCAACGAAAGTATGTGTTGGACTTGTTAGCTGAGGTGGGGATGTTGGATTGCAAACCTGCTGATACCCCTATAGTACAGAATCATAAACTTGGAGTTTTCCCGAATCAAGTATCGACCAATAGGGACTAATATCAAAGGTTGGTAGGGAGATTAATTTATCTATCGCACACTCGGCCTAACATTGCATATGTTGTAGGAGTTGTAAGTCAATTTATACACGCTCCTAGTGAAGATCATATGGATGCTGTAGTTCGGATTTTATGCTACTTGAAGTCAGCACCAGGGAAAGGACTTTTCTTTGTGAAGAATAATCACCATGAAGTGGAAGGATTTACGGATGTTGATTGGGCCGGTAATATCTCATATAGGAGATCGACGTCAGACTGCTTCACATTTGTGGGAGGAAACTTGGTTACATGGAGCAGCAAGAAACAAAAAGTAGTAACTTTGTCAAGTGTTGAAGTTGAGTTTCGAGGGATGACTAAAGGACTATCTGAGCTTTTGTGGTTAAAGAAGCTACTAACAGAACTTGGTTTTCCACCTAAGTAAGGAATGCAATTGTTTTGTGATAATAAGGTCGTGATTCAGATTTCCCACAACCCAGTTCAACATGACCGCACTAAACATGTTGAAGTTGATAGACATTTTATCAAGCAAAATCTAGATGATAGGGTGGTGAGTTTTTCATTTATCAAATCTGAAGACCAGTTGGCAGACATATTTACAAAGGCTATATCGAGTCGAGCATTCCACAGCTCACTTGTCAAGCTAGGTACCAGAGATATTTTCTCACCAGCTTGAAGGGGAGTGTTAACATGAGCTGTCAATTAGGGCCTCAATAGGAGAGTTTTTCTATTTAAGGTCTTTGTATATATGTATGTCACGACCTCTCTTTTTTCCGTCCGGGGAAAAGGAATAAGGTTTAGGGGTATTTGCCTAAAGAGGCAGACCAGTGGCCCTAGATTAGGCGCGAGCTCTCCCAAGCCCATACCTCGCGCAATGTTGGATTTCGTATTTCAATTCTTAACAACCTATGTATTTTTAGGAGTCGCCACTAGCCTATTGGGGTTGGCTAGAAACAATCAAAACACGGGAGTGTTGCCTCGATTCCTATGCAACCAGAGATTTCTAGGAACGTGGACTTGTTTACGCCAATGTTTCTATTAGCGCCCTTGCGGTACCACTAACTTGGAAGGTTGTTTATCTAAATGGCCACACAATCTTGATTACCAATTATAATATTTATGAAACCACTAAGTGTCCATGCAAATGTTTTTGTAGTTTTCTTTTTTTTTTTTTAATGTCTAGACTAATCCTAACATAATTTAGAAGATAAATTCACACTCAAATTATTGAAAAGCGGTGCGATAAATAAACATCCAAGAAATTGAAAGGACTTGAAAGTAAATATGGAAAAGGAAAACCCAATATAAGTTGGGCAAATAATATTACATGGCCTTGTTATCACACCCCGGGACAAGACCCCCGTGAGCAAAATGGGAATTTAAATGTGCATGACATTACTCTAAATGCATGAAATTACTCTTAATAATTTTAATCTACAGAAAATGGATCATTTACAAAAATGATTATAAAATATCAACATAGCATTAAATTAAGAAAAATGACCTTATAAAATTAATAAAATTTCATAGATGTCACTTTTGCCATAATTTGATACCATCTATCACTTTTATATATTTTTTTTTTTGAAAATTTCGGATTTTTTTGGATTTTTTTATTTTTAAAAATAATAATAATAATTCCCTAAACCGAAATATGCTAATTTACACTAATATGGGATAACACAACACATGAATATAACAAGAACCAAGCTCAAATTGACCGCTTCAAAATCAAAACTTGGTTTGCGCATTTTGTCGAACACTGTTGTTACTAATCAGAACAGTAAACAAGAAGCAGAAATGCCAGAACTATAGATATCGAAGAAGGAAGAAAAACCAGAGAGAACGAGAACACAAACTTGCTTCAGCAGTTCTTAGGAAAACTGTCAAGTACAAAAAACAACTTAAACAAAAAAAAAAAAAAAAAAAGTAATGCTCACACACACACGTCCACTTGTAAGCGCACCTCAACATGTACTTAACTTCCTAAATAACAAAACACCAGCTGTATAATATAACCAACTAAGCAAAAAAAAAAAAAAAAACCATAATAAAGCAAAACAGAACAAAGAAGCTTCAGTAGCTGCTGCATACTCCAATTTTCTTTCTCAATGCTTCAAACCTTCCAACTTGAAGTGGTTTAGTGAATATATCAGCAAGTTGATCTTCAAATTTGCAATAAACCAGCTTGACTTCACCATTCTGTTGCACCTCACATAGAAAGAAGAACTTAACCTTGAAATGCTTAGTTTTGCCATGAAAAACTGGGTTTTGAGATATGGCAAGTGCAGCTTGGTTATCCACATTGATCTTGATACAGCCATTTGAGATTAGCCATAGGTCTTTCATTATCTTCTTCAGCCACAAAGCTTGATTTGCAGCAGCAGTAGCATCTATAAACTCTGCTTCTGTAGCAGATTGAGCTACGATTTCTTGCTTTTTAGAACACCAAGTGAAACAAGCTGATCCTAAATTAAAGCAATATCCAGATGTACTCTTCATATCATCCATCGAGCCAGCCCAATCACTATCAGAAAAACCTTGTAAATTGAATTCTTGACTCCTCGAAACTTCACACCAAAGAGCATGGTTCCTTTTAAATACCTCAAGATCCTCTTTGCTGCAATCAAATGAAGCTGACTTGGTTCATTCATAAATTTGGATAGAACACTTACAGCAAATAGAATGTCGGGTCCGGCTGCTCTTTGTAAGATATATGAGACACCCTATTAAACTTCTATACATTGAGGCATCCACAAAGCATCGGTTCCATCACTCTTTTGCAACTTCTCTTTAGCTGCCATAGGTGTACCGACACTTCGACGGTCTTCCATCCGAAACTTCTTTAGAATTTCCTTCAAGTACTTCCTCGGCAAATGAAGATTTCATAAGGACTTTGCTTAACTTCCAGACCTAAGAAGTAAGACATTTTTCCTAAGTCTGTCATTTCAAAACCAGCAAACAAACCTTGCTTAACATTTTCTATCAGTTCAGCATCATTTTCTGTCACCAAGAGATCATCCACATATAGAGACAGAACTACCACACTATGATTCACTTTCTTAATATAAAGAGTGAACTCACTTAAGCTCTTTTTGAAACCAAAATCCAGTAGATATCGATCTATTTTTCCATACCAGGCTCTTGGAGCTTGCTTGATCCATATAAAGCTTTGTGCAATTTGTATACACTTTCTTCTTGCCCTTTAATACTGAAACCTTCAGGTTGTTCAACAAAAATTTCCTCTTCAAGCTCACCATTTAGAAATGCAGACTTGACATCTAGCTGAAAGATAGTCCAACCCTTCTCTGCTACAATAGCTAACAGGAGCCTTATTGTGTCCAGCCTTGCAACTGGAGCAAAAGTTTCAGAATAGTCTACTCCCCATATCTGAGCATAGCCTTTCACAACCAGCCTTGCTTTATACTTATTAACAGAGCCATCAGGATTGAGCTTTGTCCTAAACACCCACTTAACTCCAATTACATTCTTGTCTAATGGCCTGTCTACTAGTTCCCAAGTCTAATTTTTCTGAATCATTGCCATCTCCTCCTGCATTACTGCAATCCACTTTTGATCTTCCTTGGCTTCGGCAAAATTGGATGGTTCGAGCACTGCCACATTACTCCTTTCATAGATCTCAGCAAGTGACCTTGTGCCTCTCACAGGTTCATCATCTATATTTTCTTCCATTTCCCCTGTAATTCCATTAGTCTCCACATCTGTTTCAGGTTGTCTTTCAAAGTGCTTCAATTCAGTGATCCTTCCATCTATCCAATTCCATCCATCTTCCTCTAAAAACATGACATCTCTGCTCACAGTTATCTTCCCTGTCATTGGATAGAAAATTCTGTAAGCCTTTGATTGAATGCTATATCCAACAAAAATCCCAATCTCTGCCTTTTTATCAAGTTTGTCCCTCTTAACATCAGGAACATGAGTGTAACACAAACATCCAAAAACCTTCAAGTTTTTGACAGAAGGTTTAATATCTTGCCAGCCTTCGAGAGGTGTTACTTTCTCTAAAGCTTTTGTAGGCAATCTATTTAATAAGAATACAGCAGTGTTGGCGGCCTCGGCCCGAGAACCTTTTAGGTAAATTTTTCTCCCGCATCATACATCGGCCATCTCCATAATGCTTCGTTCTTTCTCTCACTAACCCCATTCTGTTGAGGTGAGTAAGGGGCTGTAAATTGCTGTACAATTCCTGCTTGCTCACAAATCAGCTTAAATTTGTTAACTGTATACTCAGACCCATTGTCAGACCTGAGAGCTTTGATTTTCTTCCCACTTTGATTCTCAACTAATGCTTTGAACTTCATAAATACATTAGCTACTTCAGTCTTAGCTCGCGGAAAATAGATCCAGCTCATTCTAGTCAAATCATCAGTAAAGGTAATAAAATACCTGCTTCCATTTAGAGAGGGTTCAGACATAGGTCCACACACATCAGTGTGAACTAGTTCCAGCTTTTGACATGTCTTCGAGACTCCTCCTTTGAAGGGAAATCTAGCTTGTTTTCCAAGAAGGCAGGTTCTGCATTGTGGAAGCTCTTCCTACAAGCTTGGTAAATCATCTACCAGGCCATTTTTCTACATAACCAGCATACTCCTCCTGTGAACATGCCCAAGTCTTTTGTAACACAGCTCTATGTTTTCTTCTGTACACTTCAAAGCCATCTGCTGCATCTCATGTGGCTTGAACATAAAGCTTTTATCCCTCATTGGAACTCTCAAGACTTCTTTGCTGTCAGCATCTTTAATGAGACATTCCCTTCCTTCGAACTTCACTATATAACCCTTCTCCACTAACTGACCAACACTTAACAGATTTTGGTCAATATTTGGCACAAAGAGAACATCCCTAATTAACTTTACCCCCTGATTCCCTTCAACAGCAACTACACCTTTACCCTGAACTTCAATAAGCTGCCCATTGCCAATTCTGACTTTGGACTTTACTGTTTTGTTTATACTCTTGAATAGCTCTAAGTTGCCAGTCATGTGATTAGTACAACCACTATCTATCAGCCATGTACTATTTTCAACTGAATATTCACCAGCTGAAGCAAAAAATAAGTGCTCCTCATCAACTTCACTCACTGCCACTTGTGCTTCTCCTGTTTGCTGATAGGTTTTCCCTTTGCAAATAGCTTCCATATGACCCAACTTGTGGCATCTTCTGCACCTTGCATCTAGTCTTTTCCAGCATCTAAAAGACTAATGATTGATTCCACCACATTATTGACATGGCCTTTTATTATTTTTCCATTTGCTGGATCCACCAACATTCCCTTCTTTTGGTAAAAACCTCGAATCAGCAACATTTCCTCTATGTTGAATCCATTTCTTCCCTTTGCCTCCACCATTTTGCTTCACTTTGGCTTGCAATGCCCCTTCCACATGTTCTTCTCTCCTCATTAATCTTCTATGCTCCTGTGCCTGCAAAGCATTCAACAACTTTGCAAGTTTTATATCAGCCAAGTCCCTTGTGTTTTCCAAAGAAGCTATAGTGGCTTCAAATTTCTCTGGAAGAGACACCAGGATCTTCTGAACAAGCCTATCATCCTTCAGGTCAGTCCCCAAAACTCTGATTTTATTAGCTATCCCCACTAGCCTATCGAGTATTCCTTCACCGACTCGAGACTCTTTCATCTCTTTGTCTCTCAAATTCTCTCAAGAGATTCAGTACCTTCATACCTCTTATCTTCTCATCTCCTTCATATTCTTCCTTCAAGAAATCCCATATGGCCTTCACAGAGTCACACTTCATAATTCTGCTGAAGATGGTAGGCGAGACAGCAGCGTACAGGCAAGATTTTGCCTTGGCTTTTCTTGTGGTTCTATCTTTATGAAGCTTGATCTGGTTCATAGTCGAATTATTTGGAAGTGGAGCAACTTCATAATCATCCTCCACAGCTTCCCACAGATCATGACCCTCCAGAAATGCTTTCATCTTAACAGCCCATGCTTGATAATTCTCTCCAGTAAACACTGGAGAAGCCATCGCAGAAAAACCACTTGAACCTGTCTCCATCACCCTCTAATCTCTTTGCACTTCGATATTTGCTTCACTTCACAGTCCTTCAAGATCATTCAATGCTCTGATACCACTGTTGTTACTGATCAGAACAGTAAACAAGAAGCAGAAATGCCAGAACTATAGATATCGAAGAAGGAAGAAAAACTAGAGAGAACAGAACACAAACTTGCTTCAGCAGTTCTTAGGAAAACTGTCAAGTACAAAAAACAACTTAAACAAAAGAAAAAAAAAAGTAACTGCTCACACACACACGTCCAGCTTGTAACTGCACCTCAACATGTACTTAACTTCCTAAATAACAAAACACCAGCTGTATAATATAACCAACTAAGCAAAACAAAAAAAATAAACCATGATAAAGCAAAACAGAACAAAGAAGCTTCAGTCGAGAAACAGCAGCACTGAGACATTAAAATCCAACAAACACTCGGTGTGCATTAAACTAGCCCAAACAGCTTCCTCAACCATGTTTGCGGCTTTCAATCTCAACGCATGAGCAATATTATGTGGAACTAAAACATCAAGATTAAACTACTACATGCAAGGAGCAAGATTAGATAGAAATCACAGCTTAAAACACATGAAAACCAAGCTTGAATCATCATCAAATATGCGGGTTTGAGCTGATTTTGCAAATCTGGGTTTGAACCCAAGTCAAGCAAACAGGTTGAATGCCCATATTCAAACCCCGACACTCATCACATGCAAGATCTAAGGGAAACATTACTTAATCCGAATGAAAGTAGGTAATATGGGCTTTCAAATGCAACAAACATCATAGAGAATCACCAATCCAACACATCAAAATGACCTCTCCAAAAAGTACACATGCAAAGTTTACACTGACCAGATTTCAACACTTTAGAAAAATTCCAGCCTCAAAAATCAGTTTTCTAGACTGATTTTTCTCTTGATTTGTCATGGTTGAAACATATTCAAAAATGAATAAAAATACATTCAGGATACTTACCTTGCTTCCTAGTTTATTTTTCAAGTGGTTCTTGGCCGAGGAAACCAAGAAATCATCCTCGGGGGGCACGTGGAAATTGGCTCCTTCAAACTCGAAGTGAGATTTGCAGAAACAAGAACTAACAACGAAGGTTTTTGTTGAACTCTAAAATTAGACTTCAAGACCTCTTTTGTTGGAAAAATTAACACCAAACCAAACTATATGTAGTATAGCTTGCGGTAAAAGTCAAGATTTTCCTCATTTGTCTCTAATTTTTCTCGAAAATACTCGCTTTCACTCAACTGTGACCAACCGGGCTCAACACTTAGAAAAATTTTTGAACTTTCTTGGCCCGCCAGGAGGGTGGTTTTCGGGGGGCTTTAGGAGACCTTCCCAAATTCCATTTTGGACGTGCGACCTATGGATGGAAATATCTTTAAGTGAAGTTTAACTCTCTAGTTGAAGGTTTTGGCTAATTTTAGCCGTAGCTATGTGAAAACCTCATATTTCTCTCTCTAGGTCGGTCTGGGATTTCTGGGTTTCTCTTTTTGGAGTTGCTTCTGAGGGCGTGTTTGGGGGACGACCGTGAGCTCTCGCCTCTCCCTCTCGTCTTCTCCCTCTCACCCTCCAAAAGAGCTTGCTTTCGTGATCTTCTCCTCTAAATTAGAGGATTTTTGGCCAGTCTTTTGTCCAACTACCAAGCCTCTCAATAGGGCTACTTCAACAACTTTCTGACTTAGCCAAAATTTTCATCTTCTGCAGCTGTTGAGTGTCCGGATTTGGTGCGATTGTCCTGTGCATTCAGCAGCTTATCCCTGACAAATGTTTGTCCACTTGCAGTACCAATAATGGTCTTCCTTCATGTGCAGAGATCGGGCTGGTTGGGCAGGTGAGGAGGATATGGTGGGGCCTCAAAGTTGCTTACTCAGCAACTCCGAATTGAGACCAACTCGTGGACTGAGTTTTGGCTGCTGATTTGAGTGCTTTAATCCACCAATTTGGCTGCGATTTTTGGTCAATTAGCAAGTTCATGTATATTAGTTTAAGATCTCGACTAGATTTTGCAATTGCGCCCACCCAATTTTGCAACAAAGTCCCTCAAAGTTGACCATTTTCTTGCCCGAAAATGCCAAATTCAATGTAATTTGGTCATTTTTGCCCAATTTGTTTAACTATACCTGACCCAAGTTCAATTTCAACTCAATTGGGGGCTAAGATGATGATTTAAGGGCTCGGGTGAAATTTTGTAAAATTTGCAAATAGGTCCCTCAACTTTTGGAAATTGCATTTTGGCCCCGGTTTCCCATTTTAATTACAATTTGACCTCCTGGGCTTTGTTAGTCACATTTAGATCATTGGCCCCAACTTGCTCTTTTTTTTTTTTCTTTTTTTTTTTTTTTAAAATTTTTTTAAAGATTTTAATTTTTTTTACTTAATTTTTTCTTAAAGGAAAAACATCTTACATTTATAAAAACTATACTAAACTCTTAGATAATCTATATGCAATGATTTGACATGAAATATTTTTGTGGAAAAACTAGTTCCCATTTTTTTTGGAAATGATTTTTGGGCAAAAATTTAGATGTCAATAGTTGCCCCTCTTTGTAAGGAAGCTAAAAGAGATTTCTTTCAAAGATAAGGTGACACCTTTTTTTTTTTATATATTTTTATTTTTACAATAGCAAAATTGAAAATGCAAGTGAGCTTAATGTAAATAGCTCGGTATAAAGATGTACCTATGAACAATTTGAAAAGTGTGGTTTAAGGATATAACCACAAATCTTGTGGCTTAAGGCAGTCCCACGAACCTTGTGGTTTAAAGCAGTCCCACGAAACTTGTGGTTTAAGGCAGTCCCACTAATCGTGTGGTTTAAGATAGTCCCACGAACCTTATGGTTTAAGGTAATCCCACTAACCTTGTGGTTTAAGGCAATCCCACGAACCTTGTGGTTAAAGGCAATCCCTTGAACCTTGTGGTTTAAGGTAATCCCACGAACCGTGTGGTTTAAGGCAATCCCACGAACCTTGTGGTTTAAGGCAATCCCACGAACTGTGTGGTTTAAGGCAATCCCACGAACCGTGTGGTTTAAGGCAGTCTCCCTAACCATGTGGTTTAAGGCAGTCCCACTAACCGTGTGGTTTAAGGCAATCCTACGAACCTTGTGGTTTAAGGCAATCCCTTGAACCTTGTGGTTTAAGGTAATCCCACGAACCGTGTGGTTTAAGGCAATCCCACGAACCTTGTGGTTTAAGGTAGTCCCTTGAACCTTGTGGTTTAAGGTAATCCCACAAACCGTGTGGTTTAAGGCAATCTCACGAACCTTGTAGTTTAAGGCAGTCCCACTAACCGTGTGGTTTAAGGCAATCCCACGAACCGTGTGGTTTAAGGCAGTCCCACTAACCGTGTGGTTTAAGGCAATCCCACTAACTGTGTGGTTTAAGGCAATCCAACTAACCGTGTGGAATTGCGTGGTTCAAGGATGACCAAGAACCTCTTGAAAATGCATGGTTTAAGGCTAACCCATGAACCCTTTAGAATTGCAAGGTTTAAGGATGACCAAGAACCTCTTGAAAATATGACCAAGAACCTCTTGAAAATGCATGGTTTAAGGCTAACCCATAAACCCTTTGGAATTGCAAGGTTTAAGGATGACCAAGAACCTCTTGAAAATGTATGGTTTAAGGCTACCTACGAACCCTTTGAATTTGCAAGGTTTAAGGATGACCAAGAACCTCTTGAAAATGCATGGTTTAAGGCTAACCCATGAACCCTTCGAATTTGCAAGGTTTAAGGATGCCCAAGAACCTCTTGAAAATGCATGGTTTAAGGCTAACCCATGAACCCTTTGGAATTACAAGGTTTAAGGATGACCAAGAACCTCTTGAAAATGCATGGCTTAAGGCTAACCCATGAACCCTTTGAATTTGCAAGGTTTAAGGATGACCAAGAACCTCTTGAAAATGCATGGTTTAAGGCTAACCTACGAACCCTTTGGAATTGAAAGGTTTAAGGATGACCAAGAACCTCTTGAAAATGCATGGTTTAAGGCTAACCCATGAACCCTTTGGAATTGCAAGGTTTAAGGATGACCAAGAACCTCTTGAAAATGCATGGTTTAAGGCTAACCCATGAACCCTTTGGAATTGCAAGGTTTAAGGATGACCAAGAACCTCTTGAAAATGCATGGTTTAAGGCTAACCCATGAACCCTTTGGAATTGCAAGGTTTAAGGATGACCAAGAACCTCTTGAAAATGCATGGTTTAAGGCTAACCCGATGACCAAGAACCTCTTGAAAATGCATGGTTTAAGGCTAACCCATGAACCCTTTGGAATTGCAAGGTTTAAGGATGACCAAGAACCTCTTGAAAATGCATGGTTTAAGGCTAACCCATGAACCCTTTGGAATTGCAAGGTTTAAGGATGACCAAGAACCTCTTGAAAATGCATGGTTTAAGGCTAACCCATGAACCCTTTGGAATTGCAAGGTTTAAGGATGCCCAAGAACCTCTTGAAAATGCATGGTTTAAGGCTAACCCATGAACCCTTTGAAATTGCAAGGTTTAAGGATGACCAAGAACCTCTTGAAAATGCATGGCTTAAGGCTAACCCATGAACCCTTTGAAATTGCAAGGTTTAAGGATGACCAAGAACCTCTTGAAAATGCATGGTTTAAGGCTAACCCATGAACCTTTTGAAATGGCATGGTTTCACTGGAGGAACCTGTCATTTGAGAATATTCTAAAATGGGTACTACCCATCAAATAGGATTCATTATAACAAGTATTCTAGTAGCGAAAGGGCTTCTCGCATATTCTCAAGAAAATGACTATTTGATCCCATCTATTCATGTGGGAAACAAACTGATCACTCAATCTCACTCTTCCAGTGTGCAAGGCTTTGAATCATTCGCAATAAGTACACATTGATCAATCTAAAAGGTCTTTTAGAAGGACCGTAATGTAGGTTTGGTCATGGTTTTAGCAATGGATAAGCATCATTGGCTATGAAATGATTAATCACCGACCAACATCTTTGCCGAGTTTACAAGTCAAGAAACCTTAAGATGAGATAAGACAACCTTGCTCTCACTTCTTCAAGCGGCATCTTCTTTAAAAAGTCCTAATTTACACTCGAATTATCCCAATCTGAAGAGACTTCGGTAATAGGTTGTAATGTTGGCTCGGTGGAAGGCTCAAAAGGCTTAGCACTTTTTCGAAGAGGGATTTGAGAGTTGGTGATTGCAATGACATCATTACCATATCATCCGATTTTTTAAAGCACTTGAATTTGTCTTGAAAGTCCCTTGACTGATTTTCTCAACATAAGAGCTTTGCTCTTTTCTCTCATGACTTTTGCATTTGCAATGATTTCCTTTTGGCACAAGGATTTTGTTTATTGCCATTTTTGCTTTCATGGAGACATTCTTCTTGATGCAATTGTTTTTTCTTCTACTCTTTTTTTTTTTGGGGGGGTGATGTGCATTAGGCTTGCTTTTACCAGGCATACTGCCTTTTCAGGCCCCCTAATTTTCATTTGACTTTTGCTCTTTTGAACTTTTTAAACTCTTAGGACTTTCGAGCTGCTTTCCACATTTTCACGTAAGCATCACTTGCCTTGGCAAATCATATGTCTTGCCCCAATGTGGGGAGATAATCACCACCCGGGTTTTAGAAATGAATAGGTAGGCTAATGAATGCTCTTCTTCACCTCGGGATACTTCAAGTTTCCATAAGAACTCATCAGAAGTTACCACAAAAGATTTATGCAAGTGAGAGCAAAGAAGTCTTTCTCATCTTTCCTCTCCAAATAATGTCAACCCAAACCTCCATAATTGCCCCCATTGTGGGGTGGTTATTGACAGGGGTATTTTGTAGAAAATTCTTCCATTAAAAGGCTCAAATGGGCTAACTATTGTCACCTGTGGTGTGTATGATAGACGAAAGAAATGCCTCTTATCATCTTGATCTATGTACCGCTTGCAAATGAATTCATTGACCTTAAACAACACGGGTTTTTTTTTTTTTCCGCTCAAATCCCAGAGTGCTTAAAGGACATGTTTGGAATGGGTTGCCTTTCCTCATCCTAAGTGTTTCTCGCTTGGCATGAGTAACATCGCCTGTCATTTTTGTTGAGATCATCTGGATGGATTAATCTCCGTAGGGAATTATGATTCAAAATGAGTGATCAGTCGAGTGGATGGACAATTTAAAGGTAAAGAAGATTTTTGCCAACTTTGTGGAAAACTTGTTTCTTCAATTTCCATTTTTTTTGTGTGCTTGTTTCTAAAAAACACTAAATGTTCTTTTTGCGATGTAAATTCTCCATTTGTTTTCTATTTGATTTTGAGAAGAAGGGTACTTACCAGTGCCTTAGTAGTCAGGTGACCCTACGAAGAACAAAAGGGAATGTGTTAGTACATGAATCCTTAGGGATCGTAAAACTGGAAATGATACAACATTACCCTTGGTTAGTTTCACCATTTGGCGGCAAACAGCAGAATGAATGTTCTTTTTGCAATGGAAATTCTCCATTTGTTTTCCATTTGATTTTGAGAAGAAGGGCACTTACCTGTGCCTTAGTAGTCAGGCAACCCTGCGAAGAACAAAAGGGAATGTGTTAGTACATGAATCCTTAGGGATCGTAAAACTGGAAACAATACAACATTACCTCTGGTCAGTTTCACCATTTGGCGGCAAACAGCGGACTGAACATACTGTTTTAAGGCTTGAAGAGAATCTCAGGTCTTTGGTCTCATTAGTTCAAGCATTTTCTTCTTTTTGCAAAAATAAGAGATGCAAAAGTTTTTTTTTTAATTTTTTAATTTATTTTTTACATGGCAACCTTGTTGCCATTTCCGGGGATCGAACCCCGGCCGTTTCTGGACCACTTCATTCCCCATACCACTAGGCCGAAGTGCTGGTAGTGTCCATGGGGCGCTTCTTTTTTATTTAATTGAATCGGCTCTAGAACGACACATATTTTAAGCCAACTTAAGTGACTTTGACATGTGTTAACTCCACATGCTTGCTTGGTCGATAAGGATTATGCTTAGATTAATTTCTCGAGTTTGTTCCTTGAATACCGATGCTTCCCTTCTCCTACATCTGACTTTAAATGTCTTGTGTTTCCTCTTCATATGCTTTTGCTCCTCAGGTGTTATCATTTCCTTGAAGATCTTCCTTTCAAAGATGTTATCGAATTCACTCATTCTAAGTGGGCGTCAAAGATGAAAGGGGAGGGGTACTCCTTGTTTCGACATGTGAGGGCATTGCTCCGTGGATGTTTTACTCCATTTATTCCATCAAAATGGATGGTTGAGCTTTAGCATGCCTTCTTGGTATAAGATGTTGCTCCAATGATCAATGTGCACCTTTTCCTACAAGAGACAGGGCATGTTATTGATATTCCAAAAATTGAATTGGACTAATTTAGAAACAATACTCCCTTTTTGTGCTGAATCAATTGACTATGTTTCATCTTGCTCATGGGTGAGAGTTACTCTGCTTTCAGTGATTCATTTTAGGAACGGTATACTCCCTTTTACGGCATATATGATGACTGCGTTCCATCTCGTTTCCTTGGCTATGGAGAGGGATTTGCTCTCATGATTGACAACAATTCACTTGGCAAATGTTTATTCCGTTTGAATCTTTCCCTTTTTAGAAGTCGGATGACTCAGGCATTTTGTGGCTATTTGCCCTAATTAAAATTTCCTACACATGTGGAAACAATATATTATTTCTATTCTTAGGTACATTAAGTTGAGGAACGAAGTACACCCTTTTTCAAAGTCGAGCAATTCGACATCTGCAGCTTTGTGAAGGAAGGGAAGACATTGTCCTTATGGTCAAATGCATGCCACATTGAGTTAAATAACTCGTCCATAGGCAACTTCATTATGTTGGATTGATGAATCTTCATTTCATTTGAATCCTTCATGCTTTACTCAATTTCTCGTGTACCCCTTTTAGGCTAGGTGATCTTTCGCCATTTTTGCTATGTCAATGCATTTTCCACTTCACAATCTGTAAGCATGGGTGGCTATGTCAGTTTATGAATGAGTTGTTTTGACTTTTGGAACGAACACACCCCTTTTTTAGAGATCGTGTGATTCTGGACCAGGCTGTCCTCCACATGTAATCTTGTTGCTTGCTAGTAATTTGCCTCACTAAAATCTACACGAAGTGCAGGAACAAGTCATTTCTAAAATAAATCAAATTTAACTTGAAACGAATACCACCTTTTATTTGAGGGCAATATTTGTTGACCAATTCTTGTTTGTGTACATCTACATCTTGAAGTGCTGTCTTGCAAACCACCAATAATTATCTCCATATAGGATTGGATGCCAAGACACCATTGGAAGTGTATGGATTGCTGTTGCTTCTTGTTTGCAACCAATGAAGTAGTTTGATGCCAAAGAATGTCTATAGATTTCTTTTTCTACAAAGAATGTCAAATTAATATGAGGTCGTCCAGGATGTGGAACTTCTGTGGAAGCCACTTTTGAAGTAATAGAGATTGTTGTTAGGCTAGTAGATTTGTGATCTTCGAGGCTTTAACGGTTCTTTTTGCACTTAATCACAATGTTTGAATTCATATGCTGCGAAAATATTCCTGTAGTTCATGGCTCAACCAAATATGCCCATAAATGAGCATGAATTGGTGCATTTCATGACTTGCTTTATTAGGGACAGGCCCGCGCTTTTGTCTTTCCAAAGGAAATAAATGTCAATCTTGAACAAAACCATCATTTTACCTGTGTGACAAAAATGGATGGTCAAGTTAGTGGTTGCATAAGAAATAGCTATTGGAACAATTACAACCTTACCCCCTCCAAGCATCGTTCTGTGGATCAACCTGCAAAAGCGATTATGTGAAGAGATAAACTATTGCGCAAGTTCTTCTTAAAAATCATTTTCAAACATTTTGAAGCTAAGGCCTAAAAGTCCGCCCAGAAGATCCGTTTGAAACACTTCAAGTGTTTTAAAGAATATAACTTTTATGAACTCTAACTTCACTATTAAAAAAAATGTGAGTTGTATGATTTACAAAAGCATTTGATTGGGTCCACAATCATAACCCAAAATGCAAAACACGGTTCCTAATAGGAATAATGACAAGGATAAAGTACAAGAAGCTCTTTCGTAGAGGAGCATAATAAGCACAATTCTCGTCCTAGCTTTAAAGTCCACTTTTGGCATGGTCAAGCAAGAGGAGTTCAAGGAATGGTTGTCACGCATGACCTACGAAAGGAAGATATTGTCAATACATGAATGAAAAATTGATCTTTCAATAAAGCCGCCTCTTACAATGAAATCAAGGCGACGATACCTTCTCCATAGTATCCACTTAGGAGAATTTGGTGTTTCGTCAAGATTTTATTAGTAAGAGGAGATTTCATCAAAAGATCGATACGCGGCTATCAATTGAATGCCCGCTCTGTTCTAAAAGTTTCATACACAAATGGGGCATTGATTTTGAAAGATTAATTTGTAATTTTACTCATGCAAAGGTGAGGTGATTTTTATTTTGAGAAATCAATACACAAAATGTGATTTGAATTTTAATTTCAGAATGTGACCAAGAAAGAATTTTATTGAAAATTTGATTTTAAGTCTATGCCCCAAAATGTAATCTTGACTCGGAAGAATTTCTATACAAACTGTGACTTTGAGTTCATAATTGAAAATTTAAACAAAAACATATGTTCAGTAGATCATAGGTATTTGAAATGCTTATTTATTAAGAGTGAGTGCCGAGCCCATATTGCCAAGGGCATTCCATTGATTTCTGTGAATCTCCAAAAAATGAAAATTTCAATACAAAATGAGCAAGTAGATGGAGAAATAATACTTACGGTGGGTGAAGAGACTTTCTATTTTTATTTTTTTTTCAATCACATAGACATGCAGATGTATACTTGTGAGGTTTGACGCCTAAAGGTGGAATTCTAAAGGCTTAAGTTCCCCATTTTGATTAGATCAAAAGAGTTTTCCCCACTCCGCACTTACGTCAGACAGTTCTCTTTATCATTAATCATAATGAGCGGGACCAAAAGTGGATAACCATGGGTCATTCCCTGCATGGGTTCCATCTTTTGGCACCTCCTATGGGCTTCCTGGTGCGATCGGGGTTTTAGATCGCGGGTTGTGTGTGTAAATGTGTAGTGCAAGTATGAAGGCACGCACAACAATTGATATCCAAACAACACTTCAATTTCATCCATATAGACATACATTCCTACGCCTCCCTGCAAAAGAAATATGTTAACAAACACTCCACCCCTTATTACTCCAGACCTACAAAAACATTTAACACATTGTTAGCGGACTAACCTTGTTTTTCACGCGACCTTGACACACGCTATCAAATGAAGACCATGTTAGTGAACAACCAACCAAGTTATTACGGCCTAACTCCTCTAAGGTTTGCAACCAAGTCCCCAGTGGAGTCGCCAAGCTGTCACGACCTCCCTTTTTTCCGTCCAGGGAAAAGGAATAAGGTTTAGGGGTATTTGCCTAAAGAGGCAGACCAGTGGCCCTAAATTAGGCGTGGGCTCTCCCAAGCTCATACCTCACGTGATGTTGGATTTCGTATTTCGATTCTTAACAACCTATATATTTCTAGGAGTCGCCACTAGCCTATTGGAGTCGGCTAGAAACCAATCAAGACACGGGAGTGTTGTCTCGATTCCTACGCAACCAGAGATTTCTAGGAATGGGGACTTGTTTATGCCAATGTTTCTATTAGTGCCCTTGCGGTACCACTAACTTGGAAGGTTGTTTATCTAAATGGCCACACAATCTTGATTACCAATTATAATATTTATGAAACCACTAAGTGTCCATGCAAATGTTTTTGTAGTTTTTTTTTTTTTAATGTCTAGACTAATCCTAACATAATTTAGGAGATAAATTCACACTCAAATTATTGAAAAGCGGTTCGATAAATAAACATCCAAGAAATTGAAAGGACTTGAAAGTAAATATGGAAAAGGAAAACCCGATACAAGTTGGGCAAATAATATTACATGGCCTTGTTATCACACCCCGGGACAGGACCCCTATGAGCAAAATGGGAATTTAAATGTGCATGACATTACTCTAAATGCATGAAATTACTCTTAATAATTTTAATCTACGGAAAATGGATCATTTACAAAAATGATTATAAAATATCAACATAGCATTAAATTAAGAAAAATGACCTTATAAAATTAATAAAATTTCATAGATGTCACTTTTGCCATAATTTGATACCATCTATCACTTATATATATATATATATATATATATATATTTTAGATTTTTGGATATTTTTGGATATTTTATTTTTATTTTTAAAAATAATAATAATAATAATTCCCTAAACTGAAATATGCTTATTTACACTAATATGGGATAACACAACACATGAATATAACAAGAACCAAGCTCAAATCAACCATTTCAAGATCAAAACTTGGTTTGTGCATTTTGTCGAACATTTGGCGTGCATTAAACTAGCCCAAGCAGCTTCCTCGAACCATGTTTGCGGCTTTCAATCTCAACGCATGAGCAATATTATGTGGAACTAAAACATCAAGATTAAACTAACACATGCAAGGAGCAAGATTAGATAGAAATTACAGTTTAAAACACACGAAAACCAACCTGGAATCATCTTCAAATATGTGGGTTTGAGCTGATTTTGCAAATCTGGGTTTGAACCCAAGTCAAGCAAACAGGTTGAATGCCCATATTCAAACCCCGACACTCATCACATGCAAGATCTAAGGGAAACATTACTTAATCCGAATGAAAGTAGGTAATATGGGCTTTCAAATGCAACAAACATCATAGAGAATCAACAATCGAACACATCAAAATGGCCTCTCCAAAAAGCACACATGCAAAGTTTACACTGACCAGATTTCAACACTTACAAAAATTCCAGCCTCAAAAATCAGTTTTCTGGACCGGTTTTTCTCTTGATTTTTCATGGTCGAAACATATTAAAAAATGAATAAAAATACATCTAGGATACTTAACTTGCTTCCTAGTTTATTTTTCCAGTGGTTCTTGGCCGAGGAAACCAAGAAATCATCCTCGAGGGGCACGTGGAAGTTGGCTCCTTCAAACTGGAAGTGAGATCTGCAGAAACAAGAACTGACAACGAAGGTTTTTGTTGAACTCTAAAATTAGACTTCATGACCTCTTTTGTTGGAAAACTTAACACCAAACCAAACTATATGTATTATAGCTTGGGGTAAAAGTCAAGTTTTTCCTCATTTGTCTCTAATTTTTCTCAAAAATACTCGCTTTCACTCACTCGTGACCAGCCGGGCTCAACATGGGGAAAAAATTTTCGAACTTTCTTGGCCCGCTAGGAGGGTGGTTTTTGGGGGGCTTTAGGAGACCTTCCCAAACTCCATTTTGGATGTGCAACCTATGGATGGAAAGATTTTTGAGTGAAGTTTAACTCTCTAGTTGAAGGTTTTGGATAATTTTGGCCGTAGCTATGTGAAAACCTCATATTTCTCTCTCTAGGTCGGTCTGGGATTTCTGGGTTTCTCTTTTTGGAGTTGCTTTTGAGGGCATGTTTGGGGGACGACCGTGAGCTCTCGCCTCTCCCTCTCGTCTTCTCCCTCTCACCCCCCGAAAGAGCTTGCTTCCGTGATCTTCTCCTCTGAACTAGAGGATTTTTGGCCAGTCTTTTGTCCACCTACCAAGCCTCTCAATAGGGCTACTTCAACAACTTTCTGACTTAGCCAAAATTTTCATCTTCTGCAGCTGTTGAGTGTCTGGACTTCGGTGCGATTTTCCCGTGCATTCAGCAGCTTATCCCTGACAAATGTTTGTCCACTTGCAGTACCAATAATGGTCTTCCTTCACGTGCAGAGATCGGGCTGGTTGGGCAAGTGTGGAGGATATGGTGGGGCCACAAAGTTGCTTACTCAGCAACTCCGAATTGAGACCAACTCGTGGACTGAGTTTTGGCTGCTGATTTGAGTTCTTTAATCCACCAATTTGGCTGCGATTTTTGGTCAATTAGCAAGTTCATGTATATTAGTTTAAGATCTCGACCAGATTTTGCAATTGTGCCCACCCAATTTTGCAACAAAGTCCCTCAAAGTTGACCATTTTCTTGCCCGAAAATGCCCAATTCAATGTAATTTGGTCCTTTTTGCCCAATTTGTTTAATTATACCTAGCCCAAGTTCAATTTCAACTCAATTGGGGGCTAAGATGATGATTTAAGGGCTCGGGTGAAATTTTGTAAAATTTACAAATAGGTCCCTCAACTTTTGGAAATTACATTTTGGCCCTAGTTTCCCATTTTAATTACAATATGACCTCCTGGGCTTGGCTAGTCACATTTAGATCATTGGCCCCAACTTGCTCTTTTTTTCTTTTTTCTCTTTTCTTTATTTTTCTTTATTTTTTTAATTTTTTAAAGATTTTAATTTTTTTTACTTAATTTTTCTTAAAGGAAAAACATCTTACATTTATAAAAACTATACTAAACTCTTAGATAATCTATATGCAATAATTTGACATGAAATATTTTTGTGGAAAAACAAGTTCCCATTTTTTTGGAAATGATTTTTGGGCAAAAATTTAGGTTTTAACAGCTTCTGATTGTAAGATATCTCCTGATTTGTAGTGATTTGTTGGAGATTTCCCGATTTGTAAGAGATTCTAGGGTGGCTTACGTCGATGTATATATGTATGGTTATATTCTTGTAAGAAATATAGAACACAGAAAAATAAAATTGTTTACTACTCAACAACGACATGCTTCTGGTGACCAAACTTGAATTTAGTCGATCAACGTAGCTGGATCATGCTACTTCTGGCGACTTATTTGCAATGTAGCATGTAGCGCCGTAATTTAGCACGTTATTAACTGGCGATCACTCCACATTCCTAGGGCATACTTAGACGAGGCTACTAGAAAGATGACACATGGCACGACCACTTCCTGCACCATAAGACAACTTCGTATCGAGGTACTCCCATTTTAGTCACTGGTATGACATATGAAATTCAGCTTAGTTTGAATATTTTCCTAGATTTCTGTTTTGTGTACTTTCCATTTTCCGCTATCCCAAGTGCATTTTGAGATTACCTTCTATTATGGCCCGAGGAAATTTTGATTTGTAAATTGAGACCCGTAATTTATCGATCTTTCGTCACTTACTTGATTAAGTTAACCGTTTCGATGTCTACCATTTTAGGGACAAAATAATTTTTCGTAATAAATTGAAATGCAGTAGCAAAAGCTACCATTTTACACTGCTGATGAGGGTTGGGAAGGAAAGAGGAAGACTATATGCCATACCTTTCATTCCTTTGTGACAAAAATATTGAATTCAATCAATGAAGTAAGTTTACTAACGAAAATTTTATCAAAGTTTATAGATTATACGTTTCAAATTGAATGGTGTAGAAATGATATCGTCACGTGACTTTTCTTATGTACAAACCACATATCGTATCATGACTCCGCATTATATGTGCAAAGCGTCACATGTACTTTTGACTCATAGCCATCAATTCGATTTATTGACAAAACCTTGCTTTTTATTAAAAATGACATGGAAATGCATTTCATCATCTTATATCAACTAAATTACAAATTTTCATAGACATGGGAGACATCTGTAGAATTTATTAAAATGTCTACATGCACAATCTACAGCTTGCTTTTATTTTTATTTTTTTTGGTCGAAAGGAAACATTTTATTCATATAAGCAGAATCTTACATCCTGCCGCAAGGGCATCAGCGTGCACTAGATCCATCAAGAGGTAAGGTGGGAAGATATTCCTATTTTGGGCCAAAGTCTCTACTTGCTGGGCCTTAGCGGCCTAGTCAGCTACGGCATTTGCTTCTCTTCGACACAGCTACATTGTCAAATTAGGGAAAAGCAACATTGAAGCGATAGCTTCCATGAGCAAGGAACGAAGCTCCCATGGTGGCGATCTTCCACCCATGACGGCGTCGATGACGGTGCTGCAGTCGGATTCAATCACGAGTCATGCCTGATGCAGACCTTGCCATAGCATATGCTAGATCGTTAAAGAGAAGGCTTGGAACTCCACAACCAGAGCTGATGCGGCTGGAAATCTACTGGTATAGATGTCGGTGAGTCTTCCTTGATGATCTTTGGATATTGAAGCCATTGCTTCTTCTGTACTCCCTAGTTGATAGGTTGCATCAATATTACATTTGAAGGTGCTTGGACGGGTGGTCGCCAGAGGTGGGTAGGGATCTGGGTTGCAATCGCTTGTCTCAAAGAGGAAGGAGAAGAGATCTGGTAAAGTCGAGTCTCTGTCAAAGTAGCTTCTACTGCAAGGGATGGATCCAGCCGTTGATTGGGGAATATGAAGCCATTCCGCATTTTCCAAATATGCCAACAAACATTGGCTATCACTTCTAAAAAAGGTGAGTTGTTTGTTAATACAAGTTTTGTAGCTAACCATGTGTTGATTCGATGAATATGTTGAGGCTGTATGTCATTATTAATCTGTGGATGTGCCCAGAGAGGTCGAGTTCATGAACAGAGTAGGAATAGATGCTCTTAAGTTTCTGGGGTTTGCTGGTGACATAGCTGATAGTAGGGATCGATTAAGATTTGTCGGCGAAACAAATTTTCTCTAGAAGCTATTGCATTTTGATAGATCGACTAGAGAAAAGTCCTTAATTCAAGTGTCGTTCGCATTGACTAGATTTTTCTCCATAGTATTCTAGGAATCTGATAAGAGGATGATGCCATGTGATTTTTGTTGTTGCTGGAGATTGCTGTTAAAATATGATAATTGCTCTTCACTGTGTGTCGACCATCCTTTGTTGCTGGCCATATTAATTTATCTTCAGTATAGTGAGGTCTAACTGGGATGGTTAGAATCTCTTAAATAATCTGCTCATCCAGAAAACTGTGGAAAGCATCAGCACACAACAGAAATCGAGGGAAACGAGAATGTAAATAGGAACAGTCCACTTGCACCATAGAATTGTTTGAAGATAGAATAACCTCACAAATTGATAGAATAACCTCACAAATTGATAGATATACGGAGGCAAGGAAACATGCAAAGAGCGAACCAATCGTAGAAGGTCTTCCGCCTGATTTCTGGTCCCGTAGTCGAAATTCAAAGCTGACGGAGATGGCCAATTGCAAAAGCTAGTGAGGTTGAAAGGTAATTGACGACAACGAGGGTTAAGAGGGGGAATTGAGAAATGGAAGGAGGGCGTTGGTGTAATTGTGGATAGGGTTTCGGTGAAATTTCGCTACCTAGAGGTAGGTAATGTTAAGAACAAAAGCACAAAGTCAACTCACTCGACTGTCACAACTTCAACAAAGGCTGATAATGAAAGAGAAAGGGCTACGGAGCAACAAAGCAAAGCACTCAGACCGAGAAGCCACGTCATGAAGTAAATGATCGATGATGAAGAGTTCGTGATGAAAGTCGTCGTGGATCGTCATTGATGATGAAGAGTCTGTGATGAAGATTGACATGGATCACCAAGTCATGAAGACCTCAATTAACACGTTTGCTATTATTCAGTTGAGGATTAAAACAGATTAAGAAACAGTCTTGTTGTATTTAGTTTTCTGTTGTATCTTCTTCTTCTTCGATGGATAGGTTTTTACAGAGCTGTAGCCAAGCTCATCAGAGAGATATACAGAGATTGAGAGAAAGAGAGAAAACAGAATATACCATCAATGGATGCTCTGTATTGAGCAGTCGATACATTCGAGATATAGAGAGTTAGAAAAACAGAGCATTCTTATTCATTGATGTTCTGTGATGTACAACTTTGTATTACAATCTCATTGAAATAAAGAGATTCAAAAGCTTCTTGCTTGTTCTCCAGTTTTTCGATTTATTTCTTCATCTTCACATAGTATCAGAGCAAAAGATCATGCTTGTTAGAAAGGTTTCATTTAGCAATCATTCATTGAATCAAAGTGAAGAAACTAAAGTTGCAGTAGATCGCAGTATCACGGTAATTGTGATTATAATCATAACATCATTGTTATCGTCTTCTTCTTCAAAGCTGAGAGATCATAACAATGGCAGCAAGAACACAGAAGTATCCCTTCCCAATATGTGTGAATATTTCTAATTTTGTCACAATCAAGCTTGCCGAAGACAATTTTCTGTTATGGCAAGCACAGATTCACAGATTTTTGAGAAGCCAAGAACTTTTTGGTTTCATTAATGGTGAAATTCCATCACCTCCTCGAATGCTGCAGATCGAAGTTGAAGGGTGTGAAACTGAAGTTGTAAATCCAAATTACACTGATTGGACAAAGACTGATTAGCTAGTATCATCATGGATAAGCGGAGCTGTCTCTGAAAATATTCTAAGCTTGATCATTAGCTTAGAAACACCCTATGAGGTATGGCAAACACTTCTAAATCATTTTACATAGAAGTCAGTTGCTAGAGAGTTCGAACTGAGAGGAAAATTACAAGCCTGCCAGAAACGCGATCGAGTTCTTTCTGTTTATCTCAGAGAATATAAATCCATCTGTGATCAGCTAAATGCGATAGGAAAGCCTGTAGATGAGATAACCAAAATGTTTGGTGTTCTAGAAGGATTGGGTTCTGAGTATGAAAATTTTCGAACCACTATATATTGCCTGAAGCCTCAACCTGAATATGATGAGGTAATTGCACAATTAGAAAGGTTTGAATCAAGACTATTGAGTTATTCCAGGAACCAGTATAACCCCAACCTAGCTTATTTTGGACAAAGACAATATGAGATATAGCTGAAAGAAAACACTGATAGAGAATACGTCCCTCAGAACTTTGGTTTTGTAGCTCAAAGAAGCAATTACAGAGGGGGACATGACTATGGTCGAGGATGAGCTGCTAATGGTAGAGGTTGTGGTTATGGATATCCTGAAAGAAGTCAAAATTACATAACAAACACCTTGATTCAAGATCAAGGGGATCAGCAATTCAAACAGAAAAATGATTTTCCTGGATCTAGCCAGAGGTTTCGACCATATGCAAGCTACTCACAAAGGTATCAGAACATCAAAACTTATCCATCTTCGACTCTAACCTTCAATAAACATCTGCAGGATGAGAAAGTAACAGGCAATGTTCGACTGGAGTGTCAAATTTGTAAACGCCTAGGACATGATGCTCTTCGCTGCTGGTATCGATTTGATAACTCATATCAAGCAGAAGACATTCCAACAACATTGACAGCAATGCATATCGAGGATCCAAAAGGAAGTGAGTGGTATCTAGATATTGGCGCTACAGCTCACATCAGTGCTAATTCTAGTATTCTTCATACACTCTCTAAGTATAAAGGAACTGATACTGTCATGATTGGAAATGGATCATGTCTGCCTATTACTTACATTGGTGATACTTTGTTAAATATAGAAGATAACTCATTACCTCTTAATGATGTATTGATTGTTCCAGAAATAAAGAAGAACCTCCTCTCAGTTTCTAAACTAATAGATGACTATCCTTGTTCGTTTGTCTTTGACAAAACTAGTGTTTATGTAAAGGACAATCACACCAATTCAACAGTGAAGCTCGGAAGAAAAATTAGAGGACTCTACCGAGTGGACACACAAACTACAGAAGCCTTTTTCACTCAAAGACAAAGAGCTGTAGCAGAAGATGTGTAGCACCAGAGATTGGCTCACACAAATTCGAAAATAGTAAAACATCTACAGAATCAGAAGTTGATTCACTGTAATGCAACAACTCAGACTATATGTAGAAGCTGTCAAATAGCAAAGAGTACAACTTTATCTTTTCCTTTGTCAGACACTACATCTAGTGTTCCTTTAGAAAAGATACACTGTGACATTTGGGGTCCCTCACCAGTTAGTTCTTTTCAGAAGTTTAAGTACTATGTGATCTTTGTAGACAAATTTTCATGCTACAGCTGGCTCTATCCAATGAAGTTGAAGTCTGAATTCTATGATATCTTTGTTGAGTTTTAGAAACTAGTCGAAAGGCAATTCAATCATCGAATCAAAATTTTTCAGTGTGATGGAGGAGGAGAGTTCATAAGCAATAGATTTCAGAATCATTTAAAGAACTGTGGCATAAAGCAGTTCATGTCCTATCCACATACACCAGAACAGAATGGAATCTCAGAAAGAAAGCATCGACATATAGTTGAGCTTGGATTAGTTATGCTGTATCACTCTAGAGTTCCATTGAGATTTTGGGTAGATGCTTTCATGACAGCTAACTATATTGTGAACATTCTTCCTACACCAAAGCTACGGCTGGACTCACCTTACAGCAAAATCCATCATCATCAACCAAGCTATGAACATCTAAGGGTGTTTGGATGTGCATGTTATCCTTGTCTTAGACCATACACACAACATAAATTTGATCCCAGATCTCTTACTTGTGTATTCCTGGGGTATAATGAACGCCATAAAGGGTATCACTGCCTTGTACCTACCGATGGTCGTATATATATATCAATAGTCATGTGTTTGATGAAACCTTCTTCCCATTCACAAAGAAGTTGACAACTGATTATGAACATTATACTACCCTGTACAAACAATGGGTAGAAGAAGTTAAACTTCTCGATTCTCCAAGTACAGGACCAATAGACAGTGGTTTCATTGACCAAATAGCTAAATTTCAGTATAATCCTAATTTGGAAGATCATCACACTGATGCTTCATACAGTGGAAATGTGCCACAAACTTCATCCTTCACACGGATGTATACTGACTCAACTACATAAGAACAACCAGAACTTACTTCCACAAGTGTCATACCTATTGACATTGTCCCTGATCAAGGACAACACAATTCCATATCTACTTCTCAAGGTAATGCTACTGTTCATCATGTGCAAACTCGACTGAAATCTGGTATTATAAAACCAATTCCTAAGTATGCATGTTTGGCTGAATATCAAGTGCCTCTGGAACCATGATCTGTTGAATCGGCCTTAGCTGATGAAGGCTGTTACAGAGCAATGCAAGAAGAAATGAATGCTCTGTACGAAAATCAAACTTGGATACTGGTTCCCAAAACTGACCAGATGAATGTTATAGGCTGTAAATGGGTGTTTAAAACCAAATTAGCACCTGATGGTAGTCTTGACAGACTAAAGGCTCGACTAGTTGCCAAAGGTTTTCATCAAGAAGAGGGAATAGACTTTATTGAAACATTTAGTCCTATTGTTAAACATGCTACCATCCGTATAGTACTTTCTGTGGCTATGATGAGAAAGTGGCCAATATATCAACTTGATGTTAAAAACGCTTTCTTACATGGAGACTTGAATGAGACAGTGTTTATGGAGCAGCCACCTAGGTTTATTCATCCTCAAAAGTCTTAGTATGTTTGTCTTCTCAAGAAGTCTTTATATGGTCTTCGACAAGCACCACGAGCCTGGTTTGATAAATTCAGTAATTTTCTTCTTGAAAATAGTTTTTTATGCAGCACAGCTAATCCATCTCTATTTGTTCTTCATACTAGTTCAAATATAGTACTGCTATTACTCTATGTAGATGACATAATTTTGACTGGCAGTTCAGCTCAGCTTCTAGCTACTTTGATCAAGAAACTGAGTTTTCAATTCCACATGAAAGATCTTGGGTATCTTCACTACTTTTTAGGTATGAAGCAAAACGTAGTACTCAAACTCTATTTCTTTGCCAGACAAAGTATGCCATTGATCTACTTAACAAGGCTCATATGACAGAGTGCAAACCTGTCTCAACTCCTTTGCCACTTAGATCAATTGCTATGACAAATGATGATACTCTACTGACTGATCCACTTGAGTATAGAAGTATAGTAGGTGGCCTTCAGTATTTGACAATCACTCGACCTGATCTTGTCTATGTAACAAATCTGTCATGCCAAAAAATGCAACATCCAACAATGGCAGATTTTCATAAATTGAAAAGAGTCCTTCGATATGTTAAAGGAACAACACATCTTGGGATTTTTCTCCATTCTAACAGTTCCATAGCCCTCTACGGATACTCAGATGTTGACTGGGTTGGTTGTGCCGACACTCGACGCTCTACTACTGGTTTTTGCACTTATCTTGGCTCTAATCTCCTCTCTTGGTCAGCCAAGAAACAACCTACCGTCTCACGCTCTTCCACATAAGCTGAGTATCGAACACTTGCATCAACCACTGCTGATCTCACCTAGATCAGCTTTGTCCAACGGGATATTGGTATATTTCTCACATCACCAACACTCTTGTTCTGTGACAACAAATCTGCTATTTCTTTTACAACTAATCCTATACTACATGCTCGTACTAAGCATATCGAAGTTGATTTTAACTTTGTTCGTGAAAAAGTATCTTCAGGTTCTATAAATGTTCGCTATATTCCCAGCCATCTTCAACTTGCTGACATCTTTACCAAATCACTCTCACGGTTTGCTCATTATACTATTAGAACCAAATTGGGTATGGGATACTCAACCCTTCCCAATTTGAGGGGGGATGTTAAGAACACAAGCACAAAGTCAACTCACTCGACTGTCACAACTTCAACAAAGGCTGATACTGAAAGAGAAAGGGCTGCGGAGCAACAAAGCGAAGCACTCAAACCGAGAAGCCACGTCATGAAGTAAATGATCGACAATGAAGAGTTCGTGATGAAGGTCGACGTGGATCATCATCGATGATGAAGAGTCTGTGATGAAGATTGACATGGATTGCCAAGTCATGAAGACCTCAATTAACACGTCTGCTGTTATTTAGTTGAGGATTAAAATAGATTAAGAAACAGTCTTGTTGTATTTAGTTTTCTCTTGTATCTTCTTCTTCTTTGATGGATAGGTTTTTACAGAAGCTTTAGCCAAGCTCATCAGAGAGATATACAAAGATTGAGAGAAAGAGAGAAAACAGAATATACCATCAATGGATGCTCTTTATTGAGCAGTCGATACATTCGAGATACAAAGAGTTAGAAAAATAGAGCATTCTTATTCATTGATGTTCTGTGATGTACAACTTTGTATTACAATCTCATTGAAATAAAGAGATTCAAAAGCTTCTTGCTTGTTCTCCAGTTTTTCAATTTATTTCTTTATCTTCACAAGTAATAACTCGACATTTTCGAGAGAGAAAAGCTCTACCTTGTAGCTTGCTTATGTGCTTGGCAACTAATGTTTTAAACAAGAAACAGGAGGTGTGGTCGAAGTAGCTGATCCATGGGCATTCTCGCACGAGGCGGTGACCATCTCTTCAGGCTTCGATGATGTTATTTGGACGTTGTCCAATGTGATATCCGAGCAACCTACGCTCGAACAGCTGAGTGTGATGGCTTGGTGTGAAGCACTAGTCCCTCGAATGTTGGTGAAACTCATGTCGCTCACCACCACGCTGGATGCCTGCACCGACATCCCTTCTTCATTGACACATCTCATGCCAGAAAATCAATATAGGAACTTTAATCCTGATGATACTGATACATTAAAAGACATCTCGTTTACAGTTAACAGGTCGTAGAAGCTTTTGCTCAAAAGGTTCTCCTGGCTCGGTAATTAATGCTCGACAAACTTTCTATATTGTTAGTTCTTTAGCTTGCAATGTTACCGTAAGGTGCTTGAAATTTCCTTGCGAGATTACCTCATTCAGTTGAGCTATTCCGGGATTATAAAATTGGTCGATGATGATTGGGTTACTTACTGCGTCAAGCGTGATTTGATCGAAAATAATATTCTTGGCATATCCCGAACCCCCCTGTTTGTATGTAAAGTAGAGGAGAGTGGTTACCGGGAGCAAAAAGAAAAGAATAAGAGATCTATGTAATCGTGTTTTTTGTTCATTGGGAGCTATTATCATTCTTTTTTAAGCGATAGAGCCCATGGTCACCTGCCAAGTCTTGATCCTCGCTCCATTCATAGTTCCACTGAAGGTGCAATCTCGCATGTGTACCTGCTCGACTATGTCATAAGCTCCATTCTTTCCTAAGCTTCCGACACTAAACATATATAAAGATAAAACACATCAAAATTTAAAATGTATATATCCTAACTATTAGTTTGGATCATATAAGGCACATCTCGACCACACTGATAACACGACAGCTAACCTTATACCATGGCTAGGTCCCCATGAAACTCCGGTGATACTAATGTTGCTGGAGCCACCATTTATAGCGATGCAATCATCCCCTATATTACATAGCATTGTGCGATAGATCATCAACATGTACAAAAAAACTTCACTGCAATGTAACTAG
The DNA here is from genome assembly GCA_014182555.1 of Eucalyptus erythrocorys. Taxonomy (NCBI): domain Eukaryota; kingdom Viridiplantae; phylum Streptophyta; class Magnoliopsida; order Myrtales; family Myrtaceae; genus Eucalyptus; species Eucalyptus erythrocorys. Next base: position 37,826,872 of record CM024599.1, on the reverse strand, counting down.
AGCTTATTTACCTCTTTGAATGTCAAGGTCGTGAATGTCAAGGTTGTTGGTGTGAGAAATGTCGATTCCATCTGTGTTATGGCTACTTTCAGGTGCGGTTATTTGGAGATTATAGATGATACCATTATCACAATTAGTGATGGAGATGTGATTCCTTGGACTATTAATGTGATGCAGTCCACTTAGGACCAAATTGACACAATGAACAAAGGCCAAGGCCTGCGAACACAATTCCCTAGTCATTGAAATTGGAAGACTCGATCATAAAATATGGGCTAATAAGAAGATCTCGAATTGGTTCAAGGCATTGGGAATCGGCTTCTTACAGTTGGTCGATCCTCGCAGCCATCCGGTCCCTACAAGATGAAGATCCATAATTTTTGCTCAGATTGCAAAAAGATGTGATGGTGAAAAGTAATATGGAACTCATCTATTACGTGATGATGTGTGTCGACTGACCTTTGCTCCATTCCACCAAAGTGAACCCTAGCCATCAACTTGTCCTGATCCTTTGACATTGAGATTGGCCACGTCTTGGAAATTCAACTATCTACTTGAAGAGCAGCCTTTCTAACCACTTAGTGAACTAGGAGCAACTAAAGTCCCATCAATCTGTTCTCCAAGAAGGGAGAGTGATGTACATTATGCTATGTTTTGGAGCAAGGACGTGGTGGCAATGACAAAAACAATTATTAATAATTGAAATAGGCTAGTGAATCAACCTAGAGCGGGGTGAATAGGTTGTTGCGGAATTCTTTTGGAATCTTTTGCGGTAGAATACGTTAATATCAAGGATATATCAAAAATAAATAAAGCACGTATTCATAAAGTAAACAGAGTAGGGTAAGAGAAAATTAACACAAGGATTATAGTGGTTCGGCTTAGTTCAAGCCTACGTCCACTCTCCACGCTGGTAGCCAACTGGCTATAACCACTATGTAGCAAACGAGAGCCGTTACAGTAAACGGACTAGACTTCTTCAATAGACAGTCTCTCCTACGGCTTCCGTCGCTTTCGCACTATATCTCACTTTCTTCGATACACAATTTGAACATGAAAGATTTTTAGAGAACAAGTGATTTTGGAGATTCTAACATCGAGATTTTTCTACCCGTCTCTCCTTGTTTCCAAGCAACATCGATCCACCTTAAATAGCCTCCGTGCCTTCATACCCGTTGGCACTTACCAAAAATTCATCCAATCAACCCGTTGACTGAATCAATTTAAGTAATCTCCTTGTCGCCGAAAAACGTAAGTAGACGGTAGCTCGTCAATCCCGTTCGCCCATACAATCAGGATCTTGAGTTCCCAAAATTAGATTCTTCCAAGAATAAACTTGATCTTCAACGAATAAAATCCGAAGAGTAAATCTTCCAAGCTCTCGATCACAGCCATAGATATTCCATGGTTTAGGAAATACGAAATTCAATATCTTACTTTCCTTAGCCATAAGAATAACCTGTGGCCAGCCTGTAAAAATCGCGAACTATCTTCAGATTTAGATTTGGGTCTTTGAAGGTCGTTAGACTGAAACTGAGTCTTGAAGGTCTTCGATCGAAACGCGTCTTGACTGACTTTAGACGGAAAAACTTCAGACCGAACTTCTGGGTCTGACTGTCTTTGAAAACCTTTAGACCTTGAAAGCTTCAAACGTAACTGACTAAGTCTTGGAGTCTTTAGACCGTACTGTTGAGGCTGTTTTGTCAACTTCAAAACTCCAAGGGATTTTTCTTTAACAATCTCCCCTTTTTTATGGTGACAAAACCCTCGACAGATTTGCGAATCAAAACCCGCAAGGAAACACTCATATATATTTTGAGGATTATATCTCGCAAAAACAGTGTTAGTCCAATAACAATTATCCTCATAAATATAGTAGCCCTGCAATTGAATTCAAAAGTCTAGATCCAAATCATCAAATCAGCATAAGGTCATAGAAGTTCAAGTGAACAACCCAATCGAAATCCTAAATGAAAACAATGTAAGCAATAAAAATAAACTTAAAAAAAAACTTTAAAATAAAAACTCTCAAAGCTTTCTCAAAGCTTAAAAAATTTCAAATCTTCAAAACCCGCAATCAAATCTGCGAACTCTCCCCTTTTTGTCCCATCAAAGAGGTAGAGTGAATGTGATAAAGTTTTGAAAAGATTTAGTGGCCTGCAGTGGAAACGAACAAGTTGAAACTTGCTAAGCTCCCGGACTCGACTTCTCAAGTTTGGCAAGGTTTTCCTTCATCGAAGCTAATTATGCACCGGTCCGATTCGATTCCATTTGTGCTCTCGGTGCATTGATCTGTTCTCGCATGTTCATGAAGTACTCGGCAGCGCCTTTTCAAATCTCTCATCTCGAAGTCCATCCCAAAAGCCTGCTTTTTCAAGTCCAGCATAATATCCAATAGCTGAGTAAAGGCTGTGGAATTGGCATTGCTTCCACTTGGACCAGCAGAATGAGTTTGGAAACTAGGAGCTTCCCTTTCAGCCCTTTCCTTCTCGACAGGTGAGGATTCTTCATGTTCAGGGAAATGGGATGTATAAACCTCCTCAGGGTCAGCACCAGACCTACTCACATCACTAAAGTGTAGTGGCGATATTGTCCCCTGTTCTGCAGCAACTCTACCTGTGTGGATGCTAGTGGGTGGAGTAGAAAATTCATCGCCAACATCCATTTCAGCACTTGGATGTTTCTCGGTCTCTTCCCCAGCAAAGGATGGCTCTAAACCTGCAGCCATATCCTCTTGCTGTTTGCTTTCTTCCTCATCCTTCTTCCTCCTTTCTTCTTCTTCTCTTCTCATTTCTTCCTTTTCTTCTTCCCTTCTTCTTTCTTCTTCAGCTTTCCTCTGCCTCTCTTCTTCTTCTCTCTGTTCCTCTTCTCTTCTTCTCACCTCTTCTTCTCTTCTTTTTCTTTCCTCTTCTCTTCTCTTTCTTTCTTCCTCTCTTCTCTTTCTTTCCTCTTCTCTTTTCCTCTGTCTCTCGGCTTCCTTCTCCTCTACTTCTCTTGTCCTTCTCTCTTCAGCCTCTGTTCTCAAAACAGCAGGGCTCCTCATCCTAGAGAGAGTGGACAGAGTCATGGCATCTTCTTCATCCTCCTCATCTTGCAGGATGATTTTCCTTCTTTTCTTTTCAGCCATGGGCTCTTTGCCCTTTCTTTTCGACGAAGCAGTGGGGATCTCTTTTGAAGGTGTTTCCCTCCTCAACCTTTCCAGTGCTGCATTCAGTTCTTGAAATTTCATCTTCATCATCATTTTCTCACCAACAAGCATCAAATTCAACTTAGTTAGGCATAAAGATGCAGGTACTTGAATATCGAAATGCCTAAAAAGTTTGGTGATGATGGATGAATAAGGCAGCTGACCCTTATCCTTTACCACAGTTCTATACATATGGAAAAGAATGACATGCAGGAGAGAGAAGGGTCTACCCTGGTTGATGGCAAACATCAGCTTTGCCTCCATTTTGGAAACATCAGTCTTCGAGGTCGTCTTTAGCTGGATGCAGTTGATGACTATTTTATGCAACAAAACATTCGTGGCATTCATCCTAGTATAGGATATCTTGCCTTCAACAGTTCTGTCTCGTACAATATCCAAGGTTGCATAGGCTATTGAGACTTTGATTGGCTGGAAACTTCTTCTTTCCACACCAATAATGTCAGCCAGCAAGTCAACATCAACAACATAGTCTTTGTTCATGAAAGAAAAGGACAAATGATTTGCATCCAAAAAGGATAGATTCGAGTAAAAGTAAGCCGCCAGTTCAGAGTGGGCCACAGTCATATCCGTGCAGAAATTCTCCAGTTGCAACCTAGCAAACTTCCTTCTTAAATTAATCTTTATCGAATCTAGGAAGTCAAAATCTACACTCCTTGGATTGACCACTCCCCTCTTCAACAGCTTCACATAAACTCGCTCATGCTCCTTCGACTGAAATAGACTTCCCGAAGGACAAACAGTATTAGCAGCCACACCAAAACGAGGTTCAAAGTGAGAGAATAATCTCTCATCATCATCTAGGGTCTCAGCAGGCGTATTTTTAAGCGGATTACTCGAAATATTTTCCAGCGTCTCGTGCAAGTACCTTTACCAACGACATTCAGCTTCTCCATCTCCATCAAAATGCATACTCACTCCTAAACCCTCTTTCCTTCAAATATTCCTCGATCGTCTTAAGGCTAACCTTTCCATCCTTAAGCCTTTTATAGAGATCGTAAGCCACATTAGGTTTGAGAGTTCTTACCGGTTTTGCCTCCGTAACCACCTCCTCAAAGTGTTGACTTTCAGCTTCTTGTTGAGGCGAATCTTCTTCCGTTAGATCCACTCGAGTAGGACCCTCTTGCTGTCTCGTGGTCCCCCGCCGGCAATTCTAGAAGACTTGCGAGACGACATTCTTGGAGAGCAAGCAAGGATTCAACTTGAACGCGAAGAAAAATGGAAACTTTGTGACGAGAAATGGATGAAACAGAAACGGTAAATGGGATCTTTTAGGGTTTTGAAAGTGAAAGAGTGTGAGGATGAATCGTAAAGGAAAAGCTGTGAGTGAAAAGTGACGGTTCGAGTGTATAAATAGTGAGAGAGATAACACGGGAATACGAATCGTCGCCAAAAAGTAAAGGTGAAAAACTACCAAAAATAAACCGTAATATCGAAAAAGAAAACTTCCTTTTTGAAAATACAAACTGCCATAATTACGTGTCAGAAAAAGAGTAAAAAGTGATTTTGAAATATCGAATTTGAAATAGCGAAAAGTAATTACCAAAAGTAAAATAAAGACAGAGTTAAAAAGCGAAAAGAGATTAAATAAACAGAGTCTGACAGATGTTCAGACTGTACCTCTGAGTCTGAACCATTTTTCAGACTTTACCTTACGTCTGAGCATAATTAGTCTTTATGTAAAGTCTGAAACACTTTCAGACCTTGCTTTGAGTCTGAGCCACCTTCAGACCTAATGTTGAGTCTGAACCACCTTCAGACATAGTGTTGAGTCTGAACCGCCTTCAGACTTTAATTTTGAGTCTGATCATCTTCAAATTCCACGATACTCAGTATTGAGCGAATTGATTCAAAGTGAGCCTCCTCTAGGGGCTTTGTGAATATGTCAGCTAATTGATTCTTTGAATCTACATGCTGGATCATCACATCTCCATTTTGAACATGATCTCGAATAAAATGATGCTTGATTTCAATGTGCTTTGCTCTTGAATGAAGTATAGGATTCTTTGTGAGGTTGATTGCGCTTGTGTTGTCACATTTGATTTCCGTATGTGTTTCATCAACTCCAAAGTCTCTTAATTGTTGTTGCATCCATAGAATTTGAGAGCAGCAACTTCCAAGGGCTATGTACTCTGCTTCAACGATTGAAAGAGCCACGACTGTTTTCTTGAGAACCAAGACACCATCCCGTTTCCCAATAATTGACATGTACCTGTAGTGCTTTTTCTATCCACTCTAGAACCAGCAAGGTCAGCATCAGAATATTCTAGGAGAGTAAAATCTCCTTGCTTAGAATACCATAGACCTAGCTTAGATGTAGTTGCAACATATTTAATGATACACTTAACAGCAATCATATGAGATTCTTTAGGGTTAGATTGAAATCTAGCACATATGCAAACACTAAACAAAATGTCAGGTCTAGAAGCTGTAAGGTAAAGAAGTGACCCAATTATACTTCTGTATAGTTTTTGGTCTACACTCTTTCCTTCTTCATCTTTATCTAGCTTTGATGAGCTTGACATAGAAGTTTCTGCTTTCTTGCAATTCTCCATTCCAAACTTCTTGATAAGGTCTTTTGCATACTTCTCTTGATGGATGAAGGTTCCTTCACTTGATTGTTTGACTTGAAGACCCAAAAAGAAGTTTAGTTCTCCCATCATGCTCATCTCAAATTCATTCTACATATCCTTTGAAAAATTCTTGCAAAGTTTCTCATTAGAAGAGACAAAAATAATATCATCAACATAAATTTGAACAAGTATGAAATCATTGCCTTCTCTTTTTATAAATAAGGTAGTATCTACTTTACCTTTAGAGAAGCCATTTTGTATTAAAAAATTGCTTAACCTTTCATACCATGCTCGGGTGCTTGTTTTAAACCATATAAGGCTTTCTTCAGCTTGAATACAAGGTTTGGTCTTTTAGGATCTTCAAATCCTGGTGGTTGTTCCATATAGACTTCTTCTTGGATAATTCCATTTAGAAATGCACTTTTCACGTCCATTTGGAATAACCTGAAATTTTTAAAGCAAGCAAAAGCAAGAAGTAATCTAATAGCCTCTAACCTTGCCACAGGAGCATAGGTTTCATCATAGTCGATGCCTTCTTCTTGTGTGTAGCCTTTTGCCACAAGTCTTGCTTTATTCCTTACCACTTTTCCTTGTTGATCAAGCTTGTTCTTGAAAACCCATTTGGTACCAATGATTGATTTACCTTTTGGTTTAGGAACTAGCTCCCAAACGTTGTTGATTCTGAATTGATTCAGTTCTTCTTGCATTGCTTCGATCCAGCTTTCATCTTTCAATGCATCTTCTATATTTTTCGGTTCGATCTCAGAAATTAGTGCAAGAGCACCAGAAGCTTCTCGTCTTTTAGATCTTGTACGAACTCCTTCATCAATATTGCCAATGATGAGGTCTGGGGGATGACTTGACTTTTGCTTCCAACTTGTAGTTGGTTTGTCAGTTTGGTGAATCTCTTCTTCGTTGGAATTTGAATCTGTTTGAGGCTCGTGTCTCGAAGCTTGATTTTCTTCAAGAGAGTTTGTAGACACTTGGCCGACTCAAAATCTTCAGGTTGAGTCGATTTTTGTCGAGTCTTCAAACTTCACATTCATGGATTCTTCCATAGTTTGTGTGCGTTTGTTGAAGACTCTGAATGCTTTGCTTGTCATGGAGTAGCCAAGGAAGATTCCTTCATCTGATTTTTCTTTAAACTTACCAATTCGATCACTAGAATTCTTTAGGATAAAACATTTGCAACCGAATACATGAAAATATGAAACAACTGGTTTCTTACCTTTGAGCAGTTCATAAGGTGTCTTTTCCAATATAGGTCTTAGAAAAATTCTATTTATAATATAACAAGCAGTAGAAGTAGCTTCAGCCCAAAAATGAGGTGAAATATTACTTTCGATTAAAAGAGTTCTTGCCATTTCTTGCAAAGAACGATTTTTCCTTTCTACAACTCCATTTTGTTGTGGAGTGTATGGGGATGAAAAATTATATTGAATACCGTTATCATCATAGTATTTAGCAAAATCATGATTTTCAAATTCTCCACCATGGTCAGTTTTAATACTTGAAATCGCATATCCCTTTTCGATTTGGATTTTCTTTGCAAACTTAGTGAAATGAATCAATGCATCAGATTTATTTGCAAGAAAGAAAACCCAAGTAAAACGAGAGTAATCATCAACTATAACCAAGCAATATCTTTTACCTCCAATACTTTGAACTCTTGTTGGCCCGAATAAATCCATGTGTAATAGCTGCAAAACACGATTAGTGGATACTTGATTTATAGATTTAAAGGAATTTCTAACCTGTTTACCAAGTACACAGGAGTGCATAACTCATGCTTTTGATACTTGAGGTTAGGAAGTCCTCGAACAAGCTTTTTGGATGACACTTTTGCGATTTGCTTAAGGTTGACATGTCCAAGCTTCCTATGCCAGAGAATGACTTCATCTTGAATCGATATCAAGCATTGAGGACTATCAGACCTTACGTCTAGCAAATAAATATTTCCATGTCTTCGTCCAATAAAGGATTGTGAGAGATCCTTGCTTGTTCCAGAACATGTATCTTCTTGAAAGTTGATTTTGTATCCAGAATCACATAATTGACTAATACTCAATAGATTGTAGTTCAATCCTTCAACAAGAGAGACATTGTTGATTGTGAGATTTCCAATCATCACGGTTCCTTGACCAACAATCTTTCCCTTGTTGTTACCACCAAAAGAAACATTTCCTCCTTTTATATGAGAGAGTTTTATAAAACAACTTGAGTCTCCTGTCATGTGTCTTGAACATCCACTGTCCAAATACCACTTGACTTTCTTCTTGAAGGTAACCTACATTCAAAAGAAAGACTCATGTCTTCTTTGGTACCCAAATCTTCTTGGGTCCATCATTGTTAGTAGTATAAACAGTCTTTGCCCAGCTCTTCCTAATGGTCTCCAAACTTTGGGACATTCCTTTTCAAAATGATCTACACTTTTACATTTTGAACAAGTAAGAGCATTTCTACCAACAGGCTTTACAAAAACCTTTTGGAAATGATTTTTATAAAAAGTTTTTGTTGGCCTACTCCTAATTCTTTCCTTTACCTTTGGGAAATCGATCAAATGAACGGTTTCTTGTGTCATTCCTAAATCGGATTTATTAAAGTAAGGTCTTTGGATAGAAAGAATTTTATCCAACTTTTCAGAACCTATTGAAAATTTCTTTGAGACTTTCAATAAATCTTCTTTTAAGCAAGCATTTTCTTTTGAAAGTTCATTCTCATTTTCTTTCGAAACAGCAAGAGACTTGTTTAGACTTTCAACTTTTTCAAGTAAAATCTTTTCTTGTTGTTTCATTTTGGAATTCTCCCTTTTCAGTTCAGAAATCCTTTTAAGAGAGCCTCTAAGACTGAGACAAAGTTCATCAATGTATTTTGATACCTTGGTAGGAATTTTTAAATTTCTAACCTTGATACCATTGTTTGAGTCTGAGTCTGTATCTGAGTCTAAGTCTGAGTCAGAGCCTGAGTCTGAGTCTGAGTTTGCCATAATACATATGTTTGCATATTCTTCATCGCTCTCCTCACATTCAGTGTCACTCCACGTCTCAGCTTTGAGTGCTTTCTTGAACTTTTCAGGTTTCCCTTTCTTTTTCTTCAATAAGGGACAGTTGGGTCTGATGTGTCCATTTTTCTTGCATTCAAAGGAAACAACTTCTTTGCTGGTATCTTCTTCTTCATTTGATCTCCTTTGAAATCTTTGATTGTTTTGTTTCTTTCCATTGAATCTTCTACCTTTTCTATTCAACCTTCTGAATTTTCTAATCGAAGTGCCAATTCTTCATCATCCAAGTCTTCTTCGAATCAGTAACATCGAATCATCATTTGATTTTAAAGCAATTGACTTCTTACCTTTTGTGTCAAATTCCTCATTGAATTGCTCGACTTCATAGGATTGAAGTGTGCCGACCAATTCATCTACTGAAAGAGGCATGATCCTTTGTGTTTCTCTTATAGATGTTTTGACGTGATTCCAATCTTTGGAGAGTCCTCTCAACAATTTATTGACCTTCATAGGTCCTGAGATTGGCTATCCTTGGTATGCCAAGCCGTTTACAATTTCTGTAAGTCGACTAAACATATCCGTGATGGTTTCTCCTGGCTTCATTTTGAAGGCTTCATATTGACCAAGAAGGATATTGATCTTGGTTTCTTTGACTCGATCTGTTCCTTTATAGGTGACGTGCAATCTGTCCCAAACTTCTTTGGCTGTTTCACAAGATGAAATTCTATTATATTCAGTAGGAGATAATGCACAATATAGAGAGTAGATAGCCTTTGCATCAAGGGCTTGTCTCTTTGAGACATCGGTGTGCGTTGTTCCCACTACATCAGGTAATTCTTTCCCTGTAGTAGATACAGCTTTCGAAGTAATTCCATTCTCCACTACATCCCACTCCATAGGATCCTTGGATCTTAGGAATGCCTTCATCTTGTTTTTCCATACGTTGTAATCCTTGCCATCGAAGTAGGGAGGTCTGGTATTGCTTTGTCCTTCAATTAATCCTAGAGCCAAAACACTAGCCATAGATCTTTAGCTTCAGAAGTAATAACACTTCTAATGAATAAGCAACCTGCTCTAATACTAATTGAAATAGGCTAGTGAATCAACCTAGAAGGGGGGTGAATAGGTTGTTGCGAAATTCTTTTGGAATCTTTTGCGGTAGAATACGTTAATATCAAGGATATATCAAAAATAAATAAAGCACGTATTCATAAAGTAAACAGAGTAGGGTAAGAGAAAATTAACACAAGGATTATAGTGGTTCGGCTTAATCCAAGCCTACGTCCACTCTCCACGCCTGGCAGCCAACCGGCGTAATCACTATGTAGCAAACGAGAGCCGTTACAGTAAACGGACTAGACTTCTTCAATAGACAGTCTCTCCTACAGCTTCCTGCTGCTTTCGCACTATATCTCACTTTCTTCGATACACAATTTGAACATGAAAGATTTTTAGAGAACAAGTGATTTTGGAGATTCTAACATCGAGATTTTTCTACCCAGTCTCTCCTTGTTTCCAAGCAACATCGATCCACCTTAAATAGCCTCCGTGCCTTCATACCCGTTGGCACTTACCAAAAAGCTAAAAAAGATGGAGATGTAAAAATCAAAGAAAATATGGGATTAAAAACACTTAAAGCATCTTCTCTCTCTTTGTAATGAATTTTCTCTACCGAAGAAATCGTAGTCATAGAGACTATCCTTTCAAGAAAACGTATGGGAAAGAAAGAGCAATTTTTATTTTTATTTTTTATTTCTCTTTGTAATGAATCCACATGGTTCATGAATTTTCATGTGTTGGGCATGAAGTATAAACATAAGATAAAAACGATAGACATAGCAAATGAAAATCAAAGACCATCATAACAACAAGACCAATTGAGAAAATGAAATCGAGCCCTACAAAGATTTAGAAGGGAAAATTAGTCAAAAGTTGCGTAAAAAACCAACAGAAAATCCCAATTCAAAAGTAAAAAAAAATAAAAAATAAAAATAACACCCACCATTTTGCAAACTAAGATGATAAAGGACCTTCTTGGCCAACAAAAAACACCAGAATAGATGAAATTCGAGATGGAGAGATATCGGGTGTTGTCCTTAACATCTTCATAGGGCTTTTATTTATAGATAGAATTGTGGAGTTATTTAGGCACCTAGAATCCCGGCATTAATTATTACACCTATAACAAGGTAAAAAATAAAGCTAAGTTTATTATATTTTGCCAATTCAGTCTTAATCTTTTGATAATTTGCTAATTTAGGCATAGCCGAGAATCCTTATCTTAGTTGACTGATTATCTTAGTTGACTGAATTTTTTTATATATATTTTATTTTCTTTTATATTAATTTTTTCATTATCGCTATCAAGGGAACAAACAGAAAACAAAAATAAAAAATATATACAAAATTTGGAATTTAAAAATTAAAATAAAAAATCCATGTCAACTGTGAAATTCGATTTTCAAATCTCATTTCAATTGAATAAATTGGGCCTTTCATCGATGTGCCAATAGTGCTATTCTCTAAGCCGATCACTCGTGAGATAACTAGACTATTTGGGGAAGTCATTAAGGGATTTTAACGCAATAGACTTGAAAATTCGACTAGGAATCGACTGCTCGACCGTGCTAATTTGCAAGGGTCATTACGGCATAATTAAAAATCGATCAGAAACCGGAGATAGGTCGACTTGACAGAAGTGTGTGATTAAGTGTGGGTGATTCGCCGATAGCCGCCACTGCCGTTGCCGCCGTTATCATTGCCGCACCTGCTGAGGTTCCACCAAGGAACGTGGTTGCCGAGAGGCCAATTCATAAGCTCGTTGAGCAGTTCCTGAAGTTGGAATCATTGAGGTTCACAGGAACAGGAGATTCTGAGGCTGCAATCCTCTGGATATAAGACTTACAGACAGAATTTGCACTGCTGAGGTGCACTGAGGCAGAAGAGGTCACCCTTGCAATATATCAGCTACAAGGGATTGCCAGTACTTGGTGAAGGGCCACCAAAGAAGAGGTATTCCCTGAGGGTGTGGATCATGTGTGGAACACCTTTGTTAGAGTATTCAACGGCAAGTATTTTTCTAGCTATGCTAAGGATCATAAGATAGCGGAATTTTATCACTTTCGTCAAGGTCAAATGACTGTGGACCAGTACGAGGCGAAATTCGCTAAGTTATCACAGTATGCTCCAAGATTGATCGAGGATCCCGAGGAAAAAGCAAGAAAGTTTAGGGATGGCCTCCGACCAGAGCTAAAAAATCCGCTGGTACCGTTTGATATTAAGAACTACAATGAGCTGTATGGATGAACCCAGCTAATTGAGAGGAATCTGAACGAACAAGTCGCCGTATCTGGGTTGCGGTTTAGTTCTATTAGAGATAGTAATTAGTTTGGAAAGAGACTGATGTTAGGAGGAAGATATCATGTTCCACCTAACATGAAGGGTGGGATAGGAAAGTCAGCAAGCCAGAATGGAGTATGTTGTACCTGCGGGAGACAACATGGATCAGCCCCGTGCCCTGCTAAGACGGGTGCTAGTTTTGTGTGTGGCCAGTAGGGTCACATAGCCAAGAATTGTCCTAGAAGACAGATGGGACCGCCGCAGTTGCCGCCACTGCCACAGATGGGTCAAAACCAAGGACTTCCGCCACCAAATCCACAACAAGGCGGACTACTCAGACCTCCAGTTCAAGGAAGGATGTATGCTATCACCAGAGGACAGGCGGAGGATGCGCTTAATGTGATTACAGGTACTATCTCATTGAACAACCACGCTGCTTATGCTTTATTTGACCATGGAGCTACTCATTCATTTATAGTTGAGCAGTATGTTAAGTTGGTAGGATTGATTCCTGAATTGTTGGAGTCAGGGGTCAGTATATCGACACCATTAAAGGATAAGGTGCTAGTTACAATGGGTTGTCCTGGTTGCACGTTAGTGATTGGTAAGCGAGAGGGGAAGATACCCTTGATAGTCCTAGCCATGTATGACTTTGACTAGATTATTGCCATGGACTGGCTCACCAAGCAACGAGCTAAGCTGGACTATTATCGAAAGTCGATTCAGTTTAACCCGATCGAGGGTGAGAGCTTCGAGTTTATTGGGAGTCAAGGAGGACCCTCGATTACTTTAATCTCGTCGCTCGAGGCAACCCGTTTGTTAAACGGGGTTGCCAAGGTTACCTGGCGACTGTCGTGGATACGATAATTGAGGAGCTTAGGATAGAAGATATTACAATGGTTCAAGAATTTTCAAATGTATTTTCGAAAGAATTTCCAGGTCTGTCGCTAGAAAGAGAGATTGAATCCGTGATCGAGTTAGCCCCTAGGACAAAGCCAATTTCTAAGGCTCCTTACCGGATGGTGTTGTCAAAGTTGAAAGAACTGAAGGAGCAGATGCAAGAATTGTTAGATAAAGGATTCATACGTCCTAGTGCATCACCTTGGGAAGCACCAGTTCTGTTTGTAAAGAAGAAAGATGGTTTGTTGCGCCTGTGCATCGACTATCGTCAGCTCAATCAGGTGACGATCAAGAACAAGTATCTATTGCCAAGGATCGATGACTTGTTTGATCAACTGTAATGAGTGTTGATATTTTCTAAGATCGACCTAAGGACGGGATATCATCAGCTGAGAATCAGAAAAGAGGATAAACGTAAGTCAGCATTTCTTACTCGGTATGATCATTATAAATTCATAGTCATGCCATTTGGATAGACGAACGCTCCGGCTGCTTTCATGGATTTGATGAACCGAGTGTTCAAGGAATACCTAGATCAGTTTGTGATCATGTTCATCGACGATATCCTGGTCTTCTCGAGAAGTGCTGTGGAGCATGAAAGTCATTTGAGATTGATACTCTAGACTCTAAAGAATCATGAGCCGTACGCTAAGTTCAGCAAATGCGAATTTTGGTTGACTCGTGTTATTTTTCTAGGTCACGTGATTTTAGGAGAAGGAATCTCCGTGGACCCCGCCAAGATTGAAGCCGTGATTAATTGGCCAAAACCGACGACAATGACAGAGATAAGAATTTTTCTAGGTTTAGCAGTGTATTGCAGACGGTTGGTAAAAGGATTTTCAACCTTAGCATCGCCTTTGACTCGACTACTAAAGAAGGAAGAAAAGTTTGTATGGACAGATAAGTTAAGTGTAGTTTCCAAGAGCTTAAGCAGAAGCTAACTACCGCACCAGTGCTTACCATACTATCTGGTTCTAGAGGATAGGGGATCTATAGTGATGCGTGTTGATGTAGCATGGTAGAGTTTTTGCATACGCATCCCGTCAATTGAGACCTCATGAGATGAACTACCAGATGCATGACTTAGAACTTGCAACAATCATTTTTGCTTTGAAGATTTGTAGACATTATTTGTGTGGAGAAAGATTCCAGATCTTCACTAACCATCAAAGTCTCAAGTATCTATTCTCCCAAAAGGAGTTGAAAATGAGACAACGTCGTTGGATGGAACTCCTGAAGGACTATGATTGTGATATCCTGTATCACCTCGAAAAAGCGAACAAGGTCGCAGATGCACTAAGTCGAAAGTCCTCAGTTGCACAATTGGTACTATAAGAATGGACTTTGATTGAGAAGGCTCGAGATTCGGTTTTTAAGTTTGAGGTAGGCCACTTTTCAATTCTTATGACCACCCTCGGAATTGAACCGGATGTTCAGATCAAAATTAATGCACTTCAGCCGACCGATCCAGATGTTCATAAAATCTTGCAAGAGGATACCGAGAAGAGGAAGACTGACTTTCAGATTTCTGAAGATGGAATGCTGAGGTTCCAAGGACGATTGTGTGTACCTGACAATGTAGAGCTTAGGGAAGAGATCTTATCAGAAGCTCATCGTAGTAGTTACAACATTTATCTTGGTAGTACAAAGATGTATCAGAATCTACACCAACACTATTGGTGGTCCGGTATGAAGGCGGACATCGCCAAGCATGTCGCCAAGTGTTTGACGTGTCAGAAAGTGAAGGCACATCATTGTAAGCTAGGAGGATTTCTATAACCTCTCAAGATCCCAGAGTGGAAATGAGAATGCATCATGATGGATTTTGTGATAGGCTTACTAAGGAGTCAGAGAGGTAATGACTCTATTTGGGTAATGGTCGAAGTCGGCTCACTTTATTGCAGTTCAGAAGGACCTTGATTTAGATAGGCATGCAGAATTGTACGTGCGTAAGATAGTTCGTCTGCATGGAGTGCTGGTGACGATTACATCAAACTGAGACTCGAGATTCACGGCTACCTTTTGGAAAAGTTTATAGAGTGCTTTGGGAATGAAACTACAGTTCAGTACAGCCTATTATCCTCAAATGGATGGCCAGTTTGAGAGGACGATTCAAACCCTCGAAGACATGCTGCGAGCATGCGTGTTAGATTTCAAGGGAAGCTAGGAGGAACAACTTCATCTCGTTGAATTAGCCTATAACAACAGCTATCAGCAGAGCATTCAGATGGCTCCTTTCGAAGCATTATATGCAGAGCATGCAGAACGCTAGTATGTTGGGATGAAGTGGGGGAAAGAAAGATTACAAGCCCAGAGTTAGTCCAGCAGTTAGTGGATGCAATTGCCATCATCAAAGACAGATTAAAGACCACTCAAAGTCGTTAGAAAAGCTACGCTGATAAGTGTCGAAGTCCATTAGAATTCCAAGTTGGTGATCACGTCTTTCTAAAGGAGTCACCAATGAGGGGTACTTTGCACTTTGGTAAGAAAGGAAAGCTAAGTCCGAGGTAATTAGATCCATTTGAGATTCTCGAAAGAATCAAGATCCTAGCGTATCATCTTGCATTACCGCCGAGACTAGCACAAGTGCATGATGTCTTTCACGTCTCGATGTTGAGGAAGTATGAGCCTAACCTGACCCATGTGCTAAATTTTGAAGAATTGGACGTCGACGATAGAGTGTCGTACGTTGAAAGCCCAGTTCGGATTGTGGATCGCAAGGAACGGGTTTTGCGCACCAAGATCATTCTGTTGATCAAAGTGGTCAGGCAACACCATGGCACTAACGGAGCAACCTGGGAAAGTGAAGATTTGATGATGACTGTATCCCCACCCTTTTGTTTAAAGATTGATATGGTTTAAATTTCGAAGACGAAATTTTTATAAGATGGAAAAAGTTGTGACATCCTGATTTTCAAATCTGATTTCAATTGAGTAAAACGGGCCTTTCATTGATGCGCCAATAGTGTTTTTCTATAAGCCGATCACTCGTGAGATAACTAGACTATCTAGGGAAGTCATTAAGGGATTTTAACGCAATAGACTTAAGAATTCGACCAGGAATCGATTGCTCGACTGTGCTAATTTGCAAGGGTCATTACGACACAATTAAGAGATTGGAGATAGGTCGACTTGACAGAGGTGTGTGACTAAGTGTGGGTGATTCCACATGATTGCAAAATTCTTGTCAATCGGCACTAAACCGACTTTCTGTCGTTTTGGGTACCCTGTGTCCGTAACTGAAATCTCGAAATTTTCGCGACAATCGAGAGTCGCCAATGTGTCGAAGATGTACGTTGTGGCTCGAAAATAATCGACCACGAGTCAATTGCACTAAAAATTCCTAAATTCTTCTTCTTCCCTTCATCCACGCCACTTGTCCATGAGCCAAGCCCCTCCATTCAACATTCAAATCCCCTAAAGCCTTTTGTTGACCCTTGCGCCTGCCATCTCCACGTGCGTCCTGCAAATCAGCCGAAGCAAGCAGCACCGCCCCACCATCTCTCTTTCTCGCTACTGTGGCTGATGTCCAAGCCCCGCGTCCCACCGAAGCCCACGCTGCCATCTCGCCTTTCCCCTTCCTTCGTGAGAAGCCTTGTTCGTCAGAGGTCCCGTTCGCGAGAAGCCCATCCTTGCACGAACCAACGCAGCCCCTCGAGCCCAACATCTCCACAAGTGCAGCCCTACCGAAAAAAAAAAAAAACCGTGGGCTTCCTCGGGCCAATTTTTTGGCCTGATTCGTGCCCCGTTAGCTTTGCCATTTTGGAACTTGTCGATCCTCATCGCGTTCCATCGTTTTGATCCGAGTGGATCACAAATCAAGTGAGTTAACTCACTAAACCTCGATTAGTAGGTTAATTAAGGCCTGAACATGTTGTATTAATTATCTAGATTGGTTTGGGAATTTTAAGGGACCGTCTCGGTTTTTAATTGGACAATTTCGGCCTAGGTTAGCTATTTTGGCATTTAATTGATTTATTTAATTAATTTTAGTAATTATTTAATTATTAAATATTTTCTAGAAATTAGACCGGGATAGCTAGTAATTGGAATTGCATGCCGATTGCAATGGTGAGTTCAGATTTCACAATTGGATGTTAATTTGTGCAAATTGAGTGCTGATTGGAATTTTGAGTATTTAATTCCAAAAATTGTGAATTTCAATATTTATTTAGAAAATCTCGGGTGTTGGGTTTTAACACCAAAAAGGGTTTTATATACTATATAAACCAGTGGGATTTTAAAAAGAATGTTATGAATTTTCCGAGTCCAATTTGACCGTGTACGCACACACTACTATTTTCATTGGATTTTTTAATACGAAGAGAATAGGTCGGGATCACTATTTTAATTAAGGCATTTGAGTGCGATGCACGATGTCCTAAGCCGAGATTGAAATGTCGTGTGTTGGTTAAGAGAACCCGTCCTAAGCGTTTATGTTGGACATTACCCTATATGGTATTTGGGTCGCAGTAGATTTTGAGTCTATACTCCTTCGGGAAAGCCATCTTTGAGAGACAAAGTCATGCTCAATGGTGGTAAGACGATGCCTGGCTATGCCAGTAGACCACTAAACTCAAGAGTAGATCATACCCCTGAAGGGCGAAATTAACAATTGGATCACATGGTTGATTGAATTAGACGCGTCAGATTATGAGACAAAACTGTGTGACATGGTATGGGACGTGTCATCACGGTTTGGTCTTATAATCTAGACTCATGTGGTTGTTTGAGATGAAAGTGTTTGCGTTCCAGTTGTTTGAGTTGTATTACTGCATATGATCGAGTGATATAAATTGTGCTGACATGTAGGAGGGAACTAAGGCGAGGTAAGTTCTCTACATTGTGTGACTAGGCCACCCTTGGTGTGTATTTTCTTATTAATAAGGGTTTAAGGAGTGGACTTACTGAGACATTGTCTCACTGGTTATTATACAACCATTTTCAAGTCTTTAGAGGTGGTCATGGAGGACCGAAGCCTCGGAATTTGTGGAGGTGAAGTTTGGAGGAACAACATATGTGTCCTACTAAGATGTTGTAGGATGACTTCTTTTGAGAGTCGATCATTTTGTAGGCTTTTACCTAGACTCCTATGTATATAAACCCAGTTGTTTATAAAAGTGTGCTTTTGTGAAATGTTGTCCTACTTTCCTATCCCATGTTGTTTGTAGTAAGGGGTTAATGTTTGCTTCCACATATGCAATTAAAAATGAAAGGGTCGGCGACTAGTCTTGGGAAGTCGCATTTGTATCAACTGCAGTAGGATGTGCGCGTTCTCGAGAGTCAAGGCATGACATCAACGCCAACCGTGTTACACAGGAGATAGGGGGTAAGTACACTATTAGTGCCAAAACTTATGTATGGCGCTTACTTTGGTGCCAAAAGTTTCCATCGGATCACTTAAGTGCCAACAAATTTGAAAAACGATCATTTCAATGTCAACTCCGATGAATTTGGCCAGAAATCCAACGTGGCACTTTTTTATTAATTTTTGAAGCCGATGTGGCTCGTCGGAGAGTACAGTCTGTGACGGCCCGAGCGGCGGTGCGCGGGGAGGAGGAGGGATGGCGGTGCTTCCGCGCCTCAGTCCTCGGACGTGCGCAAGGAAGGAGTCCCTGTCCCACATCGCCTAGGGAGGAAGTCCTAGGCTAGTTTATAATAGCTTGGGTCCCTCTAACCTGTATAACGCGTTTCACGTACACTTCCGCTGCACTGAAAACAAAGCCTTGAGGGAGGGAAATGGCTTCGTGCAATCCCGTCCAAAGAGGACAGTATTATGGCTTGGGAGAGGGAAGGCTCGCGGGATGGCCCTCTGCCCCTGCATAACGCGTTTTAAAGCCGTGAGGGGGGAAATGGCTTCGTGCAATCCCACTCAAAGCGGACAATATTATACAGTGGGGCCCGGGTCGTTACAAATGGTATCAGAGCCGACTCTCGACCGCGTGTGGGGCCACAGCGAGGGCGTTGTGCTCCCAAGGAGGGGAGAGTGTGACGGCCCGAGCGGCGGTGCGCGGGGAGGAGGAGGGATGGCGGTGCGTCCGCGCCTCGCCCTCGGACGTGCGCAAGGAAGGAGTCCCCTGTCCCACATCGCCTAGGGAGGAAGTCCTGGGCTAGTTTATAATAGCTTGGGTCCCTCTAACTTGTATAACGCGTTTCACGTACACTTCCGCTGCGCTGAAAACAAAGCCTTGAGGGAGGGAAATGGCTTCGTGCAATCCCGTCCAAAGAGGACAATATTATGGCTTGGGAGAGGGAAGGCTCGCGGGATGGCCCTCTGCCCCTGCATAACGCGTTTTAAAGCCGTGAGGGGGGAAATGGCTTCGTGCAATCCCATCCAAAGCGAACAATATTATACAGTGGGGCCCGGGTTGTTACACAGTCAGCCATCCAAACAACAAAACGACGCCATTTCTTGTCTTTCCCCCAACTTAGAACCCTAAATCCCCAAATTTAGTGAGAGAGAGAGAGAGAGAGAGCATGTCGTCTTCTTCTTCCTCGAAGACCAACACTAGCAGCGGTACCAACAATGGCACCAGTAACAGCACTAGTAGCGGCACCAGCAACAGCACCGATACCACCACCACCACCACCACTAGCGCACCGGCGGCACCATCGACCTCTCTTCTTCCTCCTCCTCCTCCTCCTCCGCCCTCGCTTCCTATTCTTCTTGCCACTTCTTGCTTGAGCAACAATCTCAATCTCTCCTCGCTCACCTGGTCGAGCAACTACAATGGTGGCGAAGCGATGGTGGCCGAGTGATGGCGAGCGAACGACGGTGGCCAAGCAGCGAGCGGCGGAAACCCTAATTTCAATCCTTGAAACCCTAATTTCAACCCCATGAGCAATACAATGTCGTTTCTATGAGAATGTCCACGTATAACGGCAAAACGACAACGTGATCGTTTTTTCTTCAATTTGGCACTTAAGTGATCCGACGGAAACTTTTGATATCAAAATGAGCACCGTACACAACTTATGGCACCGATAGTGTACTTCTCTCCAAGAGATGGGTATTTTTCTAACATCATTCTAAGCATGGCACTGAAGGTACAATGAAGGTAGCTAATCCATGTGCATTCTTGTAGAAACCAGTGAGGGCTTTTCCAAAAGATGATTTTATGCAGATGTGGTTTAGCAAAATGTTACTGCACGATGCACAATAAAATGCAATTGCCGGCCTTGTAGCTGATGTCCCTCAAAACCCTTTGAGTTCGAGACAGCATCATGTGTTAATCATGTGTTTAAGTGAATTTTTTATTTTTTATTTTTGAATTCTTGACACTTGACAAACTATGCACGATCAAGGTAAGCATCTCATGTCTTATAGAAGGGGATAGGGTGAGTCGCTGTAAAATTGATTTATGATGATGGGGTTTGCAGCTTGCACAAGTGTGATATGCTCCAAAAATTACATTCTTGACAATAGCCGAAACTAGCCTATAGAAGGGTAGAGAAAATCGTCAGGAAAGGATGAGAAGTGCAACCCCTTTCAAAATACCAAGAATCTAGTATCGTATTGTGATGAACTATTTACTTGCCAAATCTTTATTTTTAGCTCCGTTACCGATCTAGTAAATGTACAACTCTGCACCAGCTCTCTTAAGCTACCAACAACATAAGCGCATTGCAAGAGGCAGAACGAGTTAGGGCTTGATAGTAAAACCATCGATCATAAGTGATGCAGCAAGGATTGTAGCTTACCTTATACCATGGCCTGCACCACATGAAACACCAGTAATATTGATAGAGAAAGTTCAACTATTCATGGCAATATAATCATCCCCTTGTACGTCATTGTAGCGCACGTAAAAAGATTGATCAATCGTGAATACACAAAGAAAATAGAACAGGGAATAAAATTCGATAAATCCTCGCATGACTTATCAAAAGTTTGAATTATGCAAGCCATGTGTTTTAGGAAAATAGGTTATAAGTTCTTTTAAACTTATAAATCAAGTTTTTACTAATCGAGTTTTGCAGCTTTTGCATATAGACCTCTTTGGACCAACCAAAACTCAAAATATTGGTGGAAAGAGATACTGCCTAGTAATCGTGGATGATTACTCTCGCTTTACTTGGGTATACTTCCTAGCAAGTAAGTCTGAAGCCTTCTCTCACTTTTCAAAATTTACTAAGAATGTTCAAAATGAAAAAGGATATGCTATTTCAAGCATACGAATAAACCATGGATGTGAGTTTGAAAATCAAGACTTTGCGAGATTTTATGATGAATCTAGTTTCCAGCATGTTTTCTCTTCTCCATACACTCCAGAACAAAATGGGGTTGTGGAAAGAAAGAATAGATCATTGCAGGAGATGGCAAGAACCTTCTTAATTGAGAGTAATATTTCCTCTCGATTTTGGGTTGAAGCAATTTCTACAGCTTGCTACATCATTAACAGAGTATTCTTGGGACCTATTCTAGAGAAAACTCCTTATGAAATGTTTAAAGGGAAGAAGCCAGATGTTTATTATTTTCATGTGTTTAGTTGTAAGTGTTTTGTTTTGAAAAATGCAAATGATCGAACTAGTAAGTTTGAAGAAAAATCAGACGAATGAATTTTTCTTGACTACTTAATCTCAAGCAAAGCCTACAGAGTATTCAACAAGAAGACTCAGTCTATGGAAGAATCTATGAATGTCAAGTTTCAAGACTCTATGCAAAATCAACTAGACTAGACTTAACTTGAAGAATCTGAACCTGCTCTAGACTTTATAAAGTCTATTTCCCCCGAACTGGTTCAGACTTCTAAAGATCAACAACAAGATGAACCAGACGATTCAACTAAAGCAAAGGATCAGCAGACTCTCAAACTAACCAGCAACTGGAAGCATAAGTCAAGTCATCCCAAAGAACTCATCATTGGTAACATTGATGAAGGAATTCGTACCAGATCCAAAAGGCGAGAAGAGTCTAGTGCTTTAGCACTTGTTTCTAAAATAGAACCTAAAAGTGTGGAAGAAGCCTTAGCTGATGAAAGCTAGATCGAAGCTATGTATGAAGAGCTCAGATAGTTTAGCATCAATGATGTTTGGGAACTAAATCCTAAATCTAAAGATAAGTCTATTATTGGAACTTAATGGGTTTTCAGGAACAAGATGGACAAGAAAGAAAAAGTGGTTAGGAACAAAGCAAGACTTGTGGCCAAAGGATATATGCAAAAAGAAGTGATAGACTATAACGAGACCTATGCACTAGTAGAGAGGTTAGAAGCAATTAGATTATTACTTGCTTTTACTTGCTATAAAAATTTCAGGTTATTCCAAATTGATGTAAAAAGTGCATTCCACAATGGATTTATCCAAGAAGAAGTCTATGTGGAACAACCACCTGAATTTGAAGATCCAAAAAAGCCAGACTCAGTCTATAGATTGAAAAATGCCTTATATGGACTAAAGCAAGCAACTCGAGCCTAGTATGAAAGGTTAAGTAAATTCCTAACTCAAAATGGTTTTGTTAAAGGAAAGGCAGATACTACTTTGTTCATTAAAAGAGAAGGTAAAGATTTTTTTCTTATTCAAATTTATGTTACTAATATTATTTTTGGATCATCTAATGAAAACCTATGCAAGAAGTTCTCTAGATGTATGTGTCACGGCCCGATTGGAGGCAAGACCCAAGAGGGTTCTAAACAAAGGCCGTGATCAATCCATGAGCAAGCGACCCTCGACACTTAGAGTATTCTCAAGTCTTATAGAATACTCCTGGGGTATACGGTTTTTATACGGTATTGTATTTGTACGCATACGATATAAATGCGAAGTAGCTGGTAGCTGGCAGCTGGGAATAAATGTGGGTAGATAGTAGTTGAGGAGATCCAATCTCCACCGTTAGATCTAAAGAAGATCTACAAATACGGTTCGCCTTGTTCTTGTATATAAAGGGGTCTCCTCCCCTCTTGTATTGTTATTCACAACTCATATATGAAAAACGAGAGCTTCTCTCACTAGAGTTTCTCTCTCTACAGTGCTTGTGAGTCAAGTGTTGAAAGGCTGCTTGGGAGTAAGTCCTAAGGCCGCACGGGTCAGCCTCTGAGTGATCGAGAGTTGATCGATCGGCCCGTGACAAGTGGTATCAGAGCTGAGTTTGTTCCAAGCACAAGTACAATGGCTGATCCACGATCTGATGAGGCGCTCGCCATGGGTGGTGACAGCGCTGATCGTGAGCGGAACGCCGAGAAGGCCAAGGGGAAGAAGTCCCGTGGGAGTTCGAAGGATCCAATGGGGGATCTTGTTCATCGCATGACGAAGCTAGAGTTGTTTGTCACCGATGTCCAAGGATCGGTCGACGACCTGACCTAGACCGTGGACGAAATAGATGCTGGAAGGGAGGAACTCGTTGCTGAGGTGCAAGAGCTCAAGACCGGCATGGGGGAGCTCCGACATGAGTTGCTGGGGACCTTACGGGAAGAACTAGCCCAATGGTACGAACCTATGGAGGCCATGATGGCGGCCATGCGCGCGGAGATAGATGAGCTTAAGAGTAAGCTCGCCGAGACGGAGAATGCACGCGTGAACGAGGTGATCACCGTGCAAGGTCCACGAGTGGACACGTCGAAGCCGAAAGAATTCAAGGGCTCATGAGTGGCCAAAGACGTGGACAACTTCCTTTGGTACATGGAGAGATATTTCCAAGCCATGGGAATCAACGACGACCAAACACGGGTAAACACTGCTTCGATGTATTTAGTTGATAGTGCATTGTTGTGGCGGTGTCATCAGTCGGATGATAGTTGTGGGAATCCTATCACGACATGGGGTGGATTCGTCGAGGAGTTCCGACAGAACTACTTCCCCGCCTATGCGAAAGAGGAAGCTCATGACAAGCTGAAATGTCTCGAGCAAAAAGGTGGTGTGCGCGACTACATCAAGCGGTTTTCGGAGTTGCTGCTCCAAATCCCTTCAATGAATGAAGTTGAAGCGTTTCATCAATTCATGGGTGGTCTCAAGCCATGGACCAAGCAAGAGTTAAAGTGGTACAATGTGGGAGATCTTACTACGGCCATGACCGTAGCCGAGTCACTTGTAGAGTACAAGTCGCCTTCCACATCCCGATCGGATGCTCGTCTGAGGGACAAAGCCACTGGTGGGGGAGATCGGGGGAGATATAACCGCCTGATCGGAGGTAGATCCCAACAAGCTGGTCCTCACAAGGCTCATGCTGGGCCAAGTGGTGGAGGACAAAGGAAGGCACGCACCTACAACTGCTTTTTCTGCGATGGCCCGCACATGGCGCGGGATTGCCCGAACAAGGCCAAGTTGGCCGCTCTTTGCAAAGAGGATGAGCCTAGGGAGGAAGCGCGATTGGGATCGTTGCGACTCCTTGGCACGATCAAGTCTAAGAAGGCGAAGGAGCCCAAAGGCTTGATGTTCGCTGACGTTAAGATCAGAGTGACCACGATGAGTGCACTCGTGGACACGGGAGCATCCGACATTTTCATCTCGGAAGAAGCCACGAAGAAACTTAACCTACGGGTTGAGAAGGGAGCCGGTTGGCTCAAGACGGTGAATTCAAAGGAAATCCTTGCAATCGGGGTTGCAAGGGATGTGGAGCTACAACTTGGATCATGGAGAGGCAAAGAAACTCTAGAGGTAATTCCACTTGACGACTACGATATTGTCATTGGAATCAAATTCCTAGATAGAATCCATGCGGTTGTAGTTCCCTTTGCTGAATGCATATGCGTGTTGGACAAAAATAGTCAATGCATGATTCCGGTCCATCGTGAGTCGGATCGTGATCGAAAGATGATCTCGGCCATACGACTCACCAAAGGAGCAAGGAAGGGTGAAGTGACCTTCCCGGCATCCTTGAAGCTCGAGGAAGACAAGGGTGAAGGGAAGAAGATCCCGACGGAAGCAACCCAAGTCCTCGACTTGTTCAAGGATGTTATGCCTTCGGAGCTACCGAAGGAGCTGCCACCCAAGAGAGAGGTGGATCATCGGATCGAGCTAGTGCCTGATGCTCGACCGCCTGCCATGGCGCCTTACTGTATGGCACCACCTGAGTTGGAAGAGTTGAGGAAACAACTCAAGGAGCTGCTTGATGCGAGGTATGTTCAGCCATCTAAGGCCCCGTTCGGTGCACCGGTGCTATTCCAAAAGAAGCACGATGGGTCACTCCGGATGTGCATCGACTATCAAGCACTGAACAAGTTGACCGTGAAGAACAAGTACCCGATCCCGCTCATCGCGGATCTCTTCAATCAACTTGGTGGAGCTAAGTGGTTTACCAAGCTGGATCTTCGATCAGGCTACTATCAAGTTCGGATCGCCGAAGGGGATGAGCCGAAGACCGCATGCGTGACTCGGTATGGATCCTATGAGTTCCTCGTGATGCCGTTCGGCTTGACCAACGCTCCGGCCACTTTCTGCACAATGATGAACAAGGTACTCCACCCTTTCCTAGATCGTTTTGTAGTGGTTTACCTAGACGATATTGTGACTTATAGTCGGACGTTGGAAGAGCACATTGAGCATCTAAGGCAAGTCTTCCAAACCTTGCGTGATAACAAGTTGTATGTTAAGCACGAAAAGTGTGTTTTCGCACAAGAGGAAGTTCCATTCCTGGGGCACATCGTCGGGGGTGGACGTGTGCAAATGGACAAGGCGAAGATCCAATGAATCATCGAATGGGAGCCACCGACGAAGGTGCCGGCGTTGAGGTCATTCCTGGGCCTCACCAACTACTACCGTCGATTCATCCGGAGCTATTCGAGCATCACCGTGCCACTTACGGACTTGCTAAAAAAGGAAAAGGCGTGGGAGTGGACGGATCAATGCCAAAGAGCCTTTGACCGATTGAAGCGAGCCATGACCGAGGAGCCGGTGTTGGCATTGCCCAACCACACCAAGCCTTACGAGGTGGAGAAGGACGCACCGGATTATGCTATTGGGGGCGTTCTTATGCAGGATGGACACCCGGTGGCATTCGAGTCGCGGAAACTGAACGACACCAAGCGTCGATACAACGTCCAAGAGAAGGAGATGACCGCGGTGGTGCACTACCTTCGGACATGGAGACACTACATCCTAGGATCGAAGTTCGTCATGAGGATGGACAACGTGGCCATGAGTTACTTCCAGACTAAAAAGAAGTTGAGCCCGAAGCAAGCTCGATGGCAGGATTTTCTGGCAGAGCTCGACTACACGTTGGAGTACAAGCCGGGGAAGGCCAACTCCGTGGCAGACGCATTGAGTCGAAAGACGGAGCTGATGAGCCACACAATGAGTCGACCAAGCTATCCTCTGGTCGACCGCATCAAAGAGGGGTTGACGCATGATCCAAGAGCTCAAGCCCTCCTCGAGTGTGCCAAGGAAGGTAAGACCTGACAGTTTTGGTGTGAGGACAAGCTCCTCTACACCAAGGGAAGGCGGCTATATGTGCCCTTCCATGGGAAGTTGAGGAAGGAGATCTTGCGCGAGTGCCACGACTCGAAATGGGCAGGTCATCCAGGGATCCACCGCACATTGGCCCTCGTCGAAGATTGCTACTACTGGCCCCAAATGTGGGACGACGTTAAAGCGTATGTGAAGACTTGTTTGGTGTGCCAATAAGACAAGCTGGAGCAACGGTCGTCGCCGAGTTTGTTGGAGCCACTTCCCGTCCCAACTCGTCCATGGGAAAGCATTTCCATGGACTTCATTGTCAACCTGCCGAAGTCCGAAGGGTGTCAAACTCTAATGGTTGTGGTTGACAGGTTCTCAAAGTATGCAACCTTTGTGCCTGCAACAAAGGATTGCCCAACCGAGGAGGCGGCCAAACTATTCATGAAACATGTGGTGAAATATTGGGGAGTACCACGAACGATCGTGAGCGATCGAGATCCCCACTTCATGGGACGTTTCTGGTCTGAGTTGTTCAAGTTGCTGGGGTCGGAGCTAAATTTGTCAACGAGTTTGCATCCCCAAACCGACGGTCAGACGGAGCGGGTCAATGCACTCTTGGAGATCTATCTCCGACACTATGTAAGTACAACGCAAGTGAATTGGGCGAAGTTGATCGATGTAGCCCAGTTCTCCTACAACTTGCAGCGAAGCGAGTCGACCGGCTAGAGTCCGTTCAAAGTGGCGACTGGGCAACAACCGAACACCCCGAGCGAGATCGCATCGGGATATTGGGGGAGTAGTCCGCCTGCACTAAAGTTCGCCAAGAATTTGCAAGAACAAGCGGACTTGGCACAGGCGTGTCTACATAAAGCATCCAAGCGGATGAAGAAATGGGCGGATAAGAAGCAACGGCATGTGGAGTTCCAAGTGGGAGACCAAGTGTTGGTCGAGCTGCACATGGTTCTTCGATACAAGGACGTGCATAAGGGATTGATTCGTCGCTATGAAGGGCCATTTCGGGTGCTACAACGGGTCGGAAAGGTCGCATACAAGCTGGAGCTACCACCAAAACTCAAGGTGCATCCAGTGTTCCACGTAAGTATGCTCAAACTTTTCCAAGTTGATGAGGAAGATCCGGATCGAGGGAAGTCACAAAGGGCACCACTTGGGGCCAAAACCTCGTATGACCGAGAGGTTGAAAGCGTTATGGCGGACCGTGTCATACGGAAGCGATATTGTGCACCGAAGCGGGAGTACATGGTCCGATGGAAGGGTCTTCTGAAGATTGAAGCTAGTTGGGAACCAGCGGAGAATCTTTGGCAATTCAAGAAGGAGATTGATGCCTCCATACCGAAGGTGCGACGAGGGCGTCGCCAGATTAGGTGGGGAGAATGTCATGGCCCGATCGGAGGCAAGACCCAAGAGGGTTCTAAACAAAGGCCGTGATCGATCCATGAGCAAGCGACCCTCGACACTTAGAGTATTCTCGAGTCTTGTAGAATACTCTTGGGGTATACGGTTTTTATACGGTATTGTATTTGTACGCATACGATATAAATGCGAAGTAGCTGGTAGCTGGTAGCTGGGAATAAATGTGGGTAGATGGTAGTTGAGGAGATCCAATCTCCACCGTTAGATCTAAAGGAGATCCACGGATACAATTCGCCTTGTTCTTGTATATAAAGGGGTCTCCTCCCCTCTTGTATTGTCATTCACAACTCATATATGAAAAACGAGAGCTTCTCTCACTAGAGTTTCTCTCTTTACAGTGCTTGTGAGTCGAGTGTTGAAAGGCTGCTTGGGAGTAAGTCCTAAGGCCGTACGGGTTAGCCTTCGAGTGATCGAGAGTTGATCGATCTGCCCGTGACTATGCATGATGAATTTGAGATGAGTATGATGGTTGAGTTAACTTTCTTTCTAGGATTACAAGTTAAACAATCAAAGAAAGGTATTTTATTCACCAAGAGAAGTATGCAAAAGATCTTATCAAGAAGTTTGGATTGGAGAATTGCAAAAAGACAGAGACACATATGTTAAGTTCTTCGAAGCTGGACAAAGATGAAGGAAGAAAGAATGTAGACCAAAAGCTATACATGAGCATTATTGGTTCGCTTCTTTATCTTATTGCATATAGACCTGATATTTTATTTAGTATTTGTATTTATGCTAGATTCCAATCAAATCCCAAAGAATCTCACTTAAGTGTGCAAAACGCATCATTAAATACATTGCAACTATTTCAAAGCTAGGTCTGTGGTATCCCAAAGAATGAGACTTTACTTTCCTTGGATATTCAGACGCAGATTTAGCAGGTTGTAAAGTTGATAGAAAAGGTAATTCTGGTACTTGTCAACTGCTGGGTACCAAGCTGGTATCTTGGTTCTCAAGGAAGTATAGTACAGTAGCTCTTTCAACAGCTGAAGCAGAATATGTGGCTCTTAGAAGTTGTTGTTCTCAAATCTTGTGGATAAGGCAACAGTTAAGAGACTTTGGTATTGAGGAATCGTGCACCGAAATCAAATGTGACAACACCAGTGCCATCAATCTCACAAAGAATCCAATTCTTCATTCAAGGGCAAAGAACATAGAGATTCGACATCATTTCATTAGAGATCATGTTTAGAATGGAGAAGTTATGATTCAGTTCATTAACTCAAAGAATCAGTTGACAGACATATTTACAAAACCACTGGAGAAAAACCTATTTGAGTCTATTTGCGCTAGACTGAACATCATATCTTCTACTGGGTAAAGTCTGAAGGTGTTCAGACTCAGAATGCCCAGTTATGTCTATAAGTTAATGCTTTCTCAATGCAAGTGATTTTATTTTAGGATGAAAGTTTGAAAAGGTACGTTGATTTTTGAATTGCTACTTGCCTATTTTATTTGTAGGAATTATCTTTTTCAAGTTTTGAATTTCTGGTAGTTTTTCATTTTTGAAAAAGGCAGTTTTACTTTTTCCTTTGTGACGGTTCGTATACCCCGTTTCACTTGCTTTATATATCGTCGAAATCCTTCTTCTCCGTTTATACTTTAACAAACCCTAGAACACAGAAATCCAACATTCTCACATTTTTTCTTGAGTTTGATTTACAAAGCTTTCACCTTTTTCAACGAGCGAGTTCAAGAAATCCTCCTCGACAGTGAAAATGCCTTTCCAGATGAAGTCTTCTAGAATTGTGAACGGGGGACCACAGCACATGCGAGAGGGTCCTAAGCATTTTGACTTAACCGAGGAAGAAGATTCTCCTCAACAATAGCAACAACAACAACATTCTTAATAGCATCACTTTTCACAGCAAAGGACTCAAGATCCTCCGCAACAACAAGTAGAAGAAAAGATCATTGAAGATGTTGAACCTATAAGAACGTTGAAATCCTAATTTCTCTTTAAACTCTACTCTAAGTTAAAGGAAAGTGGTACTGCAATGACTTTCATCGATGAGTTTTTGCAAGAGAGAGGTCACAAGAATGAAACTTTGTTCTTACAATCTATGGAAAGGTTAGACATTGCGCCTGAAGGTTTGACAGATAGGACTTTTGCCAACTTTCCAAGTGATCCACGGTTTGGTAGTTTTAATCAGCCGGAAGGGAAGGATGATGATGAGAGGATGTATATGAATTTTCAGCCTAGGATGGGCATTGCTGCAAATGTTCATGGAGAGGGAATGAGTTTATTCCATTCTAAGGACCATAGGAAGACTTATTCGAAACTTCTAAAGAGAGGGGTGATGAACTCTCGAACTGTGGACTTTGATTTTCTTGATTCTTTGAAGGTGAAACTGAGGGAGAAGTTTACACTCCTTCAACTTGAACAATTTTACTTAGAGATCTCTGTTGCCTATCCTGAATTAACTACTTATTTCTATTCAAATATGTCTTTCTAAGATGCGAATAGATTTCGTTTTACGGTTAGGGACAAAGAATTTGTGGTAGATGTGGACACATTAGCGGATGTGATTGGTGTGGAAAGAGGGACTTTCCAACTAATCAGTGTGTCTGTTGGTCACACAATATTGGCTCTTGTTCAGGACAGAATTGCTGAAGGCAAGATTTCTTACTCCAGAATGATTGCCTCCAATATTTTGCTACACAAGATTGTGATCAATTGCATCAGACCCAAATCCACTTTAAAGATTGATGTCTCTCGCTCTGAAGCAAAGCTGATGTACACAATCAACATAGGGTTTAAGTTCTCATTGCCTCACACTATCCTAATGCACATGTATAGGATAGTTGTGAAGGACAAGGAGCAACTACCTTACTCTGCGCTTGTCACTCAACTTTTTTGACATTTCCATGTTCAGTTTCCAACTACTCTATGCGTTCGAACCATTGTTCCTATGGTGATAGGACTGAAGATGGTTTCGAAAATGAGACTGAAGGAGCTGAATAAGGCATTGGAGCGCCTAAAAGAGAAGTCCCCCCCGCCAAAACAAAACAAGACTCTGCAGTGAAGAAATGAAAAGGCAAGAAGCCCATGAGCACACCAATTAAGAAAAGGAGAAACCTTATCTCACATGATGAAGAAGAAGATGAGGATGATCTCGCAATCTCCGCTTTTGCCTTGAGAAATCTACGGAGCTTTGTTAGTTTTGAACAACTAGAGAACAGAGAGAATAGGGAAAGAGAAGAGAGGTGAAGAAAGAGAAGAAAGAAGAGAAGGAAGTGAAGGAAGAAGAGGAGTAGAAAGAGAAGGCAGAGAAGAAGAAGACAGGGAAGCTAAAAAAGAATAGGGTTATGATGACTCTTTTGAGCCAATTTTTGCAATATCCTTGTCAGAGGATTCAGAAAAGACTTGGAGCGGAGCTGCAGGAGAAGCACTTGAGAAAGAACATCACTCAGGAGCTGAAAAAGATCAAGAAGAAGTCTTTTCTGCTCCACCTATGACCACAAAGACAGGGGAGCTACTAAAAAAAAGGCACTTCTTCTTCACCTGTTTTTACAAGTGATGTTAGCATATCTCAAGCAAATCTAGAGGATGTCTATGCCTCTCATTATCCTGAAGCAGATGTTGAAATGTCCCCTCCAAGTCCTAGTGATCAAACTACTGATGTCCCTCACATCTCAATACTTTGAACATTGATTCAGTTGGACCTAGTGCATCATCAGAACCAACAGCAGACTATCAAAGACTGCTCAAAATCATTTTAGATTTAATGGCTCAGCAATATGGGTTAGGGTTTGAGATGAAGAACCTCAAGAAAGCTTTCCAGTCCACTTTAGACTCTTTACAAAAATAGATACAAGCTCTAAAGCTTCAAGTGCAAGAAACTGCAAAGCGTGAAGATATTGAGCAGCAGAAGGAGACCTTGAGGAAGCTGGAGGAGACTATCAAGTCTATGGGGGATTTCCAGATTGTTTGCATCCCCAAACAACCATAATTTTATCAACCTTCTTTTTAAGTAATTCTTCACTTTTTGTTGTTGACAAAATGGGGGAGAGTTTGTGTAGATTTATTTTGATTTATCTTTTGATGATTGGTACTTTGGACTTTAGTACTTTCTTGGTTTGGTTTTTGGACTGACTTAGGACTTTTGATTGTTGTTTGACTTTGAATCTTTTTTACGTTTGCAGCAACTAAGTTTGTGATACTGATTATGACTAAATAGTTATTTGTCTTATCTTTCAGGATTAACATGTTTTTTGTGGTTACAGAATCGATGCTATCCGAGTCCTAATCAACTTATATTTATAAAATATCATGTATTGCTTAAGTGTTGCTTTGCAGGTTAAAAGTTTTTTAAATCTGCAGGAAAGTTTTATCACCATAAAAAATGGGGAGATTGTTGGAGAAAACTCATTTAATTTTTTGAAGTTGACAAAACATTTCCAAAAGTCTAGTCTGAAGACTTTAGTTTCAAAGTCTGAAGACCGCCAGACTTTAGTTTCAAAGTCTTTCCTTATTGACAGTTTCCAGACCGAAGAATGAAGACTTATTCGGATGCGAGATTATCTTCAAGGTTTCAATTCGTATGGTTTATGGATGACCTTATGGCTGGATATAGCACCTACTTGATTGATTATCCTTATTGGAATCAATTCTAATATGAAGATCTTTTGAAAGGCGAGCAAACTTAGAAGTTCTACTTATGAAAACAAAAGATCCTGATTGTATGGGCGAACAGAATTGACGGGCTTTCATCACAAATCATCTAACGACTTGAGATCACCTTAATTAATTCTGTCCAACAGGTAAATTGGAAGAATTCCTTTGGAAAGTGCCAATGGTCGTAAATGCATGAAGGAGTATCTAAGGTGGACTCTCCTATTGTTCGAGGCAATTCATGGAAGAAAAATTTCAAAATCTGAAACTTTCTAGTTCCTTGCTTTTTCATTCATCGAGCTTAAAGTTGTATACAAAAAAGAGAAACTCTTAGTGAGACTTTGTGAGAGACCAGTAGAGACTCTTCTCTGAGAAAGTCGAAGATCACAAGTTGTAAAATCTCTTTTGATTCATAGTGGAATTTAGCTAGTGAGCTATCAACACGGGAGAGTGGACGTAGGCTTGATATAAGACGAACCACTATAAACCTTGTGTTCTTATTCTCTTCCCTTGGACTCTTGAACTCACTTTTATTTGTAACTTTATTTAATTGTTCAAAGATGAATACGTTCATAGTCTATTATCTTCTATAGGCAATTTACTTCTACTAAGTCTTGCGAAAATTTGTATTTACACCTATTCACCCCCTCTAGGTGTTCGTACTAGCCCTTTCAATTATACTATGCCAATTCAGTCTTAACCTTTTGATAATTTGCTGATTTAGACATAGTCGAAAATCCTTATCTTAGTTGACTGAATTTTTTTATATTATATTTTATTTTATTTATATTTATTTGTTCATTATTGCTGGCGAGGGAACAGATAGAAAACAAAAATAAAATATATATACAAAATATATATACAAAATTCAGAATTTTTTTAAGAAATATAAAACATTCACGTCAACGCCAACCATGCTACACAAGAGACAAGTATTTTTCTAACATCATTCTAACCATGGTACTGGAGGTACAGTGAAGGCGGCTAATCCATGGGCATTCTTGCAGAAACTAGTGAGGGCTTTTCCAAAAGATGATTTTATGGAGATGTGGTTCAGCAAAATGTTACTGCCCGATGCACAATAAAATGCAATCGTCCGCATTCTATGCAATGTATGCTACTAATTTAATATGACATGATATGACGTGGCAATGTGTTATAAACTATATGACATGAGTAAAATAAAAATTTTGTATTTTCTTAATGAACGTGCAATAATTAAATATGCAAAACTAAATTAACAAAATGACCTAATTCTAATAACGGGCAATTAATTTAACAAACCTAATTCTATATAACGTGCATTTTATGAATCTAATCATATATGACATGCACATAATATTTCTATTCTAAAAATGCAATCTATCCTAAAATTTGAAAATAATCTATCGAAGACCTTTTTTTGTATCTTTTTTTTTTTTTGCGAAATTCGAAATTAAGAAAAATGCAAAAATCACCTAGCTAAATTAAGATTCTATCAAACTTAAACTAAGGATCAAGTCATACTAAATCCTAATTTA
Source organism: Eucalyptus erythrocorys (assembly GCA_014182555.1). Taxonomy (NCBI): domain Eukaryota; kingdom Viridiplantae; phylum Streptophyta; class Magnoliopsida; order Myrtales; family Myrtaceae; genus Eucalyptus; species Eucalyptus erythrocorys. The sequence continues at coordinate 37,792,959 of CM024599.1, read as the reverse complement.
AACTAAGACATTATCTTAATCTAGTGACCTCTAACCTAGGAAGTAATCTATCTAAAAATCAATGTAAATTTAAAATGAAATATGCAATTCTATTCTAATATGCATGATGATGATTTTTGTTTGTTTCTTTTATGAAAATTCGTAATTAAAAAAATCACTAAAAATAAAAATCTAAATAAAGCGAGACATTATCTATTTTAAGTTAGGAATAGACCAATCCTATCTTAATCTAGAAAGTTATCTCATCATGCAGTCCAATCCAAAAAATATAATCTAACCATGCATTAAAAAAAAAAACCTATTCTATTATGCAACATTATCTAGAAAAACAATTCTAATCTAAATGCACTTTTTTTGTATTTTCGGGATAAGCAAAACAATCAAGAGATAAAGATCAAAACATCCATAATCATCAAAAATGTTATCCACGATTTGAATTGAAATTTAAACTTGATTATTTCGCTAATAAAATCAATACATTGATTTTAAGCCTTAAAGATCAAGATATCAATTTTACTCTCGCGTGGATAATTATTCCATCTAAAGCCGGAATAAAAATTCCTGCGGTTGCAAATCGGATATTATCTCATGGAATTTTAATCATGCATTGGAAAATGAATCAAACAAAGAGACTAAATATTCAAAAACTAAAACAAGATAAACAAATCTACCTAAGAAATTAAATCTACTAAATCTACCTAATAAAATAAAATAGATCTATACCTAATTTTGAATTTTTCCAAAAAAACCAATCGGTAAAATGGACCAACAGTGGGCACGGCACAGCTCCAGGGCAACGGTTGTGGCAGTATTTCGGTATGGCTTGACAAAGTCACAACAAGTTCGATGGGCTATCGTTCGGGACATCAAGAAATCCGCGGCGTCAAATTGAACAGGAAGCAGCAACGTCGATGCAGAAAGATTGGCAAGCTTCGCTGATGTTGGGCTGGCCGTGATGGGCACAATTCAAGGTTGAAGAACCGGGGGATACCTCTGCACTAATATATGGAAGCTGGCGTGGCAAGGCAGTTGGAATAGCAAGCTGGATGTTTGAAAGCCCACGTCAATGTTAGAGAAGATGCTGTTCAATCCTTCTTGATACACACTTGGACGATGCCGCTCAGTCAACGTTGGACTATGGAAGAATTGTCCACGAAGTACGTGGCCTGGCAAAGAGCAACGAAGCAGCACCTGGCGCCCTTCACGGCCACAACACCTGCACTGGAACAGAACTGCAGGCGCGCATGAAGATCCTTGGCGTCAATGATGATTTTTTTTTTGTTTAACAATTTTCCTCACGATCCGCTTTTCCTCTCAATTCTCACGCGTGCTCTCTCAATTTTTATGTCGTGTACTCAACTGTGTCCCCCGAACCCTACGCGTTCCTCACCTATTTATAGGTCACCGATTAGGTTTTTTTTTAAAAAATTTCAAATCGATATTCGCAATATTTGTTTTGCCAAACGCAATATCACTTGCTGTATCCAAAAACAATTCATCATATCCCGAACAAAAAATTCGAATTTCTGATTTTTCATGAGATAATCTTTGATCATTTTTAAAAACAGGCTTGGGCCAATTTGCTCGCCTCGTGAGCTTAGTCCGGCCTGCCAAGCAACCCATTTTCCACCGGTCCAATAAATAAATAAATAAAATGCAAATTAAAAACAAATGCACCTAAAACAATATGCTATGCAATTAATATTTTTTTCATGGATAAAATTAACCCATAATTTTCTATGCGATAAATAAATGATTGGACCACCAAAATTTAGGATAATAAGTACACTATCAGTATCATAAGTTGTGTAAGGCGCTCACTTTAGTACCAAAAGTTTCTGTCAGATCACCTAAGTACCAAAAAGTTTGAAAAACGCTCATTTTGGTGCCAACTCCGATCCGATTGGCCGGAAATTTGACGTGGCACTTTTTTATTAATTTTTGAAGCCGACGTGGCTCGTCAAAGAGTTGAGTCAACATCCAAACATCAAAACGACGCTGTTTGGCATCTTTCCCCCAACTTAGAAACCCTAATCCCCAAATTGAGAGAGAGAGAGAGAGAGAGAGAGAGAGAGAGAGAGAGAGAGAGAGAGAGAGAGAAGGCTCGTCTTCGTCTTCTTCTTCCTCGAAGACCCACACAAGCAATGGCACCAGCACGGCACCAGCAGCAACACTAGCAGTGACACCAACAACGCACCAGCAGAAGCAGCGCACCAACGGCACATTCAACCCATCTTCTTCCTCCTCCTCCTCCTCCACCCTCGCCTCCGATTTTTCCTACCACTTATTGCTTGAGTAAAAATCTCAGTCTCTTATCGTTCACTTGGTCGAGCAACTACAATGGTGGCTGAACGATGGTGGCCAAACTGATAACGTTCCTAGTCTGCAATCTTATTACTTATATCTACTTTAAGATATTGTTGATATTGTTCCCGAATTTTCCCTGCTTGCCTTAAGCATCCTCAATCATCTCTAATTTAGGGCTCTTGTAATATCTTTATGTGTAGTCTGTACAAGAGAGATCACAAGAATATATACAAAAACTACGATTTCTTCATGGTATCAGAGCTGCATTTGGTGTAATCCACCTTACGATCCTCAAATCTCCTTCTCCTCTCATTCTTCATCGACTCTTTCTTCCCAAAGAAAATGTCGACAGGCTCTAATCCATCATCTCAATCATCTTCATCTATCATATCTCCCTCACTCGTTATCTCAAACATATCCAACTTGATACCCATCAAAATGAATAGCTCGAACTATCTTCTTTGGTGTTCTCTTTTCGAACCAATTCTCAAAGGTCACAATCTCATGTCTTACATTGATGGAACCTCCCAAGAGCCTGCCTTAATTGACGAAAATTATAAGACGTGGATCAAAAAAGACCAGATGCTACTCTCCTGGATCAACGCTACTCTATCTGAATCTGCACTTTCATATATAGTTGGCGCTACATCTGTAAAAGCCACGTGGGATGTCCTCGCTCATTGTTATGCCTCTCTCACTCCTGCTCATGTAATGTCTCTAAAAAGACAATTACATCATCTCAAGAAGGGCAACCTCACCATGCAAGAATATCTCCAACAATTCAAAACTTTAGCTGATAAACTCACAATTTGCGGATCTCTAGTAAGTGATGATGATCTCCTAATTTGCATTCTCGATGGATTGCATACTGCTTACTGCTCCTTTACATCCTCTATTCGTGTTTGTGCTCATCAAACTTCCATCACTATTGAAGATTTACACAATCTCCTACTCTCTGAAGAACTGAGCATCACTGATGATTCATTATCCAAAACTACTACTGCCTCTGTTGCAAGCCGGCAACCTTGAACTCTTTCTCTAGGGCAGCACTCATTCACACCCCGACTCTATAGGGGTGGCACTGGTTATAGGGGACGTAACAGGGGTCATTCCAATCAAGCCAGACTTCTCCCTACTCCATCATTTCGACCTCAAGGTCGTCAACTAAATACTGGTCGGCTAATATGTCAAATCTGCAATAAACATGGCCATAGTGCCATTGACTGCTATCATCGCATGAACTATGCATACCACAATCACAATCCTTCTGAAATACTTGCTGCCATGGCTATTGCACCACCTACTAACAATAGCACTTGGTATTCTGATACTGGTGCTAGCCATCATATTACAGCCGATTTGGGTAATCTTTCCATCTCCGCTCCCTATAGTGGTTCTGATGAAGTTCAGGTTGGAAATGGCCAAGGTTTATCTATTACTCATGTTGGTTCCACTTCTCTCTCACATCCCGCTTCCTCCATGCATTTAACTAATATACTTCGTTGTCCTCTAGCATCTACCAATTTAATTTTAGTTAGTTGTTTTGCTAAAGACAATAATTTCTATTTTCTATTTGATGATTCTCAATTTTTTGTGAAGGACAAGTTAACAAAGCAAATTCTACACCACGGTTGGACTGAGAATGGGCTTTATCCTATGCGGTTCCCCAAACCTTGCTTCAAACCTCAAGTTTCATTTTCTTCCCGCATCAACTCCTCCACCTGGCATCATCGTCTTGGCCACCCTTCTGCAGCTAGTCAACATCTTATTTTTAAACAGCTTCAAATATCAAATAAGCGTGACAATTCTCTATGTTATGCATGTCAGTTAGGCAAAAGTTGCAAGTTACCCTTTTCGTTGTCTCACACTCGCACTCAATTTCCACTTGAACTTATTCATTATGATGTATGAGGACCAGCCCCAGTGTCTTCTATTTCAAAATTCTCTTATTATGTACTATTTGTTGATGACTTCTCTTGTTACAGCTGGATATTTCCTATGTGCCATAAATATGATTTTTACGAAATTTTTATGGCTTTCAAACCGCAAGTTGAAAATCAATTTAACCATCGAATTAAATTCTTCCACTCCAATGCTGGTGGTGAATTCAATAGTGATGCACTTGAATCTTATTTTCATACTCATGGCATTCGTCATCAATTTTCCTGCCCACATACACCTGAACAAAATGGTGTTGTTGAGCGAAAACATCGTCACATGGTTGAAACTGGTCTCACCCTTCTAGCTCAAGCTGGTATGCCCTCTCACTTTTGGTTTGAAGCCTTCAATACAACTGTATATCTCATCAACCGCATGCCTATTATTTCTCAAATTTCCCATATCAAAAATTGTTTCAACAAATTCCTGATTATTCTCATTTACGAGCCTTTGGATGCCTTTGTTATCCCTGCCTCTGCCCCTATTGTTCTAACAAATTGGAGTTCCGCTCTTCTTCATGTTGTTTTCTAGGCTATAATACCTCTCATAAAGGGTATCACTGCTATGACATGCAAAGTCACCGAGTTTACATAACTTGTCACGTCAAATTTGATGAATCTGTTTACCCATTTATCACAAACTCTAACTCTCCAAAATCTCCTGCCACTTTACCCTCACTTAATCCTATCTCCATCTGGCTACCGTCAACCTCCGCCCCAACGGATACCACATGGGTTGAGCCCACCATTAGCCCCACCGACGGTGTTGCCTCTGCTTTGCTAACTATAGATGAACCCCAATCTCTGAGCGACGGTGGCCGAGCAGTGGCGGGCGAACAACCATGGCCGAGTAGCGGAAACCCTAATTTCAATCCCCACATGAGCTATACGGCGTCGTTTCCATGAGGGTGTCTACATATAATGGCAAAACGACGTCATTTTAAAGCCACCGCAATTTTTTCTTTAAATATAAAAGCCACATAATTAATCTAGCCGGAATTTCTCGCCGGCGACATCAAAGTGATTGTTTTTTCTCTGATTTAACACTTAAGTTATCTGATGGAAACTTTTGACACCAAAGTGAACACCGTACAAAAGTTTTGGCACTGATAGTGTACTTATTCCAAATTTAGGTGTCAACACTATTGAATCATCATCAACCAATGGAGACGCATGCCTACAAGTGAACATCGCAACTTCCTTATGAGCTTGGTAACTAACTACCTAAGCAACGCACAGGAGGTGTGGTCAAAGTAACTGATCCATGGGCATTCTCACACGAGGCAGTGACCGTCTCTCCAGGCTTCGATGATGTTATTTGGATGTTGTCCAATGTGATATTCAAGCAACCTTCGTTCGAACAGCTGAGTGTGATGGCTTGGTCTGAAGCACTGCTCCCTCGAAAGCCGGTGAAACTCACGTCGCTCACCATCACATCCTGCATCAACATCCCTACTTCATTGACACATCTCATGCCAGAAAATCAATAGAGGAACTTTAATCCTGATGATACGATACATTAAAAGACATCTCATTTACGGTTAACTCGTTGTGGAAGCTTTTGCTCAAAAGGTTCTCCTGGCTTGGTAAATAATGCTCCACAAACTTTCTATATTGTTAGTTCTTTAGCTTGCAATGTTACAACAAGGTGCTCGAAATTTACTTGCGAGATTACCTCATTCAGTTGAGCTACTCCAGGATTATAACATTGGTCGATGATGATTGGGTTACTCACTGCGTCGAGCTTGATTTGATCGAAATTAATATTCTTGGCATATCCCGAACCTCCCTGTATGTATGTAAAGTAGAGGAGATAGGTTAGCCGGAGCAAAAAGAAAAGAGCAAGAGATCTATGTAATCGTGTTTTTGTGTTCATTGGGAGCTATCATCATTCTTTTTTAAGCTATACAGCCCATGGTCACCTGCCAAGTCTTGATCCTCGCTCCATTCATAGTTCCACTGAAGGTGCAATCCCACACATGTACCTGCTCGACTGTGTCGTAAGCTCCATTCTTTCCTAAGCTTCCAATACTAGACATATATAAAGACAAAACACATCAAAATTTAAAATGTATATATCCTAACTATTAGTTTGGATCATATAAGGCACATCTCGACCACACTGATAACATGACAGCTAACCTTATACCATGGCCAGGTCCACATGAAACTTTGGTTATACTAATGTTGCTCGAGCCACCATTTATAGCGATGCAATCATCCCCTATATTACATAGCATTGTACGATAGATCATCAACATGTACAAAGAAACTTCACTGCAATGTAATTAGAGCTTATTTACCTGTTTGAATGTCAAGGTCGTGAATGTAAAGGTTATTGGTATGAGAAATGTCGATTCCATCTGTGTTGGGGCTAGTTTCAGGTGCGGTTATTTGGAGATTGGAGATGAGACCATTATCACAATTAGAGATGGAGATGTGGTTCCTTGGACTGTTAACGTGACGCAGTCCACTTAGGACCAGATTGACGCAATGAAAAAAGGCCAATGCCTGCGAACACAATTCCCTAGTCATTGAAATTGGAAGACTCGATCATAAAATATGGGCTAATAAGAAGATCTCGAATTGGTTCAAGGCGTTGGGAATCAGCTTCTTACAGTTGGTCGATCCTCACAGCCATCCGGTCCCTACAAGATGAAGATCCATAATTTTTGCTTAGATTGCAAAAATATGTGATGGTGAAAAGTAATATGGAACTCATCTATTACGTGATGATGTGTGTCAACTGACCTTTGCTCCATTCCACCAAAGTGAACCCTGGCCATCGACTTGTCCATATCCTTTGACATTGAGATTGGCCACATCTTGGAAAGTCAACCATTTACCCGAAGAGCAGTCTTTCCAACCACTTAGTGAACTAGGAGCAACTAAAGTCCCATCAATCTGTTCTCCAAGAAGGGAGAGTGATGTACATTATTCTATGTTTTGGAGCAAGGACGTGGTGGCAATGAAAAAAACAATTATTAATAATTGATTACTTAAACTTAGAAATGTATAGATTTAGTCCGGTATGATTTAGTTTTTAAAATTTTTGATGAGGGATTAAGTTCTTTTGTGCTAAAAAGGTTGAGAAGTAAGCTCTTTTCAATGTATCTAATCAAGATTTATTGTATAACACAAATCTAGTCATTCGAGAAAAATGATGAAGAACCTTGCACTTTTAATTGTTGTTATTAATTTTGACTATGACATTGTCGGCCTCAAATGAGTTTTGCCGAACAAGTTCCTAATTATTTTGACATGAAATTCAGTCAACAAAACATTAGCTAAAAATCTTAATCATCCAGAATCTTTGTGTCTTGCCTGAACGTTAATGCTTGAAGACTTGCATGGGCCTTTGAAAGCGACAGGAGATAATCTAAACTTCTTCCAACCAGGAACAGCTAAAGTTGGTGTGCCTTTTTCTCCGCTGTCTCCACATGTGTCTTCCCAAGCTTTCACAAAGGCCTAAAAGAACAAAGGAAATCATCGCATGGACACGAACAAATCAACTCAAATGACAAAAAAAGAAAAAGAAAAAGAAAAAAGAGAGAGAACATACAGGATTTTTTCAATAGGAGAGAAGAAAAAAGAGAGAAATTAAGGGTAAAAGAATGTACTTGGGCATCATCATCGTCTCCACTCCCAGTCGCGCCATAGTTTATCACATTGTATGTGGGTGATGCTGCAATGATTCCATGGCTTGAAAAAGTTGACGAAGCAGCGAAGAGGACCAAGTATATTGCAGCCACAAATCCCTGCAAGACCAAAACAGCTTTTGAAGTCGAGCCAAGGAGCTGACCACTTTATAGAAAACTGGCTATTTTTCAAAGGGTAAGAGGAGGAGTCGCGAGTTGACTTAGATATCGGCATTTCATGCTCAGTGCTTCACTAATTAAAAAGCTAAAAAAGATGGAGATGTAAAAATCAATGAAAATACGGGATTAAAAACACTTAAGGAGTCTTCTCTCTTTGTAATGAATTTTCTCTACTGAAGAAATCACGGTCGTAGAGACTATCCTTTTGAGAAAAGGTATAGGAAAGAAAGAGCAATTTTTATATTTATTTTTTTCTCTTTGTAATGAATCCACGCGGTTCATGAATTTTCATGTGTTGGGTATGAAGTATTAACATAAGATAAAAATGATAGACATAGCATATGAAAATCAAAGACCATCATAACAACAAGACCAATTGAGAAAATGAAATTGAGCCCTACAAAGATTTAGAAGGGAAATTAGTCAAAAGTTGCGTAAAAACCAACAGAAAATTCCAACTCTAAAGGAGAAAAAAAATTAACACTCACCATTGTGCACACTAAGATGATAAAGGACCTTCTTGGCCAACAAAAAGACCAGAACAGATGAAATGCGAGATGGAGAGATATCTGGTGTTGTCCTTAACATCTTCATAGGTTTTTACTTATAGAAGGAATTGTGGAATTATTTCGGCACCTAGAATCCCAGCATTTATTATTATTATTATTATTATTATTATTTTAGGCACCTAGAATCCCAGCATTTATTATTACACCTATAACAAGGAAAAAAATAATTCTTATCCTCAATTCCTATCCTACTCGGGCACCAAAAGAAGAATATTCTTTTTTTCTTTTTGTCAGTCCTATTCTATTCCTACTCTAACACTCACTCTCAGACTTTTACCCTACCTCTTGCAAGGCGTGGGAGTCGAAACCCACTGCTGAAACTTACTCATCCCCACCCCAACCCCCCTGAGAAGGTGGGAATTTGAACCGCTTAGTTGACTGAATATATATATTATTTTATATTTATTTTTTCATTATCGATGGCAAGGAAACAAATAGAAAACAAAAATAAAATATATATACAAAATTCGGAATTTGAAAAAAATATATAAAAATTTCACATCAACACCAACCGTGCGACACAAGAGACATGTATTTTTCTAACATCATTCTAAGCATGGCATTGGAGGTACAGTGAAGGCAACTAATCTATGGGCAGTCTTGCAGAAACTAGTGAGGGCTTTTTCAAAAGATGATTTTATGGAGATGTGGTTCAACAAAATGTTATTGCCCGATGCACAATAAAATGCAATCGCTAGCATTGTAGCTGAAGTCCCTTGAAACCTTGAGTTCGAGAAAGCATCATGTGTTAATCATGTGTTGAGTGATTTTTTTTTTTTTTTTTTTTTTTTGAATTCTTGACACTTGACAAACTATGCATGATCAAGGTAAGCATCTCATGTCTTGTAGAAGGGGATAGGGTGAGTCGCTGTAAAATTGATTTATGATGATGGGGTTTGCGGCTTGCATCTGCTCAAAAAATTACGTTCTTGACAATAGCCAGAACTGCCCTATAGAAGGGTAGAGAAAATCGTCAAGAAAGGATGAGAAGTGCCTTTTACCATTCTGGTAAATGTACGATTCTGCACCCGCTCTTTTAAGCTACCAACAACATACGTGCATTGCAAGAGGCGGATCGAGTTAGGGCTTGATAGTAAAACCAGCGATCATACATAAGTGATGCAACAAGGATTATAGCTTCCCTTATACCATGGCCTGGACCACATGAAACACCGGTAATATTGATAGAGAAAGTTCAACTATTTATGGCAATACAATCACCCCCTTGCATATAATTGTAGCGCACGTAAAAAGATTGATCAATCATGAATACACAAAGAAAATAAGAACAGGCAATAAAATTCGGTAAATCCAATGAGAACATGACTTTTCTTATGCACACCACATACTGTATCAAGACTTCACATCATACATGCAAATTATCACAAGTGTAAGAGTTTTTCTGATATGACTACATTCATTGAGATTGAAATTTACCACTCTATGGGGTTGATATAATAAGGAGAGATATAAATATTCTTAATTAGTATAATATGAGGCTAATTTACATGAGCTAAGTAAAACTTGGCCAATGATGAGTGGATTTGTGATTAAAAACTCGTACTCAATTCTCTTCTAACCCCGATACACAAATAACATCACCAAAAAAAAAAAATTACTAAATGGCGAGGGACAATTTCATTAAGCCAGCAATATAAAGGGCAACTGAGAGAAGGACTTGAGTTTTGAATTATTGCTCTGTTGCATAAAAAATGATGTATTCCAAATCAGATGCACAAGCTTCCTTTTACACCATCATTGTATTCTAGATTCTACTTATGAAAATCTTGGGGTGTCATTTTCGGGACTTACAGTAAGTACTTTTGACTCACATATGTCAATTTGACATATTGACAAAGCCTTTTTTTTTTTTATTAAAACATCAGAAAACATATCATCAACTTGTATTAACTGAATTTCAAATTCTCCTGATAAATTGCAGAAGAAGAAATTTTTGAGTTCTCCACAAAAAAAAAAAAGTAAATAAATAGATAAATAAAAGTGGAAGACATCTGTTAAATCATCATCAACCAATGGAGCCGCATGCCTACAAGTGGACACCGCAACTTGCTTATGAGCTTGGTAACTAACTACCTAAGCAACGCACAGGAGGTGTGGTCAAAGTAGCTGATCCATGGGCATTCTCACACGAGGCAGTGACCGTCTCTCCAGGCTTCGATGATGTTATTTGGACGTTGTCCAATGTGATATTCGAGCAACCTTCGTTCGAACAGCTGAGTGTGATGGCCTGGTCTGAAGCACTGCTCCCTCGAAAGCCGATGAAACTAACGTCGCTCACCACCACGCTGGATGCCTGCATCGACATCCCTCTTTCATTGACACATCTCATGCCAGAAAATTAATAGAGGAACTTTAATCCTAATGATACCGATACATTAAAAGACATCTCATTTACGGTTAACAGGTCGTGAAAGCTTTTGCTCAAAAGGTTCCCTTGGCTCGATAAATAACGCTCCACAAACTTTCTATATTGTTAGTTCTTTAGTTTGCAATGTTACAGCAAGGTGCTCGAAATTTACTTGCAAGATTACCTCATTCAGTTGAGATCCTCCGGGATTATAATGTTGGTCGATGATGATTGGGTTACTCACTGCGTCGAGCTTGATTTGATCGAAATTAATATTCTTGGCATATCCCAAACCTCCCTGTATGTATGTAAAGTAGAGGAGATAGGTTAGCAGGAGCAAAAAGAAACGAGTAAGAGATCTATGTAATCGTGTTTTTTTTTTCATTGGGAGCTATCATCATTCTTTTTGAAGTTATACAGCCCATGGTCACCTGCCAAGTCTTGATCCTCGCTCCATTCATAGTTCCACTGAAGGTGCAATCCCACACGTGTACCTGCTCGACTGTGTCGTAAGCTCCATTCTTTCCTAAGCTTGCGATACTAGACATATATAAAGACAAAACACATCAAAATTTTAAATACATATATCCTAACTATTAGTTTGGATCATATAAGGCACATCTCGACCACGCCGATGACACGACAGCTAACCTTATACCATGGCCAGGTCCACATGAAACTTTGGTTATACTAATGTTGCTGGAGCCACCATTTATAGCGACGCAATCATCCCCTATATTACATAGCATTGTGCAATAGATCATCAACATGTACAAAGAAACTTCGCTGCAATGTAATTAGAGCTTATTTACCCTGTTTGAATGTCAAGGTCGTTAATGTAAAGGTTATTGGTATGAGAAATGTCGATTCCATCTGTGTTGGGGCTAGTTTCAGGTGCGGTTATTTGGAGATTGGAGATGAGACCATTATCACAATTAGTGATGGAGATGTGGTTCCTTGGATTGTTTACGTGACGCAGTCCACTTAGGACCAGATTGACGCAATGAAAAAAGGCCAATGCCTGCGAACACAATTCCCAAGTCATTGAAATTGGAAGACTCGATCATAAAACATGGGCTAAGAAGATCTCGAATTGATTCAAGGCGTTGGGAATCGGCTTCTTACTGTTGGTCGATCCTCGCAGCCATCCGGTCCCTACAAGATGGAGATCCATAATTTTTGCTCAGATTGCAAAAAAGATGTGATCGTGAAAAGTAATATGGAACTCATCTATTACGTGATGATGTGTGTCGACTGACCTTTGCTCCATCCCACCAAAGTGAACCCTGGCCATCGACTTTTCCTGATCCTTTGACATTGAGATTGGCCACGTCTCAGAAATTCAACCATCTACCCGAAGAGCAGTCTTTCCAACCACTTAGTGAACTAGGAGCAACTAAAGTCCCATCAATCTGTTCTCCAAGAAAGGAGAGTGATGTACATTATTCTATGTTTTGGAGCAAGGACGTGGTGGCAATGACAAAAACAATTATTAATAATTAATTACTTAAACTTAGAAATGTATAGATTCAGTCCGGTGTGATTTAGTGTTTAAAATTTTTTAAGAGGGATTAAGTTCTTTTGTGCTAAAAAGGTTGAGAAGTAAGCTCTTTTCAATGTATCCAATCAAGATTTGTTGTATGATACAAATCTAGTCATTTGAGAAAAATGATGGAGAACCTTGTGCTTTAATTGTTGTTATTAATTTTGACTATGACATTGTCGGCCTCAAATGAGTTTTGCCGAACAAGTTCCTAATTATTTTGACATGAAATTCAATCAACAAAACATTAGCCAAAATATTTATCCTCCAGAATCTTTGTCTTGCCTGAATGTTAATGCTTGAAGAGTTGCATGGGCCTTTGAAAGCGACAGGAGATAGTCTAAACTTCTTCCCACCAGGAACAGCTAAAGTTGGTGTGCCTTTTTCTCCGCTGTCTCCACATGTGTCTTCCCAAGCTTTCACGAAGGCCTAAAAGAACAAAGGAAATCATCGCATGAACACGAACAAATCAACTCAAACGACAAAAAAAAAAAGAAGAGAGAGAGAGAGAGAGAGAGAGAGAGAACATACAGGCTTTTTTTTCAATAGGAGAGAAGGCAAAAGAGAGAAATTAAGAGAAAAAGAATGTACCTAGGCATCATCATCGTCTCCACTCCCAGTCGCACCATAGTTTATCACATTGTATGTGGGTGATGCTGCAACGATTCCGTGGCTTGAAAAAGTTGACGAAGCAGTGAAGAGGACCAAGTATATTGCAGCCACAAATCCTTGCACGACCAAAACAGCCTTTGAAGTCGAGCTGAGGAGCTGACCACTTCATAGAAAACTGGCATTTTTCAAAGGGTCAGAGGAGGAGTCGCGAGTTGACTTAGATATCGGCACTTCTTGCTCAATGCTTCACTATTTAAGAAGCAAAAAAAGATGGAGATGTGAAAATCAATGAAAATCCTGGATTAAAAACACTTAAGACGTCTTCTCTCTTTGTAATGAATTTTCTCTATCGAAGAAATTGTAGTTGTAGAGACTATCCTTTTGAGAAAAGGTATAGGAAAGAAAGAGCAATTTTTATTTTTATTTATTTATTTCTCTTTGTAATGAATCCACGCGGTTCATGAATTTTTATGTGTTGGTTATGAAGTATTAACATAAGATCAAAATGATAGACATAGCAAATGAAAATCGAAGACCATCATAACAACAAGACCAATTGAGAAAATGAAATCGAGCCCTACAAAGATTTAGAAGGGAAAATTAGTCAAAATTTTCGTAAAAGACCAACAAAAAATCCCAACTCAAAGGTAAAAAAATAAGTAAATAAATAACACTCACCATTTTGCAGACTAAGATGATAAAGGACCTTCTTGGCCAACAAAAAAGACCGGAACAGATAAATGCGAGATGGAGAGATATCGGGTGTTGTCCTTAACATCTTCATAGGGTTTTATTTATAGATGGAATCGTGGAATTATTTAGGCACCTTGAATCCCAGCATTTATTATTACACCTATTCTTTCCCTTAATTCCTCTCCGACTCAAGCACCAAAGAGGAAAATTCATTTGCACGCCGCAAATTGGGAAAATTATCAACAAAAATGTTAAGTTTATTATACTATACCAATTCTGTCTTAATTTTTTGATAATTTGCTGATTTAGGCATAGCCGAGAATCCTCATCTTAGTTGACTGAATTTTTTTTATATTTTTATATTTTATTTTATATTTATTTTTTCATTATTGCTGGCGAGGGAACAAACATAAAACAAAAATAACAATATATATACAAAATTCGGAATTTAAAAAAAAAAAAAAAAATAAAAAGTTCACGCCAACGCCAACCGTGCTACACGGGAGATGGATATTTTTCTTAACATCATTCTAAGCATGGCACTAGAGGTACAGTGAAGGAGCTGATCCATGGGCATTCTTGCATAAACTAGTGAGGGCTTTTCCAAAAGATAATTTTATGGAGATGTGGTTCAGCAAAATGTTACTCCACGATGCACAATAAAATGCATCGCCAGCTTTCTAGCTGAAGTCCCTCGAAACCCTCTGAGTTCGAGACTGCATCATGTGTTAATCTTGTCTTTGAGTGATTTTTTATTTTTATTTTTTTGAATTCTTGACATTGACAAACTATGCATGATCAAGGTAAGCATCTCATGTCTTATAGAAGGGGATAGGGTGAGTCGCTGTAAAATTGATTTATGATGATGGGGTTTGCGGCTTGCACAAGTGTGATCTGCTCCAAAAATTACGTTCTTGACAATAACTGAAACTGTCCTATAGAAGAGTAGAGAAAATCATCAGGAAACGATGAGAAGTGCAACCCCTTTCAAAATATTAAGAATGTAGTATCGTATCGTGATGAATTATTTACTTGCCAAATCTTGATTTTCAGCTCCATTACCGTTCTGGTAAATGTACAATTATGCACCAGCTCTCTTAAACTACCAACAACATAAGCACATTGCAAGAGGCGGATTGAGTTAGGGCTTGATAGTAAAACCAGCGATATAAGTGATACAGTAAGGATTGTAGCTTACCTTATACCATGGCCCGCATCACATGAAACACCGGTAATATTGATAGAGAAAGTTCAACTATTTATGGCAATACAATCATCCCCTTGCACGTTATTGTAACGCATGTAAAAAGATTGATCAATCATGAATACACAAAGAAAATAGAACAGGGAATAAAATTCGGAAAATCCTATGAGAACATGATGTGATATCATGGATTGTTACGTAATAATTCTTTTCCTTAATTCCTCTCCAACTCGGGCACCAAAAGAGGAGAATTCATTTGCATGCCGCAAATTGGGAAAATTATCAATAAAAAAAAGTTAAGTTCATTATACTATGCCAATTCAGTCTTAATCTTTTGATAATTTGCTGATTTAGGCATAGCTGGGAATCCTTATCCTAGTTGACTGAATTTTTTTACATATTTTTTATTTTCTTTTATATTTATTTTCTCATTATCGCTGGCGAGGGAACAAACAGAAAACAAAAATAAAAAATATATACAAAATTTGGAATTTAAAAAAATAAAATTTTCACGTCAACGCCAACCGTGCTACATAGGAGATGAGTATTTTTCTAACATCATTCTAAGCATGGCACTGGAGGTACAATAAAGGGAGCTGATCCATGGGCATTCTTGCATAAACAAGTGAGGGCTTTTCTAGAAGATGATTTTATGGAGATGTGGTTCAGCAAGATGTTATTGCACGATGCACAATAAAATGCAATCGCCGACTTTCTAGCTGAAGTCCCTCGAAACCCTCTGAGTTCAAGACAGCATCATGTGTTAAACTATGTCTTTGAGTGAATTTTTTTTTTTTTTTTTTTTTTTTTTGAATTCTTGACACTAACAGACTATGCATGATCAAGGTAAGCATCTCATGTCTTATAGAAGGGGATAGGGTGAGTCGCTGTAAAATTGATTTATGATGAAGGGGTTTGCGACTTGCACAAGTGTGATCTGCTCCAAAAATTACGTTCTTGACAATAGCCGAAATTGCCCTATAGAAGAGTAGAGAAAATCATCAGGAAACGATGAGAAGTGCAACCCCTTTCAAAGTATCAAGAATCCAGTATCGTATTTTGATGAACTACTTACTTGCCAAATCTTGATCCTCAGCTCCGTTACTGTTCTAGTAAATGTACAATTCTGCACCAGCTCTCTTAGGCTACCAACAACATAAGCACATTGCAAGAGGCAAATCAAGTTAGGGCTTGATAGTAAAACCAGCGATCATAAGTGATGCAGTAAGGATTGTAGCTTACCTTATACCATGGCCCGCACCACATGAAACACCGGTAATATTGATAGAGAAAGTTCAACTATTTATGGCAATACAATCATCCCCTTACACGCCATTGTAGCGCACGTAAAAAGATTGATCAATCACGCATACACAAAGAAAATAGAACAAGGAATAAAATTCAGAAAATCCTATGAGAACATGATGCGATAATTTCGCAATTAGCCAATTGAGTACCTATTCCAATGTCAAGATCATGGATTGTTACGTGGTTTGAAGAAGACAAGTCAACTTCGTCTGTATTAGGGCTGGCCCTTCTTTTTATAATTTATGGAAAAACAACCTTGCATTTCATTAAGTATGGGCTTTATTACATGATAAAGGGGCTTCATAACAAATAAGCTCCCAAAGAGGGGAGTGGGATTAGAACACTAGTTTTTTGGAAGGGCTTGTCTTAACAATCCAATTTGCAAACTTATTATTTTTTTTAGGTCAATCGGCTAGCTTTAGATGTGGATATTGTGTCGAAGTGTCTTGCCGTCGGTGATGAGCACGTGGACAGAGTCGCTCGTGAGGGATTCTAATACTCTCAGATTGTCTGACTCACGAGTAGAGTTCAATTCAAATTTTGTTGAGAAGTAATTGAGGGAATGAAGACATGCAATGGTTTCGGCTTGAAGCGCTTAAAAAGCCTTCACTCTCCATGTGAACCTGTAGCACCCCTGAACCAAATGGGGTCGCCACAGTCATCCATCTCCTTGTAGCTAAGTCATAGTTACTTGGGCATTTTTTTTTTTTTAACGGTCCCAGCGCAGTTTAATTGCGGAAGCATAATCGAATCTCTCCAGTTCTCCCTTCAAACAAACATGAGGCAATGCACACCAACTAAACATCATAAGATAAAAACCGAACCATTTTATTTACATATTTACAGGATGGATTAACTTAGGGTAGGTACAAGCAAAAGATAAGCCAACACATAACTAGCGTGGCTTGAGCTCAAAAAGAAACACCTCTACCCTCCTCACTGATCACAAAAGCACAATCCATCCCTCCATTGGTATCAGTCATGTCAAAAAAATATCAGCTCCTAGCTCCTCACGCAGGCAGCTACACCCATCCTGGCGCATCAGGTGGTGGCGGTGGTAACATCCCTCGCATCATCCCATCCCAGCGTACATAGACGGAGATGACCATCAGCCAGGCCCACCTCATAGGACATGATCGCACGAACTCGGATGAAAGTCAAACCAGGGATAAAAGTACAGTCGATCTCCATCACTTCGACCTCTACATCGGTCGGTATGCCATAATAGGTGCCCCGCGTGACAGGTAGGAGCGGCATCTCTAAGCTGAAATGTTAGTCCCCAAAAGGGGTGAGTACAACTACTCAGCAGATAAATGATTCCCTATGGCTACTCAAGCATCATACAAGCCAATCAAGACATCACAATGTAGCACATATCGTCTAATGTATGCAATGCACCACTTACCTTATAGCCATTTACATGTAATTGCACCATATATAAGTACATCATTAAATATCCATGCATATGCCACCATTAAGCCATAGGTATTCAATTATCCATGCACTTATTATTCAATGTTCATGCATATACCATGTATACATATCATTCAATACCCAGGCATACACCATGCATACATATCTTTCAATGCCCATGCATACATATCACCATGTGCATATGTATCTTTCAATGCCCATGCATACATATCACCATATGCATATGTATCTTTCAATTTTCACAATTTTAATTGGCCTTTAGTATACCCCCGGCACACACCTCCGGGCTTCTGGCACCCCCACGTTCCGGGCATCTCGCACCCCAACTGCATCACGAGGAATCCACGGCATACACCATCCGAGCTTCCAGCATTCACACTCCCTGGCCGGGCATCTCGCACCCCAACTGGCATCACGAGAAATCCCCCAGCACACACCATCCGAGCTTCCGGCACCCCCAATGCTCCGGGCATCTCAACTCCGAGGCCATCCAGATTTACGCCCCCAGGGCCACTGGGCATCCGGCATTTACACTCCCTGGCCAGGCATCCCAACACTCCCGGGGCATCGTCGGCTCACACCATCCGACGGCCTTCTCATTTATCATGAGTTATATTTACATGCATGGTCCAATTTCATATGGCATATGACATGATGTACACTTCTAATATCCACATGATATGTCAAATACCATCATTCTTACAACATGATAAAACACTTGAGACAATACCAATAATTTAATTCATGCAAATCTAAAATAGCTCACACATCTTCTTCTTTGAAATTTTACAAATTCCAGCATGCATAATTTATGAAAATGTCTAAATTAAATGCCTAAATGGCTTTCAAAAATTATGGGATTTGCACACGTGATAGTCGAGACATAATAGCACATTTTTCATGAGGAATGCAAGTTCTGAAAATCAACACATGAAAAGATACAATTTCAACTCCAGAGCAAACCAATCTCGAGTACAACAGCTTACACGGTTTCAGAATTTTCCTCAATTAAATATCCAAATGACCTCTAAAAATCGTGAAATTTTACCACAAAACAGTCAAGACATAAAGGTACAACTTTCATGAAGAACTCATGTCCAAAAGATCTCCACACAAAAAGATATAACTTAAATAACACAGCTAACAATTTTCGGACACACAGATTGCACAGCTTTTTAATCATTTCAAATTAAATATCCAAACAATCTTCAAAAATTATGAAATTTTACCACGTGATAGTCAAGATTCTAAAGTATATTTTTCATGAGACATCAAGATTAAATTCGTTATAGATAATTAATTACAGTGATCGAAAGCTTCTGTTTATGGCACCGTTGCATCCAGATCAACACTAAATCTTAAATTCGCCATTTTTCAAAATTAAATACCCAAACGACCTTCAAAAATTATGAAATTTTACCACATGATAGACAAGACTCTAAGGTAGATTTTTTATGAAGACACCTAGGTCAAATTCGTCCTAGATAATTTATTATAGTTGAGAAAAGCCTCTGTTCCCTGTACCGTAACTTCCAGACCATCCTATTACCGAAAAATCTTCATATGACCTACTTATTCTCCTTCTTTTCTTCTGGATTTTGGATATGTTCTATCTTAGAGTGTTCTATTCAACTTTCATCAAGAAATCAAGGTGAAATATCCAAAGGAAAGTTGCCTTATGATCCCCCGAAGTCGCTGATGTTCACACAATTCGTCCAGATTCCACATCTTCAAGAAAAATTACATTTCACTAGGCTATACTTGTTAGTTTTGTCTCAAATTTAAGTATGTTGATCCTCTTGATGTTCTCTACAATTCTTATGAAGAAATAGAAGAAAGATTCCCAGTAAAAAGTCGAGTACAACAGCCAAAATCATCAAAACTCCACATGCAACTCCAGATCCGACCGACTTCTTAGAAAATAAGTTTCACCCCTCAAATCTCGTCCATTTTACCTCAATTTTTAGTATGTTGTAGTTCAAGATGTGATCTACAAGTCTCATGAAGAAGTCGAAGTCAGATTCTAGCTCTAAAGTTACATGCAAGACCTCACAAACTTCTGGCGCACACGGGTCTACTCGAAACAGTACACAACCTCAAACAAAAACACTTCAAAGCCTTACTTTCTACCCTCAAAACCCACGAATTTAACCACTATACAACACTACACTCACAATACAGCAAGCAAGAGTAGATAAGGGATCAAATCTTGCCTTAAATCTCAGCAAATCAAAGGTAAAAACGGACGGCAATGCGGGCAACGACCGGCGGCTCCTTCCTTCCTCTTCCTCTCTTCCTTCTTCTTTCTCTTCTTTCTTTCTCTCCTTCTCTCTCCCTCACCGTCGACTACCCCTTTCTAGAACCGGCCACTCTTCTTTTATACCCCTAATTTCTCATCATTAGTTGTAATGATGAGTTTTGCATGCAATTTGCCACTTGTAAAAATTCATGCAAAACCGGCCGGCTCCTCTCCTCCTCCTTGCTCGACCGTGGCTTGTCTCTATGGGCTGGTGGATCGGCCCATTTGGCTTGAGGCAAGCCCACTCCAATCGGCCCAAAGTTCTCAAGCCCATCTAATTAATTAATTTCTAATTCTTAAAATAACTAAGTCTTAATTAGGTTAATTAAAAGATTAAATAATCCATATACTTGAGTCTATGGATGTATAAATTCTAACCCTATACTTCACATGGCCAAAGTCTTTTTCCTTCAAAATACGTTCTTTATAAGCTCGGCCATGAGTCTCGTCACGAATCATGGACAAATGGCCACTAATTACAGTCACAAAAATTTTTCCTTGCCAATTCATGTCTCAAGGATTTTTGTAAAATTCTGGGATGCCACAGAACCAATCTATCAATCTCCCCCCAAAGTTGCGACAAATGCAAGCTATGGAGCCTTCGGATGATACTTCGTGGAAAGATCAGTTGATGTTTAGCTTTAGTATTCCTTTGCTCGGTGGTGTCCATCTCTTGGGTGAGTAACTTGATTCCTTTCTTCCCTTTGATTCCACTATTAATGCTGGATTGAGATGTGACTATATCAATGTTGGAGAGCATTGCCCCGTAACAAAAGTCTATAGCAACGTTACCCTTTGGAATGTTAATATTGCGCAATCGACTCATCATTAGAAATTGCTTGACGAAAGAAAATGAATTTGGCTATCATGAGAACATGTGTGAGTAAATCATCAGTCAAAGAGTTTATTCTTGCCAGTCGATAGCAACCTCAAGAAGCCTACAAAATTAAATATAATTTGTTTCTCAAGGAACGGAAATTTCACAAATATATGAGATGAAAAGTTTCATTAGTGTGTGATTTAAGTGAATTATTTTTTTTCCTTAGTGATTTATATAACTTGCAATAAATAGAAAGAAAAAAAAAAAGTCACCTTGGCTTCACTCCACCAAAGTAAATCTTGGCCGTCGATTCCTCTGGAGCCTGTATTGTGTATTGATGAGATTGGACATATTAAGTGTTGGAAAAAATATTAATACATGAAAATAATAGTAATTATTGGAATTACTTTGATCCCTCAAACTCACAGTGCAATGAAAATCTTCATTTAGATAAGAAAAAGAAAACTTACTTCCACTTATGTGATTATTGCAGTTCGTATCTACATGGCAAATATCTGACTCGGGCTTATTTTCCATCTTGAACGGCCATCAACAACATTTCTACTTCCTTTTCTTCAACAAAATTTGAACTCCCTGCATTTTCTTTATTATTAAGCAGCCTCGTATAACATTCAGATGCATAATGACCAAATTTATGACATCTAAAGCACTCTACCTTGGATTTGTTAGGATCTCATCCTCTGCCTTTGCCTTAAAATTAGTCATTATTGGCTTTGAAATTCCTGCTAACATCTCTATTTCCTCAATCTCGCCTTCCTCTACCTTTACCTGTACCCCTTCCTTTGAAATTGTTGGAATGAGTATTGATAGAAACCTTCAGCGCTTGCTTCTCTACTATTGAACTTTTGTTCATCTTCTATTTATGAACCAATAAGGAGCTTTGTAATTCATCAAGAGAGTGCACATCTATGTCTTTTGACTCTTCAATTGAGTAGACAACATAATTAAACTTTGGTATCAAGAAACGTAAAATCTTCTCTACAATGATGACATCGTCTATTTTCTCGCCATGGAATCGCATCGTGTTGCTGATCTCCATTATTCTAGCACAATAGCTGGTAATAGATTCTCCATCCTTCACTTCTAGTGTCTCAAAATCTCTTCTCAGGGCTTGAAGCTGTGCACACTTCATCCTAACAGAGCCTTGATATTCCTTCTTCATAGAATCCCAAATATCCTTGGAAATTTCTTTCCAAAGAATAGTTTCCAAGATAGGATGATCAATATAATTTTTTGCATTCAAGTCCTTTAGCTTTCTATTTTACAATTCTGCTTTCTAGGGATTGTCAAAGCTGTGCCTGTCGGTGGCTCTTGAATTCCAGATTCAATGACTAACCAATATTCCTTTGATTAAAAAAAAAAAAAAAAAAAAAAAAAAAAAAATCTCCATTAGCATGCACCAATGGTCATAGTAACCATCAAAGTGTGGAATTGCTAATAGGGGTGTAAATGGGTCGGGTCGGGTCGGGTCGGGTCGGGTTTTGATGTTATTCGACCCGACTCAAAATATGAGGGTCACATACTGTGACCCGACCCGACCCAACTCGAAACACGTTAGACTCACATCCATGTTTCGGGTCGAGTCAGGTCGGGTTTTTGTGTTTTAACCTTTTTTCTCTTTTTCTTTTATTCACCTCCCTTTTTTCTATTTGTTCCATTTGAAATGTAATTATTTTTAAAATGGGTACCTAACCCATGCGGTCCCTTCTACACCAATGAATTGGATTTTCTTTTTTCTATTTGTTCCATTTAAAATGTAATTATTTTTACCCCCAATACGAGTTGCACTTAGTCATTTTTTTTATTTATTTATAGTTTTTCTACGTCTTCATAAAGTCCGATACCTTAATTAAGAATATCGCTCATTTTGTTTTGCTTGTTTTTCAACTGGGTATTACCATTTAAAATATCGTTCAACACATATCAAGCTAAATGCGAGCTCCTAAATGCCAATCTAATGGCAGAATCGATACCATTGAATATGGACGAAGCTCTTGGTAATTGGGATTTCTTGCTTATATATGCTTGGACAACCAAAAATGCTATCTTGCAAATTTTTCTCCATGAAAAGGTTTTCTGATGAAACCGTGTCCACAACTAAGAAAATTCCATTGATGACAGGCTTGCTTATGCATGTGTCACGGGCTGAGAGTTTCCTTGGCCTCGAAACGACCCGTGGGCGCCTGGCGAGCGAAATTCGCCAGGCCAACCTTCCTTCTTTAGTTGTTCTAGCGAACAATACAGTGAATGCTTCTTCATGCGAAATCCTACCATGCGCAGCGTCGCTCGGGCGTCTAGTCCATCGAGTGAGACAGCAAATCTCTTTAGGCACAACAACTGATTTCGGCCTGCCATGGCCTCATCAGAAGAGCGACATCAGCTCTCAACCAGTTTGTGCACGGGAGACCTATCCCGCCTTCAGAGTTCCTAAGTGATATAATCCTTCTATCCTAGAACTCCTAGCACCAACCGTCCTGACGCCACTCCCACGGACTAGTTGTGTTCGACCCTTTTGCCTCATCACTCTTCACCCGATAACCCCAAGCACCACTCACAAGATCACGAGTACGGGAGGATTCACAGACCGTGACACGTCTCTAATTGGGAAATAGTCCTGGTGGCAGCACATTCTCAGAAGAATTTTGTGATTTAGAGATTGTGACCACACATAATAATATGCCTGTTCTAGACATCTGAATGGTGCTTCTCTAGCAAGTCCAAGTGACAAAAATGACTTAAAAGTTAGATGTTTATACAGTTCAACTGCTGCAGACAGTGAATGTCCCAATGATGCAGGCAGCATCTTGGACACACCTCAATCTTCAGATAGTGTCTCACATAGTGACGCATGTCATGAAGCAAGGTGTTACATGGCAAGGCCGCACCTTCTAACTGCTTTCAGCCGTTCCTCAAAGTCAAGGTCGGTAGAAGTACTTTTTCTGTAGTTCCCATCGAACCTGGAACTTACACCAGGTGCCTCTACAAGAAAAGTTCCGCATAAGAGTAATGATGCATAATCAATGGCAGAAACATTTCCTACCTAAGTCATGTAAATACAAGCAAAAGGAAGAAAAAAATAACTCTAAAGAATACAACACAAATGGGCCTTCTGCTAGAGATGATGAAAACAAATGAAATCAAAACAAATTGTGTCTTGAAATGCATTACCTAAGAACTTAATGGAGAAGAAACGAAAGACAAAAAGATAATGTGGTTTCACGAACATCCAATTTAAACACGGTGAACCATGAGCGACACATAGGCATTGACATAACACCAGCAAATACTCAAAGACACAAAAAAAAAAAAAAAAAAAAGGACTGGAGAACTCTAGTCATATTATCATACAGCGGCCAGAAGAATATTTGATTCAGGCGACAAGAGGACTGGATATCCACGAGGCAGCCAAACATTTCAGATCTAAAGTACCCATTCAGCACATGTGATTGTAATATGAGTAAATCAAGCTAAGGAAATTTTCTCCTCTAAGACATGAAGTTCAATTCATTTGTTAACTGAGATTATTGTAACATTGGATGCTTGATAATGGACCTTCTCCAGCAAATGAAATGATCTAGAAGAAGATGAACAGAGTATGAAGATATATGACTGTAAGAGTGAAAAGGATCCAGACCATAGTTTACTTAATACAAACACCATGAAGGATAGATAAAATAAGTGATTAACATGCATGGGGGCCCAAAAAAAATTACTGAACCTGATTAAAAGAGACATACCCTTGGATACAGGTGTAGAGCCAGAGAAAAGCTGAAACTCCAGATGCAAGTGCAATTTTTGCCTCTGGAATGTTTTGTTCTTCAACTAGAGCAAAAATTGATACTGCAAAATTTCCAGAGCATGTCATGGGGGTTGAACAGTCGATACCATTAAATTTTGAAAGTGCTTCTTTAATCCTACCAATAGGCCATAAAAATTCTAACCCAATGTCCTTGTGATGGAGTTTAAGTGTTTCGCTGGTCTCTGCTCAGAAAGACAATATTACGTCCTGACCAAGGCCAATAAAAGATCTAGTGATAGAACAAAATTCCAATGTATAAAACACATTGTATTGCATCATTATAGCATATAAGAGAAGTGCACATTATGGTGCAAAGCATGCCCTCCATTACAAGCTTCATGCATCAGTTCAAACACAGCAAGGTCAACCAGATTGGGGAAAGAGCAGAAACCCAGAAAGGAAAAAAAAAAATGAAAAAACAGAGGCTCAACCCATGAAACCTGCACAAGTCAAGAAATCGACGGGACATTTTCAAATCCACACAGAACATATTCGAAAGAACACACGAGATCTCCAACTGGGTTCGGTCAAAACACCAACTTTCCACCAAAAAGCACCAACCCATATTCAAGATCCAAAGGCAGATTTGACAGACATTTTTCAACTTGCAACAAGTCCGGCAAATTTCACTTTTCTTGCATCTAGCATCGCACCTGGTCCCCACCTGAACTATAAATGGACGATGGCAGATTCTGCATTCAATTACATATGCCCAACAGCACAAAGAGAAAGATAGGCCAGATGAAAACAAATCAGAGCATGGCACTATAAACCCTCCAGCTAAGGAACCTTAAAAAGGGCAAATTGCAGGAAGACTGATACGATTAACGAGGTAGAATATAAAGAACGTAAAAACAAACTATGCAGCATGCAAAGAACATGGCTGAGAGCTCGCAAGGAGATGTAACGGGCCATGCGAGGGGGGGTGTATTCATGGTCAGCGATCCAAGCCAACCTCGTCTCGAGAAAACAGGAACCAACCACCATCGCATTCTCTGTGTGAGATGCAAAATTTGCCATCTCCAAATTAAGTGCGGAAATCGCAACAAAACAAGGCAAAAGTCATCGAAATCACTTCCGCTGGCTTAAAGAACAGAGGAAATCGCACAGTGGTCGAAAAGCGAATCTAAAAAGCAACAGCCGATCGGCAAAAAGAAACGAAAATGCCAAAACGAGAGATGGATCAGGAACGGTACCTCGGCGGCGAGGTACTTGAGGACGGCGAAGAGGTAGACCAGGGCCCCGGCGCCGACGCGCTCGGCGTACCTTGCCGGCCTTGAGGAACTGGGCGATCCTACCGCGGGAAGGGATTGGTACCGGTCGCTAGGGTTCCGCCGTTGAGACGAGAGATGAAGACATGGTCGGCGACGATTGACTGATTCAGCGGCGGTTAGGGTTCTAGCGTTGAGACGAGGGGTGGCGACGGCGACGGCGAGGCAGAGGCGTCCCGATCGGGGGCGACAGCGGAATCCACGAGAAGCGCTTGTTGGCGCGTTCGGAATATTAATGTTAATGTTAACGTGTTCCGAGTCAAACACGTTCCGCTTGTTTTATATCTGTTACCCGAACAATTTTAAGACCCAAAACATACACTCAACTTGTTTCGTGCTCGGGTCGTGTTCAAGTCAGGTCGGGTCAGGTTTTTTTGACACCCCTAGTTGCTAGTTGAATAAAATTGTTAGTGGCCATTGGAAATGTTGCTGCTACAATTATCTCATAAATGTATCTCACATCTCTAAACCTCCTTTATTTTTTTAAAACTCTCTCACTCTTCTCACATGCTCTAATATCACTATAGAATAGCTAAAGAGGAAGAAAGAAGAGGCCGAAGCTTCTTCCCTTTCATTCAGAACATCGAAGTTTTTTACAAAGACAAATACATAACATAAAATACAATTAAAATAGAATCCATAACTATCCATATTTTGCATAAAGCACTTACTCCACTAACTCCTAAAAATTAGGACAACTAACACACAAATTAGTTAAACGTGACTCCATCAACTCTTAAAGGATAACTAAAAAACCAAATCAGCAAAACATGCTGAAAGAAACAACGATTATTTCAACATAAAAGACATCTCGTGTACAATCAACAGGTCATGGAAGCTTTTGCTCGAAAGGTGCTCCTGACCCAGTAAATAATGCTCGACAAACTTTTAATATCGTTAGTTCTTTAGCTTGCAATGTTATAGCAAGGTGCTTGAAATTTCCTTGCGAGATTACCTTATTCTATTGATCTCCTGCTCGACTGTGTCAGAAGCTCTATTTGCACCTAAGCTTCCGACACTAAACATATATAAAGACAAAACACATCAAAATTTAAATTGTATAAATCCTAGCTATTAGTTTGGATCATATAAGGCACATCTCTACCATACAAATAGAACCTTAATGTGTTTAAGGAGACCAAGGACCGATGAGCAAGTAAAAGATGGAATATAGAACCTAGAATTCCAAAATCTGAGCAAATTTCGACCATACACTTGTCTTTCGTGAGTTTAAACGTTTGTCATCATAGAAGAAATACCAAAGAGTGACTTAGTGATATATTGTAATTTACTACTGAGTGTTTACACTCAAAATTGTAATCTCTCGTTGATCATATAGTAAAATCCAGCCAGTGGGTTGTTAGTGTGAAAGAGTAGACGTAGACTTGATCGAAGTCAAATCACTATAAATTTCTTATGCAATCTTCTCTTTCGTTAACTTTACTTATTTAAGTCTGTTGCACACTTACAGGCTATTTCAAAAGTCTGTTCCATCGCATAACATATTATGAACATCTACTAGAAGTCTGGTGGCTCGTTTACCAAACTTTAATCCTTATTTAGACTTTGCCCGTAATTTATTTTATTCTACATTTATTTGTCAAAACTTCTTTTAAATACCTGTTCACCCCCTCTAGATGTTTGTACTGGCAGCATCAACCATCTCCATTTGTACATTTTCAGGTTTATTTAAATTAATATGAAGTTATACCAAACAATGGACAGTATAGGATATCAATATCCGACTTTATTATTGTGATTTCTTATCATATCTTATCTAGTCTTATTCCAACTAAAATTTAAATGACTAAATGCAGCTTAAGAATATATAGTTTTTTAAATGACATGCATTATGTAATATGTACAATACGATATTAGTTAACCTCAGACTCAATCAGAATAGAATTCGGAAGACATTTTTAATTTGGTTTTCATTTAATAAGAAAAACTGAACATTGCTAATAGACATCCTAATGTTACCAAGCATTGCCTAGAGTAATGAATTATGAAAGTAACTCAACACATTGAAATGCATGTTACATTGAAGTCATCAGTGTCATTAATGACATGCTATTTCCTTTTTTTTTTTAGTCGGTTCTACTCTATTCCTACTCTAACGCTTACTCTCAGACTTTTGCCCCGCCTCATTACAGGGCGTGGAAGTCGAAACCCACTCCTAAAACTATATTATCCCCACCCCAATCCCCCCTAAAAAAATGGAAATTCGAATCCCCCACCTCTCCCTTCCATGTTGGAAGGGTGATCTTCCATGTTGAAAGGGTAGCTACTGAGGCAAATCCCAGTAGTTATGACATGCTATTCCAAAGCAATCAAAATTTGACTATTATTTAGCCACTAAAATAACAGAAACTTAGAAATTATATAATAAAGGGTAACTTTACCGTATAAAACTCAACTTCCCTTGCCGAGACTAACTGAGAGTGGCGAGAGCTCTTGGTTGAAGGGAATGACAGTTGCAAAAAATTGATAGGCTACCGATTCACGGCGACGAAGCTGCCAATGAGTTGTTCGGCCACTCATGGAAGTCCTAAGCAGCGGGGAGAGTGACAGGAAACGGCAAGCACGGCGGAGGGAGACTAGGATTAGCGAAAGCAGCAATTGCTAGAAAATGTCGGTGGCTGAATCCTGCAGATTTGGACCGCGATAAACCAGTGACCACAGCTGCAAGGAAGCTGTGGCAGTGGTGATTCGCCAGAGTCTCCGATGCAGCGAAGCCTAATGCAGGCTGGGACGCCTCGCCGAGCCGTTACGGTGACTGGATACAGCAGCAATGGATCCATGCAAGGAGGCAATGCAGGAAACGGAGCTCCTGGGACTGCTACTCCTGGCAGCGCATCACGCAAATGCAGCCTTGACGTTCTCTGCAAAAAGAACAACGCCTAATTTTTCCTATGCAATGAATGACTAATCGAGGTGGCCAAAATTCAGGTGTTGATAGATTCTAATATTAGGACCAGATTGAGGTGCAATTATATTGAGGTTGGTGAGAGTTAAGACACCACTACAAAAGTCTGTAGCATTTTGACCCTTTGAACCGTTAATGATGATCAATCGATACATCATTAGTGATTAGTCTCTGAAAAAAGAAAAAAAAAAATCTGGCGATTATGAGAATGTAGAGTGAGGAAATCATTAGCCGAAGAGTTTGTTGCTGCCAGTCGATAGCAAATTGATTCATCCTGCAAAATTAAACACAATTAGACTCTATTACTTTCGTGAAAAATGACTTCTAAGAAAATGTTACGAATTTTCCGATGTTCGTTCGATTCATAGAATATAAAGAAGTAAAAATAAAAACATTTTCTATCAATAGAAATGGCATCTTTAAAAGAATAGAAAATGATTTCCTCTACCCTCCTCTTACCACTCAATTTAATTATTTATTATTTTCTTCTTCTTTTAGATTCCATTTTTTTTTTTATATTTCTTTACTTCTTTTTTCCTTTTCTTCTTCTTCGGCCGATTGCTAGCCATAGTGAAGGTCGGCGACTGGCCATAAGTGAGCTAGAGGGTCACCAAAGGGTAGTGAAGCTCGAGCCTCGTCAAATCAGCGTCACTTGATCGACTTCGCTTGAGTGTCGCTAGAGGGCAGCGAGGCTCTAGTCTTGAAGATTAGCGACACTCGAGCATTACTAGAGGCTAGCAAACTCATCCCTCAGCTTGTCAGTCCTCGCCATAGTCGGGGATTGACCGAGGAAAGAAAAAGAAGAAAATAAAAAAAAAATTGAAATAATTTAAAATTTGATTTCTAAAAAGAAAATTAAAAATTAAAAAGATCAAAAGGAGTGCATGGAGGAAAATTAAATCAGAAACTAAATGGCAAAAAAAAAAAAAAAAAAAAAAAATTCCACTTTAATTTCGTATTTCGGTTGAACATCAGAAAATATTATAGAACAATGGTCGTATGGAAAACATTTTTTAGAAACAACACATATTTTGCAAAACGAATGGATTCTTAATTTTTCAAGAAACAAAAATTTCACAAATCTATATGATGAAAAATTTTATAAATGCATGATTTCAAATGACATGAAATGAGTTTCATCATGTTATATCAACTGAATTTCAATTTCTCATTCATGTCAATATGAAAAGTTGCATGAGAAATATTTACCCAAAAAAAAAAATTTACATGAGAAAATGAGAAGGGGAAATTATTCAAAAAGTCTTAAATCTATTGTATATTTGCCAAATCAATCTTAAACCTTTTATTTTTACCAATTAAATCCTAAACATTTTGACAAATTATTAATTAATTCAATTCAGCCAATTTTGGTTAGAAATTGCTCGCATGAACATTGATTGTCCCATATAGTAAGGCCAATGCGAAATTTTTAAGTAATATTTTGATATTTTTTCCTTTCTTTTCCTTTCTTTTTCTTTCCCTCTTCTATTTGCCGATGGCCATACCAACACCTCACTAGGCCTCGACTAGGCAGGCTCCCCTCACCAGATTTGGCAAAGACTGACCTTCGACAAGGCCAATGCAGCATCACCGAGCATTGCCCACGCGAGACCATGGCTGCCACAAGGCCTTGCCATCGTGCACTCCATCCACCATAAACACTAGCCCCGCGCCCGCTTGAGTCATTGACCTCTCTCCCCCCGCTCCCTCCCTTGTACGCACATGCACACACGATGCACAAAGGTCGCAAGCCCCCAACAATGGAGGTCTTAAGTCGGCCTCACGAGATTTAGCCTGGGCTAGGCCGCCCTGGCTAGGGTGAGGCGAACCCTTACCGGGCCTTGCTAGGGCAACAATGAGCCTTGCTAGAGTGAAGCCTAGTGAGGCCAGCCCTCCCGGCATGCAGCAAGTGGCCGAGTCATTGGCCATCAACAAAAAGAAGAGGGAAATAAAAAGAAAAAAAAATCATAAATATTAATTATTATAAAAATATTATTAAAAAAAATTCACATCGGCGTCGATTATGCCATGTAACACGACCGGTATTCACGTCAGTAATTTCCAACCGAAATTCCTCCGGATAAATTCAATTGGTAAAAAATAAAAAAGTTTAGAATTCAATTGTCAAAATTAAAATGTTTATGATCAAATTGATAAAAATGTAATAGGTTTATGACCTTTAGGGCAATTTCTCCGAATGGGCAACAACTATGGTCATATCATAAATTGATGAAGACGTATGTCTACATGTGTAAACCGCAACTTGCTTCTGTAATTGGCAACTACCTAAGCAAGCAAGGCACTGGAGGTGTGGTCAAAGTAGCTGATCCATGGGCATTCTTGCACGAGGAAGTCACCGTTTTCCCAGGCGTCGATGATGTGATCGCATTGTTGTCCAATCTGATATCCAGGCAACCTACGCTGGAACAGCGGAGTATGATGGCTTGATCCGAAGCACTGGTCCCTCGAAAGCCGGTGTACGTCACGTTGCTCACCGCCACGCTTGATGCCTGCATCGATGCATACATCATCTCAACAGCACCCAATTGAGGAACCTTAAACCTATTACTGCTAGATAAACAAAAGTCTCCTGTGTATACAGGTCGTGGAAGCTTTTACTTGAGAGGCGCTCCCGCCTCGGCGAGCAACGCTTGACAAAGAAACTCTATATATTGTTAGTTCTTTAGCTTGCGATGTTACAGAAAGGTGCTCGAAATTTCCTTGCGAGGTTACCAAATTATCTTGAGCTACTGCATCGGTATAAAATTGGTCGATGATGATTGGATTCTTCACTGCGTTGAGCGTCATTTGATCAAAAGTAATACCCTTGGCATATCCCGAACCTCCCTATATGATCGTGCTTTTCTTCTTTATTGAGATCTATCATCATTCTTTTTAAGCTATGGACCCCATGATCACCTGCCAAGTCTTGATCCTCGCTGCATTCGTAGATCCAGTGAATGTGCAATGCTGCACTTCTTCGACCGTGTCCCTGATTCCATGTCTCCCTAAGCTTCCAATGCTATACATGCATAGAGACATAACGCTTCAAATTTCAAATGTGCGTATCCTAATTATTAGGTCAGATCAAATTAGGCTCATCTCAACCACGCTGATAACATGGCAGCTGACCTTATACCATGGCCAGGTCCACATGAAACTCCAGTGATAGTAATATAGCTGGAGTTACCATTTATAGCGATGCAATCATCCCCTGTATTGCATAGCATTGAGCAGCAGATCATCACCATGTATGACAAAACTTTACTGCAATATAGTTAGAGTTTTTGTACCTGTTTGAATATTAAGGTCATGGACGGTAAGGTGGTTGGTGTTAGAAATGTCGATTCCGTCTGTGTTAGGGCTAGTTTCAGGTGCAGAAATTCGGAGATTGGAAATGGTACCGCCATCACAGCCACTAATAGTGATGTGATTCTTTGGACTGTTAATGTGTTGTAGTCCACTTAGCACTAGATTGATGCAATGAAAAATGGACAGGGCCTGCAACACGGTCTTGTTATTCTCATCCACAAAAGCAATTGGAAAGCAGGCCAAATAACATAGCGAAAGCAAAAGTTCCAAAATTTATGGAGATATAGAAAATCATATGAGTTCTTTATTTTATTTTTTTTTTTTTTTCGTAAAAATATCATGAGTTATCATGCTCTCATATCCATCACTATATCAACTAATAGAAAAATCTAGAATCGGTTCAAGGCATTGGACAATGGCTTTTTACAGTTGGTCTATTCTCACAACCCGTCAATCTCTGCAAAAGAAAGTCATAATTCTATTTAGATTGCATAAATATATGACAGTGAAAAGTAAAGTTGAACTTACATCTATATATTGACATTACACTTATGTATACGTGATGATGTGTGTTGACTGACCTTAGCTCCACCCCACCAAAGTGAACCCTGGCCGTCGACTTGTCCTGATCCTTCGACATTGAGATTGGCCACGTCTTGGAAAACCAACCAGCTATCCGATGAGCAGCCTTTCCATTCACTTAGTGAACTAGGAGCAACTAAAGTCCCATCAATCTGTTCTCCAAAAAGAGAGAATCATATACATTATGCTATGTTTTGGAGCAAGAACGTTGTGACAATGGGAAATACTTTATTAATAATTGATTGCTTAATTCAAACCCTTAAATAATGAATTAAGTTCTTTTGCCCTAATAAGATTGGAAAGTAAGCTTATTTCGATGTACTCAATCAAGTTATATCCTCTTTGAGTCGGAACTCATATCGAGTGGGTTCGTTGTTCGAGGTAAATCTGGTCGAATAGCTCAACAACCAATCTGGCGTGCATCATGACGCAACCAAAAATGACGGAGAACCTCGCGTGTGTAATTTTCGCCACCAATTTCAACTATTACATTGTCAAACTCGAATGAGTTTTCGGTTAACAAAACATTAACTAAATATATTAATCCTCCAAGATCTTTGTCCCTCTTACCTTTACGATAATGCTTGAAGACTTGCACGGGCCCTTGAAAGAGACAGGAGATAGATTAAACTTCTTCCCACCAGGAACAACTAAAGTTGGCGTTCCTTGTGCTTCGCCGTCTCCACAAGTATCTCCCCAAGCTTTCACGAAGGCCCGAAAAGAACAAAGGAAATCATCACATAAACACGAAGAAATCAATCTAGATAACAAAGAAATAATGAGAAGACAACACATGATTTTTTCGATAGTAGTCAAGAAAGAAAGAGAGAAATTAAGATAAAAGAAAAATGTACCTGGCTATCATCATCGACTCCTTTTCCAGTTGCCCCATAGTTTATCACGTTGTATGTGGGTGATGCTGCAACGATTCCATGGCTTGGAAAAGTTGACGAAGCAGCGAAGAGGACCAAGTATATTGCAGCTACAAATCCCTGCATGACCCAAACAGCTTTTGAAGTTGCGATGGGGAGCTCACCAGTCCAGAGAAAACTGGCATTTTTCAAAGGGAAACGGGAGGAGTGACAACTTAGACATAGGCAAGAAATATGCTAGATACACTAAAAAGTGTCGCTAGATTTTATTATTAAGCAGTATAACAAATTATTTTCATTGGAAAATTTTCAAATAAAAGTTTGAAGTGTGGTCGTTCTTTGAAAAGAGTCAAAATTGACCTTATTTCGCCGGGATCTTATTTGAGACTAAGTTATCCACCTCAAAGTTTTATTTCAAATAAAGTTCATCTTGTACTCTTTTTTTAGAAAATGGCTTAACTTTAAGCCCTTACTCGAACTTTTGCCTTATCACAATGCTTAATTTGGTCTAAGGGGAAATAAGAGTATGGTCGATGAAAGGCCCGGCTCAATGCTTCACTCATTAAAGAGCTAACGATATAAGATCAATGAAAATGTGGAATTAAAAACACCTAACAAACACTCTCCTTGTAATGAAGTTTCACTACTGATCAAACCAGAGTCATTGAGACTATCCTTTTGAGAAGTGGTATAAAAAAGAAAGAGCACTTTCTTTTTTCTTTTTTCTTTTTTAATTTAGAGAAGCATGTGAAAAGATTGGTTTTCGTATATTGTATTAGATACAGCCTATTTCTTGGATGAGGTACAACCTTCATTAATACAACCATCCACATGTTTCATGAATTTTCACATGTTGCATATGAAGTAAAAACATAAGCCAAAGCCAAAGACATGGCCAGTGACAATTGAAAACCAATAGAACAGTAAGAGTGCTACTGTCCCTAAACAGTGAGAAAATCAAATCGTGCTCTTCAAAGATTTAGACTTAGAAACTAGTCAAAAAATGCATTAAAAAAAAAGAATTTGTCGCGATAAGTCAAAATGCAATAGCAAAAGTTACCACTTCACACTGCTCATGACGGTGGGTTCAATAGTAATGAGGATATATAACTCAATAAATTAAGTGAGTTCACATGGAAAAATCATCAAAGTTTTAGATAATATGTTCCAAATTGAATGGTGTAAAAATGGTATTGACCACAAGACTTTTCTCATGCACACCACATACTATATCAAGACTTCACATCATACATGCAAATTATCACAATTGTAAGAGTTTTTCTGATATGACTACATTCATTGAGATTGAAATTTACCACTCTATGGGGTTGATATAATAAGGAGAGATATAAAAATTCTTAATTAGTATAATATGAGGCTAATTTACACAAGCTAAGTAAAACTTGGCCAATGATGGGTGGATTTGTGATTAAAAACTCGTACTCAATTCTCTTCTAACCCCGATACACAAATAACATTACAAAAAAAAAAACAAAAAACATTTACTAAATGGCGAGGGACAGTTTAATTGAGCCAGCAATATAAAGGGCAACTGAGAGAAGGACTTGAGTTTTGAATTATTGCTCTGTTGCATAAAAAATGATGTATTCCAAATCAGATGCACAAGCTTCCTTTTACACCATCATTGTATTCTAAATTCTACTTATGAAAATCTTGGGGTGTCATTTTCGGGACTTACAATAAGTACTTTTGACTCACATATGTCAATTTGACATATTGACAAAGCCTTGTTTTTTTATTAAAATATCAGAAAACATATCACCAACTTGTATTAACTGAATTTCAAATTCTCCTGATAAATTGCAGAAGAAGAAACTTTTGAGTTCTCCACCAAAAAAAAAAACATAAGTAAATAAATAGATAAATAAAAGTGGAAGACATCTGTTAAATCATCATCAACCAATGGAGACGCATGCCTACAAGTGGACACCGCAACTTCCTTATGAGCTTGGTAACTAACTACCTAAGCAATGCACAGGAGGTGTGGTCAAAGTAGCTTATCCATGGGCATTCTCACACGAGGCAGTGACTGTCTCTCCAGGCTTCGATGATGTTATTTGGACGTTGTCCAATGTGATATTCGAGCAACCTTCGTTCGAACAGCTGAGTGTGATGGCTTGGTTTGAAGCACTGCTCCCTCGAAAGCCGGTGAAACTCACGTCGCTCACCACCACGTAGGATGCCTGCATCGACATCCCTCCTTCATTGACACATCTCATGCCAGAAAATCAATAGAGGAAATTTAATCCTGATGATACCGATACATTAAAAGACATCTCGTTTACGGTTAACAAGTCGTGGAAGCTTTTGCTCGAAAGGTTCTCCTGGCTCGGTAAATAACGCTTCACAAACTTTCTATATTGTTAGTTCTTTAGCTTGCAATGTTACAGCAAGGTGCTCGAAATTTACTTGCGAGATTACCTCATTCAGTTGAGCTCCTCCGGGATTATAATGTTGGTCGATGATGATTGGGTTACTCACTGCATCGAGCTTGATTTGATCGAAAAAAATATTCTTGGCATATCCCGAACCTCCCTGTATGTATGTAAAGTAGAGGAGATAGGTTAACGGGAGCAAAAAGAAAAAAGAGATCTATGTAATCGTGTTTTTTTGTTCATTGGGAGCTATCATCATTCTTTTTTAAGCTATACAGCCCATGGTAACCTGCCAAGTCTTGATCCTCGCTCCATTCATAGTTCCACTGAAGGTGCAATCCTGCACGTGTACCTGCTCGACTGTGTCGTAAGCTCCATTCTTTCCTAAGCTTCCGATACAAGACATATATAAGGACAAAACACATCAAAATTTAAAATGTATATGTCCTAACTATTAGTTCGGATCCAGCGAGGTGGCCGGTGAGGTCGGCCTCGCCCTCGCCGGCCGTCGCCTCTGGCCGGTCGCCGGTAGGAAAAAGACAAAATAAAATAAATAATAAATAATAAAAGAATATTATTAAAAGTTATCCACGTCAATGCCGATAAGGCCAGTCAGCCGGCCGGCGTCCAGTCAGCAAAATCCAGCCAAAATTGGCCGGAAATGATTGAATTGGCACAATGTAAAAAGGTTTAGGACTGAATCGACACCAAAAAAAGGTTTAGGACTATATCGACACAAAGATAAAAGATTTATGACTTTTTTAGCACTTTTCCCCTTAAAAGGAGTATTCAGCTCTTGATCATTTGGCTCATGTGAATGGGTCACATCATTATTGTTGACACATAATTTTAGAAAAATAAAATTTGCATTTTGGACAAATAAATGAAAAAATGGAAAAAATGGGGAGATTGATTTGATTGAATTGTGCAAGGAAAATTGAAATTCTGATGGATATTCGGATTTTTTGTCAAATGCAGAAGCAATTTAAAAATCATGTGAATAAGAGGCAATAATTTTTGCAGAATGGAAGAAATCTGAGCAAAATCGGACTAATTGCGAAATCATGCCCTAATTTACAGATTTGATTTAATACGACTGGAGATGGAAATTCGAGAAATGCCATACAAGTGACTGTTTAGAATCACTATAAAAGAAGTTCATTTTTTCGTAATAGGGGGGCTTTTTTTTTGGAAAAATAGAGAAAGAAAAAAAAAAGATCAAAACAAGAGAAGAGAGAGAGAGAGAGAGAGAGAGAGAGAGAGAGAGGGTTGTCGAAAGTAGGGGAGCCGAGGGAAAAAAAAAAAAAGAAAAAAAAAGAAAAAAAGAAAAGAGGCCGAAGCCTCTCTCTTTCCTCGGCGTCTTTTCGCCTTCCTCGAGGGGGAATTCCTCGCCGGACACCGTCGCCGCCGCCGTCGCCGTCGACAGCCTCGCGAGACGCCCCGGCCGCCCCAACGCCGTCCGCCGCCTCGTGCCGCTCGAGCCGACGCCTCACCTGCGAGCCCCGACTCCCCCCACGACCTCGGCGCCTCCGGAACCCTTGCCGGCTCGATCGCCGGCCGCCGTCGCCGCCGTCGACGCCATCGCCGCCTCCTCCAGATCTAGGGGCCGCGTCGCTAGCCGCCGTCCCGCTCCATGCCGCTGAGCCGCGCGCCCTCGCAGCCGCGGGCCCAGCCCGCCGCCTTGAGCCCCTCGACGCCGCCAGTCGCCGTCGCCGAGCCAAAACCCAAGCGCCGCGACCCCCGCTCCGGCCCGAAGCTCTCCACGACGCCCCGCTCCAGATCCGAGGCCCCTGTCCGCACGCCGCCTCTGCTCCGCTCGTGCCTCTCCCCTCTGTCCAGATCCAGGTGGCACAATCTCCCCCTGCAATCGCGACGCCCTTCGCCGGCCCAGGTCCGCCGCCCCCGAAGCCTTGCTCCGCCTGCGAAGCTC
Organism: Eucalyptus erythrocorys; assembly: GCA_014182555.1. NCBI lineage: Eukaryota > Viridiplantae > Streptophyta > Magnoliopsida > Myrtales > Myrtaceae > Eucalyptus > Eucalyptus erythrocorys. The sequence goes on along the minus strand of CM024599.1, from coordinate 37,754,938 downwards.
CCGTCGCTGCCTTCCTCAGCCCGCAACGCCCCAGCCTCACCGTCGAGCCGCCCGCGCGCGCCCCGTCGCCGATCCGCCATCCCCCGAGTCCCCCTGGTGCTGTGCCGCCGTCACGCCGCCGTCACGCCGCCGCCGGAACCCTAGCCGTTCCCCTCGCCGGCCCTTTTTTTTTTTTTTTTTTTTTTTTTTCGAAAAAGAAAAAAAAAAAAACAAAAAGGCAAAAAAAAACAATTAGGTAGATTTCCTTTCTTTTATTTACTTTATTTTATTTTTATTATTTTATTGTTATTCTATTTTTGTTAATAACATTAAGCCTTGATATGTAATTTACCCCCTAATTCGCAACCGCGCCGATTTTTTATTTCGTCTATAAGGCTTTAGACGAGGTAATTAATTATGTGGGAATAAAATTGATATTTTGATCTTTAAGGCTTAAGATCAATTTATCGATTTTACCAGCGAAATATTGTCCCTGAGTTTGAATGATGTGTGATATTTTCTGGATAATTTTAGATAGTCTTGATTGCTTTATTTATATTGAAATATGTGCAAGTTGTGATGTTGCTTGTTTAGGGTAATTTGCATGTTTAGGCTACCTAATTTAGGTATCATGAATTTTCAAAAAAAATAAAAAAATCAAAAATCAAAAATAAAAAAATCAATTAGCTTAGATTGCATGTTTAATTATTAGAAATTGTTAAAAAATCAAAAAAAATCTTAAACTAGAATTAGCTTTCATTGTCTTGCATATTTAGATTAGGATTTTAATTAGGTCATGAAAAAATAGGAAAACATAAAAAAGAGCAAAATTCACTTAGGATGTTAGTTGAATTGCATGTTAAATTTTAATTAAAAAAAAAGCAAAAAGCAAACAAAAAATCATCAATTTTTTAGAATAGAATTGCATGTTTAATTTTAAGCTTAGATCATTTCTAAATAGATTGCATCTTTGGCTAGAAATTACTAAATTAAAACAATGTCTTAATTTAAATTAGGATAACCTAATTCCTAGTTTAAATAGGATAAAATTTTAATTTAGTTAGGAATTTCATTCAAATATCTTAGGATAGATTAATTCCACCTTTTTAGGATAAATTGCAATTTTTAGAAAAAATAAAAAATCATAAAATCAAAAAGAAAAAAATCAAAAATCTTGCATGAGCATGTAGAATTAGGAATACAGATTTAGTAAATAAGACATTTAGGCTAGCAAATTAGGTTTTTTTTTTATAATCACATTTTTAGGATCATATTTTTAGAAATCTCTTTTTAAATAGGTTAGGATTAGATTTAGATAATTTCATTCTTAGAAAACTTGGCACCTTTTAAAAAAAAAAAAAAAAAAAAACCAAAAAATGAAGAAATGATTTTCTAAGTCAAAATAGGGTTAATTTAAATTAATCCTAAACATGAATTAGAAAATTATTCGTTTAGGTAGTTCAATTAGGGCTTTTATTAATTCAAAATTCCAGATAAAAAAATCAAAAATTAGGTACATGTTAATCAATTTGCATTCTAGGACCACTTAATTTAAATTTGCATATTTGGTTGTTTAAGTTGCAATTATTGCATTTCATATCATATAATTTAGATCATTTTGCCATGTCATATTAGGCTATTAGCATGCATTGCATTTAGATTAAATTCCATTAAATAAAGTGAAAACAAAAAAAGAAATTTGCATGTTAATTAGAGACCATATCTAGGATTGTTGATGTAGAATTTAATCTAACGATGCAGATGCTTTCGTTGCTACAAGGTAAGTCCCTTAACCTTATTCATTGTTTTATTGGGTGTTAAATTGGTGGATTGCGCACCTGCATGATCACCTAACATGTTAGGGAGATAAATTGAAATCGATTTAAGCTGCCTGCTAAATATTTTTTTTCAAAATAAAAATGGTACCGAAAGGGCATTAGAGAAATCTAGTGTAACCAAGTCCCCGTACCCATAATCTCTGGTTCGTAGGAGTAAAGTAATCTCCCATTACTTTACTTGGGTTTCTAATCGACCCACCAAAAAGCGATTAGTGGCGACTCCTTAATAAAAATCATTTGCATGTTAAGAATTCAAACCTAAGTCGCGAATTGGTATGGGCTTGGGAGAGCCCGAGTTAAGTCTAGGCTTAACAATCCATTAGCCAAATCCTAGGTGGTTCACACCCCGAAAAATTGGTCGCGACAGCTTGGCGACTCCACTGGAGACTTGAGTTAAAACTCTTAGTGGACTTAGGCCAATTTTTCTTTTCTTTTGAAAAATGTTTTTGCTTGCGCGAGGATCCAGTGCGTCCCTAACATTTAAGGTGTTAAATGTTTTTGCAGATTGGGAGGTATAAGGGGAAGTGTTTGCGACCTTTGTTTTGCGGGGAGGCGTAGGAATGAATGGTTTATTTTTATGTATGAAGTGTTGCTTGATATAAACTGTTGTGCATGCCTTGCATTTAACACTACACTTTTGCACACACAACCTGCCGCCGGACCTGGGCCGCACTAGGATATTTAGGATGGTATTGAGTTGGATACGACTTCAACCGCGAGGCCGCGTAGTAGAGGTTGCCCAACTCAATCCCGAAAGTTTCTTTCTTGGTGTCAAGGATGTTTACCTCTGCCGCGAGGCTGCGTCGCATTGGGGTATCATTCTTGGCGAGCCGGAGTTAGAAGGGCTTGACTTAGTATGCGAGGCTGCAACTAAGTCATCCCACCCTTTTAGCTCCACCTTGTTTAGCCTTCCTAGTTAGAAATCGAACCTCACATTTCATGTGCTTGTCTATGTGGTTGCTTTAATCGCCATGTGAAGTAAGTTTTCTACCCCTTACTCTTGCAATTTACTTATTGTATTTCGTCTTTCTTTTGTCGGTCCATGACATTAGGTTGGTCGAATCCCGATTTATAAACAATGGGAAAATCGACATTCGATTCGTGTGCGCACCAAAGGTTAAACTTAAATCATGGTGGGATCGTCGGGCCATGATGGCCAAAGCTATGTTAAAGGAAAACTGGGTCGCCTTACTCCCCTTCTCGACATCGATGTTCAAAGTGGCGTCATGCAAGCACTCGCTCATTTCGGTGTCCCCAAACATCAACATTTATATTCGGTAAGCATGAGCTCACCCCGACCTTGGAGGAATACGGCATCGCCATAGGAAAACCTTTGGAATTGGATCTAATAAACCCACCTCTTGGAATAAAACCTGCATCAATTTGGTCTGATTTTCTTAGGATGGATGAGAATCGAATTAAAAGAGTACTGAAAGACAATTGTCTTGCATGTCCTTTTTCCTTCCTAGATCAAAGTTTTGCTGATGCAGACACTCTTTTGAAAAGCAAAATCTTCATCTTAGCCTTTTTCAGATTTATTATTTTCCCTCTCCGAAAAGGAGCTATTAATCCTGCTATTATATGGGTTGTCAAACAAGTGTGTGCTGGGGTTGGTTTTGTCAATACCATTTTAGCTGAAACATTTTTGTCACTTACCCGATTCAAGGAAGATGAGGATAAAACTTTTCATGCACCAATTGAACTCTTACAAATCTGGTTCTTTTCTCACATGAGAAAGATTGACATCCACATGCACATTATTAATGTTACTGATTCTCATCATCCCATTGAGGTATTCAAAAAGTATCAGGATCGAACTCCAAATCTTTCTTACTCAAAATGGATCAAATTGTTGAAAAATTCCAATACCAAGAGTTTCCTATGGCATGCTAAATGGTTCCAAGTCTCCGAGGCACGCCTCACTCATGGCGATGATGAGCCAATTCCATTGTTGGGAATCACCGGTGCCACTTCTTACTATCCACTCCGAGTGGCCCGTCAATATCGAGTTGTGCAGGACCTGCCACCCCCTCTCAAGCTTGGTTTGTTTCAAATTTAATTCACTACCAAGGATGGTGATCATAACAGATGGCTCCACTGCATCGAACAAGCCTGGCTCGCATGTCGCGAACAAAAGTTGAACTTGCCCGAGGATGAGCTTGAAGGAAAGGAAAAGGTTTACCATGCCACTACTCGATACATCCGTCGACACAAAATTCCAATCGAGTATCTCCCGAAGGTGCCGGATGTGACTGAGAGGCCCACTCGGCAAGCGGAGCTTAATCGTCACAAGAGGAAGATTGAGCAACTTGAGAAGCAAGCCAAGAAGGATGCCAAAGAGAAGAGGCAATTACGTCGAGCGTTGGCTTCCCATTTGTTTATGGATCAGGCTAAATAAAGTGGCTTGAGTCAATTTAGTCTTTCTACTTTAGTTTAATGTCTAGGAAGTTGAGTCATTAACTTTATTTGTCGAGAATTTTTCCAAATGTCGTTTTCAATCAATTTCATTAATAAAAGTGGTTAGATTTTCGTCATGGGCCGGCACATTTCATATCAAAGTGCTTATGTATGTTCATTCATGTTAAATCAATTAGGTGACAAAGACCCTCCACGCTCACCCATTATCACGCGATCAAAGGCCAAAATGGCGGAACAAAATGAGATGCATGATCGTATGTCCAATATAGAAGATCAGCTCCGTCAGTTAGCTGCCTCCATGGAGGTTATGATGACTCAATTCAAATCATTCCAAGTCAATCCGACTCCTCCACCCGTTCTTCCTCAGGCTGTTATCCCGAAGATAGCAGATAAGCCCCAATCAAGTAATAATGGCATACCTGATTCAGAAGAAGACTCAATCCCGGTTAATGTGGAAAAGGGAAAGTTCGTTGACCTCCCAAGACGAGCCGGATGAACGCTTCGCGAAACTTGAAGAAAAGGTGAAGCAATTACAGGAGTCACAAAACTCACTCCCCTTTGACTTGTCGGTCTACGAGAAGGTCAAGATGTCGAAGAAGTTCAGGATGTCGGAATTTGAGAAGTACGATGGTACATCTTGCCCAAAGTCTCATTTGCAGATGTATCATGTACGCATGGCCCAACATGTCAAAAATGAGCCCCTCATGATCCAATCATTCCATGCCGGTTGACCGGACCGCATTGAACCGGTATGTGATGAAAAATATCAATCTTCTTGATACTTGGAATGAAGTGGCTGATGCATTCCTCAAGCGTACAAGTTCAACATGGACATTGCACCTTCCCGAGAAGATCTTGAGAGGATGGAGAAAAAGAGGAGCGAGTCGTTCAAGGAGTATGCTTTGTGAGATGGCGGAATGGCTGCTCAAATCACTCCCGAGCCTACCGATAAGGAGTTGATGAAGCTCTTTATAAAGACCCTCCCATCTGAATTTCACAATCGGATGGCAAGCACTTATGTTTAGAGTTTCAACCAGCTGATTCCAGTGGGAGAACAAATTGAGATGGGAATAAGGGAAGGATGGTTCACAGAGTCATCAAGTAAGAGATTCTCCGCCAAGAAGGAGAAAGAAGCCGTCGTGGATGTGAATGTAGCCTATAGCCAAGAAAGTTCCGTTCGTGCCCCGATGAATGTAAGGCAACAACAAGCTCCTGGCCGCTAGTCATTTGCCCAAGCAAGAAGACAGTTCACTCCACTCCCTGGATCTCCATCCCAGGTTTTAGCAATTCTCCGAAGAAAGGTTTGCTTTCCATCGAGCCAAAGCGCCCCAACCGCGAAAGCATGTGTAGTTACGACTCGACAAAGAAGTGTGATTACCATAGTGGGGAATTGGGGCATTCAACCGACGAGTGTTTCACCCTCAAACACAAGATTCAAAACCTTTTGGACACGAAGGCCTTTTCGTTCCAAACCGCTCGACCAAATGTTCAAAAGAATCCGCTACCGGAGCATGAGGATACAGTGAACGCTATTCTGGAATCTGAAGTTGGTCGCATCAAGAATTCGAAGGTACATGTGGCGGATGCTTACAATGGCCTAGTAAGAGCTGGGTATTATCCAAACCATGAAGATATTCCCCTATCATTGATGAAGGAAAGAGTCGCCAAAATGGTGGATGATGGCATCATTGTGTATGCCGATCGTAATCGCACGGTTTCCACTATTTCCCACATCATCATCGATTGGGAAGAGGAGCAGGCTGCGCTTAAGGAAGAGGTTGATTCTTCACTCGCGGACATGCCCCAGTTAGAGGACGCGTCCGATGATGAGATTGTGATTGAAGTGCCACAGCCATATGAGTATGTCAGCAACAAGTCCGTCCCTTGGTCCTATGACTTGGATGTTGGCATTGTCACAAGGTCCGGCCGGACTTATGCTCAAGCAAATGTTCAACCTGCAAAGCCTGTCACTGATGAAGAGGCCAAGAAATTTCTGGCTGTAATAAAAGTAAGTGAGTATAACGTGGTCGATCAATTGAGGAAAATGCCCTCCCAAGTCTCTTTGCTTGAGCTCCGAGACATCACTGTGCATCAAAAGGCACTAATGAAGGTGCTAAGTGAAATTCACGTGCCAGAGACGATCGAGGCAGACAACTTAGAAGAATTTGTAGGATCAGTCCTTCTCAAGGATTTGATCGCCTTTTCCGATGAGGAATTCCCTCTTGCGGGTAGAGGGCACAACAAGGCACTTTACATATCCGTCAAGCACAAGACTACCCATGTGTCCCGAGTGCTCATTGATAATGGGTCCGCCCTAAATATATGCCCGTTGGCTACTCTTCACCGCCTCAAAGTTGACCCATCCAGGATACATGGTGCAACGACCTCTGTGCGAGCTTTCGATGGCACGAAGAAGGACGTGATCGGGCAAATCCACCTTGATGTGCAAATAGGGCCGGTCGTCTTCAACATTCCCTTTCAAGTGTTGGACATCCCTACCGCATTCAACTTCCCTCTTTGGGACGTCCTTGGATACACACCGCGGGAGCGGTACCTTCAAGTTTGCATCAGGCTGTAAAGTTCGTGATTGAAAGGAAGTTGGTCACCGTATATGGTGAAGAGGATCACCGGATCTATCAGGAGACGGCTATCCCCTATGTGGAGCCAGACTCTGAGTTCGAAGCAAGCTACCACTCGTTCGAGTTAGTATCTACCATATATGCTGCTCTTGACTTAACGCCTCCTACTCCCGAAGTTTCAAATGCTGCCCTTATGGTGGGAAGAGTGATGGTCGGGAATGGTTTCGTTCCTGGTGGTGGTCTTGGAAGAAATGGCCAAGGCATTCGAGACCCCATTGAAGCCCCTCGAGGTCCCATTTTGCTGGATTAGGGTACCATGGAAGAGGTGGACAAAATTCTGGAGGAAGAAGACAAGAAGGACCGAACCCGACGCCTAACCGAAGGCAGGGGAGGCAAAACCCATTGCCCCCAAGTATTCATGAAACATTCCCTGGTCCTCTGGTAATGATGCAGGATGAGGTGGAAGTGATAGACACCCTGGGGTAGCCGAGCGGCAAGTTTGACTACCTGGTGAAATATTCGGCCCCTCCAAGCTTCTACATAGATCCCCGAAGCATTGTCCCAGATGGATGGGGGGGCATGGATGATCTGACACCCCCGAAGACCGAGGATCTTGAAGACATGCTGGAATGAGTAACAAACTTGTTCGATGACATCGTCATAGGAGCCATTGACGGAGGATCCCCCGAAGAAATGGGCCCCAGCCCATAAGAGTAACTCGTTTATTGATTTCTCGCGTTCCCCTGCGTGGGAATTTTTATTGCTTTCTAGGAATAATTATCGCTATCTAGCGATTCTCTTCGTTTTCTTTTCTTTTTGGATTTGCATTTTCCATTCAATAAATGTAATTGACTGATGAATATCAATAAAATTAGAAGTTTTATTTTGAGGGCATGATGAGGTACACCAAACCAGCCTGATGATGATATCCAGCCGATAAAAAAAAGAGAGAAAAATCCAAGGAAAATTCTAAGGCCTGGGCCTCATCGTGCTTCCTCGTGTCAAAATCCTTTTCAAAAGTCTTTCAAAAAGTCTTTCAAAAAAGCTTTCAAAAAATACAAATTACTCTGTTTGTTTTTCTAATTTATCTACTTCCTGTTTCAGGGATAATCTTATAACATGCAAAGGCAAAGAAGTGGACCAATCCAATGCCGCAAGCACTGATAACGAAGGCCCTGGAGACTCAACTGAAGACTCCATTGAAGTGCGGCGTAGCTGGGAATAGCATGAAAAAACCAAGGCTCTTACATCCAAACAAACTGTCACTATCAATCTAAGTGACACTGAAGAAGCCAAGGAGGTCAAGATTGGGGCAAATCTCCCAAAAGACGAGGCCGAACGCCTAATCCAGCTACTAAAAGAATATCGGGAAGTCTTCGCATGGACCTATCTTGACATGCCCGGTTTAGACCCAAGCAATCGTGGAGCATGCCTTGCCTACTAATCCGGACGTGCCACCTAAAAAGCAGAGGCTACGGAGGACCAAACCTGAACTCTCAAAGAAGATTGAGGAAGAGGTGATGAAGCTTTTGAAAGTGGGATTTATTGAAGTCTCACAATATCCTGAATGGGTGGCTAACATTGTGCCAGTAATGAAGAAAGATGGTCGAGTTCGAGTCTGTGTCGACTATCGGGACTTGAATAAGGCTAGCCCGAAGGATGATTTCCCGCTACCCCACATAGACGTCCTTGTGGATAGCACTGCCGGATTTGAGTTATTCTCGTTCATGGATGGTTTCTCCGGGTACAATCAGGTAAGGATGAAGGAAGAAGATAAGGAGAAGACTGCATTTATTACCCCGTGGGGGACCTTCCATTATAAGGTCATGCCTTTCGGACTTAAAAATGCAGGGGCAACTTACTAGCGAGCCATGGTTGCATTGTTTCATGATATGATGCATCAAGAGATCGAGGTTTATGTCGACGATATGATTGCGAAGACCCGACCTGGAAGAAGCCATGTTGAAACCCTGAAGAAGTTGTTTGATCGTCTTCGTAAATTCAAGCTTCGATTAAACCCTGCTAAATGCGTGTTTGGAGCAACATCCGATAAATTACTCAGATTCATTGTGAGAGTAAAGGAATTGAGATTGACCCATCTAAGGTTAAGGCCATATGTGAGTTGCAGCCTCCATCGACGGTCAAAGAAGTCCGAAGCCTTTTGGGGAGGTTGAATTACATTGCCCGATTCATTTCCCAACTTTCCGAAACTGCCAAGCCGTTCTTCAAGCTCCTAAAGAAGAATGCACGAGTCAACCTGGGATGTTGAGTGTCATGAAGCATTTGACAAGATAAAGCAAGTATTTGATGAATCCACCGTTCGGTCCCACCCTCAGGGGCATCCTTTGATTCTCTATCTCACCATCCATAGTGAGTCATTGGGAGCGATGTTGGCCCAAGAAAGCCCTGTTGACAGAAGAGAACGGGCCATTTATTACTTGAGCAAGAAATTCACTGTATCAGAGCTGAAATATTCTAATACTGAGAAAACTTGTGCTGCATTAGTATGGGTGTTGCAGAGATTGCGGCAGTACACATTGCACTACCAGACGTTCCTCATGACTAAGAATAATCCTATCAAGTATTTGCTTGATTGGCCAGCTTTGGTGGGTAAGTTGGCTAAGTGGCAAATTTTAATCTCAGAATTTGATGTGCGTTCATGCCGCAAAAGTCGTTAAAGGTCGAGTGATCGCGATATCTTGGCTGAGAATCCGGGAGTCTCAAGTAATGATGACGGTTCCCCAAATGACCGTGTTTTGAGTGTAAATGAAGGCTCATGGACAATGTTCTTTGATGGAGCCGTGAACTTGTCCCGGCTCGGTGCACCGGGGCGATCCTAATATCACCGGACGGACAACATCATCCGGTAGCTGCAAAGTTGGTGTTCCCATGCACTAATAATATAGCTGAGTATGAAGCTTGCATCCTCGGACTCCAAGTTGCCATCGAGATGGATGTGACCAAATTGAAAGTATTCGGGGATTCTCGTGACCGATCATACTACGGACCGTAGGAGAATGGGAAACCAAGAACCCTAAACTGCTCCCATACCACAAGTATCTAGGAGACTCGGTAAAGGAGTTCAAGGAAATTTCGTTTGAATACTTGCCAAGGTGTCATAATCAATTTGCGGATGCACTCGCAACTTTGTCTTCTATGTTGCAAGTCACCAATGGATTGAAAGTTGAGCCATTGAAAATAGAAGTTTTGCCAAGGCCGGCTTATTGTATGATCGTGACTGAAGAGCCTGATGGAAAACCATGGTATTATGACATCATGAATTACATTCAAAAACGGGAATTTCCCGAGGGAAGCACTTCAGCTAATAGGAAGTATGTCATGAAGATGGCCTCAAAATTCTTTGTTAGTGGCGAAAATCTGTACAAAAGATCTTATGATTCAGTCTTACTGCGGTGTGTGGATGCGGTGAAGCCACTCAAATCATGCAAGAAGTGCACGAAGGAGTATGTGGCCCTCATATGAATGGACACATGTTAGCCAAGAAGATTATGAGATTAGGCTACTATTGGCTCACATTAGAAAGTGACTGCATTAAGCATGTACGGAGTTGTCACCAATGCCGATCCATGGGGATAAGATAAATGTGCCCCCAACCGAGCCGCATCGTTTTCCGAGTCATGGCCCTTCTCAATATGGGGTATTGATGTAATTGGCCCGATAAACCCCAAAGCTTCAAATGGACATCGTTTTATCTTAGTGGCAATAGACTATTTCTCCAAGTGGATTGAAGCTTCATCCTTTGTAAATGTCACCGCTCGCAATATTGTGAAGTTCATCAAGCGTGAGATAATTGCTCGCTATGGTGTCCCTGAAGCAATCATCACTGATAACGGGACAAATTTGAACAACAAACTTGTGGATGAATTGTTCAACGAGTTCAAGATCAAGCATCGAATTCGTCTCCTTACCGCCCTCAAATGAACGGGGCCGTTGAAGCAGCCAATAAGAACATCAAGAAGATCTTGGCTAAGACAGCCTGAGAATTATCGAGATTGGCATGACAGATTACCCTTCGCACTAATGGCATACCGGACATCGATCCGCACTTCTACCGGGGCAACTCCTTTTGCTCGGTGTACGGCATGGAAGCTATTTTGCCTCGTGGAAGTGGAGATTCCTTCTCGAGAGTTTTATCCCGAGTGGGGTTGTCGAAGCAGAATGGTTGCAGCAAAGATTTGAGCAATTGAACCTAATTGATGAGAAAAGATCGAAGGCTCTTTGTCATGGCCAAATGTATCAACGAGAGAGTAGCCGGATCTTTCAACCGGAAGGTGCGGCCGAGACATTTTGAGGTAGATGATCTTGTTCTAAGGAAGCTGTTGCCGATTTTTCCAGACCACTGGGGGCAAGTTCGCCCGAATTACAAAGTGGCCCATATGTGGTGAAGAAGGTACTCCCCGGAGGTGCTTTGATCCTAGCGAAATGGATGGTCGTGAGTTTTCCACCCCAGTTAATTCTGACGTCTTTGTCAAGAAGTATTATCCATGATAGATTTTGACATGTCATGTTTTGAATTACAAGCATTTCGTGATGAATAAATTGCCTCAATAAGTTGAATTGTTCAAATGTTTTGCAAATCTTGCATGCTTTCCCTGATGAATTGTATGAGATAAATTGAATGTGTCAAATGGGATACTTTGGAATGACGAAAGGCGAGCCTTATTTCATACACTGTCTAATACACTGATCCCCGGTGAGTTGTGTAGAAAAATTTTCATGTCCACAAGGTAAAGGGTAATCTCGCAAAGGGTACAACAACTGAAGTGACGAGAGGCAATTTTTTCTCTTATCCTAAACACTGCAGATATACCCATTCTTTAGCCCTTTGAGCCCACACACATGAAGTTTTTTTTTTTAAAATTACCCCTGTCAAGGATCATCCCACACTGGGACCAAATTCGAAATGAATGGTAGGGATTTTCTTACTCATACTTGCATCAATTTTCGAGTATTACTTTCGCAGTGTAACTCATGCGGTAATTCAAGTGCCTTAGGATGACGAAGAGCAGTTCTTTCTTTATCCTACACACTTTTGACTATTGCTTAGCCCACTTGAGCCTATGAATTCAGTTCATATTAAACCTAGTTGGTGATCATCCCCACGCCGGGGCAAGGCAAAAATTGAGCGGTAAAAGGTGGAGACTGTGTGAGTAAAAAAAAAAAATGCAAGAATGGGGCATGAAAAAGCAGTGTGCCTGTTAAAAGCAAGGCCAATGCCAAAAAAAATCAAACATGAGTTGAAATCATATCCCCAACAAGGTGATACTAAAAGCTCAAAAGCTGATATGTTACACTCAATGGAGTTTTGATACAAAAGAAAGCAAAAAAGAATTCTCAACGGTTGAGAAGTAAAGCGGTGAAATGTCAAGATGATCACCAACTTTGACCCCTCAAACACTTTTTGAGCTCAATGACCCTTTCGTTTCTCAACCCATGAACCAAGCTTACGTTACGTCCCTTACAAAGTCTCTTCAAATTAGGGCACTTGAATTAACGTAAAGGTTCATATGTTCAAAAGCATCACTCGAAGAAGTGTGAGTAAGGCAATTTCTACTTCATTTCGCATGTCTCTTGACTTGTAAACCCAAAGATGATTTCAGCAATATCATTCTTCATTAAGCCTTGACTCAAAGAGTCCCCTTTGTTAAGCCATTGACCAAGCCCAAATTACGGTCCATGTTAAAGACCTCTCAGATTGGTAAAGTCGTACCACTTGCAAGATTACTGGGACCCCTGTTCGGCATGATGAATAGAAAGACAGAGTGATTGTCAAATTCCTGCATCAAAGGTCAAGACAAATCAGCCTTTTCGTGAGAATGAGTGGAAAGTCCTTTCAGACCGAAAGATCCCTCATTTGACATGTTCATGACACTCATGAATTCATATTTGAATATTCTTTTTGAAACACTTCCAAATGAGATTTGGTAATACAAGATTGATAGAAATCATCACACATGAACCTCATGTCTGTGAATGAATGTTGCCTCCCCTATAACTGTGTTTTGCAGGAGACATACCCACTAAGGAACGAAGATGTCAACAGGTAAGTACATCTCTATCCAAACCTTAAATACTTGGCATTGTGCAGGTATTCCTTTTCAAGCATCGGCACTCGATGGAGTTGCCCCCCAAAGATTTTTCTCCGCATTCAATCGATTAAGGCGGTAGAAGAATGGTTCGAGTCCTGGTCAAGTAATCTCTATTGCAAGACTGGGCGACCGTAGAATGGTACGGGTCCTAGTCAAGCAAAACCTCAGTTTAGGTGACCGTAGAATGGTACGGGTCCTAGACAGCACTCAGGCGACCGTAGAATGGTACGGGTCTTGGAAAACCCTTTTTTTTCGTTTAGGTGACCGTAGAATGGTACGGGTCCTAGACACAACCAAACAATGCCCCACTAGGCGACCGTAGAATGGTACAGGTCCTGGGAAAGCAGTCTCTTTGTAAAGTCATGTTACTATTCTAGGCGACCGTAGAATGGTACGGGTCCTGGACATGTAACACCGGTTATCTTGAGTTACTCTACCCTCCTTGAAGGTAAGTTATTCCAGGTAAGTTCCTTTATTATTTACATTAGTATTTTCATGCATCATATAAATTGCATTTCAAAATAGAAAAAAAAACAAAAACAAAATTGCAAAAAAAAAAAAATTATTGCATTTCAAAATAGGCTCATTTATTATTTGCATCTTATAAATTGTATTCAAAAAATGGAATTCATTTTCCGACCAAAAAAAAGTCATTTAGTGCATGTGCATGATCTAAAATTAGGTCTCAATTTGTCTTTGAATGCAACCTCTACGAGCTCACCTTTAAAGAGGGGCAGCTGTTGACACTTAATTTTAGAAAAATAAAATTTGCATTTTGGACAAATAAATGAAAAAATGGAAAAAAAAAAATGGGGAGATTGATTTGATTGAATTGTGCAAGGAAAATTGAAATTCTGATGGATATTCGGATTTTTTGTCAAATGTAGAAGCAATTTAAAAATCATGTGAATAAGAGGCAATAATTTTTGCAGAATGGAAGAAATCTGAGCAAGATCGGACTAATTGCGAAATCATGCCCTAATTTACAGATTTGATTTAATACAACTGGAGATGGAAATTCGAGAAATGCCATATAAGTGGCTGTTTAGAATCACTATAAAAGAAGTTCATTTTTTCGTAATAGGGGGGCTTTTTTTTTGGAAAAAGAGAGAAAGAAGAAAAAAAGATCAAAACAAGAGAAGAGAGAGAGAGAGAGAGAGAGGGTTGTCGGAAGTAGGGGAGCTGAGGGAAAAGAAAAAAAATAAAAAAAGAAAAGAGGCCGAAGCCTCTCTCTTTCCTCGTCGTCTCTTCGCCTTCCCCGAGGGGGAATTCCTCGCCGGACACCGTCGCCGCCGCCGTCGCCGTCGACAGCCTCGCGAGACGCCCCAACGCCGTCCGCCGCCTCGCGCCGCTCGAGCCGACGCCTCGCTGCGAGCCCCGACTCCCCCCCCCCACGACCTCGGCGCCTCCAGAACCCTCGCCGGCCCCATCGCCGGCCGCGGTCGCCGCCGTCGACGCCATCGCCGCCTCCTCCAGATCTAGGGGCCGCGTCGCTAGCCGCCGTCCCGCTCCACGCCGCTGAGCCAGCGCCGCCCTCGCAGCCGCCGGTCCAGGCCCGCCGCCTTGAGCCCCTCGATGCCACCAGTCGCCGTCGTCGAGCCAAAACCCAAGCGCCGCGACCCCCGCTCCGGCCCGAAGCTTTCCGCGACGCCCCGCTCCAGATCCGAGGCCCCCGTCCGCGCGCCGCCTCTACTCCACTCGTGCCTCTCCCCCCGTCCCAGATCCGGGTGCCACAATCTCCCCCTGCAGTCGCGATGCCCTTCGCCGGCCCAGGTCCGCCGCCCCCGAAGCCCTGCTCCGCCTGCGAAGCTCCCGTCGCTGCCTTCCTCAGCCCGCGACGCCCCAACCTCACCGTCGAGCCGCCCGCGCGTGCCCCGTTGCCGATCCGCCATCCCCCGAGTCCCCCCGGTGCTGTGCCGCCGTCACGCCGCCGGAACCCTAGCCGTTCCCCCTTGCCGGCCCTCTTTTTTTTTCTTTTTTTCGAAAAAGAAAAAAATAAAAGAAAAAAAAAAAGCAAAAAGGCAGAAAAAACAATTAGGTAGATTTCCTTTCTTTTATTTACTTTATTTTATTTTTATTATTTTATTGTTATTCTATTTTTGTTAATAACATTAAGCCTTGATATGTAATTTACCCCCTAATTCGCAACCGCACCGATTTTTTATTTCGTCTATAAGGCTTTAGACGAGGTAATTAATTATGTGGGAATAAAATTGATATTTTGATCTTTAAGGCTTAAGATCAATTTATCGATTTTACCAGCGAAATATTGTCCCTGAGTTTGAATGATGTGTGATATTTTCTGGATAATTTTAGATAGTCTTGATTGCTTTATTTATATTGAAATATGTGCAAGTTGTGATGTTGCTTGTTTAGGGTAATTTGCATGTTTAGGCTACCTAATTTAGGTATCATGAATTTTCAAAAATAAAAATAAAAAAATCAAAAATCAAAAATAAAAAAATCAATTAGCTTAGATTGCATGTTTAATTATTAGAAATTGTTAAAAAATCAAAAAAAATCTTAAACTAGAATTAGCTTTCATTGTCTTGCATATTTAGATTAGGGATTTTAATTAGGTCATGAAAAATAGGAAAACATAAAAAAGAGCAAAATTCACTTAGGATGTTAGTTGAATTGCATGTTAAATTTTAATTAAAAAAGCAAAAAGCAAACAAAAAATCATCAATTTTTTAGAATAGAATTGCATGTTTAATTTTAAGCTTAGATCATTTCTAAATAGATTGCATCTTTGGCTAGAAATTACTAAATTAAAACAATGTCTTAATTTAAATTAGGATAACCTAATTCCTAGTTTAAATAGGATAAAATTTTAATTTAGTTAGGAATTTCATTCAAATATCTTAGGATAGATTAATTCCACCTTTTAGGATAAATTGCAATTTTTTAGAAAAATAAAAAATCATAAAATCAAAAATCAAAAATCAAAAATCAAAAATCTTGCATGAGCATGTAGAATTAGGAATACAGATTTAGTAAATAAGACATTTAGGCTAGCAAATTAGGTTTTTTATTTATAATCACATTTTTAGGATCATATTTTTTAGAAATCTCTTTTTAAATAGGTTAGGATTAGATTTAGATAATTTCATTCTTAGAAAACTTGGCACCTTTTTAAAAAAAAAAAAAAAAAAAAAAAAAAAACCAAAAAATGAAGAAATGATTTTCTAAGTCAAAATAGGGTTAATTTAAATTAATCCTAAACATGAATTAGAAAATTATTCGTTTAGGTAGTTCAATTAGGGCTTTTATTAATTCAAAATTCCAGATAAAAAATCAAAAATTAGGTGCATGTTAATCAATTTGCATTCTAGGACCACTTAATTTAAATTTGCATATTAGGTTGTTTAAGTTGCAATTATTGCATTTCATATCATATAATTTAGATCATTTTGCCATGTCATATTAGGCTATTAGCATGCATTGCATTTAGGTTAAATTCCATTAAATAAAGTGAAAACAAAAAAAGAAATTTGCATGTTAATTAGAACCATATCTAGGATTGTTGATGTAGAATTTAATCTAACGATGCATATGCTTTCGTTGCTACAAGGTAAGTCCCTTAACCTTATTCATTGTTTTATTGGGTGTTAAATTGGTGGATTGCGCACCTGCATGATCACCTCACATGTTAGGGAGATAAATTGAAATTGATTCAAGCTGCCTGCTAAACAATTTTTTTCAAAATAAAAATGGTACCGAAAGGGCATTAGAGAAATCTAGTATAACCAAGTCCCCGTACCCATAATCTCTGGTTCGTAGGAGTAAAGTAATCTCCCATTACTTTACTTGGGTTTCTAATCGACCCACCAAAAACTGATTAGTGGCGACTCTTTAATAAAAATCATTTGCATGTTAAGAATTCAAACCTAAGTCGCGAATTGGTATGGGCTTGGAGAGCCCGAGTTAAGTCTAGACTTAACAATCCATTAGCCAAACCCTAGGTGGTTCACACCTCGAAAAACTGGTCGCGACAATTATATACAATATTCGAACATGTAAGCTAAAAGAAAGTGCGGGACCTATACAGTGCCATGCGTCACAAATTGCCACGCTGTACGATCCACCTCCCGAATCCAATCGAGACAAAATGCTAGATGGCCGGGGCTGTCTCCTGAATTCAAAGGACCATCTCTAGAATCTTACCTATTTCGCATAACAAGACGAATGCTCATTAGCTACAATATACACAGGGACCGATGAAAAACTATGTTGCGCCGGTTGAGATTACTTCGCCGCTTTGCATTTTTTACGTACCACCTTCTCTTTGCATCAACAACAAATCTTGGCTGAACGTACACAATGGCTAAAACTCGAGCAGTTTCTTGAAAACTCGCTTCAGATATGAAACTTTGAGTATTCAAAGATGCCGTTTTGTATCCACGATCCTTGACGCATTTCGTGCCTTACACTATACATAATTAATCATTTGAAAATCCAAACGTTCATTATTCAAGTACAGCAAGTTTCGTATCTGCAATCCTTGACGCATTTCGTGCCTTATGCTATACATAACTAATCATTTGAAAATCCAAACGTTCATTATTAACTTTCTTTGTGAGAATTCTATTGACACTTTACACACAAGACCCCAACAAAGACCCTTCACATCTTTCTCTATTCTGGAGTATTACTACTTACAAAATGGTAGAAAGTACGCATACCCATCCATAAACATCAAGAAAACCTGCTCTCTTAACAATAACGATAACAATAACTTTGACCACCAAGAAGGTTAACTTTGCTAGTTTGCAAAGTCCTGCAGCTTCCTATTCATGAACCTTCAACATTATTAAGTGCAAAACTCAATTAAGGAACTCAATTTATATGTAATTCAAACTGTCAAATATGATTAAAAATCACGCACCAACCCAAATCACGCAACTAAACTCAAAAACGTTAATCCATAGCTCTACAGACAACTGTTCTAGTATGCATTAAATCAAGTCCTCAAAATCTACAGCAGAACTAAGAGAGATGCTGAGCAAGAACTGCAGAAAGACTAGCAAGGACATAAGATACGCCTCCAGCTTGAACCCATCCATGTCCAGATGTGTCAGAAGTTGTCTATCGAAACAACCCTCTAGGATGGCACTGCACAAAAGCAATAAGATACATGTTAAGACCTTACCATGCATTGTAATGCTAGAATGGCCAAGAACATTAAGTATGATGTACATTTCAGAACATAATTGCACGAGGAAACGCTGTATAGAGAGCAGAAGCCAAAGAACTAAATATGATATCCCTGCCATACAATGGAGACAGTTTCAAAAGATTTTTACTCTTCAACATGCGACCAAAACTAAAATAAAGTGTCAACCCATTAAAAATAGGGTTGGGTAAAAAGTTTAGTGGTCCTAAGCAAGTAGGCTAGACAACAAACTGTTGAGTGGTCTTGGGCCTCTCTCACCCAAATGCTAGCTCAAGAGATGAGGCTTTCCCTCACATAACCGACGTGAGACAAACTCAACAATTTTCCCCTCATACATCGGGCCTAGGTCGAAGCCGTAACAACCCAAACTCTCTCGTGTGACTACTGGGTCCAGACTTCTTGGCACCCCGAGCTAGATATTAGTGTGGAGTGGTCTTGGGCCTAGGTCGAAGCCGTAACAACCCAAACTCCCTCGTGTGACTATTGGGTCTAGACTTGTTGACAAGCTGAACACAGATACCAGTATTGGATGGTCTAGGGCCTCTCTCACCCAATGAGGTTTTCCCTCACACTTATAAACCGACCACCAACCCCTTCACATAACTTATGTGAGACAACCTCAACACTAACTTGGTGTACAAAACAAGCATCCGATAAACGTACTGTATGTAGAGGTATCTATCTGTTCAGGAAGCTCCTTTATATCCACCTCGCACCTAGCTTGAACCTGAAATAAGATATTAAATATAATGAACACTTGCATGGAAGATACCCTAAAATGACAAAAGAGCACCAAAGAGCACCAAATTGCAACCTGGTTGAGTGTGTCAGAATCTGAAGCAGAAGAAACAAATGTGATTGCCAAGCCTTTAGTGCCAAACCTTCCAGCTCGACCAACCTGTGGTAAAATTAGTACAAAAATATGCTTAAATTTGTTCAGGAATCCTAATACAGCTAGACCAAATATATTTGTAATATAAGATTATGAAGGATACCCTGCGCAGATAAGTGTCGGCAGAATCTGGCATGTCATAGTTAATCACATTATTAACATGTTCAAAAGGAATCAATTAACAAATAAAAATTAAGGACACTTGCATCTTCAACGATTCTAGTGTCGCGAGTAGAACAATAGAACCTATATCCTTTCGAATGATCAAGATATCCAATAAAGTAACATTTAGTAGTCCTGGATTTGGTCTTCTTCTAAGAATGATCGTAAATTTTCACCTCTGCAGGACAACCCCAAACTCGAAAATGATTTAAGCTTGGTTTCCTCCCTGTCCACAGTTCAAAAAGTGTTTTTGACATCAATTTACTAGGTACATGATTCAATATATAAGTTGATGTTTTAATTGCATCACCCCATAAATATTCAGGCAAGTTAGAATTGTCAATCATACTTCGCTTCATCTCCATGAGTGTGCGATTGCGCCATTCAGCTACAACATTCTGTTCAAGACTCCCAAGCATTGTATATTGAGCGACAATACCACAGTCTTGCAAATATTTTGCAAACGGTCCCTTTTGCTATCCAGTCTCAGTATATCGCCCATAATACTCACCACCATGATCAGACCTAACAATCTTGATAATTTTTCCCAATTGTTTCTCAACTTCAATACGAAACACTTTGAACATTTCAAGAGCATCAGTCTTCTCTTAATTAGATAAACATAACAATTGTTACGCCCCGATCCTCAGGCATGTGCACATCCCTTACCTTTGGTCGATTTTAAAATGCAATATCCCAGGACTATGTATCGCTGACCCTTTCTTTATTTATATGCACATGCGGAAGTAGTTAAAAATCCCCATACAATAAAACAATGGGATAGAAAAGCAGGCCATAATTTTATTTATTGAAATTCACAACTACACAAAAACAGGGTTCACAAAAGAGGATAGAACTATGCTCGGAATCATCATCCCAATCCTCCTCAAGCCTTTCACCACTAGGCTCATTTTCTTCAAACTGTTCATCTCTTTCTTCTCGCTCATCCTCAACTTCAAATGCGGGCTCGACTTCGGGAAATCTAGGAGTTTGAAATATAATCCCACAACCGGGATGAGACTATGTCTCTGCAAGTTCTACCCCCTAAGACCCGATAAGTAAACTAATACACTTTAGGGCTGCCTATGCACAACATGAGTCAGAGGACTTACCTTGGCCTCAGATTCCACTTGCACATTAGCACATATCAAATAAGCACTCAAGCAATCACATCACAAATCGAAACATCGATCAAATCGACTTAGTCAATCACACGCCAATAAGACCACTCACGGTCATTCCCAATCAATCCATCAATTCGCAAATATGAGTCGCAGTCCTTAGGACGCAACTTAAATAACGGCTCCACCAAGCAACTTTCAAATATTCAAAGGCTTTACAGTTCCACTCGACCACTTTCAAGATTCAGTGGCTTTACGGTCCCACTCGACCCTTTTAAGATAACCTCCAGCAGTACACTTAGTCACAGAGCCTCATTAATGCTCTCGGGCGTTGTTTTCGCCAAGGTGACGTGTATAATGGATAGCACTCGTGCATTCTTTAAGGCGCCGTTTTCACTAGTGATATCCTCCATCACCGAACCACATATGTCCATACTGCTGCATGTAATAGATAGCACTCGTGCGTTCTTTAAGGCGCCGTTTTCACCAGTGATATCCTTTAATCACCAAACCACATATGTCTCATTACATCGTTCCTAATCGGTTTCAATCGAGAATTTCCCCAATTCTCTTTCACAGTTCCTTCTGCTTTACCGTTCATTACAGCATCATTGATGCTAAATAATAACACTCGGCCATCAACCAATCAATCATTCACTTTCATTCAATTGGGGATGAATCCCTAAAATTGCACAATCAATTCAATTCCACACAATGTAGAGCTCAAATAAATAAATGAACTGCACCACAACAATCAGCACGAAATTCCGGTCACCGGCCATCCCGGTTGAATTTCCAGAAAATAAATAATTAAATAATTAATTTCGAAAAATAAATAAATAAATAAATATAATAAATTCAATTTAGCACAATATAAAGCTCAATTAAATAAACGGACTGCGCCACAATCATCAACATAAAATCCCGGTCACTAGCCATCCTAGTTGAATTTTCAAGAAATAAATAATTAAATAAATAATTTCTAAAATTAATATTTAATTACTAAAAATTCTATTTAAGCCCGAATTACTAAATTAACACCCGATAAGAGACGGAAAAAATCCCAAAAAGCATCCAATAAATACTATGACATGTTTACTAGTTAAATGCACAATCAATTTAATTAACATACATCAATAAGTCCTTAATTTAATTATCTTAATCTAATCTATCCACCTAATTGCAATAAAATAAATCTAATCAACCTTTAAGTATAATTAGCAAACTAAGAAGGCATCAGTGAGTAAAACTCACTTGTGCAAAGCAAAGACCGAGGCACGGTGACGACGACGCAACGGCGACCGAACTTGGGCCTAACTTTGTTGAAATGGGCTGACTTGAAGAGCTGCTGGACTATGCTTGGCTTCAAACTTCAAATAGGCTACACATTGGGCTGAAGAATTGCTGGACTGAAATATCAATTGTTGGGCTGAAAATTGGGCCGAATTGGGACTTCTAATTCAAGTGGGCTGGAACTTGCAAGTTGATGGGTCAAAATCTCATTGGACCGCTGAAGATGGAGATGCGATCCACGGAGTTGCTGCTGGCGTGCAATCAAAGACTGGGCAAACAAAGAAGCAGCTGGTCTTCGAGCAAACCGAAGTCCACGAGCGTTGAATTTGGGCGCATGGATTTCAATTGATCGAAGACATGCGCAAGAAGAGAAACGGATCGACTGAATTGTTGCAGGCCTCGTTGGCTTCAACTAGCGCGGCAAAGAGGAGAAGCAGCTTCACTCAGTGGTCTTCAACTTCGATTTGTTGACTAGACAAAGGGGCAGCAAATTCTTGCCGCGTGGAGAGGAGAACCGGTGGCTTTGTGGATGCTGCTCAGTTAATAAATTGAAGAGAGAGATCGTAGTGCTTGAGAGCTGAAGGACGCGCGAACGTGGGGACGACAGCTTCAGTTGCTGCTTGGACGCGTGGGTTGAGGCAGGCGGCCGAATGGATAGGGGAGATGGCACACGAATTCGCTGGCTTCGAGAGACGTGAAGAAAGAAGCAGCAAAGCAGAAGCCGCTCCAGTCGATGGCCTCGCATAGTTGAAGATCCTCGGTCAACAATCTTTGAGAGCGTGGCTTCTTCGGTTGACCACGTGTCCAGAAGCTCGCTGGTGGAGAGACAGCAAGAGAGATAGAAACGTGGGGCTGCTCGGATGCCAAGAGTGCGAGGAGGAATGAAAGTGCAGAAGTTGAGCTGCCCAAAGAAATGAAAGAAGCTGAAGTTGCCGAGCCCCCCAATTGAAAGCCAAAGCAGCGAAGTAAATGGGGATGGAGGAGGCGTGCTCGAGACGTTGAGAAGAGAGTGGGCAAAAGTCAAGGGTTATCCAATTCATTTAATGCATTGTCCCCTCAAAACTTGCATAAATATCACCATGGCCCCCACTATTACTTTCCACTATAAATTCCACCAAATTAATCCATTTTTGAAGCCAAAATTCCAGCTCCAACCGAGGCTCCGAATTTCATTTCTTTTCTTTTTGGTATCCGATTTTCCGAATAAATAAATTTGGTTGGGATCCAAACTGAAGTCAGAAAAAGCCCAAACAACTTTCATTCACCGATTCACTTATCCCAGATGTCTAAAGTCTCTTCAACATGGCCAATCCGAATTTCCGTTCATTTTCCGCATTGTCCGATCTGATTTTCCGTAAAAATCTCGGAATCTCTGAAAAATCTTTTGAGACTGAGTCGACGTCCCTAGAATAGCTCGTGACACCACAGAACTTTCAATTTCTGAAATTGAACTCAAATTGATGGTTAATTTCACTCTGGCGCGCTTTTAGCGTGACCTAGACTACCAGGTAATTTTCAGAACTTTTTATGACAAATAACCCGTGGTCGATTTTCTTCGAGCCACAATGAACCCACTCGACACATTGGCGACTCTCGATTGTCGTAAAAATCTCGAGGATTCAAATACGGACACAGGGTACCAAAACGACATTAAAATCAAATTAGTGCCGGTCGATGAGAATTTTCCAATTTAGTGGAGTCACCCACAATCGGTCATTCATCTCGGTCGAACCGACCTATCTCTGATTTCAAATCGATTTTATACTGTGCCACAATGTCCCTAAAGATGGGCACGGTCGAGAAGTCGATTCCTGGTCGAATTCTCAAGTCTATTTGCCTTAAAGTCCTTAATAACTCACCCAACTAGTCTAGTTATCTCGTGAGTGGCAAACTCAGAGAAAAGCACTATAGTCGCACCGATGAAATGCCCAATCTATCTAATCGAAATCAGAACCCCAAAAATCTGAATGTCACAACAATAATAGGAGAAATCCCAACGGTTATCTTTAGGAGATTTTTATACGACTCCATCATACCCTTTCAAAATGTGTCTTTCCATCATAACTTCTCAAGATGAAACGGTGCGTTCTAATTGCACCTCATCATAGACGTATTAATAAAGTACTACAAACCTTTACCATTTTAGGGACATAAAAGAGTCTGTCACGATAAGTCAAAACACACTAGCAAAAGTTACCACTTCACACTGCTGATGATGGTGGGTTCAACAGCAATGAGGAAGACTATATGATGCCATAAATTTCATCCATATGCAGTGAAAATATATAACTCAATAAATTAAGTGAGTTTACATGAAAAAATCATCAAAGTTTTAGATAATACGTTCAAAATTGAATGGTGTAAAAATGGTATCGACCACAAGACTTTTCTTATGCACACCACATACTGTATCAAGACTTCACATCATACATGCAAGTTATCACAAGTGTAAGAGTTTTTCTGATATGACTACAGTCATTGAGATTGAAATTTACCACTCTATGGGGTTGATATAATAAGGAGAGATATAAATATTCTTAATTAGTATAATATGAGGCTAATTTACACGAGCTGAGTAAAACTGGGCCAATGATGAGTGGATTTGTGATTAAAAACTCGTACTCAATTCTCTTCTAACCCCGATACACAAAAAAAAAAAAACATTTAATAAATGGCGAGGGACAGTTTCAGTGAGCCAGCTATATAAAGGGCAACTGAGAGAAGGACTTGAGTTTTGAATTATTGCTCTGTTGCATAAAAAATGATGTATTCCAAATCAGATGCACAAGCTTCCTTTTACACTATCATTGTATTCTAGATTCTACTTATGGAAATCTTGGGGTGTCATTTTCGAGACTTATAGTGGTAAGTACTTTTGACTCACATATGTCAATATGACATATTGACAAAGCCTTGTTTTTTTATTAAAACATCAGAAAACATATCATCAACTTGTATTAACTGAATTTCAAATTCTCCTGATAAATTGCAGAAGAAGAAATTTTTGAGTTCTCCACAAAAAAAAACAAAAACAAAAGAAAAAACAAAAACAAAAACAAAAAAAAATAAGTAAATAAATAGATAAATAAAAGTTGGAAGACATCTGTTAAATCATCATCAACCAATGGAGACGCATGCCTACAAGTGGACACCGCAACTTCCTTATGAGCTTGGTAACTAACTACCTAAGCAATGCACAGGAGGTGTGGTCAAAGTAGCTGATCCATGGGCATTCTCACACGAGGCAGTGACCGTCTCTCTAGGCTTCGATGATGTTATTTGGACATTGTCCAATGTGATATTCGAGCAACCTTCATTCGAACAGCTGAGTGTGATGGCTTGGTCTGAAGCACTGCTCCCTCGAAAGCCGGTGAAACTCACGTCGCTCACCACCACGTAGGATGCCTGCATCGACATCCCTCCTTCATTGACACATCTCATGCCAGAAAATCAATAGAGGAAATTTAATCCTAATGATACCGATACATTAAAAGACATCTCGTTTACGGTTAACTCGTTGTGGAAGCTTTTGCTCAAAAGGTTCTCCTGGCTCAGTAAATAACGCTCCACAAACTTTCTATTTTGTTAGTTCTTTAGCTTGCAATGTTACAATAAGGTGCTCGAAATTTACTTGCGAGATTACCTCATTCAGTTGAGCTACTCCAGGATTATAACGTTGGTCGATGATGATTGGGTTACTCACTGCGTCGAGCTTTATTTGATCGAAAAAAATATTCTTGGCATATCCCGAACCTCCCTGTATGTATGTAAAGTAGAGGAGATAGGTTAACGGGAGCAAAAAGAAAAGAGTAAGAGATCTATGTAATCGTGTTTTTTTGTTCATTGGGAGCTATCATCATTCTTTTTTAAGCTATACAACCCATGGTCACCTGCCAAGTCTTGATCCTCGCTCCATTCATAGTTCCACTAAAGGTGCAATCCTGCACGTGTACCTGCTCGACTGTGTCGTAAGCTCCATTCTTTCCTAAGCTTCCGATACTAGACATATATAAGGACAAAACACATCAAAATTTAAAATGTATATATCCTAACTATTAGTTTGGATCATATAAGGCACATCTCGACCACACCGATGACAACAGCTAACCTTATACCATGGCCAGGTCCGCATGAAACTCTGGTGATACTAATGTTGCTGGAGCCACCATTTATAGCAACGCAATCATCCCCTATATTACATAGCATTGTGCGATAGATCATCAACATGTACAAAGAAACTTCACTGCAATGTAATTAGAGCTTATTTACCTGTTCGAATGTCAAGGTTGTGAATGTAAAGGTTATTGGTGTGAGAAATGTCGATTCCATCTGTGTTGGGGCTAGTTTCAGGTGCGGTTATATAGAGATTGGAGATGAGACCATTATCACAATTAGTGATGGAGATGTGGTTCCTTGGACTGTTAACGTGATGCAGTCCACTTAGGACCAGATTGACGCAATGAAAAAAGGCCAATGCCTGCAAACACAATTCTCTAGTCATTGAAATTGGAAGACTCGATCATAAAATATGGGCTAATAAGAAGATCTCGAATTGGTTCAAGGCGTTGGGAATCAGCTTCTTACAGTTGGTCGATCCTCGCAGCCATCCGGTCCCTACAAGATGAAGATCCATAATTTTTGCTTAGATTGCAAAAAGATGTGATGGTGAAAAGTAATATGGATCTCATCTATAACATGATGATGTGTGTCGACTGACCTTTGCTCCATCCCACCAAAGTGAACCCTGGCCATCGACTTCTCCTGATCCTTTGACATTGAGATTGGCCACGTCTCGGAAATTCAACCATATACCCGAAGAGCAGTCTTTCCAACCAGTTAGTGAACTAGGAGCAACTAAAGTCCCATCAATCTGTTCTCCAAGAAGGGAGAGTGATGTACATTATTCTATGTTTTGGAGCAAGGACGTGGTGGCAATGATAAAAACAATTATTAATAATTGATTACTTAAACTTAGAAATGTATAGATTCAGTACGATGTGATTTAGTGTTTAAAATTTTTGATGAGGGATTAAGTTCTTTTGTGCTAAAAATGTTGAGAAGTAAGCTCTTTTCAATGTATCCAATCAAGATTTATTGTATGATACAAATATAGTCATTCGAGAAAATTGATGGAGAACCTTGCTCTTTTAATTGTTGTTATTAATTTTGACTATTGACATTGTCGGCCTCAAATGAGTTTTGCCGAACAAGTTCCTAATTATTTTGACATGAAATTCAGTCAACAAAACATTAGCTAAAAATATTAATCCTCCAGAATCTGTCTTGCCTGAACGTTAATGCTTGAAGAGTTGCATGGGCCATTGAAAGCGACAGGAGATAGTCTGAACTTCTTCCAACCAGGAACAGCTAAAGTTGGTGTGCCATTTTCTCCGCTGTCTCCACATGTGTCTTCCCAAGCTTTCACAAAGGCCTAAAAGAACAAAGGAAATCATCGCATGAACACGAACAAATCAACTCAAACGACAAAAAAGAAGAGAGAGAGAGAGAGAGAGAGAGAGAGAGAACATACAGGCTTTTTTCAATAGGAGAGAATAAAAAAGAGAGAAATTAAGGGAAAAAGAATGTACCTGGGCATCGTCATCGTCTCCACTCCCAGTCGCGCCATAGTTTATCACATTGTATGTGGGTGATGCTGCAACGATTCCGTAGCTTGAAAAAGTTGACGAAGCAGCGAAGAGGACCAAGTATATTGCAGCCACAAATCCCTGCACGACCAAAACAGCCTTTGAAGTCGAGTCGAGGAGCTGACCACTTCATAGAAAACTGGCATTTTTCAAAGGGTAAGAGGAGGAGTCGCGAGTTGACCTAGATATCGGCATTTCATGCTCAGTGCTTCACTAATTAAGAAGCCAAAAAAGATGGAGATGTAAAAATCAATGAAAATACTGGATTAAAAACACTTGAGGCGTCTTCTCTCTTTGTAATGAATTTTCTCTATCGAAGAAATTGTAGTTGTAGAGACTATCCTTTCGAGAAAAGGTATAGGAAAGAAAGAGCAATTTTTATTTTTATTTATTTATTTCTCTTTGTAATGAATCCACGCGGTTCATGAATTTTTATGTGTTGGTTATGAAGTATTAACATAAGATAAAAACGATAAACATAGCAAATGAAAATCGAAGACCATCATAACAACAAGACCAATTGAGAAAATGAAATCGAGCCCGACAAAGATTTAGAAGGGAAAATTAGTCAAAAGTTGCGTAAAAAACCAACAGAAAATCCAAACTCAAAAGTAAAAAAAATAAATAAATAACACTCACCATTTTGCAGACTAAGATGATAAGGGACCTTCTTGGCCAACAAAAAAGAACAGAACAGATGAAATGCGAGATGGAGAGATATCGGGTGTTGTCCTTAACATCTTCATAGGCTTTTATTTATAGATGGAATCATGGAATTATTTAGGCACCTAGAATCCCAGCATTTATTATTACATCTATTCCTTTCCTTAATTCCT
The DNA here is from genome assembly GCA_014182555.1 of Eucalyptus erythrocorys. Lineage (NCBI taxonomy): Eukaryota > Viridiplantae > Streptophyta > Magnoliopsida > Myrtales > Myrtaceae > Eucalyptus > Eucalyptus erythrocorys. The sequence goes on along the minus strand of CM024599.1, from coordinate 37,726,889 downwards.
CTCCGACTCAGGCACCAAAAGAGGAAAATTCATTTGCACGCCGCAAATTGGGAAAATTATCAATAAAAAAGTTAAGTTTGTTATAATATACCAAATCAGTCTTAATCTTTTGATAATTTGCTGATTTAGGCATAGCCGAGAATCCTCATCTTAGCTGATTGAATATTTTTATATTTTTTATTTTATTTTATATTTATTTTTTCATTATCTCTGGCGAGGGAACAAACAGAAAACAGAAATAAAAAACATATAAAAAATTCGGAATTTAAAAAAATAAAAAAAATAAAATGTTCACATCAACGCCAACCGTGTTACACAGGAGATGGGTATTTTTCTAACATCATTCTAAGCATGGCACTGGAGGTATAGTGGAGGCAGCTGATCCATGGGCATTCTTGTATAAACCAGTGAGGGCTTTTCCAAAAGATAATTTTATGGAGATGTGGTTCAGCAAAATTTTACTCCACGATGCACAATAAAATGCATCGCTGGCTTTGTAGCTGAAGTCCCTCGAAACCCTCTGAGTTCAAGACAGCATCATGTGTTAATCATGTCTTTGAGTGAATTTTTTTTTTTTTTTTTTTTTTTTTTGAATTCTTGACACTGACAGACTATGCATGATCAAGGTAAGCATCTCATGTCTATAGAAGGGGATAGGGTGAGTCGCTATAAAATTGATTTATGATGATGGGGTTTGCGGCTTGCACAAGTGTGATCTGCTCCAAAAATTACGTTCTTGACAATAGCCGGAACTGCCCTATAGAAGAGTAGAGAAAATCATCAGGAAATGATGAGAAGTGCAACCCCTTTCAAAATATCAAGAATCCAATATCGTATTGTGATGAACTACTTACTTGCCAAATCTTGATCCTTAGCTCCGTTACCGTTCTGGTAAATGTAGAATTCTACACCAGCTCTCTTAAGCTACCAACAACATAAGCACATTGCAAGAGGCATATCAAGTTAGGGGTAAAACCAGCGATCATAAGTTATGCAGCAAGGATTGTAGCTTACGTTATACCATGGCCCGCACCACATGAAACACTAGTAATATTGATAGAGAAAGTTCAACTACTTATGGCAATACAATCATCCCCTTGCACGCCATTGTAGTGCACGTAAAAAGATTGATCAATCATGAATACACAAAGAAAATATAATAGGGAATAAAATTTGGAAAATCCTATGAGAACATGATGTGATAATTTCGCAATTAGCCAATTGAGTACCTATTCCAATGTCAAGATCATGGTTTGTTACGTAATAATTCTTTTCCTTAATTCCTCTCCAACTCGGGCACCAAAAGAGGAGAATTCATTTGCACGCCGCAAATTGGGAAAATTACCAATAAAAAAAGTTAAGTTTATTATACTATGCCAATTCAGTCTTAATCTTTTGATAATTTGCTGATTTAGGCATAGCGGGGATCCTTATCCTAGTTGACTGAATTTTTATATATTTTTTATTTTCTTTTATATTTATTTTCTCATTATCGCTGGCGAGGGAATAAACAAAAAAATAAAAAATATATATAATTCGGAATTTAAAAAAATAAAAATAAAAAATAAAATGTTCACGTCGACGCCAACCGTGCTACACAGGAGATGGGTATTTTTCTAACATCATTCTAAGCATGGCACTGGAGGTACAATAAAGGGAGTTGATCCATGGGCATTCTTGCATAAACTAGTGAGGGCTTTTCCAGAAGATGATTTTATGGAGATGTGGTTCAGCAAAATGTTATTGCACGATGCACAATAAAATGCAATCGCCGGCTTTGTAGCTGAAGTCCCTCGAAACCCTATGAGTTTGAGACAGCATCATGTGTTAATCATGTCTATGAGTGATTTTTTTTTTTTTTTTTTTTTTTTTTTGAATTCTAGACACTGACAGACTATGCATGATCAAGGTAAGCATCTCATGTCTTATAGAAGGGGATAGGGTGAGTCGCTATAAAATTGATTTATGATGATGGGGTTTGCGGCCTGCACAAGTGTGATCTGCTCCAAAAATTACGTTCTTGACAATAGCCGGAACTGTCCTATAGAAGAGTAGAGAAAATCATCAGGAAACAATGAGAAGTGCAACCCATTTCAAAATATCAAGAATCCAGTATCGTATTGTGATGAACTACTTACTTGCCAAATCTTGATCCTCAGCTCTGTTACCGTTTTGGTAAATGTAGAATTCTGCACCAGCTCTCTTAAGCTACCAACAACATAAGCGCATTGCAAGAGGCAGATCAAGTTAGGGGTAAAACCAGCGATCATAAGTGATGCAGCAAGGATTGTAGCTTACCTTATACCATGGCCCGCACCACATGAAACACTAGTAATATTGATAGAGAAAGTTCAACTATTTATGGCAATACAATCATCCCCTTGCACGCCATTGTAGCGCACATAAAAAGATTGATCAATCATGAATACACAAAGAAAATATAATAGGGAATAAAATTTGGAAAATCCTATGAGAACATGATGTGATAATTTCGCAATTAGCCAATTGAGTACCTATTCCAATGTCAGGATCATGGTTTGTTACGTAATAATTCTTTTTCCTTAATTCCTCTCCAACTTGAGCACCAAAAGAGGAGAATTCATTTGCACGCCGCAAATTGGCAAAATTATCAATAAAAAAAAGTAAAGTTTATTAAACTATGCCAATTCAGTCTTAATCTTTTGACAATTTGCTGATTTAGGCATAGCGGGAATCCTTATCCTAGTTGACTGAATTTTTTTTTATATATTTTATTTTCTTTTATATTTATTTTCTCATTATCGCTGGTGAGGGAACAAACAGAAAAAAAAAATAAAAAATATATAATTCGGAATTTAAAAAAATAAAAATAAAAAATAAAATGTTCACGTCGACGCCAACCGTGCTACACAGGAGATGGGTATTTTTCTAACATCATTCTAAGCATGGCACTAGAGGTACAATAAAGGGAGTTGATCCATGGGCATTCTTGCATAAACTAGTGAGGGCTTTTCCAGAAGATGATTTTATGGAGATGTGGTTCAGCAAAATGTTATTGCATGATGCACAATAAAATGCAATCGCTGGCTTTGTAGCTGAAGTCCCTTGAAACCCTCTGAGTTCGAGACAACATCATGTGTTAATCATGTCTTTGAGTGAATTTTTTTTTTTTTTTTTGAATTCTTGACACCGACAGACTATGCATGATCAAGGTAAGCATCTCATGTCTTATAGAAGGGACACGCGGACCCCTGGAGTGCCAAAAGTTGGCACGAAGGGACACTTAAGTGCCAAAAGTTACGAAAGGTACACTTAAGTGCCAAAATCGGAGCAAAACGGATCACTTGAGTGCCAATCCGGCGAAAATCCGCCAAAACACGACGTGGCAATTTTCCGGCGAGACAAAAACAAAACGGCGTCGTTTTAATGTTGACGTGGAAAAAAAATAATATAAAAATTAATTAAATTAAATTTAAAATTAAATTTATTTTAAACATTTAAAAAAACAATTTTTAATATTAAAATTTTAAAATTTTAAAAAAAAAAAAAAAAAAGTTAAAAAAAAAAAAAAAAAAAGGAGGGGTTTGGATACAGTGAGGGCTGGGCCCTCAGCCGCATCGACCCCTACCTTTTTTTTTTTAAGTTTAAATTTAATTTTCTTGAATTTTTTAATATTAATATTAATATTTTTAAATATTTTAAGTAAATTTAGTTTTAAATTAAATTTAATTAATTTTTATATTATTTTATTGCCACGTCAACGCAAAAACGGCGTCGTTTTTTCACTATTTGGCCACATCAGCACACAAAATGGCGTCGTTTTGCACTTATTTCGCCGGAAATTGTCCACATCAGCACTTTGGCCGGATTTTGGCCGGAGTGGCACTTAAGTGTCCCATTTCTTTTTGAATATGGCACTTAAGTGTACCTTTCGTAACTTTTGGCACTTAAGTGTCCCTTCGTGCCAACTTTTGGCACTTGAAGCGTTCTTCTGCCTATAGAAGGGGATAGGGTGAGTCGCTATAAAATTAATTTATGATGATGGGGTTTGTGGCTTGCACAAATGTGATCTACTCCAAAAATTACGTTCTTGACAATAGCCGGAACTGCCCTATAGAAGAGTAGAGAAAATCATCAGGAAACAATGAGAAGTGCAACCCCTTTCAAAATATCAAGAATCCAGTATCGTATTGTGATGAAATACTTACTTGCCAAATCTTGATCCTCAGCTCTGTTACCGTTCTGGTAAATGTACAATTCTGCACCAGCTCTCTTAAGCTACCAACAACATAAGCACATTGCAAGAGGCAAATCAAGTTAGGGCTTGATAGTAAAACCAGCGATCACAAGTGATGCAGCAAGGATTGTAGCTTACCTTATATCATGGCCCACACCACATGAAACACCGCTGATATTGATAGAGAAAGTTCAACTATTTATGGCAATACAATCATCCCCTTGCATGCCATTGTAGCGCACGTAAAAAGATTGATCAATTATGAATACACAAAGAAAATAGAATAGGGAATAAAATTCGGAAAATCCTATGAGAACATGATGCGATAATTTCGCAATTAGCCAATATACCTATTCCAATGTCGCTAGAGGGTAGCGAGGCTCTAGTCTTGAAGATTAGCGACACTCGAGCATTACTAGAGGCTAGCAAACTCATCCCTCAGCTTGTCATCGTCGCCATGGTTGGGGACTCACCAAGGAAAGAAAAAGAAGAAAATTGAAATAATTTAAAATTTGATTTCTAAAAAGAAAATTAAAAATTAAAAAGATCAAAAGGAGTGAATGGAGGAAAATTAAATTAGAAACTAAATGGCAAAAAAAAATTCCAATTTAATTTCATATTTCAGCCGAACATCAGAAAATATTATAGAATAATGATCATATGGAAAACATTTTAAAGAAACAACATATATTTTGCAAAATGAATGGATTCTTAAATTCTCAAGAAACAAAAATTTCACAAATCTATACGATGAAAAATTTTATAAATGCATGATTTCAAATGACATGAAATAAGTATCATCATGTTATATCAACTTAATTTCAATTTCTCATTTATGTCAATATGAAAAGTTGCATGAGAAATACTTACCAAAAAAAAAAAGTTGCATGAGAAAATGAGAGGGAGAAATTGTTCAAAAAGTCTTAAATCTATTGTATATTTGTCAAATCAATCTTAAACCTTTTATTTTTATCGATTAAATCATAAACATTTTGGCAAATTACCAATTAAGTCATTTCGGCCAATTCTGGTTAGAAATTGCTCGCATGAACATTGATTGTCCCAAATAGTAAGGCCAATGCGAAATTTTTAAGTAATATTTTGATATTTTTTCCTTTCTTTTTCTTTCCCTCTTCTATTTGCCAGTGGCCATACCAACACTTCGCTAGGCCTCGACTGGGCAGGCTACCCTAGCCAGATTTGGCAAAGGCTGACCTTTGACAAGGCCAATGCAACATCGCCGAGCATTGCCCGAGCGAGACCATGGCTGCCATAAGGCCTTGCCATCGTGCACTCCATCCACCATAAACACTAGCCCCGCGCCCGCTTGAGTCATTGACGTCTCTCCCCTCGCTCCCTCCCTTGTACGCACACGCACACACCATGCACGAAGGTCGCAAGCCCCAACAATGGAGGTCTTAAGTCAGCCTCACGAGATTTAGCCTGGGCTAGGCTGCCCTGGCTAGGGTAAGGCGAACCCTTACCGGGCCTTGCTTGGGCGACAATGAGCCTTGCTAGAGTGAAGCCTAGTGAGGCCAGCCCTCCCGGCATGCAGCAAGTGGCCGAGTCATTGGCCATCGGCAAAAAGAAGAGGGAAATAAAAAGAAAAAAAAAATCATAAATATTAATTATTATAAAAATATCGTTAAAAAAAAAGTCCACATCATCGCCAATTATGCCATGTAATACGGCCGGTATTCACATCAGTAATTTCCAACCAAAATTCCTCGGATAAATTCAATTGGCAAAACATAAAAAGGTTTAGAACTCAATTGTCAAAATTAAAATGTTTATGATCAAATTGATAAAAATGTAATAGGTTTATGACCTTTAGGACAATTTCTCCGAATGGGCGACAACTATGGTCATATCATAAATTGATGAAGACGTATGTCTACATGTGTAAACCGCAACTTGTTTCTGTAATTGGCAACTACCTAAGCAAGCAAGGCACTGGAGGTGTGGTCAAAGTAGCTGATCCATGGGCATTCTTGCACGAGGAAGTGACCGTTTTCCCAGGCGTCGATGATGTGATCGTATTGTTGCCCAATCTGATATCCAGGCAACCTACGCTGGAACACCTGAGTATGATGGCTTGATCCGAAGCACTGGTCCCTCGAAAGCCGGTGTACGTCACGTTGCTCACCGCCACGCTTGATGCCTGCATCGATGCATACATCATCTCAACAGCACCCAATAAAGGAACCTTAAACCTATTACTGCTAGATAAACAAAAGTCTCCTGTGTATACAGGTCGTGGAAGCTTTTACTTGAGAGGCGCTCCCGCCTCGGCGAGCAACGCTTGACAAAGAAACTCTATATATTGTTAGTTCTTTAGCTTGTGATGTTACAGAAAGGTGCTCCAAATTTCCTTGCGAGATTACCAAATTATCTTGAGCTACTGCATCGGTATAAAATTGGTCGATGATGATTGGATTCTTCACTGCGTTGAGCGTGATTTGATCAAAAGTAATACCCTTGGCATATCCCGAACCTCCCTACATGTACACAAAAAGAAGAGAGACAGGTTAGTGGGAGCAAAAAGAAAAGAGCAAGGGATCTATATGATTGTGCTTTTTTTCTTTATTGAGATCTATCATCATTCTTTTTAAGCTATGGACCCCATGATCACCTGCCAAGTCTTGATCCTCGCTGCATTCGTAGATCCAGTGAATGTGCAATGCTGCACTTGTACCTCTTCGACCGTGTCCCTGATTCCATGTCTCCCTAAGCTTCCAATGCTATACATGCATAGAGACACAACGCTTCAAATTTCAAATGTGCGTATCCTAATTATTAGGTCAGATCAAATTAGGCTCATCTCAACCACGCTGATAACATGGCAGCTGACCTTATACCATGGCCAGGTCCACATGAAACTCCAGTGATAGTAATATAGCTGGAGTTACCATTTATAGCGATGCAATCATCCCCTATATTGCATAGCATTGAGCGGCAGATCATCACCATGTATGACAAAACTTTACTGCAATATAATTAGAGTTTATGTACCTGTTTGAATATTAAGGTCATGGACGGTAAGGTGGTTGGTGTTAGAAATGTCGATTCCGTCTGTGTTAGGGCTAGTTTCAGGTGCAGAAATTCGGAGATTGGAAATGGTACCGCCATCACAGCCACTAATAGTGATGTGATTCTTTGGACTGTTAATGTGTTGTAGTCCACTTAGCACTAGATTGATGTAATGAAAAATGGACAGGGCCTGCAACACGGTCTTGTTATTCTCATCCACAAAAGCAATTGGAAAGCAGGCCAAATAACATAGCGAAAGCAAAAGTTCCAAAATTTATGGAGATATAGAAAATCATATGAGTTCTTTATTTTATTTTTTTATTTTTTTCGTAAAAATATCATGAGTTATCATGCTCTCATATCCATCACTATATCAACTAATAGAAAAATCTAGAATCGGTTCAAGGCATTGGACAATGGCTTTTTACAGTTGGTCTATTCTCACAACCTGTCAATCTCTGCAAAAGAAAGTCATAATTCTATTTAGATTGCATAAATATATGACAGTGAAAAGTAAAGTTGAACTTACATCTATATATTGACATTACACTTATGTATACGTGATGATGTGTGTTGACTGACCTTAGCTCCACCCCACCAAAGTGAACCCTGGCCGTCGACTTGTCCTGATCCTTCGACATTGAGATTGGCCACGTCTTGGAAAATCAACCAGCTATCCGATGAGCAGCCTTTCCATTCACTTAGTGAACTAGGAGCAACTAAAGTCCCATCAATCTGTTCTCCAAAAAGAGAGAATCATATACATTATGCTATGTTTTGGAGCAAGAACGTTGTGGCAATGGGAAATACTTTATTAATAATTGATTGCTTAATTCAAACCCTTAAATAATGAATTAAGTTCTTTTGCCCTAATAAGATTGGAAAGTAAGCTTATTTCGATGTACTCAATCAAGTTATATCCTCTTTGAGTCGGAACTCATATCGAGTGGGTTCGTTGTTCGAGGTAAATCTGGTCGAATAGCTCAACAACCAATCTGGCGTGCATCATGACGCAACCAAAAATGACGGAGAACCTCGCGTGTGTAATTTTCGCCACCAATTTCAACTATTACATTGTCAAACTCGAATGAGTTTTCGGTTAACAAAACATTAACTAAATATATTAATCCTCCAAGATCTTTGTCCCTCTTACCTTTACGATAATGCTTGAAGACTTGCACGGGCCCTTGAAAGAGACAGGAGATAGCTTAAACTTCTTCCCACCAGGAACAACTAAAGTTGGCTTTCCTTGTGCTCCGCCGTCTCCACAAGTATCTCCCCAAGCTTTCACGAAGGCCCGAAAAGAACAAAGGAAATCATCACATAAACACGAAGAAATCAATCTAGATAACAAAGAAATAATGAGAAGACAACACAGGATTTTTTCGATAGTAGTCAAGAAAGAAAGAGAGAAATTAAGATGAAAAAAAAATGTACCTGGCTATCATCATCGACTCCTTTTCCAGTTGCACCATAGTTTATCACGTTGTATGTGGGTGATGCTGCAACGACTCCATGGCTTGGAAAAGTTGACGAAGCAGCGAAGAGGACCAAGTATATTGCAGCTACAAATCCCTGCATGACCAAAACAGCTTTTGAGGTTGCGATGGGGAGCTCACCAGTCCAGAGAAAACTGGCTATTTTTCAAAGGGAAACGGGAGGAGTGACAACTTAGACATAGGCAAGAAATATGCTAGATACACTAAAAAGTGTCGCTAGATTTTATTATTAAGCGGTATAACAAATCATTTTCATTGGAAAAATTTCAAATAAGGGGAAAATTGAAGTGTGGTCATTCTTTGAAAAGAGTCAAAATTGACCTTATTTCGCCAGGATCTTATTTGAGACTAAGTTATCCACCTCAGAGTTTTATTTCAAATAAAGTTCATCATGTACTCTTTTTTTAGAAAATGACTTAACTTTAAGCCCTTACTTGATCTTTTGCCTTATCACAATGCTTAATTTGGTCTAAGGGGAAATAAGAGTATGGTCGACGAAAGGCCCCGCTCAATGCTTCACTCATTAAAGAGCTAACGATATAAGATTAATGAAAATGTGGAATTAAAAACACCTAACAAACCCTCTCCTAGTAATGAAGTTTCACTACTGATCAAACCAGAGTCATTGAGACTATCCTTTTGAGAAGCGGTATAAAAAAGAAAGAGCAATTTCTTTTTTCTTTTTTTCTTTTTTAATTTAGAGAAGCATGTGAAAAGATTGGTTTTCGTATATTGTATTAGATACATCCTATTTCTCGGATGAGGTACAACCTTCATTAATACAACCATCCACATGTTTCATGAATTTTCACATGTTGCATATGAAGTAAAAACATAAGCCAAAAGCCAAAGACATGGCCAGTGAAAATTGAAAACCAATAGAACAGTAAGAGTGCCACTGTCGCTAAACAGTGAGAAAATCAAATCGTGCTCTTCAAAGATTTAGACTTAGAAATTAGTCAAAAAAATGCATTAAAAAAAAAAAGAAACCAACAGAAAACCCACCCCATCCCACCCCCAAAAAAAAAAAATGACACTCACCATCAAGATGGTAAAGGACCTTCTTGGCTAACAGAGAAGACAAACAACAGATGAAATGTGAGATGGAGAGATGTACAGATGTTGTCCTAAACATCTTCCTATAGTTTTTATATATAGGCGGAATTATAGAATCGTTTAGTTACCGACAATCTCAGCATTTATTATTTCACCTATTACAGGAAAAAAGAAAAAAAGAAAATATCTAATCCGCTCCAACTCAGGCACCAATAGAGGAAAATCCACTTATCTCGTTTCATATTCTTAGTGTGTATTTTCCTATTTATGGCAAAGCTTAGGAGGTTTTGCCACCAAAACAGCTCATCTACTGAATGAGTAGAGATGTGACATATTATCTCGAATTACCTTAATCGAATTCTTGAAGTCTGATCACATGGTAACTTAACAAGAGATGTCTTAATTTCCTATATTTGACGCTAATTTGGATAGATCAAATTGATATGTCCACCTAAGCAATTGGTTTTTGTGATCAGCATGTTACTGTACCTTCCAAGTTCCAATTGTCCTATTAAAGCACACTAGAATGTTATCCCCACGATAGCGATTAGTCCCCACTGTCAATAGATCTGGAGCATCGGACTGCTTTCTATTCCGGGAAGGAGCAAATTAGATTAATTATTGAGACACCAGTCAGGGCCACCTTACTTACCTAGTAAAAGTGCCTGGTCCCAAGGTAGCAATTCTAGTGTAGTTGTCAAAGTGTTGGAATGAGAAGTCGAAGAGAGTAGTTTCTTCAAAAATGGAAAGAGACTTATCTGATTTAAGAAATTCGACTAAAAAAAAAGTGGTAAATTATGGCAAGGTCAAAAAAGAGAGAGAGAGAGAGAGAAATTAATTCGGATGGATCGTAGATTTTTCTTAACCGGTCCTATTCATTTCAAGTACTTGGGGGATGGGAAGAAATTACGAAAAAAATTCTGAACCTATCACATTGGGTCAATTCAGTTTTAAAAGATACAATTTTGCTAATTTAGTCATAAACATTTTGATAATTTACCAACCTAGTCTTTTCTGTTCAATTTTAATTGGAAATTGCTAATACTGAAATTGGTCATCTTATATGACATAGCCGACGTTGGTATGGGCAATTTCAATAATTTAAAAAAAAATTGAATTTTTATATTTTTTCTCATCTCTATTATTCTTTTTGTTTCTTTCTTTCCTTATTTTCCTCCTAAGTTCGACGAAGGTCATAGGCAAAGCTCAAGCAGACCCTCAACAGACTTCATAGAAAAAGGAGGAAAAGATAAAAGATAAATATTTAAAAATTCAAAAATATATATAAATTAAAATTTTATTCATATTTACGATGATCATCCTACTTAGTTCTATCAGCGTTCACGTTAGTAATTTCCAATCAAAATTGACTGAGATAACTAAATAAACAAATATTTAAAAGATCAAAACTAAATTAGTCAAATTAAAATATTAAAAACTGAATTGGGACAAATATAATAAATTTAAGCCTTTTTTAAAACTTTCTTTGGTGATAACTATACTTTTTAAGCAAAGCAAGAACTGTAGAAATGATCTCTCTATGGTACAGAGGGATGTAGGGACCCAGTTCGATTCATTCGGGTGAAGTCCCTTAAAAGGAGGGAAAAGTGCTAAAAAGTCCTAAACCTTTTGTTCTTGTGCCGATTTAGTCCTAAATCTTTTTTGGTGCCGATTCAATCCTAAACCTTTTTACGTTGTGCCAATTCAGTCCTTTCCGATCAATTTTGGCCGGATTTTGCTAACGAACGCCGGCCGGTTTACGTGGCCTTATCAACGCTGATGTGGACAACTTTTAATAATTTTTATTTTTTATTTTTTATTTTTTATTTTTTATTTTTATTTTTATTTTTGTTTTTGTCTTTTTCCTCGACGACCGGCCAAAGGCGACCGCCGAGGCCCACCTCGCCGGATCCGGCGAGGTCGGCCTCGCCCTTGCCGGCCGTCGCCTCGGCCGGTCGCCGGACCGGCGACCCTCTAGAGGAAAAAGACAAAAATAAAATTAAAAATAAATAATAAAAAAATATTATTAAAAGTTATCCACGTCGGCGCCGATAAGGCCACGTCTGCGCGATCGGCGTCCAGTCAACAAAATCTGGCCAAAATTGGCCGGAAATGATTGAATTGGCACACCACCACCTGCGGTTGGCCGCGATGGTTTGAGCTCTCTCCCCCTAACGCAAAGGAATGAGTTCAAATCCCCTCACGATCGCTAGGGATTCTTAAGTGTGACGTCGGAGTGGTGGGTCATCCACTAGCGTTACTCCAAGGTTTACTCTCCGGCTATCGGCCGTGCGAGGGTTCCCTGGGTCACCAAAAAAAAAAAAAAAAAGGATTGAATTAGCATAACGTAAAAAGGTTTAGAACTGAATCGGCACCAAAAAAAGGTTTAGGACTATATCGGCATAAAGGTAAAAGATTTAAGACTTTTTTGACACTTTTCCCCTTAAAAGGAATATTCAGCTTTTTGATCATCTGGCTCATGTGAACAGGTTACATCATTACATACAATATTCGAACATGTAAGTTAAAAGAAAGTGTGGGACCTATACAGTGCCATGCGTCACAAATTGCCACGCTGTACGGTCCACCTCCCGAATCCAATCGAGACAAAATGCTAGATGGCCGGGGCTGTCTTCTGAATTCAAAGGACCACCTCTAGAATCTTACCTATTTCGCATAACGCGACCAATGCTCATTAGCTACAATATACACAGAGACTGATGAAAAACTATGTTGCGCCGGTTGAGATTACTTCGCCGCTTTGCATTTTTACGTACCACCTCCACTTTGCATCAACAACCAATCTTGGCTGAACGTACACAACAGCAAGTTTTGTATCCACGATCCTTGACGCATTTCGTGCCTTACGCTATACATAATTAATCATTTGAAAATCCAAACGTTCATTATTCAAGTACAGCAAGTTTCGTATCTGCGATCGTTGACGCATTTCGTGCCTTATGCTATACATAACTAATCATTTGAAAATCCAAACGTTCATTATTAACTTTCTTTGTGAGAATCCTATTGACACTTTACACACAAGACCCCAACAAAGAACCCTCACATCTTTCTCTATTCTGGAGTATTACTACTTACAAAATGGTAGAAAGTACGCATACCCATCCATAAACATCAAGAAAACCTGCTTTCTTAACAATAACGATAACAATAACTTTGACCACCAAGAAGGTTAACTTTGCTAGTTTGCAAAGTCCTGCAGCTTCCTATTCATGGACCTTCAACATTATTAAGCGCAAAACTCAATTAAGGAACTCGATTTATATGTAATTCAAACTGTCAAATATGATTAAAAATCACGCACCAACCCAAATCACGCAACCAAACTCAAAAACGTTAATCCATAGCTCTACAGACAACTGTTCTAGTATGCATTAAATCAGGTCCTCAAAATCTACGGCAGAACTAAGAGAGATGCTGAGCAAGAACTGCAGAAAGACTAGCAAGGACATAAGATACGCCTCCAGCTTGAACCCATCCATGTCCAGATGCGTCAGAAGTTGTCTATCCAAACAACCCTCTAGGATGGCACTGCACAAAGGCAACAATATACATGTTAAGACCTTACCATGCATTGTAATGCTAGAATGGCCAAGAACATTAAGTATGATGTACATTTCAGAACATCATTGCACAAGGAAAAGCTGTATAGAGAGCAGAAGCCAAAGAACTAAATATGATATCCCTGCCATACAATGGAGACAGTTTCAAAAGATTTTTACTCTTCATCATGTGACCAAAACTTAAAATAAAGTGTCAACCCATTAAAAAAAGGGTTGGGTAAAAAGTTTAGTGGTCCTAAGCAAGTAGGCTAGACAACAAACTGTTGAGTGGTCTTGGGCCTCTCTCACCCAAATGCTAGCTCAAGAGATGAGGCTTTCCCTCACATAACCAATGTGAGACAACCTCAACAATTTTCCCCTCATACATCGGGCCTAGGTCGAAGCCGTAACAACCCAAACTCTCTCAATTGACTACTGGGTCTAGACTTCTTGGCACCCCGAGCTCTGATATTAGTGTTGAGTGGTCTTGGGCCTCTCTCACCCCAATGAGGTTTTCCCTCACATTTATAAATCAACCACCAACCCCTTCCACAACCTATGTAAGACAACCTCAACACTAACTTGGTGTACAAAACAAGCATCCGATAAACATACTGTATGTAGACCATTAAAATAGGGTTGGGTAGAAAGGTTAGTGGTCCTAAGCCAGTAGGCTAGACTACAAACTATTGAGTAATCTTGGGCCCCCCTCACCCCAAAAACTAGCTCAAGGAATGAGGCTTTCCCTCACACAACCAAGATGAGACAACCTCAACAATCTCCTCCTCACAGTCGAAGCCGAAACAACCCAAACTCCCTTGTGTGACTATTGGGTCTAGACATGTTGACAAGCTGAGCACAGATACCAGTATTGGATGGTCTAGGGCCTCTCTCACCCCAATGAGGCTTTCCCTCACACTTATAAACTGACCACCAACCCCTTCCACAACTTATGTGAGACAACCTCAACACTAACTTGGTGTACAAAACAAGCATCCGATAAACGTACTGTATGTAGAGGTATCTATCTGTTCAGGAAGCTCCTTTATATCCACCTCGAACCTAGCTTGAACCTGAAATAAGATATTAAATATAATGAACACTTGCATGGAAGATACCCTAAAATGACAAAAGAGCACCAAAGAGCACCAAATTGCAACCTGGTTGAGTGTGTCAGAATCTGAAGCAGAAGAAACAAATGTGATTGCCAAGCCTTTAGTGCCAAACCTTCCAGCTCGACCAACCTGTGGTAAAATTAGTACAAAAATATGCTTAAATTTGTTCAGGAATCCTAATACAGCTAGACCAAATATATTTGTAATATAAGATTATGAAGGATACCCTGTGCAGATAAGTGTCGGCAGAATCTGGCATGTCATAGTTAATCACAATATTAACACGTTCAATGTCAATCCCCCGACCGACCAAATCTGTCGCAACAAGAATCCTTTTATGACCTTCTTTGAAACCTTTGTACCGTGTCAACCTACAAAACACATCCTATTATAATAGCTACTAAAACTTTAAAATGTCGCGAGGCAACTACACTGCATAATGGCAAATGAAGAGAGACAATGCAACTCAAGCAGAACAAGAAGTTCATAATCTCCCAAATACAATTAGAAAATGAGCACCACTTAGGGCATGTTTGGTATGACAGTATGGAATTGAATGACAGATGGAATAGAAAAGAACAAAGATTTCATATTTTTTCGTTTGGCAAGTTCTGGGAATGGAATAGAGTGAGATTTCTTTTGTTTGGTCTTTAGCAAAATAACATGGAAAAGGAATCAGTTAACAAATAAAAATTAAGGACACTTGCATTTTCATTTAAAATAGTACTTACTAAAATTCTAAAATCATTTATAAAAACAACAGACGATTAATAATTTAAAATAATTATTGAAAAAATTTATATATTGATAAATAAAATTCCTTCACTTTCATTTATTTTATGAGTCCATATGGCTCTAGCCTTGGAAGTGGAATGGTGATTCCATGGCCTATGGAGTGGAATGCCAAATTTTAAGGAGTTGGTGGAATGCACATTCCCCGGAACCACCATCCCATTATTCACATGCTGATCCAAGCATGAAAAAGGGAATTGGCACCTGAAATTGTGATTCCATTCCTACTCATTCATGTAAATCAAACATGCCATAACCACAAATCTAGTCTAATTGCTTATCAACTTATTGTTGGTTTCCTTTGCATTTTGGTAAGATAGCCTCTCAAGATGCTTCCTACTCTAGGAAGGCATCATTGCTCATTCTTACAAATCTAGGTCCTCTTCCTCACCTAGATCACTAGTAAGAATAATTAGGATGAACAAAAGCCACTATCATATCCACCACTTCACCCCAAGCATCCATGTCCCGATGAAGCAAACTTTCAACAACCTGAAACCGTGGCATGCCAGATTTAACCTGAGTTGCCTTAGCAGTAAGGGCGTTCCTTCAACCATGCCTCAAGAAGCAAAGGTCAGCATTTACTTCTTATCCTAGATAAGGAATCTCGCCAAGTGAACACAATCTAATCAAGGGCGATGAACCTAACAGCCCTTCTTTGGGAAGGTGCTCCGTATTTTTTAAAAGAAAAAAGAGCGTGCAGTAAGTATCATTCTCCACACTATTCAAACTGAAATGCTGTAGTCCGAGGCAAACACATGACTATGATTATCCGTTATAAAATAATCTTGATAGAAGAAGGCTATCAAGAGCAAACTCATAAGATTGGCAAAAAAAAATTTCTAGCAACAAAAAGCACATATAAGTGCGTGCACAGGCAGAGAGAGAGAGAGGAACCTTTCCTCCTGTGACATGCCAGAATGGATGCATATAGAAGGAAAGTTGCAATCCACAAGTAACTTGTTTAACTCAGCAGCTCGGCTGACACTTTTGACAAAGATTACGACTTGATTGAAGTCCAATGCATCAAGAAGGTCATTTAGCTTGCGATTTTTCTCCCCTTCACTTAATTTGATGTAGTGCTGACAATTCAGCGTAATTTTCAGTCAGAACACTGGATATTTAACTTTACAGAAAGGAGCTACACAAGAAAAATCGAACTATATATACCTGTACAAGACCATGAAGGGTCAACTTGGCCTCGTCAACATATATTTCCATAGGCTGAAAGGAACAAACGTCAGCAAATTCAGTAAATCAAATTAAGCGCCCTCCTCAAGCTAGGAGAAGCCACTACGAATTGAACAATGCATCATCCATTGAATTGCGACCCTGTTGCATCTGATTTGCCTCCTTATCAAGCTCTCCACTGTCGCAACAAGCTGAAGTCGTACTTGACAAATTCATGTTTCAATTAACGACCCCAGCAACCAATCACCACAACCATCAACCCTCCCCCAACCCCCAAAAACCCCAAAACCACCACCACCACCCCCACCCAAAGCCAGGTGAAGAAAAGAAATAAAAAGACAGAGTGAGATAATCCAACCACTTCACCGAGGGAACGGGGGAGCAGTAAAACGCCCACCTTAAAACCATCCTCTGACCGAACCATCAGAAGAAAACATCAAAGATGCCAAGAACGACAAAGAAAAGCAAACAGAAGCTCCACCGGAATATTCCCACCCTTCATGGTTGACAATCTTAACTTCCACCAATTTCCCCCATCTAGCCGGATATTCCGCGTGATGAAGTTAAAGATACAGCAGATCGGCGCCACACACACAAGTTGCCCAGCGGAACATGGAGTTGCCATGCTGCAAACATCTACTCTAGCCGTAAAAAAGGCCGCTAATATCAAGTTAGACTTCAAATTCAAGTTATAATGGTGATGAGACATTACATCTTGCATAAACTTGTGGCAAACCGGGCGGATTTCTTTGCTGAGTGTTGCTGAAAACATCATGACTTGCTTATCGTGAGGCGTCATCTTGAATATCTCCTGCACATCTCTCCTCATGTCTGCATACAATACAAACAATGTCCACAATAACTAAGCTGCAACCTACTGCTTGAAAGAAGAATCATCAACTAACTACTATCAGAAGGCAGAGCTTCTTGTTTTTTGTTTCTTTCTAAGAAACACATAAATCACCAGAAACATCATACCAAGAGATTCGAGCATCTTGTCACACTCATCAAGGATGAAATGCCTAACATTCTTTAGAGAAAGGTCCTTGTCCCTTGCCAGAGCCAAAATTCTGCCAGGTGTGCCAACAACAATATGGGGGCATTCATTCTTCAACAGCTCTTTGTGGATTCTGACATTGACGCCACCATAAAAGACTGCAATCTTGATATCTGGCAAATACTTACTGAACCTCTCAAACTCGTGACAGATCTAGACAACAACAAAGAATGACCATCTCAAAAGGATTACAAATGCAATATAGAGGAAAACCCCACAAACCTACTGACAGAACAAGATCATCCATAAAGGAGACTGAAAATAACAGGTGCAGCAACTTGTTAAGAAGTACCTGATAGGCTAACTCCCTCGTGTGACAGAGAACAAGTGCAGCAACTTGCCCAGCAACCGTTTCAATTTGTTGCAAAGTTGACAGAACAAAAACAGCTGTTTTCCCCATCCCAGATTTTGCTTGGCAAATGACATCCATACCCAATATAGCTTGAGGAATGCATTCATGTTGGACTGATGAATCAAAGAAAGTTGCATCGAAGGAACCTTGGTTAAGTAAATATTATGTTCCTGCTCCTTTCACTTGAAAGGATTACCACCATAACTTTTTCGCTGAAAGATTGTGATGCTAGAATATTACCTGAAAGTTTAGATGTAAAGAAGCATTAGACACTGAAAGTGGCACAAAGGAGAGAGAAATGCCAATTCTGAAGAAAAACTTAAAAGGGGAAAATCGCAGGAAAACTAATATTCATGGGCTAAAGCTAGGCAATCACGCAAGTCAGAGGTATCTTTTCTCCAGGGAAAAGTTAATTAATTGCCTCAATTTTCTTTCAGAAGCAGTCATCCAAAAACTAGAAAAATTTAGAAGAAACATCCACAATAGAACAAATTCCTTAATATGCTCGGCAGGTGAATACAGGAGAACTCAAAAGGGGAAAACTAAGTAAGATGTGAAAAAGATGAAGACGAGCTATAGATATACACATCATCTTCCATCACAACTGCTATGAGAGGTTCATAAGCCTTCCTAAAGTGATCAAAACTGGAAAGAAGCATGAAAACAGTTCAATTTCGCTTAAAAATTTTCTTACACATCAAGATATCCAAAAAAGAAAAAAAGAATACTTTTCATTCATCCCCCTCCAGATTTCTTTTTCCTTCCCTCCATCTGCCGTCATCCGCTCTTTGCTTCCACAATTACTTATCCAAATATATAGAACTGATAGAACAAAGAAAGACAGACACACACACAACACGTAAACGACCCAGTCAACAACCAATACATAAACATCAAAAGAAGTTCAACGAGTATGAAGTTTGCCTTCGGATGGGTGCTCGAAACCGGAGTCCACAATAGCACGAAGCAACTCTGGCTTCAAAAGGAAGTCTCTGAAACCGGAGCTGTGAATCCCGACATAACCCCTGCACGACATCAAAACAACAATAAGCTCTCCGCGCAAAGAAAATGGCAATAGCTCGACATCCCGATCCTCTACGCCGTTCACCAGCAAACGAGGGCTCCAAATCCTCAAGCTCCCGTCTTTCCCTACTCTACGCACACAAACGTCGCCGTTCCGATCCGACACCATACCCACTCGCACGACCTCTCGCACGAATCAACCTCGAGCGAAGCTCCACCTACTGGAGCAGAGCAGCGCCCGAGGAAAGAGAAAGAGAGCAGTACTCACTTCTTGGTGGCTTCGCCGTTGACCTTGGCGGAGGCGGAGTCCATGGCCTTGTCTTCCTCCTCCTCGTAATCGAGGAGCTCCTCCTCGTACGCATCGTTGTCCCTCGTCTCTCCCATTGCCCTGCAGCGCAAACGCACGAGGATTCGACCGTTACTTCGGCACGGGGAGAGAGTTTCGAGCACGACAGATTAGGGTTCGAAACGCACAGCCAGAGAGAGAGAGAGAGAGAGAGAGAGAGTATACCTAAGTGAGAAACGGTTCTTGTTCCGCTGCTGCTGCTGCTGCAGAGGAAGGAGAGGAGATGGAAACGATGTCGTGGAGGATGAATTTGCAGAGGTTCTCTCTGTGCTACGAGACGAGACGAAGTGAAGAAGGAAGGAAGGAAGGAAGAAGAAGAGGGAGAAGAAGAAGAAGAAGACGGCGAGTTCGGTTCGTGATCCGAATTGGGACAGCGCGATGCGTCCGAGGCGACTCGCGACCTGTCGGCCCGCCCGAGCCCGTCCGGCCCGAAATGCAAACGGGCGGGCCGGGCTGACTTTCGAGGAAAATCCAAGATAAGGTCGGGTCGGGTCGGATCGGATCGGGTCCGAGATCGCGCCTCCACAGTTAAAATTAGGGAAAATATCACAAATGACCCCTATATTTTTACTCAATGTCCAATTTAGTTCCTAAACTTTCGATTGGCTCAATTTGGTCCATGAACTATTGATAAATGTCTAATTTAATCCCTAAACTTTCGATCGGCTCAATTTGATCCCTAAACTATTGATAAAATGTCCGATCTAGTCCTTAAACTTTCGATCGGCTCAATTTGGTCCATGAACTATAGATAAAATGTCTGATATAGTCCTTCGTGCCGATGGAGGGAAGAGAGGAGAAAGCAAAAAAAAACAAAAAAAGGAAAAATAGTAACGAATGACTAAATCGAACATTTTATCAATAGTTCAGAGACTAAATTAAGCCGATCAAAAGTTCAGGAACTAGATCGGACATTTTATTAATAGTTTAGAAATCAAATTGAGCCGATCAAAAGTTCAGGGACTAGATCGAACATTTATCAATAGTTCAGAGACCAAATTGAGCAAATTAAAAGTTCAGGGACGAAATTACACATTAAGTAAAAATATAGGGACCATTTGTGACATTTTCCCGCATGCGACAATAAATTTTGCGCATCTTAACATCTTTTCACATGACAAGAATATCATACGTTAATCTTTTTAATTAAATTTCCGACTTGTGCTCACGGACCCTGTAAGTCACATTTTACGAAATATTAAAGGTGAGCGATTTCAAATTCTATCTAAATTTTATCTACATCAGAGAAAGCTCTTTAATTTTTAGAATCTAGAATATATCCTGCATATTGAGAAACTTGAAACCTGCTCCATCATGGATTTCAAGGTTAGTTACAAGATTTACTTAAGTTCTACATATACTCTTAATTGAACAATTGTGACAAATCATTATTTCTAATGATCACTATATGTTATAATTCACTAATCATAACTTGTAGTTACATATATAAAAATAATGAAATATTAACAAAATAAAAGTTTCAATTATAGATATCATCGGAAACGAAAACCCAAACAAATGGATTTATATTACATACTCATCATTGGAAATCATAGAATATCATAAGATCGCACGAAAATATAAAACAATAAAAAATACAAAAACTTATCCCTGATTCTAGGTCTAGATTTTCTAATTTTTCAAACCTGAAATTTACCCTATATATAATCGATTAGATCCGATTCTCAAATTCTCAATTCTATCCTAAAATCATATTCATCCTTATGAAATATAATGCTTCATCAAAGATGGGACATGAGAATTTTCTCATTTTTTTTTTTGCTTGATGAATTTTCCACTTTTAAGTAGCTGTACGTTAATTTGGCCAAAGAATTATGTTAATTATTAAAAAAATGATAATATTTTTTTAAAAGAAAATTAAAGAAGAATACTGGCTCGGACAGAACCGAATAATTTCGCTCCAGCCCCATTTTTCTCCTTTTCGGGCCGGAGACCCTAAAAATCAAGCCCGATCTTTTCAGGTCGGCCCAAAGATCCCCTCTACGCCTAGCCCGCCCGGCCCGTTTGCAATCCCCATCGTTTGACAAGATATTTTTTCCAACAGGCCAAAAAGGAAGAAGCCATTATCTTCTACGTCCGCTTCTTTCGAGAGACCAGCACCATAATTGCTCGGCAAGAACTCGCTCGCCCTTCACCTCTTCCATGGCGTCTGCACCTTGGAGCTCCCCTCCTTCTCCTTCATTCTATGCCAACTCAAGCTCAGGTCTCTCTCTCTCTCTCTCTCTCTCTCTCTCTTTCTGAGAGTTTGCTTTGCTTCACAGCTCATGAATTTGCTTCCATGACCAGAGAATCAGCTGACCAGTCCTGTCCCAGCACACAGAATTCGTCCAGGAGACCGCGGCACCACCCATCGTCATCCTCCAACCACCACGTTTCGACTGGTGAAAGCTCAGGTGAAGATATCATTATAACTTCGATGCAGACCGGCTCTCTACTCCAATCAATCTCTGTCTGCTCCAGCGTGATTCAGCAGCACGCATCGTACTTCTTTGCTCATCCGCCCGCTCGAGTTAAACTCGATGTTTCTTTGAATTTTGCCCGTCCAGGCTGCGAAGGGCGACGGGCGCACGAAACCGAAGAGCATGATTTGCTCCGACTGTGACGGAAATGGTAAGCTCGTTGCTGCTTTGTGATTGAACATCAGAGGGGATTGTACTCTGTTTCTGTCACTTTAGCTTGCTAGTTCGCCTAGTTCTGATCCGCACCACCATGCATAGTCCTATGAATAAAATCTCTAGAAAAGGGACATAATGCTTGCCTGAGTTGGGCCCGGCCGCTACTAACCATCGAGGTCCGAACCAGTAGGTGTATACTTCAATAATAAATTTAGACTCGAGTGTGTGCATAAACCAACCGCCCATTTAAGTACCGAGACTAGGATGACCACGAATCAATCCTCCCCGTAAATTTTCAATTAGACATGTTGTGCTCTATAGACAGAATTTGACGGAAGAAATGATTGGTGACTTTTTTTAAAGATAACTTACTAGTAACTTATAAAACTTCTATGATAATGACCTTTTTTCACTTGTAAAATACTAGTTTCGACTCATTTTCGACTTTTATTTTATAACTTACCAACGCTTCTAATTTAGTAACTCTTATATGAAATTCACAATATAAATTAATATGATATACCAACTTCTGTTAGACTATCTAGTTTTAAATATCAACCCCATTTGAGTTTGTTATTGTAATTCAGTGATTTTTTTATTGAGTTACCAATTATCATTTGTCTTGATTGGCAACCCTTTACATTTACAATTATTTTTAGAGATTATCAACCTAAATTACCCTTACCGGCCAACTATTTCCCCATTAAATTATCACTCAATATTTGTTTACCAACTCTTATTGAGTTTGGTAAAAAAAAAAAAAAAAAAACTTTCATTTGAATAAATTACCAACATTTATTTTAAAAAAAAAAATCATTTTTTCTTATTGTTTATAAAATTTTATTTGCATTTATTAGAAAATCCTTAAATGTATCACCATTTAAGATGGAATGGGTGGCTTGTCTTATGATTTAGTAAAAATTTACCAACATTAAGTAAAGTGACTTATCAACTTTTTTAATTGAGCTACCAACTCTATTTAAGTTTCAGAAAAAAAAAAAAACAAAACAAAACAAAAGCCACTCACATTAGTGTTACTTATTGAGTTCATTCTTTGTTTAATTATAAATTTATTTTATCTTTTACTTCCCTCTTAGTTGCGTCCTCAACTTACTAACTCTTATATGAAATTATTAATCTTAATTTAAGTTATTCATCAACCTTTTTTACGATTTAAGTGATCAACTAATTTTGTGATACCAACCCTCATTTAAAGAAAGAGTTAGTTACAGACCTTTTTTCAGTCTTTTTTAATTTACCAACTTTTTATTGGATTACTATGGAGAATATAATTAATAATCACCAAATAAATATTGGCAGCTTCTTACAATAGATGGTAAATCCAAGATGTTGGTAGGGAAGTTAAATAAAAGTTCTGTAAACGTCTTTTTCTGTTAGATATAAAGACGGTGATAATTATAAAAATCTAAATGTAAGTAACTAACTCTCATAAGAGTTAGTAACACATTATTAATTGGTAATTTAGTGGTAGCAGAGGGTTGGGGAGTGAGAGAAACAAAAAGTGTAAGTCAATAGTAAAATTGGTGAATTAGAAAACCAAATAAATGTTGGTAAGAAACTCAACTAAGAGTTGGTAACCCAATTGGTCACTTAATCGAAAAAAGTGGGTAATTTACATTGAAAAGTTGGTAGTTTCATCAATAATCGGTAAATTTAAGGAGTTCTAAGAAAGGTAAATAAATTTAGTAAAAGATAAGCGGAATAATTTTTTGTCAAAATAAAGGAAATTGGTGATTTAAAAAAAAAATTCACTTTGGTGACGCGAAACTAAATGAAGACTAGATCTAGAAAGATTGGTAATCAATCTAATTGATATTGATGATTTCTAAAAAGAGTAGGTAAATTTAAAAGTTTATATTAAGAGGTAGATTAAAATGATAACTTAGTAGAAAAGTTAGCAAGTTTAAGAAAAAAACAAATAAATGTTAGTTAACAACTCAAATGAGAGTTTATAACCAGCAATTACTTATCAATTTAGTCGGACATTTGCAAGGTACACAAATCATGGTTAATTAGTTCAAGTGATAGTTGATAAATATATTAGGAAAGTGGCACATACTGGGGGTGGCAACTGTTTATTAAAAGCACACGTCTCTGTTTAAGTGACAACATGATGTTGATACGGCATAACTACCGGAGAAGCTGGGGTTGTCAGTAAGAAAAGTCAGTAGAGGTGGGTCAATGATATGACAATTTTTTTGCTGTTAGATATAAGAGAAGTCGATATTAAAAAAAAAAAAATCCAAATAAACATTACTAACTAACTCATATTTGAGTTGATAATACAAAATTAATTGGTAATTTAACCGAAGAAAAATTAATACTCACTCTAATTGAGGACGATAATTTTTAAAAGAGTTAGGTCAATCTCAAAAGTTAGCAAGCATGTCAAATTAAAGTGGTAATTCAGTTGATGGTAAATTAAATAAATAAATAAATATATAATAAGTAATTCATATGAAAGTTGATATACCAAGATGTTGGTAAAATGGTGAATAAAAGTTTATAATCTATAAGAAAAGTTTTTTTTTTAATAAAAAAGATAAAAGAGAAGTTGCTCCATTAAGAAAATCATATAAAATTAGCAACTACAATTAAAGTTAGTAACGTGTTAGTAACTTAATCAGATTAGAGTTGGTAACTATTCTAATTAAGGTCGGTAATTCTAAAAAGAATTAGTAAATGCAAGGGGTGGCTAAATAGAAAAGATTATAAAAAATCTAAATAGATGTTGATAAGTGACTCAAATGAGATTTGGTAAATCAAGTTAGTAATCTAATCGGAGAAAAACTGATAAATTATATAAATAAAAGTTGGTAAATTCATGTGATAGTTGATACAATTTATATTGTATGAGAAATAAGGAAAAGTTGGTAACGGTAATGAAAGTTCATGAATTACGAAAACCAAACAAACCTTGGCGAGTAACTAAGATGAGAGATGGTAGACCAATGTTAGTTAATAATTTGAAAGAAAAAAAGTTGACTGGATAACTGTAAATTGAAGTAGGTAAATATAAGGAATTGATAAGAAAAAATAAATAGAAGTCAATAAAAGATGAGATAAGTAGATAATTCGTAAATTTTTTTAAAAAGTAACTTCACTAAAGTGTGAATAAGTTACTAAGATGCATCGTCCCTTACTGGAATATAAGGTGATAGGTCGCCTTTTATATATATACCGACGATAGAAGATGCTTGTTTGTTGATTGACCATCGATTTTTGAAAATCGTAGATAGGATTATAGAGTGGGCTATGGAGGTAAAACCCTCTTGATCTCAGTTTGAACATGCTTACATTCGGAATTGCCTCCCCATGGAACCCAATTGAAGAAAAAGGCATAAAAAATATGCCTTGGTCTTCTTTAAGCTACTGCCAAAACAGAGACTTCCTAAGAAACAAGATCAATTGTAACAGCCCTCTTCGCATCTTTCATTTCGGTCATCTTAGTTGACTGTCAGCAGAACGAAAACGCGAAGTTCCATCAATCGGGGACGGATCGGCTTTTGAAATCTCCATTGGAATTCTTACACACATTACGCATGCCGATTGCCTCATCGAAAACTTGCTGTCTGATCTGAAAATGGTTTCGTTCCGTGCGTTGTCTCAATACGCAGGTGCGGTCATGTGTTCTCAATGTAAAGGCAGCGGTGTGAACTCGGAGGATGTCTTCAATGGACAGTTCAAAGCCGGCGACTCCTGTTGGCTCTGCGGGTAAGCTCGACTTCCCCCGAAACGAACATCGGTCGGGTGCGATACTGAAAATCTCTGGCCGCAGAAACCTCTTCCTGAATTTTCAAGAACGTGGACTTCGAAACGTGCCGGTCCTTTTGGCATGCCCTGTTCTTCTAGTTGTGATCGTAAGCTTTGCACTTGATCTTTGCCTGTGCAGAGGCAGGAAGCATATGCTGTGCGGAAACTGTAACGGGGCGGGATTCGTCGGCGGTTTCATGAGCACTTATGACGAGTAGACAAATCGAGTCGAGGCCGCATCTGATGAATGATGCTACATCCGCAAAGCTCCGTCTGGCTCGAAACCGAAAGCTGATTCAAGGCGTTACGAGGGTGGATCTTTCCTGGCAATGCATGGCTTACTCATTTTCGTTTTTTCGGGTGCAAATGTGTAGATTTAGCTGTTTTCCTTTTACTAGTTAAGTTCTAAAATGACATATGAAATGCATTCCAAAGGAAGCACACCGATACCTGCAATCGATAGCCTTTTTACCACACATAGCAAGCACACTAGATATCGAATCTAGTAATGACCGAGAGAGAGAGAGGGATTGTGTTTTATTTTAGGGTTATTAGGAGAAGTAATATATAGAGACAACCTTATATTTATAAAGATAAATGGGTATCCTAGTATCGTGGTTCATCAAGTTTTATTTTCAGAGTACATGACCTGCCGCAAACTCCATATATGTTTTGAATTCTAGGATTTTCTACTGAATATGACCATGAATAGGTTGGACTACTCACGTTCTGTTGCTATCCCAAGTAATAATGATAGGATCGACACTTGATAAAATCTGTCTAAACTTTTGTAGTCGCGATAGCACCTACCTAATGAGAGGCATAACTCTTTTTGTACGTGGGTATATATGCACATTGTAACCATGGTTTTCCACTCACAGAAAACTCAACACACCCCTCTTACATTATCTATTTCTCTCGATCAATCTCGCTTTTGGCTCGTTCTCTTCAATCAGCAACGACGAAGGCACAGTTCGGAGGTAATTATCGATTTTTGACCCTTCTCCATTTTTTTTTTTTTTTTTAAAGCCAAAACGTTGTGACTTGTGAATAAGCCTTGTGTCCGTTATGTTCAATCTGTAGTTTGGTGATAAATCTAACTCCGTTTTGTAAATTTAGGGTTTCGTTTTTGGGTGGGTATCTCTTTTAAATAATCCTATAAAAGATGGAATATTTACAGAAATAGAGGCCATTCTTTCAACCTAAATTAAAGCAAGAAGTAGTCGACAAAGCAAAGAATAGAATCGGTGTGAGGGTTCCAAAACATTGGAACCAACTATACCAGAATACTACGACAATAACCGAGTTCAAATAGTAATTAGAAAACTGAATATTAGAGCTGACAAAAAAAAAGGGAGTGAAGGATCTGTTGTTTATTGAAGCATTGAATTTTGTATTTAGGTTTTGGGTGAGCCTTACATTGTTACTTCTAGTTTTAGGTTTTTAAAATGGATAATAATAAAAATAATTCCTAAATTTTGACTCAATAAAGGGAGTGGAGGATATTAGAATTGCCAAAAATAAACAGAGTGGATGATTAGTTGTTTATTGTACGATTGAATTTTGTATTTAGGTTTTGGGTGCGCCTTGTGTTGTTACTTTTAATTTAAGGTTTTCGAAAGGCATAATATGACACAAAATAAGCCACCAATGCCATAATTATCCAAAAAGCTGTCTTAACATCCATTTGGTGAAGCTCTAAGTCAAAATAAGCCACCAATGACATAATTATCCAAAAAGAGTCTTTAGTGGACACTAAGGAAAAGACTTTAGTATAATCAATGTATTCACTCTGTGTGTACCCTTTTGCGACTAACCTTGCCTTGAATCTCTCTATGTTGCCTTTATTGTCTTTCTGGGTTTTGAATACCCATTTGCAGCCGATCGATTTATGCCCATCAGGTAAATCAACAAGTTTCCATACTTGATTAGTTGACATGGAAATCATCTCGTCCTTCATCGCTCCTAACCATTTATCTGCCTTATCACCATTAAGTGCTGCTTTTTTGAATGTCGTCGGATTAACTATATTTTCAATGTTAAAATCAGCTTCTCCAAGATAGACATGATAATCATTTAGAGGTGTTGGTTTTCTTTGTCACTGTGATCTTCGCACAAGGATTTTTGGAGCCGCATCATTCATCTAGGGAATTTCATTTGTGGTAGGAGGATCTACCAACATATTTCCAATATCAGCATCTTGCTGAATTTCTACTCTGCATGGCCCCCGCATAGAATCATCATGCAAGATGGGCAATGGAATAGAGATTGTTTTATTTGATTCTTACCTTTCGAAAGATTGAGAAGAACTCTTTTCAGCAACATCTAATTCTAGGAATTTGGCAGTTTGAGATTCAACGATTCTAGTGCCGCAAGTAGAACAATAGAACCTATACCCTTTTGAAAGATCAAGATATCCAATAAAGTAACATCTAGTAGTCCTGGATTCGGTCTTCTTCTAAGAAGGATCGTAAATTTTCACCTCTGCAGGACAACCCCAAACTCCAAAATGATTTAAGCTTGGTTTCCTCCCTGTCCACAATTCAAAAAGTGTTTTTAACATTGATTTACTAGGTACATGATTCGATATATAAGTTGATGTTTTAATTGCATCACCCCATAAATATTCAGGCAAGTTAGAATTGTCAATCATACTTTGTTGCGTCTCCATGAGTGTGCGATTGCGCCATTTAGCTACAACATTCTGTTCAAGACTCTCAGGCATTGAGCGACAATACCACAGTTTTGCAAATATTTTGCAAACGGTCCCTTTTGCTGTCCAGTCTCAGTATATCGCCTATAATACTCACCACCATGATTAGACCTAATAATCTTGATAATTTTTCCCAATTGTTTCTCAACTTCAATACGGAACACTTTGAACATTTCAAGAGCATCGGTCTTCTCTTAATTAGATAAACATAACAATAATGGGAGAAATCCCAACGGTTATCTTTAGGAGATTTTTGTACGACTCCCTCATACCCTTTCAAAATGTGTCTTTCCATCATAACTTCTCAAGATGAAACGGTGCATTCTAATTGCACCTCATCATGGACGTATTAATAAAGTACTACAAACCTTTACCATTTTAGGGACATAAAAGAATTTGTCGCGATAAGTCAAAACGCAATAGCAAAAGTTACCACTTCACACTACTGATGACGGTGGGTTCAACAGTAATGAGGGAGACTATATGATGCCATACATTTCATCCATATGCAGTGAAAATATATAACTCGATAAATTAAGTGAGTTTACATGAAAAAATCATCAAAGTTTTAGATAATACGTTTCAAATTGAATGGTGTAAAAATGGTATTGACCACAAGACTTTTCTTATGCACACCACATATTGTATCAAGACTTCACATCATACATGCAAATTATCACAAGTGTAAGAGTTTTTCTGATATGACTACATTCATTGAGATTAAAATTTACCACTCTATGGGGTTGATATAATAAGGAAAGATATAAATATTCTTAATTAGTATAATATGAGGCTAATTTACACGAGCTAAGTAAAACTTGGCCAATGATGAGTGGATTTGTGATTAAAAACTCGTACTCAATTCTCTTCTAACCCCGATATACAAATAACATTGCAAAAATAAAAAATAAAAACATTTACTAAATGGCGAGGGAGAGTTTCATTAAGCCAACAATATAAAGGGCAACTGAGAGAAGGACTTGAGTTTCGAATTATTGCTCTGTTGCATAAAAAATGATGTATTCCAGACCAGATGCACAAGCTTCCTTTTACACCATCATTGTATTCTAGGTTCTACTTATGAAAATCTTGGGGTGTCATTTTTGGGACTTACAGTAGTAAGTACTTTTGACTCACATATGTCAATTTGACATATTGACAAAGCCTTGTTTTTTTATTAAAACATCAGAAAACATATCATCAACTTGTATGAACTGAATTTCAAATTCTCCTGATAAATTGCAGAAGAAGAAATTTTTGAGTTCTCCACAATAAAAACAAAAAAACATAAGTAAATAAATAGATAAATAAAAGTGGAAGACATCTGTTAAATCATCATCAACCAGTGGAGACGCATCCCTACAAGTGGACACCGCAACTTGCTTATGAGCTTGGTAACTAACTACCTAAGCAACCCACAGGAGGTGTGGTCAAAGTAGTTGATCCATGGGCATTCTCACACGAGGCAGTGATCGTCTCTCCAGGCTTCGATGATGTTATTTGGACGTTGTCCAATGTGATATTCCAGCAACCTTCGTTCGAACAGCTGAGTGTGATGGCTTGGTCTGAAGCACTGCTCCCTTGAAAGCCGGTGAAACTCACGTCGCTCACCACCACGTTGGATGCCTGCATCGACATCCCTCCTTCATTGACACATCTCATGCCAGAAAATCAATAGAGGAACTTTAATCCTGATGATACCGATACATTAAAAGACATCTAGTTTACGGTTAACAGGTCGTGGAAGCTTTTGCTCAAAAGGTTCTCCTGGCTCGGTAAATAACGCTCCACAAACTTTCTATATTGTTAGTTATTTAGCTTGCAATGTTACAGCAAGGTGCTCGAAATTTACTTGCGAGATTACCTCATTCAGTTGAGCACCTCCGGGATTATAATGTTGGTCGATGATGATTGGGTTACTGACTGCGTCGAGCTTGATTTGATCGAAAAAAATATTCTTGGCATATCCGGAACCTCCCTGTATGTATGTAAAGTAGAGGAGATAGGTTAGCGGGAGCAAAAAGAAAAGAGTAAGAGATCTATGTGATTGTGTTTTTTTGTTCATTGGGAGTATCATCATTCTTTTTTAAGCTATACAGCCCATGGTCACCTGCCAAGTCTTGATCCTCGCTCCATTCATAGTTCCACTGAAGGTGCAATCCTGCACGCGTACCTGCTCGACTGTGTCGTAAGCTCCATTCTTTCCTAAGCTTCCGATACTAGACATATATAAAGACAAAACACATCAAAATTTTAAATGTATATATCCTAACTATTAGTTTGGATCATATAAGGCACATCTCGACCACGCCGATGACACGACGGCTAACCTTATACCATGGCCAGGTCCGCATGAAACTCTGGTGATACTAATGTTGCTGGAGCCACCATTTATAGCGACGCAATCATCCCCTATATTACATAGCATTGTGCGATAGATCATCAACATGTACAAAGAAACTTCACCGCAATGTAATTAGAGCTTATTTACCTGTTCGAATGTCAAGGTTGTGAATGTAAAGGTTATTGGTGTGAGAAATGTCGATTCCATCCGTGTTGGGGCTAGTTTCGGGTGCGGTTATATAGAGATTGGAGATGAGACCATTATCACAATTAGTGATGGAGATGTGGTTCCTTGGACTGTTAACGTGATGCAGTCCACTTAGGACCAGATTGACGCAATTAGAAAAGGCCAATGCCTGTGAACACAATTCTCTAGTCATTGAAATTGGAAGACTCGATCATAAAATATGGGCTAATAAGAAGATCTCGAATTGGTTCAAGGCGTTGGGAATCGGCTTCTTACAGTTGGTCGATCCTCGCAGCCATCCGGTCCCTACAAGATGAAGATCCATAATTTTTGCTCAGATTGCAAAAAGATGTGATGGTGAAAAGTAATATGGAACTCATCTATAACGTGATGATGTGTGTCGACTGACCTTTGCTCCATCCCACCAAAGTGAACCCTGGCCATCGACTTCTCCTGATCCTTTGACATTGAGATTGGCCACGTCTAGGAAATTCAACCATCCACCCGAAGAGCAGTCTTTCCAACCACTTAGTGAACTAGGAGCAACTAAAGTCCCATCAATCTGTCCTCCAAGAAGGGAGAGTGATGTACATTATTCTATGTTTTGGAGCAAGGACGTGGTGGCAATGATAAAAACAATTATTAATAATTGATTACTTAAACTTAGAAATGTATAGATTCAGTCCGATGTGATTTAGTGTTTAAAATTTTTTATGAGGGATTAAGTTCTTTTGTGCTAAAAAGGTTGAGAAGTAAGCTCTTTTCAATGTATCCAATCAAGATTTATTGTATGATACAAATATAGTCATTCGAGAAAATTGATGGAGAACCTTGCTCTTTTAATTGTTGTTATTAATTTTGACTATGACATTGTCGGCCTCAAATGAGTTTTGCCGAACAAGTTCCTAATTATTTTGACATGAAATTCAGTCAACAAAACATTAGCTAAAAATATTAATCCTCCAGAATCTTTGTCTTGCCTGAACGTTAACGCTTGAAGAGTTGCATGGGCCATTGAAAGCGACAGGAGATAGTCTGAACTTCTTCCAACCAGGAACAGCTAAAGTTGGTGTGCCATTTTCTCCGCTGTCTCCACATGTGTCTTCCCAAGCTTTCACAAAGGCCTAAAAGAACAAAGGAAATCATCGCATGAACACGAACAAATCAACTCAAACGACAAAAAAGAAAAGAGAGAGAGAGAGAGAGAGAGAGAGAGAGAGAGATAACATACAGGCTTTTTTCAATAGGAGAGAATAAAAAAGAGAGAAATTAAGGGAAAAAGAATGTACCTGGGCATCGTCATCGTCTCCACTCCCGGTCGCGCCATAGTTTATCACATTGTATGTGGGTGATGCTGCAACGATTCCGTAGCTTGAAAAAGTTGACGAAGCAGCGAAGAGGACCAAGTATATTGCAGCCACAAATCCCTGCACGACCAAAACAGCCTTTGAAGTCGAGTCGAGGAGCTGACCACTTCATAGAAAACTGGCATTTTTCAAAGGGTAAGAGGGGGAGTCGCGAGTTGACCTAGATATCGGCATTTCATGCTCAGTTATTCACTAATTAAGAAGCGAAAAAAGATGGAGATGTAAAAATCAATGAAAATACTGGATTAAAAACACTTAAGGCGTCTTCTCTCTTTGTAATGAATTTTCTCTATCGAAGAAATTGTAGTTGTAGAGACTATCCTTTCGAGAAAAGGTATAGGAAAGAAAGAGCAATTTTTATTTTTATTTATTTATTTCTCTTTGTAATGAATCCACGCGGTTCATGAATTTTTATGTGTTGGTTATGAAGTATTAACATAAGATAAAAACGATAGACATAGCAAATGAAAATCGAAGACCATCATAATAACAAGACCAATTGAGAAAATGAAATCGAGCCCTACAAAGATTTAGAAGGGAAAATTAGTCAAAAGTTGCGTAAAAAACCAACAGAAAATCCCAACTCAAAGGTAAAAAAATAAATAAATAAATAACACTCACCATTTTGCAGATTAAGATGATAAAGGACCTTCTTGGCCAACAAACAAGACCGGAACAGATTAAATGCGAGATGGAGAGATATCGGGTGTTGTCCTTAACATCTTCATAGGGTTTTATTTATAGATGGAATCGTGGAATTATTCAGGCACCTTGAATCCCAGCATTTATTATTACACCTATTCTTTTCCTTAATTCCTCTCCGACTCAGGCACCAAAAGAGGAAAATTCATTTGCACGCCGCAAATTGCAAAAATTATCAATAAAAAAGTTAAGTTTATCATACTATACCAATTCTGTCTTAATCTTTTGATAATTTGCTGATTTAGGCATAGCCGAGAATCCTCATCTTTAGTGACTGAATGTTTTTATATTTTTATATTTTATTTTATATTTATTTTTTCATTATTGCTGGCGAGGGAACAAACATAAAACAAAAATAAAAATATATATACAAAATTCGAAATTTAAAAAAAAAAAAAATAAAAATAAAAATTTCATGCCAACGCCAACCGTGCTACACAGGAGATGGATATTTTTCTAACATCATTCTAAGCATGGCACTGGAGGTACAGTGAAGGCAGTTGATCCATGGGCATTCTTGCATAAACCAATGAGGGCTTTTCCAGAAGATAATTTTATGGAGATGTGGTTCAGCAAAATGTTACTCCACGATGCACAATAAAATGCATCGCCGGCTTTATAGCTGAAGTCCCTCGAAACCCTCTGAGTTCGAGACAGCATCATGTGTTAATCATGTCTTTGAGTGATTTTTCTTTTTTTTTTTTTGAATTATTGACACTGACAGACTATGCATGATCAAGGTAAGCATCTCATGTCTTATAGAAGGGGATAAGGTGAGTCGCTGTAAAATTGATTTATGATGATAGGGTTTGTGGCTTGCACAAGTGTGATCTGCTCCAAAAAATTACGTTCTTGACAATAGCCGAAACTGCCCTATAGAAGAGTAGAGAAAATCATCAGGAAACGATGAGAAGTGCAATCCCTTTCAAAATATCAAGAATCCAGTATCGTATCGTGATGAACTATTTACTTGCCAAATCTTGATTTTCAGCTCCGTTACCGTTCTGGTAAAAGTACAATTCTGCACCAGCTCTCTTAAGCTACCAACAACATAAGCGCATTGCAAGAGGCGGATTGAGTTAGGGCTTGATAGTAAAACCAGCGATCATAAGTGATACAGCAAGGATTGTAGCTTATACCACGGCCCACATCAAATGAAACACCTGTAATATTGATGGAGAAAGTTCAACTATTTATGGCAATACAATTATCCCCTTGCACGTTATTGTAACGCATGTAAAAAGATTGATCAATCATGAATACACAAAGAAAATAGAACAGGGAATAAAATTCGGAAAATCCTATGAGAACATGATGCGATATCATGGATTGTTACGTAATAATTCTTTTCCTTAATTCCTCTCCAACTCGGGCACCAAAAGGGGAGAATTCATTTGCACGCCGCAAATTGGGAAAATTATCAATAAAAAAAGTTAAGTTCATTATACTATGCCAATTCAGTCTTAATCTTTTGATAATTTGTTGATTTAGGCATAGCCGGGAATCCTTATCCTAGTTGACTGAATTTTTTTATATTTTTTTATTTTCTTTTATATTTATTTTCTCATTATCGCTAGCGAGGGAACAAATAGAAAACAAAAATAAAAAATATATACAAAATTCGGAATTTAAAAAAATAAAAATAAAAAATAAAATGTTCACGTCAACGCCAACCGTGCTACATAGGAGATGAGTATTTTTCTAACATCATTCTAAGCATGGCACTGGAGGTACAATAAAGGGAGCTGATCCATGGGCATTCTTGCATAAACTAGTGAGCGCTTTTCCAGAAGATGATTTTATGGAGATGTGGTTCCGCAAAATGTTATTGCACGATGCACAATAAAATGCAATCGCTGGCTTTGTAGCTGAAGTCCCTCGAAACCCTCTGAGTTCGAGACAGCATCATGTGTTAATCATGTCTTTGAGTGAATTTTTTTTTTTTTTTTTAATTCTTAACACTGATAGACTATGCATGATCAAGGTAAGCATCTCATGTCTTATAGAAGGGGATAGGGTGAGTCGCTGTAAAATTGATTTATGATGATGGGGTTTGCGGCTTGCACAAGTGTGATCTGCTCCAAAAATTACGTTCTTGACAATAGCCGGAACTGCCCTATAGAAGAGTAGAGAAAATCATCAGGAAACGATGAGAAGTGCAACCCCTTTCAAAATATCAAGAATCCAGTATCGTATTTTGATGAACTACTTACTTGCCAAATCTTGATCCTCAGCTCCGTTACCATTATGGTAAATGTACAATTCTGCACCAGCTCTCTTAAGCTACCAACAACATAAGCACATTGCAAGAGGCAAATCAAGTTAGGGCTTGATAGTAAAACCAGCGATCATAAGTGATGCAGTAAGGATTGTAGCTTACCTTATACCATGGCCCGCACCACATGAAACACCGGTAATATTGATAGAGAAAGTTCAACTATTATGGCAATACAATCATCCCCTTACACGCCATTGTAGCGCACGTAAAAAGATTGATCAATCACGCATACACAAAGAAAATAGAAAAGGGAATAAAATTCGGAAAATCCTATGAGAACATGATGCGATAATTTCGCAATTAGCCAATTGAGTACCTATTCCAATGTCAAGATCATGGATTGTTACGTGGTTTGAAGAAGACAAGTCAATTTCGTCTGTATTAGGGCTGTCCCCTTTTTTTTATAATTTATGGAAAAACAACCTTGCATTTCATTAAGTATGGGCTTTATTACATGATAAAGGGGCTTCATAACAAATAAGCTCCCAAAGAGGGGAGTGGGATTAGAACACTAGTTTTTTGGAAGGGCTTGTCTTAACAATCCAATTTGCAAACTTATTATTTTTTTTAGGTCAATCGGCTAGCTTTAGATGTGGATATTGTGTCAGAAGTGTCTTGCCGTCAGTGATGAGCACGGGGACAGAGTCGCTCGTGAGGGATTCTAATACTCTCAGATTGTCTGACTCACGAGTAGAGTTCAATTCAAATTTTGTTGAGAAGTAATTGAGGGAATGAAGACATGCAATGGTTTCGGCTTGAAGCGCTTAAAAAGCCTTCACTCTCCATGTGAACCAATCTATCAATCTCCCCCCAAAGTTGCGGCAAATGCAAGCTATGGAGCCTTTGGATGATACTTCATGGAAAGATCGGTCGATGTTTAGCTTTAGTATTCCTTTGCTCGGTGGTGTCCATCTCTTGGGTGAGTAACTTGATTCCTTTCTTCCCTTTGATTCCACTATTAATGCTGGATTGAGATGTGACTATATCAATGTTGGAGAGCATTGCCCCGTAACAAAAGTCTATAGCAATGTTACCCTTTGGAATGTTAATATTGCGCAATTGACTCATCATTAGAAATTGCTTGACGAAAGAAAATGAATTTGGCTATCATGAGAACATGTGTGAGTAAATCATCAGTCAAAGAGTTTGTTACCGCCAGTCGATAGCAACCTCAAGAAGCCTACAAAATTAAATATAATTTGTTTCTCAAGGAACGGAAATTTCACAGATATATGAGATGAAAAGTTTCATTAGTGTGTGATTTAAGTGAATTATTTTTTTTTCCTTAGTGATTTATATAACTTGCAATAAATAGAAAGCAAAAAAAAAAAAGTCACCTTGGCTTCACTCCACCAAAGTAAACCTTGGCCGTCGATTCCTCCGGAGCCTGTATTGTGTATTGATGAGATTGGACATATTAAGTGTTGGAAAAAATATTAATACATGAAAATAATAGTAATTATTGGAATTACATTGATCCCTCAAACTCACAGTGCAATGAAAATCTTCATTTAGATAAGAAGAAGAAAACTTACTTCCACTTATGTGATTATTGCGGTCCGTATCTACATGGCAAATATCTGACTCAGGCTTATTTTCCATCTTGAACAGCCATCAACAA
This sequence comes from Eucalyptus erythrocorys, assembly GCA_014182555.1. Lineage (NCBI taxonomy): Eukaryota > Viridiplantae > Streptophyta > Magnoliopsida > Myrtales > Myrtaceae > Eucalyptus > Eucalyptus erythrocorys. The sequence continues at coordinate 37,690,028 of CM024599.1, read as the reverse complement.
CATTTCTACTTCCTTTTCTTCAACAAAATTTGAACTCCCTGCATTTTCTTTATTATTAGGCAGCCTCGTATAACATTCAGATGCATAATGACCAAATTTATGACATCTAAAGCACTCTACCTTGGATTTGTTAGGATCTCATCCTCTGCCTTTGCCTTGAAATTGGTCATTATTGGCTTTAAAATTCCTGCTAACATCTCTATTTCCTCAATCTCGCCTTCCCCTACCTTTACCTATACCCCTTCCTTTGAAATTGTTGGAATGAGTATTGGTAGAAACCTTCAACGCTTGCTTCTCTACTATTGAACTTTTGTTCATCTTCTATTTATGGACCAATAAGGAGCTTTGTAATTCATCAAGAGAGTGCACATCTATGTCTTTTGACTCTTCAATTAAGTAGACAACATAATTAAACTTTGGTATCAAGAAACGTAAAAATCTTCTCCACAATGATGACATCGTCTATTTTCTCGCCATAGAATCGCATCGTGTTGCTAATCTCCATTATTCTATCACAATAGCTGGTAATAGATTCTCCATCCTTCATTACTAGTGTCTCAAAATCTCTTCTCAAGGCTTGAAGCTGTGCACACAAAAACCAAACAAACCTTGGTGAGTAATTGAGATGAGAGACGATAGGAACGTTAGTTAATAAGTTGAAAATAAAAAAGTTGTTTGGATAACTTCAAATTGAATTAAATATAAGGAATTGATAAGAAAAAATAAGTAGACGTCAATAAAAGATGAGATATGTAGATAATTCGTAAATTTTCTCGAAAAGTAATTTCACTAAAGTGTGAATAAGTTACTAAGATGTATCGGCTATTACTAGAATATTAGATGATAGGTCTCACACACACACACACACATATATATAATAACAACAGAAGATGTTTGTGTGTTAATTGACCATCGATTTTTGAAAATCATAGATAGGATTATAGAGTGCGCTATGGAGGTAAAACCTTCTTGATCTCAGTTTGAACATGCTTACATTCGGAATTGTCTCCCCATGGAACCCAATTGAAGAAAAAGGCATAAAAAATATGCCTTAGTCTTCTTTAAGCTACTGCCAAAACAGAGACTTCCTAAGAAACAAGATCAATTGTAACAGCCCTCTTCGCATCTTTCATTTCGGTCATCTTCGTTGACTGTCAGTAGAACGAAAACGCGAAGTTCCATCAATCGGGGACGGATCGGCTTTTGAAATCTCCATTGGAATTCTTACACACATTACGCGTGCCGATTGCCTCATCGAAAACTTGCTGTCTGATCTGAAAATGGTTTCGTTCCGTGCGTTGTCTCAATACGCAGGTGCGGTCATGTGTTCTCAATGTAAAGGCAGCGGTGTGAACTCGGAGGATATCTTCAATGGACAGTTCAAAGCCGGCGACTCCTGTTGGCTCTGCGGGTAAGCTCGACTTCCCCCGAAACGAACATCGGTCGCGGGCACAACTGAAAAACTCGGGCTGCAGAAACCTTTTCCCGAATTGTCAAGAGCGCGGACTTCTAATCGTGCTGGTCCTTGTGGCATGCTTTGTTCTTGTAGGTGTGATCTTAAGCTTTGCAAATGATCTTTGTATGTGCAGAGGCAGGAAGCATATGTTGTGCGGAAACTGTAACGGGGCGGGATTCGTCGGCGGTTTCATGAGCACTTATGACGAGTAGACAAATCGAGTCGAGGCCGCATCTGATGAATGATGCTACATCCGCAAGCTCCGTCTGGCTCGCAACCGAAAGCTGATTCAAGGTGCTACGAGGATGGTTCTTTCCTGGCAATGTGTGGCTTACTCATTTCCGTTTTTTCGGGTGCAAATGTGTAGATTTAGCTGTTTTCCTTTTACTAGTTAAGTTCTAAAATGACATATGAAATGCATTCCAAACGAAGCACACCGATGCCTGCAATCGATAGCTTTTTACCACATATAGAAGCACACTAGATATCGAATCTAGTAATGATCGAGAGAGAGAGGGATTGTGTTTTATTTTAGGGTTATCAGGAGAAGTAATATATGGAGACAACCTTATATTTATAAAGATAAATGGGTATCCTAGTATCATGGTTCGTCAAGTTTTATTTTCAGAGTACATGACCTGCCGCAAACTCCATATATGTTTTGAATTCTACGATTTTCTACTATTTGCTAGAAAACTTTTATAGTCGCGACAGCACCTACCTAATGAGAGGCGTAACTCTTTTTGTATGTGGGAATATATACACATTGTAACCATGGTTTTCCACTCACAGAAAACTCAACACGCCCCTCTTACATCATCTATTTCTCCCGATCAATCTCGCTTTTGGCTCGTTCTCTCCAATCAGCAACGACGAAAGCACGGTTGGGAGGTAATTATCGATTTTTGACCCTTCTCCATTTTTTTTATTATAAAGCCAAAACGTTGTGACTTGTGAATAAGCCTTGTGTCCGTTATGTTCAATCTGTAGTTGGGTGATAAATCTTACTCCGTTTTGTAAATTTAAGGTTTCGTTTTTGGGTGGGCATCTCTTTTAAATAATCCTATAAAAGATGGAATATTTACAGAAATAGAGGCCATTATTTCAACCTAAATTAAAGCAAGAAGTAGTCGACAAATCATAGAATAGAAATCGGCATGAGGGTTCCAAAACATTGAACCAACTATACCAGAAAACTACGACAATAATTAAGTTCAAATAGTAATTAGAAAACTGAATATTAGAACTGACAAAAAAAAGGGAGTGAAGGATCTGTTGTTTATTGAAGCATTGAATCTTGTATTTAGGTTTTGGGTGAGCCTTACATTGTTACTTCTAGTTTTAGGTTTTTAAAATGGATAATAATAAAAATAATTCCTAAATTTTGACTCAATAAAGGGAGTGGAGGATATTAGAATTGCCAAAAATAAACAGAGTGGACGATTAGTTGTTTATTATACGATTGAATTTTGTATTTAGGTTTTGGAAGCGCCTTGTGTTGTTACTTTTAATTTTAGGTTTTCGAAAAGGCATAATGACACAAATGGTCTAAACTTTAGCCCAATATGCAATATGGTCCATTAACTTTAAATTTGCTCAACGTGGTGCCTAAAATTTAACCCAGTGTTAAGTGTTAATCATGAACTTTTAATTTATTCAATATGATTCTTTGACTTCAGTATATATTCAATATTCACATTGAATAAATTAAAAGTTCATAGACGAAACTGAACATTGAGTTAAAATTCAGGCACCGCATTGAACAAATTTAAAGTTAATAGATCACGTTGCATAAAAAGTTAAAGTTTAGGAATTATCTTTACCCTTTTTGAAAAGTCATCGTGGGATTATATTTGTCATAAACATTAGAAGACATATAAATAATAATTAAAAAAACATGCAGATGGAAGTAAGACAATTAAGAAAATAGTAAAAAATATAATACAGACTTAATAAGATAAACTAAACTAAGCGTAAAACAAATTAAAAATGATAATTAGTATATTAAAATATGGAATTTAAGTTGTCCAGAACCAACTAAAGCCAAATAAGATAAAGTCTTAAACCAAAAAAAAAAAAAAAAAAAAACAGGTAGGGTCAGCATCTACTAAGGAAAAACTAGAATTGTGATAATAATATAACAAAAAAGTAGGTTTAAAAAAATAAATTATTTAAGCACAACTACACAAAATCAAAAAAATTGTTTAGCGATCAACACAGAAACAATGTTAATTGTACATAACTTCGAATCAATGTTGATTTCACTGGCAAAATAACTTCTTTTTTTCTTAATCTAATTGTAAGGCGTAAAAGAAATTATGCTCTCCTTTCACTACTCTATACAAGGGTGAGCATAACCTGAAATCATGCATCGATCGACAGGAATCTATCCATTTCAAGATTCCAAAATATGCAGGATAGGTTCTAGGTTTTAGAAATCGAAAAACTTATTTTTACAGGTAGGTTCCAAGTTTTAGGTAAGTGAACACCTAAAACCTTCAACAATTTTTTTTATGTTTCTTTTAATCTATATCTTCGCGCGATCCTATGATATCAAATGATGAATGTATAATTTGGAATCACTCGTTTGATATTTCTTTTTATAACTAAGAGTTTTACTTTGTTAATGATGGTCATTAGAGATAATTATTTATTACAATTATTCAATTAATAATACAAACGGAACCTGGGAAAAACTTGGAACCTATGAAAAAGCAGGTTTTAGGTTCCAAAAAATAAGAAACATATTTAAGTGGGTTGATTCCAAGTTTTAGGTAGAATCAGTATGAAATCTGAAACAGTTCACTCCTAATTTCATCTATGCATTTCACCACTCCACCAAAATTTCTCTTCGCCCCTAATATACTCCAACTTGGTAATACTCATCACTCATTCTCTCAACCGCAAATTATTTCCTCTTTCTTTATCATTTCATGCTTTGACCATTCACTTGCTCTCCTGTTTTCACAAACAAGCGATGTTTGTATGCCCTTAACTAAAAATCTCAATCCAAAAAATAGAGATAAAAAGGAAAAGTTGGAAGAGAAGAAATATATGACAAAAAAGAGTGGAGAAAATTAGAGAGATTCTTCTTGTTTGGCCAGTCGAAAAGGCATTGACAACGAGTCCTTCTCAAGGAGGGTATATCAAAAGCAGTCCGCAGTCCCCGTGGAGTCCAACACGTTATCACGAGAGCTTCTCCAGGAAGTCATCAGGCAACCCCCAAAAGGAAGCTGCCGACTCAATCAAGTTACCACACATTTCTTGGGCCATTTACGAAATAGTCCTTCTACTATAGTCACTATTCAATTTTGGTCCTTGTACTTTTATCTCGCGACTGATTTGGTCCTTAAGCCCATTCCATATTCTTTCCAAATGTCCATGGAAAATGCTGACTTAGGATAAAAAAAGGGACATGGTATAAGCAAGTAAAAAGTCAAGTAGAAAATTACAAGACCGGTCCCAATATCATGCTTGTGTTCAATTTGGATCCCTAAAACTAATCTTCAGCCTTGATTTCAGGACGTTTTTTTTTTTCTCATCCAAATGCAAACAAAATGGTGTTGACTAAGTGCTGAAGATTAACATTTGGCTGCGAAATTTGAATTGATTCTTCCTAAATGATCACCGCATGAGCATTACTTTCAAGGGATTAACCCATGTGGGCCGGGCGGAAGCATCATGACTCTAGCCTAATACATGTTTGTTTTGCCATAGATCGACAATGGTCAGGACAAATGTGCTAGCGGCCAATATAAGTAGGGTTATTAAATACCTATAGGAAAGTCTCACAAGAACTGCATGTGTAAGCTCCCTTGCTTCTGGTTCATACACAATAAAATCGTTTGGATTTGCTTAGGTCCACCACAAAACATCAATCACAGTGTAAGGATCATTCTTTTGATTTTCTCGTTAAACTTTCTTCTTATATCTCCAATGCTTAGTGAGCATCAACATCGACATTTTGTCAGAAATACGTAATTTGTCATAAAATTGCGATTAGAGATCAATTTAGGGACTAATGTTCTCACAAGAGAGAGCAGCGGGACCAAATTGAATAGTGGCAATAGTGCACGGATCATTTCTGTAATTTCCCCTCCATCCTTTTCGGGTTCCTCTCTCTCTCTCTTCTCTCGTTTCAAGCGTGGCTATTTAAACACTCTCCTTTCAAGTTTCCCTCTCACGGAACTCTCTCTCTCTCTTTCTCTCTCTCACTCATCATCCACAGAGACGCGATTCCCCAGGTAAAATTTGCCATAATTAGCTCTCATTTCTGCAAACTGATCTCTTTGCTCGGAAGCCGATTCGAGGGAAAATGCGAAAAACAACTCTTCGAGTTTAGCTTGACAGCAATGACTTTAAATATGGTGCCATTAGAAGTTCTGGGTCTTGGCTCACTTGTCGGTTCAGATCGTTTGTCTTCGTCTTTAGGAACATCGTGCGATTCTATTGTTTTCTGAATGTGGGTCGTGGTCCCTTCAGTTATTTAGCAGCTTGTGCTGTACCATGCTCCAATCTCAAACGGAGCCTTTTTGTGTGATAGCTGTGACCAGCTTAGGTGGTGAACCATAGGTAGGTAAACTACAATGCTATGGATGTTTTGGGCTGAAGGGTTAAGGGCAGCTAAAGACATGCCTCCATTTCGTTTTGATTCTCGTTGAAAAGTTGATGTATAAATAGCGCTGCTTTGGTTTTGTTGATGTCTGAAAGATAAGGAGCCATGGAATGTGTAAGCGTTGATCAGGGAAAAAAGGGAAATAACTTGGCAAGTACGTTTGGGTTAGAAAATAAAATTTCTCATTATCATTTACTTGCTGCCACTGGTCTGGCTGATTTGGTCTTTAACGTGGTATGACCATGTATAGATATGGAATTGAGCGGAGAATTTCTTGTGGCTTGGGAGAGTCAGGCTCTGTCTCTCTCTGTTGCAGAGAGTAATTAACCATCAATACGACAATGGGGATATCTTATACTACTACCTTGCTTACATCCTCTTTTTTCCCATTTTTGTGCTTCACTTTTACTACTGAAAGCTTCTGCTCCTTTTGACTTTGTTCCATTCCGTGAACCTGTCTTTTCTGCTCGAGATAGTAGCTGGAAACATAGTTATGATCCTTCATCCCTCGCTGGAATGCTGTTTGGTGCTGTTTTTTTTTTTTTTTTTTGTCGGTCCTATTCTATGCCTACTCTAACGCTCACTCTCAAACTTTTGCTCTGCCTCCTTATAGGACGTGGGAGTCGAAACCCACTCCTGAAACTAAATCGTCCCCACCCCAACTCTCTGAAAAGGTGGGGATTCAAAAACCCCCACCTCCCCCTTCCATTTGGAAGGGTGGCCACTATGGCATGTTTGGTGCTGTTTGATATGATACCCTATAGGTCTTTTGAGCAAAAAACCTCACTACACTGGATATGTTATGGGACTTACATCTAAGGATATCTCATGCATATCTTTTATTAGTTCACTGCTAAGATGTCACTGTTTTAATATTTTTCCTATTATCTCGGAGCAAGGCATGGTTTTATAGTTCTAAGTTAGAGAGATTTTTTCCAACAATAACATTGTATGAGAAAGCATTTTGATTGGGATTTGGATACCTTGGCAGGGATCATAAAGCTACATCCATAGTTATATACAAGACCAGTGTGTCTGGAAGAAAAATGGAGACAAAAAGAGCTAGGAAAGACATAGTGATGGCCCAAATTAGTGTCAGTGGATTTGATCAAAATGTGACAGCAAAGGAGCTGGTGAAATATTTGGAAAATACAGTTGGACCTATCAGGAGGTGTAGATTGAAAACTTCCTGGACGCCTCCAGATTCTTATCCGGATTTTGAGGTGACAAGGTTTGACACCATCCAGATAGTGGATGAGTATAGAAAGGTGGAGCCGCATGCTTTTGTGCACTTTGCTTTGCCTGAAACTGCAACCTCAGCTTATGAGCTTTCACTGCACAATGGGCTCTTTTTGAACAGTAAACGGTTGAAAGTCAGCCTGGGACCTGAGAATCCATTTCATGCGAATCAAAGGAGGAGGACTACCACTCCTTATAAGCTGCCTGAAGTGTGCCTAGAGATAGGAAGCTTGATTGCGCCGAAGGAATTTCTGGTAGGGTGGAGAGGACCCTCATCTGGGGTTGATTTTTTGTAGATCCTTTTGATAGTATGTGCAGGTTTTGCTTTACAAGGAAAACAGCTTTTTCTTTCAAAGACCCGTCCATCTATGCTGCGATAAATTGTGAGTTTAAGATGGAGTTCTTGGTGAGGGATATCAATGAGATCAGTCAGTACAGAGAGATGTCATTTATTGTTATATTCTTGCAGCTGGCTTCAGCTCCTCGTGTGTATTATAGAACTGCTGATGATGACATGGAAATACCAGTTTTACTTGAACTGTTGGATGATCAAGATCCTTGGATTCGAACTACAGATTTCACAGTTAGTGGGGCTATCGGTCGGTGTAATACCTACAGAGTGTCAGTTCCGCCACTCCATGGACTGAAGTTGAAGAAGGCCATGGATTACCTTAGGGGACAAAGGGTGCAGGAATGCTCCCCTAGACGGTTCCTGAAGATCCAGGATAAGCCTAATTTTGGGAGGCCTATTTTTTATGCCTTCTTCTCTATTCATCAGGAGGGGATACCTTTCGATGTCATGTTCCTGTTGAATGCTGTCATCCACAAGAACGTGTTCAACCAACACCAGCTATCAGAGAGTTTCTATGGGCTACTGAAAAGTCAACCAAAGGAGGTGAACATTGCAGCACTAGAGCACATTTGCTCTTTCCAACACCCAGTCTTAGATGCATACAAGAGGCTGAAACTTGTTCAAGAATGGCTGCTGAAGCATCCCATACTTGTTAAAAACCAGAAAGAGTTGAACGACATTGTTGAAATAAGGAGGCTCGTTGTAACTCCAACTAAAGCGCATTGTCTTCCACCTGAATTGGAGCTATCCAACAGGGTGCTCCGGCAATATAAGGATGTTGCTGACAGGTTCTTGAGGGTGACCTTTATGGATGAAGGCCTGGAGACAATGAACGCTAATGTCCTCAACTATTATGTTGCACCCATCTTAAAGGATATCAAGTCGGTCTCCTATTCCCAGAAGACCAAAATTTTTAAAAGGGTGAGGATGATAATGACAGATGGGTTTTATCTTTGCGGCCAGAAATACTCATTTCTGGCTTTCTCATCAAACCAAATAAGAGACCGGTCCGCTTGGTTTTTCGCTGAGGACAAAGAAATTAATGTGAAAAAGATCAGGGCGTGGATGGGAAAGTTCAATAACAGGAATGTTGCAAAATGTACTGCTTGGATGGGACAGTGCTTCTCATCCACATATGTGACTGTGGAAGTTCCGCGAAAGGAAGTACATCATGATTTTCCAGATATTGAGAGGAATCGCTATTGTTTCTCTGATGGAATTGGCATGATAACACCTGATCTTGCCAGGGAAGTAGCAGAGAAGCTGAAACTGGAACTCAACACACCTGCTGCATATCAGATTCGTTATGCCGGTTACAAGGGCGTGGTAGCCTGCTGGCCTAGCAAAGGTGATGGGATTCGACTTTCTTTGAGGCCTAGTATGAACAAATTCCAGTCGAACCACACTACCCTGGAAATATGTTCCTGGACCAGGTTTCAGCCTGGCTTTTTAAATAGGCAGATTGTGACATTGCTTTCAGCGTTGAAGGTTCCAGATGAGGTATTCTGGGACATGCAGGAAAAAATGGTTTACAAATTAAACCAGATGCTTATTGACTCAGAAGTTGCATTTGATGTCCTTACATCCTCCTGTGCCGAGCAGGGAAATGTTGCTGCCATGATGTTGAGCGCTGGTTTTAGGCCCCAGTCAGAACCTCATTTAAGAGGCATGCTCATGTGCATACGAGCGGCACAGCTGTGGGACCTTAGGGAAAAGGCTAGAATATTCGTTCCCTCTGGGAGGTGGCTGATGGGCTGTTTGGATGAGCAAGGAGTTCTTGAACAAGGTCAGTGCTTTATTCAAGTGTCTAGTCCAGCCCTGGAGAACTGCTTCATAAAACATGGCTCCAGATTTTCTGAGGCTAAAAAGAACCGACAAGTGATCAAAGGGTACGTTGTAGTAGCCAAAAATCCATGTCTACACCCTGGCGATATAAGGATTCTGGAAGCAGTTGATGCTCCAGATTTACACCATTTGTATGATTGTCTTGTTTTTCCTCAGAAGGGGGAAAGGCCTCACACAAATGAAGCTTCAGGAAGTGACCTCGATGGGGACCTGTACTTCGTCACGTGGGAAGAAAATCTCATTCCACCGAGTAAGAAGAGCTGGACTCCCATGCAGTATCATCCTGGAGAAGAAAAAAGGCTGTCCCGTGATGTTACCCAGAAGGTAATTGTCATTTAGATGTGGTATTTGACAAGCATTTAGAGTTGGTAAGATAGGAACAACTTAAGTATAGGAATTATGGGCCTTGGCATTTGATTTATACTCCTGCCGGTGACAGTTATTTTGATTATGCTTAAATGACTCTCATAATGAATCTTGTGCATTTAGTTTTATTTTATTTTCTAACAATTAGTGGAATATTGGATCTTAAGGGGCTTATTGCAGTATCCTTCTTTAGAATAGATAGAATAAAGCACAAGTCTGTGTGCATGAACATTTTTTCAGTTACTGAGGTCATTTTCTTTTTGCCACCTTTTCTGACCAAGTTTGATAGCGCCTGATAATATTTTTCCCTTTCTGGTTCATTTTCAGAAGGTGCTTGTAATTTGGAAGTTTCCATTGGTTTGATCTGAGGAGTAGCAAAAGCGTCTTTAAAACTAATCTCCCATAAAAAATTTTCCGGATGCTGTAAACTTACTAGGACATGCACTCAGGATAGTTAAAGAGCATTAGCATTTTGTGCCACTAGGCAATCAGATATGTAGCGAGGGATGTTTTAAATTCTTTATTAGCACTTGATAGGCCTGATCTCCAATTTTGCTGCTGAATGACCCTCACTTTCTATGTGGCTCAATTCCACAGGATATCATAGACTTCTTTGTTAAGCACATTGTGAGTGAGAGCCTGGGGACAATCTGCAGTGTACACATGGTTCATGCTGACCGTAGCGAACATGGGGCCCTGGACGAGAACTGCATTCTATTGGCCGAGTTGGCTGCCACTGCTGCTAATTTTCCAAAGACTGGAAAGCTTGTCACTATGCCTCGACATCTGAAACCAAAACAGTACCCAGACTTTATTGGGAAAGAGGAATTCCAAACCTACAAATCAACTAAAATCTTGGGCAGACTCTACCGCCAGATTCAAGATGCTTTTGATGAAGATTTGAATTCCTCCTAACCGAATTGCATCCCGAAGGATATTCCCTATGATAAAAGTATTGAGGTCCCGGGTGCTCCGAATTTCATTTACGAAGCATGGGACCATAAGTGCTCCTATGATGGGCAGCTGAGCAGGCTCCTGGGTCAGTACAACGTGAACAATGAAGTAGAGATAGTGACTGGTCATTGTTAGGAAATAATAATAAGGTAAAATAGTCAATAGCTTGTCTTAGGGTTACTCATATATATATATATATATATTGTAATCCTTGATTGATTAAGTTAATACAATACCTAGAATACTCTCTCTCTCAACATGGTATCAGAGCCTAGGGCTTAACCCTAGACGACGGAGTAGTGACTCGCCACCACCGTCGACTCGCCGGAATAGTTGGTTGTCGCCGCCGCTCACCGTCAAACGCCCCCCGCCACTCGAGCGTAATCCTTTCTCTCGCTTCTTTGCGCGGCTTGCGCGCTGCTCGCGCGTCTCGTGCACTGCTCGCGCGACTCGCGCGCTGCTCACGTGGCTTGATGGCTTGAACCAGCGGACTTTTTCGAATGGCTTAGCCATTGAGCGTGGATTCGACGCCAATGATGAATTTCGACTCGAGGCAAAAGTCATGAGCGAATCAGGAGAGGAAATTTGACTTGCTGACCCCGGAATCGCCGATCAGTAGCCACATCAAGTAATTCACTTTCTTTTTGTTTCTCTTTTTTTCGGAAATCAATGCCCTACGTGTGGCTCAGGAGGTTGACTTTGAAGCTGCCGCTGGAAATTGTTTTCTCTAGCGTGGTTGTTCCATTGATGATTCTGTTTTTTGTTTCTTGGGATTGAGGCGGATATGGTAGGAGGTTCTTATTTGGCAGTGGAGTTGAAAAGCGATGGTGTCATGGGGATTCCTATTTTGCCACTTTGTTGATCGGTGTGGATTGATTTTACGTTGTTGATCGGTGTGGATTGATTTTACGTGAATTCCTGTCAAGAAATTAAAAAAAAAAAAAAAAAAAAAAAAAAAAAAAAAAAAACCTGGTTTAGGAATGCAATGGTTGACTACTCTGTCCGGTTATCTTTGAAGTGCTGATGGGTATGACTTTATGGCCTCTCCTAGAAGTATATTTCTGTTTGTTATTCTGATTCAGTGAAGTATATTTCTGCTTGTCATTCTGTGGCTAATTGCATTATTGGAGTTTAGTGGAGTTAATAATGATGGTTTCTACATCATCTACTGGTTTGACGCATTTCCAATTGACATCTGTCAAGTTGGATGGCACTAACTATACATCATGGTCTAAAGCTGTACAAGTTTATCTTACTGCAACTAGACAGCATGATTATCTTACATCTACACTTCCCTCGGATAAGAGTAAAGTAGATGATTGGATTGCCGGAGATGCAATGATCCGTACACTGTTATGGAATAGTATGGATCCAAAGATTAGCCCTCACTTCATTCAATGTAATTCAGCTCAGGAAGTTTGGGATAAATGTGCTTTACTTTATTCTGGCCAAAATAATATGACAAGAGTGTGTGACACATGGGAGGCCCTGTTTGATCTTCAGCGTGGAGATCAGTCTCTATCTGAATATTATGCTCGTTTCACTACACTTTGCCGACAGCTAGATGCTTATCTTCCAACTTCCAATGATCCGAATGTATTAGTCAAACACCAGGAGGATCTTCGAGTGATACTATTTCTTAAAGCACTAGGGCCTGAATATTCCTCCCTTCGTCAGCAGATTACATCCGAAAGCTCCCTTCCTACAGTTGATGAAGTTTTCTCTTGAGCCTTACGCTCGACAACTATTGATAAGATTTCCACTACTACTTTAGAGACAAGTGCCATGATTTCTCATGGCTCTAGTGGACATGGAGCTTGTGGTCGTGGTTATCGAGGTCATGGACGTGGGTTTATTCAGAGTGGAAGTCGTGGTGGTCGTGATAGAATTATTGGTAGCCGTGGCTCTCGATATTGTAACCATTGTCGGAGGGCTGGACATACTGAAGCTTACTGCTACACGCTTCATCCAGAGCTTCGACCCACGGTAGCTGCATTTGCTGAAGTGGAAGATTTTTCCTCCCCAGTTAAATCAGATCCTACTAATGTGCAGCATATAAAAGATTCGGTTACATTGACACATGCAGAATATGAGGCTTGGATTCGCTCCCAATAGGTGACAGGAACTTCAGCTCCCACTGCAACTCTAGTACATAACTCAAAAGGTAGTTCATCCTGTTTACTTTCTACAGTGTCAGACTCCTGGGTTATAGATTCTGGAGCTACTCATCATATAGCTGGTAACTCTAAATTGTTGTCTTCGTTACATTCCACGCCTCTTGGGATGTCCAACTCTGTTACATTAACTGATGGTTCAATTTCCCAAGTTACTAGCACTGAAAATGCCCATTTGAGTTCCTCCCTTTCTTTATCATCCGTCCTTCATCTCAAATCTCCATATAATTTGATTTCTGTTAGTTCATTAACTAAAGAGCTAAATTGTTCCATAACCTTTTTTGCTTCTCATTGCGTTTTTCAGGATCTGAGGACTGGACAGATGATTGGTGGGGGACATGAATCAAATGGCCTATACTATCTCGACAAGAAGGTGATAGCTACAGCAGCTGTGAAGCACACATCCACTGATGTCTATCGGATGCATTGTCGTGCTGGTCATCCACCGCCAAACATTCTTCGACAATTGTTTCCAGAGTCTGAGTCTGTGAGTACTTTTGAGTGTGAAGCTTGTCAGTTTGGAAAACACCATTGAGTCTCTTTTCCTTCTCGCTTTCAGAGTCGTGTGTCTAGTTCCTTTGAGTTGGTTCATTCAGATATATGGGATCCGTGCCATGTCTCTGATACATCTGGTTTCCAGTACTTTGTTACATTTGTGGATGATTTTTCCCGAATGACTTGGTTGTTCCTAATAAAAGATCGTACTGAGATTTTTCATTGCTTTCGTCAATTCTATTTTGAGGTGCTGAATCAATATAATACTTCTGTGAAAACTCTACGGTCTAATAATGCCAAAGAGTATCTTGCCGTTGCCTCTGGTTTTCAACCTTTTCTTGATTCACATGGCATTATTCATCAAACTTCCTGTTCATATACACCACAACAAAATGGTGTAGCTGAACGTAAAAATCGTCATCTTCTTGATGTTGCTTGTTGTCTTATGTTTCACATGCATCTTCCGAAAATATTTTGGGGCCATGCTGTTCTTACAGCCTGCTTCTTAATTAATCGGCTTCCAACTTCTGTTCTTCAGGGGGAGACACCTTTCTCTATTTTACATCCAAATCATCCTCCATTTACATTACCCCTACGTGTCTTTGGATGTGTTTGTTTCGTTCATTCTTTGACTCCAGGTCTTGATAAGTTGGCTCCTCGTGCTGATAAATGTGTCTTTATTGGGTACTCTCGAACTCAGAAGGCCTATAAATGTTACAATCCTACTAGTCGTCGATTGTTTGTATCAGCAGATGTGACATTTTTTTAGGACCAGCCATACTATAGTACTCAAACAATCTCTACAATGTCTCTTGTCACTGACAAGTGTGTCTTACCAATAACTCCACCAATCTCACTTCCTCCAGTATCGTCTACAAGATTTCAGTTTGCTAATCAAACTTACCATAGACGAGGAACAGCTCCCATTACAGAGGTACGGCCATCACCTGATTCATCTGATCCCTCATCGGTTGCTATGCCATCCCCTGATCCGGATCCTGATCAACCCATTACTACTCGAAAAGGTACACGATCTTGTGTTGGGCGTCCTGTGGATCGTTATACACTTTATTCTGGTTTGTCTGATTGTCTTTATACTCGTCATCCTATTAGCAACTTTCTATCTTATGATCGTTTATCTCCTACCTTCTCTGCTTTTGTGTCATCCTTGTCCTCTATTTCTGTGCCTCGCAATGTTCCTGAAGCTCTTGCTCATCCTAGTTGGAGACAAGCCATGGAGCATGAAATGAAAACACTCATTGAGAATCGCACTTGGAAGCTTACTACCCTTCCTGTGGGAAAGCAACCTGTTGGTTGTCGTTGGGTTTTCACAGTTAAGGTCCACCCTGATGGCACCGTAGATCGATTGAAGGCACGGTTGGTCGCTAAAGGGTATACTCAAACATATGGTGTTGATTATGATGACACTTTTTCTCCTGTAGCAAAAATTCCATCCGTTCGTGTCTTTATTTCTCTCGCAGCGCATTTTGGATGGTTTCTTCATCAATTGGACATCAAAAATGCATTTCTACATGGTGATTTGGCTGAAGAGGTGTATATGGAGCAACCACCTGGATTTGTTGCTCAGGGGGAGAATCTAGTATGTCATCTACATAAGGCATTGTATGGACTCAAGCAATCTCCCCGTGCTTGGTTTGGTAAGTTTAGTGATGTTGTTATCAACTTTGGATTAAAGCGTTGTCAAGTAGACCATTCAGTCTTCAGTTATGTCTCCTCGGCTGGTTCTATTGTTCTGGTAGTATATGTGGATGATATTATCATTAGTGGCAGTGATTCAGATGGTATTCAACGACTCAAACAATTTCTGCATACACAGTTTAGTACTAAGGACATGGGACGTTTGCGGTATTTTCTAGGTATTGAGGTTGCCTATTCACATACAGGTATAAATTTAACTCAGAGAAAATATGTTCTTGACATCCTTGATGAGGTTGGACTTGTTGGAGCAAAACCGGTTGATACTCCAATGGAACCCAATGTGAAACTTGATGCAGAAGATGGAGAATTATTACATGACCCAATGAAATATCGGAGAGTAGTTGGTAAGTTGAATTATCTTACCGTCACGAGACCTAATATATCTTTTGCCGTTAGTGTTGTAAGCCAATTCATGGGTTCTCCTCGGACTACTCATTGGGATGCTGTGCTTCGAATTATCAAATACTTGAAAGGAGCACCAGGTAAAGGACTAATTTTCAAAAATTATGGCCACCTGAATACCATAGGTTTTTCTGATGCAGATTGGGCTGGATGTTCTACTAGTAGAAGATCTACATCGGGTTATTATGTATTTCTTGGAGGTAATTTAGTTGCCTGGAAGAGTAAGAAACAACATGTGGTTTCTCGATCAAGTGTGGAAGCAGAATATAGAGCAATGGCACATTTGACTGGTGAATTGCTCTGGTTGAGGATGTTATTGTCAAAAATTGGGATGTCAACATCAGAACCATCGATATTATATTGTGACAATCAATCAGCTATTCATATTGCAAACAATCTTGTCTTCCATGAGCGAACCAAGCATATTGAGGTTGATTGTCACTTTATACGAGAAAAAGTTCAGAAAGGAGATATCACTCTTCAACATACAAGAACGGAGGATCAACTTGCAGATATTTTTACCAAGTCTTTACGAGGAAACAGAGTGAATTTTTTATGTAACAAGTTGGGATTGCTTGATATCTACATCCGAACTTGAGGGGGAGTGTTAGGAAATAATAATAAGGGTAAAATAGTCAATAACTTGTCTTAGGGTTACTCATATATATATTGTAATCCTTGATTGATTAAGTTAATACAATACCTAGGATACTCTCTCTCTCTCTCTCAACAGTCATGTTTGGTCCATGCCAAAGTATGCAAGCCGCAAGCAAAGGGAGCTGAAGGAGAGACTCAAGCACTCTTACGCTGCATTAAGGAAAGAATTCCGAGAGAAATTCGAAATGTTGGATTCCTATTCCGAGTTGTTGAGTGATGAAGAAAGGAATTTGCTGTATGAGCAAAAGGCATCAGCCTGGTACCAGGTTACCTACCATCCAAACTGGGTGAAAAAGTCAGTGGACTTGCATGAGCACGATTGATGGAGGTACAAGTGCCTTGAAGTTAAGCTTTGCTTGGATTGCTGCTGACTTCCTTGCTCGGATAAAGATTCGGAAGCAATATAGTAGGAACCTTGACTCAGCCAAGCCCATCAACTCTCTTTCCAAGTACATTGCAGACCGTATCTGAAAGTGGTGATTAGTTGTAAGATCCATGGTAAGGTGTTGGTCGAGAATTTCGTGGTTACAAGGCCACTCTGCCAATTGTAGTGGGTATCCATTTCATATTTCAAGTTGTTTGTTTTGTGAATTTATCGATTACAAGGATTTATGGAAATTAAGGACATTGGAACGAGCCTTTTGGAAAGCATATAGATATGGAAAATGTGCTGGGGATGGTTGAAAATGCAGTAGTCATAAGCTCTGTGAAATCAGTTGAACTCTGCTTTTGATGATTCAATCCCCAAATTTCTTGCAGATGAAGTTTGATGACATTGACATTTCTTAATTTGCTCGAAGAAGCTTGCACAACTGGCTATACCTATATTCACTTATTTTTAGATCAAAGCACGATGTTTTTAATTTGCTCGTCCTCAGCTCCGATTGTTTTTTGATCCAGCCGTCGATTCTCCGTAATCAAACATAGAATTATATTTCTAGTAAAGGAGGCCAAACATCTTAACCTCAGTTGAAATTGCAAATGCTTGCATCCTGCATTGTTTCCACAAGGAACACTATTCAAGAAAAAAGCATAAAGATATATCTTGCTCTCCGAGGCAAAAATTGTATCAGTCCATTTTTCTTTAGGTTGATCTCAAAACAGAGACATCCTAAGAAGCAAGATCGCAACAACGTTCTTTGAATTTTTAGTTTCAGTAACCTTGGTAGACTGTCAGCAGAGTAATACTATGAAGTTCCACCAATCGGAGATTTATCAGATTTTGAACTCTCCAGTAGAATTCTTGTACGCACTTCGTGTGCTGATTACCTCATTGAAAACTTGCTGTCTGATCTGAAAATGGTTTCATTTTGTTTGTTATGTGAATTCATAGAAGTCTTATGTTCTCAATGAAAAGGCAGTGGTGTGAACTTTGAGGATCTCTTCAATGGAGTTCAAAGCTGGCGAGTCTCGTTGGCTTTGCAGGGTAAGCTCGAGTTCCCTGGAAATGAACGTTGGTTGCAGGCAATGCTGGAAGTCTCGGGTTGCAGAAAGCAATTCCGGAATTTCCAAAAACGTGGACTTACGAGCGTGCCAGATCTTTTGGCCTGCTTTATTCTCGATACAAGATGACAGACCACGATTCAATCTTCCTCTTGTAGGTTTGATCGTAGGCTTATTTGTATGTGCAAAGGGAGGGAGGAGCATTTAAGACGAGTAGACTGCGAATTCCGGTGGTCGAATTGAGGGCGTACATGACGAATGACGTTGCATGCGCAAGTTCGGTCAAGTTCAAAACCAAGAAACTAATTCGAGGTTCTAAGAGGATGGATCTTTTATAGCAATAGATAGCTTCTCTTTTTTCTTTTTACGGGTGCAAATGTGTAGCTTTAGCTGTTTTCCTCTTATGAGGCTTCAATTATTAGTAGAAAGAGATTTGTTTCGTGAAACATAAATAATTTGAAAATTATGTTGGAAATTTCCTATAATATTGGCTTACATTAATTAATTGATTTTCTATTTTAAATAATCGGGTTAATGGATATTACAATATTTGTTGAACCCCAAAGTGATCTGATTAAATTGAGTATTGGCATCTATTGATAATAGGCTTAGTTGAGCAGTAAAGTGTAGGTAATTGTGTTTAATTGAAGCCCGTAATGGGAAGGGCCTAGTTGACACGCTGTTGAATAGGGTTTACTAGGTCCCCTCTCTAGCCTATAAAATGATAGGTTATACCTATCAATTGTTTTACTCCCATTGAAAGCTGCTATACTAAAATAGGTTATAGAAAGGAAGATCTGGCATTCCAATAGATCCCTGATTATCAGAGTGATCTACTTTTCTTCACTTGAAGCGATGGCTCAAACATGTACGCTTTAATTCCACTGTGTTTAGTGATATCGGTGTTTTACAATCATATATGAATCTGTTTCTTCTTGATTGATTAGTTGTTTATGTGAATATTATTCTACATGTGGTATCAGAGCTAATCATATATGATTGTATAATCTAAATTTTTATTTTTTATGGACAAATTCGAAACTTACTATTTTGAGCCGAATATTGTCGTTATCTTTCGTGTGGATTTTTTGCTCGATTGATCTTGAAACTATAGGGCTTTTGTTCTACATGTCGAGATCTTTCCAACCATATATAATTTGCATGATTTCGTTGAGAATTGAGAGAGAATTTTAAATTTGAAATTCTAGGGTTTATACATAAAAAAAGGTTCTAGAATTTTAAGTTACATTCTATTGTTACCTTCGTTTTTCTCTTCAATTCGACGGTAGCAACGGTTGGTTTGGAGATTACAGTAGCTGATTGTTTGTTCCTCTTTTGGACGAGCGATTAGGATTTCGGCCGTTTTTGCTAACTTGGTCTTAGAGAGTTGTGGGGTTAGTTGCGAATTCGATATCTTTTTCGTCGCTGGGAAAGTAATTGTTGCCTGTCCGATTTCGGGATTTTCTGGGGTTTTGTCGTTCTATCGTGGGTTTGAGATGCTTTCTTGTCCGCCTTGGTATCATCGACGATTGAATAGGGTTTTACCCACCTGATGATGTTATTCGGCCAAACGTTTCGGTTTTCGTTGCCATAAATGCCGTAGCTTGAGTAGATATTGCCTTTTGTACGAGTGCTTAAGATTGCCGGTGGGACTTTTATTTATTAATTTAAACATAAGGACCTATTAACTAAAGGTGACAAAATGAAGGGTTGTTTTCCCTGTCTGAAATAATTGGTTATAGTGCTTGTTTAGAGTGTTCTTCATTCTGTTTTAGTTGAGGTCAAGTACGCAACTTGGGTGCCATTCTTTTTTCTTGTAAAGATTGTAGTTCCTGCCTAGGTGTCTTTGTTTGGTATTTGGTGCACGAGTAATTTAAACTTAAATATGAAATATGCTTACTGAAGTGCAAGATGCACCTATCCTTTCTTTTGTTGGGTTAATTCAGTGATTTCAATTAAAACCGTTTTTCTGACCCCTCATTTAAAAAAAAATGGCAAATATTGTTGTTTGATAAATGCAATATGATCTTGAGAAACACGTGTTGTAAAGTGTTTCATATTATTTGATGAATTTTGGACATAAATTTTTTGAGTTCCCTATTGATAAAAATTAGTATATACAATTACTCGCCCAAAGGGAGTTATTGTGTATATTAATTTGGAAAATAGCATGAAGTTTAATTTCCATATTTAAAAGATGGGATGTATAATTGAAGAATATTTATCTACCCAAAGGGGATAAATGTTTTAAAAATTATATGTAATTCCCATCTATATTGATATATTAGAGATGAATGATGGGGATGTGTGACTCAAAAGGTTTATCTACCTAAAGGGGATAAATTTTTTTTTTTTTTTTTTAGAGTTATGTGTAATTCCCCTCTATGTTGAGATAATAGATATGTATAATTTAAGGGATTTGTCTGCCCAAAGGGGATTAATCCTTGAAGATTATAAGTAATTATCATTTATCGTCTCTATATATTGATATTATGAAAATGTATAATTTAAATGATTTGTCTGCCCAAAGGGGATGGATCTTTGACAATTATATGTAATTCTCCTTATTGTTGTTTTATAAACTTCATGCTGTGGAAAATAATGGTGCATTATACACTCTACCCAAAGGAGAGTTTATAATGTACTAATTATTTTTGTTGAAATATTTATTGCCCATAATTGATCTTATTACATTATGTGTGACAAACAATTACTTTTGCTATAAATAACAACAATGAAATATTATATTGTTAATGATTTTGTCAAAAAGGGAGACATTGTGATTAAGAATATTATAACTGAGTCCATGTTTGCTAATCCTCTAACAAAAAGTTTACGATCCATTTTGTTTAAAGAATATGTAAATAATATGGGTGTCTTAGATTCTTTTGATTTCTTTTGTTAGTGGGAGTTATATAATTTTTATTTCTGGAGATTATAGTTATATGTAGACTGATAATACTTTTATGATGTTTATTAAAGTATTTATTTTCAATGATTGTTATTATTGATTATATTGTTATCCTTTCTCTTGTTGATTGAGAAATGGAAATATTAAACAGTATCTTTAAACAAATTTTGGTTTAAAGATGACTGAATGTCATTGATTATGAGATCTCATGTTGGATTGTGACACAGTTGTGCAATTTCATGTTGTTTAGAAATTGCATTAATGTAATTTCATGTTGTTGAGAAATTACATTGAGGACCGATAAGAAATAGTGAATATTTTGATCACATTTTGGTACTATTTCTTACTACACTACTTGGCCCATGATCCTTGAAAATATAATGCTTATTATATGTGATTGTGGAAGATCATGTGTTGTGATATTTTCTTAATGCATTGATCTCCATAGTCCTATACTGAGATTATATAGGATTGGATTGGTTTTGAGATGCCATTATTGGAATATTATTTTTTAAAGTTGTGGCCACATAAAACAAAATTTTCAGTTATTAACCCGATAGTGTCGTTTTCAATATAAAATCTTTTTCAAAATAAAATAAGTTAATTAATGTAGCCCAAGTGGGAGAATGTTGGAAATTTCCTATAATATGGGCTTACATTAATTAATTGATTTCCTATTTTAAATAATCGGATTAATGGATATTCCAATATTTATTGAATCCTACAGTGATCTGATTAAATTGGGTATTGGCATCTATTGATAATAGGCCTAGTTGAGCAGCAAAGTGTAGACAATTGTGTTTAACTGAAGCCCGTAATGGGAAGGGCCCAGTTGACACGCTGTTGAATAGGGTTTGCTAGGTCTCTTCTCTAGCCTATAAAAAGATAAGTTAGACCTATCAGTTGCTTTACTCTCATTGAAAACTGTTATACTGAAATAGGTCATAGAGAGGAAGATCTAATATTCCAATAGATCCCTGATTATCAGAATGATCTACTTTTCTTCACTTGAAGCGATGGCTCAAACAAGTACGCTTTAATTCCGCTGTGTTTAGTGATATCGGTGTTTTACAATCATATATGGATCTATTTCTTCTTGATTGATTAGTTGTTTATGTGAATATTATTCTAAAAATTATTCTTTTCAAATGATTGATTGTATTGCTTGAAATAATTAATCAATGAAAATAAAATGTTCATTACCAATAATAATTTATGTTTAAACATTTTTGTACGAATTTGATGAAAATATTTTTCAATTCATTTATTTCTTGTGAGATAAATGACTCCCAAATCTAAAATTCTAGTCAAGTTTTAAGATGATATTCGCATCGCAATTGCATAAAAACTTGACATTTATTATATAGGTCAATAAACGAATTTATCCTAAATTATTTTTTTGACAATCAAAAATTATAAATCGATACATCTGTGACAAATTTACCCTCTGTTAATCTTCATTAAATTTTACCATTGAATTACTGAGTTGAATAATATGTGATAGTTGATTAATGTACAAATTTAGAATTTTACCATCAATTTGTCACAGGTATACTAATTTGTGATTTTTCATTGCAATAATATAATTTAATGGAAAATAACATAGGGTAAATTAGTTACAAATATAGATTTGAGATTTTTGGTTTGTCATAAATAACTAGGCTCGAGCTATTTTCACCCATTTATTGGCTTCTAACGTCCTCTTTTATTTTGAATTGACAACATTATTCCATTACAGGTCTCATTCTTAATTTAAAATTATTTCTGACACCCTCTTTTATCTTGAATTGATAACATTATCCCTTACTGGTCTCATTCTTGATTTAAAATTATTTCTGACACCCTCTTTGAATTGACAACATTATCCCTTGCAAATCCTACTATCGATTTAGGGTTAATACTCTAAAAAACCCCAAATTGGTACACTTGTCATAAATTAACCCCAATTGACCATAAAAATCCTAAATTGGTATATTTATGACAAATTTACCCAAAACTAATTCATTCGACCGAAAAAACCCTAAACTGATAAATTTGCAACAAATATATCCTCCGCTAAATTGGATTAATACCACAAAATAATCACAAAAATTGTAAACTGTGACAAACGGAGCGTAAAATCCCAAATTGGTATATTAGTCAACTGTCACGTGTCATTTAACTTAATAATTTGACAGTAAAATTTAACAAAAACTAACAAAGAGTAAATTTATCACAAGTATACCATTTTGGGGTAAATTTGTCAAAGATATACTAGTTCTGAGTTTTTGGTGGTCAAAAAAAAATAGTTTGGGGTAAATTTATCACATGTATACCAATTTAGGATTTTTTAGAGTATTAACCTTTAAATTTATTTATTACCTTTTTCCTTCTTCCTTTTTTTCAATTTCACTTTAAAAAAAAATATATATATCCACATCCCTTCCAAATAATTCTTTTCACCCTAATTGCTTCTTCCGGAATCCGCACCCATTACATTTCAACATTTGTTTATGCTTGTCTTGTTTTAAATTTATTCTCCATTATTATAATTTAAGCAAGTACTAATCATATATCAAAGTAAAAAAAATGTTAATTTTATCCACAAATTGTTTACTTTATTTCCTTAGAATATTATTATGATTGTGATTTTTTCAACTTCAAATTTTAGTACAAAATTACATTAATTTACTCAAAAATTGAATATTGTAGTTCATGTATGTATTATACACAATTTACTCAAATGTTATCCTCTCACTTGTGCTTAGGTTTTTTAAAATAATATTTTCCCAGTAAAAAAAAAATACAAATATCAACAAAATAACTATTTTTTTATCAAAAACACAATGATCAGTTAATTATCTACCAAATAAAATATTTTTCAGAGAAGAAGTAAATAAATTTTGTTTCAAATGAGAAAGAAAATAAGAAACCAGAAAAGTTAAAAAGGGGGGGGGGTAAGGCAAACATTATTCTTAAATCAAGAGTAGGCCTCATATTTAACCTTAATAATTATTGTTTGTCAAGAGCATGGTAATTTTGTATCTAGTAAAATTGAAGCAAAAGAAAAAAAGAAGAAAAAATGTAAGAAATATTTTTAAATTAATAGTAGAACCTGTAAGGGATAGTGTAGTCATTTTAATAATTAATCAATGAAAAATGTTTTCATTACCGACAATAATTTATGTTTAAATATTTTCATAAATTCGGTGAAAATATATATTTTTTAATTTATTCATTTTTATAATCAACACAAATGATCATTTGCTGCGAGATAAATGGAGCCTCAATCTCAATCTTATAAAGTTTTAAGATGATATCCGAAATGCAATCTAAATGGAGCAAACAAAAACCTGCCATTTATTATATCTTCTCTTCATATAACATTTACTCTGGATATCGAATCTAATTGAGGATTGAAAGAGAGGGATTTGGGTTTTTACTTTGGTGTTATTGGGCGAAATTATTTATCCTAGTATTGTGGTTACTCAAGCTCTATTTTCCGACCACGCGCCACAACAAATTTCAAATACATTCAAAATTTTAAGATTTCCTACTAAATGAGGCCATGGATAAAGGCGGATAATTTGATCTATCCTGTTCTAGTTGAATGGCGGGACCTAAGCCGGATAAAATTAATTTAAATTTTTATTGCCGCGATAGCACCAACCTAATGAAAACATGTAACCTTTTTTCGGATGTGGGTATATATATATATACAAGTTTTCCATTCATTATTCCCTCACCCAACACTCAACACACCCTTACACATTATCTCATTCTCGATCTCGCTCTAGGCTCTTTCTCTTCGGTCAGCAACGCCCAAAGCACGGCTTGGAGGTAATTATCCATCTCTGATCCTTCTCCATTTTATTTTTTTAGCGCCCAAGACATTTTGAATGAGCCTTGCGTCCGTTATCTTTGATGTGTAGTTTGGTGCTAAAAATCTAGTTTTGTTCTGAACATTTTAGGACATTGCTTTTTTTTTTTTTTTTTTTTTTTTTTTGGGGGGGGGACATGTCTTTTCCTTTATAATTTGAAAAGGATGAAATTCCTACAAAAATAGAGACCCTATTTCAGCCTAAATCAAAGCAAGAGTTGGCCTTCAACTTAAAGTCATAAATTAAATTCGGTATGAGCAACTATAACCTAAAACTACAACACTAACCAAGTTAAAGTAGTAATTAGAAAATTAATTATCAGAACTGGAAAAACATATATATATATAAAAAGAGAGTGGAGGATTTTTTTTTTTTTTTTTGAACACAGGATCTGTTTTTTATTGTATGGTTAGATCTTGTGTTTAGGTCTTCGGCCTGCCTCGTATTTTTAAATTTAACCTTTTGTTTGATCTTTTAAATTCAAAATCATACTCTTGCGCCTTTTTTTCAACGAAAAATGAGAAACGGTGCGAGGAATTTTAAATTTTTGAGTTAATACCCTAAAAAATCTCAAACCGATATACTTGTGACAAATTTCTCTCAAATTAATTTTTTGACCATCAAAAATTTCAAACCAGTACATCTTTGATAAATTTACCCTAAACCAGTATACTTATGACAAATTTACTCTCTGTTACTTTTTTTTAAGTTTTACTGTCAAAATTACTAAATTGGGTAATATATGACAGTGGACTAGTGTACTAATTTGAAATTTTACTATATATTTATCACAATTGTATAATTTTTGTGGTTTTTTGGTGTTATTAATTCAATTTAATAGAGGGTATGACAAACTAGTTTGGAGTTTGTGATGGTTGAACAAATTAGTTTGGACTAAATTTTTCACAAGTGCATCGATTTATGATTTTTTGTGGTCACTTTGAGTAAATTTGTCACAAAATACCAATTTGGGATTCTTCATGGTTAAAAAATTAGTTTATGATAAATTTATTACATGTGTACTAGTTTAGGGTTTTTAAGGATATTTACTTTGAATTTTTCACAAGAAGATTTTAAATAAGTCTGGATTTGGTCAAACGAAGTGCCTTGTAAACACGGGAAGTCAACGGATTTTTCACGGATGGAATGATAGCAAAACAGAAAAAGTCATTCGGAGACTGTTACTTCTAATTTTAGGTTTTCGAAAAGTTATCAATTTCATACGTCAAAACAATAGATTTGTCATAAACGTAAGAAGAAATGCAATAAAGAACATGCAGATGGAGATGCGGCAAACTAGGAAATAGCAAAAAACATAATACAAATTTAATTAGATGAATCATGTTAAAAATTAAAATGACAATTAGTATTTTTTTCGATTTTACTTTATTTTTACTATAATTCTCATTCTCAAACTTTTGCTCGCCTTATTTTATTATAGGGCATGAGAGTCGAAACCTATACTTAAATTTAAATCGTCTCCACCCCCACTTCTAGAGAATGTGGGAATTTGAATCCCCTACATCCTTCTTCTCATATGGAAAGAGTAGAAACCCAAGTGGTTACAATTAGTATATTAAAATATTTATACAATTAGCAATAAGAGATAGTTTTGATTAGGGAAAAATTGGAACTACAAAAATAATAGAACATAAAAGTATGTAAAAGAACACTAAAACATTCGAACCATGGCTACACAAGAATTAGAAACTATTTAGCAATCAACATTGAAGTCGATGTTAACTACATCGACATTTGAAATCAATGTTAAATGTCGATTACAAAATAATAGATCTTTTCGTTAGTTATTCCGTCTATGCATTTCACCGCTCCATCAAAAATTCTCACCGCCCCTACTATACTCCAGCTCGATAGTTTCGAGGATTATT
Source organism: Eucalyptus erythrocorys (assembly GCA_014182555.1). Taxonomy (NCBI): domain Eukaryota; kingdom Viridiplantae; phylum Streptophyta; class Magnoliopsida; order Myrtales; family Myrtaceae; genus Eucalyptus; species Eucalyptus erythrocorys. The sequence continues at coordinate 37,663,651 of CM024599.1, read as the reverse complement.
TCATGTTTGGACCATCTACTTGAGCTCTTTTTTTTTTTTTTTTTTTGCCACACTCATGGTATCAGTACCTCCTTATATGAGGGAAGCAATAAAGTAATGAAAACCCCAATCCAAAGGGAAAGATGAAGCAGGAAAAGTTGGAAGGGACTCTGTGTGTGTGTGTATATATAAAAGAAAAAAGGAAAGGGAAATAAAAGAGAATCTTCTTGTTTTGGCCTTGAAAGGGTAAAGAGCAATGCAAGACAAGACCTCCTCAAGGAGGTTGTCTTGGCTCAAAAAGGAGATTATCAAACGCGTCTTCTCAAGGAAGCCTCCAAGAACTCCACGAGGAAGCTGTGGACTCCAACAAGTTACCGAACAAACATTCTCGGGCCATCTAGCTATTGTTGCTCTTTAAATTTTGATCCTTAAACTAATCTTTCGTCGCAATCCCATCCCGCATTCTGTCCAAAAGCCCATGAAAAATGCCGGCTACCACGGGAAATGAGCATGCGGCATCAATGTGGTAAATGCAAATAAAGAGTCTAGGGAAAGTAACAGAACTTATCCCTAAATTGTGTGCCTATTCAATTTTGGTCCCTGAACATTTCTTCGTTCTTGAATTCAGGACATATTTCTTTCCCATCCAAATGCAAAAGGAAAATAATTTGGACTAAGTGCTAAAGATTGACATACGGCGCCGACACGTTAGAATTTGTGCAAAAATCGAACCGATTCTTCATATATGATCACCACATGAGTATTAACTTCGAGAGCTCGACAGGAAATGTGAGAAATTGTCTGTGAAATTGTGATTAGAGATTAGTTGGGGGGCCAAATCTATCATAAGATAAAAGTAGGGTGACCAAAAATTGAATAGAAGCACCTTTTTTGGGGGGGTTCTTCTCTCTCTCTCGTTTCATTCCAGGCGCGCCTATATATTCTCTTTCCTTTCGTCTTTCCCTCTCTCAAGGCTCTCTCTCTCTCTCTCTCTCTCTCTCACACAAACACTCATCAGCTCTCTTCGAGTGTCTGCGTGGCCGACCGATCCTCCAGTGGATCGGTTCGGCCACCACGGAGACGCGATCCCCGAGGTAAGAACTGTAATTCAGCTCCTCATTTGCTGCAAATCGATCGCTTTGCTCAGTAGGCCGATTCGAAGGGGGGCACGCGCAGGGACCAGCTCTTCGAGTTCGGTCCGAAAGCAATGTCTTTTTGCATTCGGCGCTGCTTTTGCAGTTCTGGGTCGTCGTCCGATCGTCCGTTCGGGCCGTTCGTCTTCGCCTGTCGACGGACATTGTGCTGTTCTTTTTTGTGTGTGTGTGTGTGTGTTTTTTTTTTTTTTTTTTTTTGCTTTTTCCTGAATGTGGATGGTGGTCTCTTCGTTTGTTTTCGTCTTTCTGGAGCAACGGGGCCTCTTTTTCTTTTCGCGTGGTAGCTGTAACCACGGTGTATTTTTGGATGCTTCGGGTAAAGGGTTGAGGGCAGATAAGACATTCCTCAGTTTCGTTTGGCTTGTGTATATTTAGCTGCTTTTGTTTTGTGGGTGCCTGAAAGATAATTGATCCTTGAAAGATGTCAGCGTTGATCAGGAAAATAAAGGGAAGATAGCTCGGCGAGTACGCTTATTTTGGGTTAGAGAAATGAAGTTTCTCATTGCCATTTACTTGCTGCTATTGGGGTGAGTGGTTTGGTCTTTATCGTGGTGTGCTATAAATATGAAATTGAGAAGAGAAGTTTCTTGTGGCTCGGAAGAGTTGGGCTTTGTCCTTTGGTTGCTGCAGAAAGGATTTAATCATCAATAGGACACTGGGGATTTATCTTAGACAATCGCCTTACTTACATGTTCTATTTTCCCATTTCTGCGCATCGTTTTTACTAGTGAAAGCTACTGTTCTTTTTTACTTTGTTCTATTCTGTGAACTCGTCTTTTCTGCTTGATATACTAGCTGGTCAACGTAGTTACCATCATTCATGCCTCACCTGAATGTGGTTTGTTTTTATTAGATATGATACCTGATATTTCTTTTGAGCTAAGAACCTCACTACGGTAGACATGTTATGGAACTTAATCTTTTGATGTTTTGCATTTGTTCTTTATTAGTTTGCTGCAAAGACATCATTCTTTTACCTATTTTTCCTGTCAAATCGGAGCAGGGTAGGGGTTTCATTCTTGAGTTTGAGAAATTTTTTCCATCAATAACATTGTTTGAGAAAGAGATTTGGTTGGGATTTTAATACTGTTGCAGGTGATAATAGAGCAACATCCATAGTTATTTTCAAGAACGGTGTGTTTGAAGAAAAATGGAGTCTAAAGGAGCTGGGAAGGACACAGTGGTGACTCAAATTAGTGTCGGTGGATTCGATCCAAATGTGACGGCAAAAGAGCTGGTGGACTATTTGGAATATACAGTTGGCCTTATCTGGAGGTGCAGATTGAAAACTTCCTGGACGCCCCCAGAGTCTTATCCGGACTTTGAGGTGACAAGCTTTGACACCATCCAGATAGTGGATGAGTATAAAAAGGTGGAGCCGCATGCTTTTGTGCACTTTGCTTTGCCTGAAGCTGCAACTTCAGCTTATGAACTTTCACTGCATGATGGGCTCTTTTTGAACAATAAACCGTTGAAAGTCAACCTGGGACCCGAGAATCCATTTCATATGAATCAAAGGAGGAGGACTACCACTCCTTATAAGTTGCCTGATGTGTGCCTAGAGATAGGAACCTTGATTACACCGGAAGAGTTTCTGGTGGCGTGGAGAGGACCCTCATCTGGTGTTGATTTTTTTGTTGATCCTTTTGATAGTAAGTGCAGGTTCTGCTTCACCAGGAAAACAGCGTTTTCTTTCAAGGACCTGTCCTTCTATGCTGTGATAAATTGTGATTTTAAAATGGAGTTCTTGGTGAGGGATATCAATGGGATCAGACAGTACAGAGAAATGTCGTCCATTGTTGTACTCTTGCAGCTGGATTCACCTCCTCATGTGTCTTATAGAACTGCTGATGACAACGTGGAAGTCTTGGTTCCATTTGACTTGTTGGATGATGAAGATCCTTGGATTCGAACTACAGATTTCACAGCTAGTGGGGCTGTCGGTCGATGTAATACCTACAGAGTGTCGGTCCCACCACGCCACGGACTGAAGTTGAAGAAGGCCATGGATTATCTTAGGGAACAAAGAGTGCAGGAATTCTCCCCTAGACGGCCGCTCAAGATCCGGGATGAGCCTAATTTTGGGAGGCCCATGGAAGACACCTTTTTCTCTATTCATCAAGAAGGGATACATTTCGATATCATGTTCTTGCTTAATGCCATCATTCACAAGAACGTGTTCAGTCAACACCAGCTATCCGAGAGGTTTTTTGAGTTACTGAAAAGCCAACCAAAGGAGGTGAACATTGCAGCACTAAAGCACATTTGCTCTTACAAACGCCCAGTCTTCGATGCATACAAGAGGCTGAAACTTGTCCAAGAATGGCTGTTGAAGAATCCTAAACTTGTTAAAAACCAGAAAGAGTTGAACGACATTGTTGAGATAAGGAGGCTCGTTGTAACTCCAACCAAAGCACATTGTCTTCCACCTGAAGTGGAGCTATCCAACAGGGTGCTCCGGCAATATAAGGATGTTGCTGACAGGTTCTTGAGGGTGACCTTTATGGACGAAGGCCTGGAGACGATCAACGCTAATGTCCTCAACTATTACGCTGCACCCATCTTAAAGGATATCAAGTCTGCCTCCTTTTCCCAGAAGACTAAAATTTTTAAAAGGGTTAGGATGACAATGACAGATGGGTTTTATCTTTGTGGCCGGAAATACTCATTTCTGGCTTTCTCATCAAACCAACTAAGGGACCGGTCTGCTTGGTTTTTCGCTGAGGACAAAGGAATTAATGTGAAAAAGATCAGGGCATGGATGGGAAAGTTCAATAACAGGAATGTTGCAAAATGTACTGCTCGGATGGGACAGTGCTTCTCATCCACATATGCGACTGTGGAAGTTCCGCGAAAGGAAGTACATCATGATCTTCCAGATATTGAGAGGAATCGCTATTGTTTCTCTGATGGAATTGGCAAGATAACACCTGATCTTGCCAGGGAAGTAGCAGAGAAGCTGAAACTGGAACTCAACACACCTGCTGCATATCAGATTCGTTATGCCGGTTACAAGGGCGTAGTAGCCTGCTGGCCTAGCAAAGGTGATGGGATTCGACTTTCTTTGAGGCCTAGTATGAACAAATTCCAGTCGAACCACACAACCCTGGAAATATGTTCCTGGACCAGGTTTCAGCCTGGCTTTTTAAATAGGCAGATTGTGACATTGCTTTCAGCGTTGAAGGTTCCAGATGAGGTATTCTGGGACATGCAGGAAAAAATGGTTTACAAATTAAACCAGATGCTTATTGACTCAGAAGTTGCTTTTGATGTCCTTACATCCTCCTGTGCCGAGCAGGGCAACGTTGCTGCCATAATGTTGAGTGCTGGTTTTAGGCCCCAGTCAGAACCTCATTTAAGAGGCATGCTCATGTGCATACGAGCGGCACAGCTGTGGGACCTTAGGGAAAAGGCTAGAATATTCGTTCCCTCTGGGAGGTGGCTGATGGGCTGTTTGGATGAGCTAGGAGTTCTTGAACAAGGTCAGTGCTTTATTCAAGTGTCTAGTCCAGCCCTGGAGAACTGCTTCATAAAACATGGCTCCAGATTTTCTGAGGCTAAAAAGAACCGACAAGTGATCAAAGGGTACGTTGTAGTAGCCAAAAATCCATGTCTACACCCTGGCGATATAAGGATTCTGGAAGCAGTTGATGCTCCAGATTTACACCATTTGTATGATTGTCTTGTTTTTCCTCAGAAGGGGAAAGGCCTCACACAAATGAAGCTTCAGGAAGTGACCTCGATGGGGACCTGTACTTCGTCACGTGGGAAGAAAATCTCATTCCACCGAGTAAGAAGAGCTGGACTCCCATGGATTATGATCCTGCAGAAGAGCAAAAGCTGCCCCGTGATGTTACCCAGAAGGTGACTGTAATTTAGTTGTGGTATTTCACACTCATTTAGGCTTAGTGACGGTGAATTTTGTTACGCTTGAATTAACATAAATGGTGACACTTGCAATGCATCTTTTCCATTTAATTTAATTTTACTTTTTTATATGTTGGCAGAATATTGGATCTTAAGTGGCTTGTTGCAATGTCCTTCATAAGGATAGATCAAATAGAGCACAAGGCTGTGTGCATGAACATCTTCTGCTTATGTGATATATTGGTAGAATCAATGCCCACTATTCTAAAAGTTTAAGCTGTTAGATGAAAACGTTATTTATTATTTAAATACTCTAACACTTCCCTTCATGCTTAGTCTGGTCTTTTTGCCTTCTAAACATGGAAATTTGATTGGGGAGGTAAATGGGACTTGGAAAGATTTGAATTCAGGACCTCCAGTTTTGATACCATGTGAGATTTTGATAGAACCATTGTCGACTGTTCTAAAAGCTTAAGCTGTTAGATTAAGACATAATTTATTATTTAAATACTCTAACAGCTTACTGTGGTCATTTTCTTTCTACCACTTTATCTGTCCAAGTTTGTTAGTGCCTGATAGATGTTTCCCCCTTTTGGTTCATTTTCAGAAGATGCTTGTAGTTTGGAAGTTCCCGTTGGTTTAATCTAAGATGTAGCAAAAGTATTATTAAAATCCGTCTCCCAATTAATTTTCTTTGGACACTATGAACTTACTACAGCATGCATTCAGCATAGAGCATTAACATTTTGGGCCACTAGGTAGTCAGATATATCATGACAGATGTTTAAAGTTCTTTATTAGCACTTGATAGGCCTAACCTGTAAGTTTGCTGCAGAAAGACTCCCACTTTCTCATAATGTGGCTCAATTCCACAGGATATCATAGACTTCTTCGTTAAGCACATTGTGAGCGAGAGCCTGGGGACAATCTGCAATGCACACGTGGTTCATGCGGATCGTAGTGAACATGGGGCTCTGGATGAGAACTGCATTCATTTGGCTGAGTTGGCTGCCACTGCTGTTGATTTTCCCAAGACTGGAAAGCTTGTCACTATGCCTCGCCATCTGAAACCAAAACAGTACCCGGACTTCATGGGGAAAGCGGAATACCAAACTTATAAATCAACTAAAATCTTGGGTAGACTCTACCGTCAGATTAAAGATGCTTGTGATGAGGATTTGAATTCCTCTGAACTGAATTGCCTCCCTAAGGATATTCCCTATGATACCAGTCTGGAGGTTCCAGGTGCTGCGGATTTCATTTCCAAAGCTTGGGACCATAAGTGCTCCTATGATGGCCAGCTGAGCGGGCTACTGGGCCAGTACAAAGTGAACAATGAAGAAGAGTTAGTGACCGGACATGTTTGGTCCATGCCAAAGTACGCAAGCCGCAAGCAAGGGGAGCTGAAGGAGAAACTCAAGTACTCTTACGCTGCATTAAGGAAAGAATTTCGAGAGATATTCGAAAGGTTGGATTCAGATTCCGAGTCATTGAGTGATGAAGAGAGGAATTTGCTGTACGAGCAAAAGGCATCAGCTTGGTACCAGGTCACGTACCATCCAGATTGGCTGAAGAAGTCAGTGGACTTGCGGCAGGATGATGACGGAGGTACAAGCGCCTTGATGTTAAGCTTTGCTTGGATTGCCACTGACTTTCTTGCTCGGATAAAGATTCGAAACCAAAAAGGTGGCAACCTTGACTCAGCCAAGCCCATCAACTCTCTTTTTGAGTACCTTGCGGACCGTATCTAGCGATCAGCTCCTTAAGATCCATGGCTGGGTCTTTGCGAAGGATTTTCTTGGTAGCAAGTCCACTCTGCCAATTATAGTGGGTATCTATTTTATACTTTAAATTGTTTGTACTGTGTGTTTATCAATTATGAAGGATTCTGGAGATCGAGGACAACCATTTTGGAAAGTGTATAGATATGCAAACCGTTCTACCCATGGTTGAAAATGCAGTAGCCCTGAGCTCTTTGAAATCTGCTTACCTCTGATTTTAATGATTCATTCCCGGAATATCATCCAGATGAAGTTTGATGACACTGACTATCTTAATCTGCTGAATGAAAGCTTGTATAAGTGGCTATACATGTATTCACATCTTATATTTGAGAGCATGGCCCAACTCCCCTTCTTTCTCATGGGGAAAAAGCTAAAGGTGCTCTAGCTTCTTCATACAGGTCCCCTTATGTGGTCTCTAAATGCATTAGATGCCTTTAGTTTCGCTTTCAAAAAACATGAATCAATCGATTTGATCCTCTAAGTACGAAGGATTTGCTAGAGCTGAAGTTTGCTTATTTCGGTGAATGACATCCAACATATACCCACATTCTCGGTATAGCATAATTATGCTTTTCTACTTGGACATTGAAGATCAAAGACAAGTTACATGCAGCACGCATTTTTACATCATCCTTTTTCGAGATCTATCTAAGCCCCTTGCTTTTAAACATCCTTAATCACTTGATTATATATGTATGTGTATCACAAAGTACAAGGAGCCCAGAGACCAAGAACATATATATTGGTCCGGAAAATTATCCAAAAAGTCTTAAACATTTTTGCAATTTGTCAATTAAATCCATCCGGTTAATTTTTGGTTAGAAATCATTGACGTAAATGCCGATGACACGGTCGGCATTGATATTGATAATTTTTAGTAATTTTTTGGCAAAATGTCACAAATGATCCCTATACTTTTACTCAATGTGCAATTTCGTCTCTGAACTTTCAATTTACTCAATTTGATCCATGAACTATTGATAAATGTCCAATCTAGTCCCTGAACTTTTGATTGGCTCAATTTGGTTCCTGAACTGTTTATAAATGTCCAATTTAGTCATTCGTTACTATTTTTCCTTTTTCTTTTTTTTTTACTTCTTCTCTCTTCCCTCTGCTGGCTCCGACGGAGGGAAGCCGGCGTCCAGCGAGGGTCGCCCTCGCCGATGTCGAGCGAGGGGCTCCCTTGCAAATCAAGCAAGGGAGGCCCTCACTAGCATATGTGAGGGAGCCCCTCGCAGGGGTGCGCCGAAAGACCCTCACCCATTTGCGAGGGGCTCCCTCACGATTTGTGAGGGAGCCGCTCGCTCGCCGGCGAGGGCCGCCCTCGCTTGCGTCCGATGAGGATGGCCCTCGCCTGACGTCGGCAAGGGCAACCCTCACTAGACGCCGGCTTCCCTCCGCCGACTCCGACGGAGGGAAGAGAGAAGAAGCAAAAAATAAAAAAAAGGAAAAGAAAAGAAAAACAGTAACAAATGACTAGATTGGACATTTATCAATAGTTTAGGGACTAAATTGAGCCGATAGAAAATTCAAGGACTAGATCGGATATTTTATCAATAGTTCAGGGACTAAATTGAGCAAATTGAAAGTTTATGGACAAAATTGTACATTGAGTAAAAATATAGAGACCATTTGTAACATTTTTCCTAATTTTTTAATATTTCTCTTTTTGCTAATTCATTACAACGCGTCCTATATGACACGACTGGAAATCATTGACATGGGCTCTGGTTGCAAATAATGAAAAAAGGAAAAGACGGAAGGAGAAAAAGAAATATTAGAGAACAAAGAGAGGAGATATATAAAATAGGATTTTCTTATATGGCCATGACAATAGAAAGAGCTTTGAAAACAAGACCTTCTCAAGGAAGTTAGCAAGCACTCCATACTAGGGGTGAGCATATCGAACTGTCCAAATTGGGTATCGCCCGGACCAAACCAAACCAAACCGGCTAGGTACCGACCTAGTTCCTAATTCTATAAAAATGGAACCGGTAATTTTCAATCCAGTTCCCGATTTCAAAGGGGAACCGGAGACCGACTCTTTATATATATATATATATATATATATATATATATATATATATATATATATATGTTAATTTCTTAAACATAGTAGTAAAACCCTAAAATAGTACCAACTTCAATATATTTTTAAAATTTTATAATTTTTTTGCTAAGTAATCAGTTCTTGATCCCAGGACCATTTGGTCCAATCCCCGATCCCAAAAATTGGGAATAGGTCCTCATGGTCCGATTCCCAGTTTTAGGTAGGATCGGACCGAGAACCGATCATCCCTACTCCACATGAAAAATCATGGATCCGTACAAGTTATCAAATACTTCTTCTATGCATTATCGTCACTATTTAATTTTGATCTCGATAATTTATCTCATGATTGATTGGATCCTTAAATTGACCTTTAATCACAATTCATTTCATATTATGTCCAATTATGCAGGGAAAATGCTAACTATGCACCAGAGATTAGGAGTGAGTATGATTTCATGGTAGGACTGAGAACCAGAGAACAAATTGATAAGAACTTATTTGGTTCCAAGTTCTAGGGGGAGATGGTTCGATTCCTAGTTCCACTTCTATGGGAATTGCCAATTCCCATAGGAGCCAAACCAAAACTGAGATTGAGAACTAGAACCTAAAGTAAAATTCCTAATTTTTCTCCTAAACTTGAACCTAAAATGATGTTTATATTTTTATATATCGTAATTTCTTTTATATATTTAATGAGTGACTGTTTTTTACTCTCTCTCTCTCTATGTTAAATATGGATTGTCTTAACAAGGAGATTATAGACTGCCCAAAAAAAAAAAGGAGATTATAGAGTTTACTAGTTGAAACCAAATTAATTCTAACAATTATTTTAGTTTAGTCAATAGTAATTTAAAATTTAATATTATTATCAAGTGATTAACTATGATCACTATCTCTTTTGATTTGATTTCAAGCGATTAGAATTTGGAACAATATTTCATATATGATTGATGATTTAAGTTCTATAACTTAGGGTTTTTGTTGCTGTTTTGAACCTTTTATTATTTATTTTATTTTACATGTTCATCTTTTATGGATTGTTGCTATTAACAAATAAGAAACTTTTATTTGTGTTGTTACGTTTACTTTCATTTAAAAAAAAAAAAAAAAACTGTTAGATTTTGGAATCCAAGTTTCAAGTTCCAAAAAATAAAAAATAAATACCAATGGATTGGTTTTAAGTTCGAAGTGACACTTATAAGAAACCTGGAACCGATCACCACCACTGAAAATGAGCATGTGGCCCTCACGTGATGTAAGCAAATAAAAAGTCGAGGGGCAAATTGCAGAATTCGTCTCATGCCGCGCTCCTGCTCAATTTGATTCCCTGAACTGATGTTCGGTCTTCATTTAGGACAAAATTTTCCACCCTTCCAAATGCAAACAAAAATAATGCTTATAATTAGTGCAGTAACTGAAGCGATTCTTCCCAAATCATCACCATACGAGTATCACTTTCAAGAGACTTGGCACACGCGGCCTGCAGGAAGCGTTGCGGCTCTAGGCTAAATCGTTGCGAGGAACAATTGAACATCGACAGTACCACTAGGATCTTTTCTTTTTCTTTTGGGATAAGTGTAATAAAGTCCTAAAACTTATTACGAAAATACAATTGAGTCCTAAAAGTTATAAAAAGTGCAATCGAATTCTAAAATTTGTCAAATTGATTCAATTGAGTCATAAAGTTAATACCATCAAACTTACTAACGGAAAATGCGATGTGGCGCAGACGTGACATTTTAAATTATTTTTTTTATTTTCCACATGGTTTTTTTAAAATTATTTTTATTCAAAATTAGATTTAATAACAAAAAGAAAAGCTAAAATTTATTTTTAAAAACTGTTAGAGAGAGAGAGAGAGAGTGGCAATTCCTCCACTTTGCCGCCACCGGTCGCCGGCCCCTCCGGCGATGTGCGGTAGCGGAGGAGCTCCATTTTCTCTTCTTCTTCTTTTTTTTCTTTTTTGACATTTTTAAAAAATAAATTTTAGTTTTTAAATCTATTTTTTAAATTGAATAAAATATAATTTTAAAAAGCCACGTGGACAATAAAAAATTATATAAAACGTTATTTCCACGCCACGTCAGCATTTTCCATTAGTAAGTCGAACAATGTTAACTTTAGGACTTAATTGAAACAATTTGACAAGTTTTTAGAATTAATTGTACTTTTTTGTAAGTTGTAGGTTTTAATTATATTTTCGTAATAAGTTTTAGGACTTCTATTGCACTTATACATTTTCTTTTTCTTTTTTTCGATTCTCCGTAGTTTCTTTTTCATTCTAGATAGGGAAACATTGCTGCGATAATGTTGAGTGCTGGTTTTAGGCCCCAGTCGGAGCCTCATTTAAGGGGCATGTTCATGTGCGTACGAGAAGCACAACTGTGGGGCCTCAAGGGAAAGGCTAGAATATTTGCTCCCTCTGGGAGGTGGCTGATGGGCTGTTTGGATGAGCTAGGAGTTCTTGAACAAGGTTAGTGCTTTATTCAAGTGTCTAGTCCATCCATGGAGAACTGCTTCATGATATACGGCTCCAGATTTTCTGAGACTAAAAAGAACCGGCAAGTGATTAAAGGGTATGTTGTAGTGGCCAAAAATCCATGTCTACACCCTGGTGATGTAAGGATTCTGGAAGCAGTTGATGCTTCAGATTTACACCATTTGTATGATTGTCTTGTTTTCCCTCAAAATGGGGAGAGGCCTCACGCCAATGAGGCTTCAGGGAGTGACCTTGACGGGGACCTCTACCTTGTCACGGGGGAAGAAAATCTTATTCCACCAAGTAAGAAGAGCTGGACTTTCATGCAGTATGATTCTGGAGAAGAGAAAAAGCTGCCCCGTGATGTTACCCAGAAGGTAATTGTCATTTGGCTGTGTTATTCGACAAGCATTCAGACTTAGTTGAATTGGAACAACTTCAATTTAGGAACAATGTGCCTTTGCATTATACTCCAACCAGTAACAGTTAATTTTGTTATGCTTAAATTAACATAAATGGTGACTCTTGCACTGCATCTTTTGTATTTAGTTTTATTTTATTTTCTTAAAAATTCGTGGATGGTTGGATCTTAAGAGGCTTGTTGCAGATGTCCTTCATAAGGACAGATAAAATAAAGCACGAGCCTGTGTGCATGAACAGTTTTTGCTTACTGCGGTCATTTTCTTTCTGCCACCTTATCTGTCCAAGTTTGATGGTGCCTGCTAGATGTTCCCCACTGTGGTTCATTTTCAGAAGATACTTGTAATTTGGAAGTTCACATTGGTTTAATCTGACGAGTAGCAAAAGTATCTTTAAAACCTGTCTCTCGATTAATTTTCTTTGGACCCCATAAACTTACTACAACATGTAGTCATCATAGTTAATTCGGCAAAGAACATTAGCTTTTTGTGCCACTAGGCAGTCAGATATGTAGTGAGACATGTTTAAAGTTCTTTATTAGCACTTGATAGGCCTGATCTGTAAATTTGCTGCGTAAAAACTCCCCACTTTTTCATGATGTGGCTCAATTCTGCAGGATATCGTAGACTTCTTTGTTAAGCACATCCTGAACGAGAACCTGGGGACAGTCTGCAACGCGTACGTGGTTCGTGCTGATCGTAGCGAACATGGGGCTCTGGATGAGAACTGCATTTTATTGGGTGAGTTGGCTGCCACTGCTGTTGATGTTCCCAAGACTGGAAACATTGTCACCATTCCTGACCATCTGAAACCAAAACTGTACCCGGACATCGGGCGGAAAGAGGAATACCAAACCCACAAATCAAATCAAATCTTGGGCAGACTATAACGTCAGATTAAAGATGCTTATGACGTGGATTTGAATTCCCCTGAACCGAGTTGCGACCCTTTTGATAAAATTTTTATTCTCGGGAATAAATTTATTCCTAAAATCAGTTTGGGACAAGATTTGAGAATAAAAAAAATATGATTCTGCATCCGAGAATAATTAAAAAAAGAATCAATACAGTAAAACTCTTCTTCTTCCCTTCCGCCATCCCACAACCGCCACCTGCCGCCGATCGCCGGCCGCCGATCTGGCGAACTTGCCGGAGGCTTGCCAGGCAAGGGCAAGGTTCGGCGAGATCGCCAATGGCCAGGCAAGCCTCACCGGGGCTAGGCAAGGCCCGCGGCCACCGGCGGTGCTCACCTAGCCCCGCCGGTGGCCGGGCGAGCCTCACCTAGCCCCGGCGAGGCTTGCCTATCCACCGGTGAGGCTTGACCTCGCCAATGTTGGACCAGCGAGGCCCGCCCATCCCCACCGGTGGCCAGGCGGGTCTCACCCAACCCCACCAGTGGCTAGGCAGGCCTCGCCGACGGCCGGCGACGCTCCGGTGAGGTCGCGGGCCCTCGTCCGGCCGATCGCCAGTCCGACGACCAGCCACAAGAAGAAGAAGAAGAAGAAGAAGAAGAAGAAGAAGAAGAATATGAGAAAAAGGGAAAAAAGAAAAAGAAAAAGGAAAAAAAAAAAAAAAAAAAAAGTAAAAAAGTAAAAAAAATTATTTAAAAATTAAAAGAAATTAATTTGGAACAGAATCAATGAACACGTTATCAAACGCAATTCTATTCCAAAATCAGAAACTTTGGACAGTTACCAAACGCGTTTTTTGATTCAAAATCAGTTCCTATGAACAAAATAAAAAATAATCAATTCTTGTTAAAATCAGTTCCCGGGAATGGAATCGTTATCAAACGCACCCTAAGGATATTCCCTATGATACAATTCTCGAGGTCCCGTGTGCTGCAGATTTCATTTCCAAAGCGTAGGACCATAAGTGCCATGATAGGCGGCTGAGCGGGCTCCTGGGCCAGTACAAAGTGAACAATGAAGAAGAGTTGAAGGAGAGACTCGAGTACTCTTTCACTGCATTAAGGAAAGAATTTCGAGACATTCGAAAGGTTGGATTCGGATTCTGAGTCATTGAGCGATGAAGAGAGGAATTTGCTGTACAAGCGAAAGGCATCAGCTTGGTACCAGGTACGAGCGCCTCGATGTTAAGCTTTGCTTGGGTTGCCGCTGACTTCCTAGCTCGGATAAAGATTCGAAACCAAGAGGGTGGGAACCTTGACTTGGCCAAGCGCATCAACCCTCTTTCCAAGTACATTGCGGACCGTATCTGAGAGTAGCGATTGGCTGCTTAAGATCTGTGGTCGGGTCTTCGCAAAGGATTTCTTGGTTGCAAGTCCACTCTGCCCATTGTGGTGTGTATCCATAGTATACTTCAACTTGTTTGTACTGTGTATGTAGCAATTATGAGGAATCTAGGAGATTGAGGACATCGGAATGAACCTTTGGGTAAGTGTACAGCTATGCAAAATGTGCTACAGATGGTTGAAAATGCCAGCGGTCATGAGCTCCGTGATATCTATTGAACTTTGATTTTGATGATTCGATCCCAGGATTTCTTGCGGATGAGATTTCATGACGCTGACGTTCTTAAGTTGAGTCCCTGAACTAATCTTTGGTCTTCATTTTAGGATACTAAGTGCTGAAAATTAATATGTGGCGCTGACATGTTATAATTAGTTCAGAAATTGAAACAATTTTTCTCAAGTCATCACCACATGAGTATAGAGTAGGACTGACAAAAAAAAAAAAATCACCACATGAGTATTACTTTCAAGAGATTTGGCCCGCGCAATGGCTAAATTGTCCTCCCATTTGGTTATTTTTTTTAATAAATGGGCAATAGTTAGGATAAATGCGCAAGCGGCTAACAGGAACAAGATTATTAATTACCCATAAGGAAGGCCCGGCAAAATCGATATATGAAAAAGTGCGAGGAAGAATTGAACATCGACAATAGCATAGGGATCATTTTTTTGCGATTTCTCCTGAATTTCCTTTTTATTATTTCATGACAGTGCCACATAGATATCTCTAATATGTAGTTAGTATTTACGTTCGCTTTTCGACATATATATATATATTCTTATAAAATTGATATCAAATATTAGTATAGGGATTAAACAGTCACAAGATAAAACTAGGGGATCAAAATTCAATAGTGAAAATAACACAAGGATCATTTCTATAGTTTCTCTATCTTTTTTTTTTTTTTTTTTTTTCGCTCTCTCATTTCATTTCAAGCATGGCTATTTATCAACGGTGAGCATAAAGGACTATCCCAGCTGAGGAGAGCCTGACTCTAAGGGGTGTTGGTCTAGTTCCCAGTTCATTTTTATGGAACCGGTTATTTTTTGTCTTGTTACCTGTTTCAAGGTGAGGCTTGGAACAATTATATATTTATTTATTTTCTTAAAATATTGCTTTTCCTTCATTTTTTTTTTTTTTTTTTTTTTTGTGGTTTGAAATTTACGTTCATCTTTATTCCATATACGTCCTGTTGAGGAAAATTTGATTTAGCAATGTTATGAAAGATACTAGATGGCAATTGTGGGTTTTCCTTTTGGAAGTCGTAGAATAGACCTATTCAATTGTACTACTTTGGGATTGGTCTGATTCCCGATTCCTAAAGATACATTTGGTAACCATTTTGTTTGTAGGAACAATTTTCATTCAGAAATAATTGTTTTTTATTCTAATCGTGGAGATCATTTCCGAGCATTTGAAAGCGTTTAGTAACTATCCAAAATTTTTATTTTCAGAATAAAAATGTGTTTGGTAAAAAACTCTTAAAATTTCTAATCCAAATTATTTTCTTTTAATCTATTAATAACTTTATTAATTTTTTTCTCTTTTTTCTTTTTTCTTTTCTTTTTCCCCTTTCATCTTGTCCTAGGCCGAGGATCGTTGCCAACCCTTGTTTAGCCAATCGTTACCCATGGTCAAGGCCAACGGCCAGCCAAAAGGAAGAAGAAAAGGAAAGAGAAGAGAAAAGAAAAAAAAAAATTAGGCTTATTTAGAAATTATTCCTAAAAATAAACTAGCGACTTTTTTTACTTATTAAGAGTGCGAATGGTAACGCTTTTTAGCTAGGGAAGAATTTTTTTTTTCAGAAATACTTCTTTTCTAGTTTTATTTTGGGAAATAATTTCGAGTAGAATAAGACGTTTGGTAACTATACAAAATTTCTACTCCAAAAATTGAAAAAGAATATAAATGCGTTTGGTAAAAAACATTTTCTTTTTTGTATTTATTCGTTTTTTATTTTTTATCACAGATCGCCGACCGCCAACCGACGGCAGCGACAGTGGCGGCTGACCGTGGCTCCAGGCGGTTAGAGGTGGTCGTGGCAAGAGTGAGGAACAAAAGAAAAATAAAAAAGAAAATTGCCTTATTTCTAAAAATAATTTCCGAAAACAAGAAGCAACTTTTTTTGTTTCTCATTTCTACTCCAAATCTATTCTCGGGCTAACTTTCTATTATAGGGAATAGAAAAACAACTTGGCGTTACCAAACGGATTTCTATTCTTTTTTTGTTCCTCCAAACAAAAAAAGCAAGTAAACCGCGTGAAGTAAACGTTCTCATGCGGAGCTTAATTCTAAATCAAATTTACTTTTAGGAATAAAAAATTTACTTAACAGATTTTTATTCCATATTTATTTTCGGAAAAATAAAATAAAATCAATCACTATTTAACCCATTAACGAGCTGACCTTAAATGAAATCAGATTGGGGATTTGGAACTGATCACTTTACTAGTAATGCTCTTCCCTTTCATTTTTCCACCCTCACAGAACTCATACTCTCTTTCACACTCATCATCCATGGAGACTCCATTTCCGAGGTAATTATTAGCTCTCGTTTCTGCAAATTGATATCTTTGCTAGGAGCCAACTGAAGGCAACGTGCAAAAGCCGACTCTTCGAGTTTGGTCTGATAGCAATGTCTTTACATTTGGCGCTTTTTGTAGTTCTGGGTTTTCGTCCAATTGTCTGTTTGGATCGTTCGTCTTCATCTTGACGACGATCGTGCTGTTCTTTTGTTTTCTGAATGTGGGTTGTGGTCTCTTCGGTTACTTGGCATATCTGGAGCAGCGTTGTGCTGTCCCATGCTAGAATTTGTTTGTTGGTATCTGAAAGATTAATCAGGAAAAAAAAAGGGAAGAATGATAACTTTTTTTCCTGTTAGCTTGGAGCAAGGTGTTGGGTTTTTGTCCTTAATTCTTGAGAGATTTTTTGCCAACAGCAACATGGTTGTAAAAGAGATTTGGTGGGAATTTGGATACTGTTGCAGGTGATGGTAGAGCCACATCCATAATTAATTTCAAGAACAGTGTGTTTGGAGGAATAATGGAGTCAAAAGGAGCTAGGAAGGACGCAGTGGCGACTCAAGTTCGTGTCAGTGGATTTGATCAAAATGTGACTGCAAAAGAGCTTGTGAAGTATTTGGAAGATACAGTTGGCCTTATCAGGAGGTGTAGATTGCAAACTTCCTGGACACCCCCAGATTCTTATCCAGATTATGAGGTCACGAGGTTTGACACCATCCAGATAGCGGATGAATATAAGAAGGTGGAGCCGCATGCTTTTGTGCACTTCGCTACGCCTGAAGCTGCAACCTCAGCTTATGAGCTTTCATTGCATGATGGGCTCCTTTTGAGTAATAAACCTCTGGAAGTCAGCCTGGGACCTGAGAGTCCATTCCAAAAGAATCAAAGGAGGACTACCACTCCTTTTAAGTTGCCTGACGCGTGCTTAGAGATAGGAAACCTGATTACTCTGGAAGAGTTTCTGGTGGGGTGGAGAGGACCCTCATCTGGGGTTGATTTTTTTGTTGATCCTGTTGATAGTATGTGCAGGTTCTGCTTCACCAGGAAGACAGCATTTTCTTTTAAAGAACAGTCCACCTATGCTGTGATAAATTGTGAATTTAAGATGGAGTTTTTGGTGGGGGAAATCAATGAGATCAGACAGCATAGGGAAATGTCGTCTATTGTCATACTCTTGCAGCTGGCTTCACCACCTCGTCTGTATTATAGAACTGTTGATGATGACATAGAAGTATCAGTTCCATCTGATTTGTTGGATGATGAAGATCCTTGGATTGGAACTACAGATTTCACGGCTAGCGGGGCTGTCGGTCGGTGCAATACCTACAGAGTGTCAATTCCAGCACTCCATGGACTGAAATTGAAGAAGGCCATGGATTATCTTAGGGAACAAGAAGTGCGGGAACTATCCCCTAGACGGTCCCTGAGGATCCAGGACGAGTCTAATTTTGTGAGGCCTATGTTAGACACCTTTTCCTCTATTCATCACAAGGGGATAGGTTTCGACGTCATGTTTTTACTGAAAGCTGCTATCCATAAGAACGTGTTCAGCCAACACCAGCTGTCAGAGGGTTTCTTTGGGTTGCTGAAAAGCCAACCAAAGGCGGTGAACTTAGCAGCACTACAGCACATTTGCTCTTACAAACACCCGGTCTTTGATGCATGCAAGAGGCTGGAACTTCTTCAAGAATGGCTGCTGAAGAATCCCAAACTTCTTAAAAACCAAAAAGAGTTGAACAACATTCTTGAGATAAGGAGGCTCATAATAACTCCAATTAAAGGGCATTGTCTTCCACCTGAAGTGGAGCTATCTAACAGAGTGCTCCGGGAATACAAGGATGTTGCTGATAGGTTCTTGAGGGTGACCTTTATGGATGAAGGTCTGCAGATGATCAATGCTAATGTCCTCAAGTCGGTCTCCATTTCCCAGAAGACTACGATTTTTAAAAGGGTGAGGACAATAATGACAAATGGATTTAATCTTTGGGGCCGGAAGTACTCATTTCTGGCTTTCTCGTCAAACCAACTTAGGGACTGGTCTGCTTGGTTTTTCGCCGAGGACAAAAAAATTGATGTGAAAAAGATCAGGGGGTGGATGGGAAAGTTCAATTGCAGGAACACTGCAAAATTGGCTTTTCAGATGGGGCAGTGCTTGTCATCCACATATGCGACTGTGGAAGTTCCACAAGAGGAAGTATATCATGATCTTCCAGATATTGAGAGGAATGGCTATTGCTTCTCTGATGGAATTGGCACTATAACACCTGACCTTGCCAGGGAAGTAGCAGAGAAGCTGAAACTGGAACTGGACATGCCTTCTGCATATCAGATTCATTATGCTGGTTACAAGGGCATGGTAGCTTGCTGGCCAAGCAAAGGTGATGGGATTCGACTTTCTTTGAGGCGTAGTATGAACAAATTCCAGTCAAACCACACTACACTGGAAATACATTCCTGGACCAGGTTTAAGCCAGGCTTTTTAAATAGGCAGATTGTGACATTGCTTTCAGCATTAAAGGTACCAGATGAGGTATTCTGGGACATGCAAGAAAAAATGGTCTTCAAATTAAACCGGATGCTGACTCAGACGTGGCATTTGATGTCCTTACATCCTCCTGCACCGAGCAGGGAAACCTTGCTGCAATAATGTTGAGTGCTGGTTTTAGGCCACATTCAGAACCTCATCTAAGAGGCATGCTCACCTGCATACGAGCAGCACAACTGCAAGGCCTTAGGGAAAAGGCTAGGATATTCCTTCCCTCTGGGAGGTGGCTGATGGGCTGTTTAGATGAGCTAGGAGTTCTTGAACAAGGTCAGTGCTTTATTCAAGTGTCTACTCCAGCCCTGGAGAACTGCTTCATAAAACATGGCTGTAAATTCTCTGAGACTAAAAAGAACCGAAAAGTGATTAAAGGTTGCGTTGTAGTAGCAAAAAGTTCATGTCTACACCCTAGTGATATAAGGATTCTGGAAGCAGTTGATGCTCCAGATTTACACCATTTGTATGATTGTCTTGTTTTTCCTCAAAATGGGGAGAGACCTCACCTAAATGGAGCTTCAGGAAGTGACTTTGATGGGGAACTCTACTTTGTCACTTGGGAAGAAAATCTCATTCCCCCAATTAAGAGGAGCTGGGCCTTCATGCAGTATGGTCCTGCAGCAGAGAAAAAGCTGCCCCACCATGTTACACTGAAGGTAATTGTCTTTTAGCTGTGGTAAATGACAAGCATTCAGACCTTGTAGAATAGGAATGACTTCAATATAGGAATGATGTTCCTTGGCATTTGCCTTGTACCACAACCAGTGACCATTATTTTATTATGCATAAAGTAGCATCTTTTTTGTGACTCGCACAATGCATCTTTTGCATTTAATTTTATTTCCTGTTCTTATAATTAGTGGAACGTTGGATTTCAACAGGCTTGTTGCAGATGTCGTTCATGAGGATAGATTAAGTGAAACTTGAGTCTGTGTGCATAAACATTTTTTCGCTTACTGTGGTTTTTTCTTCCTGACACATTATCTGCCCTAGTTTGATAGTGCCCTGTAGATTCCCCCCCCTTCTGGTTCATTTTAGAAGACGCTTGTAATTTGGAAGTCTGTGTTAATTTGATCTGAGTAGCAAAAGCATCTTGAAAACCAGTCTCCCAATTAATTTTCTTGGGACACTACAAATTTACTCCAAGGTGCACTCAGGATAGTTAATACAAGACAGAGCATTTGCATTTTGTGCCACGAAGCAGTCAGACATGTATTGAGAGATATAAGTTCTTCATAAGCACTTGATAGGCTTGATCTATAAGTTCGCTGGAGAAAGACTCCCCTTTCTCATGATGCGGCTCAATTTGGCAGGATATGATCGACTTCTTTGTTAAGCACGCTCCAAATGAGAATCTGGAGGCAATCTGCAACGCACACATGGTTCATGCTGACCGTAGCGAACATGGGGCTCTGGATGAGAACTGCATTCTCTTGGCTAAGTTGGCTGCTGCTGCTGTTGATTTTCCCAAGACTGGATTGCTTGTCACTATGCCTCACCATCTGGAACCAGAACAATACCCAGACTTCATGGGGAAAGAGGGATACCAAACCTACAAATCAACTAAAATCTTGGGCAGACTCTACCATCAGATTAAAGATGCTTATGATAAAGATACAAATTCCTCTGAACTGAGTTGTGTCCCTGAGGATGTTCCCTATGATACAAGTCTCGAGGTACTGGGTGCTGCAGATTTCATTTCTGAAGCATGGGACCATAAGTGCTCCTATGATGGGCAGCTAAGCAGGCTCCTGGGACAGTACAAAGTGAACAATGAAGAAGAGTTGGTGACTGGTCATGTTTGGTCCATGCCAAATTATGCAAGCCGCAAGCAAGGGGAGCTGAAGGATAGACTCAAGCACTGTTATGTTGCATTAAGGAAAGAATTCCGAGAAATATTTGAGAAGTTGGATTCAGATTCTGAGTCGTTGAGCAATGAGAAGAGGAATTTGCTGTATGAGCAAAAGGCATCGGCTTGGTACCAGATCACCTACCATCCAGAATGGGTGAAGAAGTCAGTAGATTTGCGTGAGCATGATGACGGAGGTACAAGTGCCTTGATGTTAAGCTTTGCTTGGATTGCTGCTGACTTCCTAGCTCGGATAAAGATTCGAAACCAAAAAGGTGGGGACCTAGACTCGGCCAAGCCCATCAACTCTCTTTCCAAGTACATTGCGGACCGTATCTGAAAGCAGTGATCGGCTGCTTAAGATCCACGGTTGGATCTTTGCGAAGGATTTCTTGGTTGCAGCAGGTCCACTCTGCCAATTGTAGTGTGTATCCATTTTATACTTTAAGTTGTTTGTACTGTGTATATAGTAATTATGATAAATTTAGGAGATTGAGGACATTAGTGAACATCTATGCAAAATGTGCTACAGACGGTTGAAAATGCAGTAGTCATGAGCTCTGTATAATCTGTTGAACTCTGATTTTGATAATTCGATCCCCAGATTTCCTGCAGATGAAGTTTTCTGGAAGAAGCTCATGCTACTGTCTATGCATGTATTGTTTTCTTACAAACCAGAGCATGACCTTACACACCTTCTTCTTCCATGGTCCCAAAAAGGTACTCTAGCTTCTTTGTTTAGACCAGAGCATGACCTTAATGAAGTCGTTAAATGCATTAGATGCCTCAAAGTCTCGCTTTTGATTTAATCCTCCAGTATAAGGGAAGAATCATGAGATCTGCCAGAGCTGAAGTTTGGTAACTTCGTTGGATAACATCCAACTTACACCCACAACTTTGAAAATTGCTTAAATATGCCTCTTCCTGCTTTATATTATTAAGGATCGAGATAGGTTACATGTAGCACAAATTTTCATGTCATCCTTTTTTCCAGGTCTACTTAAAACCCATTACAGAAATCAGAGCCGGAAGATGTGCTTGCCAATCAAACATCCTTAATTACTTGATCAAACATCCTTAATTACTTGATTTAGCCAATAGTTGCTCGCTGGGTCGGTTCTCACGTTATTTCCTACCTAATCTGTTGTCGTCATGCATTTCTTCCACTTTTTTAACTCTCCGAGTTGATGCTTTTCAATGCATTTTCCTGGCAATAGGGTTGATCAATTAATTAAACTAAAGTCCATCGATTTAGACTCCCAAATGACAACTGATATTATTGGCATTTGTCTTGTCTTCTAGTCTCTGTCTGCTTCCAGTTGTACCCTTTGTAAATTAATAGTCAAGTTGGGGTCCTAGACTTCCCCCATAGGATGCTTCTTCAAAAACGAATCCCAAATAGTAATCAACTATGCCTTGTAAGTACATGTACGCACTAGCGCACACATCTCTATACCACCATACTGTGTACGGGCGTTCTCGAACTCATTTTGTCCATTCGTCGTATAAATTGGATACAGACATTTACCGATTTTTTGTTCTTTTGCTAAAGTGAAGGTACACGCATTAGCGATAAGATCGGTGAATTAGCTTCAATATGTCAAAATCAGCTGCTTAATCACACTTATCATGCATAGTTATTATTAACATAGTAGAGATCAGAAAAGAAAAGAAAAAAAGAGTCCAGTCTGAATCATGAGCTGTTAAAGTAATTAGGAAATCATCAAGTTGAGTTTAGGACGAAAATGTGATTAGAGATATTTAAAATCCCAAAGTAAATAGAAGGTACAGACTATCCTTAGCAGGAAATGATTACTATTTTGATGAGACGCATGACCCTTCGAAATTCACAGGGCCAAGGCAATCCATTAGGGCAAGTGGGAAGGTCCAAAAAGATTCACTCCATCTCTCTCTCTCTCTCTCTCTCTCTCTCTCTCTCTGTGAATTTGTGCATGTTTGTATAATTTAATGCTACTTGATGCCTAGGAAACCAAGGACCAGACAAGGTCTTATCCGGAATAAGGATGTCCCTGTTCCTGGTCAAGAGCTCCGCTCGTGCGGTGATGCCTGTGTTTGGCTTGAAGTTGGACCGGTCCTAAAGCCACTTTTGGAGATGATTTAAAGGAGCGCTAGTCTTTTGATCGCTGGTCGGTCAATGGACGGAGGAGGGTACTCCTTTTGGAAATGAAGAGCATGTTTTTTAACCAAACTGGCCAATTTCGATGGCTGGGTTCGTTTCACATTACCCTAAAAATCCTCAATAAGGGAGCAATTATTAGATGGTGGGTTCCGCATTCATATTGCTCAATAATCTATCTCTTCCTTCATGTGGGACCCAAGACGTTATAATATCGTCACGATATTAATTCTTTTTCAACTCATATTCCACCTTTTGTAATTCTTTTGGGAACTGTATAATAACGATGTGATAGATATCTTATTAAATTTGGGCGATCATAATTGAAGGCACGCAAAACTTGTGTTTTTGCAACTATGAAATTCCAACGTGTATTATTGCCGGAAACATCTCATACCCGTGATCCGTCCAATTATTCTAGGGAGAGGCAAAACTTTTTTTTTTCTAATAATGATTGAAAGCGAACGTCCATTACATGATTTACAGAACAATCACAAATTTAATAAAATCACAAATTCTCATATTAATGTGTGTATATATATATATATATATATATATATAAAACACAAAAACAGAGAGCATAATTGTTAAAATATGTCGAGCCTAATGCAAAATTCTGAATATTCCAAACGGATGTTCGAAATTGAGTAAAGAAGATCCGAAGATCAACTTCCCAAAATTCAAATCTGCGTTGGAAAATTTAGCCACTAAAATAGGAAAGTCTAACTTTGACTTGAACTTGAATTTTTGTTTAAAATATACAAACATATGTTTTGGTTAAAATCGTTCAAGATAACAACAAAATTGAATGTTTTATGTTGACTTTGATCTGCATCTTGAGATTAACGTGTCAAACGAGATAGGAAAAAGAATCATCCTATGAAAAGTTGGCAAAAGAATAAGGGTCACTGTGGATGATAGAGGATTGATCATGAAAAAGTGGTCTTAACGCTGTCTCGTCGTCGACTGCTTGATGGGGATTTTTTTTTTTTTGTCATTCTTGTTCGTAAATTACATCAAAGAAAACTTAGTGTACAAACCAATTAAATCTTGT
The DNA here is from genome assembly GCA_014182555.1 of Eucalyptus erythrocorys. Classification (NCBI taxonomy): domain Eukaryota; kingdom Viridiplantae; phylum Streptophyta; class Magnoliopsida; order Myrtales; family Myrtaceae; genus Eucalyptus; species Eucalyptus erythrocorys. The sequence goes on along the minus strand of CM024599.1, from coordinate 37,639,560 downwards.
GGTAAGATTTGCGTGTAATTCCTTTGTGAGATTGAGAGATTATTTCGTGAGGAATTTTGGAACTAAACATTACGTACATTATTGGGTATGATTTATTGGGTGTAATTGGGACTTGAAAAATATTGAAAAAGTGTTTAAATGACTCGAGTGTATAATTTCATTATATCACTTAATTTATAGTGAACTTATCACTACTTTTCTCGAATCACCTAAATTCAGTGTTTGATTTATTCTTTTCTTTCTGTCTTTATTATCGATGGATCACTCGTCTTTTCGTAACAATAATTAAGCAGGACCATCCACCGGGAAGTTTCCCAATCATCAATCAACACCAAAAAGAGATTAATAAATAATTTTTTTTAAAAAAGGGAGGATAAAGCAAAACCGAAGCCTGGGATTGCTTATCCCGGAGTCCAAACACCCCCCCAAACTTTCCGGAAAAGGACACGCTAAATGCTACCTGGCTTCTGATGATGTCCACATCGGCGCTCCTCCACCAAATTTTTTTTTAAAAATCAAATCAAAAAATAAAATCGCCATAAAATCAGAAAACACAATGACGAAAACACCCCCTCCCCCCCCCCCCCACAACAACGCCTTCCGCCCACATGCATTGCACCTTGGCGGGGCGGCGATCCGGTGCGCCCGCTCGCACCGCAGCTACCGTTGCTCCCCACGGCACGATCTCCGAGAGAGATAAAGAAGCATATGTCGCCATCTTGACTGGTCACATCCCCCCCATTTTCTCTCTCCTCTTTTTTTCTCTCTTCTTCTTCTTCTTCTTCTTTCTGTCCCCGTCCTCGTCCCCGTCCCATCTCCCACCACCTTCCCCCTTCTCTTTTTTTTTGCCCTATCTGATAGGGTTCTCCCAGCGCCCATCATCCGCCATCCGCCATCCGCCACGACCCACCGGCGGCCGCCGTCGGCGTCTCATGCTTCCGCGCCCCCGCCGCTGCCGCCGCCGCCGTCGTCATCGCGCCGCCCGCTCCCCCGTCCCCGATCGCGCCTCGGCTCGCCGCCCCTTTTTGCTCTCTCCGGAGGGTTGTTCCCGGGCGCGATCCGTGCCGATCCGACCTCCCGGGGTTCCCCTTGCGCGGCCGATGTCGAAGGTCTTCGAGTTCACCGGTAAAGTTCGCGAATTTCCTCGGTTTTTCTGGACTTTACTTTCGGATCGAAACTGGGTTCCTCTCTTTTTCTTTGGGGGTGCTTTCCCGAGCTGGGTTTCTTGTCGGATTGGTGGAAAGTTTGTGTTTTTTTGGGATGTTTGGCTGATATGAAGGCGGATAGGTGCTGAGAAATATATATATATATATATATATATATATATATATATATATATATATTTTGGTCTTGCAAAATTGTTGCAAGATGTTTTTTCGGAGACTAAGCGGGGATTGATTTTTCGGAAGTACAGTAATGGGTTTTTTTTTTGCCATGATGTTCTTTCTCTTGGAGTCTTTTTTTATTATTTATTGTTATGATTATTAATCCTGCTGGATGTGGGTTAGATCAGATATGTCTATCTTTGGTCATATGGGTCTTGTGGCTGCTTTTGTTGTTGATGTCGCTGGATTTGGAATTAATTGTTTGGGGTTGACGTATTTAAGGTAGATTCAGCTTTATGGGTTGACTTGTTTCTGGGGTGATTAGCTTTCTCTCGATAGATCTGATAAAGCTGTTCTGCTTATGAAATTTGATTGTATTTCTTTTGCGGTCTTTTGCGCTTTCTGGTCTTTTTTCTCGCAAAATCCACATCATACGTTTGATTTTTTTTTTTTTTTTTTTTTTTTTGGGTTTCGCGACTTTTGTTTGAGCAGATCCATTCTATATCGTTAGTAGTCATTGAAAATCAATTGCAAAATTCCGACCACAGGGTTGCAGCCCGTGAACTGCTCAGTTTTCTTGCGACCATGTTGGTAGTTTGGGTGTTGTAATTAACAATTTTGTCTCGGATTTCTGCAAGTATTTGAGTATTTTGGCTGATTAGCCTTGTGCTATGTTTGCAGGAGATGGTGATTTTTGCCCTGGGGCGTCACTTTACCCGAATCCCAAGGAAACGAGTCTCTTTTTGTCCCTTGGTCGCCATGTGGATGTTTATTTCCCTACTTGTAAGAGGTCTCGCGTCAGTGCCCCGTTCGTTTTCAGTGGAGACCAGCTCAAGCAGAAAAAGAAGCCCTCGCTCGATGTTCTTCCAGACGAGTGTCTCTTTGAGATCTTCAGAAGGTTGCCTACAGGCCAGGAGAGGAGTGCCTGTGCATGTGTCTCAAAGCGCTGGCTTACGCTTTTGAGCAACATCCGTGGTGACGAATTATGTTGCAACAAAACCACCCTGCCTTTGAAGCGGGAGGATAACCCTGGTGAAAATGAAGAAATATCAGGGGATGAACCTCCTGCCATCAAGGATGATGGATACCTCACAAGGGTGCTGGAAGGGAAAAAGGCCACCGATGTCCGTCTTGCTGCTATTGCTGTGGGAACTTCAAGTCATGGGGGACTAGGCAAGCTATCAATTCGTGGAAACAACTCTATTCGTGGAGTAACGGATCTTGGTTTGAGGACTGTCGCACGTGGCTGCCCTTCACTCAAGGTTCTCTCTATCTGGAATGTTTCTTCCGTGGGAGACCAAGGTTTGATTGAGATTGCTAATGGTTGTCGGCAGCTTGAGAAGCTTGAACTCCGCCATTGCAATGCAGTTTCTGACAAGGCTTTGATTTCGCTTGCAAAAAACTGTCCTAACTTGACTGATATAAGCATAGACTCTTGTTCAACCATTCGGAATGAAGGTCTTCAAGCTATTGGTCAGAACTGCCCCAATCTGAAGTCCATTTCTATCAGCAACTGTCCCCATGTTGGAGATCAAGGCATTGCAAGTCTCTTGTCTAAGACTTCTTGTGTCTTGACAAAAGTGAAGCTCCAGGCACTTCATGTGACCGATTTGTCTCTCGCTGTTATTGGACACTATGGCAAAGCAGTTACCGACTTGATCCTTGCCAACCTTCAGAATGTGAGTGAAAGGGGCTTCTGGGTCATGGGCAATGGTCATGGTTTGCAGAAATTGAGGTCCTTTGCCGTCACATCTTGCCAAGGCATGACAGACTTGGGATTTGAAGCGTTGGGCAAAGGCTGCCCAAATCTTAAGCAGCTTTGTGTCCATAACTGTGCATTCTTATCTGATAGGGGACTAGACTCTTTTGCAAAGGCAGCCCTATCACTTGAAAGGCTGCAATTGGAGGAGTGCCACCGGATCACACAGTATGGGCTTTTCACTGTACTCGCCAACTGTGGTGATAAGTTGAAGTCTCTCACCTTGGTGCACTGCTTGGGGATGAAGGACTTAAATATGGGATCACCAATTCTATCTTCTTGCAGATCTCTGCGGTCATTGTCTGTCCGTCACTGCCCTGGGTTTGGTGATGTTAGCTTAGTCATGCTGGCGAAGTTGTGCCCCAATCTGCAGCATGTGGATCTGAGTGGCCTTCAAGCGGTAACAGATGCCGGTTTCATACCACTGCTTGAGAACTGTGATGGTGGTCTCGTGAAAATTAACGTGAGTGGATGCACTAATCTGACAGACAAAGCCATTTCAGCCATTGCCGAGATGCATGGTTGGACGCTTGAGGTGCTCAATCTTGAGGGTTGTCGGAAAGTTGGAAACACAAGCTTGGTGGCAATTGCGGAAAACTGTCCATTATTGAATGACCTTGATGTCTCTCGGTGTGCAGTTACAGATTTTGGTGTAGCTGCATTGGCTCGTGCAGACCAGCTTAATTTGCAGATACTTTCCATATCTGGCTGTACTGAGATATCAGAGAAATGCTTGCCTGCTTTGAGGAAATTGGCCCAGTCACTTGTAGGTTTGAATCTCCAGCATTGCAGTGGAATCAGCAAAAAATCAGCGGACCTGCTTGTGGAGCAGCTTTGGAGGTGTGACATCCTCCATTAAGCAGCAAAGGTGACTAATCACACACTGAGCTAGTACAACAAATGCTCAGAGTGGGATGGGTTAAGGAGTTCTGTATAACAGTCAGAGTTGGCTTCTGTGAGTAGCAGCATCAGTGTAGTTTTTGGGTCCATAGGATATGGGTCTTTCGAGTTGTTGGGAACTTGGTCCCTTTTCCAGAAGATGTGGCCGAGCATGCTCTCCTTTTTTTGCAGGTTTCTCAAACCTGTTCCCAGCTTTTTGGCTCCTAATGGGGGTGTCAAAGTTCGGCCAGATTTTCTGAGATACAGTAATCAGGTTCTCTTAGGTCTACATTTTATTTTATTTTATTTTTTTTTTGAATGATGTCGGGATTGGCAACTGGTGTTTGAGCTCAGCTTCATGTCACAGTTGTCCTGAGCTTTCTCGCCATTAGTCTACTTTGCATTGTGTTACCTGTCGATTGTTGTTGGTGTTTGAAGTCCGGCATGTTTTTGACAACCCTTTTCGGGGGAGTCGCTACTTGACGGACAGGTCTCTGTTTTCCTCAAAGGTCGGGTTAGTAGTGGGATCATGGTCAGTTTGGCAGTTTGAAGAGTAAGGTCCTGTGTCCTTAGGGCTTTGGCTGTGGCGTCTGACTGTTTAGTCTGCCACGACACTTCTTTTTGAAGGGTGTTTTTTCCTCTTTTGCCGAAGCCTAGTTTTCCAGGGTCAACTCTTTTGTGAGCCGCGTTACTATGTCTAAATTGTACCACCCAACCTTTGCGTTGTAATGCTTATCGTACCGTTGAATGACATGAATAAGTGATGCCTTTGTATACGACTTCACCTGTGTAATTCTCTTCTTCACTGTACTCATCAAATGATCAGCCAAGAACTTTCTGGTAAACACGCTGAGTTCGTGGTGCTGGAGGACCGTTCCTGTTTGTGCGACTTATGCGTGAATTGCCTTCACCTGTCAATGTTTATATAGCTGGAAACGCGATGTTGAATGTGTGACATAACTATATAATGTGCTCACTCCTGTTCACCAATTTCGTTAATTTGGTGTTAAACCTCCTGAATTTGCAATATGAAATTTGCGAGTGGTTTAGCAGAAGGCGAAATAAGGAAGAAACTGTTTCTCTAAGTGGTACTTATGGCTGTTCCTGTCGGGTCTGAGTCTTGGATGAAATTTTTTTATGGACTTATTTGGGAAGAGGGATGATCGTTGATGGTGCTGGGTATGGCTTTATCAGAAATGGAAAAGCCATTCAAGTTTAGGAACCAGGAAATCTCCTAACTACTGTATTTAGCTAAAATGATATGAATAACGTGGACGTGTATCATGATGAGGGTCAACATGTCGTTGTCCTTTTGCTAAATAAATGGATATGGCGTCACCGTCTTAGACCAACGAATCAACGGTGTAACTCCTGCGCAGAAATGTTTTATGATATTGATCAGATGGGAATGGTTCATGCACCCGAACTTATAGTCTATAAGAGATGTGTTGGTGAGATAAGCTTTTCAAGTCATGATAAGATTGAGAATCAGGGAGATAAACTAGGCTCCTACAAGTTGGAAAATTTGTTCCTACCCCAAATCCATTTTCTCAGCTTCGGCAACTATCAATGGAAATGGGCCCCTTTAAGGTTACATCAAGGTTACATCAATTGCTTCAATTATTGACAATACTCCAAAGTAGAATTAAAGGGATATTGTCACGTTTCGAAACTATATCCCAATTATACTTACAATAAAAATTATAGGTTATGTTCAGTCACTATGCTATACTTTTTTTATTTAACAAGAATAGATCTCTCCCAAGAAACTAAGTCGAATGAAGATTTTTACGGTGGAAATAAGTTTCGAAGATTTTTACGGTGGAAATAAGTTTCTAAAGAACCTTTCCTCAATCGATTGACTCACGTAAGACCTTTGTTCATCTTCCATTTTTTTATTGACTTGCTATATGGTTTCGGACCAAAAAAGATCGACATCAAGCTCCTGTGCTCCTTGCTGCTTCTTTGGTTGTTGCACCTTATCTTTAGGAGAATTACTCAAAAAGTCCTAAACCTATTGCAGTTGTACCAATTCAGTCTTAAACATTTTCTTTTGTCCAATTTAGTCCTAAACCTTTTATAATTATGTCAATTTAGTCCATCCGGCCAAAATTGGCCAGCCGGCGCTGACGTGGAAGCCAGCGGGGGACAACCAGCCGGTGAGGTAATTTTTTAATATTTTTTAATATTTATTTCGAATTTTTAATTTTTTTAATTTTTTTTTTTTTTTTGGGTCTTCTTCTCCTTCCTCCGCCGGCCGACGCCGGCCAAAGGTGAGGGCCGGCGAGGTTGACCTCGCCGGCCACCGGGCGAGGCTCGCCCGCCGGCCACCGGGCGGCGAGCCTCGCCCAACGACGGCGAGGCGGCCGTCGCTGGGCAAGGCCGAGCTTCGCCAGATCCGGCGAGCTTGGCCCTCGCCGACCACTGGCAAGAGCGAGGCCCCGCCGTGCTGTGTGGTGTAGTCAAGTGGCCGGGAGGGTTTTGGCGACGTCTAGAGGCGCCCGGAACGGGGTTTTGGCGACGGTCACGGCGGGAGGGTCGCTTGAGCTCGAGGGGGAGATCGTGCCAACGATCGGGGACGGGGAGGCGGCGGAGGCGGCGGGGGTGGCGATGGCAACGGCAACCTCGCTGGCCCCGGGCGAGGTCGACCCTCGCCCTCGTCGGTGGCCGGCGATCGGCGATGGCCGCCTCGCCGTCGCTAGGCGAGGCTCACCTCCGCCGGTGGCCGGCGTGGCGAGCCTCGCCGGTGGCCGGCGAGGCTGGCGGCGTCGGCCGGCCGGAGGAAGGAGAAGAAGACCCAAAAAATTTAAAAATTTTAAAAATTTTAAAAATTCGAAAAAAATATATAAAAAAATATTAAAAAATTACCTCGCCGGCCGATTGTCCCCCCCGCCGGCATCCACGTCGCGCCGGCCGGCCAATTTTGGCCGGATGGACTGAATTGGCACAATTATAAAAGGTTTAGGACTAAATTGGACAAAAAAAAAAGATTTAGGACCGAATTGGCACAACTGCAATAGGTTTAGGACTTTTTGAGTAATTCTCCCCCTTATCTTTATAATTAGTTTTTTTTTTCATAATCTTTATAATTAGTTGAGTTGTCTTGTTTTTGTTCATTTTTCGCAATGGCCAGCACCTATGTTACCACCAATTTGGGTCATTCTAACTCGAACGAAATAAGCATTCGATTCACATCTGTCCTTTCTAATGATCGCAATTACCTTTCATGGTCTTAGGCAATTATAATCGCTCTTGGAAGCTGATCAAAATTGGGGCATGTTAATTGCTTGATCAAACCCCCTCTTATCACTGATCCTAAATATGCTGAGTAGAAAGTTTGTCACGTCATTGATTTTTAACTCCGTGGATCCTCACACCTATGAGATTTTTGCATATTTTGAGACTACAAACATCCTGTGAGCTCTTTTCATTATACGTATAGGCATCAAGCAAATGCCTCTCGAATTTTTGAGTTGCAATAGGAGATAGCAAGCCTCTAGCCAATCTCAATCTCAAAGGGAAATGAGATGAACTCCAATAGTATCGTTTTCCAGTTCAATTTGTCGATTTGTGCACTTAGTAAGAAGAGTCGTATATCTCAATTGCTTGCCAGTATTGACGTGAGTATAAAGATCTTAAGAGACAAATTCTTATGAGTGCAACTCTGTCATCATTTACTGATTTTTGTGCGACTATTCAACGAGAAGACACTCGTAGAAGGGTGATGAATACGATACCCGAACCAAGGGGAGAATTGGTAGGGAGTTCGGCTAATGCACTAAACTAGTATTGGCATTCGTTCTAATGGCAGCAAAGGGATAGGCCATGGCCATAATACTAAGCTTCATTGTTCCTGTTGCAGCAAAGATAGGCATAAAAAACCGTTGTTGGGATTTGCACCCTCACTTACAACCAGCAAGGAAAAGGCTACAGATAAGACTATGGTTCCTCGACTTGCCAATCAAGTCACTGCTACAGATCTTCAAACATTTTTAGACAAATCGCCTTGCAACTCTTAAACAACTAGTGTCCTCCAATGGTGTGTCTTGGATGAGTTCTGACTCGGAAAACATGGCTCAAACTTATGGTAATGTCTTTACCCTCTCTTCATACTCTATAAACTATTTTATGATTGATCCAAGAGCAATTGGCCACATGTGCGGTAGTTCTCGCTGGATAACTTATAACCGCAAAGACAAGGTTACAGATAAGACTACGATTCCTAAAGCTGCTAGTCAAGTCACTAATACAGATCTTTAAATTTTTCCAGACAAATCGCCTTGCAACTCCAATAATGTCCTCCAACTACGTGTCTTGGACGAGTTCTGACTCAAGAAACATGGCTCAAACTTCTAGTAATGTCTTTGCCTTCTCTGCATTCTCTATGAACTATTTTATAATTGATTCAAGAGCAATTGACCATATATGTCATAAGGTTTGTTGGATAGATCATCTGCATGAGGTTCTTATTGGTTCCTACTCTCCTATTACAATTGTTAATGGTGACAAGGTCACTGTTTAAGGCAGAGCGAAACTAGATTTATTTTCCAACTCTTTTGATCTGTTACTTGTGCCCTTATTATCTACTAACTTGTTATCGGTCAATAAAATTATTAGGGATCGACATTGCAACGTTTCCTTTTCTCGTAATAAGGTTATTTTGCAGGACAAAACCACGTAGAGGAAGATTGATGAAGGTCCGTTTCTAAAAGGGCTATATGCTATTGATTTTTCAAGCACGATTTTGGTTGCTAGTGAGGATAAAAGCTTAAAGTCTCCACTTTGGCACTAGCATATGGGGCCATTGTCAGATCGGATGTGACACTCCATTAATCATACCTTTTCTCTAGATTCAAGCTTTTGTGAAAAACAGCATAAATTGTCTTTTTCTGTAAATAAATAAATAAATAAATAACGCATTTGAGGTATTTGAATTGATTCGTTATGATATCACGAGTAATGCCCCAATTGAATATAGAGATGATTTTAAATATTTTATTACGTTCATAAATGATAAACCTGGAATTACTTGTTGTGTTTACTTATTTCTAAAAGTACGGTACTTCAATTAAAATATTAGGTTACAATGGGACAAAGTACATCAAAGGGATCTTTGATGTCTTTTCTCAATAGTCTTGGTATTGAATGCCAAACTTCAAGTATAAAACTTGCTAGCAAAATGGGGTCGCAAAGAGGAAAAACATCATGTCCTTGAAGTGACTTAATTCCTTTTCTTTCCTAATTTGACAAGTTGCTATTTGATCAATCGACTTCCTAGTAAGTACAAATGGTGTATGAAAGTACTCCTCAGATAATCAATTAATCCCTCTCATCTCTATGTATTTGATAATGAGTGCTATGTTCACTCTTCATTAGGGAGTAAATTAGTTCGTCATCCACACAATTGTGTATTTTTTAGATATTCTAATGTTAAAAGAGTTATAAATGTTTGGATCCTCTACTCAAAAATTGCTTATTTTTCCAGATGTCATGTTTGATGAAACTTACGTGTATTTTCCTTCAAGGGATCAAATTCAAATGGAGAATAGTGGCAATAATACTAACAATTATGATTACAGTAGATACAATATAGAATTCGGTCCATTACCGATTGTTTCTGATGATTTGGTGATTAATAAGAACTAGAGAAATGGGAGAAACTTCCAATCAAGGTACGACTTCTTTATTCCCAACCCTATTCAAGAAATAGCTCCTGTTCGTCGATCAACCCAAGCATCTCAACCCTCAAACTCGTTTTCAGGGTTTTGTCATGCATCAGTCGTCTACGGCCTATCTCATTTGTTATTTTGTACCTTCCTGTTAGCTATAAAAACAAACATTGAGCTTGCAAACTTTATTGAAATGCAATGATCAATTGTGTGGAAGAAGGCCCTGGATGAGCAACTCCAAGCCCTTGACAAAAATAAGACTTGAGATATTATTCCATCACCTATTAGAAAATGTATTGTAGACTTCGGATGGATTTAGAAAAACGAGTACAAAATGACAATTCCATTGAAAGGCATAAAACTAGCTTGGTGGCCAAGAGATACACCCAAACATAGGGAATAGAGTATTTGCTTTTGTAGTGCAGATAAATATTGTCAGAGTTCTCATGTCAGTTGCAATCAGTTGTGGTTGGTTTTTTTTTTCAAATGGACGTTAAGTTCCGCAATGGAAAGCTTGAAGAAGAAGTGTCCATCTCCCTCTGGGTTACCCTTTAGAAAATCAACGATTTGTTTACGAACTCAATAAGGCAATCAAAGGAGTCACCTCAAACATGGTACAGAAAGTTGAATACAACCTTGTGACGTTCGGATTTAAATTGGTAAGTCCAACCATTCTCTGTTTGTTAAGAAAAATTCTAAACGAATAGTGGTAGTATTAATCTATATTAATGACATTGTCCTCATTGGTGATAATTTACAAGAGATTAAAACTCTCAAAAAATATTTGCATGAGAAGTTCGACATCTAGGATTGGGGTTATTAAAGTTGCTGGTTCTAGTAAAGGCTTGTTTCTCAGCAAAGAACAGAACAAGTGCCAAAACTTAGCACGAAGAGACATATAAGCGTTAAAAATTAGGAAAGTGATACTTAAATATCATTTCTTTTTTAAAATAGAATAGTTAAATGTCACATCCAATGAAATATGTCGGAAATCCTACATGACAATTTTTTTTTTTATTAACTTTGCTCGCCTATGTGGCTTGCTAGAGAGCTAACTCAACAAAAAAAAAAAAACACACAAAAATGACGTCACTCGAAGCGAACTTGAATTTGAATATAAAAATTAATTAAATTAAATTTAAAACAAAATTTAAAAATTAAAAAGAGAGAGAGAGAGAGAGAGAGAGAGAGAGAGAGAGAGAAGATGAACAGTTGGAGGCAACTAAGGACTTAGCCCTCGCCACCACCGCCTCCCCGCCGTCGGCGAGAAGGGCTGGCGACGATGGGGGGAGGGTCAATCAAGGTCGTCGAGCCCTAGCCCACCGTCATCGGCCCTTCCCGGCAATGGCAAGGAGGCGATGGTAGCAAGGGCTAAGCACTCAGTCACCTTCAATTGTTCATCTTCTTCCTCCATTTTTAATTTCATTTTAAATTTAATTTAATTAATTTTTACAATTAATTATTTATCCTCATCAATAGTAAAACAATGTCATTTGTGCACTTGTTTAACCACATCAGCATGCAAAATAACATCGTTTTGCACTTGCCCCACCAGAAAAATGGGCACATCAACATTTTAGTTAATTTTTATTGCTATTGACACTTAACTAATCCATTTTACTCTAATTTTGACATTAAGTGTCACTTTCCTAACTTTTTGCACTTAAGTGTTCCTTCTCCCAAATTTTGGCACTCTAGGTGTCCGACACTCCTTGTTTCTCTCACAGAAAAAATATGCATTCGATCTATTAAAGGAAATAGGAAAATTTGGGATCAAACTTGTAAAGTCTCCTACAGACTTTAGGAACAAAGTGATAAAAAATACTACTCTTCACTATGTTGGCCAGTTTCAAATATTAGTTGGTCGGCTAATTTATCTATCACTCGATCGAACATTTCATATGCCACTAGTTTTGTGAGTCAATTTATGCATGTTGCCACCGAAGGTCACATGGAGCTTGTTGACCTTATATTAAGATATTTGAAGTCATGTCTAGGACGAGGCATTCTAATGAAGAGACATAATTACACAAAGGTCTTAGAATATGCTGATGTTGATTAGGCTGGCAATCCCATTGATAGGAGGTCCACCATTGATTTTGTACTAATGTAGGAGGTGATCTCGTTACATGCAAAAGTAAAAAGCAGAGTGTGCTTACTCGTACAACACTGAAGCAGAATGCAAAGTTGTGGCTTCTACCACATGTGAATTAGTTTGGCTTCACTTGCATAGACTTGGGTCTTGAAGGATTTCGTGGTTCTGTGAATCTGTTTTATGATAACCAAGCAACAGCTCACATTCTATCAAACTCATTCTTACATGAAAAAACAAAACACATAGAAATCATCCATTAATTTGTTCAAAAGAGAGTTCATAACAAAACTATCAAGACTCCTTATCTTCGAAGCGACGAACAATTTATTGACGTGCTTACCAAAACCCCTTCTAAAAGAGTCTTTCAATAAATGTTGGCCAAGTTGACCTCACAAGACATCTTTGCCTCAACTTGGAGAGGGAGTGTTGACAAGGATATGTTTGCCAAGTCATGATGACTTAATAAGATGGAGGATCAATGTCCACTATGTAACAGCTAACAATTGTAATTACCCCAAAACTCTATGTTTGCCACTATGTTGTACTCTTCTTCGTGTAAGGAGGATGAATCTTCTTCAAGAAGTAAAGTCAAATGAGAATTTCTACCATAGAAATAGGTTTCCAAGTACCCTTTCCTTTGTCGATCGAATTAGTAAAACCTATGTCTGTCTTTTCTTTTCTGTCTCTTCCATCTTCGTATAAATTCGCTATAAAATACTACCATGTACACAGAAGTCATTAATGGATAATTTAAAAGGTACTCTGGTTTAAAAGTAGGTCATCCTCTAAAAAATTTAGTAATTAATAACACCAGTAATATTAATATCTTACAATTCAATTTGACTTGAAATCCAACCGATACGCATCCATCAAGCAAATCTATAAAACATCAAATCGCAAATGAAGGTATCGATTTACAACTAAATCTACCGACAATTTAATACATATCCATCAATTTTTCAGATTCATAATTTGTTATATTTCCACCTACCGAAAAAAAGTAGGTTCCATTTTCATTTCATAGTGCATACTATTTTTATCATAGTTACACAATTATATAATGATACAGCACATAAAACTTCCTGTTTATGCTTAAACACCATAGTATTTAAAGAAAAATAATGTGCTACATCTTTCTTACAACATAATACTCGAGATTTAGTTATACTCTCACTCGCTTATTCAAAACCCGTACTCAGTTTACACGTTTCCACGTCAAGAATTACAATTTCAGTCAATTTTTACGCATCCCGATTAGTATCTCTGTTAGCATCAAGACGCTCACAGAAGCAAAACAGGAGAACAGGAAACCCTGTATAAAAGGCGTTTCTTGTCAGTCACATATAGCCTTCATCAGATATACTTTGAGTTGCTCTAGAAGTTCTGATCTCATCAGCATATATAGAGAAGAAAATCGGGACAATAGGTTATTTTCTTTTCTAACTAGGTGGGTTATCATGACAACCTACAGCGCCGACGGGGGCTGAGAGCGAGCTACAAGGGGGAACAAGAAGAAAACTGAGGGACTGAATAAAAAAGGATACTGATCAAGACAGTATGTGCGGCGGTGAAAGATAGTACATGTTGATCATTAATAGCGCGGACCAATCAGTTACAGAATGGGGTGAAGATGAACCGGATTGTTCTGGCGGTATTTATATACATTATCCGTCTTCTGAGGACCCAAAGACGAGAGAATCAGATTTGCGTCGGCACTAGCGCCAACATCTGCGTCTTCAGTCTGCCCATGGACATCTGAATCTCCTGGTAAAGTGGGAGGTTCTGGGGGCAACAAGGGTGCAAACTCGTCACGGCAGAATCAAGTATCTGGGCCACATCAGCCGGAGGATAGTGTCGGTCTGTACACGTCTGCTTGTTGGAACATCAAACTTGTCAGCAACGTAAGATACCACAGAAAGGAACAATTAAGAGAATAATTTGCTTCACAAGAATCATAAGGAAAGCATCATGAGTTAAAACATAGACATTCATTTAAATTGGGAGATATTGGATGTTCCATAGCATTCTGTTTTCCCACCAATGCTGCTTCCTTTTACTTTTTGGTGAATAGCCAGTAACAATTGAGTTGACACTATGCACATTTATTATTTCAGAAAGGACAGTAATCCCAGGCAAACAGTTGCAACTGGTTCTTTTAGAAATCATCTAAATTGTCTTCAGCTGCTCTTGCTTCAATGGATTATAGAAGCATGAGATATTTGATTTCTTAGACCTTACCTGTATCATAAGCAAAGTAGCGACGCATGATGTGATCAGCTCAGCCGGTATCTGGGTCTCTATCTTGTCAGCGTCAGTACTAGGTTTTGAACCAGATAGCTGGTTGGTCTCGGATGAGCAGGCATTTAACTGATTGTTAGGAACCAAGCCACCATTGACCTTCTCTGGGGATGCGACACCTGATAACTTGATGTCAGAAGCTAGCTGTTGGTCATTTATCGAATCAAGAGCCTCTCCAATCCTTGTAAAAGCATCTTCCCCCTCTTTCAATGATGAAATCGCCTGAAATGAGATAGCACCATAAGGCATCAGTCAACAGCTGATCCAAACGACATGCACAATACAGAGAACTACACACCCACACAATATAAATCTGCACTACTACCAGTAGATTCACTTGTTTTTCTTATTTTAACAGGCAATCACAAAGAAGGCACACTCTACCACCAACATCTCCATAAATAACAAATAAGGAAGCCACAGCCCAGTGAAGTTTAACAATGCCTCTCAAGATTACCAATTTTATATTTTAATGCTGTTGAAGCATACCCACACTTTAAATTTTAGGTTAGTGTCGTTTCATCTTGTTTGTGGGTGTGTGAGTGAGTGAGTAGGTGCGTGTGCACGTGGGTGCCGGAAAATTCTTGTCAGACCTGAATAGCTTTATCCACCATCGTCTGTGCTTTCAATCTTGAAACCTTCACAATTTCATGAACATTACATCCTGACTCATGTGGATATAAGTATTTATCAAGTTCTCTGGGAAGGCCAATTGCGGCACCAGAATTCACTGGAGGCTTGAACCAAGAAGCAGGCATCGGATTTCCTGGATAAGTATTCCGTTCCCTCAGATGAACCAAAGCAGAAGAAGCCTGTGTATCAGACATTACCTGTTATTAATATGTCAGAATAAAAAAGAGCATGCCACTTGAGAAAAAAAAATGACAGATTCAGAGAGAAGCGTGCAGGTGTGATACAAAAATTCACGGAAGCCACATGCCTGGCCACCGGCTTCCTTTAGCTGTACAAGTACCGTGGCGTAATGCTTCTTGAAAGACTCAGAATCCTTAAGAGAGCCATCTCCATTTATTTGGTCATCCAATACATCATTATTCATGTTTCTAAGCTCCATTAACAATGCCTCCTATGATTCACCGAGGAAGGAAAGAAAAGATGTGTAAGCTCTCTGAGAGATCAATCTCTGTGCACTAGCATTATTTCTATCTGTAGCATACTTGTCTGTAAGCCCCAACATGATGTGACAAAAGCTGGTTTAGATATGCAGTTGCAGAATGCTAAATTGGGGTGCAACATGCAAACATCAAGATCATATAAAACAGTCATCAAAAAATTTAAAACTGATGATAAATGTGGTATTCTGAGTAAACTGTCTAATCAGCACCTGAATTATCAAAATCTCCATGGAGTTAAAGCTTAACATGGTGAAGTGGTAAATGCTTAATAGATAAAGACACACCTTCTTATCCAAAGCATGAGTTAGGTCAGAAAGAGCCCGAATATCAGCTTCTCTTGCCTGGCTATACACCGTTCTGCAAGGCTGACTACAGAATGTCTGTTGGGTACTGACAACACCTGGAGCAGATACTTTGCCTTGTAAAATTGCATGGTTCGAGTCCTGATGACATGGAAAATAAGTTCAGCTCAGTCACTCCTACACACAGATATATAAGCTGATACAGAAAGCCGCAGCAACCTCCCAGTATCACACCAGTGTACTATAACGCATGGTGCCAAAACAAGAGACTTCCGATAATAAATTTATGCACCATTAGACACCAACAAACCATCTGAATCATTTTATCAAGCATATTGCCACAGAGGCAAAACAACCAAGATGCAAGAATTTTTTGTTTCGTAGTAAATCGTGACCAGCATATATCATAATAGAGTGCAGAATTCCCAACAAGAGTTATCAATATCTGAAAAGAGTCATTTATTCAAGCTGCTGCGCACCGCAGTCAGATCATAACTGATATGAACAAGATGCTGGACCACTAAGAAGAACATGACATCAGCCAAGGTCCAGCTTGTCACTTTCCAGCAGCTTAAAGCTGACCAGATACAGCAGCAGCATTGGTTCCTCATTGAACAGGAGCCAACAGTCTTGAAAGAAAAGTTCGAAAGAAACAACTTGAAAATATGAAGGTAAAAATAAATGATCTAGCGAACCAAACTGGAAAGGTTAACTTCCAAATATCAATGACCAACCATCAATTGGCATGCTCACCTTTGCTTGCCTCATCAAATTACTCATGGGACTCCGACCACTTGCTAGATGCCCACTAGAATCATAAAGAAGGGCCCCTCCAAATGATATATTGCCCTCAATTTGAGGTTCTTTAGATATCACAGGGAATTTGTCAACAAAGAGGCTCCGTCTCCTAAGAGCCTCCGGCATATTCTCCAGCGGATTTAGAGGCATGCAATCAACATCCTGCAACAACCCCATTGACGTCATCATATAATGCATGATGATGGCTTATTGAAGGTAAAAATTGTTAAAAGTACTTATGTATTAAAGACATACTCATCAAGCAATTTAAACTATTAGATCAATTGAGAATGATCCTACAATTTCCAAAATCATGAAACGTTCAGGACATTTTCTATGATTTACTTTATTGCTTTTGTAAAGAAGAGGACAAAAAATTTTCTTATGTCAGAAAAATCTCAGGTTTTTCTTAGATAAATAAGCATAAATGCTCTGCAAACAACTTAAACTTCCTGCACATCCTGAAGAGAGTTCAATCAAAACCTGCGAGCAACAGCAGGTTTGGCTAATTTATTTCATAGAAGAAAGACCAACTCAACTCCTCAGTTTCTCCTCGGTTTATATAACATCTAAGGTTCACTGCAATAATTCTATCGGTATCATAGGCAATTTTACAAAAGAATGCAGGAGATTCCCCAGAGATTATATAGAAACTAACTAAAACGGAATCTTAAAAATGTTGTTACCATCACAAATTCAACTCCAATATCGGCACGCTCAAACTGAATCCTGCACTTGTCATGATCAACTGTGAGAACACTTCCATCATGAACTTCTCTCGTTTTTGGATGAAGGGCGATTACTTTTTGTCCAACAGTTAACGGTCGCGCTAAGTCTGTGGGAAGTCCTTCCCTAATACCAGTGCGAAGTTCAGTATAGTGCTTTCTCACAGATTCACGATATTGCTCAAGTTTCTTCCTCTCTTCACGCAGGAAATTTTCAGAAAATCTACGAGGCTTGCCAAGTGAGCTGCATGACCATTTGTGTAATATTAGTATCTATCAATCCTTTAAGCAGTTTTTACATACGAAAGGGGGGAGCAGTGATCATAGTGAGTTTATCTACCTTCTTATAACACTCCATTCAACGCGCGTTAACCTAGGAATGTGCCCGAGTCCGACATGATTTAAGTAATCGACAAACTCCCTCTTTGCAAACCACGGATAATCAATTGCACTATAAAACCATTCAAAGATACACCACCTCCGTGCCAGATCGGATGACAGGCAAGACGACAGTTTGTCCTGCAAACCCAGTAATTTTCATGTCAGAATCAACTTTTCAAGAGTCAAATTCCAATCCAAAGTAAATAACAAGGGAAACACCTTTAAATAAGGTGCTTTGTCTTGGACATATATTCCTCGTTTATCAGTTCGGTTCCTCAGTGTGTTATCAGAACCACTCATCTCTTTTGGTTTCAGTGCCTGCCGCAGATCTTTCTTTCTTCGACTTTTTGATTTAATCGGTAAATTGAACTGATTATCAGCAGGAACCTGAGTGATCAACCCCATCAAATCAGTTTCCGTTCCTTTCTGATCAATATCAGACAAGTTCTGTGCAGATTTAGCTGATTTCTTCGTTTTTGAAAGAGATGATCTACCCTCTCTTGCAAATGCTGATTTAATCTCTCTCATAGATTGTTGACTTGCAAGTGTCTTTCCTTCCTCAGCTGAGGCCTAAAAAACATGGAAAGGCAAAGGAGAATCAACTGAATTGATCAGAAAAAAGAAGAGGGTAAGTAAACACCTATCACCACACTAGTGTTGACAAACCAACAATTCTGCAATCATAGAAGTGGTGTACATGCAAAACAACAATACAATTCAAATATCTGGATTCATTAAATACACATGGCTACATTCAAAAGGCATTATGCTTTTTTTTTAAAAACATGTCCAAACAACATCACATTGGCCTATACCTTCTCTTCAAGGTCAGCACAGAACAAGAGCCCCTTAGGATTAGCTTTAACTTTGACACTGTAACTTAAAAGCTCTATACTGCAGCAATGCAGCAATAGTTCTCTCATAAGTGACATATAAGAGTGTTAAAATCGTAGGAAGGTGCAGAGTTATGTTTTCGGCAAGTAGTGTTACACTATGCTGTAGAACAAAAGTTTAATATCTTATTCATGCCAGCAATTACTTTCTCACAACTCTGTATAACTGTTGATATGAAATTACCTTTTGGAAGTAATAGCAAGAGTACTAGAACCTACAGAAACATCCCTTGCCCAAGAACTTTAAAACACTTTTTGTTGCCTTCCAGAATATCATAAAAAAGAGAGAAGCAAGATCCTTTTCATTTGTAGACCATTCACCTACCTTATTTATTTAGATTCTAGAAAAGTGGAAAAGCCCAAATTATCAGAGTTACCAGAGGAGAACCTTTTCAGGAAAGAATACAATCACAGCAACTTATAGGATTGTTGAGCATCAAAGATCATGAGCTCACCTCATTTTTTAGAGATTCACCTAGATGAAAATTATCGTGAGCTTCAGCATTTATAACCTGCAGCCAATAAAAACCATTTCAGAAATAAAAGAGCAGCACTGAAAGTTATAAGGGATAAGTTCAGTTGATATATATCAAACCATACAAATTAATTTTTCATGCTGCTCACCTTAGATGTTATTGGCTTAGATTTTCTTTTTGGTTTGTTGCTCGACAGCAATTGCCCTTTTGCTTTGGAGATAGTATCAGAATTGATATCCGAGGCCCTCACAAGATTCAATTTTCTACCGTCAACTGCAGAAGTTTTCTCCTTCCCTAAGGCTTTATCTCTTTGACGATCTGCAGATGTGGCTTCAGGCACGGTCAACTTATCATCTATATCCCGAGTTGTTTTTTCCTCCTTCAACTGGACAGAGGATTCTGTGCCACAAAATTCTACAATAATAAAATGCAGCAAATTGAACAGAACCATAGCAACAGCAGTACTGCACTAATAGGAATTGAGAGCATAAGACAACACACCAATAAACTCAGAAATGTGTTACGCATGTACGTGTCATGTGTATGTGAACTACAGGATAGAAAGCAGAGCAATTTATAAAACTAACCAGACTCCATGGTGGAAACTGGCATCATCAATGACAAATCAGCCAATGTCTGCAGAGCATCAAGATCAGAGCTTTCATCTGCATATAACACCAAAACCATTTAGTAGATAATATCAGACAGACAGCAACGAAAAATCTGGAAAAGTACAAAAAGCTGCAAAGATCTATTCAGTATTAAACTATTCACGAATAACTTGTAGGGCTTTTCATTCATGTCATGCCATGTATAGGTTTCTCCACTAGGTTCATATTGTATTATAGTTGTTTTTATGCCAAGACGAGAATTGAATAGCCACCCCTACCCAAAAGCAAGTCAAGGATGCCAAATGTATAAAAAATATCTAGTGTTCACATTCTGTTCCTTTATCCTGCAATTGTTACTCAGACTTTAGTCTAGGATAATGGTCAACCATGGAGGGTTCTTACAGTGCTCTAGTGCTGACGTGTTTCTAGTCAATGGTCCACCAATAGGCTATTATGCTTTCAAACATCACCCAAGTGCATGAATGCACATAAAAGAAGCAGAGGAGAGGAAAAGTGAACAGCGTCCCAAATCCTGATAGCTGTTTTCTCAAGATTATTGACTAAATGAAACAGAACAATCATCTCATCTACTTGTCACATGTATGTTTCCATCTTTAGAAGCTACTCACCAGAGGTCAATTGAAACCAGCTTAAAGAAGTTTCCAATAACATTGTCTCCCTCGAAGCCTCCCCCCCAAAAAAAAAAAAAAAAAAGAAAAAAGGAAAAGGAAAAAAAAAAAAAGAAGGAAAAAGAGAAACCCTGTAAAGAAAACCTTAAAAAAAGTCAACTCTAGATTTTAAAGTCAATTATTGATGCTGTTAGCAAGTTGACTATTAACATGACTACAACGATCCAGACAAGATTTCTAGGTGCATTCCAAAAGATATAGTTTTGGGTTAAAGTTAGGTATGTTATGTAATATGACTACAAAGTAAAACTGAATGCCAACCAAATTTCAACAAAATATGGCCACTTTTTCAGCATTTACTTCCTTTTTCAATATCACAAAATATAGAAAGAAAGATTTAATACTACTAGCAAACTTCAACTATGCATGCAGGTGGAGAAACCTCAAGCCAAAAAAGTGGCCTAGATGAAAATTTCAGCTATCTTTGTGAAGGTAAAGTAAAATGGAGACAGAAGAAAGAAGCAATGACATGTTACATTCATAAAAGAAACAGATGAAGCACCTCCAAAGAAAAGCTTCTTGCTTCTCTTTCTCTGAGTTTGATGAGAATGCCCTCTTTTCTCATTTGAAACTTCGAACTTGACTTTTCCCTTCAGTGAATTATCATTACCTCCCTCTTCTGTTCCGCTGCAAGCTCCGCCACCATCTTCAAACTCTTTTTCTACCATCCCCTCAACTTTTTCTTTCTTTCCATAGAATTTCTTCCCTTTCCGAGAAACTTCTACTGTGCCAACTCCCTCTATGTCTGTTAAGGACCTTGTATATTTTTCATAGTCTCCATTTTCCGTTCCCCTACTGCCAATGCTCCCTTCCAGCCATTCTTCATCCAGAGAAGCATCACCATACTTGGCTGCATCCGATTGTGAATGCTATATGACAAAAAAGACAGTTGTTAACATATCAAACGCACAAAACTGCTAGTGGAAGAACATGCAGATGAAAGCTGAATACCATCCTTTCCCAGCTCTGGACAGGTGATCCTTTTAACTGCCCTTTTCTACCATAAGGACTTCGAGAAACTTGTGGTGAACCTCCCCTGTGAGAAGCCGCAGTTAGTACTAATGCTGCTCCATGTGCAACATCATCATCTGCAGCATCAGCCTCTGACTTCCGGCCCCTCTTGTTCAGTGAAACATGATTTTCTCTTCCATCTTTCTTGTTCAAGAAAGAAACAGGAAAACGAGGAGTCCTTTTGCCAACAACACGTGGTAGGCTATCTGGATCACATAAACAGCTTCAGTAAAATCCACTTTTTTAATGACAAGACGTAGTAGAATTAAGCATTCAAGCTTAAAAGTAAGGTCTATGTTGAATTACACTTAATATATTAATTAAAAAAAAAAAAAAAAACCTCAAAACCAGACTTCATGAAGGGATTTTACAATAACAAGCAGCAAGCCCCTTTTGGGATAGAGGTGAGCTACTTACTATCAACACGTCTTTTTTTCAATAATGACAGACAACCATCACTAGATAAGTCAGCTTTGGAGAGCAGATCTTCTCTTGAACCACCAAGCTGAACTTTCCCACGCTTGCGTTTCGGTGTGTTTCTGATTTCTGTTCCATCATTGCTCTCTTCTTCATCACTTCCCTCCTGTCAATTTATAATGAACTAGGAACATTTAGTTAACATGCCAGGAAAAGTGCCCCACATACAAGGCTTTTAATTCAAAAGCATGTAACAGGAGACCGCTATCATGAGAAAATTCATCTGATCCAAACAATGAACATAGACATGTGTCTTATATGCTCCTCATTCCTGCAATAAATTTTTCCATCTTTTGGTTTCCATGTGATAATATAAGCAAATGTAAAACAGGAAAAAAATTCTCTGGGAAAAAGCTACAGGAAAGACCAAATATCTAGATATGTGTGCATTGAAGAAGCTAAAAAGAGAATATTCTTAGAGATATCAGCAGAAAGAAGGTCACAAAACAGATGTGGCAATACTGAACTCCAGAAGTGAGAGAGAGAGAGAGAGAGAGAGAGAGAGAGTACGGTGTTTCATCTAAGAGAAACATCAATTGAAGACGTACCAGAACATTGTAGTGATCAGTCATCATTGCTACAAGACCAACCACAGAAGCTGTACCCTCAGGAAGGGATAAATATGCCTAAAAGTAGGGCAAGAATAATTTAGAAATGACCAAAGAAACACTCTATCAACACATGATCTTACCCATCAACTAGAAACAGCTAGTTTATAGTTAATATGTCAATATTGGAACTTATAGCTCTGCAAGCCATAATTCATAAAACGAAGGGAAAAGTAAAAGTTAGAACCATTTATTCAAGAAAGAAAAGAGAGCCAAAAGAGGAAGCAGACAGTCAAAGGACATCTTGCCAGCAATAATGCAAAATAAAACATGTCTGGACTTCCATCCCACAATGGCCATGCTTGACCATTTTAGCAATTGCGCTACTTTAAGTAGAAATTCCAACGTTTAAACTGCATGATCACAAAGTCTGAGTGGAACATGAAAGCAGTGGGATAAAGAAGAACCCCAAAATAACAACCGATTTGGGTGCAGACGGACATTTGTTAGCATGCTTCGTGATTTTTTGCACAATATGTTACTTAAGGCTTGATGGATATTACACTGACTTGAAGCAACACAAACAACACTACAACAAAGAAAATTTTAAAAAGACATCACCCTTATGTGTAAGACACTGCAGGCAGCTATTGAATTCCTCCAAAAAATGGAGATACTTTAATCAACGTCATATTTGCATAGAGAAATCCGACTCTGACCATTATGGATACAAACAGAGGTTCTTACTCTATTCATGTTGTAGAGAGCCTCAACCATATCAACGGATCTGTTACGCACAGCACCAGCCACCTAAACACAGAGGACAATAAAACACAGTTAAAAGAGGAAGAGCCTCATCTAGAATCTTATTGAAGTAAAAGAAGTGCTGTAGCTGCACAGCCTCAAAATTCTTTTCCCACCCATCAGTAAAAGGAGTGCGAAAGAGTAGAAGAGGGAGCAAAGCCATCTACAAGTACAGCAGATGATCCAACAAATGGAGGAAATGAAAGGCAAACTGAACATTCACATAAATATGAGGGGTACACAGGAAACAGGACCGCCCTAACTACCTAGCTCGAGGACTTGAATACTGGTCAACACTAATGCACCATCAACAGCTCATCGTCTCCCCTCAATCAAATCTAAACCAGCCAAGGCCAATGTGGTATATCGACCCCTCGGCTATTATCACTGTGCGGGACCAGCATTGTACCGACCGCTATCAAAATTAGAAGCGGGACTGACAGACATGCAACAACCATTGGAGACCGGCTGAAGGAACTGCCATCAAAATAAACAATGCAAACTAGACACCAGACAACAGCATACCTTCTTCCAGTCTTTCCCATGCTTCCTATAAGCATCGTAGAAGCGCTCAAGCTCTTCCTTGCTCCACTGCGGTCCCAGCAGATCAGACAATTTCTTCTTCTACAGCAAAGACACAATTTTTAAATAAACTCGTACTCGCCACGACAAAAAGGGAGCAATCTCGATACGAAACTCAAAGAGGATTAGCCACGGGCGCAGAGGCTCCTCTAAAGGCGAAAAAATCGAACAAGCCTCTCACTCTCTTGCCCCAACCCCGCCCCACCCTTCCCAGTTCAAGAAAACGAACGCCGCTCGAGCAGAAGCGCAAACTCACCCGATTCCGGCTGCTCTTCGAGCTCCCGACGTCTTTATCCGGAGAGACCTCATTCAAATTCGAGTACCGCTTGTACACGCTCCTGGACTTCCTCGTGGGCGCCATGCCGGATCAATCCGCCCCGGGAAAAAGAGAGAGAGCGGGGACGACGACGGCGGCGGCGGCGGCGACGACGGCGACCGGCCGCGCCGCCGAATCGGAGGGTTCCCTTCCCGAAACCGCCGGGCCCCGCGCCCGCGGTGAGGGGGCGTTGCAGATCGCCGGCGATCCGGATCGCCGCGCGGCGGGAGGAGGCGGCGGAGGCGGAGGAGGAGGAGGAGGAGGAGGCGGCGGGGGAGGGAATCGGAAACCCTACGGCGGAGCGAACCTGGGAGGAAGAGGGGAGAAGGGGGGGGGAAGGGGAGAGAAGGAGAAGGAGATGGAGATGGAGATGGAGATGGGAGACGACCTCCCGCGTGTTTGGGCTCCTTCGCTCTTTTGGTTTCAAGATTTTTAAAGCGTTGCGGTGGTGGACTGGTGGAGGATTCGAATTCGAACGCTAATTCTTTTTTTTTATTTTCTTTATTTTTTTGGCTTTTTACTGGATTTTTTCATTTCGGAAAAGAGATTTAAAAAAAAAAAAAAAAAAAAAAGAGGCGAGCTTTTTCCTTTCTTTTTTTCACTTCTTCTTTTTTCTTTTTGATTTGACCGAAAATCCAGAAATTGAATTTTATTTATCTCACATATCGTTTTCGGTGAATAAGAAAAATGTCTTTGTTCAAAGGAAAAAAAGTCACCAAAAATCTCCTAAACTATGCCACGATGACACGTTCACCTAGAACTTTTTTCTTTGTTATATCAACACGACACATTTACCCTAAATATTTTACCTATGCGACAATTTACCCATCGTAAAGGTTTTATCAAATGAATTATTTATCATACCAATGTCGTTTTTACCAGTGGGTGCCATATCAACACCATTTACTTTCGATTGCGTGGATTTTTAACCATACTCTTTAACAGAACCTTGATGAAGCATTAGATGGTAAATGCCTCACACAATTATGAAAAAGGTATAGGTAAATGTGTCATAGTAAGTATAATATAAAGTTTTTTTGGTGGCTTTAAGGATGAATTAATAAAAACTTATGAGTGATATCGATCTTTACAATATTATTTTGTCTATAATTGTATCGTATTTATTTGAATGTTCATGTTATGTATATATATATTGTGCCCTACTATAGTACTGTATAATAAGGAGAGATGCTCACCTTCCTTTCTTGCCGAAACGTTTATTTTCTAGGAATTCTGACAGATGTTCGAAATGAAATATTATGCAACAATTTAAATGTCTAAAGTACACGTATAGTCCGTCCAAAAACAAAAGTAAATATATAGAATAAAAACAAAGTTTGAGATAATCACGGGCCCCATCTTGAAGAGTGCGCTTTGGATCTGACTCACAGCATAAGGAGGCTGAATGGGGTAACACGGCCAAAACAGTCGCAGTCCACAGATAATTTTGTTTTTCGAATCATCTAAAATTCTGTAATTGTTTTGCGGTGAAATCAAGTGTAATCCGAATTATAGTTATTTAATAATTAGTAAAAGATTTTCATTTATGTTGTCTCTTTATATGGTTAACCGATGTAAAGAAATCAAACTACAATTTTCAATGACAAATTTAACTTGTAAAAAATTACGAGAAAAATTCTAAACTTATCGCAATTATGTCTATTCAATCATAACCTCCTCTTTTTCTTTTTCTTTTTTTGCCTAATTAAATCTCAAACTGTTAGTATTTATGTTAATTCAGTCCACTAGGCCAAGATTTGCCTACAGATACTATCCATTGTCTGTCCTATATATTTTGTCCGTCCTATATACTTCTAGGCTGACTAACTACTTATAGGAAAAATAAAATAAAATAAAATGTAAAATATAAAATATAAAATGAAAAATTATAATTTTATTAAAAATTATTCATGTCAACGCTGACTAACTACTTCTAGGCAGATGGATTGAATTAGCATAAATACAAAGAGTTTAAAACTCGATTGACTAAAATAAAAAATTTAGGATTAAATCGGTACAATTACAATATATTTAAGACTTTTTTGGGTATTCCTTTTAACTTGTTATCGTCTTTCATATCAAGATATTTCCAAATTAATCTTACATAAAATACTCTCGAGAGAATTTTCAAGGTAAATTAATTATAAAGTAGGTGGTTAAACAAATAAAATGAAAGCAAATTTTTTTTTAAAAAGCCACCAACTTTAGCTTTAGTTTGAAAGTGCCATGAAAAACCCCAACTTTAGGTTAAATCCAAATATGCCCCAAACTTTTATTTGTCCAAAAAAAAAAAAAAAAAAAACCTCCAACATTAGGTCCAATCTCCCAAACTTTTTTTCTTAAAAAAATTATCAATTTTAACTCTAGCCCACATCTGCCCCTGAACTTTACATCAGAAAACCTCCTCAGTCATCCCTAGCTTCCTTAATTTTCATGTTTCATTTTAGAGATAATTTTCCACGTCACCTTATCGATATGGATTTGTTACCGACGTGAAAATGCCACATCAAATAACTAATGTTGATTTTTGGATAGGGGCTCACATGGATAGATTTGATATTAGAGTGAAAATTTGTAAATTCAAAGAGACAAAAAAAGTTTGGGGCAAATTCTGAATTAGACTTAAAGTAGGAGATATTTTTAGAAAAAAAAAATTTGGGGGCGGTCCTTTTTTTTTTTTTTTGGTCTGAGGGGCGGTCTTTGAGTTGGACCTAAAATCGGGAGTTTTTGAAAACAAAAAAAGTTGGGGCATAAACGAGACTAAACCTAAAATTGGGGTTTTTTTGGGGAATTTTCAGATTTTGACACGCTATGCAACTACGGATGTTATTTTGTCAAGCTTTCTTATCAACTGATGTGCTAACACAACAAAATAAACTTTTTCACGAGGAAATTGGGTTCTTAATTTACATAGTTCGACACAAAAGTAAACGATTACAAAAAAAAAAATATATATATATATATATATATTTTTTTTTTTTTTTTTTGTCGATCCTTGTCAAGATCAAGTCTTCCCAGTAAATAGAGGTCGGCGGCCCTCGTTGAGGTTGAGCCTCCCCGACTATTGGGCGAGCTTGGTCTCGCCCAGCCATCAGCAGGGTTGGACCAACAAGGTCGCTGACCCTCTTTTGGCTGGTCGCCAGAGGACGAAAAGAAAGAATGAAAGGAAAAAAAGAAAATTAAAATATTATAAATTATTTAAAAATTAAAAGAAATTTTAAATCACAAAAAAATTTGAAGCCTTACCAAACGTATTTCTATCCTAGAAATATAAATTTTAAACAGTTATCAAACTTTTTATGTTCAGAAACTCGTTTAGGGAATATAATAAAAAAATCATTTTTAAGCAAAAATTGTTCGTGGAAAGTAAATGATTATCAAAAAATCCTTGACAGCTGTCCTCCGAAAACCCTCCTTTAATATTTAGTACCATATCTATACTATATACACACTGTCTTGATAAAGGAAATTCAAAATCTTTTTTTTTTTTTCAATAAAATTCAATTAATGATCATGTAGATTGCTAAGATGATTTTGGGTCATAAACCCTAAATCATGGATAGAAGTTAACAGGAAATTAAAAGACGATTCTCAAATATCTCACCCTTGAATATTAGACACCCGAACTAAATTGATTTACTGATTCCAACAAAATATAGTCAATTTTTAAGTAAAATTTCTTTTGGTCGAACATTTTTTAAAGTAGATTAAAAATTTAAAATAATATATATATATATATATATATATATATCTCTTTTTTCACTATTTGAATTGTCTTCACTACTTTCCTCACATGCAATGCGCGTTTTTGTTGACAATCGCACACAGATGGACTCGCCAGATTACTAGTTTAACTAATTTTCGATATAGATATCGTTCTGACCTCTCGAATTATTCATGTTTAATTTTAAAATCGTTGATCATTCTAAGAATTTAATTCCCCTAAAACATTCGAAAAGGCCTTCCCTAACTAACCATATTCTTAGATGGTGCAAATCAACGTATCCATTTTCATGTTTGTATTAGGACGATCCACATTTCTGATAACTCGGATTCCAAATAATAATGTCCAGAAATGGCAGCATATCTCTTTGAGAGATCCAGTCTTGCAATATGTGAATATGGAGCGCATATGTGCATGTATATATACCTTCGGGCATGATAAGAAACTTGATAATTTTTTAAAGGGATAACTGCACCAAAAAACCCGAAACTTATGGCGATCAAGTCCAACAGTTTTCAATTAATGTAATCGAGTTCTATAACTTTTCAAATAGTGCAATCAAATCCTCGATTAACTTCATCTAATTTTACTAGCAAAAATTGTGAAGGAAAAAAAAAAAAACCCATTTGTTGTAGATTTTTGTTCATTGATCAAGTTGAGGCTCGCTTGTACCCTCTCTAGTGTCTCACTTTCGGGTTATACAATAATACTAATAAAAGAAATGACATTTTCCCCTCCTAATGTAATAAGTTCATAGACAAAATTGTTGCAAAGGATTTGATCGTAACTATTAAGACAAGCGAAAAAGAATCAAGAATTTTTTTTTGAAGAGGATATAATAAAGAAATAACATAAAATGATGAACGTATAGAATGTATTTAATATATTAAAGAGAAATATATAAGATTTTGTTGGATAAAAAGAAGAGTAGACTTAACTGATTCATTATAATTTCACTAAAGTATGACATTAACCCGTAAAGTGCAAAAGAGAATGTAAGGGGCATACTTGACATCTTCAAACTGAAAATGAAAAAAAAGAAGATGATATAGTGTAATAGAAATAAATAAATAAATAAATAAATGGTAAGAGAAATGGGGAGACAAAGAGGAAAAGAGGGACGAAAAAAAACTTAAAGATGTAACCATCTACCAAAATACATATTATAAGAAAAAAGGAAGAGAAAGGGGGTGACAAAGACATGAAAATTTTTTTAGCAAAATTGAATTAGGATAAAAAAAAAGAGGTGGAAAGGGGGTAGGGAGGGACACATGTCCTCTCAAACGGGAGAATTAGGCAAAAAATCCTAAATCTTTTGTAGTTATGCCAATTCAGTCATAAACTTATTTTTTTAGCCAATTGAGTCCTAAACCTTTTACAATTATGTCAATTTAATCATTCCGGCCAAAATTGGCAGCGTCAACATGTTCGTTGGCTGGTACTAGTAACAAATTTTTTGATAATATTTTATTAATTTTTTAATACTTTTTACATGTTCTCTCTTCCTCCCTCCTTCTTCCTTTGGCTCCCTCCCTCCCTCATTCTTCCTTTGGCTCCAGGCTAGCCCTCGCTAGTCCTCGGACTAAGACAGCCAGGCGAGATCGCCTCGCCATTAATGGGCAAGGGTGAGCTGGGTTAGCCATTAGCAGGGCGAGGACTCCCTTGCCATTGTTAAGCGAGGGGGAGCTCCCCCAACCACTGGCGAGGCGAGCTCACCTAATGTATTATATTTATACATATAAACTATATTAGAAAAAGGATTTCACACCTTATTTATTTCTTGAAAAATCTAAAAATGATTGTTTACATTGCTTACAAGAATAAATTAAAGACATTTTTTTTTTTCAGAAATTATGAAAATGTTTAAATATAAATTGTTGTTAGTGATGAATGCATTTTTTGTTGACTAGACTAATTATATTTTTCAAATTTTTTTATTTTCCTCCAACTTTTTTTTCCATAAAATTCCATAAAAGTTTACGTACACTGGTAAGATGAGTTGTGAATCCTAAATCATGGATAAAACCATAATTTTAATATTAACAGTAAATTAAATTCGTGTTCAACTATCGTTTGCTACGTCACCTCATCTAACGTATAAAAATAAAGTTGTACAAGCCTAGCTGGAAGCCAAAATGGACCATGAAAAGCGAGACGCCCAGGTGAAATGAAGCCAACAGAGCATTCCACTGAAATCTAATTTGTTTCACTAAGCCTCCTCCCACACATTCACTAACTCGCATTGATTCACATGTGATATATTGCACGATTTGCACGCCTCTTCTTTCTTTATCGCGATCCATACCTCCCCCATTTGATTGCAAATGCATGTGCACAAGAAAGTTCTTCATTCCGTGCCTTATCTTACGTAACTCTAATCTTACAATCTTACTCGTTATAAAGGAATTAGGACTATCGTAGCCGAGTCCTGCATCAAATTAGAGCTCGCAAGAGTGAGGCACTCCGATTGTGCCGATCCAAAACATCATCTAAACTTCCCTTTCGGCCTGCCGAGAGCTCTGTACAGACCACATTCACTTGAAGCTAAGCACACCGAGGAATTAACTAACCATGTTCTAAACCAGTTTCAAAGGGAGATGGGCGAACATCTTCTGATCGGTCCACTTACACGAAAAGAGATAGAGAAAGTGGGAGGACAAAAACGTGTCAGCCCTTTCGTCGCATGCAACTTCCTGTTAAAGTGCTAAAATCCAATCCAAGGAGGCATGGGAGAGAGAGAGAGAGAGAGGGGTTGACATGCTGGTGAGGGATGGCATTGATTAATGATTGGCACGCGTCGAAAGTGGGGGGGCGTTATCTTCACCTCTTCCGGCCCGACCTCTTTGGAGCAGATCACTTCACTTTCGCACCATCACGTCGCGTCGAGATCATGGGATGTGCTCGGAAGACAAGGCGTCGAGAGCTCATTGGCTCGAGGCTTGGCTTCGAGCGACCATCAGCTGGTTTGACGGTGCAATGTCAAACAGCTGGCGACGAGGAGAGATTGGCGTGAGTGATTTCTCCCCTAGGCGGGTCGAGCTTGTTGGTGACAAGGCATATATATGTTGTATCGCATTCCACTTTTCGTATGTAATTGACTTTTTGACGAGGGCGGCATCGAGTGGACGGTTCGTGAGAAGTTTGGCGTCTTCGAATTCATTTGAAGTGACAGCTTTTGGGAGTACAACTTTTGGTTTTTTAACGAAATCGGGAGTACAAGTTTGATGCCAACCTTGGGAAGTGAACTGCAGGCATCTTGTAGTTTTCAAATTTTAACAAAATTTTAGTGAACTCCAAACCTTGTTAAATTATTGTGTCGTACTATCATTAATTATAACAATCGAGGACATTTAAGATGGTCTCTTTCCTGCAAGGGGAACAAGTAAATTCCTTAAAGAATGAGAGATTTTGTAAGGCAAGTGGCAACTATTTTAAAAATTGAAATTATTAAATGAAAGTGTGATTTAATATTTAAGTCTTTTAAGATTCTTCCTTAGGTGTAGGCTAGATTTTGGCTCAAGTCAAAGTAATTAAGGAGGCAAAAGGGATCCGAAAATATTTCAATTTGGGACCTCCTCCTCCTATACAATGCCTTTATCTAACAAAGAGAATGAAAGTTCCACAAAAGTATTTGGGATGCACATCCTTCTCCTAAGTCACAAAGCAACCTTGGGCACACACGTTCGGAATAACCCTCGCATGAAGCAAGGTTTTACTCGGAGGTTCCAATCACAAGCTTGGGTCGATTGCTAGCTTGACTGATCCAAAGAGTTTAGCGAAATCTAGAAAATAGCTACAACTACGGAATTCGCTCGCAACAGAGAGGTCGGTCGATGCTCATGCAGTGGAGGCGAGGTTAGCAACCCTCATGGTGACCGGACAATGGTCATCGGCCCATCCCGCCGCTCTTAGAGGGTTGGCAACCACGCTACCGAAATTGGTGTGGCGGCACAGCCATGTTCAACACTTGGACTTTTCTTTCCCGCTCTGCGTTTTTGTTTTTACTTTGTTTTTTTAAATATCTAGATTTTTCTTTTTAATATCTTCAGTTTCAATTTCCTTGTTTTTACAAAAAAAAAAAATTTGGCTCTTTCTTTTTGCTTTTAAGACTTTTCTTTCTTCTTCTTTTTCAAGCTTCTCAATATGGCTTCAAAAGTACAATAAAGTACCAATTTTTTTTTTAAAAGGAAAAAGTTACCAAAAACCTTAAACTTTACCCAATATGATAAATTTACCCCAAACTTTTTTTTTTATGACACAAAAAATCCCAAATTTTACCAATCGTGATACATTTACCTTAACTCTACAACTGAATGACATTTTCATCTTTTAATTTTTAATTTTTATTCTTTTCCCTTCCTTTTCTTTTTCTCTCTTTCAACTCAGGCAAGGGCCACCCTCGCTGGCGTCGGGTAAGGGCGGCCCTCCCTTGGGTTGGGCAAGGACAGCCCTCGTTGACGCTAGCTAAGGCATTCCTCGCCAGATTTGGCCCAGGCGAGGGCTATCCTTAGCCAACCTAGGGATGGCCACCCTCGCCCGAGTTCGACTTCCCTCCGCAATGGCTGGGGGAGGGAAGGGAAGGGAAGGGAAGAGAGAGAGAGAGAGAGAGAGAGAGAGAGAGAGAGAGAGAGAGAGGAAAAACAAGAAAAAGCAAAATTAAAAGACGAAAATGCCCTATATTTCGGGTTAAATGTGTCATGTGAATATAAATTTGTGTCATAGTTGCCAAAATTTAGGATTTTTTGTGTTATAAAAAAAATTTATGATAAATTTGTCACATTAAATAAAGTTTACGAGTTTTTGGTGGTATTTTCCCTTTTAAAAATTGGCTGATGTGGCGACCACATCAATCACCTCTATATTTGAAAAATAATAAAAATACCACCTTATTATTCTTCATTACTCAAAATGGACGAAGTCAATAGAATTACTCGATTGCACTAATTTGATAAGATCCATAACTTAATTGTACCACTTGAAAATTTACGGATCCAATCATATTCTCTCGACAAGCTTTAATACTTCTAATCCACTTATGCTGATCCTTTTATCGGATTGTCCTAGTGTTGAATGAGAAAATTATGCATACCACTCTCAAAACAATGATACCTATCTTCAACCAAAAAGTGGTGATTTGATCGCACTACTTTCACCTATCTTATACATAAATTTTATGATTAGTGTCTCCCACATAACTTTAGTAGTTTGATCAAATCCATCACGTGGAAAATACGGTACGACTTTGGACTGACAACTTGAAAAATAAATACAACTTACGAATAAAGGAGTGGTTAATTGCAGCACATGCGCATATAGTCAAGTGGGCAAATATTGTGCCTTGTCCGCCTACTACTGGATTGACTATCTAACAGCCAATAATTTTCCCTTCATATAATATTCTATTTAATAAACTAAAGTTGATGGAATCATTGTTTTGAGAAAAATCATAAAAAAGTTGCAATTTTTTTTTTTTACTCTTGCACAACAAACACTCAATTGGTGTTACTTTGCGTAATTCATTTTCCTACCTCAAATTACTTCGCGAAAATCTAAATTTCACGGGATGTCGATAATTGGTTTGAGCCAACTTTAACATGACTTGAAGGGTTACAATTGATTCGCAAACGAAAAATAATTTCTTCTCACGTCAAATCAAAGTTTTACCATGTCCCATGAATTGATATGCACGAAGATTATCTCCCGTGGATCTTAAAAGGAGGAAGGATGTTGTATTTCAACTGTAATTAATTTTTATTTTCTTTAGCATGTCTCGCGTAGAATTCTTCGAGTTTTCTTTCCCACGTCAACTCTATAAAAGCGCTCCTCTCTCAGTTAAAGCAATGTCAGGCAGAGAGATCCGAGTCTTTTGCTCTCTCTCACTGAAACCCAGCGAGAAGGGTTTCAAGAGGGAAGAAAAGGAACAAGAAAAGCTGAAAAAACGAGAGAGAGAGAGAGAGAGCTAAAAAGATGCTTCTGAGAAGCACATCCACTCCCATACTCAAAGCATCCTCATGCATTCATCAGACACCGTCTGAACCGGAACTGACCTTTCGGATCCCGACAGGCAGACCCTTTTCCCTGAATGTCTCCTCTTCCTCCGCTTTATCAGACACGGAGAAGAAGAAGAAGATATCGGTGACGTCACCAGAGAATGGTGTGAGAGAGTCGCTCGAGCCAAAGAGGAGACTTTCCTCGAAAGGGTCCTCTTTAATTCTGATACAGGAGCCAAAAGATGAGGAACGGGAAGAAGAAGAAGAGAAGAGATACGATGCGGATCAGGTTTGTGACAGGACGTCGCCTTTTCAGAGCGTGTGGAGCTGTTCTGGCGGCGCGGGAAGCGGCGGGGATGGCGGTGGAGGTGGGGATGGAGGGAGAGATGGGTGTGGAGATTGGGGGCAAGGGAGGGAGAGCCTGGATGGGTACTATCAGAGGATGATCAAAGCTCATCCTGGCGATGCTCTTCTTCTAGGAAACTATGCAAGGTTCTTGAAAGAGGTACTAATTCTTGTAATCTCTATGATTTGTCGTTTGTAATTTATATGGCTTTGTCATTATAATTCCTAAATTCATCTTGTTTCACACACTTTCTAAAATATCTCGAACTTTTAATTCTCATATGAAAATTAGATAGGATTTGCATAGTCGTGGGAAAAATATGTTAATATTGAGTTAATTGCCTCGTGTTCTTTATGAGTTTCACGTCAAATTAGCTTATCAATTCAAAATCTAATATTTATGGTCTAAATTTTTCTTTTTTAGGTACACAGGGATGCAGAGAAAGCAGAGGAGTACTGTGAAAGGGCAATACTGGCCAAAAGGAGAGATGATGAGCCAACAGATGGCGACGGTGATGTTTTATCTCTCTATGGGGATTTGATATGGACTACACACAAAGATGGCCCTCGTGCTCAAAGCTATTTCGATCAAGCTGTTCAATCTGCTCCTGGCGACTGGTAAATTACAAGCATAAATGTAATGCAAATCTGTATGTTCATACTTAGTATTGATAAATACAACAACGATCCCTGAAATTTGTGTTCTTCGGTTTTCCGGTTGCAGTTACGTTCTTGCTTCATATGCTCGATTCCTGTGGGATGCTGGAGAAGAAGCGGAAGATCATGAGGGTGGTAGTGGTGATCATGATCATGAGGCAAAGGATGAACAAGAACAAGGAGTTAAACACTAGTTAAGCGCAACTGATCAACCTCATACTAACTGTAATTTAACTGCTGCTAAAGAGCCATTTTAACTCTCCTAATTATTACCTTTCAGCAACCCTCTCTTTCACCTCTCCCAGCATGCATGTACAATTCTTCCAGATTGAAAGATTCGCAAAAAAAAAAAAAAAAAAAAAAAAAAAAAAAAAAGAAGAAGAAGAAGAAGAAGAAGAAGAAGAAAAAGGAGAAAAAGAAAAAGAAGAAGATTTGTGGGGAATGCTTTTCTGGATGAAAGTTCTCAAGGAAAGTGCTTTTTCTTGGTTTAATCTGGTTAAGAAATGCTGGAAACACTGGAAAAGAAATCTCCTAAGGATAAGCCTACCCTTGCATGTTCTTTCATGGAAGCATTTGATAATATCTCAAAGCAACATGTCTCCTTTGATAGTTCAAGCCAGCAGGAAAGGATAAACCAAGAAAAAAAAGAATAAAAAAAGAGAAAATAGAAAAGGAGGCAGAGAGAGACCTTTCTTTTTCGTTCCCCTATTCCTGTCTTGTGGTATGGTTCACTCTTGTTATCTCAATTAAGTTTTTAAATTTTCATGAGGCTTGTTGTGACGTGTTCTTCTTGAATGTCATGCGGGAATATTCTTTACTTAAACGAGAACAAAGAGAAAGAACCGAGCATGCATGCTTCAACTGACCCTAAAGCATGGTTTTAGCCAACTCCAGACGATATGATTCAATTTTAAAAAAAAAAAAAAATGCCCTACTAACAATCGAGAAAAAAATTGATAGGCAATATCAACCATATGCTAAAATGAGAGAAAATGAAACAATGCATTCACTTTCAAAATAGCAGCTTTTGAAACCCAAAGAAAATGGCATCTTAGGTGAAATCTCCAAATTACAAGATACCATGGTCCTTGGACAGGATTGGGAATAGGTGCACAGGCAATTCTGTATGTGGTTATAAGGGATAGGAGAGACATTACTATTTACCTAAGATGAGTTGAATTTTAACAAAGTAACATAGACTAGGAGGCATCACTGGGGTTTTACCAATCAAGAAAGTGCAAGTCACGCAATTTCTGTGCGGTAGTCATAGGTTCAGACATATTTGAAGCAAATCCATTCTCTCCAACCACCACAAAGAAAAGGAAAAGAATCGCAGGAGTAAGTAAATCACAATGAATTCTATCCTTGTAACTTTAAATAGCAAGAACCTATCAGCAAGATATGCCACTGGCTATAGCAACATAGGTTAAACGTTAAACCGATATAGAACCTCTTATTGAATGGCATAGAGTGGAGTTCACCATTCCATACTCGGTAAGAAACTAGTAAAGTTTATTGTTCAATTTTCCACCTATTAGCAATCCTTTTTAACATGACTTCAGTTACAACAAAAACAAGCATTAGCACGTAATGACCAACTCACATAGCCAAGACATTGTTGCATTGCATATCCATCATAGTTCAATTGACAGACCGAGCTGAATGACAGACCGAGCTGGACAAGAAAAATGCTTTAAATAAAATTTCGGCTGACATTGTAGCGACCATTGTCCCAAAAATTTATCACAGACTGCAATAAGAGGAACAAACAGAAAATACTACAGTAGTATAAATTGGCACAAAAGGTGTAATGTAGTGACATCAGAAAAAATAAGAGCCTAGTGAAGATTCTATCAGGGAGAAGCAATCTTCAGAAGCACAGACGAAGCAACCCAAGTCTGCTGTGAACACAAAGGCGTGATCTTCGAAAAAAGAAAATTCTCCACCTGTTCTTATAGTACAATTTGATTCTCATACCTCTCTTACTTTTGTCCGCTCCAATTCTACATTGTGATTCCCATGTCTCAGAATCTGTGATTCCTCCACAGAGGTAGCCTATGGTTGCTCCTCATGGACCAGCGGCACAGTTTCTGACTGAACATGCATTGCATTTGATTCGGCATAAGGAATTGTCTCCTGCTCTTGATTGGCAGCAGCAGCTTCACATATCTCAGTTAAAGTGTCAAGCTTTTCCTCCATTCTTGTGCTTGACAAGTTCACTCCTTCTGCATCTTTTGTTTTCACGGTTCTAGCCGTCCCACCTGACAAAGTTGTCTTTTCAGAAGGCAGTTTAGGAAGTGACTTTCTAAGCGGCTTCTTAGAATTTGCAGGAGAAGGTCCTTTGGCAGAATTGTTGCGAGACACCTTCTCATCCAGGCTCAAGCGGCCCGACCGCTGGCTTGCACTGCCATTTTCTTCGGATTCATCCGTGCTGGAGGTCTTCCTTCGACCGAGCTTGGGAGACTTGGCCCTTGTTGGTGGTATCTGAATCAATTTGCAATATTGAGAGTTGAATGGACGGATAATAAAATAAATTGCAGCTAACAAAATGATTGCAGGACATATTATAAAAATGCAATAATCGGAGAAAATTATGTAGCATCATGATACTAATGCTTTGCTAGGGAAGATATGGAAGGGGAGAAATAAGAGGTGGGATGAGAAGATAAATCGCAAATGGAAAAAGAAAATAAAATCCAACGCTGCAGGACGTAGGACACAGAGAAAAAACACCCACCACTCAACAGGCATGTATTTCACAACGAAGAGAGCCAGTAACCAATGTTCTGGCACTTGCAATAACAAGAAAAGAAATGCTTTTACCTAGTGGCATTCATGAGAAAAGGGAGTAGAGGAAACCTTCTTTAGTTCTGCCTTTGGTGGAGGAGGTTCTTGATAGAAGCTCGGCATTGGTGTAGCTTTAAATGTCAAACTCTTCCTGAGCATCTTAATTTCAGCTTCAAGAGTTTCCTAGAGGAAGAAACAAGAGACAACCTCAAACAAAGGGATTTTATAAGTAACTTAAATATCCACGTGATTCTATAAGTAACTTAAAAATCCACATTCCATAATAACTGTTAGCAATCACAATTATGACCTTGGATTTTTCTTGCAATGTAGTCCTCTCAATTTCCTTAGCATGAATCTTCTCCTCGAGCTTAGTATAGTACTGCCAAAGGTCATGATTGAAAAACTATATCAACTGTGCAAATCTAGCTCGAGTAAAACCACAGAAAATAGTCATAAGGTTTGCAATCAGAAACAAACCTCTTTTCGTTTCTCAGCCCGCTGATCACAATTAAAACTGAACCCGTAATTTGGAAGTGCACCAACTCTGCGTGGTTTTGAATCTCCTGCAGTAGGACTTCTATTATATAGTCAAGGTTAAACAGATTTGGAACCCGTCTGTATGTTCTGACTGCTTGGAAAAATTTCAGATGAACTCATTCTACTGATTTGGAAAATTTATATATCCAGTGATAGAAAGGATACGGAGAAGATTGACCATCGGCCTCTGGTTTATCAAGAGATCCTTTTTTCAAGGGCTTAAGTTTTGTCTTCTCTCTGTATATACAGCAAACCACCATTCAGAAGAAGCTCAAGAATACAACTCCCATTATTCGACAGAAAACAAGGAAATCCAGTTCTACGTTAAAAAGAAACAGAACCATTGGCAAAAACTGGTAAGCATCCAGGAACTTTCACAACGATAACAATATGAACACCAAAAGTTCACGAATGGTTGACTACTTCACTACACTAGAGATAAAACTGTACAGGTTAGATAGACCTACGCAAAGCTTTCTGACGTTGCTGCATCAGATTTTCCACCATGCTGTTGGAAGCAGAAGAACAGCAAAAGATAAAGATAAGGCATAAAAACGACAACATGATTGACTGAGGACCATGACATTGGAATGTAGAAGCACGAAAAAGGAAAACAAAATTGACATATCGTGTCAACAATGAGAATTACCTTTGATTGAGTTTCTCTCACATTAAATGTTCTACTTACAGCAGGTTGTTTTGTCCGTGAACTCACACCAACAGCTTCCACATTCTTTCCATCCTTACTCTTCCTTGCCCCAATTGTTGAAGCAACTTTGATATTTGAGAGCTTCCCATTGCTTTTCTTGCCTTCAATCTTCTGAGGTCCAGAAACTTTCAACTTATCCCCAGTAACTGTTTCACCATCCTGCGAGGTCATGCATAGATGCATTTTAGAATGAGATATTAAGGTGTATATTGAAGAATCTTAAGCTTATGGAACCAGCCAACCTTATGGGTTTCTGATCCACCAATCTCTCTTGCACAGCCAGTAGAAAAACTGTTGTCATTGCCACTGCCATCCAACTTAAACTCATGTAAGTTCGCCTCTACTGCAACAAGATCTGCAGTTTCTGCAACGATGTCAGCATTGCTCACAGCAATAGCATCCTCTCCATTGTTCAAAAATTGCCCATGCATGCCATTTTGATGAACTGGCTCAAACCCATTGGTAGGCATGACATCCTCATAATCCATTGGTATATACTCTAAGGACAACAGAATATGAAAATGTGAGCTCATATGTCAAGTGGAATCTTAAACAAATGAAAATAACTGATCCCCTTATAGATGATAAGGCATAAACACTCTCAGAAATAAGCAAAACACCACCCTACTCAAAAATTGAGTGGAAATTCAGCAGAATATAAGCACAGAAGAGTTGCCACTAAACCGACTATATGTTCAAACTTCCAACTTACATATAACACAGAATCTTTAAAATGAACCATAAACCTGCGAAAGCAAGAAGTGAGATAATGCAATTGCACATCTGTCAAAGAATGTCTCTGATAAAGTACCCATAAAACATGACAAACCGCCGAACCTAGAGTTCTAAAAAATCTACATACTCCCAATAACACTTCTACTAGTTAGAATGATTTATATCATTCGAATTTTCCAACTCTTACTTTCTTTCGACACTCAGTTGCCTTTTCTTCATTGAACAGCAAAAAGCAAACACGGAGATAAGATTCCATATGCACTTGGTGAGTTCTCCGAGCAGCTAAAAGCGCATTACATAACCAGTAGCCAACACCACAAAACCAAATCGCCACCTAACCTCGGAAAATCGGGGGTTATCAGCACAGAAAAAAGGTACAAAAACACAAGCCCAAAAGAGGACTCGAGCCAAAAAGCACAAAAAACCAGATCTTTTCCACTCCAATCAGCCAGAAAAGCTCTCTTTAACAAAACCCACTAAAGATTCAACCGGCAAACCTCAAAAACACGAAATGGGGCGACATTCCTAAGGATCACTTCCACTCATTTCCACATTGATCTTCCCCCTCAACAACACGCAGCCCTTCTGGAAAATGCGACACCCACTACCGAAGCGAAAGCCAAGAACAGACGACGACCCCGAGAACCGTTCGGACCCGGCGCCTCAAATGCAGTCAAATCATAGACAAACACAAGAACACTTTCTGGCAAAACCCAGAAAGAAAGAAAGAAAGAAAGAAAGACATGTTCTTCTTCTCCTTCTTCATGTACCTTAATGAGCGTGCGGGGTAATCAAGATTCCATTAGAGCTGCGCTTCAACCGATAGAGTAATGAGGCAGGGGAGAGATTTGCAAAGGAACAGGGAAAAATACCCGAGGAGGAGGAGGAGGAGGAGGGGATCTGTAGGAAGAGCAAGGAGACTAGGGGTGGGATGGAGGATGACGGATCGGAGGATCCGAATACTCGGAGACAAAAACAAATTATGTCGGATTCAAAATTAAAAATCGGATTTTTTTATTTTTAGTTTGAAACTGTTGATGTACGCAATACACGACCCGCACGAGTACGTCTGTACAACCCTGTCAACCCCGTTAAATCATCAAATCCAGTGTTTTCTTCGCTGAGCAAGGATTCATTTTCGGCCGGTCAACTAAACTCAGGTAATTGACGCAGACATTGAATTTAAGCGAATCATATTCAGATACTATTTTCTTTTTTTCTTTTTTTTTTATCATAGGTTGATTTTGTAAATTGATTTTAATGCCTAATAGATTTTTTTTGTCTAGTTAAGAATGAGAATACCACGTAATGATGAGCTTTTATGATTGAGTTAAATTCGCTAATCATAATTGATCTGAGTTTGAGTCTGAATTTGATTCACGAATTGTCAAAACTTCCATTTGAGATGGGTTGTCTTAAAAATTCAAGACAAATTTTATTAATTGTCTTTGACATCTATTGTACCATTCTTTTTATGATGGATTATGGATAACAAATAATGTTTTAAGTTCTATAGTCAAACCAAATGTTTAATTCGACAATCGGAGTTCGGATTCGAGTTGTTCGAAATTTGTTAGGGCTTTAGATTGGGATAGGTTGTTAAAAAAAAGAGAGATGACACATATTTGAATCACATGGCAGATGGCATTATCCTTAAAATAACTAAATTTTGTTATGATTTTGTTTTAGAACATTAGTTTCAATAATTAACGAAGACACACAATAAACTAGAGAAAATAAAATAAATTGAAAATCTTACATCAATTATTAATAAAATTAAATAATATGATCAAAGGTTACTAGCCTCTTCATTTTGGTTCGATTCCAAATTGTGAAAATCAAAACTCCTAATTGTCTCATTTGTGCTGCAAGATTTAACTCCATTTGGATTCTTGTGTAAAGTTGAATTCTAGCACAGCTCAATATAACTCAAGCTAGAACACTAATTATTAATATTTATTTTGCAAAAAGCCAGGATTTCAGCAAGCCAAATTAAAGCATGTTGATCCTTACCTATCAATCATGCATCGAATCCAATGAAAATTAATTCTCAACTTCTAAAAATTGGCTTATGAAAACCGTGCTCCATCTTGTAGCATCTTGCTGCAAATAAGGACAAGGCTCTAGAGCGCTATTCAAGCCAATGTCATGAAGTTTCTCATCACCAATAAAAATTACCTATAATTGGATATTCTAGAAATTTAACTTTGAACATATTTGGCAATTCTAGCCAAAGTTAAGATGACATCGTGCCGGAAGCAAAGTAATATGATCAATCACAGACCAAGAAATTGAGGCTGAGGAGAGGGGTGAGACAAACATTTTTCACATAAATATTAAAAATTAAATTTTAAACTATTAGACAGATGTATGATTTAATATTTAGATACTCTATCAATTTTGAATTAAAAATTTTGTTATATAGGGGGCATGGGGCCACCACTTGCCCCACTAGGACTGCCAATGCCTATGATGTGTCCTGGGTATTTATCCTATACTCTCATCCAATAGCCGGTAAAAAGTATTGTTGTTGTTATTGCTGTTAGAGTTGTACTGGAAAAAAAAAGATCATTGAAGATAATCTTTTCAAATATAGCTCCGGAACACCTATTTATGGACTATATATACACAAGTCGTGCTAATGATCTTGAGATTCAGCTACATAAACCTTCGTAAAAAATTAATTCAATTTATCACATAATTACACAACCTAACTAATTGCGAATATTATAGTGTCCATTTATTTGTATATAGTTGTCATCCCCTCCATAAACCTTTCTATATTGGACCACTAATCCCATAGAATTAGAAAATTCCTGTCCAAAAAAGTATATCCCAACAGTTTTTTTTTTTTTTTTTTTTTTTATTCATCATGAAAATCCCTTTGAATATTATTGTATTGCGCATGTTCATTTACCAATCGATTGGGAAGGAGCAATTACGTTATTCTAATTTTTTTTTTTTTTAATGCATGGCTCGTGCCTTCTTACTTGAGAGCGTGTGGGCATGACTTGCGCCTGACAAACCGACCAACAGAGGCTCGGCCTGTCGGGAGCCCTAAAAACGACAACGTGTGGCATTAAAAATGCAGCCGACACGGTACATAGCGGACCACAAAAACTTCGGGCGGTCACTAATTAATTTCACTTTTTTAGATATTGCATTATTATTTCCTCAAATAACCACGCACGATTATTTATCAAAGGATGCGTACGCATAAATTGGCGTTTTAATGTTTTCTTATTTTTTGGTAGGGAAAATAATATAAATCATATCTTAATTTGGTTAAATATGCAATATCGCCATCGAACTTTTAATTTATGTAATATGGTCCATAAACTTTAACCTAATGTATAATGTCGTCCATGAACTTTTGGTAAATATTCAATTCAATGTCTAAATTAGAAAACAAGTATTTGATATTATTATTCTATTAATTCAAATTCATTGATGATATTGAATATGTTCATATAGCTTGGGGATTAAATTGAATACGCATAAAAAATTCGGGGATTACATTAGACAATTTAAAAGCTCACAAATGACATTACACATTAGACTAAAGTTTTCGGATCACAT
Source organism: Eucalyptus erythrocorys (assembly GCA_014182555.1). Taxonomy (NCBI): domain Eukaryota; kingdom Viridiplantae; phylum Streptophyta; class Magnoliopsida; order Myrtales; family Myrtaceae; genus Eucalyptus; species Eucalyptus erythrocorys. The sequence goes on along the minus strand of CM024599.1, from coordinate 37,596,723 downwards.
TAAATAAATTAAAAATTTAAGTATGCCATTGTACATTATTATAATACAGAGACCATTCGTGTCATTTTAACTTCTCATTACGTTTAAGACATATAAATACGCCGTATAAATTTTCTCATATAATCCACATAATTCAAATCATTCGCTTTCATTTAGAAGAAAAATTAGACGCAATAATTGTGAATAGACCCTAGACTATATCCACATTTATTCTCCAATGGTCCACAACGTGACTATTGAACCCCATTAAACAAAGGGCATAAATAGATGGTAAGCATGGTGGAAATAAGTTGGGCAATCCTTATCTCTTGTCATCCAACCTGTCTTTAAACTTATTCTATGGTGACTTTAGCTTATCGCGAAGGCAATTTAGCCCATTAAGCAAAGAAAAAGATCTTGGTTAGTCCACGCATATCCCGATGTAGTAAATATAATCATGATTAAAGTAACCATCGGACTTGACTTTGTTAGAAATTTTTTATATGACGATAACAGGCGAAATATTTGAAAATAAAGCACTCGGTGACGATGGATAATGCATTTGGCGGGTCAAGCACGCTGGGAAAAACAAATCCGATTTCGGGTCATATTAATTTAAATTAAAATGCAAAATTAAATTAGATGCACATCATGTAAAACGGTGCGTGGGGGATTGCAAGGGAACATTGTTGATTGATTATGCCGCATGGTATTGAATTTCGTTGTTCCTTTGGTGTCCACCTCGCGAGGAGGACGTGCTTCAGCAGTCGCACGTGCGGTTCTGCTCCTCGCTGAAGCCTGATTGGCCGAGGGCTTTGACGTTGGGCCCCCCAACACGTGGCGTGTTTGGATATTTCTGCCACTGCGACCGGTGCATCCATGTCCAGGTAGGCAAAAATAAAACCTTTAAATTGCCTAAGAGACGAAAGAAATTATTATTTTATGGTGTGTTTGTTCGATAGAAAATGAATATTTGGATTTTTTTTTAAAATAATCAATTTTTTTCGGTCAGTCTTACTCTATATCTACTCTGGCTCATCGTTGTCGGACTCGGACTTGTCTTACCTCACGGGGCGTGTGAGTCGAAACCCACTCACAAACTTACGCGTCACCCCATCCCACCTGAGAAGGTGGGGGTTTGAGCCAACCCACCTCTCCCTTCCATGTTGGAAGGGTGGCGCCACTGAGGCGAATCCCAGGTGGTTTAAAAATAATCAGTTGAGTTGCTTATAAAAATTGAATGAATAGAATATATTTTCAATGTTCATAAAAATGTTTAGATATAAATTACTATCGATAATAAAAAGAATTCATTGACTAATTATTTTATACAATACAAGTGATCAATTTCAGGAAAATAGTTTTTAAATTATTAATTTTCTACTAAACAAACGGGGTCTAAACTCCTTCAATTTACTTATGCGAGAGGATTAAATTGATCACTTACACGATGGTGTGGCCATCGTCACTTGGCCATGGTAGCACTAATAAGAGAGGTCGGCCAAGTAATTTCCAAAGGAGAAATTATTGAAAAAGTTATTAATCAATTGTATATATATTAATTCATTCTTAAATCTTTCAACCGTGCTAACTAAATCTTAAATCTTTTGACAATTTGTCAACTTAGTCATTCCGGATAAATTCAACTAGAAATTGCTGATATGTCACTACGAGCATTGACGTTAATAGTTTTTACAATTTTTTTAAAAAATAATTTTTTAATTTTACTTTTTCTTTTCTTTCTTTTTCATTTTCCTTCTTCCTTCGCGTATCACCAAGCTTCGACAATGGCTAGCGACCTACTATATTATAGGCAAGGCTCGAGCTCGTTGGGATCTATCGAGGCTAAGCTTGGCCAGCTTTGGACAATGCTCCACCTTGACAGATCTTGGTGAGCTCAAGTTTTGATGGGCCTTGCTTGTGGTCGATCGACAATCGTTATTGAGGCCTAGTGACCGATGGAAGAAGAAGGAGGTCTATTTTTTTTTTTTTTTTTCAATTGTAAAATTTATCTATGTTAGTGTCGATCTTCGGTAGTTTCTATGAAAATTGACAAAAAAGACTAAATTGACAAACTGCCAAAATATTTAGGATTTAATTGGTAAAATTAAAAAATTATGATAACGATGGAATTTAGCAACTTTCGTCGCACGGCGAGCCAACGGATAATTCTTATCTCCGCGAGCGAAAGCAATGGAAGCAGCACTTCCCTATCCCTTTGAGAAACTGTCCCTTTGAGAAAGAGATTGAAAGAGACCATATGAGAAGTAGAGTTCATTTTCTAAGAGAAGCGTCGTTGTTGAGTAGGGAGGATGATCTCTTTGGGCACTCTCATCACCTAATGAATGTCACCCTCCATTCCTATATTCTTCCATTCTCTTTTACCCTTTTCGCTTAGCACCCAATTTTTCCCAATGGTTAGTCTTTTTAATGGATCTGAGTTTGAGATCTTTTCGATTGAGAAACAAGTTACGAAAATTTGAGGTACGTTTTTTGATTGATTATATCACTTACAAAAATGAATGAATGAATTTTTTTTGTTGTTCACGGAAATATTTAAACACAAACTGTTATCGGTAATTAAAGTATTTTTCAATAACTGATTAATTTTAGTGATGAAAGCGATTAATATGGGAATTTTTTTTTTCAAGTCATTCATTTTTTATGAAACAAACGGAATGGAGAAAGCATTAAAAAGGAAATAAACCTATTGTATTTGTGCTAATTCATTCTTAAACATTTCAACTGGGGCAATTTAGTCTTAAATATTTTCATAATTTGTCAGTTTAGTTATTTCAACCAATTTTGATCAAAATAATTTGTGAAGGCCTTGCAAGCAAGACAACCCTCACCCAGATCTAGCAAGGGCCTAGGCAAGAGCCACGGCCCTTGTCAACAGTCAATGAGGGCTTGTTGATCCCTTGCCCGGTGGCTAGCAAAATGAAACGGAAAAAAAAAAAAGAAGCAAAAAGAACAATGAAATACAATTCAAAATTTAAAATTTTAAAAATTGTTCACGTCAATACTACCCGTGTTATATAAGACGGCTAGCATCCACGTTAGATTTCCGGCCAAAATTAGCTCAAATGACTCAATTGGCAAATTGTATAGAAATTTAGGACTAAATAGACACAATTAAAAAATTTATGACCATATAAACATCAATATAATAAATTTAGAATTTTTTTGGTACTTTCTCTCGAAAGGATCTCTAGTTATCGAATATGAAGTCTTGAATTTAACTCTTTTTAGGCATAATTCCACGCTTAGTAGACCGGGCTAAGTAGGAGGGGAGTGTTCTGACCAACAAAAAAGAAGTAGGAGGGGAGTGTTAGAGTATTAAATAATAAACGACACATTTATTTAATAATTTATCACGGAATTTCACAATTAGTATTTTTATTACTTGCTACTTTTGATAAGACATTGGCATTGTTTTTAATGACAGAATTGGAAAAGAAAAGAGAAATTGTTAAAAAAAGAAAAGAAAAAAGAACACACGACTTTCACAAGATGAGGAATCGGAATCATTTTACTAACAAGATTCTTTTATTTCTTCATTATCCTAAGCTGTTTTTCTAGGAGTATTTGACCGGGCCGGTGATAGGAACATCAGGAAAAGTCCACACGACATGTGCCGAGGCTTGAAAAGATGGCGCCGAAGGATAAGAAATTGGCATTGTTTTTCTTGTACGTATTGTCATGTGTCGGAAAAATTGTACATCGAACGAGGCAAGACTCCCTTGTTTAGTCACTTCCTCCCTCAGTCTCAGGCATCGATACACTCATTCTTTTCACCCCTTTTTTTGATCTTGATATTAAGATAGAAACAAAAAATTTGGAAAAGTTTATTATTTATGTAATTTAATTTTTTGATATGAAGCGGCTCACAGTAATTGTTAGTTTATATTTTAGTGTTTTTTCTCTCATTTTTTCGATATCAAACCATGAAAATTCTGATCGACAATATTGAAGCGAAAACATTGAGTAATTGTTGTATTTTCTTGTTTAAAATGTAAAGCGTGGAGTTCTACAAAGTGATGATATATACTTTCCTTGATGGTACGAACCCAATTTTCTAATGTAAGATGTCACGTTTGGAGAAAACAATTCAATGTAATAACACTTATTTTCATATATATATATATTATATAAGTACGTGAGGTTTACCAAATAATAATTTTTTTTCCTAGCACGAACCAATGTTTTGAAAGGGCAATTCTGGGCATTGGCGAAGACTATTTAAAAAGGGCAATTTCATATCTTCAGTAAATTTCCAAGAAATGGACATGTTAGATGTGGAAATGGACCCGTCATAAAAGTTAGTGTCGAGGCCATTGAATGTGACAATGCATGGGCTCTACTCAGACCTGAACTTTGACCGGCAAATTACCAAAGTTGACCGTTCTTTCTGCCTGATATAATGTGTCTCAGTTTCAACGGGGCTGCCCCATTCTTCTGCAACTCGGTTTCTTTCATGTCAGACCATTTGTTGTTTCTTCCTCTGCACTTGAATCCTGATCCACGCTATGATTATATCTCAACGAAGGATCGATTTGCTGAGATCTTCAAGTAACTTCGGCTAGAATTAAGTCTCACATCAGGTGGTAATTCCGACTCGCTTTTCACGGTACTTCCCAATACCATCTCGGGCATGTCCCTTAATGATTGTTTCTAGGCACGAGTTTTGTTGGTACTAACAAAAAGCAAACACCACAGGTACTTTCTTGCCGCTGATCTTGTGACCCATTGAGGTGGGTCTTACAGCAATTTAGTAAGATCTTGCTGCGCAATTTCCTGAAAGAAAAGTACTTTAATTCCCCTTTTGCTTTGCATCATCTTAATCAACAACAAAAGGATGGGATCAGAAATATCAATTAATCACAAGTTAGGGCCAAGTTGGGAGACTTTCTCATGAAGCGACAGCCTAACTTGTTGAGTGTTATCCAGAAAACTGTTCTCAAGATTGTGCAATCAGTGACAGCTGAGAATCTCCACGAAACATAGAGAAGATGCTAATATGGGGGGCCCGTTTTAGCCCATTATTGTCCCAAAAATATCGGAGGAGATTTAAAAATGGGTTATTTGATTCTCTTCCAGGTAATGAAATGTCTTCTGCCCACAGAAAAAAATGGGGAAATAATAAAAATAAAAAATCATGTAGATACAATACAGCAGTCTTATATGAAAAACAAAGCATTATGACTAATCCAGTTTGACGTCACTAATGATACTTAATGAGAAACCCTCCACGTACTAGCTTTGTGGCATAATCAGCCAAAAATGGGACTGAAACAACTCCCTTTTCCCCGTTTAATATAAAATTTGATTTGCAATATCGATATATTGAATAATGAGATAAACTTTTACGGAGTCTTAATTCGTTTGTTTGAATGATATCTCTTTCAATATTCTTGTTCATAATTTGTAAGCCAAGTTATATGATAGAGTTGGCATTTAAACAAATGGATCATATTCAACGCCTGATAAAAGTCTGTCACATCTTTGATACCGATTTAGCATGCCGACCTTTACATACTTTTCCCTTTTCCTAAAAGACATTTCCTTTGTGTGCATGTCCAAGAACTAATCAACCCTGTTCAAGTTTTCGGAAGGGAATTACAACAGTATAGTGACTCTTGATTCTTTTGGGCGATCCTTCATCAGAGCTAAGTCTAGTGAACAGCAGAAACTTGTGACCGTCATTGGACGCGGACAGACACCAAAACCTGATCTCGTGTCGGCTCGACGGCTAGAAAATGTCGCTGATCTCAGGGAGAACTTGTGAAGGTTATTTACTAGAATACTTGACTGGGTCATCAGATCATTTAAACAAATCTTTGAGCTAGTCGAAACCGCACTGGTGATTAGCATGAGAACTGAAGGAGGGATTTCGAGGCAAACCAGAAAGAAGACAACCATCTTGAATCCCCATATAATCTTTCAAGTCTTTATCGCACGCTCTGACGGTCAGGTCGGGAACCCAGGAGCTGCATACCAGGAAAATTAAGAGCTTGCCTAGTTCATAGAGATCTCTCTTCCTCATCATTGCAATCTGATCAATCCTCGGTGCAAGGGGACTCAAACTTCTGCAGGCAAATACCTGTCGGCATCTCCAATGTCACGGTTATGCCTCTTCTATACTTCAAAGGACCCCAAAACTTGCAGAGTCGATACATTTTTCGATGTCTCAAGCTACTGATGCAACTCTTCCCATATTACCTCGCGAGAGTAAGAATTAGCTCCAGTTGACCCTATGTGAAGTGATACTGCTTTTACATTGAAAGCTGGAGATGTGCACCTCCAGTGTTTTCTTCACCTGGAGATGTACCATTTCTGGTTTCACTCTTCACTTGCTTGCATGGAAACGCGGTATAACCTGGATGGCCATGTAAGCTCAACAGACCAGGCACACTCTAGCCATGTAATTTGGTTCAATGCATCAACTGTCATAGTTTTTTTTTTCTTCTGTCTGGTCACTGTCATAGTTGAATCATCAACTAGTTGTGCTTGAATTTCTGGAAGCACTTGCTACACACAGCAAGGAGGTTCAACTGTGATCATCCTTCCCTGTGGAAAAATTCCCGAGGATGTACAACTTGCTGTTACCTCGGACCTGAAAGCTGAACCGCTGAAAGATTTGTGTTGCTGTGGTCTTCTGGCTTGAAAAACCTCGGAAAAAATCCACAACCTTGTGGGGAAGAAGTCAGCGGCTGAGGAACCGGAAAGACACCTTCAAGCATCTGGACGACTTTTAACATTGACGGTCTCAGGTTCATATCTTCTTGTATGCACCATGATGCAACTTTAACAGCGATAGAAACCGTCTCATCTCTTTCGTTGATCTCAAGACCCGGATCAAGTATCTCTCTCAGCTTCCCTTCTTCCATCATCTTGAAAGCATAGAGGGGGAAATAGGATTTCTCCAATGTTTCCTCAGGGTTGTAGTTCCTTCTTCCGCCAATTATCTCAAACAGAACCTTCCCATAACTGTAGACATCGCTCTTCTCAGATATGGCACAGCTGGTTATCCACTCCGGCGCGAGGTAACCTCTCGTGCCTCTGAGCATCGTAACAACACGGCTCTGCTCTCTTGTCATTAGCTTAGCCAATCCAAAATCCGAGACTTTGGCTTTAAATTTGTCATCCAAAAGCACGTTTTCTGGCTTTATATCGCAGTGAACAATCTTCACATCACATTCTTCGTGTAGGTAGGCCAGTCCTTTCGCCATTCCAATGGCAATTTTATATCGTGTTTCCCAATCTAACATGCCTTCCTTGTCTTTCTTAAAGATCCATTTATCGAGAGACCCGTTCGCCATGTGCTCGTATGCTAGAAGCCAGTGAGTTCCTTCCTCGCAAAAGCCCTTCAGCCTGACCAAGTGGTGATGATGGATGCTTCCGATGCTGCATACTTCGGCTCGAAACTCTTTCCTTCCCTGGCCGATGCCTTCCAATTTCTTCACAGCCAATCTCGTCCCATCTGGTAGGACACCTTGGTACACTGAGCCAAACCCGCCTTGCCCAAGCTTCATGGAAAAGTTGTTAGTCGCATGTTGAAGCTCTTTATACCTGAAACGAACCAGTATTTCCGATAAACTGTTGAGAAAGTTGTCCTCCTCCTCCGCAGTCTCTTGAGCAGCTTCGGGCAATGTCCGCTTTGCCTTGGAATATCTGAATCCAGCACAGATCAGACCAAGAACAAGGAAGAGAGTGGAAACAGGAAATAGGCCAGCATATAACAAACGTTTCTCGTTGCGTCCGCTGTCTTGAGATTTCCGGCCATTCTTACCACCCCCGGTTAACACCTTAATGTAAGAGACAAATCCAGAATTCTGATCAGAGCTCTGCAAGGCCCCAATACTGTCAAACAAGTAACAACCTCCAGAACTATTCTCATAAAATATTGCGAGACATGAACAATCATCCAGGCAAGAGGTTTTGCATCCATCGAGATCGGCATTCAGCGAGGGTGAGACAAACTCGAGCGCAAAGTACCCGATTCCCTCCCCAGCATTAATAAGATCAATTGATGCCTTTGAGTGATCGCAAGGAGAACCCAACCCTGAACCACAATTTGGATGAGAATCGAGGGCTAAGAGACATCGACAATGACTCCCATTAAAACAGACTTCAAACGGGTCGCAAGATTCAGGCGTGCTGCATGTGTCATCAATTGGTATTTCCACGGGAGAAGCATTAGTCGATCCTTCACTGCTCAAGCTGGAAAATGAGATGATCCCGTCCTTCCCTAGGACAGCGATCCAAGTGTCGTTAGGTTCGGTATAATTCCAAATGAGGAATTGCCACAGCAAAGTTCTGTTCTCATCGTAGAATCTCCATGAATTTGCGACCATCGTGGCAGAGGCTACGGGACCGCCATTTTTGTTCTTCACTTTTCTTAAGTCCTTCCCCATCGACCAATAAGGTTGAGGCGTTTTATAACCGGCAGAAAGGATCATGTCGCCAGATTTAATCTCGAGAGTGTAGGTCAAGTTCTTGAACCCACGGCTCACGAGCCGCATCCCTTGCGTGAAATCTTGGTTCAGTAATAGCGTATCGGTAGGATAGTCGAAACTCTGCCAAGCCACTGTACTGTCCTTCCCAAGCAAAACCAGATTTCCTGAATCCTGCAACTCCATTGCGGAAACTCCTATCCCACTGGTATTCGTCGACCACACAGTGCTTCCTGCTTTCTGTAGAAACGCATTGCCATTCTCATCGAAGTCGAAAGTATCGGAATTCGTGACCAGTGCGTCGTTATTTGCTGCCCAGACTATGGTCCCGCTGACGAAATGAACCACAGCTAATGAGAATAGAGTAGGATCGGAGGCTGGGACAAAGCCGAAGCTGAAAATCGAGCTATTGCACAAAAGAAACAATCCACCATTGTCGATTGAATTCATTTGAGACGTTTGGAATCCTGGGTATATCTTGTCTTTATATTGAGCACCCTCCAGTGAGATGCTGGATATCAAGATGAGACACAGCCACAAATTTCCAGCAACAGCCATTGACTTTGAACGGACTATTGTTCCACCTTCAATGATAAGAGACAAGAACTTCAATTGAAGGAACGTATCGGTGATGATAATCGAGGATTTAAATGGGAGGCTAATCTTCTCATCGGTATCATATACATCATCTTTTCTTTTATATAGTCAGAAGAATTACCAGCTGAACGACTTGAATTCCGTTGCACCATGCTGCTCCTGGAAACTCTGAAAGTGTTCTGCAAAGTGCAGAACTACGGATAAATTTGCAGTATCTATACAGAGGGAAGCTTATAACACCAAGTGATCATATCAAAGCGACCCAAAATGACAAATGAAGAGCTCATTACTCTAGCTTTCTCAAGAAACTTTCATACACTGCAATTCATTCACACGGCTCTTGAAATTTCAAAATCAATCAGAAGCAGAACCAAGCACACATGGCAATGCAAAAATGTTTGTGCTCAAGAAACAAATTGCAGAGCCACTTTGAGCCCTGAACTGATGCAAAAGATAAGTTTTGGCATCCAAATCTGAAATGTTATATTTCTAAATTTAAAGATACAACCAATGAGAAGAGGACAATATGAAGAGACGGTTAAGGGCTCTCTTCAACTGCAAATCCTCAACTAGTGTTTCAATGAGATCCACTATAAAAGCACAGAAGGAAAATAGTAAGAAAATGGAAGTTGATAAGGTACTCTTGACCTGGCCATGAATAGAGAACAGATTGAGCTCTTACCTTATCAAATTGCTTGAACTCTGGAAGAAAACAAGACTCCGGATCAGGTTCCTTGTTTTTCCTTTCAATTTGATCCTGTTTCTGTCTTAAGGTAGTGACTGGAGAGATATTAAACATTCATTACCAATTTTAAGGGAGAGGACCGTTACAACGGCTTAGCCACACCATTGACTTGCCATGAAGCCAGGCAATTACAATGACTTGCCTGCCAATGAAAACGGACAATTACAATCATTGACTGGCCAACCCAGAAAAATACACAATTTTTATCAGTTTTATGGACCGAGGGCCGCAAGTTTGTGCGTCAGGTCAATAATTGCTGACAAAGAAAAATCTGCCAAGAGATTGACGTGCTTTTTCAACGCCATAACATGGTATATCTTAAGCTCTTACAAGGCCGACAATGTTGAGAAAACCTCCTAACAAATTTTGAAGTTGACACAACCTTCCTTAATTTATTATGAATATGATAAAAACATATAAGTATTCTTCTTTAGGAATTGCTTTTGAAGAAAAAAGGTTATTCAGATTTAACTTATTGATGTTTGAACATCATGTCTAAAGAAAGGTCTAGATCATGAAATGTTTCTAACTCTTTCTAATGTTGTCCACAATATTACGGATAAAGACAATCATTATTGAATTGTTTCCCAACAAATTATATGGATATTAGGAACGATTGGATATGGAGTTCATCAATATCGTAAAAGATCTTTAGAGTTTACTAAGACTAATCAACATCAAAATCTGAAGTTACACACAGATATAAATGTTTAGATGCAAGCTAGTGACGTAACTTGGATTTCCAACACGGACAATATTGATTGATCTTCAATCTCAAAGATTGTCTTACATCACTTTACTCAAGACATCTTTGATTGATTGACAATCTTTTTTTAATGAACGCTGCTTCCCCAAAATTGAAGAACTCTACTTATGAAAAATTGGCGATTTGTTTGTAAGGTTGACTAAATCAACTTGGATTCAGATTTTATCTCTCGACGGCTATTCAATCTTCTTTACACATTTCGTCCAATAGGTTGATTGGAAAAAGATTCTTCAAAGGCTGTCCAATAGGAAAATTTGAAGTGGAGGAGTATGAAAAGGAGACCAAAGTACTAAGAGAAGGACAAGTCAGAATAAAATATTCAAATAGATCTTATCTCTCAATGGCTATTCAATCTTCTTTACACATTTCGTCCAATAGGTTGATTGGAAAAAGATTCCTCGAAGGTTGTCCAACTGGAAAATTGGAAGTGGAGGAGTATGAAAAGGAGACCAAAGTACTAAGAGAAGGACAAGTCAGAATAAAATATTCCAAAGTTAAAGAGAGCTTCAAACTTACTTGTCTTTTGCGAGTTACAAATTGTAAATCTCTTAGAGGCATTGAAAAAAGTGATTGTGTGATATTGTGAGACTTATCATGCACTTTTGTAAATGTTTGGTCATTTGGATTTTTAATAAAGATACGATTAGATAAAATGTAATATGAAATCCAGGGATATTACTATATTCTATCAACTGTTTGGTGATTGTAGTAATAAAGTTGGATATATTTACTTCATAATATGTGCATCATCTAGTATAAATGGCATATCATTATAAATGAATCAAAAATTTTACAAATGGAGATAGTAAAAAATTTTCGCGACACTATTGTCTGCTTTATTTTTATTTTCTTTTTTATTTCATTTTCCTTTCATTATGAATTAATTTATTTTTTATTTCTTTCTTCCCCTTCCATCATTCTCTAACAAAATTTTATTAAATTATAAATTGTACTAATGTACCTAAAACACTAAAATACCCAACATATACTTTTATTTATATATTGAATTTATATTATAAAATAGAATTAAATTCGAATGTGTAAATAAAAATAAGATTAAATTAAGAAATTAAACTGTTATTTCTTTTTTTTTAATGAATTTATTATATTAGAATCCATATATTATTTATATTAAGATATATTTTTAATTTTGTTAATTTAAGAAACTTTGTTATTTGAGAAAAATAACTTTCTTATTGTAGATATTAAAAATCTTATTAAGTTTTATCTCACCTCTCTCATGGGATAATTTTATCCGATCTATATCCCATTTGTACCTGACTTTATCCTCTTTTGAATAGGCATTGAACGCAGGACAAGACCGAACCACTATAAATTTTATGTGCAATTTCCTCTATCTCTAATATCTTGTTTGCTATTTATTCAATAGACCTTTGCACACTGACTAATATCATCATATCTCTATCAATATTCAAATTCGGATTTTTGTATTATGGTGAAAATCATATTCAGGCGCAAATTTCACTTGAGTTTGGCAATTCTTATCTTGATTGTTTTTATTTCCACACAAAATTATCAAGAATTTTCAAAATCACACATTCACCTCTCTCTAGGTGATCCCGCTAGTGACAACAAACAACATTGCTCTTTTTGGCCTACAATAATATCTAAATAGCAGTACCTAAAGCTATCCCAACTCTTTAATTGTGCATAGCATCAATACACAATTAGTGCTAGTCAAACAAACATTATAGAAATATCGGTCCATCTAAGGTGACCCTTTTACCTTTTTTCCCTCGGCTATATGGCTTGAACTTATTTTGGGGCCAAATAGGCTTTCTTGCTATTGAGAGTCGATGGATTCAAAGTACCAATTACGAAGTTGAAGGAAAGCGAGTGAAGTTAATGGGCCAATGGTCTATGGCTAACTATTGTTGTTCACAACCGTCATGGACAGGCATAAAATGCAATTTTGAAAATTCAATAGACGAGCATACGGGGGACGTGATGTGTGTATAAAGAGCACTAGATATATCACTTGTAGGCTTGATCTTTGATCTTACTTGAAAGAGAATTTTTATGCACTAGGGAGAACGTGGATACCTGTTAAATTAATGTCTCGAATTTAAATTCAGCTATTGATTTGTTAAACTGAATCCGTTGAGAAAGATTTTCCCTTGAGAATTTGAATTTGGATGAAGAAGCTCTAGTTTCATGGACTTGACTTGGATATATAAAAATTTTGCACTAAAAGACAAAAGATGGGCACACTTTCCTTTATTATTTAACTTTTGGAGGCCAAATATGACTTTGTGCAAGAAAAGGAGAAAATATTTCTTTTCTCCTTTGCTATACTTGAATAGGAGTTGGTTTTATTGAAGAAGTGGGGCTCAGAGTCAAAATTGTTGACTCTAGGCACACAAATAAAGCTGAGGAGCAGCACATATATATAAAATGCCAGGGTTTCTCTTCAGTGAGAAGAAGCGCTGCTTGAGAAAAGAGAAGAGCCAGATGAGTCAAGAAGCCGCACAAGAAACGTGAAGCCGCCATACAGAAAAGAATAACTATTAGAGGAGTTCTTATATTTAGGCGTACATAGAGGGGCTTGAACACACGATGATTTTGCGCTATGAGTTTATATATTTATTTGTAAATACTTTGGGTTGGGATTTAAATTTAGGTGTGGGAAACACTTGAGCATGTGAGTGATTGTAACTCTGACTCCCCAATTATAATGAATATATTTGCTGTTGGCTCTCCCCGTAAATGTAGGTATCGATACTCGGATTAAACCACGTAAATATCTGATGTCCTTATTAATTCTCGTTTATTTCTCTGGTGATTTTACGTCGACTTGATTTGCAAGATTCTATTGTTTCTGTGTATTATAATTCAACAATTGGTGTTAGAGTTCGAGATCAAATTTTTTTATTGTGATTTGAGGCTATTGCTTGTCTGATTATTATTTGGAAATTATGCTATTGCAATTATGTTTAAGGCCAAAGCTGAAATTGAGAAGTCTAATGGGAGGAACAATTTTGGGTTATGGAACATCAAGATGCATGTACTATTGTTAATCCAAGGTTTGGCCAACGCACTAGATGGTGAAGATGAGTTGCTGATTATACTGAAAGCATCTGATATGGCAAAGCTAACGGAAAAAGTAAAGAGCATGATCCCGTTGAATTTGTCAAATGAAGTGTTAATAGAAGTGGCTGAGGAGAAGAATGCCACAACATTATAGGCAAAACTTCAGACCCTCTATATAAAGGAGGGTTTGAACAATCACTTTTACATGTTGAAGAGGATGTTTCCGTTTAGATATATAGAAGGTATTTCCATCAGATTCCACTTGGATGAATTCAATAAACTCACAATAGATTAAAGAACATTGATAAGATACTTGATGACAAAGAGCAAGTATGATATTGTTAGTTTCTTTACCAAAGTTGTGGGAGCACTTTACTAATTCACTATTGTAGGGGCATACTATAATTATCTTGGAAGAGGTAAAGCCCGCTTTATTCTCTAAGAAGTGATAGAGAAAATTGCGAGATGACAGTTTGGTGAATGAGGTAGCATAGGCATTGATGATTTGAGGTAGAGAACAATACTAAGGGATTCGTGAAGTGCCACAAAAAGTATAAGGGATGCGTGAAGTGCTTTGAGTGTCACGAGGAGGGGTACATTAGGAGAGATTTTTCAAAGCGGAGAATTAAATGTGATAGGTAGAATGCCACAAACAGTGCATTAGTGATGCAAAAGCTATTTTATGCGTAACTACTAGTTCGTTAGGAGACGAACGGATGCTAGATTTGAGGTGTTTTTATTATATGATGCTTCATAAGAACTAATTTACTACTTATAAGACTGCAGATGGTGGTAGAGTTCTTTTGGGGAATAACGCAATCTGCAAAGTTGTGGGGATATGCACAATTCGGATTCGGATGTACGATAGGGGTAGTGTGCATATCGACAGACACGAGGCATGTGCTAGAGCTTAACGAGAATCTTATTTCTTTAGGAACACTCGATGACATTAGTTGTAGGTACATCGCTGAAGGTGGAGTATTGAAGACCTCTCAAGATGCCATGATAGTAATGAAGGGGAAGAAAGTGAATACTATATATCCTTTACTGGGAGAGACCGTGATTGGAACCACTGTAATTTCATCAAGTGAGTTAGACTTTGACTTAACTTAGTTATGTCATATGCGTTTAGGACACATGAATGGGGTAGGTATGATGATGCTGAGTGAGAGGGGGTTGTTAAAGGTTTAGAAGATAATTAAATTAGACTTATGTGAGCATTACATCTTTGGAGAGCAGTGCCGAATTAAGTTTACTATAACTATTCATTTGACCAAGCGACTAGTTGAATACATTCATTTAAACATCTGTGGCCCGTCTTTAGTTCATTCGAAAAGAGATGCCCGATATATGCTTATTTTTATTGACAATTATTCGAGAAAGGTATGGGTATACCTTCTTAAGCACAAATATGATGTGCTCTATCAGTTTAAGAAATTTAAGACATTAATTGAGAAGTAGTAAGATAAACAGATCAAGTGCCTGAGAGCCAATAATAGCATGGAGTTTTATGGTAAAAATTTATCTATTTCTGTGAAAAAGAAGGGATTGTGAGACATGCATAATACCTAGGACACCACAGTGGAATGGCACGGCAGAATAGAATAATAGAACTTTACTTGAGCGAGTTCGATACATGCTTTCGCATGCTAAATTTGGTAAGGAATTTTGGGCCGAAGTAATGAACATGGCATGTTACCTAGTTAATCAATCTCCATTATCTACTATTGAGTGAAAGACTCCTGAGGAAGTATGATCGGGGAAACCTGTTGAATATTTTGGATTACGTATATCCGAATATCCTAAGTATACTCACATGAATGATAGTAAGCTCGAGTCGAGAGCAAAAAAGTGCATATTTCAACAGAAGTACATTATCAGTGCCATAAGTTGTGTACGGCGCTCACTTTGGTGCCAAAAGTTTCCGTCGGATCACTTAAGTGCCAAAAAGTTTGAAAAACGATCATTTTGGTGCCAACTCTGATCAGATTGACTAGAAATTCGACGTGGCACTTTTTATTTTATTTTAATTTTTGACATTAATGTGGCTCGCCGGAGAGTACAATCGGCATGTAAACCACAAAAACGACGTCATTTGGTGTCTCTCCCCCAATTCAAAATCCTGAACTCTAAATCTATCGGATAATCTTGGCCGCCGTCACCCTCTTCGTCCTCTTTTCCTCCCTTGCCGTCCTCTTCGCCGCCGCCCATGGTACCGCCAAGCACCACCACCTCCTCCACTATCTCGACAAGTTCGGCGACTATGGCGAGCAAGTCGTCGTCGACCCCTCTGCCTCCTTCGAGAACCTGCGCCTCCACAACGCCTACGTTGTCCTCCAGGCCCTGAAGCAGGCCATCCTCTTTGTTCCCAACAACTTCACCGCCAGCTAGGTCGGCCTCAACATCTACGGCTACTCCAACATCTTCTGCTCCCTCGCCCCCAACGACCCCGACATCTGCACCGCCATTGGCGTCGATGGTTTTCCCTCCTCCTCCCCCTTCAACCACCCACATCCCTCGCCTCTGCCTCCGCCGGTGATGGGCCAGTCGCCGTCCTTGACGGCCCCCGCGTTCAGCGGCCACGGCTCCGACCCTGACTTGGCCACTCTGCGGCCAAGTCGAAGGCCGTGATCTCGCTCAAGTGCGAACCTCACGTCGCCAAGTGACGGTGGCCGAGCAAGCTAGGTCGGCGGCCGACGAGGATCGAAACCCTAATTTCAATCTCCAAATAAAAAAAAAAATCCCAAAATGAGTTGTGCGGCGTCATTTTTGTGAGACCATCCACTTATGACGGCAAAACGACGTCGTTTTCTTAAGGATGATGGAAAACGACGTTGTTTCTCAAGCCATGTCGATTTTTTTTTTTAATATAAAAGCCACGTCATCATTTTGGCCGGAATCTTTCACTGGTGGCACCAAAGTGATCGTTTTTCCTCCGATTTGGCACTTAAGTGATTCGATTGAAACTTTTGGCACCAAAGTGAGCGCCGTACACAACTTATGTCACTGATAGTGTACTTCTCCCGGGTCTGATTTATGCACATGGGGTGAAAAGTTACCAACTGTGGTGCACTGATCCCACATCACCTGATTTTCTAATCAGTAGAGATGTGATCTTGGACTAGACTATAATACTTTAATAGAGAAGTTCTGAAACACAACTAGTAGAGAAGACAGATCAAGATGCCACTAGTGCGATGGAGCTTTAGATGAAGACTTTAGAGACTTCGCAGGTAAGAGAAGTTGAGACTATAAACAGTGATAGTGAACAACTAGCACAGTCATAGCACACTATAGTCGTAAATTGACAAAGAATGCAAATTAAATCACCAATACATTATGGTTATACAAATATTATTTATGCATTAACTATAGATGACGATGTGGAAATAGATGAGCCTTCGTCTTATTATGAGGCGACAGCTAGTAGTGACTCGTTGCAATGGCTAGGAGCTATGAGTTGAATCATTTTATTGAAATCGGACATTGGAGCTAGTCAAAATACCCAAGAGCCAAAAAGATTGTCGGAAGTAAATAGATCTTTAAACGGAAAGAGGGCATTCCTAATGTTGAGGTAAAGAGGTAAAATGCAAGACTAGTGGCAAAGAGGTATACACGGCGGGAAGGCATTAACTATAATGATGTGTTTTCTCCTATGATAAAACATACATCTATTTGTGTTTTACTTGCCTTAGTTGCTTTGTGAAATCTCGAGTTAGAGTAGTTAGATGTGAAAATTGCATTTCTTTACGGTGAGTTGGAGGAGCGGATTTACATGAGATAATCAGAAGAATTTGCTATCCATGTAAGGAATATCATGTTTGCTTGTTAAAGAAATCTTTGTATGAACCAAAACACTCTCCTAGGTAGTGGTATAAGCGTTTTGATGCTTTCATGCCTAGTCAGGATTATTTGAAAGGTTAGACTGATAGTCATGTTTACTTTAGGAGATTGGAGAATGGTTCTTTGATTTATCTATTACTCCATGTTGATGATATGCTGATAACAGTTAAGAATTTGATATTGATGTGCTAAAAAGGCAATTCAATGCTGAATTTGAAATGAAAGATTTAGATGTTGCAAAGAAAATATTAGGTATGGAGATTTTACATAACAGGGCTACAAGAGTTTTTACGTCTATTTCAAAAGAAATATATTAAGAAGATCATGGCATGTTTAAACATGTAATCGACGAAATTTATAAGTACATATTTGGCAATGTACTTTAAACTTTCAGATAAATTATCACTACAGATTGAGGAGTAGGAGGAGCATATGTTTTGTGTTTCTTAATCTAGTGCAGTGGGTAATATTATATATACCGTGATATGCATTAGGCCTGATATTTCATAAATTGTGAGCATAGTTAGTCACCATGTGAATCATTCTCGTAAAGCTTATTGAGAAGTTGTGAAGTGGATCCTTAGATATTTAAGGAGGACAACAAACATGGGTATAGTATACCAAAGGGATAGTAATGACAGTGAGACCCCTGACTTTATGGATTCGGATCACGTCAGTAACTTAGATGATTGTAGGTCTTTAGCAGGGTATGTGTTTGCGCTAGCAGATAGTGTAGTTAGTTGGAAAGCATCGTTACAAGGTCACGTTGCCTTGTCTTCGATTAGGACAGAGTATATGACACTAACCTTTGTAGCGAAGGAAGCGATATGATTATACAATTTGCTCTCAAACTTTGAGTTAGATAAAAAAAGTGTTGACATATACTATGATAACTAAGATGTGATATATCTGGCATATAATCCAGTTTATCATGAGCGAACAAAATATATCAATATCAGTTACCACTTCATTTGAGATGTTTTAACTAAGGATAATGTTATTGTGAAAAAGATTGTTGTAGTAGATAACACGACAGACATGATGATTAAGCCCGTTCCTTTGGTGAGGCTCAAGCTTTGCTTGAGCTCAATTGGCATTTGTGAGAGTGAGTGCTTATCGAGGCGTTAGGAGAGTAGCATGGATGATAAGTGCTGTAACTTGACTTCAAACATCGGGCCAATAAATTAATGTTTCAAGTTTGAATTCGAATATTGATTTGTTAAATTGAATATTTTGAGGAAGATTTTTCAAGAAAGATTTTTCCCATAAAATTTGAATTCAGATGAAAAAGCTCTTGTTTCACGGATTTGCCTTAGACGTACAAAAGTTTTGCACTAAAGAACAAAAGATGGGCACACTTTTCTTTATTATGTAATTTATGGGGACAAATACAACTTTGTTCCAGAAAAGGAGAAAAGTTTCTTTTCTCCTTAGCTATACTCGAATAGGAGTTGGTTTTATTGAAGAAGTGGGGCCCAAGGTAAATTGTTGACTCTAGGTACACATATAAAAGTTGAGTAGCCACACACACACACACTTAGTCACACATACATATATAAAATGCCAAGGTTTCTCTTTAGGGAGAAGAAGCACCGCTTGAGAAAAGAGAAAAGCCGCACGAGCTAGGAAGCCACACAAGAAACGTGCAACCGTCGTACTAAAAAGAATAACTATTAGAGGAGTTCTTGTATTTGGGCATACATAGAGGGGCTTGTTTTTGTGCTATGAGTTCACATATTTATTTGTAAACACTTTGAGTTTGAGTTTGGGTTTAAATTTAAGTGTGAGAAACACTTGAGCGTGTAAGCAATTGTAATTCTGATTCTTCGATTATAGTAGATATATTTATTGCTAGCTCTTTTTGTGGATGTAAATACCAATACTTGAACCAAACCATGTATATCTTTGGTGTTGTTATTATGTCTCGTTTATTCCTTTGGTAATTTCGTGTTGACTTAATTGGCAAGATCTTATTATTTCTGCGTATTATATTTCAACAATATTGATGGTGAAGAAAGTGAGATTTGAGTAGAAAACAAAGATAATAATATTAATCTTGATATCCTTAACTTTTCGCTTTTTTCTTGAAAGATATTTCTTTGATATGCATGTTCAAGAATTAATCGACCCTATTCAATTGTACTCAAAAGGAATTTTTATTCAATAACCATTTTCAGTTATACTGAAGAGCCAAAACTTGTAACCTTTGTTAGACACGGATAGGAAGCAAAGATTGATCCAATGTCAGCTTGACAGTAGCACATGAACGAGTCTCAAGATGACTTGAAAAGTTTATAAACTGGACTCTTGAATTATTAAAATTTGTGAGCAAGAAAATCAAAAACCGCATTGTCATTTGAGGTAATATTTTAAGGTTAAGTGATTATCTACCTTATCAATAAGCAGACTGGAAACTTCACAAAATTTAAAGGTGTTGAACAAATAACTCTATTGGTTTTGATTAGATATAACTCACATAATCTTTTACATGTTTCAGCAGCATGGTGGGTGGTCAGGAGATGCATTTCTGAATAATTAGAAGTGAACCTAATCAATAGAGACCACTATGTATTATCAGTGAAATTTGATCGACCCACAGGATAAGGAACTTGCGAATTTCTACATGCATATATCTTTAATATTAGCGTTAGTCTCTTTTATACTTCAAAGTTATGAAGCACCGACACTCTTCAAGAGCTTTCATGTCACGTCGGACGCTTCGATACGTATCCAACACTCTTGGACACTTTCTGATACTCGGTTAACACGTGTCGGAAAATCCGACACTAAGTCAACTTTTTCGACACTCTCCAACACTCAAGTTGGAATTTTGATATACGAGTTTTCGACATGTGATTCCAATATCAAAGTCAATTTTAGAAATTCAATAAATGAGAGGTCAAAATAGACATATATATATATATATATATATATATGTCAAAAAATAGAACACAATATTAAAAATAATAAATTGAGAAAAAAAGAAAAACTTAGTCTTCTCTTCTCTCCCGACTCCCATTTCTCGTGATACACAGTTTACCCCTTAAGTTTTTTTTCTCATTTTCCAACATAACTAACATGCGAATCCAGAATATGGATCACTTGTTTTTCTCTAAGTTTTATGAATTATTGAAATAGAGTTGAATTTATCAAATTGAAACAATGAATGATATTAATAAATTGTGGATTAATGTTTTTAGTATATATTCATTCTAGGCTTATTTATTTATTTATTTATTTATGAATTTGATTCAAATTAATTTGATTGAAATAATCATAAAAAGGATAATTTATTATGTATATGTAAAAATATATATTTAATATAAAACATATCCTAACGTGTCGGAATTCTCTGTTTTTTGAGAAATGGCATGTCGTGTCGTATCGTGTTGTGTTGCGTGTCACGTGTCTATGTTGGTATTACTTAGCTTCAAAGTACCCCTGATGCTAAAGAACAAATATGCTCGAGTGTCGTTTTTTCAAGAGATTGAGACAACTCTTCGAGTATCACCTTTCAAAAGAGTGATAATTAGCTCTTGTTGATGCTAAATATTAGAATTTTGCTCTTGATCACTAGCCTTTTAGTTTCAAAATGAATTGATAATGTTTGTATATTGAAGGCTGATTATCATTTGAGCCTCCAAAATATTTACTTTACTTGGGGATTTACTATTTCTGATTTCGCATTCTACTCGCTAACATTTAAACTTGGTATAAGTTGAATGGCCATGTAAGTTGAGAAGATTGTGCATACTAGCTATTGAAATACAATACACAAAATAATAGGATTTTGCAATTTACGTAAACATGAAATCACTAGAAAAATAAATGACAAATAATAAGGACACTAGAGATTTACGTTGTTTGATTCAAATATTGATATTTACAAGGAGAACCAATAGTAAATAATTCACTATAATCAAAGAATTAGAGTTTACAATCATTCATATACTCGAGTGTTTCCTGCATTTATATTTAAGCCAAAACTGAAAGTGTTTGCAAATAAACAATATAAACTCACAGGACAAAATCACCAATGTTCAAGCCCTCTACGTACGCACAAAATAGAACTTAGTGCATTTGTCCTTTTATCTTGCATACGATGACTTCTTCTTGATCATGTCGAAGGCTTATGTGGTAGCTCCTCTTTTCTTTCCTTCAAGAAGACCTATGTTCGGCCAATATATATATATATGAGAGTCTATGTGTGTGTGGCAAGCACTCTTATTTGAGAAGTCTTCGCCTTCTTCAACAAGAGATGGGAGATAAGTTTCTTTTTTTGAGCAAAAGACCTCTCTACCCGTAAAAGTTAAAGAGATATAATAAAAGATAGCATGCCCATCTTTTGTCCTTTAATACTTATTCCTTTATGCAATTCAGGAAACTTTTTCAAGACTGAAAAATCTAATTTATTTTACAAAATCTTTCTCAACAAATTCGATTTAACAAATCATAATATGAATTGAAACTCAAGATATTAATTTAACAATTCTCCACCTTAGCTTGATATTTGAAACTAAGTTTTAGTGTTCATTATCCATATTGCTCTCCTAATTCCTCGACGAAAGCTCACTATCCATAGATGCCAATTGCTTGAGCTTCACCAAAGGAGTAGACTTAGTTATAATGTTTGCCGGGCTATCTGTTGTAGCAGTCTTTCTCACAATAATATTACCCTTAACTAAGACATCTCGAATGAAGTGATACTTGATGTTGATATGTTTCGTTTGCTTGTTATAAACTATATTATAGCGATATATTGGTTATCATAGTATATATAAATACTTTTTTGATCTAACCTAAAGTTTAAGAGCAAACTTCGTAGTCATATTGCTTCTTTCGCTAAAAATGTTAGTGCCATGTACTATGCCTCAGTTGAAGACAAGGCAACGTCATCTTTTAATGATGTTTTTTAACTCACTGCACCACCTACTAGCATAAACATGTATCATGTTAAGGACTTGCAATCATCCAAGTCATCGATGTGATCCAAATTTAAAAAACCAGTGGCACTACCATTATTATCGGTACACAACTCATATCTATTGTCCTTTTCAAATATCTGAGAATCCACTTCACAGCTTGCAAATGAGCTTTATTAGGACGCTTTATATAGTGACTAACTACGTTCATAACTTGTGAAATATTATGCCCAATGCATACCATAACATACATAATATTACCCACGGTACTAGAATAAAGAACACAAGATATATGCTCATTCTCATCCTCAGTTTGTGGTGATAATTTATTTGAAAATTTAAAGTGCTTTGCTAAAGGTGTACTTATAGATTTCACCGACTGCATCTTAAAACGTCCCATAATTTTCTCAATATATTTCTTTTGAGATAAACATAAAAGTTCAACAACCCTATCACACAAAATCTCCATACGCAATATTTTCTTTGCAGTACCTAAATTTTTCATCTCAAATTCTGTATTTAACTACATCTTCAACACATCAATATCGGACATATTCCTAGTTGCTATCAATATGTCATCAACATATAAGCGTAGATAAATCAAAGAACCATTCTCCAATCTCCTAAAATAAATACAACTATCCATCTAACTTTTTAAGTAGTCATGATTAGCCATGAAAACATCAAAATACTTATATCACTACTTAGGAGAGTGTTTCAACCCATACAAAGATTTATTTAACAAGCAAACATGATATTTTTTACGGGGAATAGCTAATTTCTTTGGCTGCCTCATATAAATCCGCTATTCTAACTCATCATGAAAAAACAAAGTTTTCACATTTAGTTGCTCTAACTCGAAATCCTATGCAGCAACTAAGGCAAGAAAAACACGAATAGAAGTATATCTTATAGAAGGAAAAAAAATACCTCATTATAGTCAATGCCCTCCTGTTATGTATACTCCTTCACCACAACTCTTGTTTTATACCTCACTACCTCGACATCGAGAATGTCTTCTTTTCATTTAAAGACCCATTTACTTTTGACAATCTTTTGGCTCTTAGATACTTTGACCAGCTCCCATGTCTGATTTTGATGGAGCGATTCCATCTCTTCATTCATAGTCCCTAGCCACTTCAACGACTCCAAACTAGCCATTGCTTAAGAGTAAGATAAAGGCTCATCTATCTCCACTTCATCATCTATAGTCAATGTATAAGCAATATTTGTATAACTACAATGTACTGGTGATTTAATTTGCCTTCTACAGCTATAGTGTGCTATGGTTATGATGGTTGTTGACTATCATCGACTTCAAGAACTACGGCCTCATCAGTAATTTCAACTTTTATTACCTATAAGGTCTTTGAAGTCTCCACCTGAAGCTCCACCTCACTAATGATATCATGATTTGTCTTTTTTGTTGGTCGTGTCTTAGAACTCCTTTGTTGAAGCATTGCAGTCTCGTCGAAAATCACGTCTCTGCTAATTAGAAAATTAGGTGATCCAAGATCAGTGCACCATAGCTGGTAGCATTTCACCCCACATGCATAATCTAGAAAAATGCACTTTTTTGGCCTTAGTTCAAGTTTACCATTACTCACATGAGCATATGCAGGATATCTGACTATACGTAATCCGGAGTAATCAATAGATTTTCCCAACCATACTTCCTTAAGAGTCTTCCATTCGATAGCAGAAGATGGAGATCGATTGACCAGTTAACATGTCATGTTCACTCCTTCGGTCCAAAATTTATTGCCAAGTCTTGCATGTGAAAGCATATATTGAGCTCACTTAAGCAAAGTTCTGCTCTTTCATTTTGCCATGCCATTTTGTTGCAGTGTTCCATGTACTGTGCAATGTCTCATAATCCTTTATTTCTCACAAAACTTGATAAAATCTTTATCATATAACTTCATGCCATTATCAGTTCTCAAGCACCTGATTTCTTTATCTAACCGCTTCTTAATCAATGCCTTAAATTTCTTAAATTGATCAAATACATCATATTTGTGCTTCAGAAAGTATACCTATACCTTACTCAAATAATCGTCGATAAATGTCAGCATATATTGGGCACCTCCTTTCGAAGGAATAGGAGGCGGGTCCCAAACGTTTGAATGAATGTATTCAACTGGTCCCTTAGTTGAATGAATAGTTGTAGTAAATTTAATTTGGCACTACTTCTCACTACTTCCCAAAATGCAGTGCTCACATAAGTCCAGTTTCTTTGTCTTCTGACCCTTCAACAATCCCCTCTCACTCAGCATTGTAATACTTGCCCCAATCATATGCCCTAAGCGCATATGCCATAACTGAGTGAGGTCAAAATCTACTCACCTAATAAAATTGCAGCAATTTTGGTCATGGTCTCTCCTAGTAGATGATAAAGAGTATTTATTTTCTTCTCCTTCATCATGTCATGGCATCTCGAGAGATGTTCAGTACTCCACCTTTAGCAGTATACCTACACCTAATATCATCGAGTACTTCTAGAGAAATAAGATTTTTTTTAAGCTCTGGTACATACCCCACATTCGTCATGCATCCGGATCCGAATTCTTCCTATTCCCACAGCCTTGCAAACTGTGTTATTCCCTAAAGGAACCCTACCACTATCTGCAGTTTGGTAAGTAGTAAACCAATTCTTATGAAGCGTCATATGATAAGAACATCTTAAATCTAGCATCCATTCATCTCCTGAAAAACTAGTAGTTACACGTAAAATAACTTTTGCATCACTAGTGCTCTGTTTGGCAATGTTCGTTACACTGGTTGTGGCATTCCATCTATCATCTTTGTTCCTCTGCTTCGCACAATCTCTTATGATCTTCCCTTCCTTGTGACACTTAAAGCATTTCAAACGTCCCTTGGGCTTTCTATGGCGTGATTTTGATCTACTTTTACCTTTGCTGCCAATAGGCTCTCAATGTTGTTCTTTACCCTGAATCCTTAGTGCTTGCACTACCCTTGCGCCAAATCGTAATCTCTGGCACTCCTTAAAGAATAAATTGGACTTTGCCTATTTTGAGGTGATCATAGTACATCCCTACGATAGTGAATCAACAAAATGCTCCTATGACTCTAGTAAAAAAGCTAACAACATTATACTCTCTTCTTCATCATCAAATATCTTACTGACGTTCTTTAAATCCATTATGAGTTTATTGAAATTCATCTAGGTGGGATCTAATAGATGTTCCTTTAGTATATCTAAACTAAAACATCTTTTTTAATATGTATAAGCGATTGTTCAAACATTTCTTTACATGTGCCTAAAATTTTGCCCATAATGTTGCCGCATCCTTTTCCTTGGCCACCTTTGTTACCACATCATTCGACAAGTTCAACATGATTGTGCTTTTGGCTCTTTCCATTAACTCTGCCCCATTAGAGACTTTCATTATAATCAGCAACTCAGCAACTCATCTTCACCATCCAGTGCCTTGGCCAAATCTTGGATTGTCAGTAGCACATGCATCTTGATGCTCCATAACCCAAAGTTGTTCCTTCCATTAAACTTCTCAATTTTAGCTTTCACCGCAAACATAATTGTAATAAAAAAATTTCCAAAGAATAATCAAACAAGTAAAAGCCTCAAATTACAATCTAGAAATATGATTCCAAGCTTTGATACCAATTGGTGAAATATAATACACAAAAATGACAGAATCTTGCAATTTATGTCAATGGGAAATTACCAGAGAAATAAATGAGGAATAATAAAGACACCGAAGATTTATATGGTTCGGTTCTAGTATCGGTACTTACATCCATAAGGAGTCAATATCCAATAATCCACTATAATTGAAAAATCAAAGTTTACAATTGCCCACACGCTCAAGTGTTTCCTACATCTAAATTTAAGTCCAAACTCAAAGTGTTTATAAATAAAAAATGTAAACTCACAGCATAAAATCACTAATATTCAAGCCCTCTACATACGCCCAAAATAGAGCTCAGCGTGTTCGTCCTTTTCTCTTGCATATGGCAACTTCTTCATGATCGTGTTCAAGGCTTGTGCGGCGGCTCCTCTTTTCTTTCCTTCAAGAAGACCCACGTTCGGAATATGTGTGTGTTGGGTGGGGGGGGTTAGGAATAGGAGTCTTCGCCTTCTTCAACAGGAGATAGGAGATGGGTTTCCTTTTTCTAGCAAAAGACCTCTCTACCTCTAAAAATTAAATAGATATAATCAAAAAGAGTGTGCCCATCTTTTATCCTTTAGTGCTTCTTCCTTTATGCAATTTAGGAAATCTTTTCAAGAACGAAAAATCTAATTCATTTTGAAAAATCTTTCTTTACAAATTCAGTTTAACAAATTGTAATCCAAATTCAAATTTGAGATATTAATTTAACACTAACAAACTAGTTTATAAACTTATAGGAATTTCAGCATTGGGATGACCAGAAAGAAATTGAGCTTTGTAGTCATAACGTAAAGAATTCACATATTGTGCAATTTCACGTTTCTTGTCATGACAATTACCATGAAGCAAACAAGAAATAAGATCTCCAAAAGGAAAGAATGCACGACCATCTCTAATTTATCAACTGTCATACTTGATTCATCATATAGTCGCGCTTACAATTCCTTACAAAAGCACCCATGCTTCAGACAGCAAGGAGGAAAAAATGTGATCACACTTCTAAAACAGCTAACTCTACAAAATTGGGTAAAAATTTCATATTTTACAGGCTAAAAGGCTAATATGTGCTCAAAATATACAGCAGAAAAATTCCTTAAAGTTATCACTTGCTGTTATCTTGGACCTGAAAGCCGAACTGCTGAAAGATTCGCATCACTATTGCCGTCTGATGGTCCCGAGGTAGTACCTTCCTCACTGGCTGGTTTGTAAAGGGTTGGAAGGAAGCGAGAACCCAGTGGGGAGGAAGTCGGCGGCTGAGGAACCGAGCAGACACCTTCAAGCATTTGTACTACTTTAGTCATTGACGGCCTCAAGTTCATATCTTCTTGTATGCACCACAAAGCAACTTTAATAGCAGTAGAAACTGTCTCATTGCTTTCCTCTATCTGAAGACCCGAATCGAGGATCTCTCTCAGCTTCCCTTCTTTCATCATCTTGAAAGCATAGGAGGGGAAATATGATTTCTCAGACGTTTCCTCGGAGTCATAGTTCTTTCTTCCACCAATTATCTCGAGCAGAACCATCCCATAACTATACACATCGCTCTTCTCGGATATGGCATAATTGGTTATCCATTCTGGTGCGAGATATCCTCTCGTGCCTCTGAGTGTCGTAAAGACATGGCTCTGCTCTCTAGTCATTAACTTAGCCAATCCAAAATCTGAGACTTTGGCAAGGAAGTTATCATCCAAAAGCACGTTTTCTGGCTTTATATCACAGTGAACGATCTTTGCGTCACAATCTTCGTGTAAGTAGGCCAGTCCTTTCGCCGTCCCAATTGCAATGTTATATCTCGTTCCCCAATCTAACAAGCCTTCATTGTCTTTCTTGAAGATCCATTTATCGAGAGACCTGTTGGCCATGTACTCATATGCTAAAAGCCGGTGAGTTCCTTCCACGCAGAAGCCCTTCAGCCTGACCAAGTGGTGATGATGGATGCTTCCGATGATGCTTACCTCAGCTCGAAACTCTTTCTTTCCCTGACCAATGCCTTCCAATTTCTTCACAGCAATTCTCGTCCCATCTGGTAGGGCACCTTGGTACACCTGGCCAAACCCGCCTTGCCCTAGCTTCATGGAAAAGTTATTCGTCGCATCTTGAAGTTCTTTATAGCTGAAACGAACTGGCATTCCTGATAAACTCTGGAGAAAGTTTTCCTCCTCCGAAGTCTCTTGAGGAGCTTCAGGCAATGCTGGCTTTGCCTTGCAATATCTGCATCCAGCATAAATCAGCCCGAGAACAACAAAGAATGTGGAGACAGAAATGAGGACAACATATGGCAAATGTTTCTTATTGCTTCCACTGCCTTGAGAATTCCCACCATTCGCACCGCCACCAGTGAGCACCTTAACGTAAGAGACAAATACAGAATTCTGATCAGAACTCTGCAAGGCCCCAATACTGTCAAACAAGTAACAATCTCCAGAACTATTTTGATAAAACAATGCTAGACAAGAACAATTATTCAGGCAAGAATTCTTGCATCCATTGAGATCAGCATTCAGCGAGGGCGAGACAAACCCAATTGCAAAGTAGCCGATTCCTGGCCCTGCATTAACGAGATCGATTGAACCCTTTGAGTGATTGCAAGGAGAACTCAGCCCCGAACCACAATTTGGATGAGAAGTGAGGGCCGAGAGACATCGACACATGTTATTATTAGAACAGACTAGATACGGGTTGCAAGGCTCGGGCGTACTGCATGCATCACTGGGTATTTTCACGGGAGATTCAGCAGGCGATCCTCCACTGCCCAAGCTGGAGAACGAGATGATCCCGTCTTGTCCCAGGACAGCGATCCAAGTCGCATTAGGGTCGCTATTATCCGAAAAGGGGAATTGCCACAGCAAAGTCCCACCCTCATCGTAGAGTCTCCATGAATTCGTCACCATCGTGGCCGAGACTACCTGACCGCCATTTTTGTTCCGCAAATGTCTACTGTCCTTCCCCATCGACCAATACGGTTGAGGCGTTATATAACCAGCAGAAAGGATCATGTCGCCAGATTTAATCTCGAGAGTGTAGGTCAAGTTCTTGGACCCATCGCTCACCAGCCTCATCCCTTGTCTGAAATCTTGGTTTGATAGGAGCGTATCGGTAGGATGGTCAAAACTCTGCCAGACGACTGTACTGTCCTTCCCGAGCAAAACCAGGTTTCCTGAATCCCGCAACTCTATCGCGGAAACCCCTCTGCCGCTGGTATTAGTTGACCACACCGTGCTTCCTGCTTTCTGCAGAAACGCGTTGCCATTCTCATCAAAGTCAAATATATCAGAATTCGTAACCGGGTTGTCCCTATTTGCGGACCAGACTACGGTGTTGCTGCGGAAATGAACCACAGCTAACGAGTACAGAGTAGAACTGGAGGCCTGGATAAAGCCAAAGCCGAAAATCGAGCCATTGGACAAAAGAAAGACCCCGCCAGTGTCGATCGAACCCATTTGAGACGCATGAAATACTGGGTATATCTTGTCTATATGTTGAGCACCCTCCAATGAGACGCTGGAGAGCAAGATGACACAGAGCCACAAATTTCCAGCAACGGCCATTGACCTTGAACTAGCCATTATTCCACCTTCAAAGATGAGAAACGAACTTCAATCGAAGGAAATATATCAATGGTGAGACTCAAAATTCAAATGCGGAGGCTGATCGTCCCACAAAAAAACTTGAATTTCATCCTACAATGCTTGTCCTGAAAACCTTGAAAATGATCTGCGAAGTGTAGAGTTGCAGATGAATTTGCATAAACCATACAGAGGTTTCCTCAAAACACCTAGTGATTGAATCTGAACAATCCAAAAAGACAATAGAAACTCATGATATTTGCTTTCTCATGTAACTTCCATAAACTGCAATTCACTTTCTAATTAAATATGACTCTTGAAATTTTAAAACTAGTCAAAAGCAGAACAAAGCGCATCCGCCAATGCAAAGATGTTTGCACTGAAGAAGCAATCTGCAGACCAACTGTGAGCCCTGAACATGCAAAAGATAAGTTTTTGCATCCAAATCTGAAAGTATTATATTACCAAATTTAAAGATACAAGGAATGAGAAGAGAACAACATGATGAGAGAGTAAAGGGCTATCTTCAACTACAAATCCTGAACCGCTGTTTTTAAGAACAAACGAGATCCCACTAAAAAAAAATTTAAAGGAAAAACATAAATTGGAAATCAATAGGGTACCGTTCACTTGGCCATCAAAAGAGAACAAATCTGAGCTCTTACCTCATCAATTTGCCTAAACTCTGAAAACAACAAGATTGCAGACAAGGGTCCTTGTTCTTTTCTTCCAATCTGG
The DNA here is from genome assembly GCA_014182555.1 of Eucalyptus erythrocorys. NCBI lineage: Eukaryota > Viridiplantae > Streptophyta > Magnoliopsida > Myrtales > Myrtaceae > Eucalyptus > Eucalyptus erythrocorys. Next base: position 37,566,407 of record CM024599.1, on the reverse strand, counting down.
ACTCTGTTTCAGTAAGGGGGGCGTTTAGAGAGATGTGCAGCAAGAAAAATAATTCTCTTTTATTTATTATTCTATTGAAACTTCATTTACCAACTGGAACGAAGGGGGCCACTGCATAGAAATGACATTCCATTTTTCTTCTTTTCCACGTAATAAGATGGGGAAGATGTCAACTTGCAATTTTTTTTTTTTTGTTTTTAGCAATTTAGGTTTGACATTAAACATTGACTTGCCAGCCCAGAAATATACAGGCGTCGTCGGCTTTTTGGACCGATGACCACACATTTTGCGGATCCCGTCAACGCATTGTTAATAAAAAAATTTGGCAAGAGCTTCACGCTTGTTCTCCACCATAACATCACATAACTTAACAGGTCAACAACACTGCTTTTCCATGCCTCTTGTAGTTTGAATCTCTAACAGCACCTGTGCCGTATACCCTTTCAACTGGGTATTGCACAATAGAGGACTGAGTGTCATTACATAGAAAAGCAGATAAATGTCATGTGAACATGCTTGATTGATCAATTAAACTAATTAGGATATCAAGAACTTCTGTCGGCTCCATCCCCATAAGCAACCGATCAATCTGATGAGCTGTAGCAAATTTAGCTTTTCTTCGCCGTAATATAGATTCTTCCCTTTTCGTGGAAACTTGAGACCTAAAGCTGTAGAAATCTTCCTGGTGTAAGAAAGGGTACAACAAAGAACAGTCCTGCAGAGATTATCAAGAAGAACAGAAAAAGAGAGACATTACAAGGACTGAGGCCGTTCTTTAGTACCATCTATCTTTTCCTGGCCGAAACAGCTCGAGCGCAATTATTTTGCAGATAATCCAAGTTGAAAATGACGCTTGTTCAAAGTTGACGGATTCTAAGGCAGTTGAAGTATGTATCACGAAGTTGGAGGAATGTCAGTGAAGAGGGATGGGTCAATGGTGTGCGGCTAATTGTTCCCATTCACATTCGGGTCACGGACGAGCGTAAAATAGAATTTCGACGGCGGGTTCTCCCTCACCACATAAAATTTCCAGTTGCGCCCACCAAAAGAAAAAATATAGAACATACCCTATTGAGTGCATATTGTATAAAATCTATTTACATGAACAACTAATCAATTAAGAAAAAACGGATTTATATATGATTGTAAAACATCTAGATCAATAAACAAAGCGAAATTAAAGCGTATTTATATTTGATAATTAGAAATCGGAATGCCAGATCTACCTCTCTATAATATATTTCAGTATAGTAGCTTTCAATGGGATTAAAGCAATAACCCACCCTTTTATAAGCTAGAAAGGGGACCTAGTAAACCCTAATCAACAGCGTGTCAATTGGGCCCTTCCCATTACGGGTTTCAATTAAATACAATTGTCTACATTTTGCTGCTCAACTAGACCCGTTATTAATAGATACCAATATCCAATTTAATCAGATCACTGTAAGGTTTAATAAATATTTGAATATCCATTAATCCGATTATTTAAAACATAAAATTAATTAACTAATGTAAGCCCATATTATAGAAAATTTCCAACACAAATATCATTCACAGAATTCACAAAAGTGCTGACAAGTTCATCAAATTGGCTTTTGATCTTTTATCATGAGATTTGCGATTTCTATCTTGTGTGATCAATCACTAAAGCATTCGCACGAACAAACGTGTAGATGATCAGGGTTAAATTTTGGCATAAAATTTGTTAGAAGGACCGAGTTTAAGACTATAGGTGAAGGGAAATCACATATATGCAAAGAACATATATAACCTTCTTTCACATTCATAACTCTAGTTGTACACTCAGAAATGAATTGAACAAAACCTAGTTTTGATACCGTGTTGGAATATCCAATCCCAAAACTTTAACTTTATTGGTGGAAGGAGGCGTGTGTATATAAAGAAACTCATGAATAAAGATGTGGATTAATAAAGTTCTCCTTGCGTGATTATCGCAAATTCTTTTAACCATAGTAGAGATTAGCTTTTTTTAATTTTTTTTCTCAGTGGTAAACTTTTGTGAAGGAAATTGTTCAATCAGTCATAAATCTATTATATGAATGCCATTTTAATTCTAAATTTCTCAATTTTGTCAATTTAATTTAAAACCTTTATGCGAAATTTCAATACAATTAATTCGGCCAATTTTTGCCAAAAGATATTGAGATGGTGGTTGGTAAATGAAAATGCAGTTAGATCAATTCTTAAACTAAGCATATTATTAGTTGACCATTTAGCCCAAAAAAAAAAAAAAAAATCTCTCCTTTACCAAGTCTTACAACTAACCATATCGGTATATAGTTGACCAAGCTACTTATTGACATGTTTAATGGGAAGATTACCAAAAAAGTCATAAATTTATTATAATTGTGTTAATTCAGTCTTAAATTTTTTTTTTTTTTGATCAATTGAGCTCTAAAATTTTTAGAATTGTGCCAATTCAGTCCTTCCATACAAAATTGGTCGGCTAACACTAAAGTGGCCACCGGTCGCTGGTGACAATTTTTTTATAATATTTTATTTTATTTTATTCCTTTTTTTCTTTTTTTTCTCCTCCTTCCTCCTCCCTCCTCACTCCTTTGGCTCCGGCAATTCGCCAAAGCTCTGGCCGGTCGTCGAACTAAGATGGCCTGGCAAGCTCACCCTGCCACCATTGGCAGAGCAAGCCCTTGTCGAATCTGGTGAGGGGGCCTCGCCCACTGACAACGAAGCGAGCCCTTGCTGGCGTTGGGTTTGGCAAGGCGAGCTCTCATTGGATTCGACGAGGGGGGCCTCATTGCATTGGGTTTGGCCCCTTGCCAGTGGCCAGGCAAGTAGCTCACCCAATGATGGTGAGGGCTCGAGGGCTTGCCTCACTAGTGGTCGGGTGAGCTTGCCTTCAGCCAAGGACGGGGAGGCGAGCTTGCCCGATCGTCGAAGCCAAAGGAAGGAGGTGAGAGGAGGAAAAACATAAAAAAATAAAAAGAGAAAAGGAAAATAAATAAATAATTCAATAAAATAAAATATTATTAAAAAATTGTCACCGGCGGCCACATCAATGTCGACCGGCCAATATTGCTCGAAAGGATTGATCTGGCACGATTATAAAAATTTAGGACTCAATTAGTCAAAAAAATAAGTTTATGATTGAATTGGCGCAATTACAATATGTTTAGGCATTTATTGGTAATTTTTCCATATTTAATCAGAATGAGAAAGCTATGTTCAATTTATCGTGTACGGTTGAAATATGTCATCCCCTTCCTTTCCCATGTCTTTAGTCAAATGACAATTTCAACTCAAAACCTTGAACGGTCTATAAATATGTAAAGTCAATATGTAACTACCATAAGAATGAGATGCAAGTTCGACTTTGATGTTGACGCCTCTCGCGTGCAAATCAAATGACAAAACGTTCGTCTTAATTTACCCTGCTAAAGAAACATGGATCAAAATAAACTCAAGGATGTTCTTTGATATAGAACATAAATCTTTATTAATTTTGTCAAATAACATTTGTAAGAAAACCCTAGCCAGCAATTATGCCTCACTTTACAACAAGAGAAAACAGAATCCCTGCAACTGCGGTGGGAAACACTTTAAACCGCTGATTTGATTCTATTGCTTCGTCCAAGGTACTCCCTTAGCTTGTCTGAAGATGGACAAGATCCTCAAATTCCGTTCTAGCCTGTTTAAAAACTAATCCAATCAACGGATGTTTAATGCGGAAGGAATGATGCGCATGAAGGATTATCAAACATGCTTCACTGATGGAACAAACAAGGAACAGCCTTCAATCAAACCACGTGCTCAAATTGACAGTTTCAATTCGATCATGTGAAACTCCTCGGGAGGTGGCTTTGGTGTTAGGATGAGAATTGTTTGGACCGACCACTGGAAGCCAGAATTGGGAGTATTTTATCTCAACCTATACTTTACATCCCGAAATATATCTATTTTTTGTTCACTATACTTTGGCGCACTTTATAGTCAAGTCCTTCTACTTTTTAGTTTATTTAATCAAGTTATTCTACTTTCACGAATTTTCTGATCAAGTTTACCCAACACCAATAACAAAATTCTAGTGGACGATGCCAAAGTATGATGCAAATAAAACATTTGGATGTCCATGTGAACATGTGTAGAAAAGTTTAACCAATATAGTCATTGCTTAGCACGTATGGTATGAAAAAATTTAGACAGTGTGCACACACAAGTGAGCGTCCACATTGGAAATATATTATTCACATTGCACCACGAAGTCATTTGACCATACCAAGGTCCCTAGACCAGCCTTGGAGAACAAGAGTACGGTTGTCGATGACTTGGGTTTAGGAGTTGAGTACCCTCGCACAGCTGCCGGAGACCCAAGCATGTTCGCTAGGGGGCTGAGCTTAGTCTTAGGGGCCTAAAGTCCCAAGCTCGGTTCCAAGGGTCTTGGGTTTAGGCATCAAGGTCAAGTCATAGTTTAGAAAATGATTTTTCAATTTGTAAAAGAGGAAGACATTTTCTTAAAATTAAGTATAGGTTTTTCATTGACTATGAAAAGATTGTATATTGACTCATTTTTCTACGCAATTCATATCCAAAAAATGTTCTTCAATAATAAATTTTTAACGAAACAAACCGCCTTTGATCTGGAATCCATAATAGATTGAAGGAGAATATGTGGAGACTTTTAAATTACTAGTTGCTATTGTTTATAACATCATTATTCATCTTATTAAAGGGTAATGCCCTTATTGAGATTTCTGCTGGAAAAAAATCAAGGTTGAAAGATACTTCGTACTCATTCTTTTGTATAAACATCATTAGTATCTCTCTCTCTGTCCGCATTCATTAGCTCTTGTTTTGTTCCAACTTTTAATTTTATTTATGTGATATCCTGCCTCGGAATTGTTGATTGAAAAAAGGCCATTTTTTTATTTTTATGAGTGAATGATTTTTTAAATATAGCGATTTAAAGCAGGCACCTCCAGAGTCAATACAAGATCCGGAAGCACTTTAGGTCGTCAAACCTAATCATTCAATTTTACATGCAAGACTAGTTCCAAGCGTACAATATTAGTAATACAGTCCGAATTTTTTTAAAAAAACATAATCATCAAATAGAGCTGCAGATGATGTCATTGTGATTGGTCATGTGGTCAAGAATTGCACCTAGTTTTGAAAAAAATAATAATAGATAAAGGTGATGTCCAACAGCTATTTTCCAAATGAGGACATTTAGAGCCGCGTCATCACCCTATCTTTCATTAAAAACATAAATAAATCAGGTAACTTATAGACAATTTTTTTACCTTTGACAAAGGGGGAATTATTTGTTATTTTAGGTAATTAAAAATGAGAAAAACCCTATATAAAGACCTTTTCCAGCTCAAGGGCATCTACGACTTCCTTCTCTTGCGGGATACGGCATGCTGAACGAGCAACGTCATTTTCTCGTGTAAATGAATAGTGCTCAACCCCACCACTCCCCCCCTTTTTTTTTTCGTTTTAAACTTTGGCAATTAAACCAAAGACTTCCTATAAATTAAGGGCATTGATTAAAATAAATCATAGTTAGTTTAGCCTAGTCTTAACACAAAAGGCCCACTTCTTATTGGATTTGAAGAAGCCCACTACTCAATTCCATGCAAGAAGTTTTAGAGGGCAATGGCACATTTTGTTCGAGAAATTATATGAAATAGAAACAGTAGTGCCTTTTTTTTTTTTTTTTTGAAATTCATCGGATAAATAACAGTCTAGTCCCTTACATTCACATATTTTCAAATGCCTAATTATCTTGATTAAAAAATTTACACTTGTAGTTGTAGACAATGTTGACGTTTTATAATAGGAATGAATAGTTCTTGTGGAGGGCAAGAAGTAGCCATTATTGCTGAATTTTTAGACCAAAGATAGGGATAGTTTACACTATCATAATGGGAATATAATTAACTATATTTGGCATTCCTACCATGTTTGATTTAGTTAATCTGCCATTAACAACTCATTTACAATTTAGGCATAACTTTCTTTTATAAAAAATACAAAGATAAAAAAAAAAAAAAAGTCTCGGTCAAATAGAACGAATAATCGAAGAAATTTGGACGTACACTTTCTTTATTTTTGTGGGAAAAAGCTAGCTCTACTTTTGCTTTTCATTATTGCTGATTCTTTAAAAATATATTTTATTCAATTAAGTTAATAAATTATATTCGAATATAATTTTAATGATTTTCATTTATTCATATGATCCATTTTTTAGATTAAAATCAAATCAGTAACTATAAAGTTCTTTCCTTTTTAAAAAGTGGTTAAACCACAATGTAATAATCTAAGAACGGCGTGGTTAAATAAGTCGGGATTTAGTCTTTGTCTTAATTACAAATGAAATTGTTAGGCGTGGTTAAATATACGTGTTCACATGTAATAATCTATGAACGGCGGCTGCTTAGCGTGCGGCAACCAATGGTTGCGAGTTGGGCTACAGCTAACTTATGCTCTTAAAAATAAATCGGATAGACATATACAATAAAAATATATATATATCCTCCGACAACATAATTCGTGAATTTTTCACTATGTCATAGGTTTTCCAGTTCCATGTTCAGGAAATTGTCACGTTCTCCACCTTTGTTGGCCCACTTCTTACGAGCTTTTAGATCATGCGAATTTCACGTGATCTATAGCATAATCTAATGACTTGTATGACATTGACTAGAATATATTAAGAGTATCCCACCACAATCTTCGGTGCTAGTTCACCGTCGACGACATTAATGACCTTGGATCCAAGGTCTTTCGGTGGTTGAGGCCAATGTCCTCAAGACGGACGACGACCGCCGAGGAGGCGTTGCTCCTCTGATTTCTTATGTTTATCACCCCAACTTATCCCCACCACTATGGTCTCTCCTCTACTACTTTCATCCGCCGTTTTTGTCATTATTCGCCACCACCTTCATGGCGTTAAACCTACATGCTCACATGAAAATAACGCTAAAAATGAGGGCATAACCAGCAGCAACGAATGGCTGTCAACTGGGCTTATCGCCATTAGAGTAATTAAATATTAAATCACACGTTCATCTTATAACCTAAATTTTTAAAATAATTGGCATCAATTCCATAAGATCTCATATGGTATCAAAATTGGAGGTATCTCATATGGTATCAAAATTGGAGGTATCAAAGATGAAGGTTTCGAATTCAAATCTTTCTAGACTCCATTTGCTTTCTCAATTAAATAGTCTACTCCTAATACTAGATTGGTCTCACAAAATCTCATTATCAAGTACTCTGACTTTTGTGGAAATCAACCCAATCCACATGAATCGTCCATTAAATTATGCGGGTCCCAAATGAGCTAATAATGACGTGTGGAATAAATTTTTACAATTTTGCTAACATGAGTACTCACGTAGTCTAACGACTCGGTAAGATAAGCCAAAAGTGCCTACCAAAAATATGTGTTCGGATCGCCACCCGATCTAGCCCCTCGTGCAAAGTGAGCTGATCGTGTCGAGAGTACGCAATGGAAAGCTCGACACATGGGTGACCTCACCTCGACTTTGACTCTCGCACAACCTAACGAGAGGTCGATTCGAGCGTTCCGTACCTACCTCCTTTGCGAGCGTTCTCACCATGAACCATACCAAAGAAAGAAACGACTCTACGCATTTTTCTCCATGGAGACGAACCATCTTTGCGCTCCGGACAAAAGTCAAACGGACACGACCGCCATCCCATAGTGTCCTGTCCCAAACAAGACCTCGATATAAAATCAACCAACCCCCTCGCCCCCCTTCCACACGAGAAAAAGCAAAGGAGCCCGGACCAACCATTCGCCCATCACTTTCACGCCCCTTTACGAAAACCAAGAGGCCCTCTCTCCCTCTCCCTCTCCCTCTCTCCCGTCACAAATCACACCCGACCATCCGAAAGCAAAAAAGCAAAAGGAGGAGTACAGCATCATGCACATCGTCCCCCACAGCTTCACCCCCAGAAGGAAGCCCCCCGGGTCCATACTTTTCATCCCCCCAATGTTCAACGCGAAATCAATCTTTCTGCCCACTACTCGACCCACCAGAACCGGGCCCCCCCTGACCACCCACCGAAACGACGCCCCATTAGCAGTTTCCCCTAGCAAATCAACAGCCGGGCTGCCAGGCTCGCCGAGTAGCCACGTCTCCCACTCTCTCCTTTCCACATGATTTCCCCCCAATTTTCTCTCTTTCCAATTTTTGCTTTATTGGTTTTGCAGATGAATCCTTCAGGAACATGCCAAAAGCCAGAACAGGCAGAATCAGCAGGCGGGAGACCCCCCAACCGCAAGGATCGGAAGGTAAAGACCAGTTTCTGTACCAACCCTTCATGAGCTAGCAGCACACATGAATACATTGCATCCGCCCTCTCTTCTTGCTTCATTTATGTACACTGTCAAGCTTGTCCACCTACAGCTCTCACATGATATTGGACCATATCGCCAACAAAAGCAGACATCTTTCATATGTTCTCCCCGCATAACCTTAACCTCTTCAAACACAAGCCGTTGTTTCAAAGTACATTCAACTGCTACACCTAGTCACACTTCATCATCTGACGGCAAACAACTCATCAGAAGACATATCATCAGATTTGTTCACTAAGGTCGCATGGCTAATGCATGCTAATTTTGTACAACCAAATGCTTAGTCAAAAACCTACCAAAAACCAAGTTCAGTATACACATTAGCACTACTGATGCTACTGAAACTAGCAGGTTCATTTGCAACTACACATTAAGCTAGCTCTTCGCAGAAGATTTCAGCTGCATACACCAAGCATGATGGATCTACAAACCTGAGCTTCTCAATGTTTCATCGTTATGCTTAAGTGGATGCTTTGGTTGCCAACAACTCTGGTGATCCTCCACATAATAGCCACAAAGAGCACTTTTCTTTCTCACAGGCTGGTCTACTTTCAATTGCTCATGCTGGAAACTCCTTTTGGTCGAGAACATGGTAGATGGATGATCCGCATTTTCCCACCGTAAGAATGGGAGTTTGCAATCTCTTCCCTGTCTTTGGTCACATAATGTGCTTGCTTCCCGAGCACTATCACAACCCATGTCTACAATCTCTTGAGGCTGACTTTTTTTGGTGCCAATACCTTCGACCAAATGAGGGCCCAATCGCAAAGACAGATCGCACACGATCTTGGGGGGCGGCTTGAATATCACTGATGCATCTAAGTTTTCAACTGGGTAGCTCTGAAATTTTCTCATGGTGTTGGAGCGGGAGCACGGTGGTCCAAAATGGGATAGATTTGTTTTGGGTTGTGGGCGACTGCCTTGATAATACAAGGGATAAACCGAGTACGATTTTAATGCAGGGTGAACTTGAGTGGGTGACGCCTGGTCCACATTACGGATAAAAGATGTATAGTTCGGTTTAGCTGAATTAATCGACCCGAGTCTCGAATTATTTGGATACAACAAAACCGGGTCTGAAGTAATGGTCTGATTTCTTGGACTAGCCTTCTCCATAATGCCATGAGGATCACCTGTCTGTTCCTGATAATTCACGCTCAGATATCGGTGAGGGCTATTGTTCCTTTGGCTCCTTGAGGCTCTTCTTGGCGTGCAGCCGAGAGTAAGGGCAGCTACAAGAACAGTTATTACGCATAACTAAAAGAGAATGAACGGATTATACAATTTGACTTAAAAAGGTGAAGGGGTTGAAAAAATTAGCTTGGACGCAAACAACATACGGAGTCAAAACATAGTGAATCACATCACATGACACGACAAAGTGAGCCTGAGCATAGACATTGCAAATCAAGAATCCACACCAACTAAGCCATACAGATCATACATTGCAAGAACCCAATCATGAGGAAGATAAAGATGAGAGCTTTACAAGAAAACCAGAAAAAAGAAGGAAGAACAAAGATGCACTCAGGTTTTGTCACCTTCAATGCATGGCTGCAGTAGGTCTCCAGTTTCAGTACTCTCATCAAGTCTGATTATTGTGTTGATAGCATCGTTTGTACGGTCCAGAAGCGTTTCAAGATCCATGTACTCTGCCTATTTCGAATGCATTCGAGGTAGCCAAAAAGAAATCAATCAATGCACCCCCTCCACTATGTACAAGAGTAGGTTCAATTGTTGAATTCTCTGTAGTCTCAGACGAGGTTTGACAGAAAACTTCGAGGTTTGAAACAACCAAAGAACTACTATTACCTCAGAGTTGGCCTTGGAGTACATGATTTCTTCAGCTTTCAGGACAACAACAGGAAGCTTCTCTTGCCATTCCTTGTTCTTCTTAGTAGATAAGCTATGAATCTCATTCACAACTCTAAATTTCCAACAAACCAGCACGAATTACCACCAAACAAGACATGCAAATACACAAGCATTTTCAGAAGAAGCTGAACAAACAAATTTAAAGAAAAAAAAAACTGTGGAAAGTCAAAGATGGACCTGAAAATGTCTTGGATGAGAGAACCTCTAATGGGTTGGTGTCTCTCACTGTGCCAAGCTTTCCTAACACATTCGTAAGGTCTTGGGCCAGGTCTAGGCATCCCCTTCAAGAAAAGAACAGTAAAGCACAGGAATATGGGGAAAAAGAAACAGAGAGCCCTGCTTCTCGCGAGGAATGTGAGGGAGAGAGAGAGAGGTAAAAATCAAAGCTTTGCGGTAACTTGCGGTGACCTCAGCTTCCTTCTTCTCCTCCTTCTTCTCACTCGTCTTCTCACTTGCGACTCCGAGCACTCGCTCTCACGCTTTTTTGATCAGTTGCAGTACAAAACTAAGCAAGGCGGCATGGGGAAGAGATGGAGAGAGAGAGAGAGAGATGGAGAGAGAGAGAGAGAGACAGAGACAGAGAGACAGAGAGAGGAAACAAATTTTTTGTACAGAGCAGGGCGCAGTTGAATAGGACCCATTTCCTTAATTTTATAAAAAGAAGAAGAAGAAGAAGAAGAAGAAGAAAATGATACATTTGGCTGAAATCTGCTTGTCACATTATCTTAAAACACTCGTTTCACAAAACAAAAGGTGCAGAAGACAATTTCCGGAAAACCATGAATACATAATTGAAAATTTATGCTCGAGTTACAGAAGAATGATGACCAATTTTTTTCTAGCTCAAGATACTGTGCAACTTGATTAGTATTTATGTAATTTTTGATCAATGAAAAGAGGAGTTGGGTATATTATGATTTCTCTATTTTTTTAATATTTATTGTCAAAACCAGGCACTCAATTATTTGGGGGGAGAAGGTTGAATTGATGGCTTGGGCGTGTCCCCCACTCATCCACATGCCTGCTTCCCCTAGCCCCACGAGTCTCTCTCCATCTCTCGCTCTCTCCCCCCTTTTTCATTTATTTTACTGAAAAACATGAAAGGAGATATTTTTTAAAGATTTCATTTACTAGTGCTTTAGAAAACTTATAAAGCAGCTAAGTATAAAATGTTTAATAATCTGTCGTTTCACAATTCTAACAAACCGAAATAAAAACGTATTGATTATGCACTTCGAGGGCACATTAAAATGAGAAATTAAACAAAAAAATCTAGAAATACGTAGAAGTGTTATTATTAATGCATATCCGGTCTCTTATCTATGTAATGTCTATGTTCTCTCTACAAACTAAATTTTAAGGTAGGGCTTATGACGCGATGCGGGAGTCGGGCTTTAACCCAAAATTCATGTCGAACACCACATGTCAATTTCTGATTCGGCTTGCATTTAAAATTGGGACGTTAACGTAATTCACGTGGCGGGTTTTGTAAAGATTTACATTATCTTCCCATGAAGGTGGCAACTTTTTTCATCTGCTGTTTTAAAAAATATTCGGATTGAATATTTTAAGGAGGGGATGCCGGGTCGCTATCGGTGGGAGGGGGTAGGGGCACTAGCAAACCCCAACCTCTACTCAAGTCGCTTTTCCTTCGTGAGGCTCGCGGACGCCTTTCGCGACAGGACACAATCAAAAGCCTCTCCTCCGTTCCCACGTGTTCCCTCAACTGGTGGGTCACAGAGAGAGAGAGAGAGAGAGAGAGAGAGGGAGGGAGGGAAGGAGGGAGGGAGAACACGTGAAATGTGAAATTTAACCTTGCCTTCTTTTTGTTCCCTGGACGGGTGACTGAGAATATGTCTGAAATGATTGTAAAATTCTATCTTTTTGTCACTCTAGTTCCGGGTTTGAGGTTAGCAGAAGTGATTCCTAAATCTCGGATCAATCGAGAATGGACGAACATTAAGCATTTTCGAGAAATTAAGGAGGAGAACATGATATGCTCTCAGAGTGTGCTAAGTCTCACCGGCCGACTAATTCCGGGCCTGCCGGCGAGCGCACATGCCTTTCCAAGCCATGGCGAGAGGCGTTCTCTCGTCCAGAGAGATTTTTTCTTATGGGTGCTTGCATCGTGGCGATCACGTTTGCTTCCTTATACGACTCTCTTTTGCTTATGATTTATGTCGTCCTCTTGGATGGAAAGGCTGAGGGAGTTAGGGGGGTCTTATTGCTTGTTGATAAGTTTTATGGTATGTCTGGTATCAAGACTTAATCCCATGGAGACAGAAATTTATCTAGTTGGCTCATATGATGAGTCACTTGCTGAAATTATAGAGTATTCTGGTTTTAATCAGGGAGAACTCCTAATTAAATACTTGGGATGCCCTTTGTACCGGGGAAATTGACAGTGGGGGAAAGAGGGCGAGAGAGAGAGAGAGAGAGAGAGAGAGAAAGGTGGGGAAGGGGGTGGGGTGTTGTGTCAGCCATTGATGGACAGGATTTTGCACTAGCTGGACTTCAAGAATCTTTCTTTTGCAGGTGGGCTGCATCTGGTTCCACTGTTCCGCAAAGCATTGCATACTATTGGTACAGTGTCTTCAGCCTTTCGAAGAAAGTTACCAAAAAGGATTCGGAGTAAGTGCAACTCTTTTCTCTGGAAGGGTTGTGTCCTATGTCACGTTTGGTTGCCAATGATGAAAGGCTGGCTCTCTTTGGGTGCCTTGGATTGACATCGACAGGCTAAAGGGCAGGAGCTTTTTAATCACTTCCCATTACAGCTTCCTCTTCTTATTCATGGAGAGCAATTTCCAAATCGAGAAAGCTTGCCAAACCCTTTGATTGAAAAGATCATTGGAAATGGCAATAATACTTTCCTCCCTCCTCTGGATAGAGGTGGTTTTGGGGATGTACATGGATCTGGCTTTATCTTTTCAAAGCTAAGGTTGCTGCCGTGTTTGCCAACCTGAATTGGGTACGGCCTAATGCTCGATCTGATGTTCTGGTTCGCGTGCAAGCTGCTATCTGTCGAATTCTACTTCCTAATGCTAATGAAGACAGGACAGATTGGACGGCTGCCGAAAACAAGTAGTGCACTGAGTGTGCTAAAGAATCGCAAGACCGAACACGGCTCGGTCTCATCTGTTTTGGTCTCCTTTCAACATAACGAAGCGTTCTTCAAATCTCATGGCTTTTCATACACGAAGGATGTCCATGCGAAGATAGAATGATGTCTTGGAGCTTGTTTGTTGGCCCCGTCTGCTGTTCATGCGATGTTGCTGCTGAATTGAGGGACCATCTCCGAGCTATTCTTTTGCGAGGACCGTATGGATTTCCATTCAGACGGTCCGCCTTCATGGGATGTTGAGCGAGCCTGGTCTTTCCCTGGCTTCATGGGTCCCTCTTCCCTTATATCTTGTATAAGCTTAACTTGGACCGGCTTCTTCGAAGTGTAATTTTCAAAGGTTCTTATGCTTTCACTCGGGGCATTCTTATTGTGCTCATGAGAACTTTGTGAGCAGGGTTCAATTGCTTTGGGTACTTGGTGGATATAAATTCTTACTTATCAAAAGAGATTAAAAGGATAAATCATCGGATAAGAAATTGAAATCTAAACTTCCTCGCTGAATCTGAAATAATCACATTAGATAATAAAAATCCAAGAAAATTATTTTAAAAGTCCTTAAATCTATTGCATTTGTGCTTACTCAGTCATAAACTTCTCAATATAGCTAATTTAGGATGCGTTTGATGATATTTCTATTCTCGGGAATAATTTCTATTCACAAACAGTTTTTTCCATCTTTATTCCTTGAACAAGTTTCCGATCAAAAGAACGCGTTTGATAACTATTTAAAAATTCTTTTACCGAAATAAAAAGAGAATATAAATACATTTGATACGACCATCATTTTTTTTCTTGTGATATAAAAATTTTCTTTTAGCTTTTTAATAATTTTATGAGATTTTTATAATTTTCTTGAATTTTTTCCTTTCTCTTTTCCTCCCTTCTTCTTCCTCCTTTAGCCGGTTTGCCAAGCCTCAGTGATGGCAAGCAACCAGCCAGAGATGAGAGTTGATGACCTAGCTAGCCTCGAGAGAGCCTGGCCGCCTCGACCTCACGATGGTTCGGCATGATTGGCCTCACCATAGCTGGGCAAGGGGCAAGACTCGACCTCGCCTAGCCATCACGAGGTTAGCTTTGCTCGACCATAGCAAAGCTTCCCCAAGGTCGGTGAGGTTGCTAGACCTCATCTCTAGCTAGTCGCCGATCATCACTAAGGCTTGGCGATTGATAGAGGAGGAAAAAGAAGAAGAAGGAAAAAAAAAAAAAAAAAAACATTGTTTCAAAAATTGTTCCCGAGAATGCAAAAGCATGTTTTTTCTACTTTTTATTTCTATTTCAAATCCATTCCCTATCTACTGATTTGTTCTAGGGAATAAAAAGATTAACTAGCGTAACCAAATGAATTTCTTTTCTTCTTTTATTCCTAAAAAGAAAAAGAACAAAAAAATAGAAAAATAAAATGGTTACAAAATAAGGCCTTAGTCACAAATCTTTAAAATTATGCCAATTTAGTCATAGAACAAGGAATGGCAAGAGAAGGTTCCTGTTGTTGTCCTGAAAGCCGAAGAAATCATGTACTCCAAGGCCAACTCTGAGGTAATAGTAGTTCTTTGGTTTTGTCAAACCTCGAAGTTTTCTGTCAAACCTCGTCTGAGACTACAGAGAATTCAACAATTGAACCTAGTCTTGGACATTAGTGGAGGGGGTGCATTGATTGATTTCTTTTTGGCTACCTCGAATGCATTCGAAATAGGCAGAGTACATGGATCTTGAAACGCTTCAGGACCGTACAAACGATGCTATCAACACAATAATCAGACTTGACGAGAGTGCTGAAACTGGAGACCTACTGCAGCCATGCATTGAAGGTGACAAAACCTGAGTGCATCTTTTTTTTTTTCCTCTTTTTTCTGGTTTTCTTGGGCATGGTTGGCCTAGACATAGCTAGGCAAGAGGCAAGGCCTGCCCTCGCCTAGCCACTGAGAGGTTAGCTTTGCTTGACGATAGCGAAGCTTCCCCAAGGCCGATGACGTTGTCTGACCTTATCTCTAGCTGGTCACCAATCATCACTAAGGCTTGGCGATCAACAAAGGAGGAAGAGGAAGAAGAGTAGAAAAAAAACGTTATTTCAAAAACTATTCACGAGAATGAAAAATTATGTTTTTTCTACTTTTTGTTTTTGTTTCAAATCTATTGCCTACCCACTAATTTGTTTCAAGGAATAAAAAAAATTAATTAACGTTACCAAATAAATTTATGTTCCTTTTTTTGTTCCCGAAAAAAAAAAGAACAGAAAAAAATAGAAAAATAGAAAAATAAAATGGTCACAAAATAAGGCCTTAGTCATAAATCTTTAAATTGTGCTAATTTAATCATAAATCTTTTGACTACTTGCCAATTTAGTATTTCTAATAATTTTAATTAGAAATCGCTGATGTGATAATTTAGCCAGTGACAACTATCTTATGTGGCACAGCCAACATTAACGTAGAAAATTTTTAAAATTATTTTATTTTTTCTTTAATATTTTTTCTAACCTTGGTCAACAACCTTCACTAGCCACAAGTGCATGCATGGTCTGGGCAAGGGCTTGGAGGTCCTCGCCTGTTGGCAATGAGGAAGTCACAACCCTCGTCTAGATATTGATGAGGGTTGCAGGCTATTGCATATGATTAGTAAGGATCGATCAACGGCCTCACTATCCTAAATAAATAAATAAATAAAAAAGGAAAACAAAAGAAGAAAATAAAATAAAATTTTAAAAAATAATGATCATGATAAATTTATAAAATTTTAAAAAATTGTTCACGTTAGAATCGGCCATTCCGGTTAGTACGGCGGATCCGACTAGACATTACGTCAATGATTTCCGACCTAAATTGGTCGAAACAACTATATTAGCAAATTGTCAAAAATGTTTAAAATTAAATTGGTAAAATTGAAAGATTTAAAATTAAGTAGGCATATGTGCAATAGGTTTATCATGAAATTGGCCAAATCGAAGGTTTATGACAATTATGGCTTGAATCGCTAGAAATAATTATCTTAATTGACAACAAAATAAATCTAAATATTTTTATGGACGATAGAAATACTTTTTATTTATTTATTTTTGTAGTGATATAAGGGATAATTTTTATAAAAATATTTTCTAAATCATTCATTTTTCGCAAAATAAATAGAGCCTTATTAACACGCTCTAAACCTTTTCATAAAACTGATACATATGTGAAATTTTATTTTCACAAACCACAACATAAACGCTTGAATGCACCTAATCATTGGCGATGTCCAAAAATGTTTTTCTAATTGTATAGTGAAAATGACGAGTTTAACCAGCAACATATTATTCTTACAATCATCAGTGATCATTTAGATAAATTTGAAAATACGAATCTTGGGAAGTTGTTAAATTAAGTTTAGAGAGAATTTCGCCACCCTTTTTGCAGGCAAGAGAAATTGAAATCCGTCTAGCTATCCTACACTGAGTTTTCTCATTTAATATACTTATACAATTAATCGTGAAAAAGTTCAAATAAGAACTTGAAATAGGGTCACTTTCTCACAAGATAGTCCAAAATAAATTTTGTCTCAAATGAGGACCGAAATTACCAATCTAGTCACCGCTAAAAACCTAAGTTCATTGGCGGCGAAATTTTCACAGGCTGGCAAGCATGTGCATATCATGTGCCAATTTTCTTGTCATGACTAGGGGCATTTTTGTCCAAGATATTTTATCTTTCTTCTTTTTTTCCTCCTCTCTCTTTTTCGTTCTTTTCTTCTTTCTTTGGCCTAAGCTTCGCTCTCCATCCATCTTCCTCTTTCCCAGACGTGGCCAATTCTTCATCAATTGTAAAAGCTTGACATTCGTTGATGATGGCTTGAACTTAAATGGTGGCTACAAGCAAGCAGTTGGAGGACATGACAATGTCGACAACCACAGAACAGAGTCCTAAGGCTTGATTTCAATGGTAATTCAAAACTAGGTGACCTCCAATGGCGGTAGTGATGATCGGCGAATTGCGATGAAAACGATAAAGGCAGCTTATCTCATCGTGGTGCAACTTAGATTGTGTCTTAGGGCTAAATCCTCACAGAAATTTCCTCGAAGCGTCACGGTGAGTGTGGTTTTTTGATGTATAAATTACTTGTGCATGATCTGATCTTTGGCGATTGCTAGGCTTAGGTGCGTGAATTGCATGGTTTCGGTTTGGGATCCATTATTTGGGGCTGAGTTGGGATTCAAAGGTTCAACTAAATCTAATCAATGCACGCTATTATTTGTTGGGCGCAGATTATGCACAACCCAAGATCTCCATAACCAAAACATAGGAAGAAGCAATTGTAAATAGAGGGATTGACGTACCTGATTTAGGATCCATTGTTCTTGAGCGGAAGCGGAGGAAACACAATGTTCCATGCGCAAATCCTTCTCTTCTATTACCCTCCGAATCACTGACTCAATGAGGTGGCCTCTCACGATTGACGTTAGAGCAACGTCCCTTAGGTGAGAATATGTGAGATTAGGGCTAGAGGAGAGACTTGAGCACTATTTATAGAGTTTCCAGCTAGTCCCCCTCATTACGGGCCATGCTCAACTCGGCGCACACTAGCCAGTCCCATATTAGACTAATTAAGAAACCTTCTATCTCACCTAAGACCAAACCCCGTAAAACGGTAAACGTTAAACGGTAAATTACAATAACAATGTCAAAATAATTTAGTCCACAAATTAGGAAAACTCTTACATTCTCCCACTTGGACTATATTAATTGAAATTGTATTGTATGTGCGCACATTGGTCCAGAGATAATTCTTAATAGTCAATCATATCCCATAAAGCCTCCAACACCGAATCATGGCGGTAACTGCATGTATACATACAGAGCCTTCCATGGTCACAAGTGTTTTCAATTTTATTGATATGGATCTAATATGGTAGTGTGGCAAATGGCTAACATCTCTCATAGAGAGATCCATTTGTCAGTCACCATTCTCTTACTTAGGCGATATAAAAGTTTGTGCCACAAGAGAATGAAATCTCGGTTCTAATGAACCCACCATTCTCTTACTTAGGCGACACAAAAGTTTGTACCACAAGAGAATGAAATTATGGTTCTAATGAACCTTTGACAATCATCATTCTCTTACTTAGGCGACACAAAAGCTTGTGTCACAAGAGAATGAAGTTATGGTTCAAATGAACCCACATATGTCTTGTTCTTATGGTTAACCTTTTACAAGAACATATGCACAAGGCTAATAATGAATTGCCCCTAGCCTTCACTCAAGGTAATATCTTGAGAATTTATCAATATGTATTCAACATAACAACACATTCAAAATATTTTATTGAATGCAAAAGTTGATACATATCAAACCGTTACTAAATGTAACGAACCACGGATGTGAACTTTATCAGAGTAAAGCTAAAGTAGCTCCCACTGAACAACAGTATCCGAAGATACTTCTAGGCCCATGCTAATGACATATCACTCAAATACACATGGGCGTAGGCCTTTAGTTAGTGGACCTGCAATCACATCATTTGTAAAGATATGTTAACGTCACCTTTCTGTACCCGTTTCTTTATGGTCAAAAAATATTTGACCGCCATATATTTAGACCCCTTGAGACATTTGTTAAAAACAAATTTATTATCTCAATACAACTGTATGGGTCTATCTAAAAAATCAAAACGGTCAACTCCATCATAAGGTTCTGAAGTATAATAGCTCAATTAACAGCCTAAAATAAAGTTACAAACTCTACTTATATAGTAGACATAGAACTTTATTCACTGCACTGCACTTCCTGCTAATATAAATATGTATCATGTACATAGAATATGAGAAAAAATATATTTTCTCCCACTGACTTTGCAGTGTATTGAATAATTTTTGTTCCCAATTGAACAGAATAACAACACTATGAAACTTTATTAATATTGTTTGAAAACTTACATAAAACTATTAATAAGCCTTTTCAGTCTTTCCAGTTGCCACATTCACTCTGAAAGAATCTATTAAAGAAATAATTATTTCTTCACCATTAACAATCCACCCCTCTTTCAGAGTGAAAATCCTTTTAGTTTTGTACGCCAATTTGCAACTAAAGAACTTGTGATCTTTAGACAAGTCAGTAAGTTTCCAAACATGTTTCATAGATTACATATTGCCTTTCGGCAAAATCTTTTGTCAGGATTTACAGGTATAGTAATTAAATTACCACCCAAGAATCTACCAAGTATTCGACAAATGACCCTTTAAGCTATATCGCATTGTCATACTTGCCAAAATATTTACGGCCACTATTAAGCCTGACAACCTTTTAACCATATACTAGATGTATATGTCATTAGGACTTAAACGCAATTATTGCAGATGTGTCATAATTTTGGTATTAAACAAGACATAATTTCAAGCCACTAAGGCTTCCATCATCTCTTAGCAGTGCAGTTAGTAGGCAAACCAAATTTCAAGCGTTCCAAAATGGAATGCTTAATGGACAGTAAGTACATTCTATTGCTATTTTCTCAAGCAATAAATCATATGTCCACAACTTAGAAAACCTCAATAATAGTGGAGTTATTAATTACATAAAGGTGACTGAAAAACAAGCAATGTATATAATTAGCATCATGTGAGCACCGTGTAACTTGAAGTACAAGTACACATACAGAGAGTTACACGCATAATCATATAATCACCTTTGGGCAGAATACATGACATGCAGTTGTACACTCCCCACATAATAGCGGTCAGGAGAATATATTCCAATTTTCGTGAATTCATCACCTTTGGGCAGAAGAACCACTAAGACTAGACAATCCTCCACCACATCATCATGTATCCCTCCATGAACTAATACACAATCACCTTTTTTGGGAGTATGACCACGCATTAGACTAGGAGACATCCCAGACAACATATGAGACCGAAATTTCTCAAACCCAATTAAGCGTGCCACTTTGGCGGACACTACTTAATTGAATCCTTGAAACTCTCTCATATCATGGATATATTTATACCTCACGTAAACCATATACATGTGATTCGAACTTCAGTGATAGGGGCACATATCACTCAAATCACATATCATGCTAATTACATTGCCTTATTTATTAATAAAATTAATCACACATATATCTAAATATATATAGAAAATCTGAAAGATAGATTCCAATGAGATCACCAATCACAGCAACACAGGAAACTTCTCTTGTGCACCAAAATTATAGATTCCATTGATTACTTTTAATGTTAATCTAGAGAATCTATCACCAATCAACATCAATAGCAATACATGGCACACCAGATCGAGAAGCCTGACAGCTGATCCATTATAGCTCATGAATTTCATAAGGCAAAACATGACTCCAAGGCCAACAACTAATTTATTAGTCAATTGCAAGTAATAAATATCATTACTTCAACCAGTGGCCTATAAATTGAGTCATACCACAGAACCAAATATCTAAACTATAACAGTAGATACTATTGCTCTGCATAAATATTGCCATACCCCTTAACCATAAAAATATTCAATTTGATGGATATTAATTAGTGACCAGATGATTTTCTGCAGTACAATACACAATAACTTAACTGACATGCATTAACCACATTCGGTAGATGTGTAAATTAGTATAATCAGTTTGGTCACAGATTCTTAAGACATCCATCATTCAAAGGTTAAAAGGAATATGCATGAGCAACAAAAATTTTTCTCATTACCTCAAGATATAGTTCAATAACTATCTCATAATGATTGTATCTCATTAAGCCAGCATCAATTCACAATAAGGTATAATTTTTTATTGACGAATCACACCTTTATAATGATTATGTGATAAAATATCAATAACCCAACACTTGTATTTCCAAAATCACAGAAAATACAAGAAAAATACGCAAAAATACCCTAAAAATACGCGTATTTAGGGTTAAATATGTATTTTCACATCAAAAAAATCATCAAACATGTAAAATAAATAAGCCACAAGATAGGAAATCACCATATGAATCCAACGCCACTAACCAGTCGCCGAAAGGAGTCCCCACGCGCCCGCATGCGCCGCCTGAGTGCGTGGCGCGTGGGGCTCACACGCCAGAAGTACAACCGGCTTGGAGCCGGTCTGACCGATGGCGGTTCAACCGGTTACTCGGTCCGACCGTCCGGTCCAACTGCCCGGTTCGACCGGCTGACCGGATCGGTCAACTGTTGACCGGGTCGGGTCGGATCCCGGGTCGGGTCGGACCCCAAGTAGGGTCGGACCCCGGTTCGGGTTGGGTCCGTCCACCGGTTCGGGTTGCTGGGCCGGTGACGTCATCGGGCAATGCTGACGTCATCGGGTCAGTCTCTGGGTCGAGTCGACCCGTTTGTTGACGTCACCGTGACGTCAGCAGGCACATGCGATGCACGCATCGGGTCGGACCCGGGTCGCTAACGTCACGCTGACGTCAGCGGCCGCGTGCGGTGCATGCCCCGCGCGTGTGGGCGCGTGGCCGCGCGTGGGCGCGTGCTTGACACCCCCAGCGGCGCGTGGCCGCGCGTGGGGGCGCGTGCGGCGTCCCACGGCGACGCGTCGCGGACATTTTTCACCGTCTCGTCGAGCCGAGTCCCAATTTGCAATTTAATTTGATTTTTATTGAACTTTAAATCTCGAAAATCGTAAATTAGGGCAAGAATTATACTAATTAGGGCAAATCAGTATAATTTAGGGCAAATTCGCACAGATTAAGGTAAAACCAATTGCGTTCATGTTCTAGGGTTATGGAGGCTTTGATACCACATGTTGGGCGCAGATTATGCACAACCCAAGATCTCCATAACCAGAACATAAGAAGAAACAATTGTAAATAGAGGGATTGACGCACCTGATTTAGGATCCATTGTTCTTGAGCGGAAACGGAGGAAACACAATGTTCCTTGCGCAAATCATTCTCCTCTATTACCCTCCGAATCACTGACTCAAGGAGGCGGCCTCTCACGATTGACGTTAGAGCAACGTCCCTTATGTGAGAATATGTGAGATTAGGGCTAGAGGAGAGACTTGAGCACTATTTATAGAGTTTCCAGCCAGTCCCCCTCATTACGGGCCAGGCTCAACTCGGCCCACACTAGCCAGTCCCATATTAGACTAATTAAGAAACATTTTATCTCACCTAAGACCAAACCCCGTAAAACGGTAAACCTTAAACGGTAAATTACAATAACAATGTCAAAATAATTTAGTCCACAAATCAGGAAAACTCTTACATTATTCGCTCCCTCTCTCGTTATGTGTTTATCATCCTCTTCTGTAGACGACTTCGTCCCCAGCAAACCCGTCCTCACTTATATCCCCACATCAACTTGGCTGCATCGATAAGTCTCACACCCCTCTTTTCCAAGCCCCCTCGAAGGACTTCCTTTCAGAGCCTCCATTAAAGACTCTACCAAAACCTTTTCTTGAGATACACGCAATATATCTCCAGAAAATCTCATTATATAAATTAAAAAAACTTGTTGGGACTTCCAAATTCAAGATTTCGACGCCAGTGGCCTTTTTGGCGAATCGTTTGCCAACTTGTTGCAAGTTAGTCAGACAGATATAGTAATGGCGGATGAAAAAGTAGTGAACGAACTGAAAAAGAAAGAAATAAGTGAATTGAAGACTCTAAATTTGTCAAGAAGGTGCAATTGAGTTTTAAAATTTTCAAAAAGTGCAATAAAATCTTAGAACTTATTATGCAAGTGCAATCAAGTTTTAAAACTTTCAAAAAGTGTAATTAATTCTAAAACTTGTCACAAAAGTACAATTAAATGACGAGTTGGGACATTTGGCTTCCCTCGGTTTACTGTTCATCTTTTCTCTCAAAGTGGGCGACTGAAGCTCTGTTCAGCGGATTCTTGCGCGACTGAGATCAGGAGTGTTGACCAACCGTTGGGGCTCTTCTGTGGGGGAAAGTGGCGCCCCAAGCCACTCTTGAAAACCCCTATCTCGGACCCATGGTACGTCTTCATCCTATGACTCGATCGGCATATTTCTGCTAGGGTTTCTCCTGCGATTTCTGCTATCGCGTTCGGGTGTGTGGATGACGATGGAGTCGGTTCCGATTCACTCGAGCAAGGAAGGGATGAATTCCCTCGGTGATTACCCTAGTGGAAGTGCTGAGCCTTCGGCTTTTATCAATCAGGGTAAAAACCCGAGCTCCTCTCTTGTTCCTTGCAGTGCGGTTCGGAATTTGCGAGGCGCTGGTGCACGAGCTTCCCGGAGGGAAAGATCTCGATCGGTCATTCCGAAAGGTAGAAGGAACTCTCAAAACCCTTCGAAATCTTGGGTGGCAAAGTGGCTAGGACGGTTACCAAGGGCTACGACCTGGTTTACACCCCGAAGTTGATCAATAAGCGTCTGTTGTTGAGATTACAGAGGAGGATTTAGAAGCGGCTGATCCTAAAATGCATGAGTGTCTGATGGGTTATTTTATTGGTCGCCGTATGCCTTTTAGGGTTGTTGAGGAAGCTATGAGGAAACTTTGGGGGCCAAACCTTGTTGAAGTCTTATCCAATGGAAGGGGACTTTTTATGTTTCGGTTACCTGACAGGGAGTTTCGGCGAAATGTCTTGGAAGGTGGACGTGTAACATTAGCGAGAGTCCCTCTTGTCTTACAACAATGGACTCTTGGTTTGGAATTGAGGAAGGAAGCGCATCACTCTGTTCCTGTTTGGGTTAGGCTTTCCAACATTCCTTCTCTTGCTGGTCAGCTCACTTCATCGAGAAAGTGGCGAGTGTGCTAGGAAATCCTCTGTACGTTGATAAGAGGACTGAATTGGCCGAATTTGACCTCTCATTTGCCGTGGTGCATAGAGATCACTGTTGAATTACCTGAATTTAATATAATTGAGGCAACTCACAGAGGTGTTAAGTACGAGATTGGAGTAGAATTCGAATGGAAGCCTACTGCCTGCTCTGGCTGTGGAATCTTCGGCCATAAATGTGTTTCTCCTAGCAAGTCGTCTGAACCTGCCCCTACAGCTACTGTTCGACCTGCTAGCTCGGTTATTGATATTGCGAAGGAAGTTCCTCCTGGTGAGGAAGGTGTCCAAAAGGTGAATCCTCACCTCTCAGCTGAATTGCCATTGGGGGAATTGTTGGTAGGGGTGTCTTCGAGTCTGATGCCTATTGATATGAAGCAAAAAGCTAAATTAGTTGAAACAGAGCAGCCTGGAGAATCTCAAGGAGATCCAGTTGACCCTGTTCTCCTTGATACCGAGTGGAAGCAACCTAAAAGTAAGAAAAAAAAGAAGAAGAGTCAGACGCAATCTGCATCGTTTGAACTGATACCTCCTTCTGAGGATGGTCAGTTTTTAAAATTGAAGGAGGCCCAACCTATGGATAAGACTCAGAAGCCGCCTAAGGTGCCTTTAACTCCTCTTGCTGTTTTGGACCCTTGTGTTTCTCAATCTGCTCAGGGTTCCTCGAATTTCATTGAGCAAGAGGATGATAGTAACTCTGTTTCATCTTTTGGGAAGGGGGATGTACTTCGAAACTCACTCGAGAAAGGAAATTTGGCACGGTGGGATCTCGGTCCACTCAAGACCAAATGTTGCTTAAGCTGCCGGATCCTCCTGGTTCTTCTGCAGCGGCTGAGTCAAGTGGGGCTACAAACCGCAAATCCTCCAAGCGGAGGTAACTTCTCTGTTCTTCATGTTTTTTGGGTTTTGGAATGTCAGAGGCATCATGAATCCCGTCAGAAGGGCGGAGATTAGAAAGTTTGTTTTTTCGAACAATCTTTGTTTTGTTGGGCTGTTTGAAACTAAGATTACTGAGCCTCTTTTTGAGACTTTATCTTCTAACCTTATTAGAGGATGGAAGTGGATCGCTAATTATGAGTCTTCTCATCGCGGTAGGATTTGGATTGGATGGGATCCTTCTACTGTTAGTTTTGATTTGATTGCTTCTAACGACCAAGCCATCCACGGGTTGTTAAGGGAGGTAACTTCCAACCGTAATTGCTGTGTTTGCTATCTACGGTGAGCACACTTTTGTTAGGCGGAGATCTCTTTGGTCGATCTTATCTACTTTGTGATGATCTTTTCCGTGATTCGGCATGGATTGTTGCCGGGGATTTCAATGCGATCAAAGACCCTTCTGACCGTTTTGGTGGCTCTGACTCTTGGATCCCCTGTTTTGATGAGTTCAAGCTTTGCTTAGACCAAACAGAGCTAGAGGATCTCAGATATACAGGGCTTCGGTTTTCTTGGTCAACTTCAATAGGCTCTGCCAGGAAAATGCGTAAGATTGATAGAGTTCTTGTCAACTCTAAGTGGAGAATGGAGTTTTCCTACTCTGAGGCTGCCTTTTTGAACCCAGGTATGTCTGATCACACTCCAATGTTAGTCAAATTAACTAACCCGCGTCCAAAAAGGAAGCCTTTCAAATACTTTGTTTTCTGGGAGGACCATCCGGATTACCAACACTTGATTCGTGACGCGTGGAATTCTCATGTATATGGTGTGGCCATGTTTAGGCTTGTCTCAAAACTCAAAGTGATCAAGTCTCGTCTAAAGGCTCTAAATATTGAGCATTTTTCGGATATATCTCGTCGAACTTTTGAAGCTAGAGAAGAATTAAAACTGACTCAAGTGATGTTGCAAGAGGACCCGAAGAATCTGCACCTCGGGGAGCTTGAAAGATTACAGCGATGCTGTTTTTTGGACTTAAGAGGCAAGGAGGAATCTTTCTTTAAACAAAAGTCCAGGATTAGATGGTTGAAAGAGGGGGATCGAAACACGAAGTTCTTCCATAATTTTGTGAAAGCTTGTCATGCCCATAATCGTATATTATCGGTGAGAAATTCTTCTGGGTTGGAGATTACGGATCCCGATCTGATCCCTGGTGTCTTTGTTTCGTTCTTTTCGAATCTCCTTGCTCCGCAGGTTGATTTGAGAAAGCCTGAACTTCGCGAGTTGAGCTCTCTTATTCGGAATCCCCTGACTGATGACCAGGTAAGCCTCCTAGCTTCTCTAAGTTCTTGCTCAGGAAGTAAAAGTTACCTTGTTTTCACTTGCTAAAGGGAAAGCCCCTGGACCCGATGGTTTTTCGATGGAATTCTTTAAGAGTAACTGGTCTCTGGTAGGCTCCTTAGTCACAGAGGCAGTCCTCGATTTTTTCACCACGGGCCATCTTCTTAAGGAAATTAATGCAACTATTCTTGCTCTGGTCCCTAAGGTGCCGAATGCTTCTGAAGTTAATGACTTTCGCTCAATAGCTTGTTGCAATACGTTGTATAAGCTTATCACAAAAATTTTGGCCAACAGAATTGCGCCTGTGCTTCAAAACATTGTGAATCACTCTCAGACTGCTTTTGTTAAAGGGAGAAGATTAAGAGATAACATTCTGCTTGCTCAAGAGTTATTTGCAGGTTTTCACATTGATCCATATCTTCCGAAATGTGCAATCAAAGTGGATTTCAGGAAAGCCTATGACACCGTTGATTGGGATTTTCTCGAGCTTACTCTTGTTGCTTTCCGTTTTCCTCAGTGGATAATTTCTCGGATCATGGCTTGCGTTTGCACACCAAGGTTTTCGATCTCTTTGAATGGCGAGCTTCATGGCTTCTTTTCGGGAGGAAGAGGCCTTAGGCAAGGCGACCCAATGTCTCCGTATTTATTCACCTTGGTGATGGAAATTTTTTTCCGGAATCATTAACTCGAAGACCTCTACTAAGGAATTTAAATACTTCTGGAGATGTAAGCCTCAAAACCTTAGACATCTTTTCTTTGCAGATAATGTTTTCCTTTTCTGTCAAGCGGATTGGAAATCAGCTGTAATGCTCAAAAGAAGCCTTGACATATTTTCATCCTGGAGTGGGCTTACTCCCAACAAAAACAAGAGTGATATTTTTCTGGCAGGAGGGGATGAAACTATTCGGAATAGAATTTTGTTAGCCTTTGGTTTTCAGGAGGGAAAGCTTCCTATTTGGTATATTGGCGTCCCGATTATCTCAAAAAGATTGAGTAAGGCTGATTGCACACAATTGATTGACCGTATCATAGCTCGGGTACGTTCTTGGTCGCATAGATTCTTAACCTTTGCGGGCAGGCTCCAGCTGATCAGGTCAGTTCTTCACACAATTCAATCCTTTTGGGCTAGTGTCTTCTCTCTACCTGCTTCGGTAATTGAGGGGATTGAGAATATCCTCATGAGATTTCTTTGGAAAGGCACTTCTTTGGGGGTGGGAGGTGCAAAAGTTTCTTGGGCGGATGTGTGTCTACCCAAAGATGAAGGTGGACTTGGAATTCGATCTATTAAGGATTGTAATAAAGCTTCGATGTTAAAATATATTTGGATCGTATTTTCTGACAAAGAAGCTTTGTGGTGTCGTTGGATTCACTCCAATTTCTTGAACAAATATAACTTCTGGGTTGCTCCGCAACCTTCGGTCTGTGCCTGGACTTGGAAAAAAATTCTCCAATGGAGGGATTGCTCTCGGCAGCTCTTTAAGTGGAGCATAGGTAACGGTCGATCAGTTTCTATTTGGTTTGATGATTGGCTCCCTTCGGGACCTCTCTATCTGCAGGTTCCGGATTCTTTTTTATTTGACCCGGATATCTCTAAAAGGGCTTCGGTGGCTTCGCTGTATTCCTATGCTGGCGGGCGTGTAAGGCTCGGCTTGAGGAGGTGGGGTTTTCTTTCCCGCCTCTTTCGAATGATCCCGATCGGTTTCGTGGCGAAGGGAGTCCTCGGCTCCTTCTCGGTGGCTTCGGCTGGAATTATATCGGGACCTCGAGACCGAAAGTCCGGTGGTCCTCGTTTCTTTGGGACAAAGATATAGCACCTCGGTTTCAATTTCTCCTCTGGCTTATAACCAAGAAGCGGCTGCCTTCTCAGTCCTTCCTTATGGCCTGTGGAAGAATTGATTACTCTAATTGTATTTTTTGCAATAACCAGCCTGACTCCATAAATCACTTATATTTTCAATGCAATTTCTCTGCTACTTTTGTCTACTTTTGGGCTACTAGGTGCAATTTACCTTGGAGGAATGGTTCTTGGAACGATAATTTAGGCTGGGCTATGAAGTTTCTTACGGGTAAAGATTTCTTTCATAGCCTTGCTCGGTATTCCTTTGGAGCGTTATGCTATTTGATTTGGAAGAAGAGGAATGAAATGATCTTTCAAGGGGAATCTCTCGATGCTTCGGCCATGAAGAACCAGCTGATGAAGCTTATGAAGGACAAAGCATCCACTTATAGGGGTGTCCCTGATAATCCTAGGAATCGATGGCTGCAAAGAGGATGGAATCTGGATCCGGCAATATTCACACATTCTTGATGATTCTCTCTTCTTAGTTGCCTTGTTGTTTTCTAGGTCTTCTCTGCCCTGTGCACCTTTTTGTTCCTTCGGAGGTTTAGGGTGGTGTTGGGCGTTGGTTTTTTCTTGTTTTGCTGCCTTTGGCTTTTACCCGACTCCCTTCCACTCTTAAGCGGTTTGCTGTAGAGTGTAAGTTTTGGTGCCGGTGGTTGTACATTTGTCCAAAGCTCTTATATATTTCTTACCGTTCACCAAAAAAAAAAAAAGTACAATTAAATTCTAAAACCTTCAAAAAATACTATATGGATCAATTCAATGAGTATTAAGACTTAATTATACTTTCTAAAAATTTTAGGACTCAATTATATTTTGTAACAAGTCTTTAAGACAACCACTAGGGTTTGCCTCAGTAGCCATCCTTTTAACATAGAAGGGGGAGATAGGGGGTTCGAATCCCCACATTCTTAGGGGATTGAGGTGGGACGAATTCGTTTCAAATATGGGTTTCGAATCTCACGCTCTGCAAGGAGGCATGGCAAAAGTCTGAGACTGAGAGTTAGAATAGGAGTAGAGTAGGACCAACAAAAAAAAAAGACAAGTCTTTAAGACTTAATTGCATTTTTTTAATTGTTTTGGGACTTAATTACACTTTCATGACAAGTTTAAAGACTTCTCATACATTTATCAAAAATAAAAATAAAAATGGGAGACTTTGTTCTACTCCAAGTAAGCAAGTTCTTGCCATAAAATAGCTGAAAACATCTTCAATAACCTAGAGCATGAGCAAAGGACCGCAAAAGTAAAGCAAAATTGAGGAAAGTAAAAATCTTAGTCATAAATATTAACGACAATGGAAGCTCAAATTAGTGGTTTTAAAATACACACTTATTATTGGATGCCATGGAATGTCGCACAATCATGTTAAGATAGAGAACAAGAAAAATACAAAGACTTGTTTCAAGTTCTAAGTTTTCAATTCCACCTAATATCTACCAATTGAAATAGCTTCTCTAATTTTTAGAACCCGAAACCTATTTTATATGTTTTAGGACCTAGAATTGGACCAATTCTCAAATTCTCCATTCTAATGTAGGACCATACTCACCCTTCCTGAGCTCCACTCTTTGTCCATCTTCCTCTTTCCCCAGCATGGCCAATTCTTCATCAATCACAGGAGCTTGACAATGATCGATGATGACGGCTTGCGTTTAGATGATAACGAGTGACAAGTAGCTAGAGGATGTGACAATGCCGGCAACCCTAAAATCGAGGCCTAGGACTAGATTTCAGTGATGATTCAAAAGCGGGCAGAGACAACACATCCTCTGATGACAATAGTGATGATCAATGAATGGCGGTGAAGGCTTGAGTGGCTTTCACGACAACAAAGGCGATTAGTCTCGCTGTGGAGTAGCTTAGATTGTGTCCTAAGTGTGCATCCAAAAAATTCCTACATTTATTAGTACAAGGAATTTGGTTGTGATGAATGTCACACATAAGAAATTTATGCAATCAATTAATGTGACTATTACATTTAAGTGATAGGTTAGAAATTTATTATGTTAATTATTTACTTATATTTGGAAAGTTTTACTAAACATTTTGACAGGTTCAAAATATTTTCCGATTTATCGATATTTAGAGCAAACACTAATTTTCCTACTTATGTATTGATTTCTTTGATTCCTTAATAATTCAATCAAAAAAGCTACTTTGGAAAGTTGTTTCTTCCTTTGGCCGGTGAAACTTTGAACTTATTACTAGCTTTCCTCCATCGGAAAAGTGAAACATTGAACTTAACATTTGTTGATGTCATGCCTAGTTCATCAATACTAACTTCCGGTTCATTAATGCAAGGGGTGACTTACTTCTTTACTTGGCAAAAAAGAAGCCATATTTCATTTGAATCCAAATATCTCCTCTTAACTTATGAGAATGTGCCACTTGCCTAAGCTATTCACCTAGGGGCCACATGAAGATTTTCTATTGGAACACTTACCCCTTCACTCTTTGATTTAATGATTTCAATCTATAAACATTAAATTCACTAACCATGGTTAACCCATGTCCTCTTTCATTCCTTGTTACGGCCATGTATAGAATCAAGGAGAGAAAAAGAGAGAGAGAGTTCCCAAGACAAGGCCACACTCCAGTACTTCATCAATCACTTTCCACTTTTCTTTCAACTTTCATTTTTAATTCTAAGAGTAAAAGCAAAAGGTCCCACGTTTGTATTTGATTGAAGTCTCCAATTCATTTTCAAGTTTGGATGAGGTAAACTCGTTAATTGCCTCAATGGGTTTGTCAGTTTTAAGGCAAAAATCATTGATTTCGATATTGTTTTACTTTGGAGAAAAACTAAAGTTTTGATTTTATGCAAGCTATTATCAAGGTAAGTGAAAACTCTAGGCGCTAATAGCGATGAGCATATCGAACTGCCCAAACTGGGAGCCACCTAGACCGACAAGTTTGGTCTGGTTCCCAATTCCATAAAAATGGAATCGGTGATTTTTGGTTGGGTTCCCGATTCTAGGGGGAACTAGACCGGACCAATTTTTTTTTTAAAAAAAAATAGCAATAAATTCTAAAATAGATTACCTAATTTCTTAAACACATATATATAAATTAAATTTAGAATAAAATCTTCATGGAGTGGCCAGTGTCGTCAGATTAGACCGAACCAAACCATTTGGTAGGGCCATTTGGGAACCGAGGACTGCACCAGTCCCAAAATTAGGAACTAGTCCTCTCGGTCCAATTCCCAATTTCACTTTGGAACCCAATCGACCTAGGAACTGATTACTCCTAGGCACTAAATTAAGTTATTCTAATAAGTACTTAACTAGGTTGTTTGATGGGTGTTTACTTTAAATGAGTTTTATGATCATGTGTGTGTTTGATAATAGCATATTGGATTCCTCATTTGTGTGAATTATGATAGTGGTATGTGGGTTGATAATTTTAATTGTTATGATAAGAAGTATGAGTAAATTATTTCGTGAATAGAGTGTAAAAAGGGTAAGAAATGAGAAAGTTATCAATTTCAACATGTTACCAAATATGGAGAGTTACCGATTTAAGCGAGTCAACGAATCTAGAAGTTAACGAATATAGGGGTTAGCGATTTCAAAAAACAAAAAAGTTTACATGCTTTCTATTCTCTTGATATCTTAGTCTTTCATATGTTATTAAGCATCATTATACAATAAATACATGTCCATTATAGTTGAGAAGAGTATGCATGGAATGTTGATATTGAATATGTTCAATTGATGACGGTTAAGTAAAATAATGTGGTGCATTGAATGTTGATGTCAATCTTATTTATGTGAAATAGTGTTGCATGATAACATTGAATATGGTTAAGTAAAATAGTGTGGTGCATTGAATGTTGATGTTAATCTTCTTTATGTGCGATAGTGTTGCATGATAACATTGAATAATGAAAAAGAAAAGTGTCATCATCCATGTGAGGGTGTTGACATTGCCCCACGTGTCCGGATACCCCTGGAAGTGTTTCGAGATGCCTTGGTGAGTGTTTCGAGATGTCCCATGTTTAAGATTATGTATGAGTATAGAGAGATGCCTTGTGGACGGATGTTGCGAGATGTCTCAGAGTTGAGATGCTCCGAAAGTGTTCAGAAGGAAAAGTTAAAAAAGATGATGGATGCTCACGAATGTAAATGATATATACATGTTGATAAGACACCAAATATTACTAATACATCAAGAAATTATGTATCATATGTGTGCATTTATTGAATTAAACCATGCATTTGTGTGACGCACTTGCAAAGAAGGTGAGGCCTATGCTCATGCATTAATTATGTTGTTTCGAATGCATGTAATTGTTATATTAAGGCAGATGCGAAAGTGCACTCCTACTTTAAATTTAGAGATTTTACTTGCTGTACTTCGGCATATTTTTTTATTTTTCCAAACATGTAGTATGATCCTTCTACCGCCACTGCTTTATGGAGCCTTGGAACACATTAAGTACAAATATGAGGATGTCGTGATGCTTAATTTATTTTTGCAACTCAACTCAATTCAATAATTTCATTTTCGCTTTGATCATTTTTTTTTTTTAAATTTATGGTACTCGATTCTTGAACCATTTCCATGCGGGTCCCAATTGAACTGTGCAGGTAATTTGGAACCGACTGAACAAATTGAACCGACTGATCCTATATAGCGATCACCAAAGTGCGAAGAGATGTGGTGGGGACGCGTAAGTTTCAGGAGTGGGTTTCGACGCCCACGCCCTGCAAGAGGCAGGGCAAAAGTCTGAGAGTGAGTGTAGCATAGGTATAAAATAGGACTGACTAAAAAAAAAAAAAGTGCGAAGAGATGGGCAGTTGGGATCAATCCAAGGTCCATGTAAAATCCCAAGGCCTCGATAAGCTTGGCGTTAGGTAATGATAGATATCATTATTCTTTTCGGTGAGTGCCGAACAAACTGCACCCCAAAAAGGATCGACCGATGCTTAAACGCCCCCGTATAACTCACATGAATCGAATCACAAGATAAGATACACATGAATATCCAATTTTGGCATAATCTAGTCATTCATAATAATTACTCAAGCGTCATGAACTGTCGAGATCGCTTCTTTTGCCCTTCTTCCCTCGTTTCTTCCTTCCTTTCTGTCGACTGTGATCGGTTTTGTATAAGCGGCGGGTCATGCCTTCGGTCCTTTGCTCCTAACCCTCCCGAAAGAACGCTAGAACGGAGGTTCGGGTCCCCCCCACACAAGGCCGAACCTTAAACGTGACAGCCCCACGCTTTTCAGGCGGCACCACCACCCTCTGCTCGAACTCGGCATGTCCGACGCGTGTGCACCGCCGTGGAAGCACCGCGCGGGACAAGGCTCCATCCCCGCATCCCGAGGCAGAGAAAAGGGGCCCCGGAAAAAGACGAGACGAGCAGCTGTTCGTTCCTCGTCGGCGTGCGGACGGGGGAAACGTGCATCGCCTGAGACCCCCGCCACGTATCGTCACGAGGAAGGAAGGGAGGGAAGGGAGGGAGGAAGGGAGGGAAGCGGGGTCGTCGTGGTCGTCGTCGAACGATGAAGGCAAGAGCTTTTAATACGCTGGGCGATTTTGGGAAGGATGATCCGGGTCATTAAAGGGAGAGATGATGCCTGTGGACTGGGAATCCGCGAATGACCTTCCCGACATGGAAAGCGCCGTTGCCGAAAACGGAGCAGGAGTCAGGTTTTCGCTCGCTTTCCTCTGTTTGCTTTTCGGGGGAGTGGGGTTCGTCGAGTGACTCTCTGCTCAACGTGAGCGCCCCCCGATCCGAGCCGTCGGTTTAGCATAAGTACAGCCCTTAACCCCACCACCATCTTCTCGCTCCAGTTCCAGATCCCGCTCCTCTCTCTCTCTCTTTCTCTTTCTCTTTCGGTCGCGGTCACTCGCTTTTCCCTTTTGCCCTTTTGTCTTTTTGACCTCTTCTCCTTGTCTTCCCACCGCCTGGAGAGCTGAGCTGAGCGTAGGGGGACGGGCGGTATGTTGTCCCCGAACCCGCTCCCTCTCTTCTGCGCCCTGCTTCTCTGCGTGCCCCTGGCCATTGTCTTCACCATCAACCCCGCCCCCGCCGCCACCACGACCTCCTCCGCCGCCACGGACGACGGCGGCGGCGGCGGCGGCGGCGACCCCGCGTCCATACCCGCAACCCCTTTGCCGAATGCCCGGTTCGACATCAAGGCCAACCTCGAAGCCAGGGTCTTAGAATCAAGAATCCCGACGGATGAACCGCCCATAATCGCAAACGCCAAGAACGCCGCCTCTAACCCCCGGCGGCGACGGCTGCGGCTGCGGCGGCGGTCGGTTACGACGATGCGGAGGACGAGGCGCTCTTCCGGGTGGCGTCCCGGGTCAGCCCGAATCCCACGCGGCCCAAGAAGCTGGCCTTCATGTTCCTGACCACAACGGGCCTCCCCTTCGCCCCGCTGTGGGAGGCCTACTTCCGCACCGCCCCGCGCGACCTCTACAACATCTACGTCCACGCCGACCCGACCCGGCGGCCCGGCCCGCGCTTCGCCGGCGTGTTCGTCGGCCGCGTCATCCCGTCCAAGCCGTCCCGCCGCCACACCCCGACGCTCACCGCGGCGGCGCGCCGGCTGCTCTCCCGCGCGCTCCTCCACGACCCGGGCAACGCCATGTTCGCCCTCCTCTCCCCGTCCTGCGTCCCCCTCCGCTCCTTCAACTTCACCTACCGCACCCTGGCCGGATCGGGGAAGAGCTTCATCGAGATCCTCAAGAACGAGGCGGGGCGGTACGACCGGTGGGCGGCGCGCGGGCCCGACGCGATGCTCCCGGAGGTGACCCTCGAGGACTTCCGGATCGGGTCCCAGTTCTGGGTGCTGGCGCGGCGGCACGCCCGCGCGGCGGCGGCGGACACGCGCCTCTGGTCCAAGTTCCGGCTCCCCTGCGTGCAGCGCGCCACGTGCTACCCGGAGGAGCACTACTTCCCGACGCTCCTCAGCATGCGGGACCCGGGCGGGTGCGTGCCGTGCACCCTGACCCACGTGGACTGGAGGGGCCGGAGCGACGGGCACCCCCGGACGTACCGGGCCGACGAGGTGGGGCCCGAGCTGATCCGCCGGCTCAGGAACGAGCGGCCCCGGTACGGCGACGACGACGACGGGGCCAACAGGACGGACCTGCTCGCGCACCGGAGGCACGACCCGTTCCTCTTCGCGAGGAAGTTCGATCCCGGCGCGGCGGGAGCGCTGATGGGCATCGCGGAGGACGTGCTCTTCAAAGACTAGGATGGCAGTTTGTTTGGTGAGATTTCCCGTTCTTTAAGGGGGGAGGCGAGATAATTGTATATAGAGATGGAACAAAGCCTTCTTCGCGTCGTTTCCGTCTAAGTCCATAGGATAATGATGATGATGAGTCATGAAATGTAGATCTTTCTTCTGCTTAATCAAAGATTTGGTGGAGTGTTTTTTTTTTTTTTTTTTATCCTTCATGGGTTCTGCAGCTCTGTGCATAACGATTTTGTTCCCAGAAATAAATTTTGATAAAAAATAATTTTTTTATTTTATTCTTAAGAATAATTTCTAAATATTTTAAGGCGTTTAATATCGTACTTAAAATTTCTACTCCAAATTATTTTTTTAATTTTTAAATAATTTCTTTTCTTTTTTTTCCTCTCACTAGAGCGTTGCCGACTCTCAGTGAGGCTGGCCTTTGTCGGCTAAGCCTTGCCGACAGCTGGGCGATGCTCGTCGGTGGCCAAGCAGGCCTTACCAGAGTTGGGCAAGACCCGCCTGGCCATCGGTGAGGCTCGTCTAGCCCTGTCGACGCTCGGCCTCGCCAGATCGCAAGGCTCGCCTAGCCTCATCGATGGCTGGGCTTGCCTCCATCGAGTTTATCGGACTAGTTGTTCGCAACTAGCGACGGTGAGTGACAAGCGGCAACGGTGGGATGGCGGTAGATGAAGAAGAAGAAAAGGGAAGAAGAAGATAAATATGATTTTGATTCTTAGATTTGTTCGGGAATAATAATCAACTTTTTTTATTCTTAATTTTGTTTTAAATCTACTTTCAAGAACAAAAAAATAGAAATTTGTTTTCGAGAACAAAAATTTTACCAAACACAATTTTATTCCAAAACTACTCCCGAGAACAAACAATCATAATTTGATACTGTTTGGATGGTTACTAAACAAGCCCTAAGCGTTTCATTTGGTATCCAAAATAATTCTGTGGACAATTTCATATTCCTACATTATTATTATTTTTTTTTTTTGGTAAAGGTAAGAATATATTAAGGAAAAGCCAGCTATACAAAAAATCGGCGCCAAAAATTTTTACTCATAGTGCAAAAAGCAGAATAAGTGGAAGAGAGCCGATGTAAAGAACTAAAACAAATACCACAACACCAGCCAAAACAACCAGCAAAGTAAAGCCAAAAAACACCACGGCAAAAGTCAAAGATCAAAGAAGATCAACTCAGTAACGGTAGCCATAGCACCATCCAGAAGTCCAGAACGACCTGCCTTCAGTCCATATGCTCAGCACGGCCACCGACGAAGACAGAGGGTTCAAATTCCCATCCTCGTTGTAGCCTTCTATTCCTGGGGTTGTCCGGTACTCTATTGAATGTGAGGGCTTTGTCTTTCACGACTTTGATGAGATGATTCTTCAAAGCTGCAACCTCAAGGCCTTCACCTCGGAAGATGATGCTGTTCCTTTTCTTCCAAATAAGACGACACAAGGCCCCAAAAGAAAAGCGGGCAATAGAGTGAAAGAAATCTTTGCCCAATAGGAATTTCAATGCCCAGAGGAGAATTTCCGCCCAAGTTCTGTTACGCCATGGAAGATTACATCTTCTGGCCCAAAAGAAAGCAAGTGTTGCAGGAACATGACAATCAAAGAAGAGATGCTCAATAGAGTTTGGAATAAGATTGCAAAAAGCACATAAGTGAGAATCAATCCTTCCAATGGAAATGAGAAAAGCCTGATTAGGCAATCTGTTCTTGGTGATCACCCAAAGGTTGAATTGAAACCTTGGGGCTATAGCATTATCCCAGGTAAAACGAGCCCAAGGAACCCAATTTTTTTTTTATCCTTATCACCTCCCAAGCTGAGGCTACCGAAAAGGCACGATCAGGAGACTCGCGCCAAAAGAAACGATCAAGGGTCTGAGAGAGAACCAGCAAGGCAAAGCCCCAAGACCCCAAAAGAGTCCTGAAGACATGGCCCTCAGGCGAAAGTAAATCTGCCACTGTTGCCTGTCTAGAAAGTCCCGAGGTAGCAATAAAAGAGTCTGGAAAAAGGAGGCTCCAAGGGCCTTCTTAATGCCAATTGTCATACCAAAGCGAGACCGAGTGACCATCACCCAGTTTCCACAAAAAAGAAGCTCTATAGTCTCTTCTCAGCTGGAGGATTTTCCTTCAAGCCCAAGAACATACGGTGGGAATGGAGGAAACCCAAAAGTGATCTCTTTTTAAGAAATTGGTGTGGATCCACCGACACCAAAGGGATTCTTTGTTAGTGAACAAAACCCAAATATACTTAAGCATTGCAGCTTTATTACAGTCCTTTAATCTGTGAATACCCAAACCACCTTCCTCCTTAGGAACACAGACATCTTCCCAAGAAACTTTTGCCCCCCCTCGGCCTAGGGATGGGCCTTTCCAGAGGAATTGTCTCAAAATACATTCAATACGATCAATAACCAAAACAGGGAGAGGAAACACACTAGCCCAGAAAGCCTGAATAGAGTGGAGTATTGACCTGATCAACTGGAGTCTTCCAGCAAACGAAAGAAACCGCTGAGCCCAAGTCTGAACTCTAGCTGTGATCTGGTCAATAAGTGCAATACAGTCCGTTTTACGAAGCCTCGAAGAAATAATTGGGACTCCTAGATAACACATAGGAAGCTTCGCTTCCTGAAAACCCAAGGCCAGTAGAATATGCCTTATTTTATCTACTTGAAGAGAAATTCCTCATGATCAAAGGAAAAAAGAAAAAGATCTTTCCTCTCAACTTTGGGCCGCCAGTTTGGGCCAACAGCAGCCCATCTTCACACTGGGCCCAAATCCCGTTCGTAGCGGATAAGGTTCCACTACGCACCGCATATTCTTAATTCTGTCTACGACCTCGGATGTGTGCATGTTAATTTGATCCGACTCAGCTTGATTAGTAGTGTCAATTTCAATCCCACCTTACGATAGTCTAGCGAGGATCCATAAGATTCACTACTTACTTTCATACAGTTGATGCTTGTTTTAGGCCGCTAATCCCCCTCATGTTTAACCTTAAAAGCAGTCGATAGCGTAGCATGAGATGGACACGACACAAACGATCGGACGCTTAAACATCAAGAGTCGCTTTGGACTGGGTGGCTCTGCTTCACTTTCTTGTCACCATCCCATCCCTGTCTCCCCCCTTCGCTTTTCTCTCCTCCTATATATTCAAAGGTGCTTTGAGGACCTTTGCGAGGACCTTTTCCTTTTCTTAGGGCTCTCCAGAGCACAGCAGGAAGCAACCGGTAAAGTTGCCAAGGAAACGACACGGGCCCATAAATACAATATTCTGGTACGTGGCGTCTCCACTAAGGAGAGGAATCTAGCATCTATAAAGACGGCAATTCGTGTCCAGCTCCAATGCAATTTTACCGATAATCGCGAGGATCTTCTCCTTTTCTTAGGTCATGTGGTGCCGAACAGTCGTTCTCGTCTGGTCCTGTTTGATTAATGCCTGAGTACCCGGATCCATAGTGAAAGATTTGGGAACCCATCAGCTTTGGGGGGCAAATTGATTCGATTTTGCCCGATAAACACCGGATACATGGACACCACTCAGCCACTGCGGAGATAATGTTGCAATTTGAGTGACCTAAATTCGAAACTCTAGACGATCTTTATCAATTTGCAAAGACAATCCAGGTCGACCCCGCCTAGTTAGACTGGTCGAGATAAGTCCGGAAACCACGCGTCAAGGGGCGGAGGTCGCGGGAGTCGCGGGATATGCTCCTTAGTGCGCACGACCAGGAGACATTGCCTGACCTCGGTAGGCAAAAAACCAAGAAGACTCCAAAAGCATCGGACAAGGGGGTAAAGTCCAAAAGGGATATTGCAGTAAGTAGGTTCTTGATTCGCCCCAATAACGAAAAATCATTCAAAGTGAGGAGGACCAAGGGCTAAAGTCCAAAACTCCAAAAGTCAATTCAAATCAATCACATTAAGTCCTTTTCACGTTATCTGAGTAATTTTCTCCTTTCGTGGCATTTTGTGGTAGGCTATGGACTATCTGTCGTTCTCCATAACTTCTAAAGCACCCTATTATTCTTATCCATTTCAGTTGTTTAATCGTTCTGTCCTCGTCAAGTCAATTTGTGGGCTCGGAGCTGGAGTTGTCCAGCCAAGGCAGTCAAAATTGGATCCAAGGTTTAACCTTAAGGGAGAGTTGTACATCTGTCCCAAGCTTTATACCATGAGCCTTTTCATGACCATCAGAAATCTTGACACTCATCAACAAAGCAAACAAGCTCCGGATGATTCCAAGTGACACAAGAAACAGAAACCAGAGCGGCAAAAACAAGAATCTAGATTGAAGAATTGAATCCTCTGGAAACATTTCCATGCATACTTGGGACAGGGAACGTTAAAACTGGTTTTGATAGTCAGTCTACTTTTACAAATGAAACAACAATGCATGAAGTCACCACACGATGACAAATTATACAAATGAAACAACAATGCATGAAGTCACTACACGATGACACATTAGTTCCACTTCTGCTAGCAATGACTGCACAAGAGGCTGAATTCATGGAAATTCTAATATTACAAGAAGCACAAACAGGTGCAGGATCCCACTGGATTTCAGCATCCGAAATTCTTCCTCAAAATGAATACTCTCTTGGTTCACTCCTCCCTCTTCCACAACCCACGCACCAGAAGAAGTACAAAAAGGATCATAACATACAACTAAATATAATTCCATAACAAAGCAAAAACAGAGTTGTATAGGTATAAGCAAGTCACATCAATAAGGAGAATGATAATACCCGGTTGGCGGCCCCATTCCATTGACCGGTGGCAAGCCATAAGGCATAGTAGGTTGCACATAGTAACCTGCCCCACTGATCTTGGCCAAGGTGGCTTGGCCTCGCATTCCATGCACTGCATACTGCTGCCACACATGCTGCTCTTGCACAAGCAAATGCTGTTTCTGCTCCATATCTGCCATCTGTACATACGAAGGAGGAGGGACACTCAATGATGCAGCAAAAGGGTCCTGGTTAACTGTTTGGACAGTTCCATCAGGTGCAGGGAGAGCCAGTACTGGGGTTGTGCTCTTGCCAAGACCAGGTAAAGCAACACTGCTCGCACTACCTCCACTCAACTGAGCAGTGCTGACATGTTGCCTTACCACTCCCTGGTCATACATGCCATTCAGTAGCAAAGGATCAAGTCCACCACCTAAAGCCGCTTTCTGTTTTGATAAGTTACTGGCTGTCTCGACCAATGCCAATTCCCAATCTTCCTTGCCCGTTTCAGCAGCTGGGTTTTGCCAAGCAGAAGTCACTTCTGGCCCACCATTAGATGGGAATGCTTCCCATGAACCATTGCCAGTATTAGCTGGTGGCCCCGCAAACAGAGCCAATGCAAATTTATTACCTTGATCATCAGCAGTAACTCCCTCATCCCTCAGATCCACCAAATCCCCTGTCACTTGCGGCTTCGGTGGCTCCGGTTCTGGCTCTGGTGGCGGTGCAGGAGTATAATTCTCTGGTGGAGGTAACGCCTTTATCTCATTCATGTCAGGCACAGGCTCCTCCTCCTGAGCCACAGGAGGCAATTCCTCTTTCCTCTCGGGGCTCTTGGGTCTCTTTGCTCTATCCCTCACAAACTCCTCCAATGTCTCCAACAATTTACTGGTAATCCTTTGCACGTCAGGATACTCGGACGATCTTGCCATCCCCGTATCCTTACACCAATTGTAGAACCCAATCAACTCATCAATTTGCTTGGCTGCACTAGCATAAGCATCAAAAGCCTTGACACAATCTTGGTACTCCATATCGAAAAACTTATCAAGCAAAACAGCCAAAACCTCACAGATATCTGCATATAGCTGAAAACTCTCCTTCACAACAGGGTACAGCGCGACCAAGATCAACCTACTATTCTTCGCCAGACCAGTTGGCCTACATGCCAAGAATCTATCCAATAGCCTCTGCAAGTGACCCATTCTTCCGAAAATCCTTTCTGGCTTCATTTCCCTCAGTGGTGTCACTACCCTTCTCTCTTCTTTCCCATCTCTCGCCACCACAGCATCACTCATATCCCCATATGACCTCGACCTTCTCGTCCTTCCCCCATAATTCCCATTATCTCCTCTATAATCACCGTAATCATAATCAGACCCACGAGGCGGCGGCGACCTGAAATCATCTCTGCCTCCATACCTATCCTCACTGTGAACACTACCACCATGAATACTTCTACTAGGACCGCTGCCGCCGCCGCCACATTTTCTATCAAACAGAATCAGCTCAAGCCTCTGATCCAGATACATACCATAAGTCCTCACAAAAGCAGAGTGGTCCCATGAACTAGAGTGAGCCTCGTCTCTAAAATCAGACAGATTCAACAACCTAGCACCACGCCTGGTCGCATACATTATCTCCTCATGGAAAATCGGGTCTCCATCGTTCAACAAACGATGGACGAGCGTCAGGCACTTGAGAGCCACGATATAATCGCGCGTCTTGCTAAGTCGCTTCGAAAGCGCAGAAACACACGCGTGCACATATCCTCGCGAGTACGAAGTCAAGTTCAAGATCCGGCGAAGGTACTTCTCGTCAGCAGGATCATCGTCGTGGCTCGTGGCTTTCACAACCGCCACTTCGAGCTCCGGCGCCAAGTTGCTCGCGACCTTCGCAAGGCCGATGCTCGTCTGGTCCTTGACCGCCCCGAGGGCTTTGCGGATCGTGCTTTGAGACATCTTTTCACCTCGCCCTCACCTACCAAAACCGCAAAGAAAAAAAAAAGAATAAATCCATAAGCTTGCCGAAAAGAACCGCTCGAGAAGGACGCTTTCCAGTGATTTAGCCAAGGAACGAATGAAGAAACGACCTCCACAGTTTAATCTCACTAAACCAACCACACGAGCAAGCTTCAATCACTACAGTCACGTCACTAATCACGCGATAAACGAAGTATTCAGCTCGACCGTTGGCTTCCCTGAGCTAAACCGCGAAAAGAAGATTTGATCATTTCGCAACGAGAGGTCACCATGCTTCACCGTGATTGATCGCGCGACAGAGGAAGTGCTGGCCTCCGAGAAATTACCTTCGGAGAAAGCGTATCAGATCTGAAGGAAATAAGCTCCGGCGAACTCGAAGCGGCGGCGATCCGCGGACTTTATCCAACGAAATGCAGGCCGCCGAGCGAGCGCGAGGCGGACTCCGCACGGCAGACGGATCTCGACGTTATACTCGCCCCGGTCACCGCTCTTCGTCCTCCAGGTCCGTGAACGGAAAGGGAATGAGGCGGACTCTCCAGAAGCGCAAACAGATCCGGCGAGAAAGAGCTCCGGCGGAGCCGAAGCTCTGGCGACACCGTTGACTCGGTTGCAGAAGGCGAAGCCTCTCCAACGGAGGCCGCCGGGTGGACAGGACAGCAAGCCGGCGCGCGGTGGGCCGGGGAGGGAGCGGAGTTGGTGCGCGGCCGAGAAACCCGCCGGCTCCTGCTTTCCCTTCGTCTTCTCGAGCCCGACAGCGGAGGAGAGCGCGAGAGAGACAGAGGAATGAGGTCAAAGATGGCGGCCGGGGCGGCGGCGGCGGCGGCGGACCACCGGAGATCTGGACGGAGGAGCTGATATTCGATTTCCTCTTCCGGGGGCAAGGGGCCGCCCCCTTTTCTGGGCGAGAAGGGAAGAAAAGGGGTGGGGGAGGTTGGGGTTTGGTGCGTGCGGGTGTATTATATTTGAACGTGCAACGGCGTGCGGTTCACGGCGAAAGCGAGGCCCGATGGCGACCGGCGGCTTCCGTCCGTCGGATCTCGATGCGCGGACTCGGGAATGGACGGCGATCCGGGGCTCTGCGTTGGGTTCTGGTGGGCGCGCTCACAGGCAATCCCTGCTCCGTAGATGACTAGATGTCAATTAGCTGGGAGTGAGAGTGAGAGCAGAAGGTTCTTCTTTTTTTTTTTTTCTTTTTTTTTAATTATTAATTTAATTTAATTGATTAATTTTGTTTTTATTAATTAATTTTGCGAGCCCGCCGGAACCGAAAAAGATTCAACTTTCCAATTCCAGAACGAACCCAACTTCCTAGCCTGTGCGCATGTTAGGATTTTCTAGCACGGTAGGTATTTGTTTGGTAAAAGTTAATTAACTAGCCAGTTGGAGGAAACCGAACCCGCTAGTCGGACCGGCCGGTCCCCATCACCAAATTCAAATCACGTCAAAATTCAACCCGTGTTCATTTCAATTTCTAGTCTAGTCATAAGACGGTTTTCTAAGTCGAGACATGTTGGTAAAAGCTCTTTTTTTGACACTTTGCATGAAATTCAAGAGTCATTTGATATATCTTTTTTTCATTTGAAATGAACAATGCACTTGTTATTTTATTGATAGGATTCAAACTTCTTTTTGCATTTTTCAAAATGTTTTCACTCATAGAAAATTGAATACTTTTCCACCAAAATGAAGGGAGTCCTACTTCCTCTATACATCTCAAAAGACATCCTAAAACTTCCAAAACCAACCCCCCTAATCAACCCTCATATGGTCTGAAGCTATTCGAGAATTGTGGCAACCGTAATAACTACCCATTTTCACGAGAAACAAAAAAAGTCATCATATTATAAATAATGAACATGAACATTTGACTTTTCTCTCATATGATTTCATGAGTTAGATTTCAAACAAAAAATGTCACGAATAATGTTGAATACGTGATCTCCCACTCCTCTCACCATCTATA
The DNA here is from genome assembly GCA_014182555.1 of Eucalyptus erythrocorys. NCBI lineage: Eukaryota > Viridiplantae > Streptophyta > Magnoliopsida > Myrtales > Myrtaceae > Eucalyptus > Eucalyptus erythrocorys. The sequence goes on along the minus strand of CM024599.1, from coordinate 37,522,346 downwards.
AAATTAAAAGTTTAATCTAACTACGAGATTTACATATTCTTTATATATACGAGGTCTATAACTTATAACTCGGGAGCAATGATACATCACATCTCAAGAGATTGAACATGACTCGGAGGACATTAACTTTGACTTGGACCCCCCCCCCTCCCCCGGTGGTAAACGACCATGAATGTGAATGTACCTCTCTCAACTTTTCGAAGACACCTCAAGCTATAGTTGACCCATCTAAATATAATTAAATATATATTAGGTAATAGGTGACATCAGATTTGGGTGATTGGGGTTTATCTACGTGGGGGCACTCCCAACCACTCAATTGGACCTAAGTCGCTTGTTTGTTAATCGAACTTGGCTTCACCATTGCCGGCTTTTGAGTTTTTGTGTATGTTGCACAATATCTAGAACCAAGAAGTCTTGATTAATCGTGCCACTTTTAGATTCATACTTCCCACAGTGTCTAACTAATAGAAAGTACAATTCTAACAGAGGCTTTCAACGATAATTCGATAACCTGACACTACACTTGAGTGCGTTTTTTATTTTAATATGTCGATGTCCATGTATCTTATATCATCAATTGGAGAGAAAAAAAAATCTCCTCACTCTTAGATTTACCATGGAATTTTCATCCCAAAGTTGAGACGGGATTTCTTATATTGCCGCTTTCGGCTTTTAATTATTTTTTCCAACCGACGATGGTAAAATAATATGCAGATATCACGAGCTCTCCTCGTCAGCATGATGTCGTCGTTGTCATTGTCGTGTGATGGATCAAGCACAATATGAGTCTCCTAGCTTTTAGTTGTTTATGCATCTTGGTCACCTAACTTCTTTTCATCCTCCAATCGAAAATTTCTTTTCTTCTTTTTGAATTTATGTACTCAGGTCCTTTATCGTGCAAGATACTCATGGATTTGAGATTCCGGGATCGTAACCATTAAAAAAAAAAAAAATCAATACCGAGTTTACTTTTTACGCCAAAAGTCAATTTTTTTTTTTTTTTTGGTAGATTTCTTTTCCAAGTACTTATTATTCTAACTAATAGGCCTAACTAGTAAGGAGTTAATTAAGTTTGTAAGTACGTGCGTGTCTATTGTAGAGTTCAACCTATTGTACTACAATCATCACCAAGAAAAATCATGATAGCGGCAACTTCAACGTGAAAACTTTCACCCGAAAAAAATAGATCCCATGCCTATTTTCTAAATAAACCATTCCTATGCATAACAATTGAATGGACAAAATCTCAATTACAATAGTCGGGATAAATTATTAAATAATCCTTGAACCTCTCATATTCCAAATTTTACTATAATTGTCTGTAGTTGGTAGTGTTTTATAAAGCAAAGAGGGCCTCGTATTTTTAGGGATCGCAGTTTCTTGTTCTTTCTCGAAATATCCTCAATTAGTTATTTTATAACCATTCAATGGATGGGCAAATGCGTACAATAATTGATTCTGTATTTATTTCACATTTATGCCAATGTTTAAATTCGATTTTTTTCTATCTTCAAAACAACTCTATACAAAAGAATTCAAATCATTAAAATCTCTTTCCATATGTACGAGCACAACTTCTTTAATTGTGCAATAATTTCTTTTTATGAACTCCTAACTCAAATATTGTGTATTAAGTCAAATTGGAAAATCTTTTAAATGTCAATTTTTTCATAATTTTATTTTACTTCTAGAGACTCCTTCACATAGCTTTTGGGGAAAACTTAATCTCAACACACACTAGTAAAAATATTTATGTCTCTCATAGAAAAATAAACTAGTTAGAGTAGAAAAGTCCACGCGTCATCCAGCCTCACAATAGCTAGAAAACCAGCATAGATCATTCCAAAGTAATTATCAAATCTCATATTATATCTCAATGGTGCCAACTTTAGTCCTAATTCTTTAATTATTATTCTTGACCCCCCCCCCACCCCAATCAACAATCACGTTGCCCTAAAGTCCAATGAAAGCCTGGATTTTTTTTATCTATTTATAAATATGGGGGACTGAATTTATAGATAATGTTAGTGGAAGGACCAAAGCCAAAGCCATTATTAGGTAAATTATTCCCCCTCAAAGCCAAAACAATGTTCAAGATTGGCTGTCCAATCTGGAACATTGCTATTGCTCAAAAGAAGCATCTAGCATAGCCATCAATTGAGTGTAGGGGGAATTTGATGTCTCCAATAAAGGAGAAAATGGCATCTATGAAAACCCTAATATGCATGGAATCCAATGCAATTGGAGCTAGCAGGGATTCTTTTTTGTAAGTTTGGTATCATTCCCCAACTATGGGTGATGCAGAGAGACTCCACATTAAACCATTGAACTTACATTTGCTATGATAGATAGCTAGAATTAGAGTCAGCATAATGTTTTTCTCAGTTTTTACTTCTAGTTATGTTTTATAATTTATCTATTTTGATGACATTTCCAATTGAATTGTCGATCTTTTATATGACAATGAATCTTCGATCATCTTGCCCCAATTGAGCGAACTTAAAAGGTTAGAGCTAACTACGTCAAATGTTTGGTTTAGGTCGGGTCGAAAATAGTTTGGCCCCTAAATTGACCCATTTGAACCATTCTAACCCATTTTTCTACAATTCATAGTAAGTGATTCATACTCAACTAATACTCAACCCGACTGGACTTAACTCTGAATTCATTTTTAGCAGTTTTCTCTTTTGAATTGTTGCCTTTGAAAAATGGACGGCCCCATGCATCGGCTTGTCAAGTCAATGAGGTAGCTCAAGGATCAGGTTATGAACAGGAGCATGAAGGTGATGGCGAGGTAAAGGATGGTGGATCTTGCCCTAGTGATTAACAGCCCTCGCTTTCATACATCAATTTGCTTTCAATATCGACCGGCTATGGTGGTCAAAGTACAACCATTGCTCAATTGTAGAACACAAGAAATAATTTCTCATTTAAATGAGGACAACATAAGTATAACTAAATGGATGCTATCATGCCATCAAACTCATTTAATATTTGACAAAACAAAAATTCGTTTAATATTGGACAACATTCTAAGACCTAAGCAGGTATTTAAAAGGCTCAAGGAGGAAACAAGTGGGAAAACTGCCCTAGGGTGAGAGAGCCCGCACTGTCCTCCCTATTCCTTCTCTGTCGGGAAGACAAAGATAAACAGAAAATTTGAGAGCCTCACGGTGATGAAGGTAAATACCATGTCAGAATTTCGATCCTAATTACTACCAGGTAGGCAGGTATAGTAGCATCTCGTACCTGGAGTGAGTGAGGGTGGATGAAATGCTCACTGCTAGGTCAGCACGCCTTTGGGCATGGAACCAAACCTCCAACTGACACAATAACTCAAGGATCAGGTTATGAACAGGAGCATGAAGGTGATGGTGAGGTAAAGGATGGTGGATCTTGCCCTAGTGATTAGCAATCCTTCCTTTCATACATCGATTCGCTTTCAAGTATCGACCGGCCATGGTGGTCAGAGTACAACCATTGCTCAATTGTAGAATACAAGAAATAATTTCTCATTTAAACGAGGACAACAAAAGTATAACTAAATAGAAGCTATCAAGCCATCAAACTCATTTAATATCTGACAAAACAAAAAGTCATTTAATATTGGGCAACATTGTAACTAGATAGAAGCTATCGAGCCACCAAACACATTTAATATTTCATTTAAGTCCATTGAAAGGGGAGTCATGGGAGAAACTAAACAAGAGTAGAAAAAAGCACAAAGACAGCTACTGCAATTTTGGAATATTCTCAAACATGAACCCCTTAATGGTCAATTTACTAATTTGCAGCCCCCAAAATCATATACATTATTGCAAACGAACCCAAAAGGACAAAAAAAAAAAAAAAAAAAAAAGGATCGAGATATTCTTGAAGCCCAAAAATTTCACCATCACTCCGAAAAGCCCAAAACTCCACCACCACCTCGAACCTCGCATCGAACTGCAAACATCACTCCCACAAATTGCCCATCACCCAAAAGCAAAGAACCCGTGAAATTCCACGGACAAAACTTCGATCCGGAGATGGGAGACGGCGATGCCGAAAACAGGCGGTGGGAATGGTGGTGATGCCCATAGGTTGGGATCGAAAAGGAGGGAGAAAGCGAAGAAAGGAGCGAACGACTAAGACCTTTTAATTTGGGTCGACAGTGGGTTTCTAGCTAACCACTAACACCCATCCTTTTATGGGCTTTACTTTTCAAATCCATTATATGACCTATACTTTTAACTTTGAAGTGCCATATATGACCCGTTCCGTTCAACTTAAAACGGGTTAAAAAGTGCGCATATAACCCATTTTCACGGCCATAGTTAGAGCTCAAATTGTTGCCCTCTAGGTACCAATTCACCATCTCGGACTTCCATGCAATTCCACTTTGTGTTAACTGAAGTGTTTTGACTTGCTTAACGCTTGAAAAAAAAGCTTTTGACGTGCGAAAGAAAATCCAGCAACCATCACAGGGACAAGGACAGGGGTCCTTGTAAAAGCAAAATGATAATCAACCCGACTAGTACATTACGTTGCAAATACAGAGCTTGCTGGTTATCTTCTGATACTAGGCCATGTACAGTCAGCCATGGACTTTACACTTGGAAGGCTTCGTTCTCTCCGGCAAACGAACCTGAAACCCCAATCGCCGAGATCATTCGACTCTTTTCGGCGATCCCGTGTGGACTCGCATCTGCCCGGTCGGCGCTTCCCTCGCCCACCATAGATAGAACGCAGACGAGACTATGACCAGACCGGCCGCGCACCCGAATGCTATCCCCACGATCTTCCCGACGCGCTTCTTGTTGTGGTCGGATGATGTGCTGTCGCCGCCTGAGACTGCATTGGCATTTGTCATCACCGGTTTATCCACAGCGAAAGGGTGATCGAGCACGGAATTGAGTAATGAAAATGAGCGGGATGCGAGTGTTTTGAGACGAACCTTGAGAGGCGCTGATCGCCGAGACGAGCGGCCCGTACGTGCTCTGCGACGGTATGCAGCAAGTGCCCTTCCCTGCCCATCGGAAGTGGATGTCCAGGACCGTGTTCGTGACATTTGCGTCGAATGTCTTCACCAAGGCCCTGTTGGATCCTCCCGCTTGCTTTCGGATCTCAAAATCTTGGAGGACACGCTCGCCCTTGATCGATCGCATTGCAGGGATCGTGCGCAAATAAGATCGAGCAATCGGATAAAGCACAAGGAGATACAGAAGTTCTGTCGTGAGCACGGCGTACCTGAATGTAGACATCAAATACGCGCCTCCCGAGGCCTTTCCAGGACTGCGAGACATCCTCCATCTTGATCTCCGCAAAGTGAAGCTCCACGCTGTACTTTCCGTTCTTCAGGCCAAGGCCATAGTACCGCAGCGAACTTGGCGAGACTCTGGCCGTCTGGTACAGCTCTGAATCTAGAGTCCCGGTTATCTGAGAGTCCGTCTTCACTATGTACTGAGGTCCATTGGAAGTGAAGATGAAGTACCCGCTGTTGCTGACGCCCCATTGGCGATCGGAGTTCATGTAAACCGAAGCAGCTTTGAGCGTTTCGGAGTCGTCGTTGTATTTCACGCTGGCTGCCGATGTTTGCTCCGTGCCTCCGCAGTTGATAGAAAAGGAAGCTGCAAAAATGTTTCACATTCTGCTGAACTCAGGATTGATTTGATCCATCCTTGTGAAAACCGCACCATGTTTCTTAACATCCCTTATTTTCGCCATTTTCTCGCTTCATCCGGCTCTATTGTTTGTCATATATGTAGGTAAAGATCAATGCTTTATTGGTGAAACAATGCATGACATTCTCGAACTCTATCCTTACTTCAGAACCATGTTAAACATTCATGTGCTGACCACTTGCAGAAGCAAAATTTATATTGAAGTGAACGAACCAATCTGTTTGGAAATTGGGATGCAACGACTAGAGCAAATACTATGCAGGGGTTAAAGCAAAGACCATACATGAAAATTTTAGGTGAACTTACTGGATTTGGCTTTGTTTGTGCACTCTGTACTGGCTTCGAGGCAGCTAAGCATCTCCAGTGCCTTCCTGCGTTAACCAGCGAAAATAATTTGTCAGATATCCATAAGAAAGATGACACCTGATCTTGCAGTAAAGGATGATACTGCTGGCTCTGTTCGATTCGGGGGAATTAACGAGTGGAACGAAATCATTTCATCGGAGGATTGAACCATTCCTTCACTGTACTATATCGCTTAGGATTAAAATTAGACTAAGGCCACACCCAATCCACTTTTGCGCGCTTTATGTGCTTATGGGGGCATGTATCTACGGAATATGATAAGGTATCTATGGAATATGATAAGGTATCAACATAGCAATCTGAGGCTGCAGTAACAATACTACCTGTCCGCCAGATAATCTGCATTTATGGACGTCCCGACAGAGTTCCTGAGGCAAAAGAGATATGATCATTCATTTCAATAATGAAAACTAGGAAATTTGCAGCAATTTACCGCAACTCGAGTTCTGGTTCACCTACATTGAAAATCTACTCATGTCTACATTCACCGGTAAATTTCCAGAAAGCAGATTGAATGACACGTCTCTGCAGTCACGAATGAAAAATCATACGCTGGCGTAAGTGCATTCAGCGCTTGAAAATATCATGCTAAACATTGTTTTGTTTGGAGAACCAGAGACATGAGTTAACAGAAGTTTCAGTTAGCTGTTAACATCAGAAATCTCATATCCTGGAGAAGCGCTTACAAGGCGGTGAGGCTTTGACTGACGATATTCGCAGGAAGCGGCCCAGTCAAGTTGTTGTTTCCAAGAAATCTGATGTTCATGAACAGTTACAGAAAAAGAAAGGCCATCTTCTTTCACAAGGCGTGGAGGAATCGGATAGATAACATACAAGTATTGCAGTGCAGTGAAACCTTGGAATGAATCTGGAATCGTGCCTTCCAACTTGTTGAAGCTCAAATCCCTGATTCAAATGCATAATTGAGAACAAGAATGCAGCACATGCATATCGGACTAACCGATTTGAATACAAGAACTTCAGAACTCAAGATGACTCACAGGTATTTCAACTTAGAAAAAGTCCCAATAATATCTGGAATTTGTCCTGATAGTTGACAACTTCTCAAAGATCTGTTGCATAGTAAGTTAGTCATGAATGACTGCAAACACACACACCCAGAAGAAAAAATAGGCACTTTTCACATAAAAGAATGGAAAGCCTTACAGCACAGATAAACTTGTTTGATTTCTCAAGAAATCAAGAGACGAGTCATCTCCGATGAGATCGCCAATTATGCTGCAGAAAGACTGGCGCGATCAAATTTTATTTATATTAGGATAAAATGTGCTCGACATTTATAGAATGAAACTATTAGGAGTGACAAGCTCAGTACATGTGATAATTTGGATCATATCAGACAGAAATTCGAATCTGGCCAACTCTAATTAGATGTGTATCAACAGGCCAAACTTATGCATATCTGTGCATTGTACATTCCAGTCCTGGAGGGAGAGTGCTATCTATCTCTTATCAATCTCTAAGGTAAATAGTGAAATCGATACAATGGAATCACAAGTAAGTGACAGTTACAATGTACTCGCACTAATGAATTAGGATATTACAGATTTTCCAATTTAGTTAAAGCGCCAAAACTGTCCGGAATTGGACCTTCGAGGGACGTGCCTTCAAATCGCCTGTGAATGATAAATATAAGCATTATAAAAAGAAAACCTGCTCCGACAAGGGATGGATTCAAGAGCTAAAATGATGCATACAGATCCACAAGCTCCGTCAACGTTCCAAGAAATTCAGGAAGCTTTCCAGTGAAGAGATTATCAGATGCCCAACTGTTAAAGGAAACATAGGAATAGTTAATTTAACAAACATTATTGCCACTATTTATCGTCACCTGCCAATTCAGAAACACAATAAAATATCTCGTCATTAAAGAAATACAGTTTCTTCAGGGACTTCAAATTTGCAAGATCTTGTGGAATTGGTCCGCTCACGCCACTGCTATCGATGTACCTGGATTGATAACGGAAGAAAGAGTCAGTCAAATGGCTGGCTAAAGAGATGATGATTGACTAATGGAACAGCAAGATGTCCAGTATTGCTTCCGTAATGCAATTGACGTTTGGCCAAAAAAGACTCAGTCAATTCACATATTCAAGCAACATGCGTCGAAGTGGTTGAGTATTGTGTGCCTCTCGAAGCTGTTGCTCGAAGAGAGAGTCAGACAAGGAAACCGAAGACGAGACAGACAAAAGTGAGGCAGAGGCCGAAGTGAATTGGTGCTTACAGCTGCTCCAACGCGGTCAGTTTTCCGAGCTCCGCGGGCAATGGTCCACTAAGATTGTTAGAGCTGAAGCTTCTGCAACATTGGAAAACTTCAAAAGTTGAAAAACGAGCTTCTCGGAACCTCACAAGGAGATAATAAACGGCTATGTGGAAATGTTCTCACAGGGAAAGCAACTTGGTCATGTTGCCAAGTTCCGGAGGCACTTGCCCGGTCAAATTGTTTATGCCTAGGCTACTGTCAAGTTCCTCGAACCCAAGAAGAATCGACAAATTTCGTTAATACGTAAGAATTATGACGTTTAAGGTAGCCACAGCAAATTCATGAGCAGCGATGAGTATGGAAAAGTTACAGGTACTGCATGTTCGATAGCTGTTCGAATTGAGGTGGTATGGGTCCACTGAGAACATTCTGGGCCAAGTTTCTGAATCAAGACCGCAAAGATAAGATGATCAAATTGCAGCAACAGCAACAAAGACAGAGAATGCAAGAAATTTTGATCCCTCACAAGTCAGTAAGTTCCTTCAGCTCGAACAGCTCGCTCGGTATTTGACCCGAAATGTCTAGAGCATAGATTTTCCTGATTCAAGCACAAGCATTCATGAGAGTCAGAGGCACTTAACCAGCTGGGAAATGCCGGGAAACGGCGAAAACTCACAAGTGGGTAATATGGCAAACATTGCTGGAGCAATCGCAGGATACTCGGGGATTAGCAGTATCCGGTGCCCACGAAGCGTTTTGAGTACAAGGATCAACTGTCGAATTCAAGGAGCTCCCCAGATTCCAGTGCTCAATGATCTTTTTCAGTGCAGCCCCTATTCATCAAAAAAGCCAAAAGGGGGGTAATCAACTGTGAGACTGAAACTCCATCCTTCAATCCTCATGCTTCATTCTGAGTTTGGAAACAGTTAGCATGGGACACACAAAAAGACAGACAGACAGACAGACAGACAGACAAACCCTCATTAGGATCTGTTGTTTTCTGTGCAGCAACGACTTGGATCACACAGAGAACAACCATGGACAGGGCCAACACCCCCATGGCCAAGCAGAAAGCAGCAAGCAACAGCAGCAGCAGCAGCAAACACACTCATACACACACACACACGAACGCAGAGATATAGAAAGACGGAGAGAGAAGGACAAGGCCGGCTGGAGGTGGGGGTCAATTATGCGCGAGTCATGCAGATTCCATCCTGCGAAAAGCACCAAGCGCAAGATGGTCTTTCTGAAACTTTTTCTTTGTCTGGATATCGTGTGAAAGAAGATTCATGCGGCGCTACCATGTTCCTTTTGCCTTGACTGAAAAACTTTGACCCCTCAAAAAAAACCAAATTAAAATAAGCATCCCGATATCGCATCCGTTTGTCCATATTCCTCGGCGACGTTGACAGGCAGCAAAACTTTTTCGCTACCCGCTCGCCAGTACCAGGACGAGAACTGCACTGTTTCGAAATGGAGACATCGCTATATTTAAAGCTTTGACAGGTTCTTCGCGTCGAGTTCGTATGGCGCAAGATCAAACGCCGACGTCACGTACTCAAATAATTCTCGGTATCTACCAGTTTTCATCGGGGCTCGATGATGACGGACTCGGAAAGGGCTAGCAGTAGGTGCCGCCAGTGCGTGACGTAATATTTACTGAAAGTTTGTGCTGTAATTCGTGGAGAGCGACTGCAGGCCACTAGTCGATTTCATCATGGGCTGCGCGAATGCGCCGTGGCCCATTCGATCTCAAGTGGAACAATGTCAACATATATTAGCCCGTTTACCTACAGTATCAGTATGCTGCTGTCCGAAGGAGGCAAATCAAGCAGCGGATTGGGCGGCCAAGAATCATCGCATCAAAACGCTTCCTACTAATTGGCTTCGGTATCCACCCAATCAGCTGTTATCTATATTATGTTCAGACTCTGACTTATCTTGTAAAGCTTCGTGCATATAATGAAATATCGTATCACCTTTCGACCCAAAAAAAAAAAAAATCTTGGAAACTCACCCCTTCCAATATTCAACGCTCGCCACTAGTTAAGCTTTTGAGGTGTAATTTAGCATGGTATAGTGTCCAATTTGACCTGCCGGTCGCCACTAATAACTCTCGGATCTTCGTTTCTTAAAGAGTGTGAAAGATATTTTGGTTTAAAATCTTAAGTTGAGAGTCATTAATTAATTACGACACTCCAAATAAAATAGTAGATAATTGGATTCGAAGTCGAGCAAATGAGGGCATATGCGTAATTCCATTTATGTGATTGACCACGACCGAGGAGAGTCTTTTCCCCCTCGCATTGATCGGAGAGAATGAGACGTCTATTATTGGTGTTACACATGGTTTTTCCATCATTAAACAAAGACCCAAGTAGCTTTGGGCCTTTACATGCACTTTGGGTACTTTTGGTTCAATTTTTCTGAAAGTCCATATTCCAAAGTTGAGGAATTAGGCAACATCACCTCAAGGGCTTTTGAGCCTAATTTCATCTCCAAAGTCCATAACTTAGTACAACGCCCACCCAATTTGTGCATTTCAACATCTTCCAAATGTTATTAAGGAGTTATGGATTTTTTCAACTTTACCCTCACTAATATTTTCATATTCCTATTTTACCCTTACTCTACTACATACCATTTTTCTCCACGAACCAACCAAACGCATCCACCATCACTTCAGAATTTAGTCAATGTGAGCCCTGAGTTGACTGTGGCTGAGAGCCTAGTGTCAACTAAAGTTGCAAGTTTATTAGATTAGATCCGGAGGTCGGAGAGAGATTTGGATGGTTGAAGTTGCCTAGGGTCACCCAAGGGTTGCCAAACACAACACTTGTTGTCTCCTCGCCTGGCCTTTTCGACATTTGGTTGCTCATCATCTTTGATTGTCTTCCCTAGATTTGGTTCCACTATTTTATGTTTTTCAACAATTTTCATTTTTCATTTTAAAATTTGCTTTACTTGAAACCATTGAGCCCAAAGCAAAGAGTACTTATCAAATATAATCATTGCATTAGGTTGTTCGAATTCAAATTGTTATAAGACAAGATAAGGTGAGATTATAATTCCTCCGAATATCTTCATAGAAAATCTCATCTTATGTATTGTGCAATCCAAGATAGAATTCAAAATTTTAAAAAAATCTCATCTACTTAGCACAATCTCCCGTGGGATCGCAACATCTTACCCTTTAAGCCCCCTCATCGGTGTCATCAAGCCTGCTCTCTTCAGCTCCCTCACCAGTGTTGTCAAAGCCCGCTTTCTTCAACTCCCCCCGATTCGTCTCATTTGTTTGCCAGCTTTGCCAGATCTTCTACCACCATCTTCACCTCCGAGCCGTAATCCTCGCTCAACTTCACCGCATTCGAGGCGATCTCGACACCAGCAAAGACGAGCCTTGGGCTGTCAAAGGGCATCACGGAGTGATCTGGGGAGGCAACGGGCACGGCCGATCTGGTAGACAAGGCATTAACAATCGATGCAAAGGCGAAGGGTGGTGGCGACGGGGTGACGCACATCACACGCAATACTCAAGCGCTCCTTGACGTCAAAGCCAACGATATGAGGATAGTGAGGAGCGAAGAGGAGTTTGCATGGAGATTCACCGGTGGATGGCGTTGGAGCAGCGCTTGACAATGATGCACATGCTGCACATGCTTCTGCTATGAATGATGACCTCTGAGGATTTGACACACTCGATATCAGAGTTCTTCGATGTGATACCATGTGATGCATAACTTCTCATTTTCACCCTCAGTCGTCGGAACACAATTGATAGTAATCGAATGACGATCCCTCAGTAGTCAGAAGTGGAGATGATTGGGTATCATGGTGGTAGTACTCACATGGTAGCTGGCGAGACACCTCACTTTATTTTAATTTTTTTTTTTTTTTTTTTAATTCCTGATATAGTCACATTTATCCGATCTGAGGACGTCATCAAATACCGGAGAGGACGATCCATTCCAAGCTTCTGAACGCAGCCCATAATCTTTATTACGTTTCATAGCGATGCATGCAAAAGCCCTCACCACAAGCTGTCCCCAGCGCACCCCCTTCTCTCTCAAGGCCCAACAACCACGCAGCGAACTAATGATCAGGCCCAATAAGGCCCAACAACCGAACTTAACCGTCACCCCCTTCGGAAGACACAAACCAGACGAAAAACCGCCATCCGTTCAAACAGAGGCGCAGGAGGAGGAGGAGAGAGAAAGAGAAAGAAAGAAAATAAAGCAATCTCTCTCTCTCTCTCTTTCTCTCTATCTCGCTCCCGAATCTCCTCCGACACAAGCTTCCCTCCATAGCCAACAAGCTCCCCAAATTCCCCTCGAAAAACCCTAGCGCCCTCCCCCACCCCCTCCGCGCGCGCAATGCGTGTCCTCCTCCCCAAAGAATCCATCCGATCCGCATAAAACTCTCTCCCCGAACGCCGAACCCGCCCCCTCCATGGGTTGATCGCCGCCGCCGCCGCCGCCGCCGCTCGCCAGCGACCCCCGATCGTCGAATTCCAGCCGCTGGATTCCGGTGTCGCCTCGGGGAGCTCCTTCCTTTCCTTTCCTTTCCTTTCCTTCCTTCCCTTTTCCGGGTTTCGGGGTGTCTCTCGTGGTTTCGGTCATGTCTCGCAGCGAGATCATCTTCAGGGTCTCCGACGACGAGTGGGGCGGGGACGGCGGCGTCGACGACAATGGCGACGGTGACGGATCCCTCCGCGAGGGGAGGGTGGTGTACAGGCACCGGTCGTCCGTGTCGCTGCCCTTCTCGCCGCTGGCGATGGTCGTCGGCGGGATCTCCAGGAAAAGCTTCTCCTACAGCCAGCTCCCACAGGAGCCCCTCAAGCTAACCGTCCTCAAATTGGACGGCTCGTCCTTCGGTAATCTCTCTTTTCCCGTCGCGGTTTTCGCCTGTAGGGATCGGGTCGAAAAGGGGCGGAGCTGTTAAGACAGCGATGGGATGGGGATGTGATGCGCCTTTCGAGCCGTGATGATCGCTGAGTTAGGCAGTAGGCAGCGCGTTTCGAACGTGAATGTCGAGCTTAGTTGTTCTGCTCTTAGGTTTCTCGCTATCGTGCCGTTGTTGCTTCATATGGTTCTGTGAACGGTTGCATATCTCATTTGAGAACATGAATGTTTTAAAATTGATAGGAATGCAGGTCCGGCTTCTCTCTTGCTGGGCAACTTCTCTGACATTTCTTATGTTGTCCATTCCTTTTTATTCCTGAAGATTGCCTGAAATGTGGGGTGATTTGAAGATATTTGAGTTGTCGATGTCTTTGTGATTGACCGAATTAACCTTTGTATTGGAGTTACTGAGGACATCAATGCATTATTTATCCTTTGCTTGCCCCCGATGATTTTTCAGTTTGTTTGGCTGCTGAGAAATTCCCATGAAATTAACCAGTTGTGTGAACAAGGGATAACTTCAGAAGAGGGCTTGTGAAGAAATCGAACTTATATGAAATGAGTTGCAGTTGATACTTGCTCCGCCATGTTCATATTTCTGTGATGTCGGAAATAAGGGAAGGAGAAAGAGAGAGCTGTTCATGCTGGTTGTAGATAAAATTCGGTCAATTTGATATAGGAGGAGTTCAAAGTGCCTACTTATTTTTGGTCTGCAGATATTGAAGTCATGAAAATGGCAACCATATTGGAGCTCAAGGAGGCAGTAGAACATGTTTTCAGTTTCATGCCGCAGAAGGGAGAGGGCAAGATATCATGGTACGATACTTCTCTACATTACAAGAACCAAAAGAGTTTGGCATCTCACAGCTAAAAGTGGCGGTTGATTTGTCATGATAATCATTAATAGTTTCGTTTTCTCCTTACTGCTGCATCTGTTCCTAAAACTATTGCAGATTTTGGCAGCAGCTCTTTTATATCATTTCTGATAAAGCCTGTTCTGAAGATGCAATAATCATCTGCCTTTTCTCTCATCGTGTTTCTTTAGAGGCCAAAAGTGAATATAGTTCACTTTTTACCCTCTGATTATGTTTAATTTCTAGATAATATTCAGAAAAGCCAACTTTAACATTTAACTTTTTTCATTGCATCTGTTTCATATAGGCGGCACGTGTGGGGGCAATTTTGCTTATGCTACAATGGTCAGAAGCTAGTTACAGAGACCGATTATATAATTGACTACGGCATTAAGGATGGGGATCAGGTATGCCTGGCTTCCTTCAGTTACAGAAGATATCTGCATCAAGTTGCATAAAACGTGCTTATCAGAAATTTCATGACTGTTGGACTTTAGTGTGTAGACATGTTCTTGGCAGCATCAATAGTTTAGTATAGCCCTGTTTTTTTTAACAATGTTAACGTTTTTCACTATTCCATTTTGCACAAGTATCTGAAGATGGTAACAGCATTTTCAATGGTGTCCTAAAACAAGCATCGATTTTTTTATGCAATGTACTCCTCCATGCTAATTATTCCATTCTGCTATGTAGCTTCGTTTCATCCGGCATGTCTCAAGTGTCCCAAGCTTAACTAAGAAGAAATCTACTGTCTGGCTTTCTGCTTCCAGACAATCCAGGAGGTGAGATTTTGTTTATGTCTTGTCAGGTGTTTTGCATATCCACTATCAGGAATTGAAGTCTTATCATGCTTCTATGAAACTCACTGAAGCATTCTGCTTGTGCGCTAGTTCTAAGCCCTATGAATCAGCGGTAACTGAAATTGCGGTACCTCTTTTGGACAGCAAATGTCCATGACATGGCACATCATATGCATGTCAGCGATTACCTTCTTAATCCAGCCCTCAAGCATACTTCCAAAATTTTCCATGCTTTGATATACATGGCCATTAGGGAGCCCGAAAGGGCTCAACTATGTGCTGCATTCCATGTAATTGGTCCATAATCTAAGCTTGAAGATCTGATCGTGTGTATCCATCAGTTGGTTCCATCTATTTATTATGTCGATGTTTGTTCTCTTCTGAATGGGGTGGTTTGTAGATCCTTATCGAGATCAAATAGCTCAGAAAAGGGAGAAGAAACTGAAGAAGGAGATATCGAGAATGGGAATCTCCCATGTGACCAAAGAGGAGAGGATCTCAGCAACGACGTCAACTCCGCGACAGCAAATTTTCTGCAGGGGTGGTTTCCTTATTCTAGGTTGGCCATGATAGAAGATAGAACAAGCGAAGGCAGCAAGTTCACACGCTCAAAGTGTGTCGACGCCTTTTGGAACAGAGTAAGGACGTTACTGGTGTTTTGCGTTGGGACACCATATAGTCAGAAGGATTCATGGAGAGATTGAAGAACTTAAATGCAGCGAACCATTTGTCCCCTGGCGGCAGAGCCGGTCTGAGCACGGAGTATGTGGGTTGTCGAAAGTCGAACCTGTCTGTTTGAATTTGAACAAGCCGCCCTGGCATTGAGCTTGTAATGACTAGGTACACAATGTAATCTGTATCAGGCGGTACTGATCGATTCTGACATGAGGCGATGTAATTGTCCGAGTTGATTATCGAAACTCTCTTTTCGCATTGTTTTCTTGAGCCCTTCGTGTCACAGAAATCTCCGACTCGACTTTCTTATTTCTTTCCCTCGTCTCCATAGATGAATTTCTGAAGCGGGTACCTCGTATCGATCCGAAGCGCGATTCGAAGCGAAATCGAGTTGTGATTATTGAAAATCTCGCCTTTGCAATGGAACAAGAACAGGTTGCTGATGAGTGATGACTCTAAGAAGAGTTGTTGGAACATTCTCATCTGGTCCCACGTGCGGGAGGCACGTGCGGAGCGGAGGTTTTGGAACCTCAGCAATTTGTGTGGCGAAGAAAGAGATAGCCCTGGCTCCGGAAATCTGCATCCTCGTCTTCTCTTCTCCTTCCCTCTTATCATCTCTCTCCCCCTCTTTGTCTCTCTCCTCAAAAAGCAGTCAGCAAAGGCCCGTCTCTAGAGAGAGAAAGTCTCGCCGTCGCGCCGCCGCCGTCCTCGCCGGAATCGCAGCCATGGCCAAGATGATAGTGGCCTCCTGCAAGACCCAAATCCCACCTACCCTCTCCGCCCCAAAGCCCAAGCAGCAGCAACCCAATTCGCTCCCCAAGGCCACCCTCCCCCTCCCCAAGTTCACGCTCCCCAAGTCCCTCCCCGTCCTCGCCGCCGCCGCCGCCGCGGCGTCCTCCTCCGCCCTCCTGGCGCAGCCCCTGCCGGCGCTGGCGGTGGAGATCGAGAAGGCGGCGCTGTTCGACTTCAACCTGACGCTGCCCATCATCGCGGGGGAGTTCCTGCTGCTGATGTTCGCGCTGGACAAGGTCTACTTCTCCCCGCTGGGGAACTTCATGGACGAGCGGGACGCGGCGATCAAGGAGAAGCTGAGCAGCGTGAAGGACACGTCGCAGGAGGTGAAGCAGCTGGAGGAGCAGGCGGCGGCGGTGATGCGGGCGGCGCGGGCGGAGATATCGGCGGCGCTGAGCAAGATGAAGAAGGAGACGCAGGCGGAGGTGGAGCAGAAGCTGCTGGAGGGGCGGCGCAAGGTGGAGGCGGAGCTGCAGGAGGCGCTGGCCAGCCTGGAGAGCCAGAAGGAGGAGACCCTCAAGGCCCTCGACTCCCAGATCGCCGCCCTCAGCCAGGACATCGTCAACAAGGTCCTCCCCACCAAATGATTTTTCTTTTTTTTTCACTCTCTAGTTAAGATCGATCGATGCCGAGGTTCTTCCGCTGTATGATCTTTGAAAGAGGGAAAAAGGAAAAGGGTTTTGGGAATTGGGATTGGATTTGGATGCAAGAATGTCTAGAATTCTTGAAATTTTCTCTCGTGTATCTCTGTGTAAAGATACTTTGCAAGTGGTAATGTGAACTGGTTAGTGTATGCACGAGCTTGTCCGTTGATCAATCAGGCCGGCACACGATCCGGGTCACGGTGGCTCGAGCATTGAAACGGACCGGATCGTCGTGGACGATCGGGCTGGAAGGGCAAAAAAGGGCAGGCCGAGTTTGGCAAGCCATTCCTTACCTGATTAGGCATTCCGTCGGTGCTCAATGATGCCTTTGCATCCTTAATCATGCCGTTTTTCTGTTGCTTAGTCTCTGTATTTGATTTAATTTGCCAACTTGAAGTCATGATAAGACATAAATGACTAGGGAACGAGCCTGTAATGTAGAGAACATTAGAAGCGGAGGAGTTAAAATTATGTTACTAGTCGATCTTCATACGCTCATTGTTTCTTGAAGTAGGAGTTGTTCTAAGATTTGGTGCCAAGAGATTATAACTAGCCCTCGGTCCTCCGACTTATGTTTGAACACGGCATGTTTAGTACCAAGAAAAAGATCCGAGCTGGAAGAAGAAAGGGAAAAGAGAAATAGAACGACAGGAATGTGCATTTTCATTGGGGAAAAAAATCGAATATCATCATTAATTCTTATTCAATACCACTCTTTCAAGTCTATCTTTGAAGAGGGGCTCGGTCTCAAAGTTTCATTCAAAACCCCCCGCCAGCTTAATTACTTTGATTCAATAACCCTCCTGTTTTTCGAAATTCCTCCCACACTCGACCTTGGTCTCATGTACCCCCGAACTCAGTCACTTTGACCTAATAAATCCCTTGGTTATTGTCCCGTTGAAAATAATGGCCAAGCAATGAATATGTATACATATTTTGAGCCTTTGTCGGGGACATTTAGCCCCAAAGAAAGCACATTTTAATTATGCCACTCGTGCGCATAAAAACGTTAAAAAGACTTGAATTTGCCCGAACCGTGCACATCATGAAGGAAGGCCTACAGTTCCTGAGCATAGCTTAAGAATTGGAGATGGGGAATTATTGCAGATGGGGAAGGAGAGCCGTAACGAGAACATTATGGACCGAAGCTAATCCAGTTGAGTGCCTTCTTGTTCGAAAGAAGCATGGGCCTGGTCAATTGGGGTTTTAGGGTTATTGTGGTGTTCGGACCAAAATGCCGTTGGTAAAGGTGCAAAACATGCACTTAACGAGCATGTGTTCATCGGCCCGCCTTTGGTTTCAACGGCAATGAATTTGGGGGTTATCGGATCAAAGCGATTAAGTTTAGGGATATGCTGGATGAAGTCAAGTTTGAGGGGAATTTCGAG
Organism: Eucalyptus erythrocorys; assembly: GCA_014182555.1. Lineage (NCBI taxonomy): Eukaryota > Viridiplantae > Streptophyta > Magnoliopsida > Myrtales > Myrtaceae > Eucalyptus > Eucalyptus erythrocorys. The sequence continues at coordinate 37,504,036 of CM024599.1, read as the reverse complement.
AAACTAGCGCCTCTTTACAGGTTATTGAGTCAAAATGTTCATGTTTTGGGAGTACATTGGACTATTGGAGTAGAGTCAAACCCCATCCTCGTAGTTGGGTTATAGCGCGACACATGGGTAATCCACTCCCTCTTTCTCAAGTCCTCTAAGGGTGTTTTGGTCTCTTTCCATATCTCACTCATTAGATCGGCCACGGCAACCTCTTGTCAAGGTCGCCATGGCTTCTACAACCTTAATCCAAGATTACCATGCTCGAATTACCTCACTGAAAATTTAGGTATGAGCATCAGTTCATAGTAGATCTTGGAACTAAAAGGAACCAACTCTATTGGGCTAGTTTTAGTTTGATTTTTTATACAAATTTTTTGGAACGGTTATTACCAGTCCAATTTCTGGTCCAGAGTGTGGAAACAAACCAATTCGAGAACCACATAAGAAACCCTAATTCTCTCCTTTTTAGTTTTACCTTGTATCTTATATCTTTATTACTAGCACATCCGTGTCTAGTTTCTCTCTATCACTTTCTACTTTGCTTCACCCACTTCTTCACATTTTCTTGATGTGAATCAACCGCTCTCAACTCAGGAGCCTCTTGTAGATCGATCACTCAATTGTACAAGATGAATTGAAGACGCTAATTTCTCCAATTCTAGCAAATACAAAGATTTTTTGGGAACATTTGTGTTGTGTAGCTGAAGAATCGAAGTCTCAAGCAACACTCTTGCTCATTCGTACTTTTCAGAGGCATATGTTTTTTACCATACTTCTTGCCAATTTGTTGCTCTACAATTTTGCTATAACTACTATTTGTTTCAGTTGTTAATAAGGAGATGTTTTACTAAACTTCATCCTTTTAAAGAATTTTAAAAAAATGGAGAATAAAAAAGTAATTGGTCAACTACCGGGTAAATTTGTAACCAGACTAGATCAACAAGATTGATTTCAGGGTCTATAAGGTATGTTACAGATTTCAAAAATTAAAAACCAATCTCGAGAAAGTAAGTTTCAAATTCCAGATCTAGAAGCTATCCACCTTGAAACCTCTCATCCATATGAGAAATGACAAAATTAGAGATTTTAAATGATGAGGCGAAAAAGACTTGGATGGTTACACTAACATGTGCCAAGATTTGATAAAGTAATTAATCAAGTTAGCTATAGTTGAAGACTTCTACGAATTCCTAGTAAGTTGCTCTGATGTTTGGATCAATAATTGTAATTTAGGCTCCATTTGTCTCGCAAAAAATGTGATATTTTTAAAAATGTTTTTCAATAAGTCATTTTCTAGGAAAATGACAATATTTTCGCTATTCGCCTAAAACCAAAAAATGAACTTGGAATTTTCTGCCAATTGACGGAGAAATTAGATTTTCCAAGAAAAATTACCAAAACATTAAAATTTTCAATGTTTTTATTTTTATTTTTCTTTTATATTTTTTGGTCGCTAGTCCCAAGCAAGCTCATCCATCACTTGTAACCAATCGCTAACCACTAGCCAAGGAAGAAGGAAAAAGAAAAAAAGAAAAGGAAAAAGGAAAAAGAAATTATTCAATTAGAGGGGAAAGGCTCAAGCAGCACGCCCACAAGCGGGGTGGGTAATAATTCAAATTTTTAATTTAAGAAGAATGAAAAATTAAATTTCTTTAATACTTACCAAAGACTTGCGCATGGCCTCTGTAGACCAAAGCTTGAGCATTGAGGACCCAAGTGCAGCCTTTGTAGACCTAGGCTTAGGTGCCAAGAAATTAGGCACGATCGGCCTCAATTGGCCAAGCTTGGCCACCGGAAACCCAATTCTAAAAGCTAGGACCTGGGAATAAACATTAGAGCTTTCATACCCAAACATAGAATTTTGAATCAAAGCGCCGATATTTGATAATATTGTGAAAAATATTTTTCAATTTTCCAAAGAAGGAAATTATTTTCTTAAATTTAAGCACAAGTTTTCCGTCAACTAAGAAAACATTTTTTGTTGACTTATATTCCTAAATATACCGACCATCGGAAAATGAAGAAAATGTTTTTCACGAAACAAATAGAAGTTTATATATTACTGCACTTGCTCGGATGTTTGGATGAGTATTTTCGATTTAAAAACAGGTGCAAAAGGTTCAAAATTTTACAGAGAATATCTCAAAATGGCGTTATATGAGCTGGACCGAGCGTTGACCGAGACGGGTATGGAATTTATCAATAGAACGAATTGTAAGGAAATAGAAATGCTTCGAAGAAACCGGATCGGGTTTGGTGACGGGCGCTGCGATGGTGGTGATGTCGGAGGAGGCTGGGGGCTGGGCCTTGTGATGGGTTTGGAAATCTGGAGGCTTCTTTTTTTTGTTTTTTTAAAGGGAGGACAACCTGATCATCTTAATCATTAGATTTTGTCAAAGGATTCGAAGTAATAATTTTGAAAATAGAAAATGAAAAAGTAAGAGTTAACATGGAGAGGATATTTAATATTTTTCCTTTTTATTACCATGTTCCGGGTCGAAAAAGATGCATGAGAGAGCTCGAACACATTAGAGTCATATAACATAACCCAAAAGATGAGAAAGAAAAACAAGTATAATTGTATAACATAGCCCAAAACATGAGAAAGAAAAATAAGTGTAATTGCATATGGAAATATAATTTGTCCTATTTTGCTGTTGTTGGAATTGTGAAGCGATTCCAGTGCATTCCAACGAGGACGTTCGTTCCTATTGGGAAGTTTCCATCAACCTTAAGAAAAGAAATAGGGGTTGGAATTGCAATTTCAATAATAGTGGGCCTAATTCTAAATATCATGCATAACCATAAAATATATTGGGCCATTCACATATTCTGACGTGATGAATTCAATTAATCCTATAGTGCTAGTACAACAACGATTGCGTCTACTTTCAATGACACCCGGAAAAAGCCAAAATCAATAGGTCAATGAATGTTTTTGAGCGATTCATTTCGGAAAAGCAATATCTACGTCATCCAAACAATAATTTAAGACCAGAAAGACGGTCTCAAAAGGTTATATTAAATTATACCAAGCCCATTAGAGAAAAGTATGTAAAAATGAATCCACGTTCTTGTTCATTCTTACATCACACACGTTCAATTAATCCAATATACAAGTCTCTTTTTTAGGTGTTCGAATCTGGCAAGATGAAGCATCAAGTTCTGTCCTTTCCACTCTCGACGGTGTGAAGTATCCCTCAGCTGGCGGAGAGTCAAACTCTTGCGAGACAAATCTCCCCTCTCCCGATTTGAGTATTCCGAAAACGTAATCGTCCCCAACTTCGCTTCCTTCTCTCCCTTGGCTTCTTCCAACGGGGGCAACGCCAGAAAGACAAGACGGCAGAAACAAACGAACGAGGACATCGACGCAGCTTTCCGACTCTGAAGAAACTGACGATTCATCACGGAACGGGGGTTAAGTTTCCTTGCACGGAGAGGAGAAAACCAAGCCGTGAATAGTGGGGGAGTGACATGTTCCGCCAGCCAAAGTCAACGCACGCCATGCGACCGAATTGGTAGGCTTGATTGAGGGACAACGCTAGATGTGAGGTCAACTTTGATAGAGAGTACAATTTTAGCCTTGATTGCATAGAACCATCTACTATAAATAGCATCATTAAGAAAGCAAAAATACGAGGTAATCGGAAATTCGCTGTATTATTTTTACCTATCTCAGGGGTGAAATTGGTAATGACAAAAATAAAGTTTTGATGGCTATCGACCTTGATCTTTTGATTTCGAGAGAAGCAATGTCTCGTCATGAGAGAATTCGAGTCCATTGATAATATAGGGTTAGCATGGAGGATGTGATCGAATGATTTTGAGGTTTACAAGACTAATATTGATTGTAATTAGAGGTATAAATTAATCACCAATCCCGCCCCTGCCTTGAAAAGGAATAAATATATAAAAAATCGGGTATCTAACGAGTAAACTTGGAAATTTGTCTAGTAGAACCTTGATGACTTTGATTTTTTAAAATTTATTTTGGGAATATCCTTGCATGATCCATTTATTTGAAATTAGAGATATTTGTAAATTCTTATAATTTGTCAGTAAAAATTTGGTTTATTAACTACTTCTTTTCTCAACTACTGTCCTCAATGATTGATGATATATATAAATAATATTTTTAGAAATACACATATCATTCGATACGTCGCTATTTATATATTTGGAAAGATGATAAATATTTGTCAATTCAAGATTACACTAAAAGATAAAAGTTGAAAGTAAAGTCCCCACTAAATTCATTCCACAATTGTTCTTAAACTTTTTCTTTTGGACTGGATTTTTTTTTTTGTTCTTAATTAGGAATGCCATAAAACTCGTAAACCCAATCTTGAAACCTCAAATCAAATCTTTGGGAAACTAAAGATGCAAGGAATTCTTATTTCCCTCATCTTCAAACCCAATTTTATTCTCAGAAAACAAAAATAAAATATCACAACGCTATTTAAAAAAAAAAAACCCGCAATTTTTTTTAAAATTTGCCGATTAATTGTGATTTCCTCCTTTTTCCATTTCCCAACCGCTTTTTCTCACACCATTAAATCACCCCTCTCTCTCTCTCTCTCTCTCTCTCTCTTCTCGTAACTACAGTACAGTCTTGTCAGTTTTCAAGCCACGAAAAATCGTACAAGCAAGAGTATCTGCTCGAACTCCAGGTCGAACTCCTCTCTCTCTCTCTCTCTCCCTCTCCCTCTCTCTCTATGTTCTTTCGCGGGTATTCGAACCGTGCTTTCTTCTCCGAGGTACCGTCTTAGTTACGTATAACAACTCGTGGGTTTCTGTTCTTTTTCTTGCTTCGTTTGAGCGTTCGCCTCGCTCAGTGCTGCTTTTCTACGTAAAGGCGAACCGGGCCCTCTTACTTTTGCTGTTTCGAAATTGATCCGGGGCTTCGTGGTCTGTCGAAAATCGCCTCTTTTTCGGGCTTCTGATCGTTCAAAATCGAAGCTTTCGGGGAATAGCGCATTATTCCCGTCTCTCTGTTGACTCCTGTGGAGACCCAGTTGGTAAGTTCCTCCCTTTTTCTGTTGTTTTCGTTCGGAGCGGCGGGCTGATGATGGTTTTGGCTCGAGTTCCGTTTGAATGTTTTGAGAATTCCGAGGAAAAGGGGGAAAAGTTACGAACGGAGTGGCAGAAATAGGACTTCTGGTGGGGCGTTGAGCTTTTTTGGTTTGACCAGTTTCTTGAACTGCAAATTGGGTGGTTTTTTCCTAGTTACTGTTTAGATGGTAGTTTCCGTGCTGGTTCATACTTGATTTTGTCACTATTCGAACTTGTGGGTAGGATTTGTAGTCTCTGTAACCTCGGTCAACTGCGATTCGGATCTGCCCAAGTTCTTTCCGAGTCTGGACTGTATGTGTAAGCTTTTCTGTGTTTTTGCATAACATTAGAGTGATGATCGCTGAGGTCACTTGTGGAATGTGATCTTTATGTAGAGCTTCATCCTCGTACTTCGTCATTATTGGGGTGAATAACCTGTGGAGTTGAATCTTTTTCTCCAATAATAAAAGCTTAGTACTTTTTTGTTAATTGTTTTGTCAGAGATGCTTATTCATTGATTTTCCTATCTCATTACAGAAGGAGGGATGGCTGAAAAAGTCGTAGCTGCTAATCCACCCACCGCCGAACCTGCTGCTTTTGAGTACGAGTTGTTTGAAGGCGATCCTGACCACCTCAGGACTGTGGTGGCTACAACAAACCATTCAACCCCGTGGATTGACCCCGCCGCTATGAAACTTAGGCATAGAATTGGAAGGGGCTTGTTTGGTGATGTTTGGTTGGCAACTCATCACCAGTCAAATGGTGATTATGAGGAGTACCATGAAGTGGCTGTCAAGATGTTACACACGGTCAAGGAGGATCAGGCGAGAGCCATGTTGGATAAGTTTGAGGATCTTTTCATGAAATGTCGAGGGACTGAAGGTGTTTGTTGGTTACATGGAGTTTCTGTTTTAAATGGAAAAGTGAGTTATGTTCATTTCTATACAGTAGATAGTGTCTTACCTAGGTAGCTACCCTTTGCTAAGAATAAAGCTCTCTATATGTCTGCAGATATGCATTATCATGAAATTCTATGAGGGATCCATTGGTGACAAGATGGCTCGTCTTAAGGCTGGAAAGCTTTCACTGCCAGAAGTTTTGAGGTGATGCACCCAAATTATTAAGTACTGCATCTTTAAACATGTAGTATGTGCTAATATTTGCGTTTTACAGGTACGGTGTTGATTTGGCTCAGGGTGTATTGGAGCTGCATTCGAAAGGGATCCTTGTCCTCAACCTTAAACCTTGTAATTTCCTTCTTGATGAAAAGGATCGAGCAGTTCTTGGGGACATTGGTATACCATCTCTACTGCTCGGAATCCCATTGCCTAGCTCAGATTTGACTCACAGGCTAGGAACTCCAAACTACATGGCTCCTGAACAGTGGGAACCAGATGAAACGGGTCCTATATCCTTTGAGACTGATTCCTGGGGCTTTGGCTGTTCCATTGTGGAGATGCTAACTGGTCTTCAGCCTTGGTTTGGTATGTCTGTCGATGAAATATATAATTCAGTTGTAAGAAGGCAAGAAAAACCAACGATCCCGAGTGGGCTTCCTCCTCCAGTCGAGAATATTCTACTGGGATGCTTTGAGTATGATTTCAGGAGCCGTCCATTAATGACAGACATTTTGCAAGCATTTAAAAGGTACCCATTAGGTCTTGTGAATCTTTCCAAGTATACTGTTCGGTTCCCTTGGTCCATATGACCGCTGCTGTTTGTCTGTGCCGATGTTTCTCATTTTATCTCATAATGAAACTATTACCTCTGGATAAGCACATGGTCACATGAGTCAGGATTTTGAAGGATGAATTTGAAGTTGCATTCGAGGATATTTGTGGTTGGTCATTGTCACAGTGCTGCTGTTATTTGCAATTGGGTCTTTTGCAAGTTCAGGATTTAAATTGGTGGCTGTGTTTGTTGACAAGATTCTTTGGTTGTTTAATTTCTGATATTAAAGATGGTGAGTAGACTTAAGATTTGGGCTGTTGCTTAACTAGGTTTTTTTTTTTTTTTTCTCTGTTCTTGTATTTCAAGTTTTCAGTGCATTGCTAGTTTATACAAATTGATGTGCTAGTTTTCACTTGCACTTAAAAGTGGCTATTGATTTTGCAGTGCACAAAATGCCGATGATAGTGAAGCAGGATGGAGAGAGATTGGGAGTAGGGTAGGTAAAACAGGTAGCCTTGGTTACACAAAGTGGTTTCTTTCAAAGGATCAGCTCCAAGTGGGTGATGCCGTGCGCTCAAGAAAGCCATCAAAGTCATGCAAGCTGGAAAATATGGATGTCCCGGAAGGAGTGATTGTGGGTCTGGAACGCAACACAGATCGAGATGGCTTTGTGCTGGTGAGGGTTCATGGCATCCATGACCCCTCGAGAATTCACGTCTCAAAATTAGAGCGAGTAACCCATGGCCTGGCTGCTGGAGATTGGGTGCGGTTAAAGGAGGAAGACAAGAAGCACTCATCTGTGGGCATTCTCCATTCCATTGACCGCGATGGAAGCGTCACCGTCGGATTCATCGGGATGGAGACCCTTTGGAAAGGAAGTTATTCGGATTTACAGATGGCAGAATCTTACTGTGTAGGTCAATTTGTACGATTAAAAGCCAATGTTCTTACCCCACGATTTAAGTGGCCACGTAAAAGGGAAGGCACTTGGGCCACAGGGAGGATATCTTGGATCTCACCAAACGGGTGCCTCATTGTGAAGTTTCCAGGGTTATTGACATTTGGGGACGAATCGAGTAGCTTCATGGCTGATCCAGCGGAGGTGGAAATGGTCACTTTTGATACCTGTCCTGGGATTGTGAAGAAATATCAGCACCTTGAGGATTTTCATTGGTCAGTGAGACCGCTTGTCATTGCCGTCGGTCTATTCACAGCCATGAAGCTTGGAGCTTTTGTCGGCAAGAAAATTGGAAGATCAACCGCCAAAAAGCCACACGGGAAAGAGAATCACAGCGAGCATCAACAACAAGTGGATGGCGGAGCGGCAAGTAATCCAGCTTGGCTTCCGCCTCCGGTGGCCAACATGCTATTCAGAGAAGGCGTCAGTGCTGGTGCTCAGTAGTCCTGTGCCCGCAACGTGAATGTGATTGTCGCCACCACTAAAGCAGGTTAGCCGGGGTTCGCCTTCTGAAATGATGATGTCCTAGGAGACGATGTTGTTGCATATAATCACTTTGCTTGCAAACGGGCAAGTCCTGATGCCTTAACTGTTTTATCTTTTAAGCATGTATATATATTCTTCTTCTGTCAACAATTCCTTCAATGCATCCACGGAGGCCTTGATCTCAATGTATGCGTGTGCATGGGCTGTAATAACTCCTTTAAATAAGCAGGCACAGGGACCGCCCCGCGATGAGGTATCCTGTTTACGGGGGTCACGAATGAGCCGTGCCATCCCGAAACAAACTTGTTACGGTGCTTAGTCTTGCCTTAGTTGGCTGGACCCATTGACATGAGGGGACAACATAGAAGTTAATGGCTCGCACAATATGTTGGCCCCCTTGTGTGGTTCCTCGAGGGCCGTCGAGCACAGCATGTGCTGTGCCGAGCCAACGTGCGGGTTTTGCCAAGCAGTGATCCGTCCATCCATCACGGCTGCAAGTCGTGCCAGCCCATGGCGGGAGGAACCGACATGCTGTATGGCTGCCCACAACGTGTGGCTATTCTTGGGGTTGTGTATCGCCGTAGCACGTGTGCCGGCGTGGCCGGACCCATGGATCGCTCTTCTGCTAATGATTCGTAATCACCATCATTTGTGAAGTGGGAAAATGTCACAAATAGTCCTTATATTTTCACCCAATGTCGATTTGGTGCGAACTTTCGATCGGCTCGATTTGGTCCCGAACTATTGATAAAATATCCGATTTAGTCCCGAACTTTCGATCGGCTCAATTTGGTTTCGAACTATTGATAAAATGTCCGTCTAGTCGCCCGTTCTTGTTTTTTTTTTTTCCTTTTTTGCCCTTTTTTTCTTTTTTTTTTTTTTTTTTTTTTTCCTTTTTTTCCTTTTTTTCCTTTTTTTTTTTTTGGCTTTCCCTCCGCCGACTCCCGGGGGGTGTCCGGCGAGGGAGCCCCCTCACCGGGGAGAGCCTCCCTCGCCGGAGGGGGCGAGGGGCCGCCGATCCGGCGAGGGGCTCTCCCTCGCGGATCCGGCGAGGGGCCGTCCTCGCCGGCGTCTACGAGGGAGAGCCCTCGCGGATCGGCGGCCCCTCGCCCCCTCGCGGCGTCGGGCGAGGGGCTCCCTCGGGGCTCCCTCGCCGGATCGGCGAGGGGGCTCTCCCCGGCGAGGGGGCTCCCTCGCCGGACCAGGCCCTCCGCCGGCTCGGCGGAGGGAAAGCCAAAAAAAAAAAAAAAAAAAAAAAAAAAGGAAAAAAAGGAAAAAAAAAAAGGAAAAAAAAAAAGAGAAAAAAAGGGCAAAAAAAAAAAAAAAAAGTAACGAAAAAGACTAGATCGGACATTTTATTAATAGTTTAGGGACCAAATTGCCCGATCGAAAGTTCAGGACTAGATCGGGACATTTTATCAATAGTTCGAGGACCAAATTGAGCCGATCGAAAGTTCAAACCAAACAGTGAAAATATAGGGGACTATTTGTGACATTTTCCCTTTGTGAAATCGATTCTCCTGGTATACAACTGGTAAAGAACATTAGAGAAGTAATGAACCTTGTGATTCTTCTCCATGGATGGCTCTCCCAGCTCGTCACCTTCGTCTGCTAATAAATCGTCATCACAATCTCTTGGTCTGAAGGTTTCTCCACTCGGTTAATTATATCATGGCACCACTAGAGAATTAATGAACAGAGTAAGGTTAAAGAGCTTGCTTGATAGCTCAATTTATTGCTGAAATCTAAAAATTAGCACTTGAAGTCAAACTTGTTTGATAACCTCAAATTAAATTAACTTAACTGATTTGATTAAGTCAAAAACTCACTTAACATGATAAGTCAGATTGATTCCCTAATTCATACGATGATATACCGAAGCTTGCCAAAGATTTTGGTAAAATCTACTTCAGGATGATCATTTCGTTTATGTTTGGTAAGAGATTGATGATAATCGGCTATCAATTTTCAGTTATCATCAAATAATTTTACTCTTCTTTTTTGAGCGTTTAAGATTTTCAACACCTGAAATTCAGAATGTAAATTACCAGCACCTGATTTTTCGTTCCACCAAACGGGCCCTAAGCTAACGGTACTATTTGATTTCTTTTTATCGGCTAGGTCCAGAATTGAATGTCTTCTGTGAAGATTTTGCTTCTGAAGAAAAGACTACCTAGGCCCACCTCAGGCCACCAGGCCCATCTAGATTGCTGATGTATTCTCGATTGGACCTAAATTATAACTCGAAGATTGATTTTTTTTTTTTTTTGGCCATAAATCCAGATATTGCCTATACGTCAGAAACCACGAATCCCAAAAGTAAATCGACCATAGAGACTGTCAATCTACAATGAAGATCCCGGATCGTGGTACTTCAAACATAAAGAATTGGATGGTGGAGATGTGAGTTACTTAGAAAAAAATTCTACATCAAAAAAATTCTACATCATTGGATCCTCTTTGTAGGTCATCAGTCGAGATCCAAGAGATGTATCCAAGATCCATTTGTTCAAGTTATTAGGGATGATTGGTTTCAAAAAATAGATTCGAGATTTATAACTGATCTTGTTATAATCATTTCCTTATTTTTTAGAACTTAAAACCTATCCGGTTTGCCTTGGAACCAATCCTATAATGTATGATGTTTTTCCGATCTATTTCAAGGTCTATTCGAGAACCTATTTTTCTTTTGTTCCCTATGTTGGTTTAATTTTTTATAGCAAAATAATATGAGAAAAAAAAGAGTTCAAAGTACAATATGAACAATAGGAATCCATTATCCACCAGAAGCATCAATTCATAAGATGAGGACATAGTCACACAATTATAAATGATAAAAAGTTTAAAACACAGAACATAAAATATAAATTATAAAACTTCATTCTTTTATCATCTATTAAAATATTACTCCGATTTCTAGTAACTTGAAAAAAAAAAAAACCAAATAAAAATTATGATTTTTGGATGGAACCGGTCCAGCGACACAACCGTAATTATTAGTTCACATTTTTAATCAAGTGGGCCCACTTGGGGCATTCTCATCTTTTACTTTATTTTTTCTTTTTTCTTCTCCTCTTTTCCCTCCGTCAACCATGGCGAAGGGAAGCCGGACTCAGGTGAGGGCCACCCTCGCTCGCCTAAGGGAGGGCTCCCTAACGTACCTGATGGAGGCCCTCGCCTGAGTCCGGCGTCCCTCTGCCAAGAGAGAAGAAGAAAAAAAGGAACGCCATAAAAAGGAAAGAAAAAGAAAAAATGACAAAAATACCCTTTGGTCATAGAGGTTGGGATAAATGTGTTATATTTGATAAAGTTCAGAATTTTTTGTCACAAAACAAAATTGGGGTAAATTTGTCCTAGTGAGAAAATTTTGGGGTTTTTTTTATTGCTTTTTCCTTTTCTTTTATGGGATTCTAGAGAATTAATGAACTGAGATAGGTTTAAGAGCTTGCTTGATAGTTCAATTTGAAATCTAAAAATTGGCTCTTAAGAGGTCAGACTTGTTTGATAACCTCAAGTTAAATGAACTTAAATGATTCGATAAAGCTAAAAATCCTATTAATGTGACGAGTAGGAATGGTTCCCTAATCCGTTCGATGAACAAAAAATCGATGGTAATTAAAAGCTTGCCCAAGCAAGTTAGTCCCTCGTCAATTGCTAGCGAGGCAACCCTTGCCTAGATTTGTCGAAGATTGCCCTCGTTTATGGCCAAAGGGTGGCCTCCCCAAGGCAAGGGTCACCTCATCTAGCCCTTTTCGCATTGCGGAAACTAACAAAATGGGATATCACTTTTGATTTTTAAATTACCCATTCATCTTCAACGCAAATGATATCTTATTGTCCAATCAAAAGTTCTCTTATAGTGTAAGCTCAAGTATATGGAAGAGTCTTTGGGCCATTATTTGGAATTTTCCCTTGTTAATGGGACATGGTAGGAAAAATAATGGCACTTTCGCCGAAACTAACAAAAGGCGTCATGCTGAAAATTTCCAGGATTTGGGATGTTGCTTTTGATTTTTTAATTTCCCAATCATCTTCAGAGCAAATGATAATATAAGAGTCTAGCGGTCCCATATGTAAGAGTCTTCGGTCATATTGTCAAATCAAAGGGTCTCTTACAGCGTAAGCTGAAGCATACATAAGTGTCCTTGGTGCCATATTTAGAATTTTCCCTTGTTAATGGGAAGGAAAAATAACAGCAATTTTGCGTAATCTTGTGTCGTGTTGGAATTTCTTGAAAATGGAATGTCACTTTTAGTTTTTTAATTTCCCAATCATCTTCGGAAGAAATGGGATGTTACTTTTGATTTTCAAATTTCCCAATCATCTTCAAAGCAAATGATAATGTAAGAGTCTAGCGGGTCCCATATGTAAGAGTCTTCGGTCATATTGTCAAATGAAAGGATCTCTTACAGCGTAAACTGAAGTAGATATAAGTGCTCTTAGTCCGATACTTAGAATTTTGCCTTGTTGATGGGACGTCGTAGGAAAAATAATTTGGAAACTGAAAAAATGTGTCGGCTAGAAATTTCTTGAAAATGGGACGTGACTTTTGATTTTTAAATTTCCCATTCATCTTCGGAGCAAATGATATTTTACCGTCAGATCAAGGAGTCTCTTACAATGTAAGTTCAAGTATAAGCTCAAGTATATATAAGAGTCTTCTCTCCACAGATCTTGCAGTCGAGCAATACAAATTTATTATCGCCGAAAACTTTTTTTTTATTTAATTATTTTCCCTCAAAAACTCCATTCGTTTTGAGTGTGAGACAGAGGAGAGACCATGAGTGATCAATGATCATGCAGCCATCCAGATCGTCACCGCCGCTCCATGGGTTGATCGCCATGGCCCTTGTGTGGTTCCCCGAGGACCGTTGAGCGCGGCATGTGCTGTGCCGAGCCGACATGGGGATCGTGCCAAGCAGTGATCACCATCCATCCATCACGGCTGCAAGTCGTGCCAGCCCATGGTAGGAGGAACCAACATGCCGTATAGCTGCCCACAACATGCGGCTATTCTTGGGGACGTGTATCGCCATAGCACGTACGCCGGCGTGGCCTGACCCATGGACGGCTCTTCCAGCTGGTCGCCTCCTTCTGCTAATGATTCGTAATCACGACTCATTTGTGAAGTTGATTCTCCTTGTTTACGACTGGTTTAGAACACGGGAGAAGTAATGTGCCTTGTGATTCTCCTCCATGGATGGCTCTTCCAGCTCGTCACCTCCGTCTGCTGATAAATCGTCATCACAACCTTTTGGTCTGAAGGTTTCTTCACTCGATTAATCATATCATAGCACTGCTAGAGAATTAATGAACTGAGATAGGTTTAAGAGCTTGCTTGATAGTTCAATTTATTGCTGAAATCTAAAAATTGGCTTTTTAATTTGGTCAGACTTGTTTGATAACCTCAAGTTAAATGAACTTAAATGATTCGATAAAGCTAAAAATCCTATTAATCTGACGAGTAGGAAGGTTCCCTAATCCATTCGATGAACAAATATTCGATGGTAATCATAAGCTTGCCGAAGATATTGATAAAATCTACTGATCATTTTATTTATGTTTGGTTAAGAGATTGTTCCTATCGACCATTAATTTTCATCTATCATCAAATGACTTTTATTTTCTTTTTTGAGCATGTAAGATTTTCAACAATTGAAATTCAGTATGTAAATTTTCAGCACCTAATTTAAAGTTTCCACCAGACGGGCCTTGAGCTGTGTAATTTCTTCTGTCGACTAGGTCCGGAGTTTAAAGTCTTCTGTGAAGATTTTACTTCTGAAGAAAAGGCTAGGTGGGCCCACCTAAGGCCACCGGGCCCATCTAGAATCATTGATGTATATTCTCGATTGGACCTAAATAATAACTCGAAGATTGATTTTTTTCCCCCATAAATAAATCAAGATATTGCCTATACTTCAGAAACTATGAATTCCAACAGTAAATCGAAGATTGTTAACTCCAACGAAGATCACGGATCGTGGAACATCGAACATAAAGAATTGGATGGTTGAGATGTGTGTCACTTCAAAAAAATTCTACATCGAATCTTCTTTGTAGGTTACCAATTGAGATCCAAGAGAGATATCAAAGATCCATTTGTTCAACTTATTAGGGGTGATCAGTTTAAGATAGATAGATTTGAGATTTAGAACTTATCTTGTTAAAATCCTTTCCCAGTTTTTGGAACTAGTACCGTTTGGCCAAGAACCAATCCTATGACATACCATGTTGTTTCGATATGATTTCAAGGTGTACCCAAAAACCTGTTTATCTTTTGTTCCTTTTGCTATTTCCATTTTTTACAGCAAAATATTATGAGCCAAAAAATGGTTCAAAATACAGTATGAACAATAGAAATCCCTTATCCACCAAAAGCGACCATTCATAAAATGGATACGTAGTTGCACAATTATAAATAATAAAAAGTTTAAAACATAGAACATAAAATATAAATTATAAAACTTTATTCTTCATTCATCTATTAAAATATTACTCCAACTTCTAATAACCTAAAATAAAAATATATAAAAATTAATCGCTCAACGATGGTTTAAGTCAAGGTGAGTCAAGAATGAGGAGGGTTATGAGGCTTGAACAATGGCATGCCGCAAGCAAGGAGAAGGGCGAGTTGTGAGAGAGAGAGAGAGAGAGAGAGAGAATCATGAAGTGTCTAAATAAGGTAGGAGTCATGGAGAGAACAAAAGAAAAAAAAAGATAGAGAAATAGATATCAAATAAACTAATAATTAGTTCCAAATTCTATCCGGACTTCACTTGAAATTTGCCCATTGGAACATGCATATCTTGAAATTTGGAATCGACTAATTTTCATTTTTTATTTCGTTTTTATTTTTTTAATGTAATAACTATTAAACTATAATTCGATTTACGGAATCGATTCGGTTAAAAGAAAACGGAAGATTTCTCTGTCGATAAAGGAGTCACGGGGGCTCATTTATTCTATGAATTTCTATTTATTTCTGGGGTAAAGAAGTCTTTGCGTGAGAGAAAAGAAAGAAGTCACATCACCTCTTTCTCGATTAGTGGTCGGTCAATAAGAATTTGACCGTGAGAGGGACCCACACATATATTTATAGCTCTCTCTTCTCTGAGTAGTCAAAAAAACCTAGTGACGAGCCGCACAAGCCGAGAAGTAAGGGTGATCGGGTATAGGGTGGATAAGGTCTAGACCTTAACTCTATATCTGACTTTATTATAATCAATTTTCTTTTTTTGGACCCTATACCCAACCCTATTTATTTTTCGGGTTTAGTTCTAGGGTCAACTCTATTTCCACTAAAACCTATTTTGCAATATCCCAATATCTTATATGACTTTGAATTTTATATTAATACGTGAGAAAAAAAACATAATCTTCCTAATTTGTATTGAAACATTAAATACTTATAATAAATAAATACATGAACTTTTTGATTAAACAAAAAATTAAGAATCCACAAAACTAATTATAATAAATAAAATCATAAGGTAAATAATTAACAACAAACGTGGGTCTAATATCTTTACCAAAAAAAAAAAACATGGGTTTAATATTAGTCTTATTCCCACAACTACTACATAAAGTTACTTATTTATGTAAGCATAACACCTTCTATGAAAGAGAAATTAGGCGAGCCAGTCCATATGATAAACAAGAATTTGGCGGCGACGAACACCGTCTGTCCATCAGATGATGCGAGAGGGAGCCGGTGAGGGAGGGAAGCAAGTAAGGAAGAGGAACGACAAAGGAGGAGTGTCGTACGTGTTTAAGAGAGTTAAGAGGAAAAACATTATGTGATTGCGGTAATAATAATAGAAATAAGAGGAAAAAAATGATTTTGGATCTCTACTTACAAAACGGTCAAGGAATCGGTTCCAAAATCGGTCCGAAAACCTGTTACCAGGTGGGTAATTACTCAGACCTTTTCCCCGGACCAGTTTAAATAGATTCCAAATTTTGGGAACCAGTTTCAACAAGAACCAATTCCCAACCCTGTTCTCTGGGTGGGCCGGTCTGGTTCTCGGGTACACCCGATCCGATTGCACACCCCTACCGAGAAGGGCGCCACACAGTGAAGCCATCCGGAAAAAAAGGAGCCACACCACAGGAAACAAAGTTCGTGTACGGACATTACCAACCGTCCATGCCAAGCATTTTACTTTGACCTTCAACACTGGTGATCTGTGCTATGAGTTATTTATTTACGAACACTAAGGTTTAAATTTAGATATCGAAAATAATCGAGTATGTGAGCAATTATAATTCTAATTATCTGATTATAATAAATCATTTATTATTAATTCTCTCTATAATGGAATCACATAAATTTCTAATATCTTCTCATTCCTTATTTGCTTTTATGATATTTCTCCCATTTACTTAATTTACAAGATCTCACCGTTTTTGCGTGATGAACACGTAAAATAAAATAAATAATAAAAGGTTCAAAACACTTAAAAAGATAAAAACATGATTTACCCATCTTGAACAATATTGCATTCTGGACCACCCACCTGGGTGGCGCAGTTGGCTTTGGGTCTCCTCCGAGGGGTTCAAAATCCCAGTGCGTCGCAGAGTGACTTATCTGGTGGCACGTGTTGTCCCCAGTGGTTTACTCTCGGCATCCGGCCGTGCGAGGTTCCCTGGGTCACAAAAAAAAAAAAAACAATATTGCATTCTGGATGCCCTTTTCAATATTAATCTACACAACATAATAATTTTCTCATTAAAACAATCCATATCTATAAAAAAAAAAAAATCAAGTAAAACATGCACTCATTAAATGCAACGGCTGTGTGTGCAGGTCAAATCAAGGGTGCCCAATTGGGAAGTTTTTCTCCTCGATGGGATTAAAAAAGGTCGAGGGCTAATAGTAGTCTTTCCCTCTTTGATGGGTTGTGGTGGGTGAAATGATGGCATTTTATAAAAAGTTAAAAAGGCTGATCCTGGAAATCTCTTGGAAATGGGATGTTGATTTTAATTTTTAAATTTCTCATTTATTTTCGAAGCAAATAATATCTTATCCTTAGATCAAAGCATCTCTTAATAGTGTAAGCTCAAGTATACATAAAGGTCTTCTGTCCATAATCTTGCACTCGAGAGAACTTTTTTCGCTTTAATTATTTTCCCTCTACAATTCCATTCGCTTGAGCAAGAGACAGAGGAGAGAGGAGAGAGCCATGAATCAGCATACAACTATCGAGATCGTTGAACAGAGAGATGCAGCAGTTGGCACCGATACAGACGGGACGGCTGAAGAAGAGCAGTTTGAGACGACAGGGGTACGGCCATCTGTACCCCGAGATCCACCCCGCCATGATACGGTTGATCGCTGCTTCGATCAGCTCGAACGCCTACTACAGGAAGTGCCAAGGGGCTTCCCCGCCGAGCCCGAGACCTCGCCTTGCACCATCTTTAGGATCCCCCAACTGCTTCGTGGGATCAATTCTAAGGCCGAAGAGCCCGAGATCGTATCTATAGGCCCATACCACTGGGGCCGTCCACAGGTGCTCGAGTTCGAAAGGCTTAAGCCGCTTTTCCTCAAGAGGTTCGTTCGCCGCTGCACGAAGTCAGACTTGAGGGAGCTTACGAAATTAGTGGTATCACTGGAGCCTCTTGCCCGGCCTCGCTACTCGGGACGTGTGGATCTCACGAGTCACGACTTCTCACAGATGATGCTACTCGACGGTTGCTTTGTGGTGGAATTCCTACTTCACCCACTCTTCGGGAGTGGCGATGCGACTGACGAGCCCGGTGAGGTGACCGCCAATGTGACTGACCAGCCCGGCGATGCGGCTGACGAGCCCGACCCCATCTTTGCACGGCCTTAGATGATTCCGATTCTCATCAGGGATTTACTGAAGCTCGAAAACCAGATTCCGTACGTCATTCTCAGGGATTTGTTTGGCAGGTTGATCTCATCCAACTCAAAAGGGCTAACAGGCTCTTTGACTGTACTCGCGTTGAGATTGTTCAATCACGCCTATCCGAGACCCATGGCGGTTCTCAAAGCCCAGGAGATTCTTGAATGCGAGCATCTACTTGACCTGTTTTACAGAAGTTTGTCTCCGACAAGGCGCGTCCAACCCAACTTTTCGAAGGAGCCCTGGTCATCAGCTCAGTCCGTACCGCTTGTGACCGAGCTTAGGCCCTCCGGAGTCAAATTCAAGTCCAAGAAGGCAGACAGCTTGCTGGACATAAGTTTGTTGTTTAGCAGATGTGTCTCGGTCGTGATATTGTTCATTCTACAAAGCAGAAAGAGGGACTGACCATTTCGTGGCTGTTAAAGTACCACATTTTCTGCCCTAATGAAGGTGCTTCTACTGAAGAGAATGGGATGCCGATCGTAGAGCTGTAGGAAAATGTGGGGACTAATGGGGCTGTCAATGCTTCTTGTTGTCCTGTTTTGGGGTTGTGATTGGTTGCTGTTGGTGCGTTTTGGAGCTTTAGATTGCTTCTTGTAAATTGGGCTGTGACTAGGGGCAAGATCAAGGGGTTCAGTGGGGTTTTAGCTCATCTGTGGTTCGCTCTTTTGGGGAGTAATTGAGTTTGTCTTGTAAGTTTCCACTTTACTAATGCAGATTACTAAGTTCTACGAATTCAAGCGTTTCATGATGAGTTTGGCTTGATACGGTTGCTGTTATCCTATTTGGCCTTTTCCTATTTTGCTTGATGATTGTTGGATGTTTTTCAAAAGCGTGATTGTTTGTGTGCAAGTGGGTATGTGTAAAATAGGTGGATAAAAGTGGACTGCTATGGCGAGAGAATAAAAATAGGACCTCTATTATAATAGTTGATATTACAAAGAGGGGAGCATTTCTGGTTTTTTTCGGCTAGTACTCAAAATGAACATTCACAGCTCCTATTTATAGGCGTGAATCCACCGCCATAAACTGCTGACTTTGAGTACAAGAAATAATATAAAATTGCAGCTTTGCTTCTTTGTCTCCTGCTTGTGCGACTTCTACGGAGCTTCTGGGGGCTTCTTCATTTTTCTCCATTTTTCTATTCTTTGCAACTCCTAGCCACTTTTGTTGACTTTTCAACCAACTTCCAACTAGTATACTTGCTGCTCACGTACACTAGAAACTTCTCCAGCCTTTGAGAGTCTTCTTTAACTTGTACAAATTGTTGCTGCCGACTTCTTGCTTCACAATTAAAGATTTTGTCCCTTCTTCATTAAGAATACTTAATTCTTAAATATGAGTAGTCTAGTGAGTTCTAGAGTTTTCACAAAATAGATCATATTTTAACACTCCTCCTTGATCCATTTTTGTGATACACCAAGCATGCCTCTCAAAAGTCTCAAATTTTGTTGATGGTAATGCCTTGGTGAATATGTCTGCAATTTGATCTTCAGTTTTGCAATACTTCAACTCGATCTCTCCTTTGCTTTGCACTTCACGAATGAAGTGATATTTTATGTCAATATGTTTTGTTCTTCCGTGAAAGACTGGATTTTTTGATATTGCTATTGCAGACTTGTTGTCACAAAATATTGATGTTGAATCCTTTTGTGGTTCTCCAATGTCTTCTAAAATTCTTCGAAGCCATATTGCTTGATTGGTAGTTGTAGCAGCTGCAACATATTCTGCTTCTGCGATGGATTGTGCCACTGAGTCTTGTTTTTTAGTTATCCATGAAAATATTCCAGAACCTAATGTGAATGCATAACCAGTGGTGCTCCTCCTGTCATCAGATGATCCTGCCCAGTCGCTATCAGTATAACCGATCAATTTAGCTATTGCACTGGGTCGATACCAAATACCATAATCAGTGGTTCCTCGTAAGTATCTCAGAATTCTCTTGGCTGCTCCAAAATGAACTTGGCTTGGACTCTGCATGAAACGTGATAGTAAACTTGTCGCGTACATAATATCTAGCCGTGTAGCAGTAAGATATAGTAGACTCCCAATTAGGCTTCTATAGAGTGAAGCATCTGCTTTTTCTGCTCCATCTTCTTTCAACAATTTCTCATTCATCACAAGTGGTGTTGCCACTGTTTTGCAATTATTCATCTTGAACTTTTCAAGGAGCTTCTCTGCATATTTCTTTTGCGAAATGAAAATTCCTTCATCTTAATTGACTTCAATACCGAGGAAATAGTTCATCAAGCCCAAGTCCGTCATCTCGAAAGTCTTCATCATTTCTTCTTTAAATTCTCAAATCATTGTCTCATTATTCCCTGTATATATGAGATCATCGACATATAAAGAGACAATAAGCGTGTCAGAGTTACCTTGGATCTTGATGTAGAGTGTTGGCTCACTCATGCTCCTCCTGAATCCTTGCTTAGTGAAATATTCATCAATTCTGCTATACCACGCCCGTGGTGCTTGTTTTAACCCGTATAGGGCCTTCTTGAGCTTTAAGACCTTTTCTTCATTGCCTTTGACAACAAAGCCTTATGGTTGAGCTACATAAATTTCTTCTTGAAGGTATCCATTTAGAAATGCTGATTTTACATCAAGTTGATGGATTTTCCAATCTTTTTGTGATGCTAAGGCAATGAGTGCCCGGATAGTATCAAGGCGAGCAACAGGAGCGAAAGTTTCAGTATAGTCAATACCTGGTTGTTGCAAGTATCCTTTCGCTACGAGTCTTGCCTTGTGCTTCTGAATTGATCCATCCGCATTAAGCTTCGTCTTGTAGACCCATTTGACGCCAATGATCTCTTTGTCTTCGGGTCGATCGACAAGCTCCCAAGTTTCATTTTTCTCGATCATCTTGATCTCTTCCTTCACAGCTTTAATCCAAACCTCTTCTTTGGAAGCGTCTTCATAGTTTTCTGGTTCTAAGGACATGAAATTGCATGTTTCATAGACTTTCCTTAGAGACTTTACCCTTAGTATAGGAGACTCAGGAGTAGACTCTTCTTGTGCCGGATTTGGAGAGGATGGTGGTGTTACTTCTTGAGTGGGGGAATCCAATGTTCCGCCTTCTTCTTGTGGTGTTGACTCCTCGCGTGCAGGAGGTATGTCTGGTAAGTTGACATACTTCTTCTCAATCTTCTCTTCATCCCAATTCCAAGAGGCATTCTCGTCAAACTCGACATCTCGACTGATCATGAGCTTCTTAGTTTTTAGGTTGTAAACTCAATAGCCTTTTGATTGATTGCTGTAGCCGATGAATATTCCTTTTTCCGTCTTCTCATCGAGCTTGCTCCTTTTTTGACTAGGGATGTGAACGTAGCAAATACAGCCAAACACTTTAAGATGCTTTGTTGAAGGCTTCCGTCCACTCCATGCTTCGACTGGTGTCTTCTTTTGAACAGCTTTAGTTGGACACCTGTTTAATAGGTACACTGCGGTATAGACTGCTTCTACCCAGAAAGTGTTGGGAAGGCCTTTCTCCTTTAGCATGGACCTCGCCATCTCCATGACGGTTTTATTTTTCATTTCTGCTACTCCATTTTGCTCTGGAGCGTAGCCAACAGTTAGTTGATGATGGACTCCTTCGTCTTCACAGAATTTGTTGAACTCCCTTGAATTATATTACGTGCCTCTATCGCTCCTTAGGACTTTGATTCTATGGCCACTTTGATGCTCGACGTGGTTCTTGAATTTCTTGATGTTAGGGAAATCCCTTATGATATTTTGAAGATGACAAAATAAATCAAAGGCTACTGACGTGTTTGATTGTTAAGTAATAGACTATGCAGATGATGGAACATGTAAAGGTTATTATCAAAGTCTATGCTTGGAAGAATCGGATTGTAAAGTCTATCGCACAAAAAATGTTCAGACCCAAAGTTCGGTCTGAAGGATGTCAAGACCCAGTTTCCGTCTGAAGACTGTCAAGACTCAATTTCAGTCTGAAGACCGTCAAGACCCAAATCAAAGTCTGAAGACAGTCAGACCCAGAGTTACGGTCTGAAAATTTCCAGACCGAACGTGATGAAGAATGAAGACGAAGACAGATTCAAGTTATCTTCAATTCTTCAAAGCCTTGGTTTATTCTAGGATGAATAATGGCTAGTGATCTGATTTGGATTCTACATCAAGATGATTTGATTGAATCTAATTGATTGACGATTGGATCATAAAGACAAGATCTTTCTATACGAAGAAGCTCTACTTATGGAAACCAAGATTCCTTTTGTATGGGTGATCGGAATCAATTTGGGATTCTACTTTTGTCACTCAACGGCTATCAAATCTTCTAGATACAGATCTGTCTAATGGGTTGATTGGAAGACGATCCTCAAGACTTGTCCAACGGGTAGTTTGGAAGTGGAGGAGTATTTAAGGAGATGAAGGACCGATGAGCAAGTAAGAGACGGAGCGTAGAATTTATAATTCCAAAGTCTCGAGCAACTTCGATCATACACTTGTCTCTCGTGAGCTTAAACGTTTGTGATCTTGAGAGAAATACCAAAAGAGTGACTTAGTGAGATAGTGTGATCTACTACTAAGTGTTTGCACTCAAAGTTATAATCTCTTGTTGATTGCATAGTGGAATCCAGCAGAAGGCTGTTAGCGTGGGAGAGTGGACGTAGGCTTGGATTAAGCCAAACCACTATAAACCTCTTGTGTTCTTATTCCTTTCCCTTAACTCATTTATTTTGCTTAAAGTTTATTTTATTCCGCATATATTTGCCAAGGTTTATTTTGAGCACCTATTCACCCCCCTTTAGGTGGATTCACTAGCCTATATCAATTGGTATTAGAGCCAAGTGCTCGTTTTATTAAGTGTTTTTACTTTTGAGCTAAAGATCTTTTATGGCTAGTATCTTGGCATCAGGACTTATGGAAGGGCAAAGCAACACCAGACCACCATATTTTGATGGAAAGGAATACAACATTTGGAAAAACAAAATGAAGGCATTCCTAAGATCCAAAGATCCCTTACAATGGGATGTTATGGAAAAAGGAATCAACCCCGCTCCTATGTCTCAAATGGAGATGACCAAAAGAGAAGCTCTTGACGCAAAAGTTATTTATTCTCTATATTGTGCATTGTCTCCTATTGAATATAACAGAATTTCTTCATGTGAAATAGCTAAGGAAGTTTGGGATAGACTTCATGTTACTTATGAAGGAACCGATCGTGTAAAAGAGACAAAAGTAAACTTCCTGCTCGGCAAATATGAATCCTTCAAGATGAAGCAAGGAGAGTTGATTGAAGATATGATCGATCGTTTTACAGAAATTGTAAATGGTTTGGCATATCATGGTCATCCAATTTCTTCCCCAATGAAGGTCAACAAACTCTTGCGAGGTCTCTCAAAAGATTGAAACCATGTCAAAACCTCAATCCGGGAAACTCAAAGGATTATGCCACTCTCCGTTGATGAATTAATTGGCACTCTTCAATCCTATGAAGTGGAACGAATCCATGATGAAGATCCTGAAGGTAAGAAGTCCATTGCTTTTATATCTAATGCTGATTCTAATGATACAGACTCAGAAAATGACATGGACGACGAAGAACTTGCTTTTATGATCAAGAAATTCAAAAATCTGAGTAGCAAAAGAAGGAAACTCAGTGGAAGAAGAAAATACAAGCAGAATGAGCAGAAAGGAACAATGAAAGAAGATGATGAGGAAGGAAATATATGCTTGATGGCACATTCAAAATCTGAGTCTGACTCAGACACAGACTCAGAATTAGACTCAGACACAGACTCAGAATCCGATGGGGAAATAGAGGTAAGCCATTCAAGAATTCCTACTAAAGTTCTTAAATATATAAATGAGCTCTGCTTAAATCTCAAATCTTCTCTTAAAAGGATCTCCGAACTTAAAAAGGAAAATTCTCGGTTTAGGCAACATGATCTTTCTCAAAAAGAAAAGTTTGAAACTTTGCAAAAAGATTTTCAACAAACAAAAGAAAGTCAAGATTTACTTGTCAAGGAAAATGATTCTTTAAAAAGGAATTTTCAAATATCTCAACAAAATTTTCAAATGGTTCAAAAACATTAGAGCATATTTTTTCCATACAAGTTCCTTACTATAATAAGTCGGGACTTGGTTTCAAAAAGGAAAGTGATTCTCTAATTGATTTTCCTAAAGTCAAGGAGAGACTTAGACAAAGACCTCCTCGACTTGCATATAAGAAGCATTTTCAAAGAATCTTTACAAAACCTGTTGGTCGAAATGCCCTCAAGTGTTCAAATTGTGGAGACTCGAAACACTTTGAAAGAGAATGTCCTAAAGTCTGGAAACCTGTCAAGAAAGATTGGATAAAAGCAACATACTCTAATAACCTTCAAGGACCCAAGAAAAAATGGGTACCAAAGAAAACGTGAGTTGCTTTTGCAGGATATAAAGGAAGAGAAGAAAGAGAATTTGGTAAGGAATGTATTTTTTTTTGGCACATAATTCTCATTATGCTTAATATTTGATATATCCTTGATTGATTAAGATTTTATAATGATCATATTCCTTGATTTGTTTTATTGAAGAAAGAATCATGTGATTTATTTGTATGATTCGAGATTTGATACATGTGATTATTTTAAAGACAAATGAATTTATTTGGTTTGATTTTATACTTTCAGATTTTATCATATTTTGCCAAATAAAAATCTGTTTTACGTAATATTAACTTATTATGCAAGATATTTTTAGATACTCAATGATTTCATTCTCCCTGATTTTATCGTACTATGATTAAGTGAGAATTCATTTTCGAGATATCATTGTGCATAATATTCTTTCCTTGAATACTTTGTTATGATGAGTTAAGAAAGAATATTTGTTTATCTATGGAGATTTTCTATTTTACTCTAACGGAATGGAAGGATCCAAATTGATGGATACCAAAAAGGGAAAAGAGTTGATTGCAGGAAATTCATTAAGGCAAG
The DNA here is from genome assembly GCA_014182555.1 of Eucalyptus erythrocorys. NCBI lineage: Eukaryota > Viridiplantae > Streptophyta > Magnoliopsida > Myrtales > Myrtaceae > Eucalyptus > Eucalyptus erythrocorys. The sequence continues at coordinate 37,479,068 of CM024599.1, read as the reverse complement.
AATGACTGCGAATCTACGCAAATTTTGGTGCAATCAGAAAAATATCTCCTATGAAGATTGGTAATGAAATTCTTTTTATGGTATATTTCAAACATATACCATGGGTAAGAGAATATTTTTTTATCATCCCGCCGTGCAAATTTCTACGTGCATTTATCATGATTTTGGATAATTGTTTATTATATTGCGAATATCTTTTGTCATAATTATAAGACATTGCAATATTTTACTTGATTTGGCACGTGATCGAAATATCTACTTTCTTTTGCGGAATGCATCAATAATATATTTTTCAGATTTATGCTCAAGGAAATCCCTTTGATTTTGAAAGATATTATTGCATATTTATAGATATTCTTGCTATATTCTTAGAAGTTATCTCATATCCAGCAAGTTTGATCCGCAAATCAAAGAAAGATATTACGTGACTTTTTGCAAAGATTATTATCTATTATACAAGGATTTGCAGGTGGCAAAAGAATCTTCCATATGAATTTTGGAAAGCTCGATTTGAAAATCGTGGAGATTATATACTATTCAAAATGCTATTCCTTGTGCAAAACTTTTGCAAATTTTTGAGGAAATCCCTTATGTGTCGTATGAAAGGTTGAATAGTTCTGAATTCTAATGAGTGATAATTTTATATATACTATTCAATTTATTTGAAGAAAGAGCATTATATATTATGTGAATATTATTATGGCTTGTTTGTGCAAAAAGTTTGTTAAGTTTATGCAGGTTGAATTCGAGACGAGCTTGATTGAAGAAAATAAATTTTTGCCTCGAATTTCAAAATGCAAATGATCGTTGTGCGTATTGTTGCTACAAAAGGAATAATGGAAAAATATTCTGCTCAACGTGCACAAGCAACAATTGTTTCCATTTGGAAATATTGTCATGATGACAGGGGGAGAAAGCAAATCCAAAAGAAAAGGAAAAGAATCGTGATCACCTCAAAAAGACATCAAATTGAGGGGGAGAATTGATCTTTTATGGAAAAATCTTTTTGATTCGATCATTATGGAATGAAGGAAAGGTAAATGTGTCAGAATATATTAAGCTCTACAAAATCCGGTTAGTGCATATTTTATTACCTTTTGTCATTAACAAATCTCTTATTTATATTATCATGACAAAAAAGGATAAGTGGATTTTATAATGCATCCATGATTTTTAGTTGCTGATATATATGATCGAAGTGAGCTATATTGCATATCTTTGATATTCGATTTACTTTATAAAAGCTGATTTTTGAAAATTATGCAAGACGCATTTATTATCGTTTTATATTCTCCACGTGATACTATATATTTTGTTATCGCTTTTTGATTATGACAAAAAGGGGGAGAGAATATAAATATGCATATGTGTTGATTGATTGATTGATTGATATTATTTATTGCATAATATTGAGCTGCGATTACTTTTCTATATATTGTTATGCTCAATATATTTGCTATCTTCTGAGATGCGATTACTTTGATTTATCAATATTTTAGAAAGTGTGATTACAAATATGCATATTCAGAGATTGTTTTGTCATCATCAAAAATGGGGAGATTGTTAGGGAAATCCCTTATGATGTTTTGAAGATGGCAAAATAAATCAAAGGCTACTAACGTGTTTGATTGTTAAGTAATAGACTATGCAGATGATGGAACATGTAAAGAATATTATCAAAGTCTATGCTTGGAAGAATCGGATTGTAAAGTCTATCGCACAAAAAATGTTCAGACCCAAAGTTCGGCCTGAAGGATGTCAAGACCCAGTTTCCGTCTGAAGACTGTCAAGACTCAGTTTCAGTCTAAAGACCGTCAAGACCCAAATCAAAATCTGAAGACAGTCAGACCCAGAGTTACGGTCTAAAGATTTCCAGACCGAATGTGATGAAGAATGAAGACGAAGACAGATTCAAGTTATCTTCAATTCTTCAAAACCTTGGTTTATTCTAGGATGAATAACGGCTAGTAATCTGATTTGGATTCTACATCAAGATGATTTGATTGAATCTAATTGATTGACGATTGGATCATGAAGACAAGATCTTTCTATATGAAGAAGCTCTACTTATGGAAACCGAGATTCCTTTTGTATGGGCGATCGGAATCAATTTGGAATTCTACTTTTGTCACTCAACGGCCACCAAATCTTCTAGATACAGATCTGTCCAATGGGTTGATTGTAAGACGATCCTCAAGATACTGTCCAATGGGTAGTTTGGAAGTGGAGGAGTATTTAAGGAGATGAAGGACCAATGAGCAAGTAAGAGACGGAGCGTAGAATTTATAATTCCAAAGTCTGAGCAACTTCGATCATACACTTGTCTCTCGTGAGCTTAAACGTTTGTGATCTTGAGAGAAATACCAAAAGAGTGACTTAGTGAGATAGTGTGATCTACTACTAAGTGTTTGCACTCAAAGTTGTAATCTCTTGTTAATTGCATAGTGGAATCCAGCAGAAGGCTGTTAGCGTGGGAGAGTGGACGTAAGCTTGGATTAAGCCGAACCACTATAAACCTCTTGTGTTCTTATTCCTTTCCCTTAACTCATTTATTTTGCTTAAAGTTTATTTTATTCCGCATATATTTGTCAAGGTTTATTTTGAGCACCTATTCACCCCCTCTAGGTGGATTCACTAGCCTATATCACTTGAAAATAGAGAAAACCTCCGATCTTTCTCGAAGAAAGTAAACCCACGTCATTCTGGTGTAGTCATCAATGAATAGGATGAAATATTTATTCTGGCTGGGTGTAGGTGTCCTCATCGAACCGCACACGTCCGTGTGGACAAGTTCCAATGGCTTCCTAGCTCTCCATGTGCCTCCAAACGGGAACGACTTCCTCTACTGCTTTCCAAGAAGACAGCCTTTACAAACATCTGAAATTTCTGTGATAGCTGGCAATTCTCTCATCATATTTTTCTGATGGAGAATTTTTAGCCCATAAAAGTTGAGATGACCAAATCTCCGATGCCATAGCCAAGAATCATCAAGTTGAGCTTTCATGGCTATATCTTTGATATATTTCTATCGAATAGGAAAATTCTTGTTCTCCATTTTCACAGAGGCAATAACATGATTCCTATATTTATCATAAATAGTGCATGTGTCTCCTTTAAAATATAAAGAATAACCATTCTGAATCATTTGTCCCACACTAAGTAGATTTTGTGCAAGACTAGGAACCAAATATACTTCATGAATGTATTTTGGGCATTTCTTAGTTTCAACAGCTATAGTTCCTTTTCCTTTCACATTAACCAATTCACCATTACCCAATCTTACTTGTGTTTTTACCGATGTATCAATATTGGTGAATATTGATTCATCTCCCGTCATGTGATTACTACACCCACTATCTATATACCATGGATCATTCTTCTCATCTTTTTCCTCTTGGCCTGTATAGAATAAATTATCTACATTTTCTTCTTCCTTTTCTTTTCCTTTTTCTTCTTCAACATAATTCGCTCTATAATCTACTTTAGAGCGACAAAATTTTTCTATGTGGCCATATCTTTTACAAGAGCGACATTGTGGTTTATTTTTAAACCAACAATCCTTTTCCAAATGATTAGTTTTCTTGCAAATACCACAAACTGGATATTTTTCCTTCCATGTAGTTTCTCCTCCTCTTCTATTTTTCCATGAGCTTTTTCCACTACTACTTGAATTATGAGACCGTATGTTCATTTTTGACCGAAAAGCACTTTCAATTGTATCTTCTTCCTGTACTTGCAATCTTTTTTCATATGCTTCTAAAGAGCCAATTAGCTCACTCACTAATAGGGTTTTTAAATCCTTTGATGATTCTATAGTAGTGACAATAGAATTGTATTTTCTAGTGAGTGTCACCAATATTTTTCAACAACCCTACGATCGTAATATCATCTCCATAAGATCTCATCTGATTTACTAATTGTTTCAATCTACCACAATATTCTTGAACAGTCTCATAATTTTTCATCTTAGAATTCTCAAATTCCCTTCTCAAGGTCTGAAGTTGAATAGTACGTACCTGTTCAGTGCCTTGAAATTCTTCTTGTAATGTCTCCCAAGCCTTCTTCGCAGTCTTCACTCCAATTATTCTCGGAAATACTATTTCCGAGAGTGCTTGCTGAATAAAGTAAAGAGCCCTTGCATCCTTTTATAGTTGATCCTTTGGCACACTTGCACCTTCTTGCGAAGCCTCATAGCCACTCTCGATGATGTCCCATAAGTCTTGGGCCATCAAGAACGTGGTCATTTTGATGCTCCAGTAATCATAGTTATTCCCATCAAAGATAGGAATGGGAAATGAGGATGAGATAGAGTTGGCCAAAGTTTAGTTGTTGGAAATTTGGATGGATAATTTTGGGAACAAGTGATTAGGACAAACGCCCTATACACTTAAAACGTGACTCTGATACCACTGTTGGATGTTTTTCGAAAGCGTGATTGTTTGTGTGCAAGTGAGTATGTGTAAAATAGGTGGATAAAAGTGGACTGCTATGGCGAGAGAATAAAAACAGGACTTTTATTATAATAGTTGATATTACAAAGAGGGGAGCATTTCTGGTTTTTTTCGGCTAGTACTCAAAATGAACATTCATAGCTCCTATTTATAGGCATGAATCCACCGCCATAAACTGCTGACTTGGAGTACAAGAAATAATATAAAATTGCAGCTTTGCTTCTTTGTCTCCTGCTTGTGCGACTTCTACGGAGCTTCTGGGGGCTTCTTCATTTTTCTCCATTTTTCTATTCTTTGCAACTCCTAGCCACTTTTGTTGACTTTTCAACCAACTTCCAGCTGGTATACTTGCTGCTCACGTACACCAAAAACTTCTCCAGCCTTTGAGAGTCTTCTTTAACTTGTACAAATTGTTGCTGCCGACTTCTTGCTTCACAATTAAAGATTTTGTCCCTTCTTCATTAAGAATACTTAATTCTTAAGTATGAGTAGTCTAGTGAGTTCTAGAGTTTTCAAAGAATGGATCATATTTTAACAATGATGCTGCTGTTGATGCGATTATAAGCCAAGCAGCCTGCTGTGATCCTATTTGGACAAACTAGCCAATCAGCCACATATATGCATTCGGTTTTTGTTTGATGCCGCGATGCATTTGGACAGACATATAGATTTGGTTTATGCTTGATGCTGCTAGTGTAAAGGCCTGCTGAGCTTGAACTGAGCAAAGGGCTGCTAACTGCTGACCTTGAGCGGAGGAAAGGCCACTGACTGCTGAGCAGAAGGAAATTGTATCCCTCAATTTATGCAGATGCTCACTGTTAAGCAAGGGCCAAGTTCACTCGAGAAAGAAAAATCCCCACCGCCTCAGATGCAAATGAGAACAAGGAGCCACTAATGATATCCTACACTTTTACGCGGCGCATTCTAGAAACATAGAAAATATCCATTCAGGTTTGAAATCATCCTATATTGTTGCGGGAGTTCATTTGTTGAGTGAACGCATTTGGTGCTCGACTCTCAATGTTTTAGAGGTCGGTACAGTATAACTGGAAACCCATTTTCTCTACCTTCGCTTCGACAGAACCGCTGACAGGCGACAGTCCTTCCCCATTCACCTTCGAGCCACCTCCACCGCTCTCCTCCAAGCCGCCTCCGCCACTCGCCGCCGCAGCTCGCCTCTGAGTCGCCTCCGCCGCCCGCCTCCGAGTCGCCTCCAAGGTCAAGGAAGGGGATCACCTCCTCAAGAACGAGCTCCAACTCCTCTGCAAATACGTATGCCCCTCTTTCCTTCTCTTTCTCCTTCTCTCTCTTGTGGGTTCGAGTGGTTGTTTGGGGCTTTAGGGTTTTTTCGACGCCCGACCGCATCTCGGCGTCCCCCAATTGGGGCTCCGCTAGGGCTCCGGCCGAGTCGAAACGGCTCCCCTCGGCCGAGTTTTCGGCCGAGTTCGAATCGGTGCGGCCGAGGGGTTCTGTGGACGCAACTCACTTGGCCTTGACAAGCGTACGCATTGCGAAGCGAAGAATGCGTTTTTGTTGTTGTGGTCGTTGTTGGCAGTGGTGGTGGGAATTGGGATCTCGCGATCTTGTTTCTGTCTCCGTCTCTGTTTGGTTCAGCTCGTGCTCTACAGTTGCTGAGAGAGACAGGCGAAGAAATTTGGGGGTGTTTCGCGTTTTGCTGGATTGGGTTTTAACGAGTAATCGAAGCGTGATGAATCGAACCCTTGAGGTTTCCCGCTAGGGCGTGGCTCGGTCTGTTGGGGTTGGGCGAGGGGTTTTTTCTTTTTCATGGTTCCTCGGGATTGGATTTACTGGCTTGGCACCTTTGATTTCTGTGTGGTGAATCGATATAGTAGACGAGTAGTGGCACTGGATTGATGAACAGAATAGACAAATATGTGAGCTGAGGGCTGCTTTGAATGATCATAGAACTGACGTAGAGCTTCGCATCCTCGTGGAAAGTGGCATGAACCATTATTCGGAACTTTTTTGCATGAAAGCGGCTGCCTCAAAGGCCGACGTTTTCTATGTGATGTCCGAAATGTGGAGGACATCGTCGGAGCGATTCTTCCTGTGGATCGGGGGATTTCGTCCTTCAGAACTTCTTAAGGTAATACAGGGTTCAATTTAAACAAGAAATCTTGTTTTACATTGCACACAAGTCTGGAAATCGTCTAGGACTTGCTAGTAACTCTGTCTTGACCTCGTAGATATAGCTAATTACTAAATGCTATTGAGAAGCACAACATTTCCCAACCTTCTTAACTCATTTCTTTTTTTCTCAACAAAAATTTGATGGTCTTTACTTGTCGGTTGTGGATGATCATGGTGTTGTGCATCTCGTTTCTTACAGTACCAGATCTTGATTAGTGTCACATATTGGGAGTGGTACATGTGCATCCTCCAAAGTGACAGACCTACTGTCTAGACAAAATATTCAAAACCGATCTTCAACTGAATTTCTGTCTTGCGTGTTATTTTTGCCAGTATTTCTTACTAGAAAATCGTTCCGATTCCAGGTTCTCATGCCTCAGCTCAACCCCTTGTCAGAACAACAATGGGCGTTTGTTTACAACCTCGGGCGAGGCTTGTCAACAGTGAAGATGCCCTAAAGCAAGGTCCTGGATAAGCTCCAGCTCAACTTGGCCGAGGCTGTGGCCGGTGGTCATCTCGGTGAAGGGAATTACATCCCGCAAGTGGCTCTTTGCGATGGAGAAATTGGAAGCTCGGTCGGTTTGTGAATCGGTACTTAAGTACATGACTATGGTTAATATGTACCTAAAACTTTTTGTTAATTTAGACAAGGAAACACATGAAATTGAATGAACTTTCTTTGTTCAATTAGGCAGACCATCTACGACAGGAAACGCTGCTACAGATGTCCGACCACCTAACAACACGGCAAGCCGCTCGAGGCCTACTAGCCTTGGGGGAGTACTTCCAACGCCTCCGAGCTTTAAGTACCCTTTGGGCTACACATCCCCGCAAACCCACTTAAATTCACTTCGTCAAGTCGACATGGATATTTACAGGATGGAACCTCTCGTAGAGCCATAATAAGTGGGCCAAAGGTGTTGTTTTGCATGTCAGCTGTAGACATCGTGTAGAAAGTTGCTACTGCCGATAATTTTTTTCTAGGTGGCGTCTGAAAGATGAAGATGTAAATACCAACATTTATCTTGGAGTCGTAATCTCTTCTACCCTCTTTCGGGCGTCTTTGTAGTTAATGTATCGGGTAGTTCTTGAGTTAGGTTTACGACAATTGCTTTGTGAACCGGGTTTCTTGTACTCGATAAGTTTGACAGAACACAGTTGTGTATAGATGAGTTGTGCTGTGTATTTTGCGCTGCTTATTGATCTCTCTGTAAATAACAGATGCTCATGTTTGAATCACTAGACAGTTGATTCATGAACCCGAGTCATTTGATCCTGGTGCTTCTATAAGCAGTTCAATAGCATTCGTGGACCAAGTCGAAGTGGAGAGGTTAGAAGAACAAGCCTCAAATCTAAGAAAGGTATCTAGAAATTTACTTCTTTTTCATTTTAAAGTGGTTTGAGATCATCCATTTTTCATTCTATGATAGCTAGTTTTTGCTTCTTTTAGAACTTGTTTTGGAGGTTCTTTTCTATGAATCTTTCTAAGTTGCTGCTAGGGTATTGTTCCTTCCTCAACAGTTCACACTGTCAATTTGTCCTCTTTATTCTTCTCACACCCCAATGCAACGGTGGCATTTTGCTCTTAGACAATTCTATGCATAATCAATTTCAGAAATCTCTAGCTATTTACCCAATATTTCTAACCAGCTCTTGTTTTCCTATATAGGAGCTGATAGGAGCTGGTTGAGAAGAACAAGCACCTGAAGCTTCTCATAGATCTACGAGAACTTATCGCTGATATATCTACTTGGCAAAGTCCATGTTCTGTTTAATGCTGACTGACCCCGGTCCGACCTAAGAGGAGTAGTGACGACCTCAATAAGTTCCAATGAAAGTGTCCTGTGGAAGATGTTTCCCCTTTCAGATCATGTTCTCTTAGTGCAACAGTTTCTTTTTATCCATAGGTTCAACCATTCTTTGTTTTGCCATGTACAGCCTCTATGGCTTTCTCGTTGGATGCTTAGTAGTTGTGGGGATGCTGGCTTTTATTAGTCTTGATATTTTATCCAAAGAATATTCTTCTTTGCCAAGAGAGAGACACACATAGACTCGAGTTCAGATTTTTGCTTCTTTTGACTGATATAAGAAACTCGGATTCTGTCACTTTTTATATGATATAGCGACTTTATCATCAAAACATCACATGTGGATATCTTTCGATTTCCTTCCACCCTTGTTCATGAGACTGGTTGGCGTTTTCTTCTTTTGTAACTTTATATGTTGAGGATTGTTTAGTTTGAATTCTCTTTTGGATGATCTAATGAGTTGACCCCTACTAGATGGCTATCTATAACCTTTTGTTTGCTCTTTTTCAATTTATAATTTGACCTCAATAGTATGCTCACTTTAAATAAGAAAAGCATGTGCATAATCTAATTCTTCATAAATATTTCAATTTATAGGTTTTTTTAACAATTTTTATTTTATTTACTATTTTTTTAATTTAATTTTATATGTTTTTTAACAATTTTTTTATTTACTATTTTTTAATTTAATTTGAGGTTTTTATCCAATTAACATATAGCTTAAAGTGATAGCATGTATTTTTTTAGAATATTAGTAGATTTTAGCAATATGGGTCGGGTCGGGTATGGGTCATTATATTTACACTACAAGAATATGGGCCAAAAACGGGTTAAATGGGTCGAATATGGGTCGATCCATTTTCAACCCAGCCCATACCCGACCCGACCCACCCATTTGCCACCTCTATTTCCACTTTCCAACGGACCAATTTCCACCTTTGGGTTTTAAAAATGGGTCGAAAATGGGTCGACTCTCGGCCCATTTTCGACCCATATCCGGCCCATTTTCGATCCATATAAAATTGAACAAAAAAGCGGGTCTAACGTGGGTTAATAGCCGTAATGGGCTATTAACCCATATTCGACCCATATGTTAAAAATATGGGTGCAAAATGGGTCCATGACCCATTTTGCCACCTCTAATGTATAAGTGCCAATACTTTCATCCAAAACTTTTTTTTTCACTCACTTGAATGCCATAAATTTGAAAAATCGATTACTTGAGTGCTACTTCCGATTTGTCTTGCTGGAAAAGCTTATATGGCCGCCAATCGTTCGACGTAATCGCTAGAAAATAAAATTTTAATAAAATTTAATTTTTTTTTTTTTATTTTTTTTTTTTTTTTTTTCTTTAGGGCCGGCGAGGGTTACCAGCGACACTCGCCAGCCACGAAATCCTTGCCCAGAATAGGCGAGGCCATCAGGGCCTCGCTAGTGGTTGGTGAGGGCCCTCACCGCCTCGCTTTTGCTATGAAGGCCTCGGATGATAACGTTGGGGCCTCGCCAACACCAAGCAAGGCCGCAAGGAACCTCGCTTGTGGCCACCCAAAGCCGATGAGGGCCCTCTTGGCCTCGCCAACTACTAGCGAGGGCCCTTACCAACTCGCTCTCATCACAAAGGCCTTAGGCAATGGCATCAAGGCCTCCCTGACAAGGGGTGAGGCCACAAGGACCCTCGCTTGCGGTTGCCCAAAGCTAATGGAGGCCCTCACGGCCTAACCAGCAACCAATGAGGCCCTAATGGCGTTGCCTAAGGCCTTCACCACCGAGGACAAGGGTTTCATGGCTAGCCAAGGGCGACCCTCACCAGCCTTAAAGAAAAAAAGCAAAAACAGGAAAAACAAAAAGTTCAAAAAAGGTTGGCTGGAAATGGCATTTAAATGAGGCATTTTACTTTGATTGGACATTCAAATGAATGAAAAAAAAAAAAAATCGGCACTTAAGTGAACGCCGTACGAAAGTATTGGCACTTATGTTATACTTATCCCAATGTTTTGCTTGTCTTCATTATATAATGTCCCTGCACATCTTAGATGATCAAATTCTGCAACATCACCTAACCAGTGTATATTATCTGTTCTAGCATCGTCAAATATACTGTTCTAATTCTATGCGGCACATACTTTTTATTAAGTTTGCTTCTGCATAAGTTTTGGTTTGGATCGATTTTGAGTTTCCTTTGCATTTGATGACATCTTCCGCTGGATGGAGTATGGTCTTTTCCTCCACTGTCCGCCGTCATTTTTTTTATTTTTATCGCATTGTCTAAACAGCAGGAGAGAACCTGAGGAACCCGAAGACACACCGAAGGGAAGGGTGTGCTCAACGTGAAGCCTCATCCCGATGAGCTTCTGGCTGTGTCCGATAAAGGAAAATCGATTGCTGCTTCACTTCCTGACAACGTGGCGAGTTTCTTCCTCCTTACGTTGCGCTTGGCACTTTACAGTAGATTGTTCTTGTGGTTCTCAATTGGATAAAAGACACCACGTCGATCATTCTTAATATCAGACTTTTTCTCACCTTTTTCCTCCTGTCCTCCCTACATTGTAATTGTCAACTCTGAAGAGAAGCATGTGGAGAAGCAAAGAGTGATAAAGCATTTTGAATTTCCAAATCTGTGTATCAAATAGAATTTGCTCCCCAACTGAGAGTGCTGCTTCTAAAATGGAACAATTGTTAACTGATGTTAGCTAAAGGAATCACCTAGAGGGGGATAAATAGGTGTTTTAACAAATCTTGACTTAGACATTGTGGAATTTAAGATGCCAAGTTGAAATGGACAAGCCTGGATGAAAAACGAAGTGTTGATATAGACAATATTTTGATTTTATACCAAACAGTGCTGTGTTCTTCCATCAAATAATAAGTGAATATAGGCAGAAAGATAAAGAACAATGCATTCGGAATTTATAGCGGTTCGGCTCGATGTAAACCTATGCCCACCATCCTAAACTGTGAATCTACTAGCTAGATTTCACTAGTCAATCATTGAGAAGTTATAGAAGTAACTGCTGCTTTTAGTAAAGCACCTCGCCTAGAAAATGCATCAAAAAGCCACACAAGAAAGAGAATCACGGCGAGCAGCCAACGACAAGCGGATGGCCAAGCAGCAACTAATCCGGCTTGGCTCCCGCCTCCGGTGGCCAACATGCTTTTCCGAGAAGGCGTCAGTGCCCGTGCTCAACTCAGTAGTCGCGCCCCTACATCGCGAACATGACTGCCGCCTCGGCCGGTTACGCCAGTTAGCGGGGGTTTACCTTCTGAAATGATGATGTCCTAGGAGACGACGATATCGAGTATGCAATCGCTTTGCTTGCAAACGGGCAAGTCCTGATGTCTAGCTGTTTATCTTTTTAGCGTGTGCATGTATGTTCTTCTTCTGACAATAATTCCATCAGTCCATCCACAAAGGCCGCGATCTCGATATATGCATGCGGGTTGTGTTTAATAACTCCTTTAATCAACTAGGCACACGGACCGCCCCGTGACGAGGAATCCTATTTAGGAAGGTCGCAGATGAGGCCATGCCATGCCGAAACCGACTCGTTACAGTGCTTAGTCTTGCCTTGGTAGGTTGCTTGGCTGGACCCGTCGACATGAGGTTGCGCCGAGCCAACCTGTGGGTTTGACCAAGCAGTGAACCACCGTCCATCACGGCCGCAAGTCTTGCCAGCCCGTGGTTGGCGGAATCAACATGCTGTGGCTGTTGTTGGGATTGTGTGTGTCGCCGTCGCACCGGCGTGGCCCGACCCACGGATGGCTCTTCCGGCTTGTGACCTCCACCATCTGCTGATCTCTCGTGATCACAATCTTTTGTGAAGTAGATTCTTGCTTGTTTATCTTGTTGAAGAAGAACATGGAAGACACCTTAGGTCTTCACCCGTTTAATCATGGCACAGCAAGCAGCAACACCAGAAAAATAATGAAATTTAGATGAAAAATGAAAAAAAAAAAAAAAAAAAAAAGACTCAAAGGCTACTTGATCACTCAATCAAGTACTGAAAATTAAAAATCACTACTTAATGAGAATAACGAAATTAGGTCAGTTAAGTTAAGAATCCACTTAATCTGATTAGTAAGTGAAGGGTTGTCTGAAAAATAATCTATGGTGGTTAAAATCTTGCCAAATATATTGATAAGAACCTACCGATAATAACAATTTTCCCATATTTTGTTAGAAAATCATGATACTCTGCTATCAATTTTCAATTATCGTCAAACAAATAATTTTTTTTCTATTTGGAGCATTTAAGATTATCAACAGTAAAAATCCAATACCTTCAAAAAAGATTCAGCATTTAATTTCCAGATTTTAACTAACAGGCCCTAAGAACTACTACTCAATTTATTATTTTTGTGAAGATATTACTTCTGAAGAAAACCATGTTATACAATTTTGCCAACCTTGTTTTTTTAGGCCTTGGTCTGGTCTTTGTAGACCAGGCCCATCTTGAACATTGATGTATTCTAGATTGGGCCCAAAATTTTTAATTCAACGATTGATGTTTTGGTTTTAGGCCTTAAATCAAGGATTGATATTGACTTTAGTCGTTAGAAACTCTGAATTCTGAAAACGAATAGACTATAGAGAGTGTCGATCTACGATGGAGATCGTGCATCGTGGTATATCGAATGTAAGGAAATGGATGGTCCCGATGCGAGTTGCTTACAGAAAAATGTTACATTATCATATCTTGTTCACGCAAAAACTCGTTGAAAAGATAAGTCTCGAGATAGGGGCGCTAAGTGTCATTTTGCTTATCTCGTAAGTTAGGTAGGACACGTATTAAATGCCACCCCACTTGCACTATCTTCATGATCAAAAGATCTCTCAAGATCCAACTAAATTCAGTCAACTGGCCATAATTAGAAGCTATGGTCACAGACCCTAAATTGCTAGAAAAACCAGGGGACTGGGGGAATCGATATCCAACAAATTGCCCTAATTTAGATCATTAATAACTCCCCCTTTGTCAAAAAAAGCAGGATTTAGATCCTTGAATCCGGCCCTCATTCCATGGGGCCCCATCCGATTCGACAACATTTGAGATCCGAGAGTATATCTCCCAAAGATCCATTTTCGCAAGTCGTCAGCTCCCAATTCAATCGAATGGGCCCCATTTAGGAACTTTGCAACGTCGTCTTTTCAATTTTATTTTTATAAAAAAATAAATAAATTGGGGTCTTAGTGGGGAATAGACAATTGATTTTGGCTAATCCACACAGATCAGCGCCCCCAATCTCAATCCTCGGACTGAAATCTTTTCATGATGTAAAGACACTAAACAATTGGGGGACAGAGGAGATGATGTGTTTTTCCTGGCACCCGACTTGGATTCTTTAGAGTTAATCATGCCGTGCGGCAATCAATGTCTCGTCCTAACGAGGTGAGATCATCTAATCCAAATCCTTTAAAGTGATTGCTATCTCAAAAGGAGATCTACAGATGTAGAAGTAGAGATTCTAGTCAATCCGAAGCGATCGAAGCGCCCGATCAAGTGGCGGAGTATAGTGGAAAGTTCGTGTCGGTTTTGTCGTGATCGAAACGAAGTCTACCTAATCGTCTGCGCGCCCGAATTCAATCGAATCATTTTCGTCTAACAACACGACTTTGAAAATGCATTGCACGTCATTTAACGTGGAACAGGTAAAGTTGATAGAACGTATAATCATATCCCGATGGAGTTTTGTCAAAAGTATCGTAACCAGGAATCAACCATACTATGTACATCGATGTATTTTTCATTTGTAAACAAAATGTATGTAGTTTGTCAAGAGAAAGATTTGACTAAGATAGAGTCGACACTTAACCTACCGCACTTATGTCAAGCTAATCAAGCTACATTAGCTTGATTACATCGATGTATTTTTCATTTGTAAACAAAATGTATGTAGTTTGTCAAGAGAAAGATTCGACTAAGATAGAGTCGACACTTAACCTACCGCACTTATGTCAAGCTAATCAAGCTACATTAGCTTATCACGGCCTTTATATTAAACCATTCTCTCGTGCACCAAGAATCACTATTATTATAGAAAAGATATTCAAGATATACCTCGCATTCCCACCAATGACTATCCACGCTCCTCTACTTTTGAAAAATACTGAATACTCACATGAATTTCATCGCTAGAGATCATTTTGACCTTTCACATCTAGGTACCAAAATGCCAATCTCTTCCCATAGATACCCATCTCTGAATTCTAAATTATCGCACCAACTTAAATTCACTCAAAACCCAAGCGTGCGAATCCTAAGGAAGGGGGGATTCGATATCTTTCGATCTGTGACTTTGCTTGGAAATGTGTAAACCGTGACTAGGCCGGAAAACGAGATACGTTTTCACTATAATAATAATACTTTCCTTATCAGCATCGTCGTCATACGTTGTACTCAAGATACACTCGGCATGAAACAGACAAAAATCTCAACCTTATTCAACCCAAAGGATAGGGGCGTCACGGTGGCTGGCTTGGTAGAAGACTCTAAAACCTTTTGTGCTGGTCATTTGGGTATTAAAAAATTATAAGAAAACCGTCACATCCGAAATGACCCACTTAATATTAAAACGTACCTAATTTTCCCCCAAAGTAAAAAGGAGAAAAAAGAAAAGAAAAAAGTGCCATTTAAATAGAGATTCCCACATCGCACGTAGTGGGGAAGTGGATAAAGCCAACAATTAAAAAGTGCGTCGAAAAAATCACAAGCTGAAGCAGCTTGTCTGGTGATTACATAAACTCCAAAAAGCGTCGGATAAAAAGGAGATTCGGTCGAGATTAGCTGCGATCGAGGGAGATGTGACGTGATTAGCTGTGATTCGAGATGCGGCTTGCTTCATTAGATCATTTCTTATTAAGAAATATTTTCTCGGCATGGAACAACTCATACATAAGAAAAATCAGAACATCAAGAATCACAAAAGTCTCTTTTAAAGATAGGTGAATTGGAAATTCTAAGACTCATTTGAAACTTTCAAAAATTCAATTATAAGACTCATTCAAAACTTTCAAAAGTTCAATTAAGTCTTAATAGGTGTCACGAAAGTGTAATAATGTGTTGAGACTTTTCTAACACTTGTTAATTTCAAAAAGTGTAATCAACAAAAGAATTTAATTAATCGATTTGATAACTTTTATGAGTGGATTGTAATTTTAGACGTTTTAAAAATTAATTATATTTTCTTCATAAGTTTTGAGATTTAATTAAACTTTTTAAAAGTTTAAAGATTCGATCGTAATTTCATGATAAATTTTAAAAAATTTAAAACATTTATTTTTACCCTTTATTAGGTACTTGATGGAAATACTTTAGGAACTAATCGGCAAAAGTCATTCGAAATCTTGTGCACCTCCCCCCGTGAAAAAGTTCATATAGGTCCACCACCATAGGATGCTCTTTTTCCTTTGGCGGGTCCCGAGAACCCTAGATAGATCTCAAATTTTCTTTTTTCTTTTTTTTTAAAATTCGCCCCGGATTCCTAGAAAGATTTTGCTTTTATCCTCACCCAACTGGTTCCAAAATGTGGGCAAAAATAATGATTGTGATTGAAATCGTGGGCAGAGGACAAACACGGGCGTCCTGTGAAATGCGATTCTAAGGCAAAGGGGGTTGTAACGATTGCAAAATTAGGTCGGCTGGAGACCCCTCCACCTTTTGTGCATAGGTCGTATGAGCTTTTGAAAATCGACCCGAACTTTTTGAATTAATGTGATTGCTCGTTTTAAGGAAAGGGAAAAGAAAATTCGATCATTCCCTCTCTTGATCATGAAGGAATATTCGCTAATTGACTTGTCACCATGACATTCATTTCTCACTGGACATTTATCATGTGATTATCGAGCTCAAATTCCCTTTTTTAAGACTCAATTCATGAAATAAGACTAATGACACAACGAAATTTTTTTCCGTGTTAAACTTGGTTTTTCAAACTTTCCCTATTTAATGAGAGAACCATCGTTCTCTTTCATCAATATCATCCCGGTGCTTATTATACTCGATGATTAAATGACGTAATTACAAAATGTTAATGCCCTTTAAATCAAAATCCATGGACCGAATCAACAAAATAAGGATGTCGATACAATTGGGTCGCCAGTCATACTCGTCGACTACGACCGAGGCATGAATCGAGTTCAGTGACTGGATGCGACTATAGATCGAACGATATCCTGTCCTAAGCTCATGGGGATGGTGCTGTCCTGTTTCTTTGGCAACATTACAAAATCCTCCTACGCGTGCCTATGAATAGTCGAGCCTTTGCACGTTGGTCGTGCTGTTCGTTCCGCTTTCCTCCGCCCATGTTTTGTGGACCCTTTCAATAAGGACGTGCACCATGACAACACTCCGAGCAACTGCACAAATGCGACATGACATATCTATCCACATCCATAATTCCATCAATCGAGAATTCACCTAATCTTTCAGCTTTGAAGACCTTGACCTTGACCTACAATATAGACTTAGGTTCCATTTTGCCCACCCAAAAAAAAAAAAAAAAAAAAAAAAAAAAAAAAAAAATGGCGAGCTTGCTTGCCGTCGTGTGATGTCATAACTCCAATTTCGCAATTCTAAAGAGGTTAACACTCTCGAAGCTAGAAGCGAGCTCTTCAAGCTCACGAAACCAATAATAGCACGTGTTTTAACCGAGATTAGACTAATAATCACATGCATTTAGTGGGAAAAAGATATGCATGCCTCAAGCTTATCCTCTTAGATATGGGCTCCGGCTAAGTGAAGATAAAGGAAACCCTAGAACACGTGCTGGGCACTGTTGCGCGTGATTCTACTTGCTTTTCTCATGTATTCTTTGCTCACTATTATCATCTATCTATCTCGATTACTTAACTAATACTTAATATCATTGCCATTCGAAAATCATTGGCAAGCTTGCTTGCGGTAGTGTGATGTCGTAACTCCAATTTCACAATTCTAAAGGGGTTAATACTCTCAAAGCCAGAAGCAAGCTCTTCAAGTTCATGAAACCAATAATCACACGCCTTTTAACTGAGATTAGACTAATGATCATGTGCATTTAGTGGGAAAAAAATATGCATGCCTCGAGCTTATTCTCTTAGATATGGGCTCCGGCTAAGTGAGGATAGATAGAAACCCTAAAATACATGCTGGGCACTGTTGCATGTGATTCAACTTGCTTTTCTCATGTGAGTCTATTTGCTTTTCTCATGTATTATTGGCTTGCTACTATCACCTATCTCGATTACTCAACTACAACTCGATATCATTGCAATTCGAAAACTGGCAATCAGCATCTGTGTCACTTCGAATTGCTTTGTAAGTTCCCCAATCAAAAACATGAAAAATTTCCTTTCGAGTCTTGAAATTTCTTTCCCTTTTTATCGAGTCCATTGCCCATGTCAACTAGGTGGAAATTGGCAATGACGACACCAACGGCGGTGCCTGGGCTTGTCAACAACCTTAGGCTTTGTCTCCTGAGGTTGCTAGGCCCTGACAAGGGGTGCCTGGGATTACATGCGAGCCACTAAGGTTTCGTGACCCTAGGCCTCATTATCTAAGGCCGTTCAACTCTGGTGAGAGTCACGCACAATCCTAAGCAACAAGGCTTGAGGTAATATTGCCTAGGGTCGCTCGAGATCGTCTGACCTCGGCCGACGACCACTAACATTAGATTTGACTTGTTAAAGATGAAAATTTTATTTTTTAGATATAAAATAGAAAATAAAAAGATATGCATGCCTCAAGCTTATCCTCTTAGATATGGGCTTCCGCTAAGTGAGGATAGACAAAACCCTAGAACATGTGGACATCGTTACGTGTAATTCTATTTGCTTTTTTCATGTATTCTTTGCTCGCTACTACCATCTGGTTATCTCGATTACTCAATTATTACTTGATATCATTGCGATTCGAAAACTCGCAATCAGCATCTTACGTCCCTTCGAATTGCTTTTGTGAATTCCCCAATCGAAAACGCGGAAAATTTCCTTCCTGAGTCCCGAAATTTCTTTCCCTTTTTATCGAGTCCAATGCGCATGTCAATTAGGTGGAAATAGGCAAAACTTCCACCCGCGGTGGGCCCCCATCAAGCCGTGAGTGGGGCCCAGAGCAAACACAGAAAAGGGACCAAAAAAAGAAAAGAAAAAGGAGAAAAGAGAGGGAGACGCGCGTGGGCTTTCGAGCGGCCGTGCCGAGATTTCGAAATTCCTTTTCGCAAAATCCCACGACGCAAAAATCGTATCCGAACCGCGGGGCCCACGCAATAAAAAGTATTAATTTATTGGGAGGAGGGCGCGGTGGGGCCCGCCCGGCAAGCGCAAGGCGACAAAAGAGCGACAGGTCACCCGGCCGGACACGTGTAATTCCTCGCGTGGAGACCCACCCCCCCGGGGGGGACAGCACTAATCGCGCAACCAAACATGGGACCTCGCACCCTTCCGGCGACGTTGCCTTCTGACAGATGTGTTGCGGCGGATTTTCGTGAAACGAAGGAAGAATGACTTGAAAAATATCTTTCGAAGAATGATCATTTTCCATCTTTTAAAATAATTAATTGATCAAAAATATCTTCAAATTATACATAAATATTTTTTATTAATTTATTTTTGTAAACAGCACGAGCGATAATTTTACGTAAAATATTTTTCAAATCATTTAACATAGAACCTAAGCAACTATTTGAAATAATTTTTTTTTTTTTGTAAATTCTGATGCATCAATTGTGTCTTATATTATGTACGGTCGGTGTCTTAAAAATTGAAGTACTGTGCAGCATGCTTAATAAGTGCTTGGAAAAAATCTATGATAATGCTTGGTGTGAAAATAGTGCCACGAATTGAAGAGTTAGGTGAGGAATATTGCGACTCCCGACACTGCCAATTTGACGGATCAGATATTATGGAGGGAATCGGATAATCACTCGCTAAAATTGTTTAATAGAAACCCCTTCTCGCATTATTGCAAAGAGACCCCGATCTCATCGTAATCTCGTCAAGATCAGCCTCCGGACAATTGTCAAGTGAGCAATCTTAAAAAATTATTAGTAAACACGACTTATTTTAGGAAGACATGTATTGGTGCCGGTAGATTATTTCAAATATTTTGCAATTACGGCACTAGCCTAATAGGTTAAGACTACATTTGGCTTAACTTTTTATCAATGAGCTTTTCATTTTCAAAGTCTCTTAAAGAAATATTGAAGTGTTTGGTAAGTCTTTTAAAATTATTTTTTTGTGAAATGCTAGCATTAAAAAAGTTGAAAACCCAAGAAAAATAGAGATAAGTTATGAGTGGAATATAATTTCTATACATTTTTCTTCCCATCTTACCCTCCACTACTTTTCTCATATTCCCATTTTACTCTCACTACTTTTAGATTTGTGCTGATCGACGCTGTCGATGATGTGCAATACTAACGACGGTGTTTGGGCTTGTCAACGACCTTAGGCTTCATCACTCAAGGTCGCCAAGCCGTGACAAGGGGTGCTTGGGCTAGCACGCGAACCACTGAGGTTTCGTGATCCTACGTCTTGTTATCTAGGGTTGTTCGACCCTAGCCATGCACAATCCTAAATAAGAAAGGCTTGAGGTCACATTGCCTCGGGTCGTCCGAGATTGCGTGACCGCGGTCAACAATCGCCAACGTCAGATTTGGCTTGTTAACGGTGAACGGTTTTATTTTTAAAAATAAAAAAATAAAAAAAATAGCTGCCAAACGGTGAAATCCTATGGGGATTTCATGAAAAGAGCATACACATATGCGGGTGTAAATGTGCATAAATACAAAGGGGGGTCGTCGCGCAATTTCGAAAAATCTTCCCGGGGGTGGTCTGGTGTGGACACGGCGAGCGGGCGACACGTGGAGACGGGGGTCGCCGTCATTAAAGGCAATCGGGGCAATAACGCCACGTCATTAAAAGCGGGCGTGTGTGCGTGAGTGTGAGAGAGTGAGGAGGAGGAGGAGGAGCAGCAAGCTCTCCAGCAGTCGAAAAAGGACGTCTGGGGTTGGCGGGGAGAGGAGAGGGGACCAACCTCGGGGACCACGCCCCCCCGAATCTTTACGAAATCTCCTGCTGCCTGCCCGATTCCTTCTCTCTCTCTCTCTCTCTCTCTCTATCTCTTTCTCTCTCTATATCTACATCTACAACAATACATCTGTAGCCGTCGATTTCAGGCAGCGGCCCGCTTTGACGAAACTGCCCCCCTCCCCTGCCCGAACCTCAAAACCTCACCTCGTTCCTGTCAAAAGAAGATTTTAGGAGCAGGGGGCCGGGGGCCAAATCTACAGTGCCCGAGTTAAAGCCAGATCCCTGCCTGCTGTTCTCCTTTTTATTCATTCATTCATTTATTATCATTTCGCTGTTTTTTTTTTTTTTTTATCTTTTTTTTTTGGGGGGAGTGTTGGTTTGGTATATGGTCTGGCGAATGCTTGGCTGCTGGTGCTGCCTGTGTTCTCTCGATTGCACGACGTGTATTTAAGTTCTCCTTTAAGGGCCTTTTGGATTTCAAATTTGCCCCTTTAATGCCGCTACGTTAGGTGTTCATCTTGGAGAAGGAAATTAATTGTGAGTAGGCCTTCTTTTTTTTCTTCTTTCTTTTTTTTTTTTTTGTGTGAAGAACATTTTTTCGTGTGTGATTTCGTGAATCCATTAACGTTAATTTGGACGAGTTGTCGGTTTCTTTCTCTTTCTTTTTTTTGACTAAATTATGGTTGTCCATTTCTACGACGTTGAGACAAGTTGTATCGGGGGAAGGCAGAAATGGGGGTGCCGTTGATTTCAATTTAGTATACTTAATGCATGGCAATTTTATTATTTTGAAAAATGAATTACTTGAATCGAGAAACGTCGATTTCAGTATAAGTCATAAAGCTCTTTTAACCAGCCACTCAAGGAGCAGGGTTGAACAATCAGTGCATGTGTCGACATTATATTTGTAAATAACATTAATTCGGACGAGTTGTCGATTTCTTTCTCTTTCTTTTTTTGACTAAATTATGGTTGTCCATTTCTATGACATTGAGACGACTCGTACCAGGGGAAGGCAGAAATGGGGGTGCCGTTGATTTCAATTTAGTATACTTAATGCATGGCAATTTTATTATTTTGAAAGATGAATTACTTGAATCGAGAAATGTCGATTTCAGTAGAAATCATAAAGCTCTTTTAACCAATCACTCAAAGAGCGGGATTGAACGATTAGTACATGTGTCGAGATTGTATTTGTAAGTAACATAAACTCATATTAGCTATGAAGAGACATACAAATTATATCTACTTTGTTATATTATATTCGGAATGCATATCTTTAATTTGAGTTTTTCTTTTCTTTTATGAGTTATATCTATCTTATTATATTATATTCAGAATGCATCTCTTTAATTTGTGTTTTTTTTTCCCCTTATTTACTCCATGACTTGCCCTAATCATGTAAATAGATGACAACAATTAGTCGGCCCTAATAACGAGTGACCCTTAAGCACTCACGAATTACATCCCCCTAAAATCGATGAATTAAGTGACGCGGTGGACTATTAATGCAAACCAAACAATATAGGCCATATTCATTATCCAACTAATGACGGACCGAGCGGCTCAACCTTTGACAGCAACCCGATTTCCCGTTTTCGGACGTCGGCAGGCTTAATCCCGGTCGGGGATCACCCGCTAATCTAGGAACCTGGTTCCATCCTAGGCATTTTTCAATGCTTAATTTTGGATAATTTTGATTTCTAGGGGTACCCAAAAATAATTCTTATTCATGGAGAGTAGAGAAAGCGTTAAAAGGGCATGGGGGCTGCTGAAAACCGGAGGGCCGGGGCGGGGGCTACTTTTAACGCGAATCTTCCTTTTTCCCGGATAAGCCATTCTTGATTTTAATGTTTTAGTCGACAGCAAAACCCACGTTCCAGCCAAATCTCCGCACGGCGGCGTAGATACTGCGGACAGTGCGCGCATTGCGCACCCTGGTTTCATATACATATACAAATATAATATATTGTTTTTTTTTAATTACCCTCTCTGAGAATTTTTTGTCCATTTGTGGTAGAAATGTTTCTTTAGGGGTGGAAAAGAAGCAATCACGTGGTGTTTAGATATTCGCAATCCTTAAACGGGACATCAATCACTTCCCGAATTTTTATATTTAATGGGCCGATGGTTCATGGTGCGAAAACTCTATTGTTTCAGGATTTTCGACGCATCTCGAAATCACTTGAGCGATTGCTATCATGAGCGTTATTATGGTATGTTAAATTGGGGCATGATCTGATTTAATAGGCTCGTGCTTGTACGGTTAAATAAGTTGATTATATTCGACATTTCTTTATTAGCTCTTATGGTATTTAATGGAATAATTTCTCAAGTGAATCTAATTATACCTAACATTATCAATGATCCTCCAAGCCACTTTATCCACGTGACTTTGGAGAAGATCATATCTATATCCGAGAAAAAAAGTCGTCCTTAATCTAGAAGGTTTGTTTATTGCGACTTTATTTGATCCAGAAAACATGGATCGGCGTTCCGTATCCAAAAAATCTTGCGATATGATTCGAGCCATCCCTCTTTATCGTTCTCATTCATTAAAAGAAAGACCATATTTTCTTCCCAAGTACTTTTTTTCTTTTTTAATTGGTGGGTTACAATTCACAAGCATTGCCTATTTGCAAACCTAACTACAATTTAAAGTGATCAGTGTTTATATTCATAACTAGCTAATTTAATACACGGTTAGAGGAAGTTTCCTCTCAATATGATATGCTATTAGATAAAAAGATGTAGAGTTATGAAAACCCCTAAATGACTGAGCACGCTCATGACAAATTCACCTTTCTCCATTAATTTCATTAATTTTTACCGTCAAATTTTCAAGTTCCGTGACATGTTAATGAGTATATTGATTTAGAGTGCTGTCATCATACGTATACAATGTAACATAAATTAATGAAAGATAAAGGTGTCAAAAATGTATTAGTTTGAGTTTTTTTTTTTAATAATCTGTCATAAAGTATTGTGATGAAAAAAATCGCATGTGTATTAATTTAAGATTTTTTCACAATATTAACTCACAAATAAAAGGTCGTCCATTAGAAAAATAGGCAGATTTTAGTAGGGGTGAATAGTTTTTTATCTAGAATCTAAAACTTATCCGCTGAAACCTATAACCATATTCTATAATATGTTCTTTATTTTTTTGGAATTTGGAATTTACTTTGCATGTATTTGAATCTGAAACCCACCTTGTAACATATCTAGGTTATGCTTGTATTATTAAGTAAATAACTACAACAAATTATTATTTTTAATGATATTGCCTTCTTTTGCTTTAATTCATTAACCACATCTTATGTTTAGATACACGAACAATATGAAATATTAAAAAAGCACAAGTTTCAATCATAAAATGTAAGCTCAGGCCTATCATTTTAAATTATACACCTATCATCGAATGCCATAAGATATCGTGGGGTTATGCTGAGACTTAAACTACGAAAAAATAAAAAAACTTATTTTAAGTGTCAAGTTCTTAATTTTTTAAATTTGAAATCTATCCCTCGAAATAAATTTCTCAATTTTTAGAACTCAAAGTCCACCTGCGCATTTGGGAATCAAGAATCACCGAATCAATTTTGCAGTTCCAGATTCTACTAAAGAAACGATGCTATTTTAAACTTATATAGAGAATGACCGAACGAGGAGGAGCGTGATGAGCACGTGCCGGGAGCGTCACGTGGCCCGCACGCGGTCGCCTTTTTCTTCCTCTGGTTGCTTCGGACAACAGCACGAATTACAAAACAAAAACGAAAACGAAAACGAAAACGAAAACAAAAGCAGAGAAACAGAGCAGCCTCTAGTAATGCATCTGGGGTCTGACATTGAAAACCGAAACCAGAAAAAGATTTGATTGAGCCCTGTTTAGGAGGGAAAATCCCTCCCCTCCATCCTCCCTCCATTTAAGACACCCCCCACCCCGCCCCACTTCCCTCCTCCCCATCCCCCATCTACTCCACTACGGCAAAACTCAGCAATTACTCCTCCTCTCCCTCTCCTCCTCTCCACCCCACTCGAAGAAGAAGAAGAAGCAGCAGCACAAGAAGCAGCCTGCATAACACTCCCTCAAAACCTCACTCCACTCCACAGAGCCAGAGAGAGAGAGAGAGAGAGAGAGAGAGAGAGAGAGAGAGGGACAGGAGGAGAGGTGGGCGAGAATGTTTGCGGCTGAGAACGGGCTGAAGGGCGACCCCAGGCTCCAGGCCATCTCCCGGGCCATCCGGGTCGTCCCCGACTTCCCCAAACCAGGTGCCGGTCACTCTCTTTTGGCGGTTGTCCTTCCTTCCTTTTTTTTTTTTTTTGGCCTTTCGTCGTTGCGCGCGTGGGTTGTTGCCCTGTTGGCGGGTTGTCCTGTTGTTCTCGGCGCATTTTCTTGAGAAAAAAGTTTTGCTTTGCTTTGGTCTGTGAAGGGATAATGTTCCAGGACATAACGACGCTGCTGCTGGATCACAAGGCGTTCAAGGACACGGTGGACATCTTCGTCGACCGGTACCGCGACATGGACGTCTCTGTCGTCGCAGGCATGTGCCGCTTTCCCTTGTCATCTCCAATTTAGAGAAGCGTAGTTCTCCGTTTCGGCCCGGCTCCTGGTGGGAATTTTCCTTTTTCATGTTTTTCTTCTTTTGTCTGCGTTGATGGGAAACCGTGCTGGGGCGGGGAGTTGATCTGACGCTAGTTTCGTAAAAGTCGGATGGGAATTGTCGTTATCCGTAGGCGTTGGTAAACTAAAATGTTACGGACTCGGGTAGTGGGAAACGAGGAAAATAGGGAGAGAAGATCTCACGCGAGAAAGTACATTAGTCGGGGGAAAAAAAAAAAAGAACTATCTTGTAGATTTCGTGAGAGGATTGTTTCCTCATTGATATCTGTGTACTGCCAATGCTGAAGTTGGTGGAAATAAAAAAAATATTATTTCAGGCGTAGAAGCCAGAGGATTCATGTTCGGTCCGGCGATTGCATTAGCTATCGGCGCGAAGTTTGTCCCTTTGCGCAAGCCCAGGAAGTTGCCGGGTACGTGTTTCTCTTCTTTCGGCTCTTTTTATTTATTTATTTATTTATTTATAATCTTTACATGTTTTATCTTGCAATTCTCCAACTGTAGTTGGTTTCAGTTGGTTTCTTGTGGTGCAAAATTGAGCAGCGGTTTATACGGAGTGGCAATTGTCCATGGTTTGGGTTGAAAAAGATCCCCCCTTTTTTTTTTTTTTGGTTCTCTTGACCGTGGCTGATGTTGCGATGGTCCCGCGATTATGTTTTGCATGCGGCAAAATGTTGTTCATGTTTCGATAGTAGTCGAAGTGCTAGAGAGAAGTAAATTTGTGCAGCATTTGCGATCAAGAATCGTGTACACAATGCTGTTCCAAGTGTTTAACTAGCTCTTCTATCAAGAATTTGCATGCGGTCGTCTGGCCGGGCATCCAAGGTTTGCAGCCATTAGAAAATCTCCCGTAGTGTGCCCAAAACTGAGGTGTTTGTCAGTCTGCTAAAACGGGGTTCCTTTTCTACAGTACCAAAAATGAATTAGTTCGAGTGCTGATTGGTTAATTTGATTTATGAGCCTGTTTAACTTGCATAATGGGAAGTTTACTACGTAGATGGATGATAGAGGAAATATTATCTTGAAAACCTACGCTCTTTCAGGTTGCCTTTTCAAATTACAAACCTCAAATTAATAGCAATGCAAATGCTTGTAAATATTTGCTCGAGTACTTGTACAAGTTAAAAATAAGGATGCCCTTGGCAATGTTGTTAAATCGAGATTGGAATGGCAAATTGTTTAGCTCGTTTGTTGTATCGTCTATAGTTAGATTCAATAAAATGTCATAGAATAACTTTAATAGAAGGATATCTCAGTGAAGCCTAGCTATTACCTGCGATAATATAGAAAGAACGTAATAAGAAATATAAACGCTCATTTTGAAGAAATATCACCTGATCATGTCAGATGTACCCAGATGACCTATGTAAGGAATTCAATAAAACAAGGCCTCTATAGATAAAATAATAGTGTGTAAACATTCACATTATCAGATGTGTATAAAGCATGATGTCAAAACTTTTGGGGCCTAACGATCACAAATCAGGAGTCTGACCACATTGTAGGGAATCATAATGAATGAGATTCAAATGCATCTCTGGCTCATAGCTATGAGTTGAATTGTTGTGTGTAAATCAAATTGTCTTGTACGTTTTTAACAACATTGGTCTTGGTAACTGGAAAGATTTCAGTTTTCTGTTTTCATTTTCAGGGGAAATCAAAAGTAGGCTGAAGAATGTGTGTGAAAGCCTTCCTTATTTTAATTTTTTTTTTTAATTTGAGGGCACTGTAAATCTGAAGACAGTGAAATGTTCATTCATCGCTTTGAAACTGGAATAAAAACACTGAAGGTTAAATTTCTTTGTAGTCTTTATTATTTTAAAATCACAACTAGGAATAGAGTGAAAACAAGCAGCACTAGTACAACTTGATTAAAATTTGTCTTGTAGCAAATCTTGTAGCTCACAATTTGACTTCTGTATAATCGCTTGAAAGCTTTCATCAAATTCATATATTAACATGCAAAACCACATATTTCATTATGCTTTTGTACTGATCATTTTTTCTTCATTTTTAAGTTTTTGGGAGAGAAGTAAAAGTTAGAAGTAATAAGTAGTTCCCCTCTTCCAAGCAAGCCCCAGAAATTGGTAAGTTCGTAAAGAGGAATCAGTTCCTCAAAATTTTTGGGGTAATCCAAGGTAGGATCTGCAGAGTGAAATCCTTATACCACACCGCATTTCTTACTATCACTCCTTTGTTGACAGTGTTATGCACGAGTACCCACTGTATTAGTGGAGCTGGTATCTCCAGTTCCTATTTATTTAGGCAGTGGTTAAAAAATGCCACTGCATTAGAGATCTAGTAGTGTTGTCGAACCATGGACAAAGCTAGTGTTTGGGGAGTAGTGTTTCCTATATAAATAGAGATCACAGAGAGGGTAATGCTAATGTAAATCGTGTAAATGATCTCTGTTTATTTCATATGCGTCTCGTATGTCTATTTTTGCACCTCATCTGCATTCTGTTTGTTTAGTGTGTTTCATAGAGGTAGAAAGGATCTCAATTGTGACAAGACCTACAATGCTTGTTGATGATTCATGCAGGTGAAGTAATATCGGAATCATATGTCTTGGAGTATGGAACTGACTGTCTTGAAATGCATGTGGGTGCTGTTGAGCCTGGTGAGCGTGCAATAGTGATAGATGATTTGGTTGCCACAGGTGGGACCTTGTCTGCTGCCATAAAACTTTTGGGTAAGTCTGGGCTTTAATCTTGCTTCATGTATCGCATACGGTTTTATGCTGACCTTAATTTCAATTGTTTTGGCCAGAACGAGTTGGGGCTGAAGTGGTTGAATGTGCTTGTGTTATTGGGTTGCCCGACGTCCAGGTAAGGCCTGTTGAGTACTGTTCTTTCCTGTCCTGTTTGCCATTGAATCTTCCCTAGCGCGATGCAGCTGCATAAGCAGATTGCCTTTTCTCTGTTTTCATCATTTCTGGAGATGATGCATGAAAATTAAACACACATTTCCTAAATGGTTTACATTGTCCAAACATACAGGATTGCTGCAGGATTAAGGGGAAGCCACTTTACATTCTCGTGGAGCCTCGCCTATCAGATGAATGCTGTTGAGGTAGGAAAATTTCCCTATAAAACTTGATGAAACTTGAAAGCATGGTTCTGGATATTTTCAATTGTTATCTTCTTTTGTCTGAGCTCTCTGCTGGACTTGACGGTCCTAGTGAATAGATGAGTATATGAGGTTTAGCTGTTGTATGCTGATGTGTAACTTGGATTTTGACTGATCCGCCATTCTTTTGATGCTTTGTCTAATGGAACGTCAGAAGCTATCTCCTATCATTATTGGCGAATGTTGTCCAGTTGACTCACATGAATAGGCCTACATAGAACATCACTGTGGATTTTGTAGTTCTCCTGGTGTAACTTTCCTTATGACCTTGATCTTTATTTTGGTTTGCAGCTTCCTAGTCAAAGGTTGTGCTTGGGCTGATAAAGAAAAATGTGATGCTTGAGCAATGGTTAGTGAAGAGTGGATCTCTGCCCCCTTGGGTCAATGACTCGAGTCCTGTTCCAGAAAATCTTGGTTTCTGCACCATTTCATTTGTAGATTTGAACAGATTATGATTAGGAATACCCATCAGTGGATCTTTGGTTTTTTTTTTGTTTCTTCTATTGATTTTTTTCTTTTTGTAGATTAAATGCCCATTTGTATCTGATAATTTTCCATTTCTGTAGTGGATTGCAATTTAGATGGTGCAGTTTATCATTGAATGTCTAAAGCCAGGCCCATTATTCTCTGCAGATTGTTTATGATGGGCGGGTCTTCTGGTTGGTTGTCTGGTTCAGCTTTGTTAGTCTTTAGCCCCATCGAATGAAATCAAGAAACTAATTCGGCTTTCATGATGCGAAACTACTGCTCGAATGAGATATTAGCGCATTCGAGCATGTGTTAATCGCCAGTGCATGTGTTAATAAGCCAGAACGATCTCAACTTAGAAGGGGTTGTCAAGATTCTACAAAGAAAGAAGTCATTGAAGTAGCAAGAAATCTCACTGAAAGTCAGATTCGGTTCATGGAACGATAGCACCATCATGTAAAAGGATCGATGCGTTAGAAAACGGCATCTGGGTTGCCATTCTTCTGTGCGCAATCTTCTGTGTGTATTTGTGCACATGTTAATCATGTTCGTGTCGCAACGACTCCTGCAGCGACAAAGGGATCTTGGCTTAGAATGACTGGGTTTTCAAGATTCGACAAAGAAATAGGTGAAGGCAAAGTCAAGTCACAGACGTAGCAAGAAATCGAACCTAGATTCGGTTCATGGAACGATGGGACAGACATGTCCAGGGCTCGAGGCAATGAGGCATTGGAAAATGGCATTTGGGTTACCATTCTCCTGTGCTTCTTCATGCGAGTTTCAATGTCAATATTTATAGCAGTTGGTCTACTACACTCTCGACTTCAGAAGCTCAGGATAAATGTTATCCTCGCATTCTCGAATTCGTGGTAAGCTTTTCTTCCTCTGCACGGAACATCTGCGCAAGCGTCACCGGAGCGGCGGACTAATCTGATCCGATAACGTGAGATCTTGTGGGGCCCCTCCATATCTTTAGGTGTGCCCTGATTGGTCCAAAAGTGATGGTTCTGATGAAGGACAAAGACCTGCGTACGCACAGATCATAGAGATGAGGCATATCTGGGGGAAGGATTCCCACGTGAGCTTTCTGCAAACCGCCAATGGCCCATTCTCGTGGCTTATATACAGCACACCGCAGCAAGGAAATATCTTGTGGGGTTTCGAATTGTGTGGTATACATGTGACACTGCTACCTAGCTCCGAGACATTGATTAATCGAGTCGATCGCATTTCAAAAGTTCCTGGATGTAAACCAAAGCTCGTACCATAAGCCCGTTGTAGCCAATATAAACTTTGCAAAATAGATTTTCGGGTTTAATTTGTTTAATGTGACTTTTGGGATCGGATCATTAGTTAGGGGTGTGCAAAACAAACCGCCCAAATTGGGAACTACCCGGAACCGTTCGGACCGGCTGGTTTGACCCGAGTTTTGGGAGTTTCAGTCTAGGTCCTAGTTCCTAAAATTGGACCGGACCAACTACAAATACATTTTCTTAATTATTTCTTAAAAGAAAAAAGTAAAAGGTGAAAGTACCACAAACTACAGCACAATAATTCTCCACTCATCGTTGCTTCCGTCAATATCTTAAAATTTGTTACTTTTTCTTGTAGTGCATGGCCACCCTTTATAAGGGGAAAAAAAGTGGCCGGTTTCATTGAACTGGACCGGACCGAACTCAAACCGATGGTCCAGTCTTTGGTTTCCAAAATTGGAACCGGGAACTGATCACCTCCATCATTAACCAATTGTTTTCACTGATCTCCTATTTCTCGATACAGAAGACTTGCCTTTAACTAGATAGGGAAAGCATACGTCCTTTTGTGATCGAAAGTTAATCGAGGATGTGCCAACGAACCACATCCCTCGTAAGTATACGTAGATTTGCGTTTCCTTAGATTCTCTATGCATGTCGGCAACTTCAATTATCTACTATAGCCTGCCTTTTTTTTATGTTTTTATGTCTTTTTTCTTTTTTTTGGCAAATGTAACTTGGAGTCTTGTACTCAAAGAAAAATAGTTCAAAAAACTGAAATGCGGCTTTGCTTCTTCAATTATTTAAAGCATACAAAACGGAATTATTTTCATCGGGATCTGAACTAAATTAAAAGAAATTATACAAAAAGGCAAAGAAAAAACTACGAGTGAGTATAATTAAATGGATAGATACCGGCAGTAATCATTACAGAGAACTATGGCAAACAAGCTTGCCTAGTTATATTGAATAAATGGCACAACAACATCAATCATCAATCATCAATAATTAAACTATCTCTTTACCCCTTCTCTCAAAGTACAAATGACCAGGGCAAAGCACATAGAATACTCGGGACGAAATCATTGCTCACAAGAACATACAAGACAACAACGTTGGAGGACACAACACGCATGAAAGTAACACGGACACACTACCAATTAATGATAACACTGTAATTTCGAAGATCAGTGAACCTCTCAGCTTCGAGGGACGATCCCTTTTGACGATTTCTCTCCTATTCACACTTGAAGCCAGGAGGGATTGACTTGCCACACGCGCTGACGATGGCGCTCAATGCAACTGGGATGTTCAAGTTGATTCCAAGCACGTTGGCCTTGATGGCGGTGCATAGGCAGAGGGCCACGTCCAAATCGGCCAAGCCCTCGAGCAACGCGCAGCACGGGCTGGACGGCGGGGTCCCGACGACGATGCTCACCACTCCCCCGAGGAGGTCCACGCACGCTCCGAGCTTCAGCGTGTCCCTCGGGCATGCGGCCGGGGGCGGGGACGGGAGCGTGCACGTGTGGCAAGCACTGGAGACGGTGGCGAGGAGGAGGAGGGAGAGAATGAAAATCGGGGTGGAACGAGCCATCGGGACGAAGAAAGGAGAAGTTTTTCTAGGGCTGTTTCTGGAGCAAACGCGTGTCCTCTCTTTTTTTTGGGTTTTGGGTTAAGTGTGAGGTTGAAGGAAGGAGGGTGCTGAGTGATTTAAAGGGGATTTGTGAGGTGGATGTGTTGTGGAAGGAGGGAGTGAGGAATTGGTGATGAGTTTTGCGCCACAGTTGTGTTTTTTTGTATGCATTCGGACATGGCTGTTATGGTTCTTTGGTTGCTACTGGGATATTTGTTGATAACACAACATGGAAGGGTCTGGAGAGAGAGAGAGAGAGAGAGAGGGAGGGAGGGAGAGAGAGGGAGGGAGGGAGGGAGGGAGAGAGAGAGGCTTAATAATTCAACAGTGGCTTCATGGAGGGGCATTACCCTTCATATGTGAGAGAGAGAGATGCTTAATAATTCAACAGTGGCTTCATGCAGTGGCATTACCCTTCATGCACTGCTATTCTGCAAGCTAATTAAACTAAGGTTTTTGGCAATGCACTACTAGCTTTAGATTAATATGTCCAACAGCATCTTAAAAAGAGCTCCCAATACCTACTATGAACCAGAAATGATAGAACGAAACGACAAATACCCTCAAGCCATCCCTTCATATCGCAGTATTCGGTCCACACACGCTCGAAAAAGTTAATCGTCATAATTACATTGATTCTCAGACGTCGCAAAACGACGATCTACCTAGGCTCGAGTGCTTCTGGCCTCAAGACGATGTGCAGTGCCTATGATTTTCCATTTGCTGTAATACGCGTTCAGGTTGGAATATTCTGCAGTGGTCAGAAAGAAGCAAACAGACAGAAGCAAGAAACAAGGGGAGTCTTTCGTGGTAAACAGATGGCCATGGCTAGGGCAAGTTGCAGTCCTCTGAAGCAGCGATGTGGGGGGCAGTAAAAGCCATGGCTTTACAGCTCGAGACATGTGTGCGCTGATGTGCGCTCTCTTGTCTTCTACCTCGTCCAGGAAATGATAGGATCCATTGATTTCAGTCGACTCTCTTTCTCTTTCTCCGCCCCCACAATTATTGAGGGCCGACGAGGGCCGGCCGGTCACATGCTCCGGCTCCGTGCATGTTCCGGTCGCTCTCTTCGCGTCGAGCGCTGCTGCTTGTGGGATCGAGAGATGACTTACGATACAGTGCTCTCTCTCTCTCTCTCTCTCTCTCTCTCTCTCGCGGTCTTTGTTCGCTTCTCTCTCCCGTTTCGCGGCTTTCACGCGCTGAAGGCAAGTGGGTTTCGATTGAAGAGATTGCACGAGCTTCTTGCCAATCCATCCACGAGCTTAAAATGGCGATTCTAGACGCGGTTTCGATGTCCACTGCATAATTGTCAAAGTAGGATGGTTTTGTAGTCGATTATCTTAGAATTAAAGCTGATGGATGGAGATGCAGGTCGATGTTCTGAAGATATCGAGTGAGGGCAAGTAGGTTTCGATCGAAGAGATCGCCCGAGCTTCTCACCAATCCATCTAGCAGCTTAAAATGGTGATTGTAGACGCAGTTTCAATGTTCACTTTATAATTGTCAAACTACAATAGTTTTGTAGTCGATTATCTTAGAATTAAAGCCGATGGATGGAGACGCGGGTCGATATTCCGAAGACATCAAGTGAGGGCAAAGTAGGTTTCGATCGAAGAGATTGCCCGAGCTTCTCACCAATCCATCTAGAAGCTTAAAATGTGATTATAGATGTAGTTTCAATGTTCACTTCATAATTGTCAAACTACAATAGTTTCGTAGTCGATTATCTTAGAATTAAAGTCAATAAATGAAGATATAGGTTTAATACTCTGAAGAGATCAAGTGGAGGGCAAGTGGTTTTCATTGAAGAGATGGCATGATTTTCTCGCGGATCCCATCTAGAAGCTTCTTAAAATGGTGATTCTTGATATGGTTTCGCTGTCCACTTCATAATTGTCAAACTACGATAGTTTAATAGCCGATTATCTTAGAATTAAAGTTGCTTGATGGAGATGTAGATTAGCACATGCAAACGCCATAACGCCGGTTTCATGCGACATGTGAAAGGGTACTTTTGATTGTTAAGGTGTCAAAACGCCAAGAAATACACGCGCCATCCTGCACCTGGATCTTACTAATGTTTCGAAAAGGTGAGACAAGAAATACGGCAGGATTTGTACGAGAAATTTGGGTAACAGGAAATGGCTGTACTTGAAATATTCGATGTACGAATCTTCGCAACATCATCGCGACTTATCTAGGTTGTGCATTGGAGGGCTTTGGGATTTTTTTTCTTGCTTTCGTCTTTTTTAGAAGGGTTTCGGTGGGGAGAGTTGGGAGGGCATTGGGCGTGGACATACTTGCGGCCATGGGAGTTTTCCTCTTTCGTGATGTTGATGTGCACTAATTTGAAGTTTTACCTTGTTCGGAATTTCGAGTAGACGGCGAAACGCTCGAATACATACATATGTTAGGACGAACAATCTTAGTCAACATGTCCCGATCTTATTTGTAATTCATGCTGAGTAATTTAAAAAAGTAAAAGAAAGCACCAAATTTTGATAACTTTTTTGTTAGGGGTGAATTATCCAAAAAGCCATAAACTTATTATTCGAAATTCAATTTAACCCTTTATCTTTTATTTGCGTCAATTTAGCCTCAAATCTTTTGATAATTTGCTAATTTAGTAACAAAATTTTTGATAATTTATTAATGCAGCCATTTGGGCCAAATATCAAAATAATAGGTTTTAGAACTAAATTGGCAAATCTTAAAAAAGTTTATAAGTAAATTGACAAATTGTCAAAATATTGAAGACTAGATTAACACTATAAAAATGTTTATGATTGTATTGGCCGTCGAATAAGTGGTCTAGAAATTTTTAGACACTTATCTCTCATATTGGGTCGAGGCCATTTATTGAGTTAAAATTTGAGTGGATGGGTCTAAAGCAATGGATATCCTTCGTATGGTAGAGCCCAACGTGCCCCTACATTGATGTACCCTTCTTCTTTTTGGGCCGTAAATTAGAGTTCCTAAATTTTCTTAGGCCCAAATCAGAACGGCTGGCCGAAGTCCACCCTAATCATTCCTCATTAGGCTTAACTCCAACGCATAAGAGTTCATTTAAAAAGTAAAAAAAGGAAAAAGAAAAAGTTAGCGGAGTTGCTTGACACCCGTCCGATGCGAGTGCGGGCGACGTGTGACCGTAGATTCACGAGGGCGGTTTTGCTGCGGTCTCCTCAAAAGGAAACCCCCCTGTCCCTGATAAC
Organism: Eucalyptus erythrocorys; assembly: GCA_014182555.1. Classification (NCBI taxonomy): domain Eukaryota; kingdom Viridiplantae; phylum Streptophyta; class Magnoliopsida; order Myrtales; family Myrtaceae; genus Eucalyptus; species Eucalyptus erythrocorys. Next base: position 37,444,338 of record CM024599.1, on the reverse strand, counting down.
TACTTTTGACTTCGATGGGGGCGAGACCGCTGACATGGTGCGAGATTATTTGTCATATATTTGACAGATCTGAAGACCAAAAAAAAAAAAAAAAAAAAAAAAAAAAAAAAAAAAATTATTACTGGGAAATTTTCAAATAATGGTTATTTTAAATAATGGGCCGACTATGTGACTGCTCAAGTGCATTTTTGTCATTTACCTTTTTTTTCTTTCTTCTTCATAGGTGATTGGTCGGTCATCATCAATGCTCACAGAGGGCTAGGTGAGGATCACTCGTGACCATAGGTGAGGTGATCCTTGCCCTGGCCCACCGGCCCCAGGTGAAGGGTTGTAGGCTCTTACTAGCGGCCGGCGAAGGTTGCCGAGCCCTTGCCAGTCCTTGCCAATTGTAAAAGGTAAAAAAGAAAAAAGAGAAAAGAGTAAAAATAAAAGAAAATAATAAAACATAATTTAAAACTATCGTGATTACTTCAGGATCTTATTGAGATTGGTATTTTTAGTTGAAGCCCTTATTTGACATAAGATTTACGTCAAGCCTTTATTTATTTGAGAAAATAAAGGCACCTCTGGCCTTTATTTCATTTTAATAGTTTTTTTGGTAAAATTTATTATTTTTTTTGGTAAAATATTTCATTTTAATAGTTGAGAGGATAATTATGATAAAAGTTTTAAATTTATAGTACGCACGCCAATTCAATCCTAAATTTTTTAATTTAGCTAATTTAGTTTTAAACTTTTTTGTCCATTTAGTCATTCTAGCAAATTTTGGGCAAAAATTGTTGACATAAATAATTTTTTTAAAATTTGTATACTTCCTTTTCCTATTCTTTTTTCTTTTTCTTCTTGTTTCACCAATGCTTGCTATTGAGCCTCCTTAGTGGTCAATAATCAATCTTGCTAGACTTGATGAGGTCAAGCCTCACTAGCCTTTGCTTGTGGTTGGCTACCACCGAGGTCTAGAGACCAGCACCAATGGAAGAAGAAGGAAACAAAAAAGAAAAAAATGAATAGAAATAAAAAGAAATAGAAATGGAAAATAAAATAAATGCTATAAATTTTAAAAATTATAAACATTGTCCATGTCAGTGTAACCCGTCCGTCGGACATATCACATAAGATACCTAACGTTCGTGTAAGCGATTTTTGTCTAAAATTGATCGGAAAGATTAAATTGTCTAAAATTGATAAAATTAAAAAGTTTAAGATCAAATTAATATTCATATAATATGTTTATGGTTTTTTTTTTTTGTGTGGTAAATATCCCATATTTGAGTTTGGAGTATGAGAGGGGAAAAATGAATTCTGTTGATTCCTTTTGTCGCCTAAAAGGTGGGATCTGGTTTTCGAGGTTGGTTAGAAGTGAAAAGCTTAATCTCTTTTTCTTTTAAAAAAGTCATGAACGAAAGGCAGGCCACGTTGGAAGTGGAGAGTCGACGGCATGGGAAAGGAATAAAGAAGATTTAATGCAATAATTATTCTTTCGGGCCGACCCATCATCAATTCAATCGAATTCTTTGCTAACTAATGTTCGTGTCCATTCGGTGGTCAAGCCTCGGTGACGTCTTATCCACTGAGAACTTTGCTTGGTCGGCAGATGTGACGAGCCCTCCACGTGCCTCGCCTGAACCGTTTCTTAAGTCTTCCGTTCCATTCCCCAAAACTCTATCACAACTTTTAATTGTTATTGTTGCTTGCATCATTAAAAAAATATTTTTAATATGAACTGTAATGCATATTTAAATGTTTTCATTAACGAAACCCTTTTCAAGCGCGATATTAATGATATAAATTAAGGGATTTTTTTATAAATCATTAATTTTCTGTAAAGCGAATAAAGAAATAGTGATTTTTGCATTAAATGCCCGATCCACTTTAAATCCTACGTACTTACCTTAATAAATGAACAGCCTTTTCTAATCAGATAATAGAGAAGGAATATAAAAAAAAAAAGGGTTGGAGGCGATTGCGAAAATTTAACTGTTTATACATTTTATAACTCGATGTGAGAGCTGCACAAATTCGAATTCAAATTAATCGAGAAACTCGAAACAAAAGGCATCAAAACGAGAGTAGGGAAATAAAATGGTTTTTTTTTACTCTGGAAAAGTTCAGAAGTCTTATCACGATTTTATTTGAACCTATGAATTCGGTGACGAAATTTGCAAAATCTTTCATCAGATTTGCTTGTTCTTTTTTAGCTGGCGTCCTTTCCAGTTATGCAGAGAAGGGCAAGATCTATCTGTATATCCCAAAGCAGGGGCCCAAAAAAAGAAACAAAAAATAAAAAGGAAAAAAAAAGAAAAAGGAATTGAAATATTCTTCGGACACGACACCCAGGAAGAAAGAAAGAGGGAGAAGCGATGCAGCTGAACCCCTTCGTGCTTCCTCCTCCATCTCGGAATCCTCCTCCCATGGAGCTTTTCTCGATTTGATCCGCATAGAGAGAGAAAGAAGAGAGAGAAAGTCGTCATCTTGCTCGATCACTCGGTCCTGCCTGGTGGTGGTTTGAGAGAGACAGAGAGAGAGAGAGAGAGAGAGAGAGAGAGAGAGAGGGTAGGTGATGGCGATTCTTTACGCGCTGGTGGCGAGGGGGTCGGTGGTGCTGGCGGAGTTCAGCGCGACGGCGACGAACGCCAGCCAGATCGCGCGGCAGATCCTCGAGAAGATCCCCGGCGCCCACGACAGCCACGCCTCCTACTCCCAGGACCGCTACATCTTCCACGTCAAGCGCACCGACGGCCTCACCGTCCTCTGTATGGCCGACGACACCGCCGGCCGTGAGTCCCCTCTTCCCATCTCTCTCTCTTGCCTTTTCCGCCCTCGATTCGATTTTTGGGGTGCGCGCCCTTTGCCTGCCTGAATTTTGAAGCTTTAGATGAATTGGCTTCGCTTTTGTGCTGAGCAATCGCGGCTTGATATTGCTGTCGTATCACGTGTTTCCGTATACTGCAGGGTGGTGACACTGTGTCCACACCTTGATCCCCAGCTGGGGCGTTTAGAATCGATCGCCTTTTCGGCAAAAAACGTGATCTTTCTTTACCGAGTGGGTGAAATTCACGGACTTTATGTAGAATTCGACCTGGACACGGGTGATTCGCAGTTTGACCGTACACCCATTTGGCCCAGCTCGCTTCCCGAGCTAATAGCGGTGGTGTCATTAGCATTCTGATTTAGAGGGTTTCGGTGGTGCTAATCACATGCTCGGACGCGGGTCTCGGGTTTCGGTCTTTCGTGTTGCTGGACCTGGATCTTTTTATGGCTGTACTTCCTCTTGTGCTTCTGAAGATATGATCGCCGTGTTCGCAGAACTAGCAAACCCGCAAATTCGAAATGGGACAGCTCTCTTGCTACCAAAGCATCGTTTTCAGTCTTTCATGGGTTATATATTCAGACCTCTTTCTGTAATTGGGCTTAGGGGACCCGGGATCTAGCTACGATCAATCTACCAAGATGGTTTGAATGGTTGCCTTATTTGTTTCCTGCTGCTAGTTTCATGTGATTGAGGGATTGCTCCATATCTTGATTTTCTATCGAATTCCTAAGTTGAAGCGCTCTGGTTATGGTTTGGGTCCTCTTTATTCCCATCGATTAGTCATTGCTTGGTTTCAGATTACTTTCAGTAGGAGATTTGGCTGTTGTGAAGAATTATAGAGCTTTTGATAGGCTTGGTGTAGATTGAGAAGATCCTCAAGCATTGTCTTCTTTATCCCCTCCTATGATTGCAGACAGTGTGGTCTAGCTTGTTGTTTGCCTCTTTCTTCTGCATGTCTTTTAGGATAAGCAAAAGAGAAATGCTAAGTGAGATTGTTTATTGCATACTTATTGATGTGGTAGGGTCTTTCTGGGTCTTGAATATGGTCTACTTGACTAAATGCCCATATACAGTCTATTTGTCACTAAAAAAAATAAAATTTGTGTATCAGTCTTAATGTGTTTTATCATTGCTCATAAGCAAAACTTCTGTTGGGGGATATATGAATTGCCATTAAATTTTTAATATGATTTGTTATATTCATTGTAGATTTGATAGCATTTCATAGAGAGATATCTTCAATGCTGTAGATGAATAGTTTCTGCAATACTTGCTAATTTGAAGCCGTTTATACTCAACTATTGTCTATTTCGTTCCAGCATTGTGCGATATCCTTAGACATCTTTCTGGTATATTTCGACTAAGTCCATGTTATCAATTGTGTGCAGGGAGAATTCCGTTTGCCTTTCTTGAAGATATCCATCAGAGATTTGTTAGGACGTATGGCCGTGCAGTTCTCTCTGCTCAGGCTTATGCCATGAATGATGAATTTTCAAGGGTTTTAAGCCAGCAAATGGAGTATTATTCCAATGATCCAAATGCGGATAGAATTAATCGGCTGAAAGGTGAAATGAGTCAGGTAAATTCTGTATCCTTGTAACGTAATATAGTGTCAGTGGGTGTATGTCATCAGCGTTTCGCCGACTAGGACTTTCAGTTATTGCATCAGAAGGCTAGTTGATGTTTAGATTTCATAATTCAGGTTTGTCTATTAAATATCAGTGAGATGGATAGATGATGTTTATGTAGTAAATCACTGACATTTCATGCTTAAAAAATAAATGTGGTGGGTATGCATTGGCTCAAACTATTGGTTTTTGAATTATTAGGGTAGAAGTTCCTTTTTGCTGACGTTGGTGTGCCTCAGGTCCGAAATGTCATGATTGAGAATATTGACAAAGTTCTGGAAAGAGGTGATCGCTTGGAATTGCTGGTTGATAAAACTGCCAACATGCAAGGAAACACCTTCCGGTTCAGAAAGCAGACTCGTCGCTTCAGAAGTAATGTATGGTGGAGAAATGTGAAGCTCACGTAAGTTCTGAGTTCTTTATCAATTTAGAATAATCTTGGAAGAATCCAAACCATCATCAGTTATGTTTCATGTAAATTCTGGTCTGAAGGCGACTAAAACCTGATTTCATTGCAAAGTGAAAGCATGTAGCATTTATGCTGATGAGTCAAATGATAGTATATTAAGCTTGTTGAAAACTGCAGTGGATTCACATTATATGGTCGAAAATTGAATTCTTTCTTTCCATCAATAGTACCCAAAGCATATTGGGCACAAAATAGAGCCCATGGTTTTGCTACTTCCTAATTATAGATAGAGAGGCAGGGCTTTGGATGTTGTTCTTTGTTGTCACTGATATGATGTTTTTCTGACACTTTGCAGGGTTGCGCTCGTTATTCTCCTTTTGGTAATTGTATATGTTGTACTAGCGTTTGTCTGCCATGGCCTTGCTCTACCATCCTGCATAAAATGATGATCAATGATTGGTGAGCTCTTGAGTATTTTTCTCCCTGCGATTGATTTATCCTCCCCTGTTTTTTTGGTTCTTTGTATTTGGGTGAAATTGGGGATTGTTGTAAGATGTCTTGGTTCTCTTCTCCAGGATTTGAAATACTTCCTCGTGTGGTTGTGTGTGCGTTTGTTTCTAATGGAGAGTAAAAGAGGTTTTGGTCTCTCATCTACCGTATTGTGGCTTGATGAGTCGAGCAAGAAATTTTTTCTGTTGTAAAATCAAAGAGATTTTGCTTGGACTTTGGATTCTTTTCTTCAATGATGAAAATTGGCCAATCTAGGATACGCTTTTTCCGCTGCGATTGATGTGTGTGTGGCCAAAGAGGAGGAAGAATGTAAAGAGGAATGCCCCAACTCCTGATGGAGCTATGAAGCCAGCGTTCTTGAGCATTTTGAGATGCTGATATGAATTTGTGAACGATCATTGAGTGCAAGATTTACTTTTTTGCCAGGAAGATTCTATAACTCGGTTGACCGAATCATGGATTTGTCATCCGTGGGTGGGTCGGTAACTCTGATGTTAATCTTCCCAGATGTGTTGTCATTTCTAATCTTTTCATGGGTCATTTCTCAAATTTGTCGATAAGTTTTGGATTATGTAGGATTGTCCTTTTTGTGGGATGTGAGTTCCCATGGTGAGAGATGTGAATGAGATGGAGAAACTCTTCTTTCATGGTGTCAACTGAAATAGAGCCATCTCTTTCCAACAGAGGTTCCATGTTTCGGAGACAATCTTAATCTGAACTCCCACGCTCACGAATCTCAATGATAAGGACATGATTTTGCAGCACCATGGTCATCAAAGAAAGGCATCAACAAAAGGACAGCGTAAATGCACTTAGCACGCTACCGGGCAATGTCAACTTCAGAACTGAAAAGATGTCTTATTTTTTGTGGGACATTGGTCAAATGTAACAGAATAATCACAAGGACTCCTTGTGTTTCAAACCAATCCATAAGCACGGCCTAGACAGATTGCACAGATCCAATATTTTTTTTACCTCGAGCCCGAGATCCTAAAACTACGATGTCTTGGCTTCGGCTTCAGCAACTGAAGGACTTCGTTTTGTAATCGATAAGAGTTTTGAACAGGGCACTGCTGGTGCTTTGCAATCTTTGCTGGCTGTATAATATTGAGGCGATCGACTTTGAATGATTCAGTAAACAAGCGAAGCGAGTCCCATTTCTCTAGCATCATTCTTAAGAAAAGGAGAAATTGGTTCACACGTATATACAAACGAGTTAATATTATGAGAAATCCCAATTTGATATGCATGTGACTAATTTATTTAAAATTAATTTTTTGACCACAAAGAAAATTCTAAATTTATATATTTATGATAAATTTACTATTTGTTAGTTTCTATTAAATTAAATTAATACCAAGAAGATATACAAATTGGTATATCTATGACAAACAAATGGTAAAACTCTAAATTGATAAATTCATTAACTATCACGTATCATCCAACTTAATTAATGAAAGATAAATTTATCATAAGTATGCTCATTTGTGATTTTTCATAATATTAATCTTATAAAAAAAACACATGCTATAATGTCCACTTTTCACGTATCCCATTTTCTTTTTATTTTGTCTATCGGGTGGATTTCTTCTACTTTACGAAAAAAAAAAAAAAAAAAAAAAAGAGGAAACGCAATTCAAGTCCACACGGGATTCTGAGTTCCAGGACTTTCTATTAATTTCCATGAATTTAAGGGGTGCAACCAAATACATGGAATGCTTTTATGCCACCACGGAGCGCCACAGAAACAAAGCAAAAGGAGTGCCGTAGCAAACGAAAAAGCCCGCGAATTTCGCGTGCGAACTGGTTTATCCCGAGAGGAGGGCACGGCACATAGCAAAGTCGAAGAAAAGAATCGAACCCGCAAACAGAGATCCAGTATTATCGTTCTTAATTCACCGGCATTCCTTCAAACGATCCGTTCAAGATCAATCACATCCACCTCAAGTCTCGCCTTCCACCATGCCACTCGCTTCTGCTCGTCAAATGATCACCGGGAGCTAGAGTTCTTGGCAGAGTTCTCGAATTCAGACCCCGACCCGTCTAACATCTTGCACGAGAAGAGGGAAAGAAAAGGAGGAGGAGAAGGAGGAGGAGGAGGGAAGGATGGGTTTCGTCTCCGGCCTGATCATCGGACTAGCTCTCGGCATCGGGTTGGTTTTCGCTCTCGCTTATTACGAGAGTATCCGATCCAAGCGCCGTTCCGATTTGGTACGCACGTATACAGGCCTCTTGTACTATTTCTTTCTCTCTGAATTTTGGTGTGATTCTGATACGTTCGTCACCCTGGTGATCTTTGTCCATCAGCGCGCGCGTGCATGCATGCATATGGACGATATATAAGACTCTGATGTTTCTGATTAAATTTGTTCCTCTGTATCTTATTCTGTATATTTCTCTGATGTGTTGAAGGCCGCGACGATCGCCGCGTTCGCCAGGATGACGGTGGAGGATTCAAGAAAGATCTTGCCAGGCGAGTGTTACCCTTCTTGGGTCGTCTTTACGCAGCGACAAAAGTTGAGTTTTTTTTTTTTTTCCATATATATCTCACAATTCTTAATGTTTATTTTCGTATAATCATGGGTGAATTATCATTTTGTGAATGTTCAGTTATTAAGTTTGTATCCATGGTTATGTGCATGCATCGTTTCATGCGGCGCTTTACTGTAGGGAACTACTTTTTGAGCCACACAGACAGATTGTATATTAATGAGGCGACCGCTCTGAGACTTGTTTCTTTTACTAATTGCAGTTAAATTGGCTCAACATCCAACTTAAGAAGATTTGGCCTTATGTGAATGAGGTATTTTCTCTCTCTTGCCCTGCCACCTTTATCAATCTTTCAGTCGTTATGATATACACAGGAGATCGGCTGTTGTTTTTCTCTCGTCCTGATAATGCTTCTAATCATCTGATGCCCCAGGCAGCTTCTGAGATGATACGAAGTACTGTAGAGCCAACTCTTGAGCAGTATAGGCCAGTTGTCTTAGCATCTCTCAAATTCTCCAAGTTGACTCTTGGGACAGTGGCTCCTCAATTCACAGGTTCTTGTTTTCAAGTTAGGACAGTGGTACTTAGTAAAAAGTCCCATTGCTTGCTAAGAAAGAATCAAGATCACGATGCACAGAAATGAATTGCTTGATACCCTCCTCCATCGACTAAGCGTGTCAGACAAATCATTTTTAAAAGTTAATGCAGATTAACATTGCAAATTGAGCTTTTTACGAGCCTTTATTATAGTCTAATAAGCAATTCGTCAATTAGAATTACTCACAACTGTTTGGGTACTTTACACGTGTTAATGAAGTAAATGAAATATCTGATTGTAACGCCATCATTGCTTCGAGGGAAAAAAAAGAATTAATACATTGAAATTAGTAAATGGGGATAACATTAGCTATTTCTGGCATTTTTTCCATCTGTGAATATGCATTTGAGCCCCATTTGGAAAATTGGTTAGCCTCACATTTCTGGTGTACCAGGAATTTGGATTGTTGATGCTGAAAGCAAAGGTGGGCAAGTCACCATAGAGTTGGAAATGCAGTGGGATGGTAATCCTCGTATAGAACTTGATATCAGAACGCGAGTTGGTGTAGGCTTGCCTGTGGAGGTAATTCTAATCACTGCTTTTCGCTGTATGGGCCTTTGTCTCCCAGTTCAGGTTGATGTCAAATTTTCAGTGTTCCATGGATGCTGTAGTGCATTTTGGTCTGGCTTTGACAGCTAATATTCACAGTTGATTTGGTATAGGTGTTTTCCAAAACTGGCATTCAGGTCATGCTACAAGAGTGAACTTACAGCATTCTTACTGTTTCACCCTGTTATATAGGTGAAAGATATAGGATTTACTGGGGTTTTCAGGCTAATTTTCAAACCGCTAGTGGATGAAATTCCTTGCTTTGGAGCTGTTTGTTATTCTTTACGAGAAAAGGTGAGATTTAGTTTCCTTTCTCTGACCCTGATCATCTAGAATATTATATCATGATTTAGAGTACTTTAAGGTCTAAAATTTCAACATGGGTTTATGCTTTGTTGGACCCTCTTTTTGCACAACATACTGCATTTGACGCTCACACTTGGTGCTCGTTCTCGTGCCCTTTCTAGCAGAAGAATCTTAACTTTAAACTAAGCATTGCTGGTGGCGATATAAGAACAATCCCTGGGGTTGCTGACGCTATCGAGGTTGGCTATTCGCTCTATCCTTGCTATCTATGTTCTGTGCCAATGATCCAGATGTCACGGAATGAGTGTGCTCACTCGATCAATAAAATCATGTATGCATTTTCAGGAAACAATACAAGATGCTATCGAAGACACATTGACATGGCCAGTGAGGAAGATTGTTCCCATACTGCCTGGGGATTATAGGTACAAATTGATCCTTCTAAATATCGACCTATGATGGAAATTTCACTCTATCGTTGTCTTCACACTCCTGATGATGTACTCTGCTAGATGGATACATCTGAAAATGCAACGCTTGAAATACTACAATTTTTTTTTTTTGGTTCGTACAACTTGCTAGGTGGACACTTCGTATCGCTTGCCAATGCTGTCAAATGTTAGAACTTCACTAACAGAATGTAGGGTGCTTAAAATGATGGCATGAGTAGCCCACTTTCTCTATCCATCTGCAAAGTTTCTTAAGAAAAGTGACGTCCGCATCTATTTATCCTTTTTCTACATAGAAGTGCTCTCATACCAATGCGGGGTTTTTTGGTGTTCTTTGGCTATGCTCTGTGGCAGTGACTTGGAACTGAAGCCTGTTGGGACATTAGAAGTGAAGCTTGTGCAAGCAAAGGACTTAGTCAATAAAGATCTTGTTGGGAAATCTGATCCATTTGTTGTTCTGTTTGTGCGTCCACTGCGGAGCACAATGAAAACTAGCAAAACCATTGTAAGTGAAATAACTTGCTCCTTCCGTGATATTAAGAAAGAAAACCTACTCCAATATACCTAGAATTCTCTCTTTCCGGGAAAAGCAACGGTTAATTCCCTTGTCTTGGTGTTTTCAGAACAACCAGTTAAACCCAGTATGGAATGAGCATTTTGACTTCATAGTTGAGGATGTATCGACCCAGCGCTTAACAGTAAGAGTTTTCGATGATGAAGGCGTTCAAGCTGCTGAACTCATGGGTTGTGCTCAAGTTCCATTATATACGCTTGAGCCTGGCAAAGTGAAGGATGTGTGGTTAAAACTGGTGAAGGATCTGGAGGTGCAAAGAGATACAAAGGACCGGGGTCAGGTCAGATAGCAACCTAGATTTTCCCACACGCTCTTGTTGTCACCAAAATTTTTATTTCCTTCGCTCATTAGAGAAACTATTTGTTTCCTTCAAGCATTATGAAGGAAATGTCACTATCGATGACACAGCATGGATCCGCTTGGTAATTCATTATGAAAGAGAGGATCTGTTGTAGCGTGGCAATTTTGAGTGCAAGTTTACGTTTTCTTTTAGCTGCATTCGCTTGAATTTTGATGACTTTTTTTTGGCAATTTATAAACATATGGTCCCTCTTTTGGAACGTTTCTTGTCACTAGGTGCATTTGGAGCTCTTGTATTGTCCCCATGGCACGGAGAATGTCATAAAGAATCCATTCAAACCGGATGTGAAATTGACATCGCTCGAGAAGGTGCTTGAAGGCAGCCATGAAGCAGATGCAGCTTCATCTCAGAAGAAAAAGGATGTGATTGTTCGAGGGGTACTATCTGTGACTGTGATCTCAGCCGAGGAATTGCCGGCTACTGATTTGATGGGAAAAGCCGACCCTTATGTCGTTCTTACGATGAAGAAATCGGGAGCCAAATTTAAGACAAGGGTGAGATCCTGTAGCAAGCAGCCTTATATATGTTTAAATCTTTTTGCAAGAAAATATTCAAGAGAGCCATTTCGTCAGCGTCAAGGGCTTCCACCCACCTTAAGCTGCTTCAGAAGTCCTGGATTGGATTCTAAACATTTTTAAATGAAACCATCTTATATATTTTCCATTTGTATTCTCATATCTCCATTTCCTTCTTGTTGACTTCTAACTGTCTTTGGTTATTCTGTTCTGTTAGGTGTTGAATGATGTTCTGAATCCAGTCTGGAATCAGACTTTCGACATCGTTGTGGAGAATGGGCTGCATGATATGCTAATTGTAGAAGTTTGGGACCATGACACTTTTGGAAAGGTACTTCTCTCCTCCTAATTCTTTTTTACTTTTGATATTCACCTTCAAAATATGACGTAATTTATAGCATGTAACATAAGAGATGCATGATTTTCACTCTTTGTGATGATACTTAAGAATCCTTAGAGGTCCCTTCCATGGATAACATCTCAGTGATCTTTTTCTGCCATTTTTCAATGTCCCATGGTTGAAAAAGATTAATTCTATGGTTGCTGAAACTTCTGGTTTCTTCTTCTTCTTCTTCTTTTTTTTTTTTTTTTCGTGTGATGTGGCAGACGAACTACTCTAAATACAGAGGAGGAGACAGTATAAGAGCACCTTACTATGTAAATCAAATATGATGAAAAGCAATACTGCTTTGGAAAGGATGATGTAAGACCACATGTGGATTGCAAATGGCAGATGTCTCGACAACTTTTTCAATAATTTGAGGTTTTTTAGCTCACTCTGCAGATCTCAATGGATAACTGGATAGTCCAGACGAGAAAACAGATGGAAAACATGATGCTTGTGAAAAATCATATATTGAATGGCGACTTCCAGACAAATCTGGATAGTACAGTGTCATACTCTTGGTCCCCCCCTGTTCTTGTTGATCAGCGAGTACTAGATCTCTTGCCTAATTCAATATTGTTTTTAAATTTTCAGGAGAAGATCGGAAAATGCATAATGACACTAACCAAGGTGATATTAGAAGGGGACGTGCGGAATACTTTTCCTTTAGATGGTGCGAAGTCGGGAAAAATTAATTTGCATCTAAAGTGGACTGCGCAGCCCGTGTTCCGTGACTATTGACAGTTGAGCAAGGGGAGAATATTTCATCCCGGTGATGATTCTCAATTTCTTGATACATTTGCAGGCTCATATGTGTGATACATCATAAAGAAAAAACGGATGTCATATGATTAACTCTGCAACCATACAAACAAATTATACTGCTTTGCATTTTTGGTAAGAGTTTCAAGCAAAAGTTAATTACAGGAGAGATGCAGACTAGTTTTGCGTTTGGAGACATCAGAGAACAGTGTTGCATCGAGAGGAGGAACTATGAATTTCTTCTTACTTTTTAACGCATTACAATTTGCACTGAGATCCTTGTACGATTAGATAAAGCATCTATTGTTGAAGAGTTCAACGCATATAAGCTTGCACCATAAAAATTCAAAGGCGGCGTGTGGCTTATCTCATGAGAGAAGCTTTTTCTCCAGCACAAGCAAGTACTAGGGAGTTACTCTGATTTACATTTCATGAAGATTGACAGGGAATGAAGAGACATTACTGTTCGTCCTCTTGCCTGTCTGCCTGGGAGTTTCATTTGTAATGGGAGGTGATTTTCATTTAACAGCATAAACTTCTCATCTATTTGCTTAACATGAATCAGTTTTATGTTTGATGTCAGTATCTGAAAGGGATTTGGTCATTGACGGATGGGCAGTGAGACTGGCATTTAGAAATATTCAAGTTAAAGTTGTGCAGAGAAGCAATTGAACTGGGGCATGTCTAACTAGAAGTTGGACCATATTCTTTCGTTTTCCTCATCAAATAAACAGCTTTTGTACATGCCAGTGTGAATTTGAACAGATGTAATTGTTTATGCCAGAGAAGAGGCTTCACAGCAGGTGTTGAGAGTTCCTTGCATCGGAGAGGCTAAACAGTAAAAGTTGCAGTGGTAATGCAACACAATCTCGACCTGCCAGAAGACGAAATGAAAATAGTAATTTACCAAATGAGATTACCTGCATCAACTGAAGAAACCAAAGAATTTCTCATGTGTGTAGAGAGAGAGAGAGAGAGAGAGAGAGAGAGAGAGAGAGAGAGTCGTTAATTACATCAGGGCTCAATACCCAACTAGAGATGGGAACACAAACTTATACTTATCCCATTTACATATCAATGACAAACATACACATCTACTTTACCTCCCATTTAAGTCTGCATGTCTATAAGTTTCCTAAGTGCATGATTAGCGCACTGATAGAGCTAAATGGACCATACAGGCATATAATCATGTATTATCATGCCCAACCTCTTTGAGAACCAGTCTGTAAGATTCGCTATGAAAAAATCCTATGGATACCTGCAATGTTGTCGAGAGCATCAAAATGATCATTATGTCCAACAATCAGAAAATAGTTAAAGTGGAGATCCCACCACACAGAAATACTTGGCCTATTTAAGATAGACAGATGGATCTATCGAAGGAATTGACAGCAATCTGATGTTATGTGCAGATCAGAGAGAAATGCAAGAGCTCATATTACAAATTTCCCTGGAAGAGTATAGTTGTTTATACAGTATCTGATCAGGTTCACAACTAGCTGAGTTCTATACTTAAAGAAACTGAGTGCACTTACTTTATGCATCAGATTGACACACTTTTTGACCAGAATAAGATATTCACATCACTTGACAAGTGCTCAAGTTTTGTTGCTTCAGTTAGCTTTTACTATTATCAGATTGAATTACCATCTTCTTGAAAAAAAGTAGCTTCCATCACTGTCAACTTGTAATTGCGCACGGTGTAGCCCAGGGGGCACACAAGATGTAAATTTCCTTGTAGATGCATGATTTGTCATGATGTAACAAATTGAATTCTTTTCTAAAATAAAGCAATTGTGTTGCCTTGATATCCAATTGACCAAATGCTAACAGTCAGCGAACTCTCCAATGATTACAGGGATACAAGAGCAAAACAGTAGGCACTGTTGTCGCCTCCTTGTTAAAATAGCAGGAAACAACTTATCAGCTATATATAGCGTCACCATGCAATCATAAGTGTCATGCTTTGGACGTCCAATAACTCATCCAGGAAGAAAGGTCCTAAGTTTCCCTCAGTAGAAGTTTTTCATAATCACACTAATTCTTCCAAAAGTTAATTCGTTAATTATATAATTCGGTGCTACACCCTGATAATGATTGACACAATGTAATCATAAAGCAATGTAGAGAATTCATATAAGAATTTCAACCAAAAGTCAGGTGAAGTATATGTCCAATCCGCTACACAAAATGTACAGAAACAGCATATCAAAATGCACATACATGCACTATCAATGATTCAAGCAGTAATATTTCGACTTTTTGGCATGTAGTATGTTCTTGGCAAGCTTGGACTAAATCTTTCAAAGACGCCAAAGTTAAAGACATAGCTCCACATATATAGTAACGAAATAAATGTATCTGTTACAGGAATGTAAAATGTCAGAGAGCATGACTCAAAAAAAAAAAAAAAAATGTCGCAGACAGCTCGCCCTTTTAAATTTTGAAGTCACGCCATCGTTTTTTTAATGATTGTGCTACCAGTGAATGCACGTCGCAAGTTAGCTGCCTGATAGTCCACCAATAAGGTTGATTAGTCACCTGAGTTGAGCCGAGGATGTACGATGCGGAATAATGACGACCATGGACCACCATGTCAGCCAACATCACAAATGGTATGGTGAGAGACAACACTCATGTAGCCACTAATGGTGTTGTCCATACCACACTTAGGGTGCGTTTGGGAAGATTTTAAGGAAAGTTTTTAGGAAAATGTAAAGACCTCTGAGTCAAAAATATTTTTCAAAATGCAAACTGTATTTGGTAATTATGGTTTGAAAACTTTTTGTGAAGTACTTTTGAGTAAAATGGTGTTTGGGAGATAAATGACTTTTGTGTAAAAAAAAAAATTATCAAAAGAAAAATAAAAAAATTTGACTGGCAAGGGCAGGCGGCTATCGGCGACCTCTGGCGACCGTTGACGACCTTCGGCGACCCCGGATCTGGGGCAGTGAGATCTGTGTCATGACCTCTGCGGAGGTCACTTGAAGGTTGTAGCCGGGCGACCCATTTGGTTGCAGCGCGAAGGTGGTGCGCGAAGGTTGCGGCTAGCAACCACATCTGGTTGCGACCAGATTTGCAATTAGATGGGTCACGCGCAGGTCGTGACCTTCGTGAACGTTGCCTAAAGCACGGCCGGCGACGCAGATCTAGTTGCTATTAGATCTGCGTTGCGACCTCCGCGAAGGTCGTGGCCGGCGACCAAATCTGCAACCAAATGGGTCGCGGTTGCGACCTCTGCAGAGGTCGCCTAAAGCATGGCCAGCGACGCAGATTTGGTGGCTATTAGATCTGCGTTGCGACCTCAGCGAAGGTCGCGGCCGACGACCAAATCTGCAACCAAATGGGTCGCGGTCGTGACCTCCGCGGAGGTTGCCTAAAAGTTGCGATTGGCGACCACATTTGGTCGCGCGACCCTCAGGGTCGCAACCTCTGCAGCGACCTCTTAATCGGGGTCATGCGACCCTCGCCGAAGGATCGTGCGGCTGTGGCGGAGGTTGTGGCGTGGTAGGTTGGCGTGGCGGTCGCGACGGTTGCCGGCGACTGCGTGCCCTTCATCGGCAATCGCTCACGAAAAAGAAGATCAAAGAAGATGAACAGTCAAGGCAAAATCGGAAAAATGAAAAATCAACGAGGACAAATTTGGGAAGAAATTTTTTTTATTTAAGCTCAGCTCTCAGGTTGCCTTGAGCTTTCAGCCTTGGGAAGGCTTGGCATTCCCCAAATGGGGTTTGAAAATTTTTACCAAACACCCACTTAATGCCCTACAAAATAGTCAGACACGTGTGGGCAGGAACAGCATGTGTGAAATGTCTTACTGAAGAAATAAAGGTAAATACCAGAAATAGTCAGAAAGGACACTTCCAACCAAGCCATTAGCAAGAACAGCTACATCCATTTTACAGAATGGGTAATTGTGAAACACGGGCTCTAACCCTAATGCTTCCAATGGCCATACTACAAGATCAAAGACAAACTCAAGAAGATACTTTAAGTTCATGAAAAGGAAATAATGAGAAAAATTCAAGTTGATGATGTCGCAAAAGTTCTCATTACAATTATCACATCTAAAAAATGTGGAGCAGAATGTCCTGAAAGTTTTTGTAATTCTTTTTCTGAAAATAAAAGGACTAAATGGGTCCTCTTTAGACCTTTAGAATAGAAGATGGCAGCAATTTCTCAAATCAAGGGACCACTATGCTCTAAAAAGTAGGTGTCTTGTAAAAACTAAAAGATCAGTAAATAGAGAGCACTCCAAAATTAATGATTTGCCGAGTCTGCAAGATTTCCAGCTGCTTGACCATATTTCATTCATTAAACATTTACTACGGGAGAAAGCAAGCCAAAGTTTTATAAAGGTGATAAGAGGAAGGGAAAACAGCAAAATTTCCATCTCTCCAGACCCTATCAAGTCTTAAGATTTTTGCAGAGATTACCAGGGAAAATATAATTTGACTAGGGGTATGAATGAAAACTATAGAAAAATGTAAGGGGGTGAAAAGCCAACTGAAAACCCTTTTGTAACACTATCATCAACAGACAAGTACATACATATAGTTGCCACCCAAGTTGCCTAGAAGTAATCAGGTTTTCATCATCCTAGCTCATGAGAGAGAGAGAGAGAGAGAGAGAGAGAGAGAGAGAGGATCTTACCAAGCCACCATAGAGCTACGAGGGTAAACAATCCAATGTATCCAAATAACTTTTGCACATTAGCTTCCTCCCCTTCTTCGTCAGCAAACTTCTTGAGAAGTACCGTAACATTTGTTTTAGTTCACTAGTAGGTCAATATACAATAGAATGACAAAATTGTGATTATCTTACCTGTGAATAGCCCATATGACATAGCTGAAAGCAAGCCAAAGAGATCCGCAACAAGCGAGTGTTTCTCATTCCTGACAATTACATAATTGCCATAAACTAAATCAGGCATTACAATATGCAAACATGCAGTAAAGCATGCTATTTTGCTCCTGTCAATGGTTCTTTGTCCTATTGAAGCATGCCAAACTTTAATCCAAACATATATAAAAGTATAAACAACAGCATCACTAACAAACTTACAAAGAAGTGTTAAATTTGAAGTCGTCGGCTGCCCAAGTTTCCCCAAGAGTTGTCATGGCAGCACCAGCAATGCTGAAGAAGACCGCAACAACTTTTGGTACATTTAAAGGGTCATGGCCCAGAAGGACGCCAATGAACAGAGTGAAGAGAACCGAAGTTGATGACAGTACAGTCATGCTAGCGACACTTGTTCTCACGTCACTTCCTGTCCCCCTTTCTCTTTTTTTCCCTCTCTCTCTTCCTCTCTCTCCCCTCTCTCTTCTTTCCCCACTCTCTCGACCGAGCCTCTTCTTCTTGCTGCCGCTGCCCTGCTCACCACCACCAGCACCACCGCCGCCCACGCCCTAACCACCATCATCACCGCCACCTCCGTCCGCCGCTTGGAGACGCGCCGTTCGCCGTCCTCACCGCCGAACCGCCGTCTCCACCGCCGAACTTCAAGGGCCATCGCGCCGCTACTCGCTTGTCGCTGCAAGCTGCCGCCCGCATCCCTCACACCGTTTGCCGTGCCGTTGCCGCCATCCGCGAGCCGCAGCAAGCCGCCGTGAGCCACTCCCGAACCGAGCCTTCTCCCCTTTTTCTGGCTGTGAGCTTCAAGCCGTGACCGCCGCCATCTTCGCCGCGCCGTTCGTATCGCTGTTGGTGCCGTGAGACTCGTGTCTTTGCCATTGCGCCGTGGTCGCAGCGGACTCCATCGCCCGGAAATTGGTGAGTTAACCTCCTAATCCTGGCCTTAATTGCGTTTAAGGGTGGTTAGTTTAATATTAACGCCATTAGTTTAAGTAATAATGATTAGATTAATTAATTAATTAATTATTTAATTAAGCATTATTTATTTAATTAATTGTAATTTTTAATTAATATGGATTAACTTTTAATTAATTAAGGTTAGGTTAATTAATTGAATTTAGTTTAATTAATCGTAATTAGACTAATTAATTGTAATTAGTTTAATTAACCGTGATTAGCTTAATTAATCACAATTAGTGTAATTAATGACAGATTAATCGTTTAGTAGAATTTTATGCTCATTCTACTGGAAGAATTTACACTTGATTCTGATTGTTCGAGCATGTAATGCCATGATGTTTGATTGCCATGTCATGTATTTTAAATGATATTTTTTAAAGATGGTTAATTGGTAAGAAGATAACAAACTTTGAGGTGTTGTGTTTGGACGCCGTATTTTACATGATAAGATGAGCAATAATGTTTTAAAATGAGAGTGTGTAAAGTTTGACGGGTTGATTTCAAATATATGACCACGTGCGATTATTTTACTGGAATTTTAAATGTAAAGATTTTTTGAGGTTTGTTATTTAAGCATGAATTCTTTTACATTGGGCTAATTGATGGAAGATAAAAATTTGCTTTGAGTGTTGGCGTGCTTATGTGATCATTTAATTGAACTTGTCACTCAACGAGAGTCTCGATGTTTATCGAATGTCCGGTGGGGGTTCGGATGTCGAGTCGCGGTTGAGGCCAGACCAATGCTCCTTTATGGAATGCTGTCTAGATGGGAGTTCTAGACGTTGCCGTGTTTGATAGGGCGGGACGATACTCGGTCATGCCGGAAGACCGTGAACTTGTGTGTTGGCCGTGGCCTGAGGGGTTGTTATAGTTGGAACACGTGTGAATGATGATGATGCATTGCGCTTGATTATGGGGTAAAACTGTTAGGCATTATATGGGACGTGCCAAAACGGGTTTTACCTTATAATCAGGATCCGTGTGGATGCTTGATGCATGAGAGATATGTGTTCTGATGGTTGATTACGCTTATTATAATTATAATGGAATATGTGACATACTAATATGCAGGGTGTGCCAAGGCGAGGTAAGATTGTATGCCATTGCATGATTAGGTTGCATTTGTATGAATTTACGTCATAATCGGGGCTTAGATCGTTGACTCGTTGAGATTTTATCTCATCCTGTTGTTGATAAGTATTTTCACGGTCGTAGCCTGGAGATCTGCTAAATGCGGATGAGGTGGGCGCGAGATGTGACACTTTTGACTTGTCCTGCTGTTAGTGAAGCTAGAGTTAACCTTGACATTTCTGACCCTTTTTGCTCATAGGTCGTGTAGGAGTTTCTTTTGTTGTAGACCTGTACATGTTAAAACTCGTTGGGTTAACAAGTGAATAAATAAAGGTGCAGCTTTTAAAATTCGTTTGTTGTGTTTTACTATCCCTGATTTGTTGATTGACAGGGTGTTTATTTAACTTGCTTTCGCATGCGTTTAATCGAAAGATAAAAAGAATGGGTCGGTGATGCGTGTTGAGACGTTGCATTTTAATCAATCGCCGAGGGATGTTCGCATGCTCGGGGTTTGGGGCGTGATATCCCCGTTTGAAGTGGTATTAGAGTTTGGTCAAGGTCTGGAGTAATAAGGTGTAATGGGTTTTGGGATAGTTAGTTAGGAAAAACATTCTCCTTACGCTTATGCTTGTGATTGATTGATTGTTTGTGCAGGTTGCTCAGATTTCTAATTCTTTGTGGGAATTGGAAAGCAAGTTTCTGTAAGGACGATGTGAGATGAGCGATCCTGAGCAGAAGGCCCCTCGGAGAAGGGCCATAGCAACTTTGACAGGTGTTGGGGAAAGGGTACTGACTCCAGCTGGTGCTAGAGAAAGAGCATTGAGACAGGCTGATGCTAGAGGGAGAGCACCGGTGCAGGCGGGTGCCAGAGAGAGGACACCAGTTGATCCTATTGATAGGATTTTGCAAGCCCTAGAGACCTTGGGGAACAAGATTGAGCAGCAAGCTCAGAATCAAGCAGATGTTGTTGCTGTCGTCGCCACTGCTTTCGCTGCTGCCGCTGCCACTGCTACTACTGCCATTGCCGCCACTGCCGTCGCCGTTGTTGCATATGCTAATGTCCCACCTGAAAATGGGAATGGTAAGTGGCCTATGTACAAGCTGGTGAAGCACTTTCTAGGATTGAAACCGCCAAAGTTTACTGGAGAAGGTGATCCTGAGGCTGCAATCCTCTGGATCCAAGAATTAGAGAAGGCCTTTGCACTACTAAGGTGCTCTGAAGAGGACAAGGTAATCCTGGCTGTCTATCAATTGTAGGGTAACGCAAGCAGATGGTGGAGGGCCACTAAAGGAGAAGAGTTTCCTGAGGGTATTGTCTCGGAGTGGGATGCCTTCGTCAAAGTATTTTATGGGAAATATTTCTCGGACTGTGCTCAAGAACAAAAGATGGCCGAGTTCCAACGTCTTCGTCAAAATCAGATGTCTGTGGACCAATATGAGGCAAAGTTTGCCGAATTGTCAAAGTATGCACCGAGGTTGATCAAGGACCCGGTGGACAGAGCAAGAAGGTTCAGAAATGGTTTGAAAACGGAGATTAAGGACCCGTTGGTGCCACTAAATCTCAAGGACTATGATGAATTGTATGCGAGGGCCAAGCTGATTGAGAGGAACCTGAATGAACGGGCAATCGCATATGGGTCGCAGTTTGTGCCCAACAGAGATAACAATCGGTTTGGGAAGAGGCCAATGACGGGAGGAAAGTATTCCATTCCTCTCAACCGGAAGGGTGGAATTGGAAAGTCGACACCCAACTCGAATGGTATGTGCCAATTCTGTGGAAGGAAACATGGATCGGTCCCGTGTCTTGCTAGAATGGGAGCTTGCTATGGATGTGGCCAGCACGGCCATCAGGTGAAGAATTGTCCGTGCAGACCCATGGGAGCGCAAGCACCATTGCCGCAAATAGGACAGGCAACAGGAGGTGTGTCGCAAAACGCACATCAGGGCATTTTGAGCAGGCCTTTGGTGCAAGGAAGGGTGTACGCTGTCACCCGAAGGGGTTGGAGAACTCGCAAAACGTGATTACAGGTACAGTCTTGTTGAACGACCATGCTGCTTATGTTTTATTTGATACTGGAGTCACGCATTCATTTATTGCTGAATAATTTGTTAAGTTAGTGGGGTTAAGTCCAAAACCGTTGGAAGCAGTCATTAGTATATCCACCTCATTAAATAAAGTGTTGTTTGCGATAGGGTGTTCTAATTGCAAGTTAGTGATGGTGATCGAGAGGAAATAATAGATTTGATTATGTTGGTGATGTTTGATTTCGATGTGATTATTGATATGGATTGGCTCACCAAGCAACGAGCTATTATGGATTGTTATCGTAAAGCGATTCAGTTTAACTCGTTAGTGGGCAGAAGTTTTGAGTTTGTTAGAAATTGAGGAGGACCCTCGATTACTTTAATTTCGTCACTTGAGGCAACCCAATTGTTGGATGTGGGTTATCAAGGTTACTTGGCAATTGTGATTGATACGTCAATTGAGGAGCCAAGGATAGAGGACATTGTCGTAGTGCGAGAATTTTCTGACATTTTTCCTAAGGAGTTGCTCGGTTTGAATAGAAAGGGAGATAGAGTTCGTGATTGAGTTAGCCCATGGGATGGATGGCGCTATCAAGGCTCCTTATCGTATGGCACTATCAGAATTAAAAGAGCTAAATGTTCAGATGCAAGAGTTGTTGGACAAAGAATGTATTCGTCCTAGTGCATCGCCTTGGGAAGCGCTAATTCTATTTTTAAGGAAGAATGATGGTTCGTTGTACTTGATTATGGACTAAAACTGTTAGATATGGTATGAGACATGCCAAAACGAGTTTTACCTTATAATCGAGATCGTGTAGATGTATCACATGCTTGATGCATGAGAGTTATATATTCTGATTATTAATTACACTTATTGTAATTATAATAACATATGTGATGTACTAATATGTAGGGTGTGCCAAGGCGAGGTAAGATTATATACCGTTGCATGATTAGGCTGCCTTCGTATGAATTTACATCCTAATCGGGGCTTAGGTCATTGACTCGCTGAGATTTTATCTCACCCCATTATTGATAACCATTTTCAGGTCGTAACGTGGAGATCTGCTAAGTGCGGATGTGGTGGGCGCGAGATGCAACACTTTTTGGCTAGTCTTGCCGTTAGTGGAGCTAGAGTTAACCCTAACCTTTCTGACCCTTTTTGGTCATAGGTCGTGTAGGAGTTGTCTTTTGTGTAGGTCTGTACATGTTAAACTCCTTGGGTTAACAAGTGAATAAATAAAGGTGCGGCTTTTAAAAGTCGTTTGTTGTGTTTTACTATCTCTGATTTGTTGATTGACTAGGTCTTTATTTAAGTTGCTTCCGCATGCGTTTAATCAAAAGATAAAAAAAATGGGTCGGCGACGCGTCTTAGGACGTTGCTTAGCTTTGTGGTAGTATCATACTTTAAACGGAGCACCTTGCCAAAAGTCCGATCATTCAATACATGAGTCACTGAAATGATGCCGCAAGCAACATACATCAGGTACCCGATGGATATGTGTCAGAATGGTGGATGACGGCATGGACAAGATACAAGGTCAAACATCATTCATGCAACGGCTGGTAGAAAGTACTCATTCTTTCACTACAAGGACACGAAATGCATGCGGACCGCGTAAGAAATTCTTAAGAAAGCACATTTATCGACATTTGTGAACAGGTATAACAAAACAAAGACATTCAACAATCTGATCAAGGAAAAAAAACCTAAGAAAACAAAGGTAACAATCCATACTAAGGATCTTAAAAAGCACTTGTGAAAATGTTAACACTTGCCCCATTTGTATATGCATATGGAACTGATTCATTCGCTCCAAATCTAAGCCTGGAAACTGTACATCGAAACCAAGGTATGACAAAGTTCATACGCTCCAGGAAAATTATTTTAATAGGTGTGGTCAAAGAAACAATAATAGTAATAAATGTCCATATCAACATCGAACTCCATGAAACACGAAGAGTTGTACAGAGTTATTTATCATCCTTCTGTGGACAAGTAAAATTTACTAGTAGCAAACAAAAGCTAGTTTACCGGAATCAAAAGGGAGGGAACAGCTAATCAAGTTGTATACCTCTGTTACAAACCAATGCAACATCCATAGAAAGCAATGTCCCTCGTTGTCAGCTCCCTTTCTCTATCATCATTTATGGGCGAAGCCGATTCAACTTCAAACACATTCTGCGCACCAAATCCAGCAGAAGATTCATTCATGCTTTCTGCATGTTGGCCACCTCTCAAACTGTGCCGTTTGAGTAATTGACATATCCAGTCCTTGAGAAACGCTATGGGGAGGTAAATCACCATAAGCGAAGCTCCCAGATATGTCACTACAAACGGCTCCTTGTAATTGTTAAGGATACCCTGTAGCGAGAAACTTCGCATCATTTTAGACATAACTCAAGCACAACACACAGCAAAAAAAGTAAAAGAAACGAAGAGAGTCGTCATTGTAATTTGCATGATTGGAAAATGGCATCTCAACTTCATAGAGTGACCATTGTCTAATGAAGTTGCACCATCTCCCTAGATTCTATGATTTATTGAGTCTCAATTACTTGATCAAAACACAGAACGGCATATCAGCGCAGAAAATAATTTACTCATCCATGTCAAACCAATAATGGAATTCCAAACTGCAAGGCCAATTTCATGCAAAGCCAATTGGAATGAATGTGATAAAAAAATTCCTAGCTTCGACTTCATTTTCTCGCAACAAACCTTAAAGAAGGTTCATGGGTAGCACCAAATACAGCAACACAATACAGATAATTAATTGAGTGCCTCCAGCGAGTACACCCCATGCAAATCTAAATCCCAGCATTCTTTTTGAAACAAGCTAAAGACTACACCAGATAGTTCGCAAAACATCCCTTGACAATCACCTAAAAGGCAAGGCCATTGGTAACGTCCCATCCCACTCAGAAACTACAGAAAAAAGCCTCATAAATCTTGAGAAACCAAGAAATTCCCAGCAACAAAAGAGCTTGGAATTCACGGGAAATATAAGAGACCAACCTGGGTGACTTCAGCAGAGGCAACCCATATGACTACAACCGTGGCTATAAGAAACAAACCAGCTCTGTATCTCCAACACCCGAGAGAAATTTAGCCCGACCGAGATGATCAAACTGAGCTGAAACTTGGTTCAGAATTCTTCAGATCAAACTGACCTGATTCCACATGAGGAGGACAAGTGGGATGAACAATTGCTTAGAAGTCTTTTTGACGAACAAATAGTAATTAAGATTCTATATGTGCCTTGAGGACTCCTTTTACACAAGATAAAATTGTGTGGATGGATTCCAAGTCAGGAATGTATTCAATCAAAAGTGCATACAATTTGTTCCCTGAAGAGGTACACAAACAGAACACTTCCCAAGCCTCATCTCCTATTAGTCACCCCGCAAGTCATCGTACCATATTTGGCACATGCAGAACAGAACACATCCAGAAGAGTGGCTACAAAATTTCCTTCCACAGTCAGGCAACCTACTTAGCTTCAACAGGACAAAACATGAAAGATTGTTATTAAGGCTCGAACCTAAAACCTCTGAGGAGCATTCTTCGAACATACAGTGGGCATATCAGGTGGGGACCCTATATGCAAAGCTAGAGCAATGTTTTGATTCCATGGCATCATCACCTCAACAAAGATTCACACTAAATCAATGCCATTCAGGATTCATGCAAACATTACCCGGACATTTACTCTCTACTTCAGATCCTAAGAGAACCGAGACAAAAGGTTTTGAATCTTGCCTATGTGATATGTAAAAGCGAGGCTACAAATGTTGATTTTATCAACTTTAGAAGCTTCAGTGGTTGTTCCAATGATGAAGCGCAGCTCATGCAGATTTTAGAATCTCTGGTAAGTTTCTCCTCCCCTCTCTCTAGTCAAGTTGATTCTGTAAAATAAGGTTAAAAAGAAGAAGCACAGCGCCGCCAATTCAGTGGTTTAGTGAGCTTAATCAATGGATGTTGCTGCTGTGAAATTACCTGTTGTTCACCATGATGGGGATTAGATGAGTCCGATGGCAAGAAATGACCAAATTCCCCAATCCCATCACCCACTAGTAAAAGCATATGCAAGGGTTGATTCACAGCAATTAGAAGAGCCATTGCCTCATTGGAAACATTAGATGTCCTACCCATGATCATAGACATTTACTTTCAAAGTGGGTCTCAGTGACGTAGGGAGAAAGAAACAGTCTTAATTTGCTGTCCAATCCTTGAAAAACATGCTCAATACCAATAATGAGCGGGCTTCAAGCGAATATATATGCGCGGACCGAGCAGCAACACCAGAAGCAACGCAGACCCACCTAACCAAATCAATTCAGCAGCCAGTAAACAAGTGCAGCTCAAGAAAGATGTACAAACAAAACCCGCCCCGCCAGAGAGAGTATCACCACCGATTCAGAATCTAGAACTCGTCCAGTTCAAACATAAGACATAGACCAAGTTTCTTCCGTCCGCAAAACTTTGAGCGAGGGCAGAGATCATCATAAAAGTAAGCAAGAAACGAACGAGAAAACTTTACGTGCCGACGCCACCGGAGCCTCCAGCGAGGAGGAGGAGGAGGAGGAGGAGGAGGAGGAGGGCCAGCTCGAGAGGATGCCCCGGGGGAAGCAGCAGCTCCAGAATCAGCAACGACCTCGGTGCCGCCGGTGCGGTGGGTTTCCCTGTCCCTCCTCCTTCGCGGCGTCAACGATGGATGCCGCCGCGACGGCTCTTCGAGATGGTAGCGCCGGAGAAGCTACCTCCGGCGAGGGAAGTTCCGGCGAAGGAGATGAACGGAGAGAGCAGATTTCTTGAGGCGCTGCCAAGAATCCGTCGAGCGCCGGCGCCGGGGACGGGCGGAGCTGGAGGAAGGGGGGGGGACGTGAACTGATCCTCCCGCCGTTATGGACGTCCCAGGCCGCGCAACTTTTGATTTTCCTTATTTATTTATTTTTAATTTCAGGACAACTTCGAACTATCGCCTCATCTTACGTAATTTTGTCCGAGGTACGGTCAAATCGCGACTATCATGTAAATTTGTCGAATTTCTAAAGCGCATCAATTTACAAATTTCTTCCATTCCCTGCAGAATAACGACCTCATTATCTCTAATAATCGATAATCACGTTATATGATGTGAGCATATTTCGAGAGTGTTTAATACTATAGTAGATTGATTACCTATGAAGTAAGCAATCATGAGGGATGCATTACATGTTTAATATGTAGTGGAAGGGCGATTCAGAAAATCTAGTGGTGAGGAAAAGTCGAGTCACATGTGGGACATTTATTAATCACCAAAATAAAGGAAGAAAATTTTTGTGTGCTAGTTGTTTCGTATCAAGTGTAACCAGTGCATTGTTTACGCATGTAACTTATCCCTAAACAATGTTTCCGAAAATTGCGAGCTCTCTCCCTTGCATTTAACTATGTAAAATAAAAGAATTTTTCTGACAAAATAATAAAAAATAGAAAAATTTCGCAGCGAGATGCCAAGACGTGTACATTGGACTCATGGAAAATTCGTCTCCTCAAATTACTTCTACTTTTTTAAATTTGACTTCGTAAAAATGTTGCGGTATTTATATTTGGACATTTATACTAAATATGGAACGCTTGAAATCTTTCAAAAAAAGGGAAACAAAAAAAAGAATTCAATATATTTATTTGTAGAGCCATATATTTTGACAGCTCCTTTGGAGCCGTTGGGAGCTTGCTTCGCGATCCGACGGCTCCGGGCCGCCCAATTCAAATTAAATTCAATCAGAACCCTGCAACGCGCTAAACTTTCAAATCTCTCTCTCCCTCTCGCTCGCGCGCGCGCTCTCTCCGTGCACGTACGTTCGATCGTCTTGCTCGGACAGCGTCGTTACTCGTATGTCGAATCGATATTGCATGCATTCGATCCATCCCGTGGTTTTCCTCTTGAATCGTTTGTGCCGCCAGTTCTCGCGCAGTGGATCGTTCATTAGGCCCGCGCTCTCCTGCGAAGTTCCGACCGCATCGTCCTCAGCTCGGCCTCGAAGCCCTCTCGATTGGAGTTTCGAACCTTTTCGTCATGCGAATCTTGCGTTCGTTTCGAGGAGCTCGAGCCGAGAACGATGCTGTCTCTTTGCTGTTATTGCGTCGGGAGGATGAATGCGAGGTCGATTGGGTTGCGTAGGATGAATCGACAGGGTTTACGCTAGTGTGGCTGCATAAAAGTTTCTCCTTCCGCCGCCGAATCTTTTGAGTTCGTGGTCTATTTATAAACGTACGATGAAACCCTGATTTTGGAAAATTCAATTGAAGGAAGTAGAAAACTGAAACAGAAGATCGTACATTTAAGTTGCAAGAAGACGCAAGTATGTTCTTGGCAAGAAATTTTAACAGAACGCGAGATTCCGCAGCGTCTCCCTGTTCTAGCGTTCCGTATGGTGATTTGGTATCAAAATCGAAAACCTGGGTTCATTCAGCTTAACCTTGGCTCGGTTTAAAATAATTGTTTGGAATTTTCTTGCTCTTTTGATTATTAGATCGATAACGATTCAGGATTTGAGAAAGGAGCACACTGCTCTATCCAGTGGAATGAAGGGTATAACTTCGAGCGCTTTTGCCGGGCCCGAACTAATCGATACGCTCGATCAACTCAGTAAGTGCTCTCTACTTCCTAACTCTCGCCCGCATTTTTATACTTCGATTTCATTGTGTTCATTGGTTTCCACATATGATCCGTAGGCAAAGAGAACGAAAGATGAAAGGAGTACCTCGAGGATTCGTATGAAAGAAAGAGACCGTACAATGAAGTGATTTGAGGTTAAAGGCAACATAAGGATCTTCTGCAGATATAAAGACCATTAAACTCAGAAGAAATTGTGAGCGGCTCAGTTTTTGTGTGGTAGAATCTGCCCCTTCTCAGGACAGTGAGCTTTCGGGTCCTTTCGTGATTCATGAAGAGTCCTCGTCCGTTTTGACAGTGTAAACTTCAGATCCATTTGTAAATATGAACCACTATTACGTTTGAATTTAGTACCTGGATCATTTTCTTTTTCGTTTTCAACATCAAATAAAACAGTTTTTGCATGTGGTAATGCGAACTAGAACAGATGTAATCGTTTATGCGAGAGAAGAGGCTTTTCAGGTGTTAGGAGTTCCTTGCACCGCAGAGGGTAGAACAGGATAGATTGCAGTAGCAATGGCGTAACACAATCTCGACCTGCCAGAAGATAAATTGAAAACAGTAATTTGCAAATTGAGATTGCGTGCATCAACTAAAAAAACGCAAAGAATTTCTTGTGTGTGTAGACATGTGTAGAGAGAGAGGTTTATTACATCAAGGGCTCAATACCCAAACCAGATATGGGAACACAAACTTACAATTTTCCCATTTACAAATCAATATCAATGACAAACATAATCACATCTACTTTACCTTACATATAAGCCTGCATGTCTATAAGTATCCTCAAAACGATACCAAGTGCATGATTAGTGCACTGGCAGAGCTAAATGGACAATACAGCCATATTATCCATGTTTCACCGGTGCTACAAACCCAATTTCTCTGAGAACCAGTCCGAAAGATTCGCTATCACAAATCCTACAAATACCTGCAATGTTGTCGAGAGCATAAAAGTAACCATTAAGTTCAACAATTAAAGAATAGTTACAGTGGAGATCCCACCACACGGAAATACTTGGCCTATTCAAGAAAGACAGATTGATCTATTGAAGGAATTGACAGCAATTTGATGTTATGTGCAGATCAAAGAAATGCACAAGCTCATAGGACAAATTTCCTTGGAAGAGTATAGTTTATACAGTATTTGATCAGGTTCACAACTAGCTGAGTTCTAGACCTAAATAAACTTGGTGCACTTATTTTATGCATCAGATTGACACACTTTCGACCAGAATGAGAAATTTACATCACTTGACAAGCGCTCAAGTTTTGCTGCTTAGTCTGTTAGCTTTTACTTTTATCAGTTTGAATTTCCATTTTCCCGAAAAAAGTAGCTTCTATCACTGTCGACTTGAAATAGCACACAGTGGAGCCCAGGGGGCACAAAATCTGTAAATTTCCTAGCACATCCATGATTGGTCATGATGTTATAAATTGAATTCTTTTCTAAAATAAAGCCATCGTGTTGCCTTGATATCCATTTGACCAAATGCTAATAGACAGGGAACTCTCCTACGATTACAGGAATACCAGAATAAAACAGTAGGGACTTGTCAATTTCTTCCTCGTTAAGATAGCAGGAAACAACCTATCAGCAATCTCGTGTCACCAAGAAATTATTAGTGTCTGCTTTGGATGTCTAATAACTCATCCAGGAAGAAAGGTCCTAAATTTTCATCAGCAGAAGTCTTTAGATAATTACACTAATTCTTCCAAAATGTATTTTGTTAATTATACACGTTGGGGCTAGACCCTGATATTGATTGACACGATGTAGTTATACAGCTATGTAGAGAGTTCATGGAAGAATTTCAACCAAAAGTCCAGTGAAGCATATGTCAAATCCCCTACACAAAATGTACACAAACAGCATATCAAAATGCATACATGCACTATCAACAATGAAAGTAGTAATTTTTCAACTTTTTGGCAATGTTTTCAATATCTTTTAAAGACGCCTAAATAAATATCTTAGCTCCACATGTATAATAATGAAATACATGCATCTTTTACAGGTATGTAAATTGTCAGAGAGCTTCATTTTTAAAATTTTTGAATTCAGGCCATGTTTTATTATCGTGCTACTAGTGAAAGCAAGTCACAGTTTAGTTTCCTGATAGCCCTACTACTAAAATTGGTTAGTCACCTGAGTTGAGCCGAGGATGTAAATTGCGGAATAATGACGACCATGGATCACCATGTCAGCCAACATTGCCAGTGGTATGGTAAGAGACATCCCTAGTGTAGCCACTAATGGTGTTGTCCATACAACACATAATGCCCTACAAAATAGTCAGACACGTGGGGTCAGGAACGGCATGCATGAAATGTCTTACCCCAAGAAATAAAGGTACATACCAGAAGTAGTCGGAAAGGACACTTCCAACCAAGCCATTGGCAAGAACAACCTCATCCATTTTTACAGAATGAGGAATTGTGAACTTAGGCTCTATCCCTAATGCTGTCAATGGCCATACTACAAGATGAAAGACAGATTCAAGTCCAAAATCAAGAGGCTAGTATAAATTTATGAAAAGGAAAGTGAATTTTTAAAAAGGAAATAATGAAAAAAAAATTCAAGTTGACGATGTTGCGTAAGTTCTCATTACAATCATCAGACCTCAAAAATGTGGAGCAGAATGTCATTAAATTTTGTTGTATTCTTTCTCTAGAAAAAGAAAAGGAGGGTAAACTGGTCCTCTGCAGACATTAGGATATGCAGGAATTTCTCAAATCGAGGGACCACTATGCTATAAAAAGTATGTAGGGAGCACCCTAAATTAGTAAGTTGTTGAGTCTGAAAGATTTCTGGCTGCTTGACTGTACTTCATTCATTAAACATATAATACATGAGAAACCAAGCCATAGTTTTATAAAGTTGCAAACAGGAAGGTGAAAAAAGCAAAATTTCCATCTCTTCAAACTCCATCAAGTCTTAAGGTTTTTGCAGAGATTACCAGGAATATATAATTTGACTAGCAGTAACCATGAAAACTACAAATATACATTGGGGTGAAAAGCCAATGGAAAACCATAATAAATTTTAGCACAACATCATCAACAAACATGCACATGCATATAGTTGCCGCCCAATTTGCCTAAAAGGAATCAGATTTTTCCATTGTCCTAGCTCATGAGAGAGACAGAGAGAGAGGATCTCACCTAGCCACCATAGAGCTACAAGGGTAAACAATCCAATGTATCCAAACAACTTTTGCACATCAGCTCCCTCCCCTTCTTCACCAGCAAACTTCTTGAGAAGTACTGTAACATTTGTTTTAGTTCGCTAGTAGGTCGATATAAAATAGAATGACAATATTGTAAAAGAGAGAATATCTTACCTGTGAATAGCCCATATGACATAGCTGAAAGCAAGCCAAAGAGATCCCCGACAAGAGAGCGCTTCCCATTTCTGACAATCGTATAATTACCACAAACTAAATTAGCCATCACAATATGAAAACATGCGTTAAAGCATGCTATTTTGTTCATGTCAATGGTTCTTTGTACTATTTAAAGCAAAAAATGGAAAAACCACAAACTCAATGCAGCTTCCAACAGTAGATTGACATAATTAGTTGATTGAGGAATTGGATATAATGTGAACAAATAATAAAAAATCAATTATCACAGCATCTCTTCTCACAATTGACAACTTGTGTATTGCCAAAATTAGTGCTCCAAAGACCAATGCCATTAAGTAATAAAAGAACAGTAACAAATGTAATCTTTTGTGGTTACGTATCAAATACAAGGATAAAATGTTTAGTTGCGAGGAACCCTCTGATTTTCTGTCTTCATAGAGACAGGACACTGATAACAAAAATCATATGTAATTGATCTAGCAAGATAAAATCTTCATTGATTGTATTTTTGTAAGAAAACTGGGAAGAGAAAGGGTTGGAATGAGTTTGGAGTGCTGGGATATGGAATTGCTTTAGTATCTATCCATAAATATCAAGGTAGTCCAATTTGAGGTGTAAACTCAAAACTAAAATGGTGGCCAACAAATTGCATGTTAAAAAAAAAAAAAAAAATAAAATATATATGGTACCACTAGATGAGAACATTTTGTAGCAATAAGGAATTAGAGGAGTCAAATTTGAAGATTGAACAGAGCATCTTCCCTCGGAAAAAATAAAAGCTTAAAATGCAACCTCATTTAAACCCAGCCAGGGTATTCTCCCCAATAATGATGATGAAGTCTCAAAAAGAAAAGCCTTTCCAGTTTGCAAGTCCGGAAATAGCAAACAGTTATATTAGAGGAAGAATAATGGCACCACCAACTTTGCATGTCGGCTAAATTTCATTATACATGATTAAAGTATGGTAATATACGTGCCAAACTTCGATTCACATATATATAAAGGTATAAACAACAGCATCACTAATAAACTTACGAAGAAGTGTTAAATTTGGAGTCATCAGCTGCCCAAGTTTTCCCAAGAGTTGTCATGACAACACCTGCCATGCTGACGAAGACTGCAACAACTTTTGATACATTTAAAGAATCTTGGCCCAAAAGGACGCCGATGAACAGAGTGAAAAGACCTGAAGTGGACGATAGTACAGTCGTACTAGCAACACTTGTTCTTGCGAGGGCTGCATTTGATAAATACTGCAATTGATACAATACTGTCAATCAGCACTATGCAGTTCCTGTTCTATTGAATGAAACTTGGTTCTACTCCTATGATTAATAAACTAAATGCAATATAGTGACCTAATGACAATTAAAAAAAGAAAAAAAGTTTCCACTCAAATGATTATAGTGTTGTGGCAGGATCATGCTTCAAACAGAGCTCCTTCCCAAAACCCCGATCATTCAAAACACAAGATAAAGTCACTCAAATGATGCCGCAAGCAACACATTGGCTACCTGATGGAAATGTGCCAGAATGTTGGATGACAACATGGACAGGATATAAGGTCAAACATCATATTTGGAATAGCTAGTAGGAGTTACTTATTGTTTCACTATGAGGACACGAAATCTATGCAGGCCACATAGGAAAATCTCAAGAAAGCACATTTTATAGCCAGTTGTAAACAGTAGTAACAAAAACAAGGATAGTCAACAATATCAAGGAAAGAAACCTAAGAAAGCAAAGGTACCAATACATGCTAAGGATATTAAGAGCCACTGGAATAACCAAAAAGCACTTGTGAAAATGTGAACACTTGCCCCATATGTATATACATATGTAACCGATTCATTTGTTTCAAATCTAAGCCTGGAAACTGTATATCGAAACCAAAGGTATGAAAAAGTTCATATGCTCCAGAATTTTTTTTTTTTTAATTAGGTTCAGTCAAATAAACAATAACACTAATAAATGTCCAGAACAACATTTGACTCCATGAAACCCAAAGAGTTGCGCAGAGTTATTATCATTCTTCCATGGATAAGTAGAAGTAACAAGTAGAAAAACAAAAGCAAGTTTGCAGAAGAAAAAAGGGAGGGAAACTCAAAATCAAGTTGAATACCTCTGTTACAAACCAGATAGGGGCAATGTAACATCCGCAGATAGCAATCTCCCTCGTTGTTAACCCCTTTTTCCTATCATCTTTTCTTTTAGATACCAATGGACTTGTTTCTCCATTAGATGAGAGGTCAGCTTCACTATCTTTTCTGGCCAAAGCCGATTCAACTTCGAACACGTTCTGCACGCCAATGTATTTTTGGGGAGAACTAAATCCAGCAGAAGTTTCACTCGTGCTTTCTGCATGTTTGTCACCTTTTGAATTGCGCTGCTTAAGTAATTTACATAACCAGTCCTTGAGAAATGCTATTGGGAGGTAAACTACCATAAGAGAAGCTCCAAGATATGTCACTGCAAATGGCTGCTTGTAATCTGTAAAAATATCCTGTAGTGAGAAAGTTCACATCACATGAGACATAACTCAAGCACAACATACAAAAATGTAAAAGAAACAAAGAAAGAGTTGTCATTATAATTTGCATGATTGGAAATGGCATCTCAACTTCATAGAGTGACTATTGTCTAATGGAGTTGCCCCTTTTCCATCATACATTTCATAAATTTTAAGATGAAATTTTAATTGAAACTTCATTAAGTTGATTTCACTACTTACACAAAATATCATGGGGAAAGTGCCACTATAATAGTCAGTAAATAAGAAACAGAAAATGGACACAGCTCAGGCAATACTAGCAGTCTATTTCCTCGCGTGAGTTTGGATTACCTGAATTGAATGCTAGAGCACTAGATATTACAAATGAAAGTACAAAAGTTTTACTCGTGGATGTAAAAAATCTATTTCAACAAGTGGGGGAGCAAAAGAAGACTTGGATAATTGCAGCATAAGTGGCTTACTGCAGGGATATGGGCACAAGCTGTCAGGTAAACCAGCTATTTAAACAGACCGTCTTGCTTTCAAATATCTCATGACCTGAATACAAGGGCAGGTTTATTTCTCCCAGAAAACTTAGTACAGAGATTCATACAATGAGGACATCATTAATGCATAAAAAGCCTGAGGGAAATGTAGATAATCTTGTTTTGATCAGTTCGCCTCCATGTCAAGCAGTTAATCATTATTTCAGTTAGGTAGCTATTCAGTTGGCTGGACTTCATAGTACACTACGGGAATCAGAATCGTAATCGTT
Organism: Eucalyptus erythrocorys; assembly: GCA_014182555.1. Lineage (NCBI taxonomy): Eukaryota > Viridiplantae > Streptophyta > Magnoliopsida > Myrtales > Myrtaceae > Eucalyptus > Eucalyptus erythrocorys. Next base: position 37,409,781 of record CM024599.1, on the reverse strand, counting down.
GAACAGTCACAAGCTACATGAAGAGACCCTAGACCATGATTTATTGAGCCTCAATTGCTTTAACAAAACATAGAATAGTATGTCAGCATAGAACATAATCCAATCATTGATGTCAAACCAATAGTGGAATTCCAAACTGCAAGGCCAATTTCAAGCAAACCCAATTGGAATGAATGCGACAAAATGCCTAGCTTTGACTTTATTTTCATAATCTGACCACAGGTGCAGGTTCATATCCTCCCAGAAAACTTAGTGCAGAAATTCATACTATGTGGCCACCATCGATGCACAAAAAGCCTGAGGGAAATGTAGATAATCTTGTATGATCAGTTTGATTATGTGTCAAGCACTTAACCATTGTTTTACTTAGCTAGCTATTTGGTTGGCTGGACTTCATAGTGCTCTATGAGAATCAGAATGCCATAATCGTTGGACAGAGTCACGAGCTACATGGGGAGGCCCCAGACACATACAATTAATGAGCCTCGATCACTTGATCAAAACACAGAACAGCATTTCAGCACAGAACGATCCAATCATCCATGTCAAACCGATAATAAAATTCCAAATCACAAGGCTGATTCCAAGCAAACCCGATTGATATGTATGTGACAAAATGCATAGCTTCGACTTAAAAGCACAATCTTTGAATAGAAGGTTCGCGGGTATAATCAAATACACCAATACAATACAGATAATCAACTGAGTTCCTAGTTCAGCTCAGACAAATCTAAAACCAAACATTATTTTTGAGGCAAGATAAAGCCTCTACCAGTTACTTCTCAAAACATCCATTAACAATCGCCCAAACGGCAAGGACATTGCTGACGTCCCATCCCGTTCAGACACCATACAAAAAAGCCTCATAAATAGACACCGCGGAATCCGCAGCAGCAACGGAAAGAGCTTGGAATTCACGAGAAAATACAAGAGACCAACCTGGGTGACTTCAGCAGAGGTGACCCAGATGATTACAACCGCAGCTATAAGAAGCAAACCGGCCCTGTATCTCCACCCCATGCGAGGAATCTAGCCCGACGACCCAGACGATCCAACCGAGCTGAAACTCGCTTCAATTCCTCAGATCTCCAAACTATTTCCCCAAAAAAAAAAACTCAACTTGGTGCTCAGAACACCGAGCGACGGATCCAAGATCGCGGAATTCGAATGCTCGAGGCCGCGTCGAGAAATGGGTTCGTCCAAACACAGGACCAAGAACCGGATTTCGACTTCCTTTCCTTTTCCAGGGGGGATTTGGAGAAGAAGCAAAGGAATGTAACGGAGGAAGAGGAGGAGGATGATTAATGCTAAAGAATGGCGAAATTATTGTTTAATGGTTCGGTGGTATTATTTAGGAAACTCGCCCGTCCCTAATTACTGCCCGCGTTTGAAGCTTCGGTGGGCCATCAGCTGATCCTTGCGCTAGAGAGAGAGAGTCTCTTTCATGTCCGCTCAAATTGCACACCCCTCTCTCTCTCTCTCTCTCTGTTACTACTGTTAGAAATGGCAAATTTCGTCGCTCGTTCTCGTCGGGGTCTGGTATTTTTGGAAACCCTGTCGAATCCGGGCGTGCGGGGAAGATTATGAGTCGCCCTTGGCTCCCACGTAATTGCGAAACCGTTGTCTTAACATGATTTTCTTTGTCGTTCTTTTGTTATCGTTTGAAGAAAATTAATTGGACCTTAATTAACTCTTAGGAAAAAAAATGAAAAAGTTAAGGCTTCGTTTCGTTCTTGAAAAAACAGATGATGTGATAATCGTTTATACCGCTCGAAATAATTAATTAATGAAAAACGTTTTCATAATTAATTAAGAATTTATATCTATTTTTTTTTTTTTTGGAATGGTGAATATATATTTTCCACTCGTTCATTTTTATAGACAAGACAAGTAAACATTTTTCGAAAATATGTTTTTTAGATCATTCATTTCATGTGAATGATATTCGTTCAAGAGAAAGTGCAATGAAAAAAATATATTTACTTTTTCTGATGAATGTTTCATGCATCTCCGAATACATAAAACCGATCTCTCTTTCAACTCCAATAATTCTATGCATCGTATATGGAGGTTAAATCCCCAGTTTTTGTTATTAAAGAAGCATAATGGAATGAAATAGGTTAAACCTATTGCACACTTGCCAATTCGGGTATAAATCTTTTAATTGTGCCAACTGAGTTAAATATTTCCATTCTATCAATTGAGTCAATTTGACTAATTTTGATTACAAATTATTAATGTGGATGTCTACACTCACTCTTAGATTTTTGTCCTGTCTCTTGCAGGGCGTGGGAGTCAAAACCCACTCCTAAAACTTGCGCGTCCCCATCCCATCCCCCTGAGAAGGTGGAGATTTGAACCCTTCACCTTCCCTTTCCATGTTGGAAGGGCGACCACAAGCAAATTCAGGTGGTTAGAATGTTGGGTATTTTACATGATATGAATTGTGCTGATGTAAATATTTTTAATGATCTTTTAATAATTTTAAAAATGTTTTATTTTTTACTTTCTTTTCTCCTCTTTTCCTTCTTTGCTCCTTTTTCCCCCTTTTTCCTTCCATCGACCTCGGCGAGAGTAGGCCTTTGCGAATTTGCCGAGGGTTTGCCCTTGCCTAAGGTTGGCAACCTCTATTGGCCATCAATAAGCCAAGCGATGGATGGCAAAGAGAAAAAAGAGAAAAGGGCAAAAAGAAGGAAAAAAAAAAATGTAAAGAAGGAAAAGAGAAAAAAATAGAAAAGAAGAAAAAAATACGAAAAAATATTATTAAAATTGGTCAACGTGAGTGCTAGACATCTACGTTAATGATTTTCAATAAAAATTGACCGAATTGACTTACTTGACAAAATATTAAAATATTATAATTCAATTGGCACAAGTAAAAGGTTGATGACTCAATTGATTTAAGACTTTTTGGATAATTTTTCTCCTATGCATGAGTTTGTCTCCTTTTAGATTACTTTAAATTGAATGAATAGTTTTTATTGATTTATTAGTTTTATAATGTCACCTAGAAAAATCAAATACTCGAGCTTTTGCAAGTGCAAAGAACCTTAAAGAAAAAAAAAAAAAAAAAAAAAAATGTTTGAAGACTTTAAGCAATTTAAAAATAGGAGGTGAATTTAGAGGTTATAGCCATTTTTTTTTTTAATTGATGGTTACAAAAAAATCTATGGCACTTAGATTTATTTTGAAAATAAATGTACATGCACACAAGGTGAGAGAAATTTGCGATATTAAATTTATTTCGACTCTTTTCGAATCATCCATTTTATGTATAGATAAACATTTAAGAATAACCAATAATAATCCGTCTGGATAATAAGCACGGGCTGTCATTCAGATTTGCTTTTCAATAAAATTTTATTTTAAAGTTTATTGTACGGTTATAGACTTTTCTTTGGGTAGTATGGATAGACGATCAAACATATTTTACAATTGCTATGTTCTCCCTCTAAATTATGGTACTTTTTATTTGAAAGTAAAAGGGGTGGAGACTGCAAATGGCAACACCTTCGCTGGCACGTCGCGATACTGGTCCCAGCTCAGTTCGAACGTTATTATATTACGTGTTTCGGGCAAGCGAAGCTTTTTTAAAAGGTGGGTGGGATGCTTCCAATGGAATATTCCGCGTGGAATCATGCTTATCTTGGCAACTAACTTCATCCGTTTACTTTATGATTAATTTGTCGGTAGGGTTCAGTTCGTGGTGCATGATTTTTCCTACTGTGCTTGGTAGCCCTGTTCCCGATATTCAAATGCTAATTAATTTTATATTTGATTTGCGTGCATATAAAACGATTATCACTAACCGTCTTTTTTTTTTGGATAAATTCTTGTAATTTGCCAGCTTATGGATGGAAGTTAAATAATATAATCATATATGAGTTCAATGATTACGAGATATATTAATGGCTATAGTACAACATAATGCCTTTTGCAAATTAGGGTGATTTTAAGGGAAAGTAGAGTAACCTTTTTTGGCCGAAAGGAAAATCTTCATTACACATGCAAGACAAATCAATCCCAAAGAGTTACAAATCAATGCAAATCTCTCAGAGTAAATAAATCTAAAAAAATGATTCGATGTGGTATAATCTATAGAGACTTGCTTTTTCCACGAGAATGAATCTATAATAGCATCAAAGCAAAATAATCATTTGCTAATTATTAAATCTCGCATCATCATTAATAATGAACAAGCACCGAAATTTCCCAAACCAGTAGCTATGGTATTGCTAAAAGCCATTAAGGCCCTGTTTGTTTGTGTTTGTGTTTTTTGTTTATAAACAAATTTTTTATTCCTGAGAATAAAAAAAAGAACAGAAACGCGTTTATTTGCGTTTTTGTTCCAAATCTATTTTTTTGTTCTCAAAAACATATTTGGAACAGTAAATAAGAAAAACGTATTTTTGTTTCGTAACAATTTTTAAGAACAAAATTTCTCTCTCCTCTCTTTTTCTTCTCTTTTTTTTTCTTCTTCTTTTCTTTTTCTTTTTTCTTTGGCCGTCGTCGGCCTCGACCATGGCCGACGAACGGCCGTCGAGGGCCGGCGACGTCACCGGAGCATCACCGGCCCCCGGCAAGGCCAAGCGTTGCTAGCCCCGGCGAGCTTGCCCACCACCGCGAGGCCGAGCTCGCCCGGCCATGGCGACGCTCGCCTCGCCTCGCCACGGTGACGCTCGGCCTCGCAGTGGTCGGGCGAGCGTGGTCTCGCCGGATTTGGGCGAGGCCGCCGACCCTCGCGGTCGGTCGCCGGCCATGGCCGAGGCCGATGACAAGCCAAAAGGAAAGAAAAAAAAAGGAAAAAGAAAAAAAGGAAAAAGAAAAAGGAAAAATAAAATAGAAAATAGGAAAATAGAAAGAAAATAGGAAAAATAAAATAAAAATATTAAAAAAATTAAAAGAAACAAAAAAATTTATATAAGTTTACTAAACATGTTTATATTCTTTTTATAATTCTCGGGAACAAATTTACCAAATGCGTTCTTTTGTTTAAAAATTATTCACCGTAACAAAAATACATTTTTCTACTTCTGTTACTCGAAACAATTTTTAAACAGAAACATAAACAAACGCACCCTAAATAAACATATTGTTAAACCAAAAATGCAATAAAAAATCTTTTTATAAAAAGCAATAGAGATGACCTTTTCAATAGTATGATAAATGATAGGTAAGACATATATCAAAGGTGTTCAGGACTTTTAAAGAATGGACATTAAATTTATAAGTTAACGTTGTGATAGCATATAGATAGATATAAATTAATTAATTAATCACCGGAAAAGTATTCTAACTTCAAAACTAAATTTTTTTGAGATAGTATCCCAAATATCCCTCATTCCATCGCTAGAAACACCATTGGTCTATTTTTTCGTACTCAAAATATCCACAGTTTATTCCCGGAGAAATTTATGGAGGATTGTTTTGTCGATGTGGACCTAACGGCTTTAAAATTTGTCCTCTCTCATACACACAAAAAGTCACCACCACGAGGTGGTCATGACCCAATAAGTCTCGTGCAATGACCCATGTGGTGTCGATTTTGTCATGGCCTCGCGGTCTCTCCCTCTCCGATCTAAAATTAAGAGGATGGCCAACGTATTGCGGCAATTCTCCCTCTTCAAGTGACAACGGCCAGATGGTTGAACCCCATGTGCAGGCCTCTGTCGCGTGGTGGTTAACAACTTGTGGTCTCATTCTCTTTCCCTTTCTCTGTCCTAATAAGAACTTTGAGCGAATTATAACAGCACGTGTCAGTGTACGACAACAGCAAAATGAAGCTAACAATATCATCCAATTTTTTTTTTTAAATGAAAAATTTAAGCTAATGATACAAGAAATGTTTCCAATTATGTGCTATGGGAGCCATAAAAAAAAAAAAAAATACGACACATTCTGAATCCTTTTTAAGGTGAAGAGCCCCACAAAACCTCGGCAGACACGCTAGCGGCCTCCGCCTCGGACACGCAAGCCTGTTTGACCCTTCTTAGAATCTCCATCTTGAACTCTCTCCTCTCTTGATTCGTCAGCCCTTCTCCCACCTCCACTTGCACCGCGAATTTCGCGACGCCCCCGTCGAACCCACCTCGCTTCTCTTCCTCCTCCTCCTCCTCGTTCCGATCTTCGCTCCCTCTCCCGCGGTCGTCGCGTTCTCGGTCGCGGTCGATCTGATCTTGACGCTGCAATTCGAGAAGCGTCTCGATCAGTCCCTCTTCCAGCATGGCCTCGATCACTTCCTTCCTCCCGTGGTAAGCGATCTCGCACAGGCAGTCGAAGGCGGCGGCTCGAGTGGCCGGGTCCCGCGATCTCAGGAGGTTCATGATTCTCCGGACTTCGCCGAGCGATTCGATCTCGTCGATCAAGGGGCTTCGCACGAGCGCCACCAGCGAGGTGAGCACTTCCATGGAACGGCAGGAGCCCATCGAAATCAAGGCCTCGAGAGTCGGACCCATCAGCACCAACCCCACGAACACGTTCCGGTTGAACCGAATCAGGGCTACCATCACTCGAGCCGCGTGCTCTCTTATGGTTCTTGGGCACGACTTGTCGCAGAGTATGGATTCAAGAAATTGGAACACCTTGGCCTTCAGGATGAGTTCTTGGTAATCTCGGTCGAACCCTCGCGACAGTCTTTCCTCGAGCTCGGTCAAGACCTTCACTTGCTCCCCTTCGTCCCTCGACCGGTCCAGCGTACGGACGAGCCTGAGGATGCTGTCTTTGTCGAGGTAGGCTTGGGCTTCGCGCTCGATTTGGCCCGCGAGTTGGGACATCTTGTAGTAAATGGCTTGTCTGCGGATGATGGATCGGAGTCCATATCCGCGAGTCGCTTCGAGCTCGTTAAGCGCCGTCTGGAGGTTGGAGAGCAAGTGAGAGAGCTTGAACAGGCTCGGGTCGGTGTCGAGAAGTGCGCTTATTTCGTTGCCTAGATTGAGAAGAGCTCTAATGGGCGCTTGGGGGTCTTTGGTGAGGAAGAGGGTGTAGTTCTGGAGCTCCTTGGAGGCGCTCTGGAGGAGTTGCAGCACGCCGAGGGAGTGGCGCTCTTGCTCCTCGGGTTGCTTCTGCGTGGTTGGGTCCATAGATGTGTCCAGAGCGACGAACAAGAGCTGTTTGTGTTTTTGCGTGTGAGAGAAGCGAGTGAGAGTGGGGGAAGCGCGAGAGGGAGAGAGAGAGAGAGAGGGAAGGTGGGGTTTGTCATCTACTAGTCAAGTTGAACCCACCAACCTTTCAGAAATCTCACATGCTAAGCTAAGTAGGGTTTTTATAAGGCAATGTTTTGGCCTCTTATGCTGATTTTCGGGTGCATCGACTTTTGAGAGGCATCTGAACCATGTTGTGCGGCGGTCAGCCTTTCTGCTTTCCCATTTCGTTCATAAGGGCAAATGTTCCTTGCCCGGGAGGCTATGGCCCAGTTTATTTGTGTTCTCTATTGTTTTTTGTTGCGGAGAATAAAAAAAAAAGAATAAAAACGCGTTTGTTCTAAATCCATATTTTTATTTCTAAGAACAAATTTGGAATAGAAACAAGAAATAAGAAAAATTTATTTCTTGTTTTCGGAACACTTCTGAAAATAATTTTTCTCTCTCCTATTTTTTCATTATCTTTCTTTTCTTCTTCTTTTTTCTTTGGCTGGTCGCCAATTTCGATCATGGTCGGCAGAATCGGCCGTCAAGGGCCGGCGACCTTGCCGGAGCGTGCCGGCCCTCACGGCTAGGCTTGGCCGTGGGCGTCCGGCCAAAAAGAAAAAAAAGAAAAAAAAAGGAAAAAGGAAAAAGGAAAAAGAAAAAGGAAAATAAAATAAAAGTATTAAAAAATAAAAGAAATAAAAAAACGTGTTTTTGTTTTTTTTTTTTATTCTATGAATATAAATTTTGTACAATTACCAAACACATTCTTCTATTTAAAAGTTATTTTTTAGGATAGAAAGTAGAACAATTTTGAACGTAAAACATTATCAAACGTGTCTTATGGAAGCCGCTATTGATGTCGGGAATTTAGCTGTGCCCATTGACAAATACCATGTAATAATTGAAACATGTGCTGAACAATGCTATACTCTATTATGTTGTCCCGAAAATTATGTTACTCGATAGTGAATATTGAATAACATTTTAAACGATCATATTCTTCAGCCTAATTCATAGCCCAGTAAATCGGCATGGGAGACTCGAGCCCAAGTCGGACCTAAAGACTACTTTTGGCATATCGTCGGCTTGCCCCTACAAGGACCCTTCCTATGACCATGCCCATCTGTTGACCCATTATCTCAATGAGTTTCGCCGTTGACCCAATATTTTTGGCCACCGCCGTTGGTCGCTATAAGTTCTTACGGGTCTAATGAGCCCACGTGCTGTGAGGAAATAGATTGCTAGTATTGCCTACGCTGTGTCCATTTTCTACTTTCTTATTGACGCACTCTTGTGAGCAGTGGAATCAACCTTAAGAAATTTCAGTTAGAATTTCATCTAAGCTATACGAAGGGGATGAGGGAAGTGGGGCGACTCCATTCGAAGAGACCTAATCTTTGAGTCTTTGTAAGGATTGTGCTCGAGTTATGAAAGATTACAACGAATGATTACGATGACGACATTCTCTTTGTTTCTTTCACTTTATTCGTCATACATTGTGCTCGAGTTGTCTCATGTGATGCGAACTTTTCGCTACAATGTATTTTTACAGATTACATGCTGCCGTTGGCGCGTAGAACATGCAGACCTCTCACCTAATGGAGAAGCAAATCCATTGGTTTCTGCTTTAGTCAGTTTAAATGGGTATATTAATTAAGGGCCCATTTGATTCGGCTTTTGAGGAATGCAATTGCAAAAATACAAATACCTTTGAGTGAATGAGGTTTTCCGAAATGTAAATATCGTTTGGTAAAATTTGTATTGTGAAACAATTTTGGCCAAAATATCATTTGGTAAAATTTGCTTTTGTAATTGACTTTTATTAAATTAAAAAAGCAAAAATATATTTATATATATTTTTTGGAGCTCGGCCACCAGAACGCCGGATTTGGGGGCCGGATGGCCGGATCCAGCCTCTAGACTGTTGCCGTAGTCGGCGACCCTAGGCGACGGCCGCCTATGTTCGCGTGATCCAGGTGGCCGTCGCTTGGGTTTGCTCGACCCAGGTGGCCGTCGCCTGGGGTCGCCCGACCCTGGCGGTCGTCGCCTGAGGTCGCGCGACCTTAGGCGACCGCCTGAGGTTGGGCGACGGTCGTCGGGGTCGGTTGACCCTCAGGCGGTGGTCGCCGGCGCGTCGCTGATGCGCACGACCCCTTAGCTGGCGGTCGTCGGTTTCCAATCGGCGGTGGCTTGGAGAAGATGAACGGTACCGATTTGCATTCCCGTGATACAACTTGCCAATGCACCTCAAGAGCTCTATTGGATTAAAGGCCTTTAGACTCCTTTGGAGATGCAATTGCATCTTGCTAAAGTCGCGCAAAAAAATGAACCAAACGTGTTTGCATTTGGCCAAGGGACTTTAGAGTCCAAAAGCTCATTTGCAAAGCCGAACCAAACAGGGCCTAAGTATACATCGCCGCAATCTCGACTTGTGTATTGTTCTTTCGCTCCTCCGAAGGGTTTGCTTTAACTTCAAAAAAATGTAGAAAGTAAGTGTTTCAACCGGACATAAAAGGCCCTTTTTGTTTCTTTCAATTTTCGCTCTTTTGTTCCCTAAAACAATAAAAGAATAGAAATCCATTTGATAAAATCAATTAATTTTTCTATTCCCTAGAATAGAAAATTGAGCGGAGAATAGATTTGGAATAGGAATAAGAAGTAAAAAAAAGTAGCGTTTTATTTTTAAGAGCAATTTCTAAAAATAAGTTATTTTTTATTTTCTTTTTATTTGCCAACCGCCACCCCCCTCTACCACCTGTCGCTGGCTGACCGCCGTCGCCGCCGCCCACCGTCGATGGCTGCCGTTGTCGGGCCCCAGTTAGCCTATTGACTCCCGTTGCCAATCGTCGTCGTCGCCGCTTGATTGCTGCCGCTGCTGACCACTACTGACGAACACTGCTGTCGCCGCCTGTCAACTAACCTCCATCGTTGCTGCCGATTGTTGTTGCCGCCCATCGTTGACCTCTGATTGCCACCGACCGTCACCACCTGCTACCAACCTTGTTGTTGATGACTCGCCGACAGCCTATTGACTCCCGTTGCCAATCGTCGTCGTCGCCGCTTGATTGCTGCCGCTGCTGACCACTACTGACGACCACTGCTGTCGCCGCCTGTCAACTAACCTCCATCGTTGCTGTCGATTGTTGTTGCCGCCCATCGTTGACCTCTGATTGCCACCGACCGTCACCACCTGCTACCAACCTTGTTGTTGATGACTGCCGACGACGTAGCCCACTGCATGCCACCACCGACGACTGCAGTCAATGCTGTAGGTCACCCGTGGACGGCGGTGTTGGCAGTCATTGGTGGTGGGTGGCGGCGATGGCGATTAGCTGGTGATGATCAATTGGTAGCAAGTGATAGAGGGGGGTGGCGGTTGGCAAATAAAAAGAAAAAAAGAAAAGGGAAAATAACTTATTTCTAGAAATTGTTCCTAGGAATAAGAATGTTAATTTTTTTTTCTATTCTTATTTCTGTTCCAAATTTATTCCCTAGCCACTTTGGGGAATAGAAAAATTAATTGATGGATGGCTAGGTCAGTGGTAAGGAAGAATAAGAAAACATATTAAAAGAAATTTTACATTACAAAAAGCTATGTGAATCGTACTAAATGCATTCCTATTATTTTTACATTCCAAAAATATAAATTTTATATAGTTACAAAATACCTTCTTTTATTAAGGAATTGTTTTGGGAAATAAAAATAGAAAAAAACTATTTCTAAAAATAAATTGTATCTCGGTACAGAACTATTACTAAATGGACCCTAAATGGACCCTAAGGAAATAGTGGTCGTCACAAGTTAAAAATTGGTTTCGGTGTGAACCGCTAAAATTGACAAGAGAAGTTACTAGGGGAAAAGAAAGAAGTTAATCAAGCACGATAACAAAAATCAATCTTGACAAAAGAAAGATTATAATCACAACTGAATAAATCTCGTGTCAATTAAGAAGGATAATAAGCAGGGAAAAAGATTCTAGTGAGAAAAAAAAAAAGCATGTTCAAACACCTAACAAAAGTTCACATTGATCGGATGCCCTGGGGAAGGCATTTAGGAGTTGCAGCAAGTTCCCTGGGGGTTGCTGTGCAGCCTCTTCCCGTCGAGGATAAATGAATACTTTCTTTAAAACTCCACCTGTCCTCAGTAGAATCATCATAGCCAACAGTGCTTCATGCACCGCTTCAAAGCTATGAATTTCGATCACCTCAAGCGACGATTGGAAACACAGAGGCGGAGGGTCGAATATCGCATCGGCTGCTACGGAATTCACATAAATGCCCTGATCCATCACGTTTGCGGGTTAGGGATTTGATGTTCATACTAGCATTCGTTTGGAAACGAAAACAATAGGACAATCACATACCTGAGTGAATCTCAGATAACTCAAATTAGGACACTTGTGGAGGATCCCGACAATGAATCTAGATTCTAGTAGCAACTCACCAATCATGCCCAACTCCAGTTCAGTGAGGTGAGAGAAGACTGGGAGAAAGTTAAGAAGAGCCGGTCTCCCATAAAGAAGCTATATAAAAAAAGCCAAAAGACATGAGAAGGTCAAGACTGCCATATCAAATTCAGAATTATCAGAAAGCTCCATGAAATAGATGCATCAGACGTGTACCTTAGCGGGATTAAATAAAACCAGACGTTTCACACTTGAAAGATCCTTCAAGAGCTTATATTCATGGTAAGCACACTGATGATGATGAGGCGATCCAGACACGAAGAGATCAGACATGTAGAGACCAGACATGTAGAGATCAAACATGCAGAGATCAATGCGCGCCACAACTAGAGAGGATGGAGTCGATATTGTATAGCCGTCAATGAATCGCCCGTTATAAGTGAAGGAATTAATGCAAGGTCCATGGACAACTAAATCGAAGGTACTTTTCAAACCCTCGTAAAAGTGACGCTCAACTATATTCAGACTCAAAAGCTTGGGAGCAGAAATATGAAGCACCTTGAGTCTCCCCCACTTGCAATGGATGAGAGACAAATCCTCGAGAGAAGGGCACGAAAGAAACTTCTCTACTGCTGAACTATCGCTCTCACAATCGAAATCAACCCACCCAAGTGTTAAGACTTTGAGATTTTTCAGACAAACTAAAGAAGGGAGTCTCAGTTCATCCTCCATAAATAGACAGAAATCAATCAGTGTTTCACAGTTAAAGACACAACTGGGCAACACATATTCGAACTCTCCATATAAGCGCAAGTGGAGCTTCTCCACTTTGCGCTTTATCGCAGCTGTAATCCAAGTATGGATGCAAGATTTATCAGAAACAGTATCGAAGATTAGGGAAAGCACTTTCAGGGGAAAATCGTGGAGTAACATGAGCTGTTCACAAAGTTGATGAAACACGTCTGCCCTGGGAAATCGCGTTCGAAGATATGGAGACTAGGATTGTTCCTAGATAAGTTCTCCCACCTTTTTGACAGCAATCTAATGCTCACCACATCTTTCAGTTGCAGAAAAGATAGGATATGCAAAAGAATTTTATCAGGCAGATCACACAACTGTGTAGAGCTGTGGACATCTTGCCCGCCATCATTTAAGTTCATGCGAGCCTTTTGAACCAGAGGTCCCGTGTCCATGAGTTCTGCAGTCTGTCATGGAAAATATAATGAAAGAATATGAGAAGATAATGACATTTCCTTCATTTATGTTTTGATTGATGAACATTGCTTTATGTCATGTGTTTGTTTGCATTAAAAACTGAATAAGCTTGAGGCGTTGCCTTTGAAAATGGCTCGCTTTATCACTGGAAGGATTGACTCGGCTTTTTTTAACGGACAAGGATTAGGAACAAAGAAGAGAGCATATAAGAAGATAGGAACGTTGAAGATTAACCACGACAGCGACCTTAAGGCCAAAAAACAAGACAAAAAGTACCTTTTCTCGCGGACGGAACTCAAGCAGTGGAGGAAGGAGAAGAACGAGCACAAGTTCTATGGAGAGAGCTTCCTTTACAGTATTCAGAGAGATACCAAAACAAGATGTTTCCCCTAATTATGCGGATCGGATTTACGCCCGTGAATTGAGATTTTCTTTTTGACAGATAAGAAAGGTCTAACCAACCAAAAATAGGGACGATTTTCATTTAAATTTGAAATGGTGTTGGAGAATTAAGAAATTAAAATTTAAAGTGTTAGAGATTCATTTTACATTTAAATTCGAATCTTGTCACTAAGTTGATAACACACCGTCTTAATTAGTTTTTATTTTTTGTTGAAACCATCTTAATTGGTTGACCATCGGCTTTTCATAAAATTTGTGGGAAAAAGTTTGAGGTTTAAACCTTATATTTGGGTTTGATGAACGGAATTATATTACATATCATACTACGTTAAATAACAATACTAAATGTCGTTCATTTCAATTTTTTTCTAATAAAATTGTTGTACATTTGTCTTTCATTACCAATTTAAGTTTTTGCTAGGTGTCATTAAGAAAACTCATAAAAATAATATATGTTTAGAAAAATTAATGGAGATTATTCATTCAATCTTAAGTGAACATTAGTACACTCGGGGGACGAACCTATATTGCTTCCTTGTCATGAAATCTACGCAAAAATATCCAAATAAATCTTAGAGATGATGGCATTATCCGAAATAAAAAATGTATCATCATGAAGATGAGATTGGGGAGAGATTTGCCCTTCCAAGTACCACATGCCGTAATCCCAGTCAAGTTCAAGTAAACATCTATTATCCAAAAGTTCTATTATTTATTCAAAACGCAATAACACTGTGTAATTCGATGGATTAGACCTACTGTGCTTCTTAAATTAGAAAAAGTAGGGATCGATTATACAGTTTTATTATATGGTGCAGAGATAATCAAAGCCATCTCATTACTTAAGGTTCGACTCACAAATTGGTTATAAAGAAATTGTCGATAAAAGAGAATCCTCTCTCTCTCCCCATATATATTCAGTTATTTATTCTTTCTCCATGTCCCCGATTAAAATTCGGTCAAATCTAGGTAAGAACAAATAATGCCTGTAAAATATCATCTTGAAAAAGAAATTTGGTTGCTAACCCACCTACGGCTTACTAACTGGTGACTAATTGTGTGACGGAAAATTTAAAAGATACTTTCCATGTCCGTGATCTCTTGAAATGCGATTTCCTTAAGGGTTATGAAGTCGTGAAGAGTTATAATTCAAGAAATTTAACTAAAAATATGCGTTTACTATCTCAATTCGCTTAAGAGATGGAAGAAACCGGTTTGTCATTTATTTGTATTAATCAAACCCCTTTTCCAATCTTTTTCTTCAAAATCTCTTCATGGGATCATGCGTCTTTCTCATAAATTCTTTTTTCAATGTCTCATTTCTCACGTGCTTCCTAGAAATTTGATTGACTTAGGGTTCGCGTTTATGAGACTAGAAAGAGGTACACACACTGCCTTCTCTAAACACTCACACAAATCCACTGCTTTACTCATATGGGAACCAAAAAGAGCAGTTTGACTTCGCAATCAAGTGTACATCTGTACTAAACACAAGATTCCGAATTGCATAAAAACAGTAAGTGCAAAACCATGGAGGAATCTGACCATCTATTCACAAAAACTGTGGAGGAAACTGACCAATATTCACAACTCCGCAGAACATGAAGCTAAGAGCAAAACGAAGCACGAACAAAACTCTAATTATTGGGGGAGTTAAATAAAAAAGATCACTACTTATTCACAAGCAGATGAGGCAAATACGAAAAATGAGAGAGGACCGTTGACTATCCCAGCGCCGCTCCAACCCAAATTTGCTTGAAAAAGCGAAGCCAAACAGCAATGAAGTGTACGTCCTCCAACAATGGGTGTCAATATTTTCTCCTAAATCCCTCTCGTCCACTTCAAGAGGATTCAGTTTTTGTTTTTTTTAATCATCTCCGCCTTTAAGACCATCTTGGCCAATCCTTCCTCAGTCCTTGTGGCCCCTCGATCAACCGCCCTCCCCCAAATTCTTGAAATTCGCAATTCCGACGTATTTTTGAAGATCGAATTGCATTTTCAAAAATTCAAATCACGAGCTTTTCATTAATATAAAATCGAGTTAACCAGCAATTGGATGAAAAGGTTATAAACAGTTAAAACTTGGTTAATTTAGGGTAAAAGCAAATAAAATATATAGAGTATCATGATAACAAAAGTAGTAATCTTGATACCCATGGAGCAGCCCCATTTTTGAAGTACTAACATCCTTTAATCTTTCCGATTTCACATAAGTCATAAGCCATTCTTGCTTCATCTCCGTCCTTGGTATATATAAAATTGCGGATATATAATTAGTAAAAATTGACTGATATGATCCATAGAACATGTTGTGACATAATGATTGCTTCCACTTTTCTCAAATCAAAATGGAACTTGTAATGTCTGACTGTGCACTTAGAATTTTAGGAGTGTCACTATCATAAACAATCTCTTATTATTATAGGACAAAACTCAACACAAATCCACACACCATGGTGTAAGCGTCTCTACTTAACACCCCAAACTAAAAGCATTTTTTCCTTACATAGGTTGCCAAAGTCGATGCTTTAACCAACTTTCTAGCCTTCCACATTATTCTAATATATATATCTAGAGAAAAAACACTATAAGTGCCATAACTTGGCACAAAGGGACACTTAAGTGCCATAACTTACAAAAGGTACACTTAAGTGTCACATTCGAAAAAAAACGGATCACTTAAGTGCCACTTGGCCAAAATTCAGCCAAAACGCTGATGTGCCAATTTTCCGGCAAAGTGAGTGCAAAATGCTGACGTGTCAATTTTCAGCCGCTTAGCCCTCAGCCGCCTCCCCCCCTCTTTTCCTTTTTTTAATATTAAAATTATTATTTTAAAATATTTTAATTAAATTTAATTTTAAATTTAATTAAATTAAATTATATATATTTTTTTACCATGTTAGCAAAAAACGACGCCGTTTTTGCATTATTTGGTCATGTCAGCGTGCAAAACGGTGTTGTTTTGCACTCGTTTTGCCGGAAAAATGCCATGAATATAATTTGGCCATATTTTGGCCGGATTGGTACTCAAGTGATCCACTTTGTTTCGATTTTGACATTTAAGCGTACCTTTCGAAAGTTATGGCACTTAAGTGTCCATTTTTGTCAAGTTATGGCACTCTAAGGGTCCGCAGCTCCATATATCTATTATTATTTTATAACAACTAACTGGAGTATTTTAGAGAAGGCTGGAGGTGGCGTGGAGGTCATATGTTGATTTTTCTTTGGTAATAAGCGATTGAAAAATATAGAGAGAATTCTAGAAGAGAGGAAACGTGATGTTTTCTTCAGGAGTTCATTAATTACCTTGCCATTGATATTATTTGCTCTTTGATAGGGTAAAATGGTGCATACCTCCAACTTTAAAATCATCTTGACCACTCCTGATTTTTCTAGGAAACGGTCTCATGTGGACTCACCTCCATCTTGTGGCCCCTTTCTTGAAATATCTAAATAAAACCATATTTTCATATAACAACTTTTGGCAGTGATCTATACAATCTCATATGGAATCAAAGCAAGAGATCCTTCTAAGCCTTTATTTACCTCCCCAATTAGATGTCCGCACACTATAAACATAGGCCAAAATTTAGCCTACCCACGCCTTCATTTAACAACTTAAACTTTAAATTAGTTAGCAATGATATCACACACCCTCAACCGATTGCCATCACCCAAACTCTAAAAATTCACGATCCCGACATAATTTTGATGATCATATTGCATTTTTAAAAGTTCGGATCATGAGCTTTCCATTGATATAAAAATTAAGTTAACAAAAAATGGGATGAAAAATTATAATTGGTTAAAATTATATATAAAATGAAATACCTATGGAGCAGCCCCATTCTAGAAGTATTGACATCCTTAAACTCTTCCGCTTTTGCATAAGCCAAGGGTCATTCTTAATTCATCTTAGTCGTTGATTAGTCATTTTCTGAATAGCTCCCATATATTATATTAAGAAAAGAGCTAAAAATATGGAAAGACTCTTAAAGGTAGAAGTTTTTTTATTTGTTTTGTCGCTTGAAAAATAGAAGTACAAATAACAAAATTTATGGCAGTTTTTGGAATATACATTTAAATCAACAGAAGCACACTGCGCGCCATGGTGCTTAAACATGGCCTGTCCGCTCTCATCACCGGCCGAGCTCTCGGAATCGGTAAATCTGCCCTTCTTCCCTCATTTCGCGCATCGGCTTCGTTCTCGGTAAGGCCAATCGAGGAACTTGTTGTCTTCCATGCAAGCAGGGGATCCTGTCAATGCCTTCGAGAAGCATGTTGCAAGCTATGGAGGGATTGGACATTTGCATTAATTCCGCCGGCATAAACACCTCGATCCCATCCCACAAGGATCGGACCAATGGGACTCGCTACTGGTGACATGCGCTTAACGTGAATCTGGCTGCTGCAATTGACTGCACTCGCCTTGCGGTAAGACCACATTTTTCATGCACTTGCTCTTCGTGATGCTGCAGTGACCAAGTTGAGCTTTGTGCATTTGCCCTGGGATTATCTGTTGATTTATGTCTCGAGTTTTCGCTGGAAAAGAGAAAATATAAAATAAAATAAATTGAAGGAAATTTTCTTCTTTGCTGTTGCGGAATTCAAATAGGAAAAGAAGCAGAGTTCTAGTTGGCTTTGTAGAACTAAAATAGGAAAGTGGTGCACACCCACACATATAAAAGAAGCAGAGGGTTTTCTTTAGAAGTTGCACGCCGAAGACCTATGAAGAAAGAAGCCGCGTGAGCGAACGAAAGAAACCCTTCAAGCCGTTCGTGATCCTTGAAGTCGCAAGTCGCGCGAAGCCTGAAGAGATATGCGAAGCCATACGTAGCGCGTATTGTACCAGAGCTTGAATGCGCGTTAATTTTGTGCCGTGAGGTTATATCCCAGTTAAGTTGTTTATAGACACTTTGGGTTTGGGGTTAAATCTAGGTGTGGGAAACACTTGAGCGATTGAGCGATTGTAAACTCTGATACTCCGATTATAGTGGATTATTTGCTGCCGGCTCTCCCCGTGGACGTAGGTACCGATACTTGGACCGAACCACGTAAATTCCTGGTGTTCTTATTTTTCTCGTTTATTTTCTCGACGATTTTCGTTGACGTAAATTGCAAGATCCTGTCGTTTCCGCGTATTATATCCCAACAATTGGTATCAGAGCTTGGGGTTGGATTTCTTGATTGATTTGGAGCTTTTGCTTGTCTGATTATTATCTGGAAATTCTGTTATTGCAATTATGTCTGAGAGAAAATCTGAAATTGAGAAATTCAACGGGAGTAACAACTTTGTGTTATGGAGCATCAAGATGCGAGCTTTGTTAACAACACAAGGTTTGGCCAAGGCACTGGATGGTGAGGATGAGATGCCTATTATCATGAAAGCCTCTGAGAGGGCAGAGCTAATGGAAAAAGCAAAGAGTATGATCCTGTTGAATTTGTCGGATGAAGTCTTAATAGAGGTTGCTGAGGAGCAGGATGCCGCAGCATTATGGGCAAAACTCCATATACTCTATGTGAAGAAAGGTTTGAACAATCGCTTGTATATGCTGAAGAAGATGTTTCAATTTAGATATACTGAAGGTATGTCTATCAGAACTCACCTAGATGAATTTAATAAACTCATGATGGATCTGAAGAACGTCGGTAAGATTCTTGATGATGAAGAACAGGGCATGATGTTGTTAGCCTCTTTACCAGAGTCATGGGAGCACTTTACTGATTCACTGTTATAGGGGCGTACTACGATTACCTCAGAGGAGGTAAAGTCCGCCTTATTCTCTAAGGAGTGGCAGAGAAAGTTACGAGATGACGGTCTGGCACAAGGAGCAGCGCAAGCACTGACGATTCGAGGTAGAGAACAACATCGAGGACCTAGTAGCAGCGAGGAGGTAAAGCAGATCAAAATCACGCCATAGAAAGTCCAAGGGACGCGTGAAGTGCTTTGAGTGTCACGAGGAGGGGCACATCAGGAGAGATTGTACAAAGCGGAGAAATAAAGTTGATAGGCAGAATGCCACGAGCAGTGTGGCAAATGTTGCCGAAGGGAGCAATAAGGATGCAGAAGCTGTCTTATGTGCGACTGCTACTTCGTCAGGAGACGAATGGGTGCTGGATTCGGGGTGTTCTTATCATATGACACCTCATAAGAACTGGTTTACTACTTACCAAGCTGCAGATGGTGGTAGAGTTCTTTTGGGGAATAATGCAGTCTGTAAGGCTGTGGGGATAGGGACAATTCGGATCCGGATGCACGATGGGGTGGTGTGCACTTTGACAGATGTGAGGCATGTACCGGAGCTCAAGAAGAACCTTATTTCTCTGGGGACACTCGATGACATTGGGTGTAGGTACACCGCTGAAGGTGGAGTACTGAAAATCTCTCGAGGTGCTATGACAGTGATGAAAGGGAAGAAAGTGAATACTCTCTATCATCTACTGGGAGAGACCGTGACCGAAACCGCTGCAGTTTCATCAGGTGAGTCAGACTCTAACTTGACTCAGTTATGGCATATGCGTTTGGGGCACATGAGTGAGGCAGGTATGACGATGCTGAGTGAAAATGGGTTGTTGAATGGTCAGGAGACAGGGAAGCTGGACTTATGTGAGCACTGCATCTATGGGAAGCAGCACCGAGTTAAGTTTACAACAGCTATCCATTCGACCAAACGACCGGTTGAATATATTCATTCAGACATCTGGGGCCCGTCTCCAGTTCCTTCGAAAGGAGGTGCCCGATATATGCTGACTTTTATCGACGATTATTCGAGGAAGGTATGGGTTTACTTTCTGAAGCACAAATATGAAGTGTTTGATCGGTTTAAGAAATTTAAGGCATTGATTGAGAAGCAGTCAGATAAACAGATCAAGTGCCTGAGAACCGACAATGGCATGGAATTCTGTGGTAAAGATTTTACCGGGTTCTGCGAGAAAGAAGGTATTGTAAGACACCGCACAGTACCTGGGACACCACAGCAGAATGGCGTGGCAGAACGGAAGAACAGAATTTTACTTGAGCGAGCTCGATGCATGCTTTCGCATGCAGGATTTGGGAAGGAATTTTGGGCCGAAGCAGTTAACATGTCGTGTTACCTGGTTAATAGATCTCCATCGTCTGCTATCGAGTGGAAGACTCATCAGGAAGTATGGTCGGGGAAAACTGTTGATTACTCCGGATTACGTATATTCGGATGTCCTGCGTATGCTCATGCGAGTGATGGTAAGCTTGAGCCGAGGGCAAAGAAGTGCATATTTCTGGGTTATGCACAAGGGGTGAAAGGCTACCGGCTGTGGTGCACTGATCCCAGATCACTCGGTTTTCTAATTAGCAGAGATGTGATCTTCGACGAGACTGCAATGCTTCAACGGAGGAGTTCTGAGACACAACCAGCAGAGAAGACAGATCATGGTGTCACAAGTGAGGTGGAGCTTCAGGTGGAGACTTCGGAGACCTTGAAGGTAACAGAAGTTGAGACTGCAGATGAAGCCGCAGTTCCTGAAGTCGGTGATAGTGAACAACCAGCAATGCCGCAGCAGACTATAGCCGCAGATAGACAGAGAAGGCAAATTAAACCACCGGTACGTTATGGTTATACAGATATTGCTTATGCATTGACTGTAGGTGATGAGGTGGAGATAGATGAGCCTTCGTCTTACTCTGAGGCGATGGCTAGTTCGGAGTCGTCGCAGTGGCTAGGGGCTATGAGTGAAGAGATGGAATCACTCCATCGAAATCAGACATGGGAGCTGGTCAAAGTACCCAAGAGCCGAAGATTGTCGGAAGTAAATGGGTCTTCAAACGGAAAGAGGGCGTTCGGTGTCGAGGCGGCGAGGTATAAGGCGAGACTTGTGGCGAAGGGATATACACAGCGTGAGGGCATTGACTACAATGAGGTGTTCTCTCCGTGGTAAGACATACTTCTATTCGTGTTTTACTTGCCTTAGTTGCTTCGCAGGATCTCGAGTTAGAGCAATTAGATGTGAAAACTGCGTTTCTTCACGGTGAGTTGGAGGAGCAAATTTACATGAGGCAACTAGAGGGATTTGCTATTCCAGGTAAGGAAGATCATGTTTGCTTGTTAAAGAAATCTTTGTATGGGCTGAAACAATCTCCTAGACAGTGGTATAAACGTTTTGATGTATTCATGGCTAGTCAAGACTATACAAAAAGTCAGATGGACAGCTGTGTTTACTATAGGAGATTGGAGGATGGTTCTTTGATTTATCTACTCTTATATGTTGATGATATTCTGATAGCAGCTAAGAATATGTCTGATATTGATGTGCTGAAGAGGCAGTTGAATTTGAGATGAAAGATTTAGGTGCCGCAAAGAAAATTTTGGGTATGGAGATTTTGCGTAACAGGGCTGCAGGAGTTTTACGTCTATCTCAAAAGAAATATATTGAGAAGATCGTAGCACGTTTTAATATGCAGTCGGCAAAATCTGTAAGTACACCTTTAGCGAAGCACTTTCAACTTTCAGAAAAATTATCACCGTAGATTGAGGAGGAGGAGGAGCATATGTCCCATGTTCCTTATTCTAGTGCCGTGGGTAGTATTATGTATGCTATGGTGTGCACTAGGCCTGATATTTCACAAGCTGTGAGAGTGGTTAGTCGCTATATGAAGCGTCTTGATAAAGCTCATTGGGAAGCTGTGAAGTGGATCCTCAGATATTTGAAGGGGACAACAGACGTGGGTATAGTATACCGAAGGAACAGCAATGGCAGTGAGACCACTGGTTTTGTGGATTCGGATCACGCCGGTGACTTGGATGATCGCAGGTCTTTAGCAGGGTACGTATTTACGCTAGCAGGTGGTGCAGTTAGTTGGAAAGCGTCCTTACAGGACCACATTGCCTTGTCTTCGACTGAGGCAGAGTACATGGCACTAACCTTTGTAGCGAAGGAGGCGATATGGCTAAAAGGTTTGCTCTTGGACTTTGGGTTAGAACAGAAAAGTGTGGATATACACTGTGATAACCAAGGTGCGATATATTTGGCATATAATCCAGTTTATCACGAGCGAACGAAACATATCAACATCAGGTACCATTTCATTCGAGATGTCTTAGCTAAGGGTATTGTTACTGTTAAAAAGATTTCTACAGCAGATAACCCGGCAGACATGATGACTAAGTCTGTTCCTTTGGCGAAGCTCAAGCTCTACTTGAGCTCTATTGGCGTCTGTGGAGAGTGAGTGCCCGTCGGGGCGTTGGGAGAGCAGCATGGATGATGAGCACTATAACTTGGCTTCAAACATCGAGCCAAGGTGGAGAATTGTTGATTTATGTCTCGAGTTTTCGCTGGAAAAGAGAAAATATAAAATAAAATAAATTGAAGGAAATTTTCTTCTTTGCTGTTGCGGAATTCAAATAGGAAAAGAAGCAGAGTTCTAGTTGGCTTTGTAGAACTAAAATAGGAAAGTGGTGCACACCCACACATATAAAAGAAGCAGAGGGTTTTCTTTAGAAGTTGCACGCCGAAGACCTATGAAGAAAGAAGCCGCGAGCGTAACGAAAGAAACCCTTCAAGCCGTTCGTGATCCTTGAAGTCGCAAGTCGCGCGAAGCCGAAGAGATACGCGAAGCCATACGTAGCACGTATTGTACCAGAGCTTGAATGCGCGTTAATTTTGCGCCGTGAGGTTATATCCCAGTTAAGTTGTTTATAGACACTTTGGGTTTGGGGTTAAATCTAGGTGTGGGAAACACTTGAGCGATTGAGCGATTGTAAACTCTGATACTCCGATTATAGTGGATTATTTGCTGCCGGCTCTCCCCGTGGACGTAGGTACCGATACTTGGACCGAACCACGTAAATTCCTGGTGTTCTTATTTTTCTCGTTTATTTTCTCTGACGATTTCTCGTTGACGTAAATTGCAAGATCCTGTCGTTTCCGCGTATTATATCCCAACATTATCATCTTGTATGCAAAAGTGCATGTCCATGGTCTATTCTTTCTCTCTTCCTTTCCTCTTTCGGTTGCAGGGAGCAATGACAATTCTGATCGTTAGGGGATATTGCTTTACTGTAGGGAAACTAGCACAAAATGATCTGCACTTCTTAATAGATTAAGGGCATGGAATCTGCTGGGAGACCCGGTGTATTAATAATAAGCATGGGATCTGCTTCAGGTCTTTATCCCATGTACACTGATCCTATCTACTCTGGCTCAAAAGGTTAGTTCTCATTTATTGCCTCCATTCATTTTTCAATTTCAATTCTATTTCCCCAGCTACATATACTTGATGGAATTCCTGCGCAAGTGTCCCTCTGGAGTACCACCTTTTAACTATTAAGAGACTATATAACAATGCAGGCAGCCAGTGTCGTCTTGTTTACCAGATCACTTGCGCCCGACAAACGCTGATGAATTCACATCAATATACTTTGTCTCGAGGTGCTGTATCGAATTATAAGGTTTTGTCATGCAATGTACTAGTGTAATTAAAACTCAGGAAGATTGTTCCTTTTTGATTGTATATCTCATGCTGTTTTAAAGTCTTCAACACTTGACATAGGCACTTTTATTGACATGATTATTTATCTTCCTTTTTGTTTTTTCCCCTGAAGTGCTTGATCAGTTGAAGATTCATTTTTCCGCTCTCAAGTCCAGATTTGTTGTGGGTGGGACTATCGTCTTCGTGAAGCTAAAATCTTGCCTGGATTTATCTGAATTTTGTCCATCATTAGTCTTAATTTCAAGCAAGGCTATTATCATGGCCCAGAAATTTCTGTGGACCTTATGGAATATATGACTCCTCTTCTGATGTTCAAAAGTATCATCCTCTTGAGGTGATCTCTCCAAATACTCGTTCTAAATCAGGGAAGACCAATATTTTGCAAGTTGATCTTCACCACAGAAGAAGCTTTGTTGTCCTGCTGTGTTTCTGCATGTTGAATAGAGCTCGCCCAGCCAAGGCGAGGCCGAGCTCGCCGGGCCATCCTCGCCCATTGCCGGCGAGGGCCGCCCTCGCCTACGTCAGGTGAGGGGTGCCCTATGAACTAAATTCGTCATGGAGATTGAGAAACATTATTCTACCGTGAATACCTAAGATATTTTCTGTGTCCGTGTGTTGGATATGTCTGATTCCTTAAACCTTGTTTTTGGAGCAGAGAGCAGAAAAATATGTAATCTGGAGCTGGAAAGATTTGTGTCTGAAAAGAGTTGTAATCTGGAGCTGATTCATGGAAGGAACTTCAAGATAGCATTGCTACGATATGGAAAAGTACTTGGTCTTTCGAGGAAAATAAACTGTATTAGCAGTTGCTTTTGTCCCTTCAGGGTGTGAAATAATAAACTAATCTTAGCAAGTCTATCTTTCTCCAAATTCTCGCTTTTTATTTCCTTCAGACTGGTCATTTGGTCCATTGGGAGACGCTTTCGGTTATGTGAAAAATGAATATCGTTAAATGTATTAAAACACATTTATTGAACTATAACAAAGTAAACACTGGGATTCGCCCCAGTGGAGGTGAGGGGTTCAAACCCCCACATTTTCAGGGAGGGATGGGGTGGGGACGCGCAAGTTTCAGGAGTGGGTTTCGACTCCCATGCCCTGCAAGAGGCAGGGCAAAAGTCTGAGAGTGAGTGTAGATTAGGTATAGAGTAGGACTGACAAAAAAAAAAAAAAACTATAACAAAGTACAATGTGACGGAGGTTTTTCAGTCTTTATATGCTTATTAATTATATACAATATAAAGTGCGGGGCAAATCAATTTGGTAGTTGAGCAGTGTTAATTTCTCCATCACTGTACTTGCAACCCTATAAGTGACATTTGAGTGTATTCATCACTTAGGAATTTTGGCAAAACTATTCCAGCCAGATTTTTATATTTTGTTATAGCATTTACTATTTTATCTAATGGATTGTTCATTGCGAAATATTGTTATTTATTGGACTAATCTATAAGACTGCAACATGAAAAAAGAATAGAATTGTACTAGATTGATAACACAGATGTTATAGGTAGTGTTCGACATGAAACTTCTATATTAAAATCTTGACATTGTTTTGGAGAGAGGCCATTTGCTTTCATGTTAAAATCTTGATATTGCAACTCTTATTTTTGCAATTGCAAACAATAATTAATTGACAGCTAAAATGTGTGAAAAATAATTCACCAAGAGTAAGAGAGGTACTAAAATATAAAACAAGCGAGGAAAGATATCTAACAACAATTAATGTACCGTTGAAGAAAGCACCACCTTCTCTCTCTTCTAGAATTCTCTCCATATTTCTCAGCCGTACATCAAAGAAAAATCAACCCACACTACCTCCAGCCTTCTCTAGAATACTCCATCTAGTTGTTAAGAAATAATAAAAGAAATTTGTAGTAGAAGAATGTGGAAGATTAGGAAGTTTGGTGAAGCATCCACTTTGGCCGCCTATATAAAGTGACAAGGGCTTCATGTTTCGGATGCGGAGTAAAAAAGGTTCCCGTGGGTGTGGGAGTGTGTTTTCCTATAATAATAAGAGAATATTTATTATAATTATGCTCAATCATAATAAGTTTCATTTTGATTTGAGAAGTGGAATCGATCATAATATTATTGCAGAATGAAAGAAGTGATCAACATCATGCTTATATGGAGATTCATTTCTTGGATTGTAGCGTGAACAGATTCACCATGGCGAAGAAAGATATTCAATTGAGAAAATAATTACGGTTGTAGCAGTCTTCTCAACCACATTTCATAAAAAGAACATACCTAGATCAATGTGAAATGAACTGCTCGAAGTGGTCTTTGAACTGATCTTCTTGTAAGTGTACATCCAATTCATCTAGGTATTCCCCTATGTTGGAGTTGAGTGCCATCATTGCTATAACCTTGATCTTAGTCAATGTCATTTTTTATAACTCCTTGAGTTTTCCTAGCTTGATAAGTCGCCCTCACCCATCTCACTGTAATGAGGATTGGAAATGTATGTAGGATTTTGAAAAAATATATAATGGATATATGATAGTTTGAATAATATGAAAGTTTGAACTCTTGACCGTTTGGTGAAAGGCTATTATGCCATGATCACAGCCTGGTTAGTCTCAATAATTTAAGGCCAACTATGGCCAGTTTTTGGGCAGTTCATAAGAAACCACAATCATCTATTTCGGAAGAGAACCCCAAAAAGCAACATTGAAAAATATTGGGATCGATAGAAATTGCAAAAATGCGTAAGAGCTGGACCGAAATCATTTGAGGCGGGGAGTAATGATTCAACTTGAGCCTAACTTTTCTCACTCAAAAAATATTAATAATCAAACCTATGATTAGAAGATAATTAATTGGAGCTCACTCATTAATGCATAAATCTTCATTTAACCAACCAAATTTTGAGATCTTCGTCATGGATTTTCTGCTTCGCTTTACTAAATCAAAATTTCATGGTTGGAGAAAAAGCGGTTAACGTATGATTTGGGGGTTCAGACATTTTAAACTCAACTTGTAGCAACAACCTTAAAAAATATTATGTATAAGAGAGAGAAAAAGACAAGGAGTCGATTTCATTTTTTTCCCTTACGCATCCACATCCTACGTCGTTGTAAAAAGCAGCTTAGGAGGCTTTCGTTTTCAAGCCATGATGATGCCGTTCTCTTGATAGTATGGAGAAAATTTTTCTTTAATGTGCAAAAGACAGAAAAGAAAAAAAAAGGAAGTACGGAGAAAATTCTTCTTTCTCCTTTCTCTTGTTTTTTGGTAAGATCGTTTGTTGGTGTGCATGCACTCTGCACATACTGTGTAGGGTACCTAAAAGTGGCGTTTGATAACGATTCTGTTCTTGGGAGTAGATTTCGATCAAAAATGATTTTTTTTGATTATGTTCGTGAGAACAGATTTTAAGCATTTTAAACCATTTAGTAATTGTCCACATTTTTTTTATTCTGGAATAAAATTGCATTTGGTACCGTGCTCATTGATTTTGTTCCAAATTAATTTCTTTTAATTTTTAAATAATTTTTATACTTTTTTCATTTTTAAAATTTTTTAAATTTAAATTTTTTCCTTTTTTATTTTTTATTTTCTTTTTTTCTCCTATTCTTCTTCTTTTTCAAGCCAGTCGCCGGACCGATGATCGGTCAGATAAGGGTTGGTGACCTCACCGGAGCGATGTTGGCCCTCGGCGAGGCTTGCCTAGCCCCACCGAGGCTCGGCCTTGCTGGTGGCTAGGCAAGCCTCGCCGAGGCTGGGCGAGCCTTGCTGGTAGTTGAGCTGGCCTTCGGCGAGCTCACCGGAGTCTCAGCGGCGGCGGCGGCGGCAAACGGCAGCAGGCGGGGCGGTTGATGAAGAAGAAGAAAAGAGAAGAAGAAGAAGAGGAAATGGGAGAAGAAGAGTTGTTTTGATTCTTAGATTTGTTCTTAGAACAAGAATCAACTTTTTTATTTTATTTTTGATTCTGTTCCAAATCTATTTATGGGAAAAAAAATAGAAAATTGTTCCCGGGAATAAAAATTTTACTAAACGCGAATCTGTTCCCAAACTACTCTCGGGAGTAAAGAATTAGAATTAGGCCCTTTTTGGATGATTACCAAACAGGGCCAAAGACAGTTGTATCACTTAAAACGATCAACTTGTGCACAGTAAAATGACAATCCTGAGATTTTCTTTCCTTCCGCTTATTTTTCTTCAATTTTTTTTGGGGTTTACTATGGCAGGTTTTCATTTTCATTTTTCTTTTTCTTCTTCATTAATTTTTATCCAACATGTTACAATTAGGAATGAATATAATCCAAGTGAATTGGGAGTCGCCCACTAAAGATCGATTCTATAAAATTAAAATCGAGATCCGCTCATTGATTTCATAGATCTATTAGGGAATTGAACCGTCGATATGGTTCGATTTTCGAGTGAGTTCATGAAATCGGTCCCATTAAGTTTCACACATGTAGCAATTTGATTCTTGGGTGTATCCATAGAATCGGTCTCATCAAGCTTCACGCATTTAGTGCAATATTTTCGAGCCAGACAAAGAAAAGCAAAAAATAAAGAACTTTCATATTCTTAGTGGTAATATTAGCAAAAGATTGTACTCTTATTAAAAGTTAAGAATCAAGACCACAACGAAGGAGAAAAAAGAGTGCAGCGATGGGCATGGGTAAAAAAAAAAGAGTGTCATCAGGACACCAATAAAGATTGAAGAAAATGTGTAGAATTTATGTAATTGCGCGCCCATAGTGGTGATACAACATTATGTAATTCCTAGTCCAATCACAATGCAACATTATTTGAGTGGAAGCTGATTATCGCATTATTTGTCTTTGTAGTTATTCTTTCAGTCAGGCAAGTAGGCACGACGATTATATACTTGATTGTCACCGACTATATAATTTATCTTGCAAAATTTTCATTTGAAGACGGATCTTTTTTTGTCAAATAATAACCACCCTAAAAATTCAAATCCAGAGATTTCATTCATACAAATTTTTTTGCTATTTATTTTCACGAATGATTTATTTCCATCATCTTGTGATTTAAGCCTTTAGCAAGTGGCTTCGCTTATCTCTCTCCTATACGATAAAACAATAACATCGACCCTTAGTTTTCCTTTTAATTGAAGAAGCACATTGATCTAATCCGTCTAATTACAAAATTGTACTAGGATTTGAGTTAGGTTCCCTCTGCTGCAAAATTTGATGTTTGTTTGCCAGAAAAAAGGAGGGTGAGTTGGGCCTTACGCAGATCCATAGAGGGAATAGGGCTGTTCTTATGAAGCCAATATGGATGTTCCTCGTTTAGGAGCTGGCTCATTATGGATTTTGCTTGGATCAAGGCATGTTACCAAAGCATAAAAGCTTCGGGCAGATGAATTCCTCTGCTTCCTCTTTTCATATTTGGAGGAAATTTTTTGAAATCGAGGGGTGATATAAAACCTTTGATCCAAAATGTTGTGGGTGATGGGGCAAACATATTCTCGCGGTCTGATCCCTGGCATCATATGGGTTCTTTGTTGGAATGTACTGCTAGATTTATTCATGCCTCAGGGCTGTCTTTGCAAACACTTTGAATCACAATCCCTTGACACTTTTCAAACTTAAGTGACAAAATTTTCCTATTCTTGCCTAGCTAGACCATTTAGGTTTATCGAAGTCCCGATTCACGCATGCAGACCGTCCATGCACCAAGCTTGTGCTGATTTGTCGAATGCTTTAGAGCGAGAAGGCATGCAAGCGAATTATTTGTTTTCCATGGGTTTTCTTTGTTTCGTCAACTTATAATTTTATAAGGGAAAGATTTTGTTTGGTATCTCTCTGCCATTAAATACTAACAAACGGAAGCTCTCTCCAAAGGAGTTGAACTCGTTCTTCTCCTTCCTCCGCTGCTTTGAATTTTATCGCGGGAAAAGAGGTATCTCTTTTCCTTCTCTGTTTTTGGCCTTTAGGTTCACTGTCCTCATTAATCTTCAACCGTTCCTATCTTAGGATCTTCTTTTCTTTTTCGTTGTTAATCCTCAACCGTAAAAGAAGCCGAATGTCAAAGGGAAGGCGTTAAACTTATTCAGTTTACACTCCCCAAAATACACGTCACATATAGCGGTGTGCGCCAATCAAGCACAGAAATGAGATGAATTTCATCGTCTTTTCAGACATAAATCCATTGTAAAGAGCTGAAGTTCATGTTTAAAAGATTTAAGGAAAAGTTCTTTTAAGTATATAGCTGAACTTCTCAGAAAAACGGAGGCACTGAATGGTATTTTTGGAAGAGACCAAGTCTTTTGTGCATGACCACATGAAGAATGATGACAGTGCCCGCAATTTCGAGGACTTCCACTCAAAGTGACAGGTACAGGTAAAAGATTTAAAGAACCAGTTTTAATTACCTTCAGATTTCTAACTTAGGGCGGGCGTCCGGCAAGAATAAAAACTGCTTCACCTAAGTGTTGTTCAAAAGTCCATGGGTCAAGTCGTACAAATTTCAAAGGCTATGTTTGCCCATTGGATATTTTATCAGAGGAAACGTTCATCCGTTTCCGCATATGCTAACCAAATTCCTCTTTCAACCATCTTTTCAAAAGCTAATGGAAGCAGCGGCAACGTTGTCTTGCAGATTCAGCTTTGCTCACCCTCGACACATTGTTATTGTGGAACCACCACTTTTCACCTGATATACAAAGCTTCCTCACGTACTCTTCATTTTCATCTCCGTTCCTCCCAAAAAGCTCAGGCTTCCTTCCCATGACCCGCTTCTTGACCATGTTCCCCATCCTCTTCCTTCGTCCTCTTCCAATCCCACCATCACCACTCCACGCTTGGTTCTCTACTTTCTAGGGTCATCTCCCTCCACCACCACTATCACTGTAGCATCTGCCGTTCAGGCTCTGCCTCCTGATACTGTAGACCCAATAGATTTTGGAGGCAGCCATATAAGTATTATTGCGGAACGCCAGACCATATGCTACAGTTATCCTCAACAAGCGCCTACAAGATTTGTTGGGATATAATATGCGGAAACGACAGGATCTTGCAATTTACGTTAATGCAAAATCACCAGAGAAAATAAACGAGAAAAATAAGGACATCGGGAATTTACGTAGTTTAGTCTGAGTATTGGTACCTACGTCAACGGGGAGAGCTAGCAGCAAATAATCCACTATAATCGGAGTATCAGAGTTTACAATCGCTCAAAACGTTCAAGTGTTTCCCACACCTAGATTTAACCCCAAACCCAAAGTGTTTATAAATAAACAACTCGCTTGGGAATAAACTCATGACACAAAATTACTGCGCATTCAAGCTCCAACGAAACGCTCTACGTACGTCAAACAAGAACAACGTCTATATTTTTCCTCACGTACGTATCCTCTTCGTAGGGCTTTTGCAAGCGGCTCTCCACGGCATCTCGTGGCTTCTCTCTACGTAGGGTTCTTTTTACAAAGGTCTTCGTGCACGCCGAAAAAGGAAATACATGTGTGCCCAAGAAAAGTCAAATTCTTGACTTGGGCCCATCTATTTTGTCTACGTGCAGGGACTTCTTCATTGGGTGTGGAGTGTGCGTGCCCAAGGTCAAACTTTTGACCTTGGGCCCACCACTTACAATTCTTTGTGCAGAGGGACTTCACACGGCTTTCCTTTTCTGTTTCGTAGGTTTCGGCCGTCCATAAAAAAGAGAAAAAGACCTGCAATTCTTTATGTAAATCTTCATGAAGTCCCATTAATTTCTATTTGTCCAAGCCAATTGCGTTTTGCAAATACTTAAACTCGAGACATAATTTAACAATTCTCCACCTTGGCTCGATATTTGAAGCTAAGTTATAGTACTCATCATCCATGCTGCTCTCTCAACACCTCGACAGGCGCTCACTCTCCACAGATGCCAATAGAGCTCAAGCAGAGCTTGAGCTTCCCCAAAAGAATAGACTTAGTCATAATGTCTGCCGGGTTATCTGCTGTAGCAATCTTTTTGACAATAACAATACCCTTAGTTAAGACATCTCGGATGAAGTGGTACTTGATGTTGATATGCTTCGTTCGCTTGTGATAAACTGGATTATACGCCAAATATATTGTATCTTGGTTATCACAGTGTATATCCACACTTTTCTGTTCTAACCCAAAATCCGAGGGCAAACTCTGTAGCCATATCGCCTCCTTCGCTACAAGGTTAGTGTCATGTATTCTGCCTCAGTCGAAGATAAGGTAATGTGATCCTGTAAGGACGCTTTCCAACTAACTGCACCATCTGCTAGCGTAAACACGTACCCTGCTAAAGACCTGCGATCATCCAAGTCACCAGCGTGATCCGAATCTACAAAACCAGTGGTCTCCTTGTCATTGCCGTCCCTCCGGTACACTATATCCACGTTTGTTGTCCCCTTCAAATATCTGAGAATCTACTTCACAGCTTCCCAATGAGCTTTACCAGGACGCTTCATATAGCGACTAACCACGTTCACATCTTGTGAAATATCAGGTCTAGTGCACACCATAGCATACGACACTAGAATAAAGAACACGGGACATATGCTCCTCCTCCTCCTCAGTCTGCGGTGATAATTTTTCTGAAAGTTTAAAGTGCTTCGCTAAAGGTGTAGTTACAGATTTTGCCGATTACATATTAAAACGTGCTACGATCTTCTCAATATATTTCTTTTGAGATAGACGTAAAACTCCTGTAGTCCTGTCACGCAAAATCTCCATACCCAATATTTTCTTTGCAGCACCTAAATCTTTCATCTCAAATTTAGCATTTAATTGCCTCTTCAGCACATCAATATCAGACATATTCTTAGCTGCTATCAACATATCATAAACATATCAGAGTAGATAAATCAAAGAACCATTCTCCAATCTCCTAAAGTAGACACAGCTATCCATCTGACTTTTCTTATAGTCTTGACTAGCCATGAAAGTATCAAAACGTTTATACCACTATCTAGGAGATTGTTTCAGCCCATACAAAGATTTCTTTAACAAGCAAACATGATCTTTCTTACCCGGAATAGCAAATCCCTCTGGTTGCCTCATGTAAATCTGCTCCTCTAACTCACTGTGAAGAAACGTAGTTTTCACATCTAACTGCTCTAACTCGAGATCCTGTGAAGCAACTAATGTAAGTAAAACACGAATATAAGTATGTCTTACCATAGGAGAGAACACCTCATTGTAGTTAATGCCCTCACGCTTTGTATATCCCTTCGCCACAAGTCTTGCCTTATACCTTGCTGCCTTGACACCGGGAATGCCCTCTTTCCGTTTGAAGTCCCATTTACTTCTGACAATCTTTTGGCTCTTGGGTACTTTGACCAGCTCCCATGTTTGATTTTGATGGAGTGATTCCATCTCTTCACTCATAGCCCCTAGCCACTGCGACGACTCCGAACTAGCCATCGCCTCAGAGTAGGACGAAGGCTCATCTATCTCCACCTCATCACCTATAGTTAATGCATAAGAAATATCTATATAATCATAACGTACTGGTGATTTAATTTGCATTCTCTGTCTATCTGCGGCTATAGTTTGCTGTGGCTTTGCTGGTTGTTCACTATCATTGACTTCAGGAACTGCGGTTTCATCTGCAGTCTCAACTTCTGTTACCTTCGAGGTCTTCGAAGTCTCCACCTGAAGCTCCACCTCACTAATGGCACCATGATTTGTCTTCTCTGTTGGTTGTGTCTCCGAACTCCTCTGTTGAAGCATTGCAGTCTCGTCGAAGATCACATTTTTGCTGATTAGAAAATCGGGTGATCTGGGATCGGCGTACCATAGTCGGTAGCCTTTCACCCCATGTGCATAACCCAGAAATATGCACTTCGTCACCCTCAGCTCAAGCTTACCATCACTCGCATGAGCATACGCAGGACATCCGAATATATATAATCTGGAGTAATCAACAGGTTTCCTTGACCATACTTCCTTAGGAGTCTTCCACTCTATAGCAGACGATGGAGATCGATTAACCAGGTAATATGACATGTTAACTGCTTCGGCCCAAAATTCCTTGCCAAGTCCTGCATGCGAAAGCATGCATCGAGCTCGCTCAAGCAAAGTTCCGTTCTTCTGTTCTACAACGCCATTCTGCTGTGGTGTCCCAGGTACTGTGCGGTGTCTTACAATATCTTCTTTCTCGCAGAACTTAGTAAAATCTTTACCACAGAACTCCATACCATTATTGGTTTTCAGGCACTTGATTTGCTTATCTAAATGCTTCTCAATCAATGCCTTAAATTTCTTGAACCGATCAAACACATTAGATTTGTGCTTCAGAAAGTAAACCCATGCATTCCTTGAATAATCGTCGATAAATGTTAGTATATATCGGGCACCTCCTTTCGAAGGAACCGAAGATGAGCCCCAGACGTCTGAATGAATATATTCAATCGGTCATTTGGTCAAATGAAGAGCTGTAGTAAACTTAACTCGGTGCTGCTTCCCATAGATGTAGTGCTCACATAAGTCCAGCTTCCCTGTTTTTTGACCACTCAACAACCCCTTTTCACTCAGCATTGTCATACCTGCCTTACTTATGTGCCCTAAATGCATATGCCATAACTGAGTCAGGTTAGAGTTTGACTCACCTGATGAAAGTGCAGCGGTTCTGGTCACGGTCTCTTCTAGTAGATGATAGAGAGTATTCACTTTCTTCCCTTTCATCACTGTCATAGCACCTCGAGAGATTTTCAGTACTCCACCTTCAGCAGTGTACCTACACCCGATGTCATCGAGTGTCCCCAGAGAAATAAGGTGACTCATAGCCGTTAATTCGATTTATTGACAAAACCTTGCTTTTTATTAAAAATGACATGGAAATACATTTCATCATCTTATATCAACTGAATTACAAATTTTCATAGACATGGGAGACATCTGCAGAATTTATTAGAATGTCTACATGCATAATCTGCAACTTGCTTTTTTTTTTTTTTTTTTTTTTTGGTCGAAAGGAAACATTGTATTCTTATAAGCGGAATCTTACATCCTGCCGCAAGGGCATCAGCATACACTAGATCTATCAAGAGGTAGGGTGGGAAGATATTCCAATTTTGGGCCAAAGTCTCTACTCGTTGGGCCTTAGCAGCCTAGTCGGCTACGGCATTTGCTTCTCTTTGAAACAGCTGCGCTGTCAAATTAGGGAAAAGGGACATTGAAGCAATAGCTTCCGCGAGCAAGGAATGAAGCTCCCATGGTGGCGATCATCCAACCATGACGGCGTCGATGACGGTGCTGCAGTTGGATTCGATCAGGAGTCGTGCTTGATGTAGACCTTGCCATAATATATGCTAGATCGTTAAAGAGAAGGCTTGAAACTTTGCAACCAGAGCTAATGCGGCTGGAAATCTATTGTTATAGATGTCGGTGAGTCTTGATGATCTTTGGATATTGAAACCATCGCTCCTTCTATACTCCCTAGTTGATAGGCTGCATCAATATTACATTTTAAGGTGCTTGGATTGGGTGGTCGCCAGAGGTGGGTAGGGATCTGGGTTGCAATCGCTTGTCTCGAATAGGAAGGAGAAGAGATTTGGTAAAGTCGAGTCTTTGTCAAAGCAGCTTCAACTGCAAGGGATGGATCCAGCCGTTGATTGCGGAATATGAAGCCATTTCGCATTTTCCAGATCTGCCAACAAACATTGGCTATCACTTCCAAAGAAGGTGAGTTGTTTATTGATACAAGTTTTGTAGCTAACCATGCATCGATTCGATGGATATGTTGAGGCTATATGTCGTTATTAATCTGTGGATGTGCCCAGAGTGGTCGAGTCCATGAACAGAGTAGGAACATATGCTCTTAAGTTTCTGGGGTTTGCTAGTGACATAGCTGATAGTAGGGATCGGTTATGATTTGTCGGCGAAACAAATTTTCTCTGGAAGCTATTGCATTTTGATAGATCGACCAGAGAAAAGTCCTTAATTTAGGTGCCGTTTGCATTGACCAGATTTTTCTCCATAGTATTCTAGGAATCTGATAAGAGGATGATGCCATGTGATTGTTGTTGTTGTTGGAGATTGCTGTTAAAATATGATAATTGCTCTTCACTGTGTGTCGACCATCCTTTGTTGCTGGCCATATTAATTTATCTTTAGTATAGTGAGGTCTAACTGGGATGGTTAGAATCTCTTGAATAATCTACTCATCCAGAAAACTGTGGAAAGCACCAGCACACAACAGAAATTGAGGGAAACCAGAATGTAAATAGGAACAGTCCACTTGCACCACAGAATTGTCTGAAGATAGAATAACCTCACAGATTAACGGATACACGGAGGCGAGGAAACATGCAAAGAGCGAACCAATCGTAGGTCTTCCGCTTGATTTCTGGTCTCGTAGTCGAAATTCAAAGCTGACGGAGATGGCCAATCGCAAAAGCTAGTGAGGTTGAAAGGTAATTGACGGCGACAAGGGTTGAGAGGGGGAATGGAGAAATGGAAGGAGGGCGTCGGTGTAATTGTGGATAGGGTTTCGGTGAAATTTCGCTACCCAGAGGTAGGTAATGTTAAAAACACAAGCACAAAGTCAACTCACTCGACTGTCACTACTTCAACAAAGGCTGATACTGAAAGAGAAAGGGCTGTGGAGCAACAAAGCGAAGCACTCAGACTGAGAAGCCATGTCATGAAGTAAATGATCGACGATGAAGAGTTCGTGATGAAGGTCGACGTGGATCGTCATTGATGATGAAGAGTCTGTGATGAAGATTGACATGGATCGCCAAGTCATGAAGACCTCAATTAACACGTGTGCTGTTATTTAGTTGAGGATTAAAACAGATTAAGAAACAGTCTTGTTGTATTCAATTTTCTGTTGTATCTTCTTCTTCTTCGATGGATAGGTTTTTACAGAAGCTTTAGCCAAGCTGATCAGAGAGATATATAGAGATTGAGAGAAAGAGAGAAAACGGAATATACCATCAATGGATGCTCTGTATTGAGCAGTCGATACATTCGAGATACAGAGAGTTAGAAAAACAGAGCATTCTTATTCATTGATATTCTGTGATGTATAACTTTGTATTACAATCTCATTGAAATAAAGAGATTCAAAAGCTTCTTGCTTGTTCTCCAGCTTTTTGGTTTATTTCTTCATCTTCACAGGTAATAACTCGACATTTTCGAGAGAGAAAAGCTCTACCCTGTAGCTTGCTTATGTGCTTGGCAACTAATGTTCTAAACAAGAAACAGGAGGTGTGGTCGAAGTAGCTGATCCATGTGCATTCTCACACGAGGCAGTGACCGTCTCTCCAGGCTTCGATGATGTTATTTGGACGTTGTCCAATGTGATATCCCAGCAACCTACGCTCGAACAGCTGAGTGTGATGGCTTGGTCTGAAGCACTGCTCCCTCGAATGTTGGTGAAACTCACGTTGCTCACCACCACGCTGGATGCCTGCACCAACATCCCTTCTTCATTGACACATCTCATGCCAGAAAATCAATATAGAAACTTTAATCCTGATGATACCGATACATTAAAAGACATCTCATTTACGGTTAACAGGTCGTAGAAGCTTTTGCTCAAAAGGTTCTCCTGGCTCGGTAATTAACGCTTGACAAACTTTCTATATTGTTAGTCCTTTAGCTTGCAATGTTACAGCAAGGTGCTCGAAATTTACTGGCGAGATTACCTCATTTAGTTGAGCTCCTCCGGGATTATAACGTTGGTTGATGATGATTGGGTTACTCACTGCGTCGAGCGTGATGTGATCGTAAATAATATTCTTGGCATATCCCGAACCCCCCTGTATGTATGTAAAGTAGAGGAGATAGGTTAGTAGGAGCAAAAAGAAAAGAATAAGAGATCTATGTAATCGTGTTTGTCGTTCATTGGGAGCTATCATCATTGTTTTTTAAGCTATAGAGCCCATGGTCACCTGCCAAGTCTTGATCCTCGCTCCATTCATAGTTCCACTGAAGGTGCAATTCCGCACGTGTACCTGCTCGACTGTGTCGTAAGCTCCATTCATTCCTAAGCTTTCGACGCTAAACATATATAAAGACAAAACACATCAAAATTTAATATGTATATATCCTAACTATTAGTTTGGATCATATAAGGCACATCTCGACCACATCGATAACACGACAGCTAACCTTATACCATGGCCAGGTCCGCATGAAACTCTAGTGATACTAATGTTGCTGGAGCCACCATTTATAGCGATGCAATCATCCCCTATATTACATAGCATTGTGCGATTGAGCATCAACATGTACAAAGAAACTTCACTGCAATGTAATTAGAGCTTATTTACCTGTTTGAATGTCAAGGTCGTGAATGTCAAGGTTGTTGATGTGAGAAATGTCGATTCCATCTGTGTTATGGCTACTTTCAGGTGCGGTTATTTGGAGATTGGAGATGATACCATTATCACAAGTATCGATGGAGATGTGATTCCTTGGACTATTAACGTGATGCAGTCCACTTAGGACCAGATTGATGCAATTAAAAAAGGCCAAGGCTTGCGAACACAATTCCCTAGTCATTGAAATTGGAAGACCCGATCATAAAATATGGGCTAATAAGAAGATCTCGAATTGGTTCAAGGCATTGGGAATCGGCTTCTTACAGTTGGTCGATCCTCGCAGCCATCCGGTCCCTACAAGATGAAGATCCATAATTTTTGGTCAGATTGCAAAAAGATGTGATGGTGAAAAGTAATATGAAACTCATCTATTACGTGATGATGTGTGTCGATTGACCTTTGCTCCATTCCACCAAAGTGAACCCTGGCCATCGACTTGTCCTGATCCTTTGACATTGAGATTGGCCACATCTTGGAAAGTCAACCATACACCCGAAGGGCAATCTTTCCAACCACTTAGTGAACTAGGAGCAACTAAAGTCCCATCAATCTGTTCGCCAAGAAGGGAGAGTGATGTACATTATTCTATGTTTTGGAGCAAGGACGTGGTGGCAATGACAAAAACAATTATTAATAATTGATTACTTAAACTTAGAAATGTATAGATTCAGTCCGGTGTGATTTAGTGTTTAAAATTTTTGATGAGGGATTAAGTTCTTTTGTGCTAAAAAGGTTGAGAAGTAAGCTCTTTTCAATGTATCCAATCAAGATTTATTGTATGACACAAATCTAGTCATTCGAGAAAAATGATGGAGAACCTTGCACTTTCAATTGTTGTTATTAATTTTGACTATGACATTGTCGGCCTCAAATGAGTTTTGCCGAACAAGTTCCTAATTATTTTGACATGAAATTCAGTCAACAAAACATTAGCTAAAAATATTAATCCTCCAGAATCTTTGTGTCTTGCCTGAACGTTAATGCTTGAAGAGTTGCATGGGCCTTTGAAAGCGACGGGAGATAGTCTAAACTTCTTCCCACCAGGAACAGCTAAAGTTGGTGTGCCATTTTCTCCGTTGTCTCCGCATGTGTCTTCCCAAGCTTTCACAAAGGCCTAAAAGAACAAAGGAAATGATCGCATGAACACGAACAAATCAACTCAATTGACAAAAAAAAAAAAAAAAAAAAAAGAGAGAACATACAGGCTTTTTTCAATAGGAGAGAAGAAAAAAGAGAGAAATTAAGGGAAAAAGAATGTACTTGGGCATCATCATTGTCTCCACTCCCAGTCGCGCCATAGTTTGTCACATTGTATGTGGGTGATGCTGCAATGATTCCGTGGCTAGAAAAAGTTGATGAAGCAGCGAAGAGGACCAAGTATATTGCAGCCACAAATCCCTGCACGACTAAAACAGCTTTTGAAGTCGAGCCGAGGAGCTGACCACTTAATAGAAAACTGGCTATTTTTCAAAGGGTAAGAGGAGGAGTCGCGAGTTGACTTATAGATATCGGCATTTCATGCTCAGTGCTTCACTAATTAAAAAGCTAAAAAAGATGGAGATGTAAAAATCAATGAAAATACGAGATTAAAAACACTTAAAACGTCTTCTCTCTCCTTGTAATGAATTTTCTCTACCGAAGAAATGATAGTCGTAGAGACTATCCTTTCAAGAAAAGGTAAGGGAAAGAAAGAGCAATTTTTATTTTTATTTTTTATTTCTCTTTGTAATGAATCCACGCAGTTCATGAATTTTCATGTGTTGGGTATGAAGTATCAACACAAGATAAAAACGATAGACATAGCAAATGAAAATCAAAGACCATCATAACAACAAGACCAATTGAGAAAATGAAATCGAGCCCTACAAAGATTTAGAAGGGAAAATTAGTCAAAAGTTGCGTAAAAAACCAACAGAAAATCCCAATTCAAAATTAAAAAAAAAAAAACACCCACCATTTTGCAGACTAAGATGATAAAGGACCTTCTTGGCCAATGAAAAACACCAGAACAGATGAAATGCGAGATGGAGGGATATCGGGTGTTGTCCTTAACATCTTCATAGGGCTTTTATTTATAGATAGAATTGTGGAGTTATTTAGGCACCTAGAATCCCAGCATTAATTATTACACCTATAATAAGGTAAAAAATAAAGTTAAGTTTATTATATTTTGCCAATTCAGTCTTAATCTTTTGATAATTTGCTAATTTAGGCATAGCCGAGAATCCTTATCTTAGTTGACTGATTATCTTTGTTGACTGAATTTTTTTATATATTTTATTTACTTTTATATTAATCTTTTCATTATCGCTGTCAAGGGAACAAACAGAAAACAAAAATAAAAAATATATACAAAATTCGAAATTTAAAAAATAAAATAAAAAAATAAAAAATCCATGTTAACTGTGACATCCTGATTTTCAAATCTGATTTCAATTGAATAAATCGGACCTTTCATCGATGCCCCGATAGTGCTATTTTCTGAGCCGATCACTCGTGAGATAACTAGACTATCTGGAGAAGTCATTAAGGGATTTTAACGCGATAGACTTGAAAATTTGACTAGGAATCGACTGCTCGACCGTGCTAATTTGCAAGGGTCATTATGGCACAATTAAAAATTGATCAGAAACAGGAGATGGGTCGACTTGACAGAGGTGTGTGATTAAGTGTGGGTGATTCGCCGATAGCCGCCGCCGCCGCTGCTGTCATTGCTGCACCTGCTGAGTTTCCACCGGGGAACGTAGTTGCCAGGAGGCCAATTCATAAGCTCGTTGAGTAGTTCCTGAAGTTGGAATCATCGAGGTTCACAACTGAGGCTGCAATCCTCTGGATATAAGACTTACAGACAGAATTTGCACTGCTGAGGTGCACTGAGGCAGAAGAGGTCACCCTTGCAATATATCAGCTACAGGGGATAGCTAGTACTTGGTGAAGGGCCACCAAAGAAGAGGTATTCCCTAAGGGTGTGGATCATGTGTGGAACACCTTCGTTAGAGCATTCAACGGCAAGTATTTTTCTAGCTATGCCAAGGATGAGAAGATAGCGGAATTTTATCACCTTCGTCAAGGTCAAATGACTATGGACCAGTACGAGGCGAAATTCGCTAAGTTATCATAGTATGCTCAAGATTGATCGAGGATCCCGAGGAAAAAGCGAGAAAGTTTAGGGATGGCCTCCGACCAGATCTGAAAAATCCACCGATACCGTTTGATATTAAGAACTACAATGAGCTGTATGGATGAGCCCAGCTAATTGAAAGGAATCTGAATGAACAAGTCGCCACATCTAGGTTGCGGTTTAGTTCTATTAGAGATAGTAATTAGTTTGGAAAGAGACTGATGTTAGGAGGAAGATATCATGTTCCACCCAACATGAAGGGTAGGATAGGAAAGTCAGCAAGCTAGAATGGAGTATGTGGTACCCGCGGGAGACGACATGGATCAGCCATGTGCCCTGCTAAGACGAGTGCTTGTTTTGTGCGTGGCTAGCAGGGTCACATAGCCAGGATTTGTCCTAGGAGACAGATGGGACCGCCGCAGTTGCCGCCACTGCCATAGGTGGGTCAAAACCAAGGACTTCTACCACCAAATCCATAACAAGGGGGACTACTCAGGACAGGCGGAGGATGCGCTTAATGTGATTACAGGTACTATCTCGTTGAACAACCACGCTGCTTATTCTTTATTTAACCATGGAGCTACTCATTCATTTATAGCTGAGTAGTATGTTAAGTTGGTCGGATTGATTCCTGAATTGTTGGAGTCAGGGGTCAGTATATCGACACCATTAAAAGATAAGGTGCTAGTTATAATGGGTTGTCCTGGTTGCACGTTAGTGATTGGTGAGCGAGAGGGGAAGATAGACTTGATAGTCCTAGCCATGTATGACTTTGACCTGATTATTGGCATGGACTGGCTCACCTAGCAACGAGCTAAGCTGGACTATTATCGAAAGGCAATTCAATTTAACATGATCGAGGGTGAGGGCTTCGCGTTTATTGGGAGTCGAGGAGGACCCTCGATTACTTTGATCTTGTCGCTCGAGGCAACCCGTTTGTTAGACGGGGTTGCCAAGGTTACCTAGCGACTGTCGTGGATACAACAGTTGAGGAGCTTAGGATAGAAGATATTGCAATGGTTCAAGAATTTTCAAATGTATTTTCGAAAGAATTGCCAGGTCTGCGTGTTGATGCAGCATGGCAAAGTTTTTGCATACGTGTCCCGTTAGTTGAGACCTCATGAGATGAACTACCAGACGCATGACTTAGAACTCGCAACAATCATTCTTTCTTTGAAGATTTGTAGACATTATTTGTGTGGAGAAAGATTCCAGATCTTCACTGACCATCAAAGTCTCAAGTATCTATTCTCCCAAAAGGAGTTGAATATGAGACAGTGTCGCTGGATAGAACTCCTGAAGGACTATGATTGTGATATTTTATATCACCTCGAAAAAGCGAACAAGGTCGCAGATGCACTGAGCCGAAAGTCCTCAGTTGCACAGTTGGTACTATAAGAATGGACTTTGATTGAGAAGGCTCGAGATTCGGTTTCAAGTTTGAGGTAGGCCACTTTTCAATTCTTATAACCACCCCTAGAATTGAACCAGATGTTCAGATCAGAATCAAGGCACTTTAGCCCACCGATCCAGATGTTCATAAAATCCTACAAGAGGATACCAAGAAGAGGAAGACTGACTTTCAGATTTTTGAAGATGGAACGCTGAGGGTCCGAGGACGATTGTGTGTATATGACGATGCAGAGCTTAGGGAAGAGATCTTATCAAAAGCTCATCGTAGTAGTTACAACATTTATCCTGGTAGTACAAAGATGTATTAGAGTCTAGACCAACACTATTGGTGGTCCGGTATGAAGGCGGACATCGCCAAGGATGTCGCCAAGTGTTTGATGTGTCAGAAAGTGAAGGCATATCATTGTAAGCCGGGAGGATTTCTACAACCTCTTAAGATCCTAGAGTGGAAATGGGAACACATCACGATGGATTTCATGACAAGCTTACTGAGGAGTCAAAGAGGTAATGACTCTATTTGGGTAGCGGTCGACAGACTGACGAAGTCGACTCACTTTATTGCAGTTCGGAAGGACCTTGATTTAGACAGGCACGCAGAATTGTACGTGCGTCAGATAGTTCGTCTGCATGGAGTGCCGGTGACGATTATATCAGATTGAGACTCAAGATTCACGGCTACCTTTTTGGAAAAGTTTATAGAGTGCTTTCGGAATGAAACTGCAGTTCAGTATGGCCTATTATCCTCAGATGGATGGCCAGTCTGAGAGGACGATTCAAACCCTCGAAGACATGCTGCGAGCTTGCATGTTAGATTTCAAGGGAAGCTGGGAGGAACAGCTTCATCTCGTTGAATTCGCTTATAATAACAGCTATCAGCAAAGCATTCAGATGGCTCCATTCAAAGATTGTATGGCAGAGCATGTAGAACGCCAGTATGTTGGGATGAAGTCAAAGAAAGAAAGATCATAGGCCCAGAGTTAGTCCAGCAATTAGTGGATGCAGTTGCCATCATCAAAGACAAATTATAGACCACTCAAAGTCATTAGAAAAGCTACGCTGATAAGCGTCGAAGGCCATTGGAATTCCAAGTTGGTGATGACGTCTTTCTGAAGGTGTCACTAATGAGGGGTACTTTGCGCTTTGGCAAGAAAGGAAAGCTGAGTCCGAGGTAATTAGATCCATTTGAGATTCTTGAAAGAATCGAGATCCTAGCGTATCGTCTTGCATTACCGTTGAGACTAGCGCAAGTGCATGACGTCTTTCACGTCTCGATGTTGAGGAAGTATGAGCGTGACCCGACCCATGTGCTAAATTTTGAAGAATTGGACGTGGATGACAGAGTGTCGTACGTTGAAAGCCCGGTTCAGATTATGGATCACAAGGAAGAGGTTTTGCGCACCAAGATCATTCTGTTGGTCAAAGTGGTCTGGCAACACCATGTCACTAAAGGAGCAACCTGGGAAAGTGAAGATTCGATGAGATGATTCTATCCCCACCATTTTGTTTAAAGATTGATATGGTATAAATTTCGAAGACGAAATTTTTGTAAGATGGGAAGAGTGGTGACATCCTGATTTTCAAATCTGATTTCAATTGAATAAAACGGGCCTTTCATTGATGCGCTGATAGTGTTATTCTATAAGCCGATCACTCGTGAGATAACTAGACTATCTGGGGAAGTCATTAAGGGATTTTAACGCAATAGACTTAAGAATTTGACCAGAAATCGATTACTCGACCGTGCTAATTTGCAAGGGTCGTTACGGCACAATTAAAAATCAATCAGAGATCCGAGATAGGTCGACTTGACAGAGGTGTGTGACTAAGTGTGGGTGATTCCACATGATTGCAAAATTCTTGTCGATCGGCACTAAACTGACTTTCTGTCCTTTTAGGCACCTTGTGTCCTAAACTGAAATCTCGAAATTTTCGCGACAACCGAGAGTCGCCAATGTGTCGAAGATGTACGTTGTGGCTCGAAAATAATCGACCACAAGTCAATTGCACTAAAAAATTCCTAAAAGCTACCCGGTAAATTAGGTCATGCTAAAATCGCGTATGATCAAAATTAACCGCGAATTTGAACCCGATTTCAGAAATTGAAAGTTCCATCATGTCACGCCTTGATCGCGAATTTGGATGTGGATTTGGAGAGAATTGCGAGGAAATTGAAGTCCAAACTTGTTAAATTCGGAACCATGGGAGGGTGGCATTATTTTGGCTTCAATTTGGATAATTTGGTGGATTTTCATTGAAAGAAAGTATTAGAGACCAAGGGATAAGTTTGAGGGCTGCAAGGAGACCAAGCATTCAAGTTTTTATATATGGTTTATTGACTTTTCTCTCTCCCTCTCTCTATCTTCTCCAGCATGCTTTAACCGCCACCCCTCCCTCTTCACGTCTTTGAGCTTTTATTTTTGCTTTGCTTTCATTTCCCCTTTTTCTTTCAAATCCACAGCATCATCTTCATC
Organism: Eucalyptus erythrocorys; assembly: GCA_014182555.1. Lineage (NCBI taxonomy): Eukaryota > Viridiplantae > Streptophyta > Magnoliopsida > Myrtales > Myrtaceae > Eucalyptus > Eucalyptus erythrocorys. Next base: position 37,364,889 of record CM024599.1, on the reverse strand, counting down.
TCTGCCGCCTGCATCCATCTCCACTCACCCCAAACATTCTTCTTCTTCCCTTTATCCACGCCACTTGTCCATGAGCCAAGCCCCTCCATTCAACCTTCAAATCCCCTGAAGTCTTTTGTTGACCCTTGCGCCTACCATCTCCACGTGCGTCCAGCAAATCAGCCGAAGCAAGTAGCACCGCCCCACCGTCTCTCTTTCTCGCTACTGTGGCTGACATCCAAGCCTCGTGTCCCACCGAAGCCCACGCTACCATCTCGCCTTTCCCCTTCCTTTGTGAGAAGCCTTGTCCGCGAGAAGCCCATCCTTGCATGAAGCAACGCAGCCCCTCGAGCCCACCATCTCCGCAAGTGTAGCCTTACTGAGCAGAAACCATGGGCTTCCTTGGGCCAATTTTTGGGCCTAATCCGTGCCCCGTTGGCTTTGCCATTTTGGAACTTGTCGGTCCTCATCGCGTTCCCGTCGTTTTAATCCAAGCGGATCGCGAATCAAGTGAGTTAACTCACTAAACCTCGATTAGTAGGTTAATTTAGGCCTGAACATGTTGTATTAATTATCTAGATTGGTTCGGGAATTTTCTTGGACCGTCTCGGTTTTTAATTGGACAATTTCGGCCTAGGTTAGCTATTTTGGCATTTAATTGATTTATTTAATTAATTTTAGTAATTATTTAATTATTAAATATTTTCTGGAAATTAGACCGGGATAGCAAGTAATTAGAATTGCATGCTGATTGCAATGGTGAGTTCAGATTTCACAATTGGATGTAAAATGTGCAAATTGAGTGCTGATTGGAATTTTGAGTATTTAATTCCAAAAATTGTGATTTTCAATATTTATTTAGAAAATCCCGAGTGTTGGGTTTTAACACCGGAAAGGGTTTTATATACTATATAAACCAGTGAGATTTTAAAAAGAATGTTACGAATTTTCCGAGTCCAATATGACCGTGTACTGACACACTACTATTTTCACTGGGTGTTTTTAATACGAAGAGAATAGGCTGGGATCACTATTTTAATTAAGACGTTTGAGTGCGATGCACGATGTCCTAGGCCGAGATTGAAATGTCGTGTGTTGGTTAAGAGAACCCGTCCTAAGCGTTTACGTTGGACGTTACCCTATATGGGATTTGGGTCACAGTAGATTCTGAGCTTATACTCCTTCGGGAAAGCCGTCTTTGAGAGACAAAGTCATGCTCAATGGTGGTGAGACGATGCCTGGCTACGCTAGTAGAACGCTAAACTCAAGAGTAGATCATACCCTTGAAGGGCGAAATTAACAATTGGATCACATGGTTGATTGAATTAGACGCGCCGGATTATGAGACAAAACTATGTGACATGGTATGGGACGTGTCATCACGGTTTGGTCTTATAATCTAGACTCCTGTGGTTGTTTGAGATGAAAGTGTTTGCGTTCTAGTTGTTTGAGTTGTATTACTGCATATGATCGAGTGATATAAGTTGTGCTGACGTGTAGCAGGGAACTAAGATGAGGTAAGTTCTCTGCATTGTGTGCCTAGGCCACCCTTGGGTGTATTTTCTTACTAATAAGGGTTTAGGGGGTGGAATTACTGAGACATTGTTTCACTGGTTATTGTATAATCATTTTCAGGTCTTTAGAGGTGGTCATGGAGGACCGAAGCCTCAGAATTTGTGGAGGTGAAGTTTGGAGGAACGGCATATGTGTCTTACTAAGATGTTGTAGGATGGCTTCTTTTGAGAGTCGATCATTTTGTAGGCTTTTACCTAGACTCCTTTGTATATAAACCCAGTTGTTTATAAAAGTGTGCTTTTGTGAAATGTTGTCCTGCTTTCCTATCCTATGTTGTTTGTAGTTAGGGGTTATTGTTTGCTTCCACATGTGCAATTAAAAATGAAAGGGTCGGCGATTAGTCTTGGGAAGTCGCATTTGTATCGATCGCAGTGGGATGTGCGCGTTCTCGAGAGTCGGGGCATGACATCAACGCCAACCATGCTACACAGGAGATAGGGGGTAAGTACACTATTAGTGCCAAAACTTATGTATGGTGCTTACTTTGGTGCCAAAAGTTTCCGCCGGATCACTTAAGTGCCAACAAATTTGACAAACGATCATTTCAATGTCAACGCCGATGAAATTGGCCGAAAATCCGAAGTGGTACTCTTTATAAATTTTTGAAGTCGACGTGGCTCGTCGGTACAGTCAGCCATCCAAACAACAAAACGACGCCGTTTCGTTTCTTTCCCCCAACTTAGAACCCTAAATCCCCAAATTGAGAGAGAGAGAGAGAGAGAGAGAGAGAGAGAGAGAGAGAGAGGGCATGATGTCTTCTTCTTCCTTGAAGACCAACACTAGCAGCGGCACCAGCAATGGCACCAGTAGTGGCACCAGCAACATTACTGACACCACCACCACCACTAGCGCACCAGCGGCACCTTCGACCCCTCCTTCCTCCTCCTCCTCCACCCTCGATTCCTATTCTTCTTGCCACTTCTTGCTTGAACAACAATCTTAATCTCTCGTCGTTCACCTGGTCGAGCAACTACAATGGTGGCGAAGGGACGGTGGCCGAGTGATGGCGGGCGAACGATGGTGGCCGAGCGGCGAGCGGCAGAGACCCTAATTTCAATCCTCAAAACCCTAATTTCAACCACATGAGCTATGCAGTGTCGTTTCTGTGAGAATGTCCTCGTATAACAGCAAAACAACGTCGTTTCTTGAGGAGGATGAAAAACGACATCGTTTTAAAGCCACCACAACTTTTTTTTTTTAAATGTAAAAGCCACGTAATTAATTTGGCCGGAATCTCTCGCCGGTGGCACCAAAGTGATTGTTTTTTCTTCGATTTGGCACTTAAGTGATCAGACGGAAATTTTTGGTACCAAAATGAGCGTCGTACACAACTTATGGCACCGATAGTGTACTTCTCTCTAGGAGATGGTTATTTTTTCTAACATCATTCTAAGCATGGCACTGGAGGTACAGTGAAGGCAGCTGATCCATGCGCATTCTTGTAGAAACTAGTGAGGGCTTTTCCAAAAGATGATTTTATGTAGATGTGGTTCAGCAAAATGTTACTGCAAGATACACAAGAAAATGCAATCGCCGGCCCTGTAGCTGATGTCCATCAAAACCCTTCGAGTTCGAGATAGCATCATGTGTTAATCATGTGTTTGAGTGATTTTTTTTTTTTTTTGAATTCTTGACACTTGACAAACTATGCATGATCAAGGTAAGCATCTCATGTCTTATAGAAGGGGATAGGGTGAGTCACTATAAAATTGATTTATGATGATGGGGTTTGCGGCTTGCACAAGTGTGATATGCTCCAAAAATTACATTCTTGACACTAGCCGGAACTGGCCTATAGAAGGGTAAAGAAAATCGTCAGGAAAGGATGAGAAGTGCAACCCCTTTCAAAATATCAAGAATCTAGTATCGTATCGTGATGAACTATTTACTTGCCAAATCTTGATTTTTAGCGTCGTTACCAGTCTAGTAAATGTACAATTCTGCACCAGCTCTCTTAAGCTACCAACAACATAAGCGCATTGCAAGAGGCGGAACGAGTTAGGGCTTGATAGTAAAACCAGTAATCATAAGTGATGCAGCAAGGATTGTAGCTCACCTTATACCATGGCCCGCACCACATGAAACACCGGTAATATTGATAGAGAAAGTTCAACTATTCATGGCAATATAATCATCCCCCTGTACGTCATTGTAGCGCACGTAAAAAGATTGATTAATCGTGAATACACAAAGAAAATAGAACAAGGAATAAAATTCGGTAAATCCTCGCATGACTTATCAAAAGTCTGAATTATGCACGCCATGTGTTTTAGCAAAATAGGTTAGAAGTTCTTTTAAACTTATAAATCAAGTTTCTACTATTGGAGTTTTGCAGCTTCTGCATATAGACCTCTTTGGACCAAACAAAACTCAAAATATTGGTGGAAAGAGATACTGCCTAGTAATCGTGAATGATTACTCTCACTTTACTTGGGTATACTTCCTGGCAAGTAAGTCTGAAGCCTTCTCTCACTTTTCAAAATTTACTAAGAATGTTGAAAATGAAAAAGGATATGCTATTTCAAGCATGCGAACAAACCATGGATGTGAGTTTGAAAATCAAGACTTTGCGAAATTTTGTGATTAATCTGGTTTCTGGCATGTTTTCTCTTCTCCATACTCTCTAGAACAAAATGGGGTTGTGGAAAGAAAGAATAGATCATTGCAGGAGATGGCAAGAACCCTCTTAATTGTGAGTAATATTTCCTCTCGATTTTGGGCTGAAGCAATTTCTACAGCTTGCTACATCATTAACAGAGTATTCTTGAGACATATTCTAGAGAAAACTCCTTATGAAGTGGTTAAAGGGAAGAAGCCAAATGTTTATTATTTTCATGTGTTTGGTTGTAAGTGTTTTGTTTTGAAAAATGCAAATGATTGAACTAGTAAATTTGAACAAAAATCAGACGAATGAATTTTTCTTGACTACTTAATCTCAAGAAAAGCCTACAGAGTATTCAACAAGAAGACTCAGTCTATGGAAGAATCTATGAACGTCAAGTTTCAAGACTCTATGCAGAATCAACTAGACTAGACTTAACTTGAAGAATCTGAACTTGCTCTAGACTTTATAAAGTCTACTTCCCCCGCACTGGTTCAGACTTTTGAAGATCAATAACAAGATGAACGAGAGGATTCAACTAAAGCAGAGGATTAGCTGTCACGCTCCGATCCTCGGGCACGCGCACATCCCTTACCTTTGGTCGATTTTAAAATGCGATATCCGAGGACTATGTATCGCCGACCCTTTCTTTTTAATAAGCGCATGCGGAAGTATTTAAAAATCCCCAGACAATAAAACAATGGGATAGAAAAGCAGGCCACAATTTTACTTTTTGAAATTCACAACTACACATGTACAGGATTACAAAAGAGGATTGGACTATACTCGGGATCATCACCCCAGTCTTCCTCAGGTCTTTCACCACTAGGCTCAATTTCTTCAAACTGTTCATCTCCTTCTTCTTGCTCATCCTCAACTTCAAATGTCGACTCGTCTTTGGGAAATTTATGATCCTGAAATATAATCCCACAATCGGGATGAGACTATGTCTCAGCAAGTTTTACCCCCTAAGACCCGATTAGTAAACTAATACACCTTAGGGCTGCCTATGCACAACATGAGTCAGAGGACTTACCTTGGCCTCAGATTCCACCTGCATGTTAGCACATATTAAATAGGCACCCAAGCAATCACATCTCTGATCGAAGCATCGATCAAATCGACTTAGTCGATCACACACCAACAAGACCACTCACGGTCATTTCCATTCACTTAATCAGTTCACAACATCAGATCGAAATAATGATCAATCGACCTAGTCGATTACATGTCATCTCGACCCTTTCTTGGTCGGCTCATCATATACCATCTATAAGTCCGACCATAGTCCAGGACTGCTCACTCTAAGCTGATAAATAGATAGTATAGCTCGCACTAAGCTGATAGGGTTAAGGTATCTTTTGCTCTCGCTAAGCCGACATATCGCCCGTAGGCCGATATAGTATACCCCGATGCTCACTCTAAGCGATAAAGTGTCTTTGCTCACGCTAAGTGACATATCGCCCGTAGGTCGATATAGTACACCAGTATACTGCTCTCACTAAGCTGACATATTAGAGCCCGTAGGATGATATAGTATACTGTTCTGATCATTCAATCAATTCCCTCTTTTATCATTCTCGATAAAATAGCCGTGTGTGGGTACACAGTTGGCCTTAGCCAAAATATAATATTTTGCTTTTAGAACTTCCTACCATTTTCAACAGCCCATAAAACACATTTTTGGCGCTGTGAACCGACGCCCAGTAATTACCAATTAATTACCACGATTTAAATCATTTAGGAATAAATCTTAAAAATACATAATTAAATCAATTCAGCACAACATAGGGCTCAAATAAATAAATAGACTGCATCACAACGATCAGCACGAAATTCCGGTCACCGGCCATCCTAGTTGAATTTTCGAAAAATAAATAATTAAATAATTAATTTCGAAAATTAAATAAATAAATGCAATAAATTCAATTTAGCCCAATATAAAACTCAATTAAATAAACGGTCTGCGCCACAATCATCAACATAAAATTCCGGTCCTGGCCATCCTTATTGAAATTTCGGGAAATAATTAATTAATTAAATTAATTTCGAAAATTAATAATTAATTCCTAAAAATTCACTTTAAGCCCGAATTATTAAATTAACACCCGATAAGGGATGGAAAAAATCCCAAGAAGCATCCAATAATTACTAGGACAAGTCTACTTGCTAAATGTACCTTCAATTTAACTAACATGCACTAACAAGTCTCTAATTTAATTATTGTAATCTAATCTAATCACCTAATTGCAATTAAATAAGTCTAATCAACCCTTAGGCATCATTAGCAAACTAAGAAGGCATCAGTGAGTAAAACTCACTTGAGCAAAACGAAGATCGAAAACCGCGACGGTGACGCGATGGCGGCCGAATTTGGGCTTTCGACAACACTGGCGGGCTTGGACCGGGCCTCGACCTTGGCCTAACAATTCTCAGCCCAACTGAGATTTAATCTTGAGCTAGGCTGGGCTCACTCTTGGGCTTGAAATAAACCAAATTGCGGGCTGCTTGTTGGACCAAAATGCTGATCACTTGGGCTGCCAAGTGGGCTGCCAAAATTGATCAATTGCTAGGCTGAAGACTTAGGTGGATTGCTGGTTTCGGTGGCCCAAAGGAGCATTGGATGCTGGGCTTTGGGGCCGAATTCGCTGGAGCTGGGTCAGTTAATTGCACGCGTGCAATTTCGTTCGAGCTGAGGGAGATGCGCGGTCTTCGGTAATCTTCAGCTGGCGTGCGTTGGCCGCATGAGGCAATTGCAGAGAGAAGAAACACGGCAGGTGGCGTTGAAGACGTGGACTGAAGCTCGCTGGGTTGAAGCAACGCGTGGGCGGAGGCAGCTGTTGCGTGGAACGTGGGCTTTCGATGAGCTGCGGGGGCATGGCTGCACACGACTTCGGTGGATTTGCTGGATCAACAAAATGGAAGGTGAAGACTTCTTTAGTTGACCAAAGTTGGAGACGTGGCCAGCAGAGAGGAATTGTGAGTGGAGGGGGGGGGGCGTATGTGAGTGGGGCAAGGGAAATGGAAGGAGAGGAAATGTGGGGATGCTGGCTTCGTGGGTTGCAAACCGAGAGAGAGAGAGAGAGAGAGAGAGAGAGAGAGTTGGGACGGCTTCAACGAGGAAGAATGAAAGAAAAGCAGGGCAGACTGTGGGACCCTAGGGGCGTGCGGATGAGCTGATCTCGTCCATGCACAATGGAGACTGGCAAGGATAAGGATAAAGAAAAATCAAGAAGATAGTCCAAATTCCATAAATGCTTCGTCCCCCAAATAGTGCTCAATATTATCCATTGGTCTCTATTATTTTCTTGAAATAAAAACCCACCAAAATCCAATTTTTGGAAGCCAAAATTCCAGCTCTATCCCAAGCTCCGAATTTCATTTATTTTCTTTTCGGTATCCTATTTTCCGAACAAATAAATTCCGTTGGGGTCCAAATTGAAGTCGAAAAAGCCCAAACAATTTTCATTCGTCAAATCACTTACACCAGATGTCAAAAATCTCTTCAAAATGGCCAATCTGAATTTTCGTTCATTTTCCGCATTTTCGACCTGGTTTTCTGTAAAAATCCTAAACTCGCCGGAATTTCCTCAAAAGGTGAGTCGACGTTCCTAGAATATTTTGTGACACCACAGAACTTCCAATTTCTGAAATCGAACTCAAATTGATGGTTAATTTCACTCCGGCGCGCTTTTAGCGTGACCTAGACTACCAGGTAGTTTTCAGAACTTTTTAGGATAAATGACCCGTGGTCGATTTTCTTCGAACCACAATGAACCTACTCGACACATTGGCGACTCTCGATTGTCGTGAAAATCTCGAAGATTCAAATACGGACACAGGGTACCAAAACGACAGTAAAATCAAATTAGTGCCGGTCGATGAGAATTTTCCAATTTAGTGGAGTCACCCACGATCGGTCATTCATCTCAGTCGAACCGACCTATCTCTGATTTCAAATCGGTTTTATACTATGCCGCAATGATCTCTTAAGATGAGCACGGTCGAGAAGTCAATTCCTGGTCGAATTCTCAAGTCTATTTGCCTTAAAGTCCTTAATAGCTTACCCAATTAGTCTAGTTATCTCGTGAGTGGCCAACTCAGAGAAAAGCACTGTATTCGCGTCGATGAAATGCCCAATCCATCTAATCGAAATCAGAATCCAAAAATCTGGATGTCACATTAGCAGACTCTCAAACCAACCAACAACTGGAAGCATAAGTCAAGTCATCCCAAAGAACTCATCATTGGTAACATTGATGAAGGAATTCGTACCAAATCCAAAAGGCGAGAAGAGTCTAGTGCTTTAGCACTTGTTTCTGAAATAGAACCTCAAAGTGTAGAAGAAGCCTTAGCTGATGAAAGTTAGATCGAAGCTATGCAAGAAGACCTCAGACAGTTCAGCATCAATGATGTTTGATGAAGAAAAATCTCTTTTAAGTTTTGAAGTTAACAAAACATCATCGTCAGTTAAGTCTGAAGAATCCAAGATTCAGTTGCTTAAGTCTGAAAAGTTCAAGACCCAAGCATTTTCGTCTGAAGGTTACCAGACCCAAAAGTCACGGTTTAATAATCTCCAGACCCAATCAAAGTCTGAAGATAGTCAGACTTAGTTTTGCGATTTTGCCAGGCTGACAGCAGTTTATTCTTACGGTTAAGGAAATCAAGTTTTGGATATTATCTTCCTTAACTTATCCGTGAAAGATTTCTAGCTGTGACTGTGAGCTCGAAAGATTTTTTGGATTTTATGCGTTGAAGATCAAGCAAACTTTGGAAGGATCCACTTTTGGAAACACAATGGGCGAGCGGGATTGATGAGCTATCTTCCACTTATATTCAACAACGTGAAGATCACCTAAATTGATTTATTCCAACGGGTAGATTGGATGAATTCTTGGAAAGTGCTAACGGCTATGGAGGCATGAAAGGATATTTAAGGTGTGTCGAAGTTGTTCGAAATAGAGTGAGCTGATTGAAAAATTTCGAAGTTCGATCCTCTGAAACTCCTTATTCTCAAAATCTCTTGTGCTCAAAATTGTGTACTAAGGAGAGACACTTACAGTGTGAAATTGCGAGAAGCTGTAGAAGAGACTTTCTACTAAAGAAGTCTAGATCGTAGACTGTAAAGCTCTCATTTGCTACATAGTGATTACAGCCAGTTGGCTGCTAGCGTGAAGAGTGGACATAGGCTTACAATAAGCCGAACCACTATAATCTTTGTGTCAAATTTCTCTTCCCCAACTCTATTTATTTTTATAGCTGCTTGATTCATTTATCTCTGATGTGATTTTCATGCCAAAGGATATTTTTGTTAAAGATTTGAAAAGAATTTCATAAACACCTATTCACCCCCCTCTAGGTGTAATTACTAGCCTCATCAATGTTTGGGAACTAAATCCTAAATCTAAAGGTAAGTCAATTATTAGAACTAAATGGGTTTTCAGGAACAAGATGGACAAGAAAGAAAAAGTGCTTAGGAACAAAGCAATACTCGTGGTCAAAGGATATACACAGAAAGAAGTGATAGACTATGACGAGACCTATGCACTAGTAGCGAGGTTAGAAGCAATTAGATTATTACTTGATTTTAGTTGCTATAAAAATTTCAAGCTATTCCAAATGGATGTAAAAAGTGCATTCCACAATGGATTTATCCAAGAAGAAGTCTATGTGGAACAACCACCTGGATTTGAAGATCCAAAAAAGCCAGACTCAGTCTATAGATTGAAAAATGCCCTATATGGACTAAAGCAAGCACCTCGAGCCTGGTATGAAAGGTTAAGTTCTTCGAAGCTGGACAAAGATGAAGGAGGAAAGAATGTAGACCAAAAGCTATACATGAGCATTATTGGTTCACTCCTTTATTTTACTGCATATAGATCTGTTATTTTGTTTAGTGTTTGTATCCGTGTTAGATTCCAATCAAATCCCAAAGAATCTCACTTAAGTGTTGTAAAATGCATCATTAAGTACGTTGCAACTACTCCAAAGCTAGGTCTGTGGTATCTCAAAGAATGAGAATTTACTCTCCTTGGATATTCAGATGTAGATTTAGCAGGTTGTAAAGTTGATAGAAAAGGTACTTCTGGTACTTGTCAACTGCTGGGTGAAATAGGCTAATGAATCCATCTAGAGGGGGGTGAATAGGTGTTTAAAATAAACCTTGGCAAATATATGCGGAATAAAATAAACTTTAAACAAAATAAAGGAGTTAAGGGAAAGGAATAAGAACACAAGAGGTTTATAGTGGTTTGGCTTAATCCAAGCCTATGTCCACTCTCCCACGTTAACAGCCTTCCGCTGGATTCCACTATGCAATCAACAAGAGATTACAACTTTGAGTGCAAACACTTAGTAGTAGATCACACTATCTCACTAAGTCACTCTTTTGGTATTTCTCTCAAGATCACAAACGTTTAAGCTCACGAGAGACAAGTGTATGATCGAAGTTGCTCAGACTTTGGAATTATAAATTCTACACTCCGTCTCTTATTTGCTCATTGGTCCTTCATCTCCTTAAATACTCCTCCACTTCCAAACTACTCGTTGGACAGTATCTTGAGGATCGTCTTCCAATCAACCCTATTGGATAGATCTGTATCTAGAAGATTTGGTAGCCGTTGAGTGACAAAAGTAGAATCCCAAATTGATTCCGATCGTCCATACAAAAGGAATCTTGGTTTCCATAAGTAGAGCTTCTTCGTATAGAAAGATCTTGTCTTCATGATCCAATCGTCAATCAATTAGATTCAATCGAATCATCTTGATGTAGAATCCAAATCAGATCACTAGCCGTTATTCATCCTAGAATAAACCAAGGCTTTGAAGAATTGAAGATAACTTGAATCTCTCTTCGTCTTCATTCTTCATCGCGTTCGGTCTAGAATTCGTCAGCGTGGGCAGACTTTGAATCTAGAGTCTGGCGGTCTTCAGACGAAAATCTTCAGACCGTAACTTTGGGTCTGGAAGTCTTCAGACTGAACTTGGGTCTTGACGGTCTTCAGACTGAAACTGAGTCTTGACAGTCTTCAGACGGAAACTGGGTCTTGACATCCTTCAGACTGAACTTTGGGTCTGAACCTTTTTTGTGCGATAGACTTTATAATCTGATTCTTCCAAGCATAGACTTTGATAATATCATTTACATGTTCCATCATATGCATAGTCTATTACTCAATAATCAAACACATTAGTAGCCTTTGATTTATTTTGTCATCTTCAAAACATCATAAGGGATTTCCCTAACACTCTCCCCCTTTTTGATGATGACAAAACAATCTCTGAATATGCAGATGTGTAATCACAGTTTCTTAAATATTGATAAATCAAAGTAATCGCATCTCAGAAGATAGCAAATGTATTGAGCATAACAATATATAGAAAAGTAATCGCAGCTCAATATTATGCAATAAATAATATCAATCAATCAATATTTATATTCTCTCCCCCTTTTTGTCATAATCAAAAAGCGATAATAATAAATATAGTATCACGTAGAGAATATAAAATGATAATAAATGTGTCTTGCATAATTTTCAAAAATCAGCTTTTATAAAGTAAATCGAATATCAAAGATATGCAATGTAGCTCACTTCGATCATATATATCAGCAACTAAAAATCACGGATGCATTATAAAAACCACTTATCCTTTTTTTGTCATGATAATATAAATAAGAGATTTGTTAATGACAAAAGGTAATAAAATATGCACTAACCGGATTTTGTAGAGCTTAACATATTCTGACACATTTACCTTTTCCTTCATTCCATAATGATCGAATCAAAAGATTTTTCCATAAAAGATCAATTCTCCCCCTCAATTTGATGCCTTTTTGAGGTGATCACGATTCTTTTCCTTTTCTTTTGGATTTGCTTTCTCCCCCTGTCATCATGACAATATTTCCAAATAGAAACAATTGCTGCTTGTGCATGTTGAGCAGAATATTTTTCCATTATTCCTTTTGTAGCACCAATATCCACAACGATCATTTGCATTTTGAAATTCGAGGCAGAAATTTATTTTCTTCTAACTCGTCTTGAATTCAACCTGCATTAACTTAACAAACTTTTTGCACAAATAAGCCATAATAATATCCACATAATATATAATGCCCTTTCTTCAAATAAATTGAGTAGTATATATAAAATTATCAATCATTAGAATTCAGAACTATTCAACCTTTCATATGACACATAAGGGATTTCCTCAAAAATTTGCAAAAGTTTTGCACAAGGAATAGCATTTTGAATAGTATATAATCTCCACGATTTTCAAATCGAGCTTTCCAAAATTCTTTTGCCACCTGCAAATCCTTGTATAATAGATAATAATCTTTGCAAAAATGTCACATAATATCTTTCTTTGATTTGCGGATCAAACTTGCTAGATATGATATATCTTCTAAGAATATAGCAAGAATACCCATAAATATGCAGTAATATCTTTTGAGATCAAAGAGATTTCCTTGAGCATAAAATTTCAGATATGCATTTTGCAAAAGGAAAATAGATATTTCTGTTACGTGCCAAAGTTGTAATACCTTATATTTATGACAAAAGATATTCACAATATAATAAACAATTATCCAAAATCATGATAAATGCACATAGAAATTTGTAAGGCGGGATGATAAAAAAAATATTGTCTTACCCATGGTATATGTTTGAAATATACCATAAAAAGAATTTCATTACCAATCTTCATAGGAGATATTTTTCTGATTGCACCAAAATTTGCGTAGATTCACAATCATTCTTGCCTTAATGAATTTCCTGCAATCAACTCTTTTCCCTTTTTGGTATCCATCAATTTGGATCCTTCCATTTCATTAGAGAAAAATATAAAATCCCCATAATCAAATATTCTTTCTTAATTCATCATAACAAGTATTCAAAGAAAGAATATTATGCATAATGATATTTTGAAAAATAAATTCTCACTTAGTCATAGTACAATAAAATCAGGGAGAATGAAATCATTGAGTATCTAAAAATATCTTGCATAATAAGTTAATATCACGTAAAACAGATTTTTATTTGGCAAAATATGATAAAATCTGAGAGTATAAAATCAAACCAAATAAATTCATGTGTCTTTAAAATAATCACATGTATCAAATCTCGAATCATACAAATAAATCACATGATTCTTTCTTCAATAAAACAAATCAAGGAATATGATCATTATAAAATCTCAATCAATCAAGGATATATCAAATATTAAGCATAATGAGAATTATGTGCCAAAAAAAATACATTCCTTTCCAAATTCTCTTTCTTCTCTTCCTTTATATCCTGCAAAAGCAACTCATATTTTCTTTGGTACCCATTTTTTCTTGGGTCCTTGAAGGTTAGTAGAGTATGTTGCTTTTATCCAATCTTTCTTGACAGGTTTCCAGACTTTAGGACATTCTCTTTCAAAGTGTTTCGAGTCTCCACAATTTGAACACTTGAGGGCATTTCGACCAACAGGTTTTGTAAAGATTCTTTGAAAATGCTTCTTATACGCAAGTCTAGGAGGTCTTTGTTTAAGTCTCTCCTTGACTTTAGAAAAATCAATTAGAGAATCACTTTCCTTTTTGAAACCAAGTCCCGACTTATTATAATAAGGAACTTGTATGGAAAGAATATGCTCTAGCGTTTTTGAACCATTTGAAAATTTTGTCGAGATATTTGAAAATTCCTCTTTTAAAGAATCATTTTCTTTAACAAGTAAATCTTGATTTTCTTTTGTTTGTTGAAAATCTTTTTGCAAAATTTCAAACTTTTCTTTTTGAGAAAGATCATGTTGCCTAAACCGAGAATTCTCCTTTTTAAGTTCGGAGATCCTTTTAAGAAAAGATTTGAGATTTAAGCAGAGCTCATTTATATATTTAAGAACTTTAGTAGGAATTCTTGAATGGCTTACCTCGATTTCCCCATCGGATTCTGAGTCTGTGTCCGAGTCAGACTCTAATTTTGAGTCTGTGTCTGAGTCAGACTCTAATTCTGAGTCTGTGTCTGAGTTAGACTCAGATTCTGAATGTGCCATCAAGCATATATTTCCTTCCTCATCATCTTCTTTCATTGTTCCTTTCTGCTCATTCTGCTTGTATTTTCTTCTTCCACTGAGTTTCCTTCTTTTGCTACTCAGATTTTTGAATTTCTTGATCATAAAAGCAAGTTCTTCGTCGTCCATGTCATTTTCTGAGTCTGTATCATCAGAATCAGCATTAGATATAAAAACAATGGACTTCTTACCTTCAGGATCTTCATCATGGATCTGTTCCACTTCATAGGATTGAAGAGTGCCAATCAATTCATCAACGGAGAGTGGCATAATCCTCTGAGTTTCCCGGATTGAGGTCTTGACATGGTTCCAATCTTTTGAGAGACCTCGCAAGAGTTTGTTGACCTTCATTTGAGAAGAAATTGGATGACCATGATATGCCAAACCGTTTACAATTTCTGTAAAACTATCGATCATATCTCCAATCAACTCTCCTTGCTTCATCTTGAAGGATTCATATTTGCCGAGTAGGAAGTTTACTTTTGTCTCTTTTACACGATCGACTCCTTCATATGTAACATGAAGTCTATCCCAAACTTCCTTAGCTGTTTCACATGAAGAAATTCTGTTATATTCAACAGGAGACAATGCGCAATATAAAGAATAAATGGCTTTTGCATCAAGCGCTTCTCTTTTGGTCATCTCCGTTCGAGACATAGGAGCGGGGGTTTGGTTTCTTCGTCTTTGCCATTCTTATTTGATGTAGACGCAGCAGTGGGAATGATTCCTTTTTCTACAACATCCCATTGTAAGGGATCTTTGGATCTTAAGAATGCCTTCATTTTATTTTTCCAAATGTTGTAATCCTTTCCATCAAAATATGGTGGTCTGATGTTGCTTTGCCCTTCCATAAGTCCTGATGCCAAGATACTAGCCATAAAAGATCTTTAGCTCAAAAGTAAAAATACTTTAATAAAACGAGCACCTTGCTCTGATACTGAGTGAAATAGGCTAATGAATCCACCTAGAGGGGGGTGAATAGGTGTTTAAAATAAACCTTGGCAAATATATGCGGAATAAAATAAACTTTAAGCAAAATAAAGGAGTTAAGGGAAAGGAATAAGAACACAAGAGGTTTATAGTGGTTCGGCTTAATCCAAGCCTACGTCCACTCTCCCACGCTAACAGCCTTCCGCTGGATTCCACTATGCAATCAACAAGAGATTACAACTTTGAGTGCAAACACTTAGTAGATCACACTATCTCACTAAGTCACTCTTTTGGTATTTCTCTCAAGATCACAAACGTTTAAGCTCACGAGAGACAAGTGTATGATCGAAGTTGCTCAGACTTTGGAATTATAAATTCTACACTCCGTCTCTTACTTGCTCATCGGTCCTTCATCTCCTTAAATACTCCTCCACTTCCAAACTACCCGTTGGATAGTATCTTGAGGATCGTCTTCCAATCAACCCTATTGGACAGATCTGTATCTAGAAGATTTGGTAGCCGTTGAGTGACAAAAGTAGAATCCCAAATTGATTCCGATCGTCCATACAAAAGGAATCTTGGTTTCCATAAGTAGAGCTTCTTCGTATAGAAAGATCTTGTCTTCATGATCCAATCGTCAATCAATTAGATTCAATCAAATCATCTTGATGTAGAATCCAAATCAGATCACTAGCCGTTATTCATCCTAGAATAAACCAAGGCTTTGAAGAATTGAAGATAACTTGAATCTGTCTTCGTCTTCATTCTTCATCGCGTTCGATCTAGAATTCGTCAGCGTGGGCAGACTTTGAATCTAGAGTCTGGCGGTCTTCAGACGGAAATCTTCAGACCGTAACTCTGGGTCTGGAAGTCTTCAGACTGAACTTGGGTCTTGACGGTCTTCAGACTGAAACTGAGTCTTGACAGTCTTCAGACGGAAACTAGGTCTTGACATCCTTCAGACCGAACTTTGGGTCTGAACCTTTTTTGTGCGATAGACTTTATAATCTGATTCTTCCAAGCATAGACTTTGATAATATCATTTACATGTTCCATCATCTGCATAGTCTATTATTCAATAATCAAACACGTTAGTAGCCTTTGATTTATTTTGTCATCTTCAAAACATCATAAGGGATTTCCCTAACACTGGGTACCATGCTGGTATCTTGGTTCTCAAGGAAGTATAGTACAGTAACTCTTTCAACAGCTGAAGCAGAATATGTGGCTCTTAGGAGTTGTTGTTCTCAAATCTTGTGGATAAGGCAACAGTTAAGAGACTTTGGTATTGAGGAATCGTGCACTGAGATCAAATGTGACAACACCAGTGCCATCAATCTCACAAAGAATCCAATTCTTCATTCAAGGGCAAAGAACATAGAGATTCAACATCATTTCATTAGAGATCATGTTTAGAATGGAGAAGTTATGGTTCAGTTCATTGACTCAAAGAATCAGTTGACAGACATATTTACAAAACCATTGGAGAAAAACCTATTTGAGTTTATTTGCGCTAGACTGAATATCATATCTTCTACCGGGTAAAGTCTGAAGGTGTTCAGACTCAGAATGCGCAGAAGTTACATCTGTAAGTTAATGCTTTCTCAATGCAAGTGATTTTATTTTAGGATGAAATTTTGAAAGGTACGTTGATTTTTGAATCGCTACTTGCCTATTTTATTTGTAGGAATGATCTTTTTCGAGTTTTGAATTTCTGGCAGTTTTTCATTTTTGGAAAAGGCGGTTTTATTTTTTCCTTTGCGACGGTTCGTATACCCCGTTTCACTTGCTTTATATATTGTCGAAATCCTTCTTCTCCGTTTACACTTTCACAAACCCTAGAACATAGAAATCCAACTTTCTCAAATTTTCTCTCAAGTTTGATTTACGAAGCTTTCACCTTTTTTAATGAGCGAGTTCAAGAAATCCTCCTCGACAATGACAATGCTTTTCCAGATGAAGTCTTCTAGAATTGTGAATAGGGGACAACAGCACATGCGAGAGGGTCCTACGCACTTTGACTTAATCGAGGAAGAAGATTCTCCTTAACAATAGCAACGACAATAACATTCTCAACAGCATCACTTTTCACAGCAAAGGACTTGAGATCCTCCACAACAACAAGCAGAAGAAGAGATCATTGAAGATGTTGAACCCGTAAGAATGCTGAAATCCCAATTTCTCTTTAAACTGTACTCTAAGTTAAAGGAAGGTGGTACTGCGATGACTTTCATCGATGAGTTTTTGCAAGAGAGAGGTGTGGTCGAAGTAGCTGATCCATGTGCATTCTCACACGAGGCAGTGACCGTCTCTCCAGGCTTCGATGATGTTATTTGGACGTTGTCCAATGTGATATCCCAGCAACCTACGCTCGAACAGCTGAGTGTGATGGCTTGGTCTGAAGCACTGCTCCCTCGAATGTTGGTGAAACTCACATCGCTCACCACCACGCTGGATGCCTGCATCGACATCCCTTCTTCATTGACACATCTCATGCTAGAAAATCAATATAGGAACTTTAGTCCTGATGATACCGATACATTAAAAGACATCTCGTTTACGGTTAACAGGTTGTAGAAGCTTTTGCTCAAAAGGTTCTCCTGGCTCAGTAATTAACGCTCGACAAACTTTCTATATTGTTAGTTCTTTAGCTTGCAATGTTACAGCAAGGTGCTCGAAATTTGCTGGCGAGATTACCTCATTCAGTTGAGCTCCTCCGGGATTATAATGTTGGTCGATGATGATTGGGTTACTCACTGCGTCGAGCGTGATGTGATCGAAAATAATATTCTTGGCATATCCCGAACCCCCCTGTATGTATGTAAAGTAGAGGAGATAGGTTAGCGGGAGCAAAAAGAAAAGAATAAGAGATCTATGTAATCGTGTTTTTCGTTCATTGGGAGCTATCATCATTGTTTTTTAAGCTATAGAGCCCATGGTCACCTGCCAAGTCTTGATCCTCGCTCCATTCATAGTTCCACTGAAGGTGCAATTCCGCACGTGTACCCTGCTCGACTGTGTCGTAAGCTCCATTCTTTCCTAAGCTTCCGACACTAAACATATATAAAGACAAAACACATCAAAATTTAAAATGTATATATCCTAACTATTAGTTTGGATCATATAAGGCACATCTCGACCACATCGATAACACGACAGCTAACCTTATACCATGGCCAGGTCCGCATGAAACTCTAGTGATACTAATGTTGCTGGAGCCACCATTTATAGCGATGCAATCATTCCCTGTATTACACAGCATTGTGCGATTGAGCATCAACATGTACAAAGAAACTTCACTGCAATGTAATTAGAGCTTATTTACCTGTTTGAATGTCAAGGTCGTGAATGTCAAGGTTGTTGATGTGAGAAATGTCGATTCCATTTGTGTTATGGCTACTTTCAGGTGCGGTTATTTGGAGATTGGAGATGATACCATTATCACAATTAGTGATGGAGATGTGATTCCTTGGACTATTAACGTTATGCAGTCCACTTAGGACCAGATTGATGCAATTAAAAAAGGCCAAGGCCTGCGAACACAATTCCCTAGTCATTGAAATTGGAAGACCCGATCATAAAATATGGGCTAATAAGAAGATCTCGAATTGGTTCAAGGCATTGGGAATCGGCTTCTTACAGTTGTCGATCCTCGTAGCCATCCGGTCCCTACAAGATGAAGATCCATAATTTTTGGTCAAATTGCAAAAAGATGTGATGGTGAAAAGTAATATGGAACTCATCTATTACGTGATGATGTGTGTCAACTGACCTTTGCTCCATTCCACCAAAGTGAACCCTGGCCATCGACTTGTCCTGATCCTTTGACATTGAGATTGGCCACGTCTTGGAAAGTCAACCATACACCTGAAGAAGCTTGTTCCATGCTCCAGACGAAGTATTGCTCCATGCTCCAGACGAAGTTGTCCACCTCTTTGGCGGATCGTTCGCCTTTGAACTCCTTGGACTTTGGTACCTCGATCTTGGGCACCGCTTGAGTGGGCATCGCTCCATTAGTGATGCTCAACTTGCATAGGGCGAGCTCGGTCTTGAGCTCTTGGATCTTCGCCTTCATGGCTTCAACCTCGTCCATACGTGGACCTTCTTCTTCGATCACTTGGACACGCTCCTTCAAGATATCGATTGATGCTTCAAGAGCTTCATCCTTCTCGTGTAATGGGGCGGTAGCTTCGTTGAGGCCGGTTGTGAAGTCTTCACGAAGCGAGGTCTCAACCTCCATGATCCGGTCTTGCACATCGTCAAGACTTTCCATGAGTTCGAGCACGGCATCCGGACGTTCCCGATCTACTCGTCGAACGCAGTTACGGCTTCCATTGATGTGTCTCTTTTCTTTGCTCGGCCACGGGTCTCCTTGACTTGCGCGGCCTCTCCATCCATGACAACTTCTTGGCTCGACATTCCTTCGAACAGTTGGCGCTCCTTGATCTCTCCAAACGAAACTCTCCTTTGCTCTGATACCACTTGTCACGGACCAATCGATTGGGATCGAACCGCGCGGCAACTCGGGCAACTTTGGATCACCCAAGCCAAGCCTTGCTTGATCTTTCGCACAACTCGAATTGTAAAGAGAGAAAGTTTAGAGAGAGGAGCTCTAGAAAGAAAGTGAGCTTGTATTGCTGAAATGATGGATGATTACAAATGAGGGAGAACACCCCTTTTATAGTAGAGGGCCTCGGATTACATTTGTTGATTTACTTTTCATCCGACGGGCAAGATTGCACCGCCTCAACAACCAACATAAATACCAATTACTAGCGACCGACATAAATAGAAGCTATCAACTACCAACATAAATGAGAGGGCTTCTAGAATCAGGTGGAATGACAGTGTCGTCCGCCCTTGGAACCTTCGGGGAGAAGACTTGGTGGAAATCCGAGCGAGAGCAGAAAGTCCACGGGTAAGTCGCGATCACCCTCCAGGAACCTCTTGGGTCGACTCTCTTTCGGCCTGTGACAATTGACTCTTAGTTTTCTTTTTAATTGAAGAAGCACATTGATCTACTCCATCTAATTACCAAATTTTAATAGGATTCGAGTTGGGTTCCCTCTGCTACAAAATTTGATGTTTGTTTACCAGAAGAAAGGAGGGTGAGTTGGGCCTTACGCAAATCCATTAAGGCTGCGTTTGGTCGACCGGATAAAAACCAGAATAGGATATGTTTTATCCTATCTCGTGTTTGGTAGCTCTCTAGGATATGATAAGGTCAGATATAGGCTGCGTTTTGGAACATCTTTCCCAAGTATCTTTAGACACCTAAAGGCCTTTCTACTGCTCATCTTCTTCGTTCAAGCGTTCGAATTATGCAAGGCTGCTGAGGGAGGACAATGGACCAGCGAGAGGCTGGTGACGGTCACGACGACCATTGCCGGTAGGTCACGCAACCTCCGGTGGGTATCTAGGCTGCGCGATCCGATCACGCGACCTCGCGGAGACCCAAGCGCGACCTCATGGTGACCCAGGCGTGACCCAGATCTGGTCGCCATGAGGTCGCACTGGGTCGCCGGAGGTCGTGCGACCTCATGGCGGATCTGGGTCACACCGGCGCCAGAGGTCGTGCAACCCAGGTCTGGTCACCGCGAGGTTGCGTGACCTCCGGCGGACCCATATCTGGTCGCCAAGAGGTCACACGACCTTACTCTTTGTGTGAGGTCAAAGCTACTCCTCCGCTTCTCCATTTCTCTCCCCTCAAAGCTTTGCCGCCGATTCTCAGCCCATTCCGATTCTCCGACCATGCTCCTCTGCGCCGTCCTTGCTTTTTAGCTCCTTGGCCCTGTCGGCGACAGCCTCTCCTCGCCATTGTTGTCTTCCCCCATGGGGGCGAATTCGGTGGTGCTTCAGTTCTCGAGCGACGGGCACGAAGGCTCCCTGGTGGTCGGTGCGAGCAAGGAGTCGAATAGCCGGCCGCTCACCAGTGTCGTGTTCTAGCCCTTCGAGGAGGTGAAAGAAGGAGCTTGATCTGGTGCCCACTGTGCCTCATATTTTTTTCTTTTTTAATTAATCACCAAACTCATTTGTAAATTTATCTCTCCAAACACTATTTTAAACAAAGGTATTTTATAATGGACTTTCAAGTTACAATTTAGCAAACACAATTTGCATTTTCGAAAACCCCTTTAACTCAAAGTCCTTTACATTTTTCCAAAGGCTTTCCCCAAAAGTTCAACCAAACGCACCCATAGAAGGGATATAAACCAGATAAAAAAAATCTGAGGAGGAGGGTGGGATAAGGTTGGATATGATTTATTTTATCCAAAACATAAAATTCTACACTTTTTTTCTTTCTCCGTCATTCAGCCATCGACAACTCCAACTCCTCTGTTTACAAAGTATCGACTTCCGAGCCTCTCCTCGATAGCTCTCCGATTCACATCGAAATTTTATGAAAGCGATGAATTTTCGAAGGTAAATAATCATTCCCTCTCTCACTCAAAATTTGTCGCCGGCTGCATAAGCCTTGTCGAAGAATTTGTCGCCGGTTGATCCTGTTGCCGGCTGATCCTGCCGCCATTACATATTATGCAATTTGTGAAATATCAAAACAAAGCTCTTGGTCATGGTTGAGGTTCTTTTATGAGATTAATCGGTTCCCTTATTCGTCGATGATTCAAATCTGATTCATACTAAAGCTATTGCGTGTTAGCCAATATATTTCCTTAGGCTAATGAATTTTAAATTTCGAAATTACCTGGTCGCCGTAGAAATCAAAGAGAGCGTTGCCGTCCCCGGTTATTGTTTGATTCCTCCAACATGTTCCTGCAAAATTCTCATTAGCCTCTTATTATTTTTTTGAAGAGCTGACGTAATCACGTTCTATTTTATCCTTAATTCTAGTAAAGGAAACTGTACATGCCCCTAAATTTATTAGTTGAAAATTGTGAAATTCAATCATAAGTTAAGTCGTTATATGGAGCATGCTCAACATTATATCACCGGCATTAAATTGGTTTGGTAAACCATTGCGATACTTTCCATCCGTTCAGCCAAAGCGGATCTCACCCATCTCACAAACCCGATATTCTCCATCTTTGTTCCGGCACACGCAGCTTATTGCTCCTACTGGCGAATCCGAGGAGTAAGATCCGTCAATATTGATTTTGAGGGCATTTGCAGTCGGGCTTTTTCCAGATCTGAGGTAAGGAGCCTTCGTCACCGTGCGCTTTCTTCTTTGAGTTCGCCTGATTTGTAAACAGAGATTCTTCGCCTTGGATAAGCTGATGATTTTCATTTTCTTTGGGTTCGGTTTCTGTAGGCGAAAAATTGTGTTGTTCCTCTCTTTCTAGATCTGCCAGAGTACTGTGGCTAGGAGATTGAAACTTGTTGAAGTATGGGTGAAATCTTGAAGCAATTCATCTATTCGACGAAGGCCGAAGCGTGAGATGTGGATCAGTAAGGCTGGGTCTTGCCAAACTTCTCGGTGTCGTTGCTGCTTTCGTCCAGCCATCTGGTTTGCTTTCTCTTTGGAATTCTCGAGACCTTGTTGCCGGCTTGCCCATCGCTGCCGCCCCCTTGCCATTCACTGCGCCCGCTGCTGGCTTACCCATTGTCGCACCTCTACCTTGCTCGCTCGCTCAGCACATCCCGCTGCAGCCGCGACGGCAGCTTTGCCGGCTTATTCTAACGCCACAGCAGCAGTCCCAGGCGGTTTCTGATGATTCCGGGCGGCATCCCAGCTCCACTTGACGCCACCGCTTGCTGTTTTGTTTCCTCTGCTACTTTTGATTTCCTTTGGTAGGTTGCATAGAGCAGACTAGCATTGATTGAATCCACACTGTCGCCGCCAAGGAGAGTCCGGGCGACCCCAGCTTTCCAGTTAGACTGCCCAACACCAGCAAACCTTCAACGTTGCATCTTTTGTTCTAGCGAAGCTGTCTGCAACTTGCTACGTCCTTGCTGAATTGCCATTGTTGCGGCTTTGGTCCTGACGTTCCTCCTCACCCGTCGCTGTAAAGCTGCCCGTCGCCAGTCCCAATTCTTGGAAACAAATACTTCAACCTAGGTAATTTCTTGAACCAATTTGATAGTTAGCAATTATTGATTATCTAATTTGATAGTATTCGATAATAATCTTAAGTTGTTGGGAAAATCTCAAAAAAGGACCTGAAATGGAGCCATTTTTTCAAAAAATGACCCAAAGTGAACACTATCTCAAATAAGGACCTGAAGTGACTTACTTACTTTCAATTAAGGACCTGAACTTCTAATTTTATTCATAGCGAGGGGTACTTCTGTCCAAGAACATTGTTGTTTATTTTTTGTCTCTCTCTCTCTTTATTCTTTTTTTTTTCCTTCATCTTTCTCACTCTCTACATCACCTCCATTATCAGCCATTCCATCGCTCTTTGTGTTATTTCGTTGTATAACCAAAATTGGGTTTTCTTTATCATGAGCCATTACAACGTAGTTTAACTCATTAAAAATTTTAAATTTCGCTCCTCAAAATGGTTTGTAGACAATTCCACGAGGCCGAAATGAGCTTTCAAAAATAAGTTCTTTTTATTCCAACATTCATTGCAAATTCTAATCTCAAAGCCATAATATGAATTTGCTTTTTGCTAAGACTCAACTTTTTGACCAACTCCCAAGCCATGCAACTAATCCTTTTGGCGACGTATTTCTTTCACCTCGAGAGTGCATCAAACTCCACTTATTCCAGGCCTTTCACTAACCCGACAACTGCAATTTTTTGTGTTGTTTTCAATTTTGCTTGCCAACAATAAACTAGCAATATTCAAGCATCGCTTGATCGTCTTGTTTGACTAACTTATGCTTTTATTCAATTAACACTTGGTGATCAACAATTCCACGCCAAAGAATAATTTTGTTGCGGCTGGCGACTATTTCAACCTTGGCAAGAGTTTGCCTCGTCAATTTCAAATTTGGGTTTGCCTCTCTTGCATAAATTCAATCTTTCAAAAATCCCCCTTCTCATTTGCAATGCCAATGGCTCCTTTCAATAATCCCTAGTCAGAAGACACCAACTCACACTCTTACCATTCTCATTGACACAACTCTTATCCTAAATCGATACCCCATCCTGAGATTGATCATTAGTCGTATATGACATCATTAATTGTAGAAACTATTGTACTTCGTTGCTCCATCGCTGCCATTGACAAATCCTATTCGCGTTCTCGATCTCATCGACCACTACCCCCGATAGAAAATCTAGTATCGTCGTTGTCGAATGGAGGTCAATCTGAGCTTTAGGCTAAGCACAAGTGAGCTAGATTTGATGCATCTTGAGGAACTTAGGATTTTAGCATCCGAGAATGTGACCAGTAGCAAATAACTCCAATCCGACTTCTTGTCACTAGGACCAACTATGTGATGACATGAAGCTTACGAGATCGCTGGTAGGAGCCCTAATTATGGTGTTGAAGAAGGAGGCAATGTAGAGCGAAGGAGGAGGTGTGAGGAAGATGAAGAAAGAAAAAAAAATTAAAGAAAAAATGTTCTTGGACAAAACTACCCCAAGCTATCAATAAGATTGAAAGTTTGGGTCCTTATTTGAGACGAAATTAGCCACTTTGGGTCCTTATTTGATACAGTGTCCACTTTGGGTCCTTTTTTGAGAAAATGAACCTAGTTTAGGTCCTTATTTGAGATTTCCCCTAAGTTGTTTGAGATTTTTGGGCATCTCCATGAAATTCCCTATTTTGAATAGTGCGTATAGTTGGTAATTCGATATTTTGGTACTAAGATCGGGTCATAGATGGTATAAACAAATTTCTAAAAAAATTGATAATGATTTTTAATTTGCCTTATATGTAAATTTTAAGAGAAAATTCCAAATAAGGATCCGAAGTGAATCAATTTTTTCAAATAAGGATCCAAAATGAACTTTGTGTCAAATAAAGATCTAAAGTAGACTCATTGTCTCAAATAAGGACCCGCAATGGTTGAATTAATTTCAAATAAGGACTTGAGCTTGCTGGTCATCCAAATATTCGTCGGCTATCAAGCATGTGACATTTCCGATGACCAGAGTTTGGGCAATTTTATCCAAAAAAATCTAGGGAAAATTAACAAATCCTAAAACAAAAACAAAAACAAAAACCCTAAGTTTTCTACAGTCTCTCCGTTCCTTGTACCCATTTTCCACAAAGTCGAAGACCCAAATTCTCCACTGGTTGAGGCATGAATTCAAAAACAATAAAACTATATGCTTCTTTGTTTGTTTATGGAGACCCAAATTCTCCACCGGTCAAACAAGGCGAGGAGCAATGAGAATCAAGTCGCGACGATGACCGGGTACCGATTCGGTTGAAGAGCGGCAAAGGAGAAGAAAGAAGAAAACGTAAACATCTAAATGAATAACCTAAACTTAATTAATTTAGAATTTTCCCTTTTTCTCCAATCATAAATTTTTGAAAAGATTGCCCCTATTTTAATTGCTAGAAAATGTCTACCGGCGAGCTAGGGTCCTTAATAGAGATTAACTTGATCACTTCAGGTCCTTATTTGACATAAAATTCACTTCAGATCCTTATTTGAAACAATGATTCTTTTAGATCCTCATTTGACAAAGTTCACTTTTGGTCATTTTTTGAGAAAATAGATTCACTTCAGATCCTTATTTGGAATTTTTTCAAATTTTAATTCAATAAAAAATTGCATAAACAAATCATTCAACCTAAATGAATATAAGTTACCAAAGTTTCATAATCTTATATTCTCCCACTCTTTCTTTAGAAATGCATATCTAATTAAAATTAAGAAGCACTTAAGCTTTTTCAGATTTATTTTTCATGTTGCTTTTGACTCGTACAATAGTGTAACTCCAAAAAAAAAAAAAAAATCGCTTAGAAGCTAAAGGTCAGGCTATTTTTTTTTTTTGAACAACAGGTCAGGCTACTTAGAGCATCCTAGAATAGTACCAAAAAAAAGCATCCTAGAATAGTAGGTATGCTTTTGATCGCGCTCCAGGAGCAATTTTTTGTCTCCTTTTTTTCTTTTTCTTTTTTTTTTGGGGGGGGGTTCCATCATCTAACTTTTTCCCCTTTTTTTTAATCAAAAATCTTCTGTTGATATGGTCCGCCACCAGTAGTCGATTTCAAACTTTACGCTTTCACAAGCCAAAAAAGAAAAAAAGAAAAAAAAACAGTTTCGAGCTTGCATCAGAAAATTTTTATGTTTTAAGTTTTGTTTAATTTAATCATTTCCAACACAATTGTGCATTTTTTCCCTTGAAATATATAAAATTTTCACAGCCCATAAAAATTGATAAAAAATTTACATATAATTCTCTTATGTTTGAATAAACATTTTAAATCTCAACAAGAAAGTAGAAAAGTTTTGCTTTCTGAAAAACACACATAAACAAATCCTAAGAAAACTCCGCTAACTCCCATCATTAGGATTACCTCCTTAAGTTCTATTTTATTATGTGTCCTTTATGAAACCCAACTATATATACATTTACGTCTATTTTATTAGTGGTTGAACAACATAATCACAAAGTTCCCTCTCCTCCCTTTCCCTTAACATTAATTAGAAATATTACTTTACCATAAAGTAGAAAACATAAAACTTACCCATCACATTTGATTTAATATACGTTTCTAGAGCAATACACTAACGTCAACTTGCCATCCTTATTCTTTGACTTGACTTTGGTGGGCCATGAAATCCGAAAACAGAAACTCATTTAACAGATCTCAAACTAATATAAATTCGCTGGAGTTGCATTTCCCAGCGTGAGACATGCGACTAAGGTATTTCGGAAAATTTCTTTATCTCAAGGATATTTGCATTTTCCTAAGGACATTTCTCCAAAGTCGAACCAAACGGGCCCGAAATCCGAAAACAAAAACTCAATTTCACAGATCTCGAACTAATAACAACTTGTTGGAGTTGCATTTCCCAGCACCGTGGGACATGCGACTTCATATGTAGAGTTACATATTTCGGACATTTTATTTGATTCTCGCCCCATCGGCTGGTCAACTTGTGGGGCTTAGGCCATTTCTTAATCCTTCAATCACATATCTGCAATTTCTCTCGATCAATGCCGCAACAGGATGTAAATGGAAACTGATCCTCGCTTACCTACCTGAACCTCACTTGCTGGTCCCTGTTAAAGCATGTCAAATCTTTTGTGACTTGCTTTTAGAATTTTAGCAGACACAGCTAAAGATGAATAGAAGAAGGAGCTCTTCTCAAGAAACTAGGTCCACTGGCCATGGCTCATCTAGACCTGAGTACGACGTGTTCCTGAGTTTTCGAGCACCGGATACTCGCTTTAGCTTCACAGATGTCCTCAATTATGCCCTGTTAGATAGGGGTATCAGTGTTTTCATAGACAAGCAAGGGATTGACGTTGGTGAAGAGATCGGTCCTGAGATCTTTCAGGCCATTGATGACTTGAAAATCTGCATTCCCATCTTCTCTAGAGGCTATGCCTCCAGTAGTTGGTGGAGTGTAGGAAAACCAAAGAACTGGAGGTTATGCCCATTTTCAATGACGTGCAACCTTCCGATGTGAAGCTTGAAACCAAAGTATATAGAGATGCATTAACGCAGCATGAACAAACACGTGGGGTTGAGATTGTGCAACGCTGGGCAGAGGCTCTCAAGGAGGTTGCTAGAATCAAGGGATGGGACACCAAGAACATAGGGTATGTTAACTCATTCTACTCCTCTTCCATTTTCTCTCTGCTTCTTTTGCTTGAATACCGATTATCTTCTGAAGAGCCAAATTATTTATGTTGTTCTAGGCTTGTTAAGCGTGTTTTTGTCAAGTTATAGTCGCTAAGGACTCAGTGGTTTGATTATAACCCAATCAGATCGATTCATCGTCTATTTACATATCAAATCCAACTTTAAATCGATCAAAAACATGTCTTGAAATCTCAAGGACTTTATCATAGTCTTATTAAATAAATGCTTTTATTGAATTAGAGTAGGTTGCTTACATTCTTCAATGTCATGCTTGCTCGATGATATAATCTGAACACAAAGCTCTCAATGGAATGTAATGGGAAAAAAAGGCTCACAAATAGACTAGAAAGCCTTTATACTAAAAAAAAAAAAACACTAAACTTAGAAAGTCTACCTAATTCGAATTTGAAATTCAAAACCTAATGAAAGATCTAATCCGATACAATCTTTTTGAAAACCAGGACTCCTTGATCGATGCTGTACGATTTATGTTCAAAGTGTTTGAATTGTCTTCAGAGATATGTCTATGTGTTGTAGATGATGCCGAGAGTTTTTGTGTCTTTAATTGTTCCCCTATTTTCAGGAGTGGGTTTCAACGCCCACGCCTTGCAAGAGGCAGGGTAAAAGTCTGATAGTGAGTGTAGAATAGGTATAGAGTAGGACTGACAAAAAAAAAAAAAAATTGTTCCCCTATTTTCTATGGACGATTCCATTCTACATCCTCATATTCTTTCACAAAAATTTCTAGCTGTTTCTTGACTTGCACGCTAATTTTGGAATGACTTCTAACAATCTTTTTAATTATAGTTGTTTCTCGGTTGATGGAGCTTTCTAGACTTACCTTCAACTTCCTTTCTTGTTTTGACTAAACGATTATTGCCACATGTCATAATTTGCACTTAACCTCCGTCCATCAATGAGCCTTTTAGACATTCTGTCTATGAATTTCATGAGTCAAATATATTTTTGTGAATTTCATGATCGATGAGTTTATTTAGGCATTCTATCGAGTGGACTAATGATTTGAGTGTATTGTTATGGCATAATTTTGGCCGCTTACTTTTTTTTATGTTTAGGCCCTGATTTAAGGTTTGGCTTCAATAAGGCCATAAATTAGGGGTGATTAACAGTCCAAATTCAAGTTGGGGAGGGGCCGGGACTAAACTTGCTGGTCTAGTTCAAACCTGATTCCCATAAGAACTGGCTAGGTTCACATGTTGAAAATCCAAGAACCAACCATTTAGTTTGAATCTATGACCTGAGCCTTTACGATCGAACTTGAAATTTATGGTTCGGCTCAAGGGGGGTTTCGGTTCACGATCAGTTTGCATCTTTTTTTTTTGCCCTCTTTCTTTTCCTTTTGCGCCAGATTTTTTTGAACTGTTCATTTTGACACACTGTAACAGACTAATATCTACAAAGGAAAAAAAAAAAAAAAGAACGTAGGAAGGATAGAATGAAGCAAGCAGCTTCTGCGCTTCTAATCAACAAACAGGGAGAGAGTCAAATTATGGCGGTTGTTAGCTTGCTCGGATGGCATTGGACACTGCCGATCTCATCATGGCAAGGCGACCTCATATTAGCACGATGTATTTTTTCCCAATGTCTCTCTCTGCGGTTGGCCGATAAACTTTTTCATCTATTTTGGTGCCCTCGAAGATATACTTCCTCCTCTTCCTTCTTTTTTCAAGGCCAATATGGCTTTAAAAAAAAAAAAAAACAACATATCTACAAATATTTTCTCTTTCCTCAAACCCGTTTCCTTTTCCACTTTCAGACCTGATTTAATTCTTATTTGTTTCAATTTACACTACTGGTTGGTTTTTGTTTTTCAGATTTGAACCGAAGCTTAAATAGACCCATTGAAGTAATGTGCTTCGACTAGTCCGAACATGAGGCTTCATAACACAGACAGAACGATTTGGATGGGGTTTCAGGCTGGGCCTCCCCAAGTTTTTCTTTCCCACCTATATGGTGCTCAAGAATCAAACCGACTTGGTGGCTTCTTGGATAGAATCCTCACAAACAAATTTTAAATTACAAGTTTATTTGAATAAGGAGTTGAAAAAAATACAAAACAAAAAATAGGTGTCTGGTTTGGTTTCAAACCGGTTGTAGGGTGGACTAGTTCAGTTTCCAATTCCAAAGAACCGGGAACGGTTCCCTGGTTCAGTTACTGGCTTCAAGTTTTGAATTGGAGCAGTTGAACCATGCTCACTTCTAATAGACTATGTGATAATTATTGGGAGGAATCATCTTGCACTTCATGATCTTGATTATCACCTTCATTAAACATCCATTGTATGCTATTGCTATGATTGAATCAATTCGGAGTCATGCATATTTTTCTCTCATACGTCCAGCATTTTGTAGCTAACTCATTACCGAATCATCTTGTATATGCATGTTTAATTCAATCAGATGGTAACTTCATTATACTCTTTCTACTAACATACAGCCAAGGAGAACTCACACGGCTAATAGCTCATAAAGTTTTGGTTAAGCTTAAGGTGTCTTTGGTACATCTGTCCGATAATTTGGTCGGGATCAACCAAGCAGTGGATGAAGTAACAGATTTGTTGAGTGTTGAATCTAAGGACATAAGGCTTGTTGGAATATGTGGAATAGGTGGTATAGGCAAAACAACTCTTGCCAAGCTTGTTTTCCATGAACTGTCCGCTAATTTTGAAAATTGTTGCCTTCTCCTGGATGTTCGACAAGCATCAGAAAGTTCAAGTTTCAGTCTTCTACATCTGCAAAGGCAACTTGTGCATGATATCCTTGGGGACAAAACAATCGAGGTTTCTAGCATCGATCAAGGGAAAAATTTGATCCAACGACTATTTAGTAGAAAGAAAGTTCTTATTTTCCTTGATGATGCAAATCATAGGAGCCAACTTATGGCATTAGCAGCAAAGAAAGAATGGTTTGGTTTGGGAAGTAGAAACTTGTTACGACAAGAGATAAAAGTGTTTTATGTGAATTTGAAGATCAATTTGAGCATTGTTTAATTTATGAAGCTAAGGAGCTCAACAATGTCGAAACGCTTCAACTTTTCAGCAAGCATGCCTTTAGAAGCATCTCTCCTCCAAATGCATTCTTGAGTCTATCTAAGAAAATTGCTGCAAAAACCGGAGGGCTTCCTTTGGCCATTGAAGTGATGGGCTCATTTTTATATGGGAAAAAGGAAGTAGTGTGGCAAAGTATGTTGAAAAAGATGGAAGGGTGTCCTCATAAGGATGTGAAGGATAAGTTAATGTTGAGTTATGAGGCATTAGATCATCACCAACAACAAATCTTTCTTGATATTGCTTGCTTTCTAGTTGGAGAAAATAAGAGATGCAGATTACATGTGGAATGACTGTAGATATTTTCCAGATGAGGCGATTGAAGTTCTACTTTTAATGTCCTTAGTAAAAATTACAGCAAAGAACCAATTGTGGATGCATGATCAGCTTAAAGACTTAGGCCGGAGCATTGTGTACCAAGAAAACTACGAAGACCCAGGAAAGCGTTCTCGGGTGTGGAATCATGAAGAAGGTCTTGATATGATCAAAAGAAAGAAGGTAAAAGTCTAAGTGCACCTTCCTCTACTTTGTTCATTGCAGAAATCTTCCTTCAATTGTTTTCCGGCTATTTCAAACTTTATTTGGAACTCTTTACATTGCATTGACTCTTTCCTCATTTTAGGGAACCGAAACTGTTGTAGCAATCTGTATGAACTTTTGTGGGGTTATACCAGCCACTATTTTGACATCAGATGATTTTATGAAAGTACCAAGTATTAGATTTCTTAAAATGGATGGTGGGGACCTCTCTGGAGACTATAAGGATCTCTTTTCAGAATTAAGATGGCTGTCTTGGAAGAATGCTCCTTCAGAGTTGCTTGCAACCAACTTTTGCCCCAAAAATCTAGTCATCCTTGACCTATCATGGAGTCCTCTAAGCTATTTTTGGCCTGGCTGGAGTCAACTTAAGGTACGAGCAAATTATAAGGTGCAACATGTCATTTTCTTGCAGGAACAACAGTCCGAGTGTCGCACGGTTGTAGATTGTCATTATATTAATTTTTTTTTTAATTTCTAGTTAAGTTTTATTGACTCAATTGAAAGAAGAAATATAGCTCTTGAAGAATGTCTAGGATACCAATCCCTCATTTCATAGGTGAATTACTTTGAATTTTTAAAAGCTCACCTATTAGAATGTCGCTGGAAATATCTTGAATCAAGCAATTCGTTTTCCATTGGTCTGTATATTTCCCTTACATTCATTAATGTAAGTCAATAGAGAATATATACTGTTAATACATTTGCCGGAATCAAATGTCTTGTGGCTTAATATCTATTGACCTACACAGCCTTTAAATGACATTATCTAACATTCACGTTGTTTTGTGTTCCTTAATTATGCCAATAAGCTGTACCTAATAGATGTTTAAGGTTAGTTAATTGAAACATTAAGTAGTGAATAGGACTGATATGCAAGGGATACGATGCCCAAAAAAAAGCCAAACACTAAAGAGAACTTAGTAAAATTATAAGAAATTTGTGAGTGAAATTGAACAAGCAACCTAGTATTATTTAGTATTCAACTGTTAAATATGCTCTTCAAACTACTCATCCCGTACTATAAACGTCCAGTAGAAGGGAGTTTCTAATTTTACTCACTTCATTATTGATATTACGCATTTTAATAGCACTACTAGCAACTATTCCTCAAAATATTTCTAATGTTTCGTAGTTTTGACTTTAAAATTAATATCATCTTTAAACTTGATTTTGCTGATACTCTCGTATTAAAAGAAGTCATAAAAGCTCGTAACATATGCTATTATGTCATAATTTGCATTCACAATTTCTGTTAAATTTTAGTTAGGATTTTTTTTTTTAATTTTCAAATTACGATGAAAACTATAATCTTTCATCACATACCTTAGTCCCCTATATAAATTTTCGATGATCATAAGTCTTCAAAATTATGATTATCTTAATTTTCAAATTATTATTTGTAAGGTCTATACTCCGAGTCTAAGTTAATATCATTTCAATAAAGAAGGAGCTTTTCGAAAGTTAATATTTTTCATGATAGATCTTTCATCACATACCTTAGTCACCTATATAAATTTTCGATGATCAGTAATCTTCAAAGTAATGATTATCTTAAATTTCAAATTATTATAGGTATGGTTTATGCCCTGAGTCTGGCTTGGTATCATTTCAATAAAAACGGAGCTTCTCTAAATTTAATTGTTTTCATAATAGATGCTGTTTATTTAACATTGTAATATCAATATTTTGTATTATTATAAAGGCTCAAACTTAATTTCCTTATACCAATAAATATTGTAGTATGGAAATTAGCAATTTTTTTTTTTTTTTTTTTTTTTTTGCCATATGTTAGATAATGGGCTGCATTGGCGGTAATAGAAATACCTGTGATTGTGATCTCACATATCTTATTAGCAATGTCATTGAATGTTATTAAAATAATCTATTTGTTAGATAATGGGAAAAAAATCCTCCTATTCCTTACAATGTAATCATTTAGTTTTTCTCTTGTGCTCTTAGAAATTATATCTTACAAAGACAAAATTAAGGATAGACTTGATAGTTTCAATTATTTTGAAAAATCCAAAATCTTATCAATTATGAACTCTCCCTTTTGTTATATATTGAATAAAAAATGGTCCAAACAAATGATATGTAAACTAATCTAAGCTTAAAATTTCATCGACAGTTTGTGCACGTTAGAAATTAATATTCAAGAATATGAATTCTAGTATATATGAGATATTTTCGTATAGTTTCATTTTTCTTGACACAACATGCGTGGATGAATTCTATTATATTAAAGAAAAGCAAAGCACACTGCTACTTTGGAATAAGGGCCCTTAGAGTCCTTTGGAGATGCAATTACATCTTACCAAAGTCGCCCAAAAATCAAACCAAACACGTTTGCATTTGGCCAAGGAACTTTAGACTCCCAAAACCGAACCAAATGGAGGCTAACTAAATTTTCCATTTTATGTATATTCACTCTTAGAATCAATTATATGCGATCCAAAGTTGGAAATACAGGCAATCATACATGTACACAAATTCTTGTACAAAATGATGGGGAGAGGTTTCTAATCTTCAGGGATATTCTCTCTTCTCTCCCCCAAGTACCTTACTTAAATCTTCAATGACAAATAAATGGGGATAATCATGTAATTTAAGGTATTTTTTGTCGTGATCATAGTAAAGTTTTTTCTTTTTTGGCACTTGCAAGAAAATACTTCTCTCTTCCGTATATGGTTTTTTAAGAAAATCTAAAAGGTTTTTGTTAACAAGTTCTCTGAAAACATTTGCTAGACATCCATATAAAGAAAATTTATCATTTTTAAAGCATTTTTCTCGTATTTTGCACAATTAGGGCATTATTAATGCAAATCTTTGTTTACTACATAAAGCTAAAAAGGTGAACTGGAGGCACTAGTAAGACCTAACCCAAAATTGGATGTACCAAGCGTGTGTTTGATAACCACGTTAAGTACTTTTGATAACCTCTAGCTCCACATAACTTAATAAATTGTTTTAAGTATAAATCACTTAATATAATATGTAGGAAGCGATTATTTAATAGGTTAAGTGAAAAAAAAATTCAATCAGAACTGTAATATTACCTATTATATAGTTAAAACCTTCCAACAATGTTCACTATTCTATATTTGGTAAGAAACAAATAAAAATTATTATTTAATGTCATCTGTTATAAAAACAACTTTTTATTTTCATTTTCGGTACTTAAACGATTCAACAATTTTCAACACTTAAAGTATCACCACTTGGCTTTTGTTTTATCAAACAAGCCCGCGGGTAGGGACGAATCTAGAGAAAAGATGTTGGCAGGCCAATAAAGGCCAATGTTAGCAAGAGTTAGAATTATTACCTAACAGCACATAATGAGCACACCACATACATTGAACTTTAATTGTCATTTCAGTAGACATCATGTGCCTAATGGCACTGTACAAGTCGTCTCCACTTCATCTGTTGACCAGACTATTGATATAATCACCAAGACATACCCATCTGAGTGTTTTTTGGATCTATTCTCCAAATTCAAATTGACTTCTTTCAAGTTACCTTAAGCTTGAGAGGTATGTTATATTATATTAGGATCACTCTTTCGGGCTAAGTTATTTGTAATTTACATTTCTTGTGTTAAGTCTGATTGTTTTTTCTATTTAGGTCTTATAATCTTGATTTTGGTAATGTATAGGATATTACATTACTCTCATTTCCATCACAATTCTCAACTAACACATTGAGCAAATACTTCGATAAACTTGAATACTAGTTAGATTGAAAATCTTGATTATGCACTTTCATTTACTAAATAGAGGATATAAGGTATAGACAATATTTATTGGCTCAAATCTATTGTAAATTCAATAAATTCTGTCGCTTAAAGAGAATGGAAGTAAAAAATATGAAGTATGACATTTGGTGTAGCTCTTTCTTCATTCAGGATATTTGTTTATGGTTACATTGATGGAATAATATTATTTTTGGTTATGTCCCGCAGAGTTTCTACTAATTCAACTCCTTGAAAAAAAAAAAATATGATTTGTAGGTTGCTACGAGATTGAAGGTCCTTAATCTTTCGTATTGCCGTGAGTTGACTAAACTTCCAGATCTACGGGAACTTTCATCCTCAGAAATACTAATTCTTGAGGAGTGTGACAATTTGGTGAGGATTGATCCATCCATTGGTCAACTAAGGCGTCTCAAGCACTTGAATCTAAATGGATGTTGTTCTCTCAAGCTATTTCCTGAATTATGTTCTCTGATTGAGCTGATCATGGATGGGGTGGCCCTACCAAAAACTTATAAAGAGTTACCTAAAGTAGTCAAATCTAGAATAGGTAGAGGGACATATGAAGACATTATATTACCAGCATATACGGAGTTTCAAAAATTTCTAGACATCCCATTCGGAGAACTTTTGAATCTCGAGTGCTTGTCCATTTGTGGAGTTCAAGTGCTAAAAGAACTTCCAGAATCAATTGGGTTGCTAAAATCTTTAGTTGAATTGAATATCTCAGACACAAAAATTATAAAGTTGCCTAACTCGATTATTCATCTTAAGAACTTGAAAGTGCTGAAGATGGACAGAAGTTGCATAACAAAGCTACCGGCAGCAATTGGGATGTTGGAGAAACTGGAAGAGATTCATGGAGAAGATTGTCCATTAGAAATAATTCCCAGTGATGTTGTGAGACTATCTTTCTTGAAGATTTTCAAATTAACAGAAACTCGTGTAAAGAAAGTACCGGAGCTTTCCCCAAGTTTGATAAGTCTGTATGTCTCTTCAACAGTGGATGTTCTGAACATGTCGAATCTAAGAAATTTGAAATTGGGTTTTCCCACCTCAACCTCCACCACAGCCTTGGAAACGGATATAACTTACCCCCTATGGTGGATTGGGAAACTATTGAGACTGGAGTACTTAAGGTTGGAACTTACAGGCATCACCAGCATACCATCTGATTTGGATCACCTCTGTTGTCTGAAAGAACTTCTACTCGTCCGCTGTAAGAGCCTCCAGCACATTGGGCTGCTTCCCTCTAGTTTGAGGAAACTTACAGTTTCCCACTGCAATGTTCTACAAAGTATAGATCTTTCCAACTTGCAGAAATTGTTGGAGTTAAGTCTCAGTTTTGGGATTTTCAATATTCAAGGCCTTGAAAGTGTAAGATCATTACGGTGCCTGAAAGTGTCCTCCTGTGAGTTAAGCGAGCTCAGTAGGCTTGAAAGACTAGAGAAGCTACAGGTGTTGTCGATTGATTGTTGCCCCCTCTTGCAGACGTTGCCCAACTTATCTGACTTAAAATGTCTGAAGGACATGTTTCTGTGGAGCTGTCAGAAACTGGTCGAGATTCAAGGTCTTGACAAATTGGAATCACTAGAATCAATTGCCATCGGAGGCTGTAGTTCATTGCAAAGTTTACCTGATGTATCGAATTTGAAGAAGCTGAAGTACTGCGACATTGAATATTGGTCAGAAGGTAATCTCCCAGGAGAAGGAGCTCAAGACCATGATGACCTCTGTCATCATTGAAAAAGCCTGTGATGGGAGAGTAGATAACACAAAGACTCCATTAGTACTCTGATCTTTTTAGACATTATCTGTTCTCCTTTTCCTTTTTCTACGCATGGATGTATGAAAATCGTCAAGAACTTCGTGCTTCAGATCTAGTCTATATTCTGCGCCCAGGGCTCTGGAGTACATTAATTATTTAAGAACTCAGTTCCAACATCAGTTCTTTACTTTTCTCTAAAAAAAAAGAAACAAAATTGGAGTTTGTTAGAAAGCACGGGCAAGAGTAAAGGAAGAAGAGAGAATAGGCCAAGCTGAGGGAATTTTCTGTATATTTCTCTTGTGTAATCAGAAATGTACAATGTAATATAGATATAATACAATTTTCCTATGAATAAAGAATTAATTGATTTGTTCTATCATTCTAGATCTAGATGCAATAATTAATTTATAAATAAGAGTAAATCATGATCAATTATGATTAATCATGATCAATCAAGATCAAGATTGATTTGGCCAGATCCGATCTGCATATCTTCCAACACTCCCCCTCAAGCTAGTGGCTTATAGATGTCTAAGACGCCTAGCTTGTTTAATAGATATGCATGTTGCCTTTGACACAAGGGCTTAGTGAATAAATCTGCTGGCTGCTCTGCCTTTCCGATGCCTCTTGTTTCAATTATTCCTTCCTGAATCTTTTCTCGTGTGAAGTGACAATCCACCTCTATATGCTTGGTCCTTTCATGCACTATAGGATTTGATGCGAGTTTGAGAGCTGCATCATTATCACAATATAGTCTTGTGGGTCCTTGCACTTCAACTCCGAGATCCTTGAGCAATCCTCGGATCCAAACTATCTGACAAGTGGTCTTGGCCATAGCTAGATATTCTGCCTCGGCCGAGGATAAAGACACGGTTGCTTGTTTCTTGGTCTTCCAAGATAGTGGGGACTCCCCCAGTTTTATGCAATATCCAGTGACAGATCTTCGAGCAATTGGACATGTTGCATAATCTGCATCACAATAAGCCATCATCTTCATATCGCACCTTTTAGAGAGGAGTATCCCGAGCCCTGGACATCTCTTTAGGTATTTGACAACCTTCAAGGCTGCATCCAAATGCGAACGCTTCGGTTGATGCATAAATTGGCTAAGTGTCTGAACCGCATAAGATATATCAGGTCTAGTCATTGTCAGGTATATAAGTTTCCCAACAAGTCTCTGGTAGCCTGATGGATCACTGAGAAGAGGATCATCATTTCGAGATATTCCTTTGTCATATTCTGCAGTGGTTAATCTGGCATTCTGCTCTATAGGAATCACAGCCGGCTTGCATCCTGATAGACACGCTTCGATATAATCTCTAGGACAAATTTCCGTTGACTAAGGGAAATTCCCTTGTCAAATCGGGCAATTTCAATTCCAAGGAAATATTTGGGTGCTCCTAAGTCTTTGATGTGAAAGGTAGCATGCAAATATTCCTTGAAAGTTTCTATAGAGGTTCTATCATTACCCATGACTAGTATGTCATCAACATAAATCATCGATAGATAGATGACATACCTTTAGTTCAGTGAATAAAGCATAGTCATGTTTGGATTGCTTGAATCCCGCGTTGTAAGAGCATTGGTGAATTTTGCGTACCATTGTCTTGATGCCTGCTTTAATCCATAGAGGGATTTACGGAGACGACACACCTTATTCTCCCCCTGTCTCCGTATCCCGGGAGGAACATCCATATAGATTTCTTCATCAAGATCTCCGTGAAGGAAGGCATTGTGAACGTCCATCTGATGTAGATGCCATTCATTAATTGCAGCAACAGCTAAGAAGGAACGTACGGTGACGTCTTTTGCAACTGGAGAGAATGTTTCGTGATAGTCGAAACCTTCTCTTTGTGTGAACCCTTTGGCCACTAATCTTGCCTTGTAACGCTCGACTGAGCCATCAGCACGATATTTGATCTTGTAAACCCATTTACAGCCAATAGGTTTGCGCTGAGCTGGTAATGGAACAAGGTCCCATGTGTGGTTTTCAGCCAATGCCGTCAATTCTGCCTTCATAGCCTCCTGCCATTTTGGATTTTTGGAGGCTTCTTCATAATTGCCCGGTTCAGATTCTTCAGACAAACGACTAATGCAACATCTGTGTTCCTTAGATAGTCTATCAAAGGAAACATATGAAGATATTGGATATTGAATACCTGGTGAGTTATGAGCAGCACATATATAGTCTTTTGTCCAGGTTGGTGGTCGTGTGGATCGACCAGATCTCCTAGGAGGATCAACTTCAATGATGGGCTGTGCTGTTGGGGCATCAATGGTCTCTTCATGTGCAAGAGTTGCCTCCGGGTGATTCACTTCAGCAAGATTTGTTTTCGGAGAATCTGCATGAGTATGTCTTGAAGAGTCCGAATTGTCTTCAAATAAATCTTCAGTAGCTGGGGCTACATAATGAGTGCGAATTGTTGGCTATACCACTGGAATATAAGAGGGATCCTGAGGTGATGCTTCATCATGAAGAGGAATGTGGTGCTTGGAAACTGCCTCGCTGTCCTCATGTGAGAATCTATTGTCGGAAAAAGGGTATATATGCTCATGAAAAATGACATCACGACTTACAAAAAAATCTCCTGTGGCCATATCTAGCAGCCTGTAGCCCTTTTGGAGATTAGAATATCCCATGAAGACACACTGTCTTGCACGTGGGCTCATCTTTTCACGAGCCCCCACCGTTGCAGCATAGCATAGACAGCCGAATATCCTCAGATGATCTAATTTGGGTTTCTTCCCAAATAGCAGCTCAAATGGAGTTCGTCCCTTAAGGATTCTGGTAGGCATTCTATTAATGAGATAAGTTGCTGTGGTGATGCATTCACCCCAAAATTTGTCTGGTATTGATGCCTGAAATTTGATGGCACGAGTGACTTCAGCAAGTGACGATGTTTCCTTTCAACTACTCCATTTTGTTGTGGAGAGTAGACAGATGAGCTTTCATGCTGAATTCCATGGGAATTGAACAACAGAGAGCATTCATGACTAAAAAATTCCTTCCCGTTGTCAGTGCGAATCCGTTGGATGGATTTCTTGAACTGAGTCTTAGACAGTAGAATGAAATTTTGCAGGTGAGAATAAACCTGTTGTTTAGATTGCATGAGAAAAACCCATGTCACCCGAGAATGATCATCTACTATCGTAAGAAAATAACGGGAGCCGTCATGATTAGCTGTATGATAAGGTCCCCAGATATCCACATGAATCAATGCAAATAACTTACTAGCCTTTGAAGTGCTAGAAGGAAAAGGGTTGCGTGATTGCTTGGCAAGAGGGCAAATAGAACATTCGAGTATGGAAAACAGCACTTTGTGGCCCAATCTCATATGCATTGTAGTATTGCTATCATTGGCAAGTGAATTACATAATGAGCTTTTCTTTAAAGAATTCAAATCACTCTTCCAGTAATAGAGTCCTTCAAAGAGATTACCCGAGCCCATCGTTCTCCCAGTCGAAAGGGCTTGAAAGAGACATCTGTCAGAGTTGAATATCACTTGGCATGAGTTGTCTTTGCAGACTTTAGATACAGATATAAGGTTGAACTGGAATTCCGGGACATATAGCACATTCTGCAGGACAATCTGATGACTGAGATTCATTGTTCCTGACACTTTGACATAAGTCACATGTCCATTGGGCAATTGTACAGTGACAGGAAAATCCAAATATTTATTTAAATTTGTAAATAATCCTTTGTCACAGATAATATGATCAGAGGCCCCAGAGTCTATAATCCATTCTTTTCTGGAAATAGAATTAATAAGACAATGGGAGATACCTGAGAAACTGCCCCCTTTATTTGAGATATCCATTTTTTGCATAATTTGCTGAAGTTGGCCGTATGTGACGGGCGATCAGTGCAGGCCCGGCCGGTCCACCGACTTGATATCTTTGTGGAATTTTTTTCTCCTTTTCTCCAGGCTTTCCATGCAATTTTCAACAGCTGTTAATGGTGTGATTAGAACGTTTGCAATAATCACAAAAAAATTTACCCTTTCCTTTAAAATTTTTTGCAAAATTTTTGGATGACGTGGCAAAAATCTGGCCGTCCATCCCTTTCATGGAGATTTGATCTCCACCGTCCGATCCAGGCGTTGCCCCGATGCCATAATAGCCGTCCGATCTTCGCGCGTGTTCTGGACCGTCAGATCTGCGCGAGTAATCCGAGCCACTCGATCCTCGAATGTAATCTGAGCCGCTCGATTCACGCAGATAATCCAAGCCGTTGGATCCCTGCATGAAATCTGGACCATTCATTGGGTCCTTTTTAAACCCGGTGCCCTTGACACCAGCAAACCCTAGTGGGTTTCGTTTTTCTCCTCTCTCCCGAGCTAGGGTTAGGGTTTTCCCTTCCCTTCGAGCGGCGAGGGCGATGCTGTCACTGTTCTTCATGGTTGTGGCTCTCTGGGCTTCCTCCTGCATCGCTAGTTGGAAGATACGCCCAATCGATGGCATCGGATCCATCGCAAGGATCTGTGATCGAAAGGTAACGTATGATTCATTGAGAATCAACAGGAATCTCGTCGCCTTCTCTCTCTCTTTGATCCTCTTGTACTGTTTGAGGGTCGATTCGGCCCTTTATTTGTTCTTTTACAGCCTCGAGTTGATTCCAGAGAGAGATAGCTGTTGAAGCGGCCGTGACCGTCGAGTTTCCCTGTTTCAAATCACTGATTT
Organism: Eucalyptus erythrocorys; assembly: GCA_014182555.1. NCBI lineage: Eukaryota > Viridiplantae > Streptophyta > Magnoliopsida > Myrtales > Myrtaceae > Eucalyptus > Eucalyptus erythrocorys. The sequence goes on along the minus strand of CM024599.1, from coordinate 37,323,263 downwards.
CCTGCATGAGGTTAAAGATTTTCGCCTGATCCATTTTTCCGTACATTTCACGGACGTTTTCCCACATGGTTTTCGCATCCTCTGTGGGTGGAAGCCCAGCCGCAACCTCTGGCGATATGCTATTTCCGATCCATGTACGGACAAGTTGATTGCATTTTCGCCAGTGTCGGGCTAGGCGTTCATCCGAGGGAATCGGGATCATCCCGTCGAGAAATCCGTCTTTATCCTTGGTCACTAATGCCCGCCGGAGCTCCTGGGACCATTTCGAGTATGTTTCAGGTCTGGTCAATTGTTGGTGAATCAGTCGAAGCTCCGGTCTGTCGGCGTTAGAGACGTACAGGGGATCCCCGATTTCTGGTCGCCCGGTGAACGCTGCCGCTGAAACGGGTAAGAAACCGGGTCCGAAATTCGGGTAGGGATTCGTCCCTTGACCCGATTGGAAACCCCGCATTTTCAGATCTCGGGTATGTATTCTCTCCCGTACCCAATTCTTGTGCTCCGCCCGTCTGTTCCATCCCGATGGTCGGGTTTGCCCCACTCGTGACTGGTGAGCCCCCATCGTGGCCTTGGTGACCCACGAACACCGGCAATGATGGATTCGGGCTTGCCCCGAGATAAAGTGGATATGGGATCCACTGGTATGGTTGACCCATTGTGGGTTGCCCCAATTGGAACTGAGCCGGCGTGGGTCGCCATTGTTGAGGCAAAGGTAAGGTGAGTTGCGGTTGTGCTTTTGTGGTTGGTGAATTTGCAGGAAGATTCCTGACCTGCGAAGACGGAGGACTTCTTCCTTCATTGGCTCTGTCTTCAGCAGTTGGGTTAGAATTCTGAGGAGAGGCCATGGTGAGTTGGAATGATCTTCTTTCCTTCGAGAGTATGCCTGATGCTGAGAAAATGTTGTATTGTAGGTGTCGAAGAATTTTCTTCGATGAAGATTTTATGCGGAAGCAAAACAGAGATCAACACTACTCTGATATCATGTTAGAAAGCACGGGCAAGAGTAAAGGAAGAAGAGAGAATAGGCCAAGCTGAGGGAATTTTCTGTATATTTCTCTTGTGTAATCAGAAATGTACAATGTAATACGAGATATAATACAATTTTCCTATGAATAAAGAATTAATTGATTTGTTCTATCAATCTAGATCTAGATGCAATAATTAATTTATAAATAAGAGTAAATCATGATCAATTATGATTAATCATGATCAATCAAGATCAAGATTGATTTGGCCAGATCCGATCTGCATATCTTCCAACAGAGTTCCCTGGAGAAAAACACATAATCCCCACACCGCACCCCGCGTCACTCGCCATCTCTGTCCTGACCATTTCCTCTTTCCTTCTTCGAATTTCGGTTTCTCTTCTTCATCTGCTACTCTCTCTCGTCAATGGCCACTCACCATTACCCCACCGCCCTTGTGACCATGGCAAACCGTGGTTGCTCTTCACCGTGGCTAATGGCCTCCCGACACGATGTTGCTACTAGGGGTGACTGGTTCCCAACTTTTGGGATCATGGATCAGACCGGTTGGTCTTGGAATCGGGAACGGGACCAAACCGACCGGTGCGGTCCGGTTCGGTCCAATGGATTTAATCATTTTTTGTCGTTACATTAAAAAAAAAATACATTTATTAGTTTTCCAGATCAAGAGCTCTCTTTAATCAAAGTTTACAAAGAGTGCTATACTCTCTAAAAGGCGTTGACGTTGAGCGAGAGGGAAAAGCATTGACATTGAGTGAGGCGAGAGGTGAGGCTGCAAGAGGGAAAGAGTGGACATCGAAGCTCGAGCGACTAGATTGGAGCGACACGTAAGGCGAGGCTGCGACTATGAGAGTAGATGACGTTTGATAGATGCTGCGGAAGGGAGGCTACATGTGCAAAGGAGAGCATGTTGCTCTAGAGAGGGAGAGAGAGAAGTGAGGAAATTCCAAAAAGCAACTTCAAAGATAAACCCTTTCTCAACTTCTATGTAAATTTGAAAATAAAACAAAAGAAGAGAAGTTGAAAAAAAGGATGTTAGACAGCTTCGGGTGCGAATAGTAACACTTCTTGATTGGGGAAGAGTTTTTTTTTCTTCAAAAATGCGTATTTTCTATTTCTATTATGGAGAATAATTTCTAAGTAAAAAAACCCGTTTGGTAACTACACAAAATTTTTATTCCAGAAATAGAAAAAGAATAGAAATGCGTTTGGTAAAAAATAGTTTCTTTTTATATTTATTCATTTTTTTTATTTTTGTCGGCTAACCGCCTCCGGACGCTGTCACCGGTCGACCGCTGTTGGCCAACCGCATCGGGCGCCGATCGCTGCAGCACAGCCCATCGGCCGTCGTTGATTGTCGGCCGTCGACCGATGGGCTGTGTTGCGGCGATTGGTGACGGCAGTCGGCGAGCGGCGGTTGATCGGCGACGACGTCCGGCGGTGGGCGGCAGCGACCGTCGGCCACCGTTGGTCGTTGCTGACAGCGGCAGTCTGTCGACCTTCGGCGATCGGCGGCGGCAATGACTGGCGATGGTCGGCAATGGTAGCGGCAAGAGTGAAAATTAAAAGAAAAAGAAAAATAAAATTTTACTTATTTCTAGAAATTGTTTCAAGGAATGAGAAGTAATTTTTTTTTACTTATCATTTCTGTTCCAAAACCATTCACCGGCTAACTTTTATTTCCGGGAACAAAAAAATAACTTGACGTTACCAAACGGATTTCTGTTCTTTTTTTATTTCGGGGAATAAAAGAACATAAATTGTGGGGATGAGAAATGTTCCCATGCACCCCCTTTCTTTTTCCTTTTTTTTGGGTTAGAGGGCAGGTGCATGACAAGTCACATCAAGTTTGAGGATTTCTTTCCTTCCCCATACAAGATATTGGGCAAGCACCTCTTTCAATTTTCCTTTTGTGCGAACCACGCAGTGGGGTTGTTCTTAAATTATTTTAAAAAAATTATAAATAATTGGTCTAATTCCCACATTAAAATAAGCAACGGAAGACTGGATTATCCCCTACAATTGTCCAGAACCGACCGAGCCGATTTGGTTCAAGCGACTCCAACTGCACAGCCCTAATTGCTACCACTCCAAGATTGCGCCGCCACCACGGGGTGTCTCTCTCTTCCCCTCATTCCCTTTCTTTCTCCCTAAAGCCGGGAGAAGTACACTAATGGTGCCATAAGATATGTACGGTGCTCACTTTGGTGCCAAAAATTTCAATCGGATCACTTAAGTGCCAAAAAATTTGAAAAATGCTCACTTTGGTGCCAATGTCGATCTGATCGGCCGGAAATCCACGTGGCGTTTTTTTATTGATTCCGTACGCTGATATAGCTCACCGGAGTTTGAGGCCACGTCAGATTTTGGCCAAAATCTTTCGCCGGTGGCCGGAATCTTTCGCCGGTGGCACCAAAGTGATCGTTTTTCCTCCAATTTGGCACTTAAGTGATCCGACGGAAACTTTTAGCACCAAAGTGAGCGCCGTACACAACTTATAACACTATTAGTGTCCTTTTCCTCCCTAAAGCCTGTCAAGATCAAGCCGGTGACAACGAGGCTAGGTTTGACTCTTTGTCAGGGCAGAGAGAGGTGCCGACTATAATGGAGCATTGGTGACTATGGCAGCAAAGGCGGGGTCGTGGCAGCAGTGGCGGCTGCGAAGTCGTGCTGCGACGGACATAGAAGGGCAATTTTGTGCGCGCTATTGGTCCCCATGAATCTTTGAGGGAGGGAGAAGTACACTAATGGTGCCATAAATTGTGTACGGCGCTCACTTTGGTGCCAAAAGTTTCAATCGGATCACTTACGTGCCAAAAAATTTGAAAAATGCTCACTTTGGTGGCGACGTCGATCTGATCGGTCGGAAATCCACGTGGCATTTTTTTATTGGTTCCATATGCTGATGTGGCTCACCAGAGTTTGAGGCCACGTCAGATTTTGGTTGGAATCTTTCGCCGGTGGCCGGCATCTTTCGCTGGTGGCACCAAAGTGATCATTTTTCTTCCGATTTGGCACTTAAGTGATCCGACGAAAACTTTTAGCACCAAAGTGAGCGCCGTACACAACTTATGGCAACATTAGTGTCCTTTTCCCGAATCTTTGATAACCAATAGTAATCTAGGAAGCACGGACACGTTGTCCGTGCTTCCGTGTCGTGTCCGACACGTGTCGGAGCGTGTCGGACACGTCGACACGCTCGGACACGGTCGGACACGCATTGACCGCATGTCTGACTTTTCGACACGCGGTCAACATTTCTCGACACGCGTCGACACGCGTGTCCGGAAGACTGACGAAGGGTGGAGGCTAGGGAGGGCGAGGAAGCGAGAAGCCGCGAGCGATGGGAGAGACGGCTAGAGAAAGAGCCGAACAGAGAGAGAAAGAAGAGAGAGAAAGCAAACTCCCGCCGGCGAGACGAAGCCACGCAACGGACCACCGTGACGGCGAGAGACGGCGAGCGAGAGCAGCCGCCACTGTTGTGATGGATCGGCGGCGAGGAGGAGGAGAAGGATCAAGAGGAAGAGGACACGAAGGGGGTCGTGCGGAGAGGAAGGTGGTTGTGCAGCGAGGAGGAGGAGGAGAGGAAGGGGGTCGTGCGGCGTGCGACGTGCGGCGTGCGGCGAGCGGCGAGAAGGAGGAGGAAAAGTTCGCCGAGAAGGAGGAGGAACAGTTTGCTAGGGTTTTTATGAGGGAATAAAAAGTAATAAAAAATGGGACGATGGAGGAAATGAACGAAGGAAGTGGCGTGACTTTTGAGTTTTGGGGAGGGGAAGTGACAGGTTGACAGCCTGTCTGTCATTGGTGGGGGAGGGAAAAAATGTAAAATAAATTTTGAGTGGAGGGAAATGGACGGACGAAAAAAAGGAGGGGATTTTGGGGATTTTTTTAATAGGAAAATCAAATAAATGAGATTAACAAATAATTTCAAAAAATAAAGTATTGAATTTTGAATAATGATAAGTTTTGATAATTATAGAAAATTATGGATTTATTTAAATAAATTGATTCTAATTTTTTTATTATTAATTATTAGTTTCATCAATAACTTTTGTTAAAGGTAAAAACATGTTTCGCATTAACTATAAATATATTTTTCGAATTTCTGATGAATTGATTTATTAATATTATTAGTGTATTTATTATAGGCACTTTTTTTAATTATTTATTTATTTATGAATTTGAATCAAATTAATTAAAAATAAAAATATTCATTTAATATACAACGTGTCGCAACGTGTCGGAATTCTTTATTTTTTAGAAATGACGTGTCAACGTGTCGTGTCGTGTCGGACACTCATGTCGTGTCCCATGTCGGTGCTACCTAGATAGTAATACGCGGCGTGTCTAGGCTATTGGGTTAACGCTACACCCGGCGGTGGCTTAGTCTGTCCCTTCACAAAAATTGAAGAGCGTAATTTGGAAATTGGCGTTTTGTTACCTTTGTTTGATGTGTGATGCCAAGGAAACAGGAAACATTAACATTAATCTGTTATGAGATTCTTTAAAGCTAATTAAATAACAAGATTGAAGTTTTTCTCAAGTTAGGTTGCCATTTTAACCTCTTATATGAATAGATGGAAAAGAAAAAATGAACTCAAAAATAGAAAATGTGTGCTCGAGTTGTATTTTGTATCTATATAAATATATAGTAACAATCTTCTCTGTTTGTATATCATTCTTCATTATAAATTTGTGCAGCGATTTGCGCAGTACGGATTGCGTATAATATTTGATTATTTCATAGTCTTGAAATTAATATAGTATTAGTACTTACCAAATGCTTAATGGACGATGCGTCCGACTTTTTAGGGCTTTGGTTAGAGCCAAGAAATTATAGAACACCCACTAACCCTGGCATTAAGTTAATTAGTGGCCGAAGGTTTATAATTTTAGATGATTACTCCCCCAGCTTTTTCATTTTATGTTAAAATGATGTTCTAATAGTTGATCGGTTTTGGTTGTGATTTGACAATGTTTAGGTTTGTTTGAAATAGATATAAGTATATTAAAAATTCTAAAACTTATCATAACACTGTAATTAAGTCCTAAAACTTTCAAAAATTATAATTAAATTCTAATACCTATCAAAAAAGGAAAGTCGAGTCCTAAAATATTCAAAAATACAATCATAAAAAAGACTTGATTTGACTAATTTAATAAGTTTTAAAATTTAATTACATTTTTTGAAAGTTGTGAGAATTAATTACACTTTTTAAAAATTTTAGAATTTAATTATATTTTCATGATAAGCTTTGAAAGTTTCAATGTACTTATCCCTTTAAGATATTAAGTCTTTCTTTTTATGAGACTCGCGTTGTAGATTTAAAGGGTGATGTTGGTTTAGGAGACTGGGTTACAGTTGGCAGAAATATCCAATGATGAACATGTTTCTGATTTTGTTGCCTAGCAAGCTTCTTGGACCATTTTCATTTCTCTGGATAACCGGACATTCTCTCATGCGTATCTGCACTCATACTCTGCACCTAATCTAGTCAAACCATGCTTTCGAGCTTACAAATCTAACTGTTGTATCTCCGAGCATAAAATTACATGTCGCCACCTTGGCTCGAAGTTCAACTTCAAGTCACTAATGTTTCCCTTGACCTTCCTCAGCCTCCAAACCTGCTGAGATCCAACAGTGACCCAGCAATGCTTGAACTTGGCTAGAAGGATGGATTTGGCGTCCGTGTGCCCTAAACTTTTCGCCTTGTAAATCTTCTTCTCTAAGATGGCCATCCCCCATGAAACTCTATCACGAAACAAACCGAAAGAATAACTGTGCGTTGTTTTATTGATTTTGGACCTTGTTTAGAAGTGATTCAATACTTAAGGAAGATTTGGCCAAAAGTCGCACAAAGTTTCATCAGCTTATATTATCTCACATTTTAGAAATGCATGTCTAATTAAAAAACACAAACACCTAAGGCTATTTAACAACCCAGCTTTTTAGATTTATTTTTTCTGTTGATGTGGTTTAATAATAGTACGATGAAAAAACTCCCAAAATGCACCGGTATGTTCATAACCACAAAGATCACGCCAATCAAAGCATCCTAAACACTTTTTTTTTTTGCCATCTCGTCAAGTGAATCTTTTTCCATGCTTTTCTAATCAGACCTTAATGTCAATCAAGTGCAAATTTTCCCTTTTTTTTTTTTGGTGACCCAGGGAACCCCGCACGGCCGGATGTCGGGAGTAAACCACTGGGGGCGACACGTGCTAGCTGCAAATTTTCCCTTTTCATCCTATCAAATGCAGATTTGTGATCCAAATTTGACAGAGCCTGAAAAATTGAGGGATTTGTGTACTTGAAATAAGACCAAACAAACGTCTTAACCTTTTTAATTAGCTAATAGAGTCTTGCTAGAATAACGGCGCATTACTTTTTATTGGTAACGTTACGATCAAGGCCACACGTTTCTTTCCGTCAAAGGTGGATAAATACATCAAAAAGTGCATAAAGAAGTTTCCAAATTTCAGAAGACCTTGCTAGGATAATTGCACCGTTATTTTTTTATTGGTAACAATGCAGCCAAGGCCATACACGTTCCATTCGTGAAAAGTGTTTCATTCTCGCGGTTATCCTAGTAAGGCTTTATAGCTAAAATCATCTTTACCACCATATCTATGTCTCTCATTCCTCAGAGTTAAATGAACTTTTCACTTTCTTACCCATAGAACGTGCATCACCACAATTTTTTTTCCTCAAACTTGATCTATGGTAGGCCACAAAGTAAATCCTTTGCTAAAGAGTGAAAATTTGTTTAAAACTTGTAGGACCTAAATTTTTATGCCAAAAGACAATTTTCCATCACAATGAAAAAAATCACAAATATGAAGTGCTAGATCTGTTTAAGAAATTTAAGGCATTGATTGAGAAGTAGTTAGATAAACAAATCAAATGCATGAGAACCAATAATAGCATGGAGTTTTGTGGTAAAAATTTTACTGAGTTCTGTGAGAAAGAAGGTATTATGAAACACAGCATAATACCTAGGACACCACAACAGAATGGCGTGGTACAATGGAAAAACATAACTTTGCTTGAGCGAGCTCAATGCATGCTTTCGCATGCAAGACTTGACAAGAAATTTTGGACCGAAGCGATAAACATGATATGTTACCTGGTTAATCAATCTCTATCATATGCTATCGAGTGAAAGACTCCTCAATGAAGTATGGTTGGGGAAACCTATTAATTACTCTAAATTGTGTATATTCGGATGTCTTGCGTAGGCTCATGCGAGTTATGGTAAGCTTGAGTCAATGGCAAAGAAGTGTATATTTTTGGGTTATGCACATGGGGTGAAAGGTTACCAACTATGGTGCACTGATCCCAAATCACCCGGTTTTCTAATCAACAGAGATGTGATCTTCGACGAGACTGCAATGCTTCAAGAGAGGAGTTTTGAGACACAACCAGTAGAGCAAACAGATCATTGTGTCATTAGTGAGGTGGAGCTTCAGGTGGAGACTCCGGAGACCTCGAAGGTAATAGAAGTTAAGATTGTAAATGAAGCTGCAGTTCCTGAAGTTGGTGATAGTGAACAACTAATAAAGCTATAGCACACTATAGTTGCAGATAGATAGAAAAGACAAATTAAATCACCGGTACGTTACGGTTATACAGATATTGCTTATACATTGACTGTAGGTGATGAGGTGGAGTCAGATAAGCCTTCGTCTTACTCTGAGGCAATGGCTAGTTTTGAGTTGTCACAATGGCTAGGGGCTAGGAGTGAAGAGATGGAATCACTCCATTGAAATCATACATGAGAGCTTGTCAAAGTACCAAAGAGCCAAAAGATTGTCGGAAGTAAATGGGTCTTTAAACGGAAAGAGCACATTCTCAATGTTGAGACAGTGAGGTATAAGGCGAGACTTGTGACGAAATGGTATATACAATGTGAGGATATTGACTATAATGAGATGTTCTCTCTTGTGATAAAACATATTTCTATTTGTGTTTTACTTGCCTTAATTGTTTCGCAGGATCTCGAGTTAAAGTAACTAGATGTGAAAACTGTGTTTCTTCACGGTGAGTTGGATGAGCAAATTTATATAAGGCAATCAGAGGGATTTGCTATTCCGAGTAAAGAAGATCATGTTTGCTTGTTGAAGAAATCTTTGTATGGGCTAAAACAGTTTCTTAGATAGTGGTATAAGCATTTTGAAGTTTTCATGGCTAGTTAAGATTACTTGGAAAGTTAGATAGATAGCTGCGTTTATTTTAGGAGATTGGAAGATGGTTATTTGATTTATCTACTTTTATATGTTGATGATATGTTGATAACAATCAAGAATATGTTTGATATTAATGTGCTGAAGAGGCAGTTAAATGCTAAATTTGATAAGAAATATATTAAGAAGATCGTGGCACATTTTAATATGCAGTCGACAAAATCTGTAAGTATACCTTTAACGAAACACTTTAAACTTTCAAATAAATTATTATTGTAGACTAAGGAGGAGGAGGAAGAGGAGCATATGTCCCACATTCCTTATTCTAGTGCCATAAGTAGTAGTATGTATGCTATGATGTACACTAAGTTTGATATTTCACAAGTTATGAGTGTAGTTAGTTATTATATGAAGCATTTTAGTAAAACTTATTGAGAAGCTGTGAAGTGGATCCTCAGATATTTGAAGGGGACAATAGATGTGGGTATTAATATATCGAAAGGATAGCAATGGCAATGAGACCACTAGTTTTGTGGATTCGAATCACGTCGGTGACTTGGATGATCGTAGATCTTTAGTAGGATACGTGTTTACACTAGTAGGTGGTGTAGTTAGTTGGAAAGCGTCCTTGCAAGATCACATTACCTTGTCTTCGACTGAGACAGAGTACATGGCACTAACCTTTGTAGCGAAATGGGCGATATGGTTACAAAGTTTGATCTTGGATTTTGGGTTAGAACAAAAAAGTGTGGATATACATTGTGATAACCAATATGTAATATATTTGGCATATAATCCAGTTTATCGCAAGCGAACGAAGCATATCAATATTAGGTACCGTTTCATTCGATATGTCTTAATTAAGGGCAATGTTATTAGATTGCTACAGTAGATAACCCAGCAGACATGATAACTAAGTCTATTCTTTTGGCGAAGCTCAAGTTCTACTTGAGCTCTATTGACGTTTGTGGAGAGTGAGTGCTCGTTGGGGCATTGGGAGAGCGGCATGTATGATGAGCACTATAACTTAGCTTCAAACATCGAGCCAATGTGGAGAATTATTAAATTATGTTTCGAGTTTAAGCATTTGCAAAACGCGATCCATTTGGATAAAATTTTTACATGGTTGATCGTGAAGATATTTTTTTTGATGAAGATAATATTCAAGATTATGCATAAGAAACGAAATTCGAAATTCTTTTGGGTCTTAGATGTCTTCGGTCAATGGAAGAAGATTCGTTGGACTTCGTGAAGGTTTATAAGAGAGGAAATATATAAAATAAAAGAAAAAGTAAGGGTTTCTTTACCTTCGCTGCAGCGTCCAATTCCCATTGAAGAAAGAAATAGACGGTGGGGCCAGAGTCAAAATTGTTGACTCCGGGCACACATATAGGATTAGAATATGAGCTCTTCCTTTTGCGTGGAGCCACAAAAAATCGAGAGAGCGCTGCACGACGAAAGAAAAAAAAGGCAAGAGCCGCGGGTCCAGGAGAAGAGTCACGCCGCATGAAGCTTTGAACAAAAAACGTGAATCCGTACATACACGGACCAAAGACAAATGATGGAGTACTTAATTTTGGCATACGTAGAGCGTTTTGTTTAAAGCTTAGACACTCGATGATTTTGTATTGTGAGTTTACGTCCAAGTAGTTGTTTATTTATAAATACTTTGGATTTGGGCTTAAATTTAGGTGTTAGAAATATTCAAACGTGTGAGTGATTGTAAATTTTGATTACCCGATTATAGTGGATTATTTGTTGCCAGTTCTCCTCGTGGACGTAGGCACCAATACTCAGACCGAATTATGTAAATTTCTAGTATTCTTATTATTTCTCGTTTATTTCTCTAGTGATTTTGCATTGACGTAAATTGCAAGATCCTATTATTTTTGCGTATTATATTTCAACATCATAGAAGCTTTCAATTGTTGCCGAAAATTTCGCTGGGCATATTCCTCCCCCGTGCTGAGGCGAAATTTCAGTATATGGACAAAGGCAACGACTGTATTCATGCTGGATAGCCTATGGCAATTCATAATTCATGTTGGAGAGCCTATGCAATTCACGACACAGGTGAAACTCTATGGCCATAGAGAGCATGGATGAAACTTCACTGTTCGGTCGCCACTCTGAACTAGATCTACCGGATGGAAAGAGCAAATCAAAATGGCTTACCACTACTCCTCAGCCTAAGTGGAAACAACATATGTTCCTGAGTCCCCTACGTTCACACTCACCAAACAAAGGTACCACAGGGTGTTGACCTTAAGAATAATCTTCGCAACTAGTGACCATTTCTTGGCCACGGCCTCTTGGTGGTCACAAGGAGCCTCAGGGCCTGTCAACAAAATGTGTGGGCCCGTTTTCCTATGCTGGGAGTATCTTGTATTACTTCATAAGATTCTGATATTACTTCACCTGGATGAATCATGAACAAGCATTGTAGGCATTGTCATAATTAAGATCCCTTCTACCTTTGTGAAACACACCAAGCAAAAGAACACAAATGAACTGCATAACATAGACATACGAGACACATACGAAACAGAGATCATTTACACAACTTACACTAACATGACCCCCTCCGTGATCTCTACATATATGGGAAACACTACTCCCCAAACACTAGCTTCGTCCATGGTTTGACAATACTACTAGATCTCTAATGCGGTGGCATCTTTTTACCGCTCCCTAAATGTAAGAAACTGGAGTTGCCAGCCCCAGTAATACGGTGGGTACTCGTGCCCAACACTGTCAACAAAGGAGTGATGGCAAGAAATGCAGTGCGGTATACAGATTTCACTCTGTAGATCCTCCTTTAGATTACTCTTAAAAATTTCACTAACTGTTTCTTTTTTACAAACTTTCAAATTTCTGGATCTTGTTTGGAAGGGGGGAACTTCTTATTGCTTGTACTTTTTACTTCTCTTCCACAAACTTGAAAATGAACAAAAATGATAAGTTCACAAGAATATTGAAATATATGATTTTACATGTTAATATATGAACTTAGTGAATGCTTTCAAACGTTGTATAGAAGTCCAAATCGCGAGAGCCACAAGATTTGCTACAAGACAAATTTAAAAATAAGAGTCGTGATTAAAAAAAAAAAACTCAAGTTGCATGAGTGCTGCTTGTTTTCACTCTATTCCTAGTCGCGATTTTAAAATAATAAAGACTACAGAGTAAATTTATCAAACTTCAGTATTTTTATTCCAGTTTCAAAACAATGAATGAACATTTAGTTGTTTTCAGCTTTCTAAAACAATGCCCTCAATTTCAAAAAAGATTAAATAAGAAAGGCTTTCACACACGTTCTACAGCCAGCTCTGTTTCCCCAGAAAATGAGAGCAGCAAACTGAAATATTTCCACTTACCAAGGGCCAATGTTGTTAAAATCATATGAACCGATTCCATTTACACACAAAACGATTCAACTCTTTGCTATGAGCCAGGTATGCATCGGAATCTCATTGAGTATGATTCCCTACAATTTGGTCATACTCCTAATATTGTGAATGTTTTCATATTACTATTTTATTTATAGAGGCATTATTTTCTTGAATTTCTCACATAGGTCATCTGGGGACATCTGACATGATCGAGTGATATTTCTTCCAAATGAGAGTTTATATGTCTTATTACATTCTTTCTATATTATCGCATGTAATAGCTAGGCTTCAGTGAGATATCCTTCTATTTAAGTTATTCTATAAAATTTTACAGAATCTAACAATAGACAATACAACAAATGAGCTATACAATTCACGATTCTCGAATCTCAAATTAACAACATTGCCAAGGGCATCCTTAATTTTTACTTATATATGAGTACTTGAGCAAATCTTTACTAGCATTTGCATTGTTATTAATTTGAGGTTCATATTTCATAAGGCAAACAGCAAATGCGTAACTTTTGAAAATAATATTTCGTCTATCATCCATCTACTTAGTAAATTTTCGATTGTGTTAGTTAAACAGATTCGTTAATCAAATTAACCAATCAACACTTGAACTAATTCATTTTTTATACTGTCGGAATGGAACCCATTTTAGCAGACGAAAATTAGTTTTGACACTACAGGAAAATTTCTAACGAATACAAAACCTTGCATGCCCTGCCAGACAACTGCATGAATATTCTTGATAGAAGAAATAGTTACAACACTTGGAAGAGCAATTTGAACAAGATTTTTCATCGCAAAAGCTGCACGAATCTACTTCTTTCTAGTACTCCAACTACTACTGAAACACAAAAGGAATTTCGCTGCAAGCAAAACATAATTGTGTGGCCATCCTAGCATAAGCTCCGGTCAAGAGAAAAACATGGGATCCTTCCAGCCACATCATGCACAATTGTGACCCTGTATAAAACCACAGCTCAATTTTGCACCAGAAACCTACAACAGTTGGAGAAATGCAAGATAAAGCATGTAAAGATTATAAAGAAGACGCAAAAGAAGAGAAACATGAACCCGGCAACTTCCTGGGCTTACGCAAAGGAACACACTTCACGGCCATAGCTAATGCAATTGCTGGACCAAACATGAATCCCCTGGCTTCAACCCCTGAAGTAAGATTTTTGTTTTCACCAGTTTCAACTTTGATAGTACTAATAAATCAACGAGCTCTCACAAAATTAACAAAATAGTTTTTTCCAACTAACGTACTTTCTCGTGAGATTCTGCCTGTTTTCCTCGTTGCCGCTACCCACTCCATAACATTTAGTTTACCAACGCTATAGTTAATGACAATTCCCTTGGACTTTACGAAACTAGTGTTAGATCAACTCTAATACAGTTGCCCATCAACACGGACAAAAGAAAAATTCAGCCAGAGCCGGCGAAATGAGAACTATACACTATATTGGGGATGACAAGAAAACATACATGCCTGAAACGACAGAGATGTCCATGTCACGGTACCGGGCGAAGAAAACGTCCACTGCGTCTTTGAACGCTCAGTGATCCAGCAGCAGCGTCGTTATATCTTGGAACATTAGCCCTTCACAAACAGAGGGGGCAAAGCAAGAAACTTTTCAAGAAAATGCGCCAAGAACGGGAAGAAAACCGCCAGAAACCCACACGCAAGAAGAGGAAGAAACGAAACGAATCCGGGAGGCACGAAAAGGTTGGAGATTGAAAGGAACCCGCACCTGGTCTGGGGAAGTCGGGGACGACCCGAATGGCCCGAGAGATGGGCTGGCGCCTGGGGTCTCCTTTCAGCCCGTCCTCAGCTGCGTACATTCTTCCCCCCCTCTCTCTCTCTCTGTGGAGAGTCCCTGTGAGGGAGCTGAGGGAGTTTATCTGCGCTACTTCAAGAGGCTGAAGGAAGTTACTCAGTTGCAGCAGTGGAGGACACGGGTGGGATTGGGGTCTTCAATGGCAGGGGATTTTCTCCCCAGCACCTCCCTCCCTCCCTCCCTCCCTCCCTCTCTTTGAGGGAGTAATGAGTCAAGCTTCCGTAGTGGGGAAAGAGATGGGATTTTTGGGGATCTCAAGTGTTGGGGAATTCCTCTCTTAAACGGTACTTTCGTTTCGATTTTCCATGGCTCTGTTCGTTAACTTATCCAAAAATATAATATATATATAGTAATTTTTAAAATTTTTGAAAATAAATTTATTCTCAAAAATTGAATATAATCAATAAGTAGAAGAACATTACTTCTTTATTTCCAAGAATAATATTTTTTTTCTCTCTTTTTTTTTTTTTTTTTTTCATTTTCTTCTTCCTCTTCTTCATTTAGCTAGCGATCTCGTCGAAGCGTCATCGGCTCTCGGTGAGGCCAAGCCTCCTCGCAATTAGGGGAGGTGGTGAGGCTAAGCTCATCGAGCCACCGCGAGAGCAATGTCACCCGACCTTGCTACCTTGCCTAGCCGCTGGGGAGGCTTAGCCAACGAGGCTCAACTTTGCTGGAGGCCAGCAATGCTCCAATGAGGTCACCAGCCCTCGAGGTCGGCGACCGGCCAAAGGAAGAATGAAAAAAAAAGAAAAGGAAAAAAATAAAAAACTATAACAAAATTATTAAAAAAATTAAAAGAAACTTTAATTCACAAAAGAATTTGAAATCTTACCAAACACATTTCTATATCGAGAATAAGAATTTTGAATAGTTACAAAATACTTTTAAATGTTCAAAAACTCATCTAGATAATAGAATTAAAAAAATCATTTCTAAGTAAAAATTATTATAAAAAACAGAGTAATTACCAAATAGACCCTAAGGGCGCGCATGATTGCGCGCTATTTCTGTTCCGAAATTGTTTTTCTATTTGAAACAATTCGGAATAGAAATTCGTTTGGTAAAATTATTCAACTTTTCTATTTCGAAACAAATGAGAAATAAAAAAAAATTTTCATCGTTCATCGTTGCCGCCGCCGGTTGTGTGCCGCTGCCGCCGCCGATCGCCGACCGCCGTCGTCGCCGCCGTCGCCGGCCGTCGCCGCCCTCCGCCGCCGCCCGCCGTTGGTTGCCGGCCGGCTGTCGTCGGTTGCCGGCCGCCGGCCGCCGCCCATGCGGTCGCCGGACGTTGCCGGACGCCGCCACCAGCCCGCGGGTCTCTCGGACGCCGGACGCCGCCGCCGGTTGCGGGGACGCCGGACGCCGCCCGCAGTTGCGGGACGCCGGATGCCGCCGCCGTCGCGGGACGCCGGACGCCGCCACGGGTTGCGGGACGCCGGATGCCGCCGCCCGGCCGCAGGACGCCGACGCCGTCGCAGTCGCAGACGCCGGATGCCGCCGCCGGTCGCGGGACGCCGGACGCCGTCGCAGGTTGCGGGGACGCCGGACGCCGCCGCCGAACACCGCGGCCACCGGCCGCCGGCCGCCGGACACCGCCCGCCAACCGCCGGCCGCCGGCCGCCGGTCGCCGGACGCCGAACGCCGGCCACCGCCGCCATCCGAAAGAAAGAAATTTTTGTGTCGTTATCAAACAAATTTCTATTTTTAGAGTAGAAATTTTGTGTCGTTATCAAACGGTTATTTTTGCTTAGAAACTCGTCCGTAAATAGAAATAGAAAAATCTATTTCTGTTCTTAAACTATTTTTAGAACAGAAATACAATCATGCGCGCCCTAAGTTGCTCAATTCTCTATTTATATTATTGTTGTTGTCCAAAGCACAAAGCAAAAGCAATCGTGTGCTGATCGCTCGACGCTTTCGGCACGTGCTTCACCTGCTCATTTGCTTGGTCGCTCTTCAATGTCTGCCATTGGATGACATTTTCCCTCTCTAATAGCATATATTAATTTAGCGAGTCTTGAATATAAGCATCGATCGCTTTTAATTTTAGTTAGATTTACAAGTGTGCGATGCTCTTGAATTGTATTGACGGACGAGAACCATAGGGAGAGACGATTGGCATCGTTATTCTCCTTTAGCATTATTACAAGAATTTTTTATATGGGAGTTGATTCACGTTTTTTGGATTAAATAAAGTTGTAACGAACAGCATCCTTAAACACTCAGATGATGTATTAGATTAAGTTAGGGTCGTAATTTCAACGATTTACTCATTATATATGAAATTTTTGGAGATAATTGATGTCTCTTTTTAAGGATGTCCCAACAAATATATTCGTGAAAGGAAGATTCTTGTATTTCTGTACCGATTCGCGTGTCAAATTAGCCTTTGCCCTTTCGTTTTTCAGCAAGCCTGTGCTCTATGCTTTCTCTGCTCTACATAGATAATTTAAAGGTATAACTAAAATCAATTATCCAAATCTAAGCATTAAAATTGCCTAAGATAAAACCAACTTCCTAGTTAATATGCGGTTAATCCCAATCGGGGTTAAACTGGCCGACATTGAAGTATAGGAGACCGGACCGCTGTCAAGTTGAGCCGCCTAATCCGTCATTGACTGGATAATGAATTGAGCCCGTTCTTTTGGTTTTTATTTACAATCCACCTCGCCACTTAATTTATCAATTTTAGTGAGATGTCAATTATAAGTGCTTAACTTGTTATTAGGGCTGTCTAATCGACATAATCTATTTACATGACAAAGGCACGTCCTAAAGAGAGAGAGAGAGAGAGTCTCTCCCGAACATTCCAAGTGTCAAAACTTGATATGAAGGATACTTAAATACCAAAAGTACATAAATGTACAATCAAGTGTCAAAATCGGAACAAAATAAATCAATTAAGTACTAATGGTGAGAAATTCCGAGCAAAATATTGACGTAACGTTTTTCTGACAAAAGAAATGCGTTTCGTACATTGACGTGGTTAGGTAAACTGAAAATAACATTGTTTTATACACTGATGTGAATAGATAAGCTACAAACGACGTCGTTTTAACTCGGATTTGAATTTTAATATTAATATTAATTAAATTAAATTTAAAACTATATATATATATATATATATATATATATTTGCAAAAAGCGTCTAGCAAGGGCTATGTATGCCCTCATCACCGCCTTCCCATTATCGTCGGGAAGGGTCGGCGACAGTGGGAGAAGGGTTGGCTAAGGTTGTCAGGCCTTGGCTCGGTGACCCTGGTTAATTGATAGCAAGGGCCTACAACCCTTGCGCCTTAGTGGGTAACAGCTCTTGGCCCAATTGGGTGAGGGCCAGTGACCCTCACTGAGTCTGGGGGAGGGCTTGTAGGTCCTTATTGCTAATCAGCTATAGTTGCTGGCCTTTGGCTAGAGCCCGATGACCATGGCCAACCCTCCCTCACCATTGTCGGCCCTTCCCGGTGATGGTGAGGAGGTGGCAGCGGGGGCTTGTATAGCCCTCACTGAACTTCTTCTATAATCTTCTTTTTTCTTCTTCTTCTTGTTCTTTAATTTAACTAATATTTATACTAAAATTCCAATAAGAAGCAAAATGACGTCGTTTTGGTTTTTCTTTATTTAGTTAGCTCTCCGGTAAGCCATGTAGGTGACTTATATTATTAAAAATGAGCTATGTCGGATTTTCGATACCTTTTGCCAAACTTGGTACTTAAATGTCACATTTTTCAAAGAAATTGACACTTATGTGTACTTTTCGAATTTTGTGCACTTAACTATCTTTTTGTATCAAGTTTTAATATTTGCGCTGTTTTTCTATCTTGAAAAAAGAGGTGCACTCCAGATATAATATAATGCAATAGATGTAAATCATGCATTAACAAGAGCGTTTCGACTGTGATACAAACTCACGCTAATTACAAATACAATCACGACACGTGCATGAATTATTGAACCGTTCTCTTTAAGTGACCACTTAAAAAAGAGCTTTATAATTTCTACTAAAATTGGCGTTTCTATATTCATGTATAAGTAACAATTTAAAAAAACTAAGATGCTACACATTAAATATGTTGAATCCGAATTGAAGAAGAGCCGGTAAACGTAAATCCACTCCCGTCTTCTATTTTTACGTAAATTTTCATTACTCATCTATTGCTCACATTCACTCCATCAAAATGTATAATCATAATTTTACGGAAAAAAAAAACAAATCATCGGAATTAACATTAATATAATCGCAAAATTGCATGCCGAATTTAAAAAAAAAAAAAAAAAAGAAAAAAAAAGAAAAAGGACTAAAACTTTAAAAAAAAAAAAAGGAAAAAAAACACAAAGAAAGAAAAACAGGTGAAGGGTTGGCGCCTCAACAAGGGTTGTGGGCCGTCCCAGATCTAGGCAAGCCAAGGTGCTGGCGACCCAGCCATCAATGGTTGGGCACGGGGTGGTGGCCACAAGCGGGGAAGTGCTACGAGCCCTCCACTTGTATTTTTTCTTTTGTTTTTTTTTTTTGTAAGTCTTATCCTTTTTTTTTATTTTCATTTATGAGTTTGTTTTATTTAAAAAATAGAAAAAGGAAAAGTAAAAGATAAAAAAAGTAAAGGATGAAAATCCCATTGATTTGCTGGTGAGGTCAAGCTATTCTTTGAAATTAATATGTTCATTTTAGATCTTTACTTGAGAAAATAAGGGTATTTCAAGCCATGTCAATCTTTTTTTTTTGGTCAAAGTAGGTATTGATGTAATAACTAAAAGGGAGTCTTACAAGATAGAAAAGGAACTCATGTCCGAACATAATATACGCAAAAGGGGGAGAGGCGGAGAGATCCACCAGTTAAAGGGAAGCTTTTGTGCTCGGTGTGCTCGTGCAATCCAGTCTGCAGTGCGGTTTCCTTCACGGGAGCAGGGGATGACGAGCACTTCAGTCTTCTCAAGCTGTCTTCTGCATTTAAGAACCGCTTCAGCTGAGGTCCAATTGATTTCGGCCCGGCCCATTACTTGGTCAATAGCTCCAGAACAATCACTTTCCAGTATCCAGCTAAGTCTTTGACCCTTCCGGTTACCCACGTGACTCCTGTTCAGTTCCGTGATGTACTCGATGTCACGCACCGAATCCTCAAGCACGCACACATCCCTTATCTTTGGTCGATTTTAAAAATGCGATATCTCAGGACTATATATTGCCGACCCTTTCATTTATATATGCACTTTCGGAAGTATTTAAAAATCCCCAAACAATAAAACAATGGGATAGAAAAGCAGGCCACAATTTTATTTATTGAAATTCACAGTTACACATGAACAGGTTTAACAAAAGAGGATAGGACCATACTCGGAATCATCATCCCAGTCCTCCTCAAGTCTTTCATCACTAGAATCAATTTCTTCAAACTCTTCATCTCCTTCTTCTCGCTCATCCTCAACTTCAAAAGCCGGCTCATCTTCGAGAAATCTAGGAGCCTGAAATATAATCCCACAACCGGGATGAGACTATGTCTCAGTAAGTTCTACCTCCCTAAGACCCGATTAGTAAACTAATACACCTTAGGGCTGCCTAAGCACAATATGAGTAAGAGGACTTACCTTAGTCTCGGATTTCACTTGCATATTAGTACAGATCAAATAGGCACCCAAGCAATCACATCACTGATCGAAGCATCGATTAAATCGACTTAGTCGATCACACGCCAACAAGACCACTCACGGTCATTCCCATTCAATCAATCAATTCACAACAATCAGATCAAATCATTGATCAATCGAACTAGTCAATTTCATAATCAACAGACTAAGCAATTCCCATAATGCATATCAAGATGTCGAGCACATGTGCATTCTCTTAGGCACTAGTTCACCAAAGTGATGCATCAAATCACCGAGCCCACGTGT
This sequence comes from Eucalyptus erythrocorys, assembly GCA_014182555.1. Lineage (NCBI taxonomy): Eukaryota > Viridiplantae > Streptophyta > Magnoliopsida > Myrtales > Myrtaceae > Eucalyptus > Eucalyptus erythrocorys. Next base: position 37,302,968 of record CM024599.1, on the reverse strand, counting down.
CTCTTTTATGATGCCATACTTAAATCTCTAGGCTCACGTGCCTTCTCCAAAGTGATGCATCAAGTCACCGACCCCACGTGCCCTTTTTACGATGCCATACTCTGTCACCGAGATTAAATGGCTCTACGGTCCCACTCGACCCTTTCAAGATTCAATGGCTTTATGGTCTCACTCGACCTTTTCAAGATTCAATGGCTTTATGGCCCACTCGACCCGCTCGCATTCAATGGCTTTATGGTCCCACTCGACCTTTTCAAATTCAATGGCTTTATGGTCCCACTCGACCTTTTCAAGATTCAATGGCTTTATGGTCCCACTCGATCTTTTCAAATTCAATGGCTCTATGGTCCCACTCGACCTTTCTCAGATTCAATGGCTCTATGGTCCCACTCGACCAATTTCAACTGCAGCCAACGATATTGCACTTCATAAATAAATTTCTCAATTTCATAATATCTTGGCCCAATTTCTTGGAAATAGAGATACCCAATAAAATATCGTGCGTGGGTACACGACCGGCCTTAGCCAAAATATCATATTTTTCTTTTAGAACTTCCCACCATTTTCAACAGCCCCTAAAACATATTTTTGGCTCTGTGAATCGACGCCCGGTAATTACCAATCAATTACCACAATTCAAATCATTTAGGAATAAATCCTAAAAATACATAATTAAATCAATTCAGCACGAATGAAAGCTCAAATAAATAAACGGACTGCGCCACGACGATCAGCTCGAGATTTCGGTCATCGGCCATCTCAACCTTAATTTCCGAAAAATAAATGATTAATTAATTTCGAAAATTAAATAATTAATATTAAAATTCAATTTAACCCAAAATAAAGCCCGATTAAATAAACGGACTTCACCACAGTCATCAGCATAATATTCCGGTCGTTAGCCATCCAAATTGAATTTTCGGGAATTAAATAAATAAATAATTAATTTCGGAAATTAAATAAATAAACACAATAAATTCGATTTAGCACAATATAAAGCTCGCTTAAATAAATGATCTGCGCTACAATTATCAGCAAAAATCCCGGTCGCTAGCCATCCAAGTTGAATTTTCGGGAAATAAATAATTAAATAAATAAATAATTAATTAATTAATTTCGAAAATTAATAATTAATTACTAAAAATCCAATTTAGGCCAGAAAAGCCTAATTGAAGCCCGCTAAGGGTCGGGAAAAATCCCGAGATGCTTTCAATAAATAGTAAACCACATCTACGTGCTAATTGCACCATCAAATTACCTAATTTACATCACAATTGATTAATAAACACTAATCTATACTAATCTAACCACCTAAACCTAATTAATTAAATCTAACCAACCCTAAGCATAATTAGCAAACTAAGCAGGGATTAGTGAGGTTACTCACCGGAATCGCGCGCAAAACACATCAATCCGACGGGGACGACGCGAGGAACGATTCCTCCCAAAGCACGGCTCAGGTTCGGGGCTCGAAAACACTTCAAAACGGCCCATGAGTGTGCTGGAAATCCACTCGGTGGGTTGCTGGTTTGGTTGCAAAATAGAGGGGAAATGAGATGGTTGGGGGCGGAGAAGGGTCGGGAAGACAAGTGGTGGTTCGGCGTGCCTAAGCGGTGGTCCATGGTGGTGGAACGGCTCCAACACGAGGCCAAAGAAGCTGCTGGACGCACTGCAAGGACGGTTGTAATAGTGAGATGGGGCTGAATCGAAGTGCAGGGAACGCGAGGCTTGACTGGCGAATGTTCCTTCGCGGGCCTGAGGCAGCAATCAACGAAGAAGATCAACAAAAAAAAATGGAGCTGTGTTATTGAGTGAAGGGTGAGGTTCAACGAAAGAAAAGAGGAGGAGGCTCGTGAGTGTGTGTCAGTCCCCAAAATCGAACAACGTGGGGAAGGGGATAAACATAAAAAAAGAAGTCAGAGATAAGAAGGGGAAGGAAAAGAGAGACACGGCAGTGGGGACGTCCGCGTGGGGTGTTCCACACGCGAGAGAGAGAGAGAGGGAGAGGGAATGTGGGTGGCTAGAAAAAAAAAAAGGGGAAGCGTGCGCAACAAGGGGGGAAAGAAAAAAAAAATAAAAAGGAAAATCCAAAAGAAAATCCTATAATTCAAATTTCTTGGTCCCATTTGATTTTGCTTAGTCCAATTTGATCCCAAAAAGTCCCCATGCTAAAGTGCTTGATCCACACTGGCCTTGTTGTACAAAATTTCCCTCAAACAACAAGTTTTGGACAACAACAACAGCAATTTCCTTCAAATCCGAATTCTAATTCATTTTCTTTTCGGAATCCAATTTTCCGAACAAATAAATTCGGTTGGGGCCCAATTTGAAGTCGAAAAAGCCCAAATAACTTTCATTCGCCGAATCACGTACACCAGATGTCAAAAGTCTCTTCAAAAAGGCCAATATGAGTTTTCGTTCATTTTCCACATTTCCGACTCGGTTTTCCGTAAAAATCCTAAACTCGCCGAAATGTCCTCAAAAAGTGAGTCGACATTCCTAGAATAGCTTGTGACACCACAGAACTTCCAATTTCTGAAATCAAACTCAAATCAATGGTTAATTTCACTCCGACGCACTTTTAGTGTGACCTAGACTACTGAGTAGTTTTCAGAGCTTTTTAGGACAAATGACCCGTGGTTGATTTTTTTCGAGCCACAATGAACCCACTCGACACATTGGCGACTCTTGATTGTTGTGATAATCTCAAGGATTTAAATACGGACACAGGGTACCAAAACGACAGTAAAATTAAATTAGTGCCGGTCGATGAGAATTTTTCCAATTTAGTGGAGTCACCCACGATCGGTCATTCATCTCAGTTGAATCGACCTATTTCTAATTTCAAATCGATTTTATACTGTGCCGCAATGATCTCTAAAGATGAGCACGGTCGAGAAGTCGATTCCTGGTCGAATTCTCAAGTCTATTTGCCTTAAAGTCCTTAATAACTCTCCCAACTAGTCTAGTTATCTCGTGAGTGGCCAACTCAGAGAAAAGCACTGTAGTCGCGCCGATGAAATGCTCAATCTATCTAATCGAAATCAGAACCCAGAAATCTGGATGTCACACTCGAGATCCACCCGGATAACTTCGGTCTCTGCCTCCAAGGCCGAAGAAACCCTAGCCTCGCAGCCGAAACCTTCAAGCACCGATCCTTTGAAATCGCGCACTATTCCGCCCACGGAACTGAGGAATTCGCCAGGCCTCCAAGATGCGTCCACATTCAACTTCAGGGTCGTTTGGGCTGGCGGCTTCCAGTGACCGGGTAAGGACCTGTCGACTTGCTTCTTCTTCTGATGTTGTGGTTGCTCGATTGAGGTAAGGCGTTGATTTTGGACGAACGACTCCATATCTGCATATTTTGGTGCCTTACCTCGAGAGATCCTGTTGTTACGTTCGCTAGGCCTCCAAGGTGCGTCCACGTTGAGCTTCGGAGTCGTTCGGTCTGGTGCCTTCTAGTGACCAGGTAAGGACCGATCTGCTTGCTCCCTCTTCTGGTTTTGCGGGTGCTCGGTAGTGTTAGGGCGCTGATTTTGGACCAAAAACTCCAGATCTATAGATTTTGGGACCTTACCTCGAAAGATCCAGTTGTTTCTTACTTTCCAAAGATGCCACAGGACCTCAGCAAGTTGGTCTTTGTCCGTTGGGTTCGGTGATGCTTGAAAGGCCTCCGCGATCCACTGATCTGCTCTTCGTATGCTGCTGGTCAATCTTGAATTCATCATTTTTGTTGCTCCTACAAACAAATATTGATTTTCATAAGTAGAGTTTCAATTAAGGAAAATACCTTGCCGTTGGAAATTTTGTTAGTTAATCAAGACGTCTTGACTAGGGAATTTCGTTGCAAAACAATCTTTAACATTGAAATCAATCAATACTATTCTATGAGGAAATTCGGATCAGATCACTAGCTGTTATGAACTTATGATATAACCAATGGAGTTTATATATTTAATTAAGAATAGATTTCGTAATCTGATGATATTCAGCTTTAGTGTAAAGTCTAAAGAAATGATTTACTATGATAATAGTTGCGTAAAAAGATTGCAGATATCGACACTGTTGCTATGGTGATATCTATGCAATAATATATGATATCCGTGAAATAACTATTTAAAGTTCCAGCCATAATACTCAACTTGGATAGAGCTAGAATATCATCAAGATTCATATAATCTTCTCTTTATGATTAGTTTATAAAAGCAAACACTTTAATGCATTTATCATATTCAAAATAAGCTATGGAAGATTTTGTTAACTTTAAAATATATTAGTAGGTTTTCTTAATGTACTTGCTGTGTCAAAACTCTGAGAGGAACCTAACACAGAACGAACGGAAAACAAAGAACACAAAAGAACAAATGATGTACATAATGACTAACAAAATAAACAACAAAAATATTTGCTGCAAATGAACAAAATATTGAGGAAGTTGAGTATGATACGGGCCCTTTGTACACACTTTTCTGATACGGGCTCTTTCCAAAACAATCCATTATTTTCATTCGTCCATGCTCAATCTTGGGCCTTCCTCATCGATCCTCAATTAATTGACCTTTGTACACACTTTTCTGACTTCACCAGCCGTTTTGGTGAGCACGCCAATTCGACCCATTTTCACCATTGACACTCCAAAGTCCTTGAAGAAAGTGGATCCACCGGTCTTTATCTGGAAGTCAAGGTACGCCTTGGTTTGGTTGTCGTCGAGAAGTGCAGCGTCCGAAGTGAAGAGCCCTCTTCTCTTCAGGATGAGATCGAAGTATTTGATGTCGAACGTTCTCGCACTTCCCGGGTCCATCTCGACAAGAGTGGTTTGGTCATTCGGCTTGCAACTGAGCTTTAGTCTTGCTATATAGTTGGAGTCGAGCGTGGGGTCGGCGTCGCCCTTTCCGGTGAAGTTGTAGAGGCGGTTGGAGAAGGGAGAGCAGTGTGAAGTTCCAATGGTGTGCCCACCTGGTCAATTGGAAATTGGAATTGGCATTGATCTAACGTTACAAACTACATTTTCTCCCTGTGCTGCTGATTGCGTTCATGTATCTCGTGCTCAAATGACAGTCTTTTTCTTGATAAACTTGTGTGAATTTCACCAAAATATTTGACAAAACAGGTGAAGCAGTAATTGGAGATTATGCATTACCTGATAGGACAACAAGATCCTTCGCACTAAGGCCTCTCTTTGCAAAACCGGCTTTCAGAGTTGTAATGTTGGCCGATGGTGGTATTAAATCCCTACGTGCCTCCTCCAAAATAGAAACGTACCCATCTCTTCGTCCGGTTTCCACATCGTAGAAAAGTCCTCCGGTCTAAAGCGACAACACACAAAAAAAAAAAAAAAAAAAAAAAACCAATTTCTATATAAAAAGGTTTTTCTCATTCGAAAAAAAAAAAAAAATTTGTGGGTACTTATCGTCTATGATACGTGTGGCCAAATTTGCTTTCCAATGTGATAACGCAGACTGATGAAGATTGAGAATTCTACTAACGTAGTACCGGTGTGACAGACAATCAAATTGAGAATAAAATATTGAGGAGGTGATTTATGAATATCCGCACCGCGACGACGATGTCCCTGGCGACAATGGCCAAGATGTCAGCACACGAAACGATGCCAGGGCATTCCTTCTCCAACGCTGTTTTGACCCTATCAATCTCCTGGAAACCTCGAAGGCCTTTCTTCCGAAACGCGTCCTTCTCGGCTTGATAGGTCGGGGAGTCCAGTAGAAGCGAACCTTCACAGCCCTGTGGAAAAGCCCAGAAGAAAGCATCATTCAACCGTGAGTTCATGGAAACATAGTTCGCAACCATGGACGAATCTAGAGAAGTATGTTGAGAGCCGAATATCATTTACTGGTATTACTAGTTCTAATACACATTTTCCATTTTATCATATATTGTTATCAGGTAAACCAATTTTGTAAATCTCGATGCATCCCTGCCATGCTTTACCCCTTCAGATGAAAGCCCAGGGTCTAACTTCTCACCCTCTCTGTTTTTTTTTTTTTTTTTTGCCAATTACCACTCATCTTAGAATCCGAACATTAGTTACGTGCAACTAGTCAAGTTATAAGAAAACGGTAAACTTCAAACGCGTAGTGGGAAGAGTAGCATGGGAGCTCGCTCTCTTACTTACCCTAACGAAGCAATCGTGAAAATGCTGCCTCAAAAGAGGGCCGGCGAGACTCGGAGCGATGGACAAGACTTGGCCGATGACTTCCTTCACGATGGCCTCTGCGTTTGGGCACGCCTTCTGGTAAAACCCTACTTTGAGACCGTGACCTTGAGCAACCTTAGGGACAAGAAAAAAGAACATCAATTGAAGGAACAAACTAGACAAGAAGAACTTTGGACAAGCCATTCCTTGGTGCCAAGAAGAGCTATGATTGTTATCTCTTAGTCCGAGTGTCTGGCTGTGGACGTTCTGCGAGCAAACCGCTTTGCCTTTTATGGGGAGAATTACCAAAAAGTTTTAAACTTATTGCCACCAACTAATTTAGTCCTAATTTTTTTTTTTTTGTCAATTGAGTTCTAAAATTTTTGCATTTATGTCAATTTAGACTATCTGACACATTTTGACTAAAAATCTATGACATAGACATTAGCCGTCCTATATAGGTATCATTGCCATTGACATGGACAATTGTTGATAATATTTTACTATTTTATTCAAGTTTAACTATTTATTTTTTTTTTTCATTTCTCTCTCTCTCTCTCTCTCTCTCTCTCTCTTTCTCTTTTTTTCCTTCCCTTCCTTCTTCTTTCTCCAGCCATTTGCTTGACCTCGATGACTGGTGGGGGCAAGCTTCACCTCCCTAGTCATCAGCGAGGTTGAGCCCCACCCTTGCCAATGGTTGATGGGGGCAAGCTTCACTAGAGATTGGTGAAGTCGATCTTGTTGGCCCTTGCTGAGGCCCAACGACCAGCTAGAGAAAGAAGGAAGGGAAGGGAAAAAAATCGAAAAATATTTAAAAATATTTAAAATTACCCATGTTAATGTTATTAATGTCACATAGGATGACCGTTGTTCATATTAGCAATTTTGGGTCAAAATTAACCAGATGTATTTAATTGTCATATAGATACAAAATGTTTAAAACCCAATTGATAAATAAAATGTTTATAATTTAACTTATATAATTACAATAAATTTAAGATTTTTTATATAATTCTCCTTTTAGCCCAAGAGATTGTTCATGAAACGTCCACAACCAAACATTAAGATCAAGCGATAACAATTTATCCACACCCGTCCATTTTCAATCTGAATTTGCACGAGTTGTCGAAGTCGTGAGTACTAGCACCAATCATTTGTATTTATCGAATGCTCACGGGTCAAGTATCGAAAACTAGAAAAAGCAGAGGGTCCTACCAGCAAATTGATGAAAATGTTCATTGACCAAAATAGCCCACAGCAACCCCTCTCCCCAAAAAAAAAAAAAAAAAAAAATTATCAATTAACTTGCAAAGGCCACGTTCATTCCGAAGTGGCATAGCTAGAAGGGGCGGCGCTGGGGAAATTACAGGGTTAAAATCTCCGAGTGCCTCTCTCTCTCTCTCTTCCTGGAAAACTTGAAGGTCATATCTCTCTCTGTCACCCTGGTAAAATTGAAGGTCATATATGAAACTCGTCAATGACGAAAGCGCTCTTCATCTCTGGATCGATTTACTTCACTCTTTATCTTGCAACTTTGCGATTGACCTCTCTCGGAACTAGACCCTTGTTAGCTCGAATTGTTGCTCTGCGTCTAGGGTATTTAATCGAAAAAATTACCAAAAAAGTCTTAAATTTATTGTAATTATGTCAATTGAATCATAAACTTATTTTTTTGACTAATTGAGTTATAAGCCTTTTACAATTATTTCCAATTAATTCATTCGGCCAAAATTAACTGGCTGGCATTGACGTGGCAATAAGAAGACTTTTTTTAATAATATTTTATTTTTTGAATTATTTTATTAATTTTTATCTTTTTTGCTTTCTCTTTCCTTTTTTTCCCCCTTTGGCTTTGGCAATGGGCTAGAGGGGAGGGCTGGCTGATCACCGGACGAATGTGGCTAGGCGAGCTTGCCTTCCCATCACAAGGCAAGGAGGCCTCGCCGTCACTGGGCATGAGCTCATCAACTAGCTAGGTGAGCTCGCCTAGCCGCCTGGCTAATTGTAGGAGCCAAAGGAAGAAGGAGGGTAGAGGGAGGAAGAAGGGGGAAAAAGAGAGAAAGGAAAAAAGATAAAAAAATTAATAAAAATTTCAAAATATAAAATATTATTAAAAAAAAGTCACCATTGTTGGCTAGCGGCCACGTCGGTGTTATTTGGCCAATTTTTACTGGATGGATCGATCTCGGTATAATTGTAAAATATTTAGGATTCAATTAGCCAAAAAGATAAGTTTATGATTAAATTGGTACAATTGCAATAGATTTATGATTTTTTTGGTAATTTTCCCATTTTTAATCTTCCTGCTCAGCGAGTGAAATGCCTTGTTTTTTTTTTTTTTTTTTTTTTTTTTTTTTCTGTTTTTTGTTTTTTAAACTCCGCCCACGTTGCTCATGCCCGAATTTTCTTCGCTTTCATTTTTTTCTGTTAGGAATCAGACTTTAGCCTTTTCAAATCAAAATCATAGGTGGACTTTTCTTGCATGTGAAGTGAATATCTCAGGTGCATGTCCAGCTTTCAATATGTATACGCCGACTTTCTAACATCAGAAAGTTTTCCCTACTCAGGGTGCTTCGAAAGTGGAAGTGAGATGCAAAGGTACTTCTACCTCTAGAATCATAGGCCGGATGTCTTCAGGAAGACTCAAGTTCGCCCAGAAAAGGTAAATGAGAAGAGACAGAGAACACAAGTAGTGGAATCTGGTGAAAGTTGTGAAGCTGGACGCAGCAGTGAGTCTGATGAAGATTAAGTTATTTGTTAAGATGGTATGGAAAAGATGGCTTAGCTACTAACTTAAATGAAGATAGAAGCAAACAGAAAATGGGTGTTCGAGAGGGAGCCCATTGAACGATTATTCTAAATGGGAAACTGTGGATTTCTTAAATATAGCTGAGAATCAACTAGAAGCAGGAAGGTAGATCAATTTCCTCTGAAAGATGACCTTAGATGATTGTTTGGTTCAATGAAGACAGTTAGAAGCAAACACATGACATTTGTTTTGACAAAAAGATTTGAATATTCTCAAGTGCTCTACTTACTTTCAGAGTTAATTAACTCCCAATACTTAGCCTATGTTACACGGGGAGGCTTCAAAGAATTCAGCAAATCTGACTGGAGATTGTGATTTTATAGAAGGATCTGAGAAACCAGAACTATAAGGATAAGAAAGTAAAAGTAGGAGCATGGAACTTTTACTGAAGTTTCCTGATGGTGATAGGTTACTGTACCAACAGAGTTAAATTTTACTCAAAGCAGATTGTACTCACCTCTTGGGAAAGCTGATACAAATTTGGTAAGTCCGAAGCATTCGAGACATAATTGGGTACAAGGCGCACTTTGATGAAATTGTAATGCGTGTGGTGAGTTAACTAGTTCTTGGGTGAACACTGGAATCGACCTTGAAATCGATTAATGACGTAGGTTCTAGATTGCGGATATGTAAGATAGGTTTCAAGTTCCAAAAATTAGGGAACTAATTTTGATATAGTAGGCTTTAGGTTTTGAGGTAAGGTTTCAAGGTGAAATTTAGAACAATATTGGAACTGCTCACCCCTAGGCCCGATTTCGGCACTTATGGTTAATTAAGGAGCAAAGATACTAAATTTAGCTAAATTATAAAAATGCGACTTTAACTACAAGATCACCCCAAGTGTACCTTCGGCATCCAGGGGTCATGGAATGACCATAGAATCCTATTTGGTGATATTGTTCCTCCATTGATTCAATTTTTGAGAAATATCCCCCGGGGGGGTTGATTGGGGCATGGTCGTAAAAGTCTTTACGACACAATTAATAATTCGATTTATTTTCAATTAGGGAGAAAAATGAAAAGATAGAATTCTTTGAATCACATGTTGGCGCAAGAAAGTATTATTTAGAATGGTATTGTCGTGTGTTGTGCTAAGGCGGTACCATCTAGTGAGTGAATGATTTCTCATTACTTAATTAGCATTACAAACATTCAACTCTTGATTTTCGTCAAATATGAAAGGGGCCTTATTATGACCAATAATAATTTAATTGATATAGATTCGGTAGTATATCATGGCGGCATGATACATCATGTTTCAGACTTTAGAAGAGCAGTTATTTTACCATGTATGTGTGGCGGTGATAATGAAATATGTAATTTCGATCCATTTGACCAGTTATTTCGCCATGTTTTGCTGTTTTAGAAACCAATGAGAGCTATCTAGCTCATTCAATTCCCAATGATCTATGATATTTTTCATGTCTAGTGATAACTCTATATAAATAAAGTTATTTTACCTATTTTAGGCAACAATTAATGCATTATCTGTGAGAAAATATTTGGATTTCCTTCTGATTATTTGAATTTTCCTTGTTTATGCAGAATAATGAGATATAGAGAAGATAAGGAAAAGAATGGCAACTATCAGGAATTCAAATAAAAGCAGCAGTGGAAGATGGATATCAAATCAGAAAATTCTTGATTTTGTTCCCTAATGTTATCTGCAAGCGTTGGTAGATAGATATTTTGGATCTCCTATAAATAGGAAAGAGAGAGAGAGCAGGTAGATTTTTTTGGGGGGTTAGATCATTTTTTCATTCTTCTGAGAGTTTTTCAAGTTGTGACAGAATTCTTGTTCTTTGATTCAAAATGCTGGGTTTGATTTATATTTTTATTTCTTATTCTACCATGTTCTAATTTTCTTTTGTTAGGGCTACGATGTAGCCTAACCATGATGATGTGAATTTCATGATTTTTATATTTTACAATTGATTTCATTCATGTGAGTTATTTATTATTGCATTTAATGATTTTGAGTGACTGGCCACCACTTGGATGATCTGATGTGTATGTTTGAGGCTGAGAAGTGATAATATGCAATTACTCATTATAATATATAATCATGAATTAAACGTGGATAGAAATATACCGAAGCTTTCGGTGAGAAGGTGATCCAAAAGACTCATTGTAAGTCGAGAATATTCATAATTTTTAATGCACTCGTGTTTATTTTAATTCACATAGAGATATAGTGGATTAATAAGCTGAGTAGGTTTACTATACCTAGAGATAGGATAGTAAATAGGTTAGGAAATTCTGTTATCACATGTTTGATATTGTTCTTGTATTCACAAGAATCTGAAATTTATATCTAATAGTTATGGTGAAATTGGATGCTCCAACATATTTATCTGATCGATTTACTGCATTTAGTCTACAATTTTCATTTTTAATTTATTCTTAATTAAATTTTGATTTGTTATATAAATTTTAGAATTAGTCTATTTTAGTATTTAATTGGTTTATTAATCATCGATCTCCGTGGGACGATACTTTTTCTCATCATTATATTACTTGTTTGACACGTGCACTTGCTTTTAGAATTTCACGAACATTTAGATATGTTGAGAATAAATAAATGTCAATATTGCTCTCCTAAAAATGATAAATGGTTCCTAAACTTTTACCTAATGTGCAGTGTGGTCCTTGAACTTTAGTCTAATGTACAATGTCATTCCTAAACTGTCCATTTGTTCAATTTAGTTCATGAACTTTTGATATATATTGAAATTAGTTCCTGAATTATATGAAAACTGTTCAATATTTTCCCTAAACTTAAATTAATGGAAGGTTAATATTAAACAACGGACCAACTTGAACATGTACCAAAAGTTTATGAAATAAATTGAATAAATTGAAAGTTTAGGACAATATTACACATTAAACTAAAGTTCAAGGATCACATTGGATAAATTAATAGTTTATAGATCATGTTTCATATTGAGTAAAAATTCATTGATCACTTGTGTCGTTATTCATGTGTATGTGTATATATATATATGGTGGAGCCCATGAATGTTCTGTCATTTGATTAGTGATCGTGGGTGATCGATCTAATGACCCCTTCAGCCCGTCTGCTAGTTGGGCTAAACTAAAAACTGAAACTAGTGATTGTTGGGTCGATTAATCAGTGATCGTTGTCACTACTTAAGTAGGGATTTCTCTTTTGTTTCATAAACGAATCGAAAAAGCTTCTTCACGTGCAATGTCAAGATTCCAAAATGAAAGCAACCGCCTCTCACTCTGAAAATTTCATCGGATGAGGTATGTAGAGGCAATTTCGATCGAAAATAGGAAGCACATAGCAAACGCCACAAGTGATTCAGCTGATTAATCATACGCATGTCCCTCTCTCCATTGGCATTCAATTCCATTTTTCAATTTGGCTGTGTCGATTGGAAATTCGAATTTGTCGTCTACCTATGAAGTCTACGTATCATTTGGACTTTGCCTGCTTGATCTAATGAGGTTCTATTCTTTTTCGCATGTCAAGATCTCATAGACTAGGCTAATGAATAACAAAACTTTGCAATTGAAACTTTAAGGAGCCACGAGCATTCCATGAGACAAAATATAACGAAGTATCATGACTTGGCCAAATTCATTATATGGAAATTCTTGAGTGATGAATTCACTCACATGTCATGTAAGATTGCAAGAACACTGACTGATAGAGATATTAAGGTTGCTCAACTACAAAATTGATTTATTCCGCACATTATATTGCACGTAATGATTTAAATTAGTGGATTTATTTAGATATCAAACAAAAAATTATCTCATTATTACTTAGTTATTGTTTAATAAATGAGTTTTAATACATGTAACAACAGATAGACATAAGCGAAAGAGGAGAAGGAAGATTGTAGAGCAAGCGATTAGGATTGATACCCACTGGTCAGAAGCATTTGATGGAAATTCGAATTGGCATCACATTCTCAACCAAAGTCATCTATAGTGTTTTTTGGCTTCAACTTGATATTGAATTGTCAAAATCAAAGCTGTATTACAAGTTGACTAGTGGAAAATTATATACTAAGTAGGTATTTGCGGAAAGATTTTGTCGATACCCTATAGTTTTTGCTAGACTTTGCTCCATTGCATGTCTATCAATTCTCTCTCCCTTTTTTTTCTATATTGTAGGGATATACTCTATTTGCATGCTTCCTAAAATTTATTGGACTAAGGACTCACGCATCGTAATACTATAATGAAAACAATGTATATCAATAGTCACGTAGACGCAGAAATGTAGGATTGTAGATAGAATATAGACATATCATGGATATATGAACACACCCAAAACCCAAAATCCAACAACTTTAAAATATCTCAAACTATATCTTTGCTCACAAAAACGAAAATATCAAAACACCATCCGCTCAAGACAGAAAAACATTGAAATAAAAGCGCCTCAAAACTAGAGCTCTGCATGCGACTTCTGTGCAACCCAGCACTTCTTTAGGTGTCCACATGTCCCGAGATTCCTAGATGCATAACTGAATTATTACTGTAGCAACAAAAATATTCAATACTTATCAAAATATGATTGACATGCATGAGAAACAATAATATGATAAGGTTAAGTGTTCCAAACAATCTGAGAAGGAAAATTCCAAATTTTTATCGGGCATAACTTTTTCAGTCGATGCCATATTAACTTGATTTTTACACTTGTGAAAAGCTTGTAAAACAATTGTTTAAAAAATATGGTTTGAATTTCGAAAAAATATGTCAATATTGTGAACTTTTAAGTATTGAACCAAATCGTTGGTCATGATATTTCCTTTTATGAAAACCGACTATTGCGATTGTTTAAGTAATTTAGATAATTAGAAAATTTCAATTATCGGAGGCAGACTGGAGAGGAAGAGAGCTTTTTTGGAAGAGAGGAGACTAGTTTTGAAAGAGAGCCTTCTCCCAAGAGAAAGACCTGATAGAGTACGTGAAAGAGGGTGTAATATTATATAATGTTTTGAATAGAGTAGAGTGGTGGCTCGATTTTGGGGTTGAGTTGAGAAATGGGTATTTAGGTAAAGGCTATCTCATAAGGAAAAACATTTCAAACAATCTGAATGGGAAAATATTTTACAAAAATGATATTTATTTATTTTTTAAAATCACGTTGGACCAAATTTTGATCGGGCATAATCTTTAAATTCGATGTCCCATTGAAACGAATTTTGCATCTACGAAAAGCCCATGAATCAATTATTTAAAAAATGTTGCTCGAATTAAAAAAAAAAAAAAAAAAAAAAAAAAAAAAAAACGCCAGGACTGCAAATTTTCAAGAAAATTAATGGATCAACCACTACTGCCATCACCACCACGCTACCCTCGTTTGCATGGGGTTCGAGAATCTCGCAGATATTCTCAAATGTGACATGATGTAAGTATTTCTTTTTTTCTTCTTCTGATTTTGGTATAATTCATTTTTCCATTTATCTTTTCTTTGGAGACGTAATGCTTGGCTATGAAAATGTTGAATGATGGCATCAATGAGTACTTCCTAAAGTTATTTATTTACTTAGAATGTGATGTAATGTTATCGGACCGAATTTTATCAGATTTTGATGAATAGAAAACTCTAAATTTCACATGATCAAGCATTTCAAATAATGTGATTTGGAAAATTCAAAAAAGAAAAAAGATATCTACATATTTTTTAAACCAAATTGGACAAAATTTTGATTAAGCACAACAGCATCTCATTTAATCTATTTTTGCACCTTTTAGACCGTGTTCCCCACCCTCTTCTTCCTCCTCCTCCTCCACCAGTCCAGGCCTTGTTCAAAGCTTTTCATGGTCACCTTGGTCATGCTCCACTAGCATGACATTTACTCCATCATCTAATGATCCACTAGTCTAGGCCTTATTCAAAGCTTTTTCATGGTTACCTTGGTCGTCCTCCACTAGCATGACATTTACTCCATCATTTAATGTTCGGGGTCTTGGCTTTGCCGGCTTGCTACCCCGACCTTATGCAAGCAGAGTAAGTAATTCTGCTTTCATTATTCGTTATTCGTTGCTCTTGTTCAAAGCTTTTCATGGTCACCTTGTTCATCCTCCACTAGCATGACATTTACTCCATCATCTAATGTCCGGGATCTAGCCTTGCTGGCTTGTGGCCCCCAACCCTATGCAAGCGGAGTAAGTAATTCTACTGTCATTATTCGTTTCTTCTCCATCCTCTTTCCTTCCTTACCCTGGAAGGGCATTGTACCAAAGTTCAGATCCCATTACTTGGGGAAGTAAGAATACACATGTGAGCCTCAAGACATGATCACTTGAAAGTTTGAATTCAAATCAAATTCAATTTCTAATCTACAAGATGAATGTACTTAGACACTCATTAAAGATAACTCCCAAAAGAAAGAAACTTAACAATGAGATATGCTAATTAAATAAAACAAGGCCAAATCTATTACTAAAGCCTAAAGCCCCACAACTAGGTCAAGACCTATTTTCAAGCTATTTTCTAAATTTTGATATTCAGCAAATTTTCTAATTTTTTTATTAAAATTTAATTAATTTCTCAAAGGTAATTTTTTTTATTCCGACCCCGTCCAAAAATGGGCTGACTTCACGCTCTCCATTCAAGGCTCAGGCCTAATTTTGGCCCGAGTCCACATTAAGGTCCGATTGGCCTCCAAGGACGCGGGTCAGATTCCCCGGTTCGGTCCACATGTGAATAACCGAATTTGGCCTACCCAAGGACAACTTGAAGTGGGCCCATTAGTCAAGCCCCCTTGCTTTCATAACTATCCCCAGCCCAATCTATCTAACTTAATAACGCCAAATAAAGCCCAAGATCACTCAAGGACTAAGCCCAACTCACTATGTCAACTGGCCATTTCAGCCGATGCCCTCCCGCTGTCGCTGCCATGTTAACGGCAACCGCCGGCTTCCCTTTGTAAACTTCCTATCTCCACCAAACGACACCTCGCCGACCACCAGAACACAACCAGTAGCATGCAGGGCCGCCGCACAACTAAAACCAATGGAGAGAAAGGGAAGCGATGATTGAAGCAGCACGCCAGTGACCACCGACGAAAACCATGGAAGCATGACACATAGACTAGAGAAACACCAAAAGTCCCTGGGTTATTTTTGGTTTCAGATTCAGACCTCAGGAAACATAAACGATATGCATGAAATTGAAGGTTCCTACTGTGATTTACACCCGTGATGAACACTTCTGCCATACGAATTTAAGCAACTCTGTCCTGAGCACGTGTATTTTATAACTCTATTCAGGCATTCCAAGGAACAATATACATGGACTCATAAGATTGAATCTAATCTAACAATGATCTTTCGAATATTTAAATGATGACTTTTATCATTGAGATTCAATCTGTTATCATATGCAATATAAATCCTTTGATTTAACCCAAGTATAACGTTTCGAACGTAAAATTTTTCCCATAAATTTCGTGAAAAGCTGATGGTGAATTAAGATGGTAAGTTATCAAGTTAGGGACAAGATTGAAATTTAAATGTAAGACGAACCTCTAATGCTTGAAATCATAATTTCTTAGATCCCTAACTCTTCTCAAAATCATATGAAAGCCTTCCCTATCTTTGGCAAGCTAAACCATTCTCACCCACTAAAACCTTAGCTTAGGCGAGCAAATCCGATGCGGATAATTAATTGCTATAACCAATGGAAGGATCTTGTTTGGTATCTATTTGCCACTGAATACTAGAATGAAAAAAAAAAAAAAAAAAAGTTTCATTCAAGGATATGATCTCTAATTAAGATATGACTAAATAGGATGTGATATGAATGTAAATCTAAAATAATGTTTTTTTTTTTTGTCAGTCCTATTTTATACCTACTCTACACTCACTCTCAGACTTCTGAAACTTTCGCGTCCCCACCCCATCCCTCCCTGAGAAGGTGGGGGTTTGAACCTCTAAGATAATGTTTGCTTGTCCGGATTTTTAATTAAAATGGGATTGGATAGGATAAAATAGGATATGATATGAAATATGGAGTTTTTGCTATATCCTATCCTTTGTTTGGTGAATTACAACAATAAAATTAGATATATTTACATCATATTATATATTTTTTTGGTATAAAAGGTATATTAGTGCAAATGAATCCAAAAGTTCACAAATGGAGATGGTAAAAATCTTTCGCAATACTATTTGCTAATTTATTTATTTTTGCATATTTTATTTTATTTTTCCTCTCTTTTTAAATTATTTTATTTATTATTTCTTTTTCCCCCTTCCATCATTCTCATATAAAATTTTATGAAATAGTAAACGACACTAATATACCTAAAATACAAAAACACCTAAAATATGTAATAAATATAAATATAAATATATATTTGTATTTATATATTGATTTTATATTGTAAAATAGAATTAAAGTAAAATGTATACATAAAAATGAGATTACATTAAAAAATTAAATTTTTATTTTTCATTATTTTGAATTTCTTATATTAGAATTCAAATATCATTTATATTGGAATATAATTTCAGTTTTATTAATTTAATAGGTTTGTTATTCAAGAAAAATAATTTTCTTATTATGGATATTATAAATCTTATCCATCTTTATCTCATCTTTCTTAGAGAATAATTTTATCCAACCTATATACCTCATTCATATATATATATATATATATATATATATATATATATATATATATATTTTTTGTGACAGGAGGAACTGGCTTAGCCGGTAGCCGCCGTAAACCCCGGGCGACACGTGCTACCGGGTAAGTCACCTAGTTTCTCAACTAACCTCCCTGCCACTTGCGTCGCAAAGAGCTTCGAATGTTCAATCTCTTTGGCGAGAGAGGGAATGCCTATCTACCGAGCCACCGCGGTAGATGGTATATACCTCATATATTCATCTTTATCTTATCTTGAATAAGCATCAAATGTAGGATATGATAGATTTTATCCTATTCCAAATTTTATCTTGACTACCAAATGTAACCAACCTATATTTGTTGGCCTATGAATCTAAGTGTCTTTGTATATTTTTTTGTCTAACAATAAATGTATAAATATCTTTTTTGAATTGGTAATAAATCTAACCATGATGTTTCATTTATTTGACTCAATTGCACGCTTTTCTTAAAGACGATGACAATTGGCAGCATACTCTCTGACTGAACAAGAACTTCACAAAACGAGAAGATTAACGCAGAAAGCGTTATTTGTATTTTTGTTTTTGGGGATGAACAACGTTTATTCTTCCTCAGTCGGACGATCCATCAGGCATGGATAATTCAACAAACTTTATGCTCTTCTTCTCGACCCCACAACAAAAACTTGAGGACCACATCGTTTGGACAACTTTGAGGGAAGAAGGGGAAAAAAAGAACTTTTTCTTAATACTATATGCGATAAATTTGACTTACACGAGGCAATCTTAGCTTTTATTTACGTGACATTTGCAAATGATATTATAATTCATATCTTCGGAAGGGAAAACAATTGTTAATGAGAAAATGTAAAAATGGGAATGAAGAGTTTAATGGTAAGCTCGGTTGAAATTTTTAGTAAAACATCCTCGTCCACTTGCATTAATTGTCCAGTGTCGAGCTTTTCATTTTTCTAAGAACATAGATTGAACTTTTGGTTTAAAGTGAATAAGTTTGCAAAAGAGCCCTAAAGGATTTTCAAGTAACGAGGGGGTGAATTTTTAAGTCTACCCAAAGTTTTTACAAAAGGAAATAAACAAAATAATTGTAAACTACTTACCTTTACCAAAAAAAAAATAATTGTAAATACTAGTTAAACGAAAACGCATTTAACGATGAGTTAATTACTCCAGATAACAGGTGTAGGGTATCGATCCCATTTTTGAGCCTCAATCACTCAAGCCATTCTCTTCTTCTCTTTCGGTTATGTGAAAAATGAATGTCTTTAAATATATTAAATGAACTATAACAAAGTAACAACGTGATGGATTTTCGTTTATTTTGTATTGTGAAAGTAAGAGAACTATGTCGAAGAATCAAGAAATGCAGAAACACAAAACATGTATTGAAGACTTTGTAGATCAATCAAGAACAGCCTTGTATTCTTCTTATTCCAATGAAACTGTAATACAGAGTATGTACATCAATGAGCAATACAAAATCTTTCATCTTCACTTCACTTTCTATCTCTCTGCATCTGTATGTATTGAATGTTTTCATAGAGAACTCAGCTAATCAAAAAACTCTGCATTCTTCTATTCTCTCTATCTATATATTTCGAAGAACTGACTATTGAGAGTGATGATAGCTAACAGAACAACTAACTTCTATATTTGACTTTACAACTGAATAACAGCTTTACAACAACTAGTAACAACTTTGTATGTCTTCATGAACTGGCAATCTGTGTCAATCCTTATTACTCTTCATCTCATTCGTTCATTTGTAGCTCCTTCTTTGCTTTTGCTTATATCAGCAGTAGCACCTGTTCTTTCTTTAACAGCAACATCAGTAGCTAACTTCCAACCAATATCGGTCGCTACCTTCTATGGTTGTGGTTGGTGTATCTTAACATGTGTAACTAATTACGTTCAATATAAAGCGCAAGGTAAACCAATTTAGTAGTTGCATAGTTTTAATGCCTCCATCCTTGTACTTGCAATCTTATTTGACGGTTAATCCCAGCCGGAGTTAAATTGGCTGACATTGAAAAATAGGAAATTGGCCGCTGTCAAGTTAAGCCGCTCGATCCATCATTGGTTGGATAATGAATAGAGCCCGTCCGTTCGGTTTTTATTTACAGTCTATCACGCCACTTAATTGATCAACTTTAGCGAGATTTCAATTACAAGTGCCTAACTTGTTGTTAAGGCCGGCTAATTGGCATAATCTATTTACATGAAAAAAGCACGTCTCAAAGCAACAAAAAAAAAAAAATAAAAAATAAAAATGGAAGCATGAGAAAAAAGAGGTACCCTCTATATATAATATAATGTAGTAGATGTAACTCACGCATTAACAAGAGCGTTTCGTCGAGGATAAGAGCTTATACTAATTACCAATATAATCACAACAAGTGCACGAATTGTTAAACCCTACTCCTTAAGTTGACAACTTGAAAGAGCTTTATAATTTTTACTAAAATTTCTAAATTTATGATTAATTAATAATTTTAAAAAACTAAGATGCTAGGCATTAAATATGCAGAATCCGAATCGAAGAAAGGCCGGTTAACATAAATTTAATCTCGTCTTCTACACGTTAAATAAATTTTCACAACTCACCTATCGCTTACAATCACTTTATCAAAATGGATAATGGCAATTTCATGGAAAAAAAAAACCAAAAAATCATCCATATTAACATTAATGAAATCTCAAAATTGCATGCCAAAAAAGGAGCTTTGCCATAAAAATAAAAATGCGCACTTAAAATCAATTTTCTTTTTTCAAAGTGTACCTAACATTACGGCATTAATGGAGCAATACGAAATCAAAGAAGTCCCCAAAGGAGAACTTTAAATACATGTCGTGCCATCAACAGCGACAACAATTGCTCAACGAAATATTAAACCTATGCCAAAAAAGAAAAAAAGAAAAAAGAACAACGATCTGGCTTTACATTGTTCATATGCCTTTTTGAATTCCGACAAGATTACCAACTATAAAAAAGGGACATGTATATTAGAAGTCCTAAAACTTATCACAAAAGTGTAATTGAGTCCTAAAATTTTCAAAAAATGCAATCAAGTTCTAAAACTTGTCAAATTTGTACAATCAAGTTCTTCTGTTAACATTAGGGGTGAGCATGGTCTGGGTTGGACCAGTCTACCCCCTAACCCTAGGATTAACCTGCATAGTGCTGGTCCTCAATTTTTGAGACTGAGGACCGACCCAATGGGTTTGGTCTGGCTCCAGGGTCAACCTGGGACTAACCAATATTTTTTATTCATTTTTTATAATCTTTAAAAAAGTGATTGAGGACTGGACTGACCTAATAGGTTCGGTCCGGTTTCAAGATCAAGCCATAACTAACTAACAATTTTTTATTTCATTTTTTGTACTCCTTGAAAGGGCAACCAAAGACTGTACCGACCCAATGGGTTTGATTATGAGCAAGGTCAGTTAAAGAAGGCAAGTGGTGAGGGTCAAGTGGGGTGAGCGCCAAACAAAATGAGCATCGAATATTGAGTGGAGAGCAACAAGCCAAGTGAGCATCGAGCGGCGAGCAGCACAAGTAACCCAAAGTGAGTGAGGTGAGTGTTGATTGACGAGCGAAGAAATTGTTTTATTCAATTTTAGCAAATTGAAAACTAAGAGGACAAATAAGACATAAGATAACGAATACTAGAGGAGGATACTATAAGGTGCCTTTTTGGACGCCGTGAGGACTCCTCACAGAAATATTTTTCTTTTTTGTAAATTATGACTATTGACGCTGTAAACGACATTAAAAATCTAAGTTATTAAAGAATAATGTAAAATTACTTGAACTCCTCACTAAAGAGCTATTTAATGTTGTTGACGCCGTTTATTTTAACGTTTTCTTTATATTAAAAAAATTATAAATAATATATATATACATACATAGAGTCAAGGTTGGTTCAGGTTGGATCGACCCGGAACTCTCAGGACCGAAAAGCAACCTGCATAGTGCTAATCCAGGAATTCTAGGACCAATGACCGACCCGGTCTTCCTGGGAACTAAACCAGAACCGGCAGAGTTGGGGCGGTCCAAGGTCGGTCCAGGGTTGACTCTGGACCGATGCTTACCCCTAGTTAACATCATAAACTAGGCTAACCAAAAATGTATATGTGGCATTTTTAATTAATTTATTTTTATACGTGGCATTTATTATTATTATTATTATTATTATTATTATTATTATTATTATTATTTAAGTTGTATTTAAATAATTGTAAAAAAATGTAAAGTAATTAGAAAACAAAACTAGAAACAAAAAGTTGCACATTGTGGTTGAGGGTTGCCACTGTCGCACTTCGCTAGAGCAGTTGGCGAAGGTCGCCGACATTTGGCGATAGATAAAGGGCAGCCCTTGTTGGCCAAGAAGAGGCCGTAATCAGCCCAACCAAGGGTTGGCAAGACTCATCCAGATTTGGGCAGCAGTACCCCTCACCTATAGCCAGCAACACTCGCTAGTCCCTAGTGAGACCTCGTTGGCCCTAGGCAAGGCTCAACTAGGCAATGCCAACCATTGCTTGGGGTCGGTGATGGTCCACCACCCTTCGGCAATGGGCAACGATGGCAGCTCCCAGCAATGATATGTGAATTTTTTTTTTCCAGTTTTGTTTTTTCAATTATTTTACCTTTTTTTTACTATTATTTAAATAAGATTTAAAGAGAATCATGAAAAAATGCCACATAGAAAAAATAAATTAATTAAAAGAATGTAGCGTTGGTTTTTTTCGTTAGATAAGTTGATGATGTTAATAGAATGGCTTGATTACATTAATTTGACAAGTTTTAGAATTTGATTATACTTTTTGAAAATTTTAGGATTCAATTGTATTTTTGCGATAAGTTTTAGGACTTATAATGCACATATCCCCCAAAAAAGGAATTTCGACAAGAAGGAGGTGAGGGGTAGTTTTGTCAAAGTAGCCATAATAGAAATCAATAGTTGCAGATATGTAGAGAGAGAATCGAGTAGTACAACCACTAGGGTTTATCCCAGTAACCATTTTTCCAACATGAAAAGAGGAGATGATGGGTTTTTAATCCCCACTTCTCAGAGAGTTGAAGTGGGAACGATTTAGTTTTCAACTCCCACGCCTTGCAAGGAGGTAGGGCAAAAGTCCGAGAATGAGAGTTAGAGTAGAAGTAGAGTATGATTGACAAAAAAAAGAAAAAAAGAAGAAAGAATCGACTAGTAAGAGATCTCTTAAAGATTTAGATGTGATTCCCTAATGTGGTTGAGTAGTAGAACCATTAGAGTTTGCCCCAATGACCATCCTTCCAACATGGAAAGGGGAGGTGAGGGGTTCGAATTTCCACCTTCTCAGGGGGTTGAAGTGGGGACAATTGTTTTCGACTCCCACGCCTTACAAGGAGGTATGACAAAAGTCTAAGTTTGAGAGTGAGAGTTAGAGTAGAACTGACAAAAAAAATAAAAAAATAAAAAATAATCAAGTAATAAGAGATCTCTTAAAGATTTAGATGTGATTCCCCGATGTGGTTCCCCCTCCCCCTCCCCATCCTCCCCCCAAAAAAAAAAAAAAATCCCGTGATTCATATAAAAAAATAAAGGAGAAATCACAAATAAAAACTCGAAACGCCCTCATTTTTTTTTTTTTTATAAATAAAGGCCTAAATTAAATTTTCTTTTAAAAATAGGTCTGAAGTGTCTTCATTTTCTTAAATCAAGACCTAAGTGACCATATCCATCTCAAAAAAATGATTTCACCTCATCGGTTAGTCAACGGCATTTTCATAATTTACATTTTTTTTATTTTCTTTCTTTTTTCCTTTTCTATTTTTAAAAATAAAAAGAAAAATTAAGAAAAAGAAAAAAGACTTAAACTTTAAAAAAAGAAAACACAAAATAAAAAATAAAAATACAAGTGGAGGGTTGGTGCTTTGGCGACGGTTGTGGGCCCCTTAGGTCTAGGTGAAGGTCATCAACCCTCATTGAGGTTTTGACGAATCTACTGGCCATGGCTAGTGATAGGGAAGTAGCCACAAGTGGGCCCTCCGCCTTTATTTTTTTCTTTTGTTTTTAAAAAAAAAATAAGTTTTAGCCTTTTTTTTCTTTTTTGAGTTTTTTTGAAAGTAAAAAATAGAAAAAGGAAAAATGAAAGAAAATTAAAAAAAAAAAGAGTAAAGGACGAAAATGCCCTTAACTAGCTAATGAGGTTAGGCCCTTTTTTTGAGATTGACATGGCAATTTTAAGCCCTTATTTGAGAAAATGAGGGTATTTCAGGCCATGTTATTCTCAAATTCCATTGATCTTGTCGCCCATACAAGCAAATCCTATTTCCATAAGTAGAGTTCTTCAATTAGGAAGGTATCTTGCCTCTGGAAAGATTGTCAATCAAACAGGATGTCTTGAGTGAGGAATTTCGTTGCCAAACAACCTTCAAGATTGAAGATTAATCAATACTTTCTATAAGGGAATTTGAGTCAAATTACTAGCTGTTATGATATAACCAGTGGAGTTTATATCTATCATCTATCTATCTATCTATCTATCTATCTATCTATCCATGAACAAAATTTGTAATTTGATGATATCCG
The DNA here is from genome assembly GCA_014182555.1 of Eucalyptus erythrocorys. NCBI lineage: Eukaryota > Viridiplantae > Streptophyta > Magnoliopsida > Myrtales > Myrtaceae > Eucalyptus > Eucalyptus erythrocorys. The sequence continues at coordinate 37,278,792 of CM024599.1, read as the reverse complement.
TGTGGAAGTATTACTGATATCCATGAGTAGCTATTATGATGATATCCGTGTACAAATATTACTGGTATCCACATTGCTACCTAATGATATCCATGTAATAATATTGATGATATCAATGAGGTAACTTGTTTTAAGTTCTGGCCACGATACTTAACCAATAGTAGATAGAGCCTGGATATAATCAAAATTGTTATATTCTTCTCTTCATTATTAGTTCCCGAAAGCAAACATTTTAATGCATTTTTAGGTTCAAAATAAACAATGGAAGATTTTGTCAAATTCAAAATATTGTTTTCTCAACACCCTTGCTATGTCAAAACTCTAAGAGGAACCTAATAGAGAATAAAATAGAAAACGGAGAAAATAAATAAATAAATAAATGATATACATAACGACAAACAAAGTAAACAACATGTTCGTGGAATTCTAAATGCAATGAATGTGTCGAACAAGTAATATAATGATGAGAAAGAATATCATCCCATAGATATTGATGATTAATAAACCAATTAAATATTAAAAGTGCATTAATTCTAAAATTTATCTAATAGGTCCAAATAGAATTGAGAATATATTAAAATTGACAAACATAGAAACAAAAATTTGAAATTAAATGCAATAAATCAATCAAATATATATGTTAGAGTTAGGGGTGAGTGGTTCCAGGTTCTGTATAAATTTTATCTAAAATCCGGATTCCTCATTTTTTGGAATCTAGAACCTACTTTGCATACTCTAGAACCTACAATTTACTCTATCATAGGTTTCAAAGTCGGTTTCTGGATTTATTAGATTTTACGTATATTATTAATTGAACGATTATAGTGAATTAAAACCTTTAATGATCACCACTCGTTACTACAATTTACTTAATATAAAGTAAAAGTCTCTGTCATAAAATGGAAGCTTAGACTAGTGTTTCCAAATTATATACTCATCATCGAACGTCATGAAATATTATAAGATTGTGTCAAGACATGAACCAAGAAAAATATTAAAATTTATTCTAACTTCTATGTTATAGGGTATAGGTCCCATATTCCTCCAACTAAGAACTTGGAATTGACCATTGAAATAGGTTTATCATTTTTTGGAACTTAAAATCTACTTTGCATATCTTGAAACCTGGAACATACAAGTTCCCACTGATTTGGTTCTCAAGTTCCAAGTTCTATCTTGAAACCATGCTCACCCCTAGCTATAGCATCTGATTTCACCATAATCACTACATATAAATTTTAAATCATTAAGCATAAAAGAATAATATGAAAAATGTGATAGTAGAATTTCCAAATCTACTTATCGTTATACCTCTAGGTATAACAAACCTACTTAGTTTATCAATTCACTATATTTTTAAATGAATTTAATTAAATATAAGTGCATTAAAATCTATGAACATTCTCAATTTACAATAAATCTTTTGGACCACCTTATTACTGAAAGCTACACAAATAATATGATATATCTCTATCCACATGTGATTCATGTTTTTATATTATCAAAAGTGATTGCATTTTATCACTTCTCAGTCTTAAACATACACATCATATCATTCAAATGGTGGTCCATTGATTAAAAGTATTAAGCACAATAATATATAACTCACATGAATGAAATCACTTGCAAAAAATAAAAATCATGAAATTCATATCATCATGGTTAAGCTATATTGTAGCCCTAGTAAAAGAAAATTAGAACATAATATAAGAAGAAATGAAAATATAAATCAAACCGAACATCTTAAATCAAAGAATAAGAATTTTGTCACCACTTTTGTCTTCTCTTCGAGGTGCTTGAAAAACTCTTAGAACAGTGAAAAATGATCTAAAAATAAAAACTTGGCTATCTCTCCAAGCTCTCAACATTCTCTATTTATAGGATACATCCAAGACTCTTATCACAATACACTTGCTTATATTTTCATAAAAATAGGAAGTAAATTAGAGAATCCCTAATTTGATATCTCCCTTCCAATGCTTACTGATAAAATTAGGGTATAAATCATAGGATCCCTGATTTGGAATCCACCTACCAATGCTTTATGATTTGAATTTCTAATTTTTGCCATTTTTTTCTTATTTTCTCCATATCTTATTATATTGTATAAATAAGGGAAATTTGAATAAATATAGGGAAATCCAAATATTTCCTCATAGATATTGCATTTTTTGTTATCTAAAATAAGCAAAATAACTCTATTTTTATAGAATTATCACAACAAAATATTTTTGTTGTGAATGAACAAGATATTGAGGAATTGTCCATATGTAAAATCATAATTATTAATACAGGCCATTTCCAAAACAACCCATTATTTCCATTTATTCATGCTCAATCCTATGTCTTCCTTGACGATCCTCAATTAATTAACCTTCGAACACACTTTCCTGACTTCACCAGCCGTTTCGGTCAGCACGCCAATACGACCCATTTTCACCATCGACTCTCCAAAGTCCTTGAAGAAAGTGGATCCACCGGTCTTGATCTGGAAGTCAAGGTACGCCTTCGTTTGGCTGTCGTCAAGAAGTGCGGCGTCTGAAGTAAGGAGGCCTCTTCTCTTTGCAATGAGAACGAAGTACTTGATGTCGAACGTCCTCACGCTTCCCGGGTCCATCTCGACGAGAGTGGTTTGGTCATCTGGCTTGCAACTGAGCTTCAGTCTCGCTATGTAGTTGGAGTCGAGCGTGGGGTCGGTGTCGCCCTTTCCAGTGAAGTTGTAGAGGCGGTTGGAGAAGGAAGGGCAGTGTGATGTTCCAATTGTGTGCCCACCTGGTTAATAGCAGATCAGAATTAGCATGATCTATAGTTACAAATTACGTTTTCTCCCTGTACTGGTGACTGTGTTTATGACAATGGTCAAAAAGCAGGGAAAACTAAACTAATATAACCAATATATCTACGACCAAAAAACAAAAAGCACTCTAGTAGTTCTTTCTTTAATTACTAAAAGCACCTGTTGGTTTTTGCATTAACAATAGTATGATCTATCAAAGTGATTCAGTCTTCCTTCCCTCTTGTTCTGATTGAGTGAATGGACCTATAAATCCACAATCATTGGCTAAGAAAAATATTACTTATTGGTCCACATAACTCACATCACAACTTGTTTTGTTAATTTGGAAAGACTTGTAGGTCATTTTGGAGCAACGACTGGGATGTAACAATGGTCAAAAAGCAGGGAAAACTAAACTAATATATCTACGCCCAAAAAACAAAAAGCACTCTAGTAGTTCTTTCTTTAATTACTCAAAGCACCTGTTGGTTTTTGCATCAACAATAGTATGATCTACCTTAAAGTGATTCAGTCTTCCTTCCCTCTCATTCTGATTGAGTGAATGGATCATAAATCCACAATCATTGGCTAAGAAAAATATTACTTATTGGTCCACACAACTCACATCACAACTTGTTTTGTTAATTTGCAAAGACTTGTAGGTCATTTTGGAGTAACGACTGGGATGTAACAATGGTCAAAAAGCGGGGAAAACTAAACTAATATATCTACGTCCAAAAACAAAAAGCACTCTAGTAGTTCTTTCTTTAATTACTCAAAGCACCTGTTGGTTTTTGCATCAACAATAGTATGATCTACCTTAAAGTGATTCAGTCTTCCTTCCCTCTCATTCTGATTGAGTGAATGGATCATAAATCCACAATCATTGGCTAAGAAAAATATTACTTATTGGTCCACACAACTCACATCACAACTTGTTTTGTTAATTTGCAAAGACTTGTAGGTCATTTTGGAGTAACGACTGGGATGTAACAATGGTCAAAAAGCGGGGAAAACTAAACTAATATATCTACGTCCAAAAAACAAAAAGCACTCTAGTAGTTCTTTCTTTAATTACTCAAAGCACCTGTTGGTTTTTGCATCAACAATAGTATGATCTACCTTAAAGTGATTCAGTCTTCCTTCCCTCTCATTCTGATTGAGTGAATGGATCATAAATCCACAATCATTGGCTAAGAAAAATATTACTTATTGTTCCACACAACTCACATCACAACTTGTTTTGTTAATTTGCAAAGACTTGTAGGTCATTTTGGAGTAATGACTGGGATGTAACAATGGTCAAAAAGGGGGGAAAACTAAACTAATATATCTACGCCCAAAAACCAAAAAGCACTCTAGTAGTTATTTCTTTAATTACTCAAAGCATCTGTTGGTTTTTGCATCAACAATAGAATGATCTACCTTAAAGCGATTTAGTCTTCTTTCCCTCTCATTTTTTCCCTTATTAATTTATGTCTTATCTATTTTTAATGGTGTGGGAGCTTTCCCATTGGAGATCGTACCACGTTTGAAGGAATACCTTCCGGCACTTGAGCTTTCATTCGTTCAGTCTGAGTGCATGGAAAATTACTGACCACCCGAAGAATGAAAGGGAAGGCGGCTAAGCTTGACTTGTGTTGTGCGAGCGATGATGAAGGTCTGCCTTGGCAAATTAGAGTTACTTTGACCTAAGCAAAGTACAGACATAGGCACATCTTTTCAAAAATTTCCCCAAAATATTTGACAACGAATGTGAAGCAATAATTAGAGATTAGGTGTTACCTGATAGGACGACAAGATCCTTCACGCTGAGGCCTCTCTTTGCAAAATCTATTTTCAGAGTTGTAATGTTGGCTGTAGATGGTATTAAATCATTAAGCGCCTCCTTCAAAGTTGAAACGTTCCCATCTCTCCGTCCGGTTTCCACATCATAGAAAAGTCCTCCAGTCTAAAGCAACAACGCAAAAAAAAACAAAAAACCCAATTTCTATATAAAAATGTGTTTCTCATTAATAATAATTGTCGGTGCTTATCCTCTAAAAGATTAGTGTGGCTACAATTTCTTTTCCAAGGAGATAAGACAGATCGTTTGCGAAAATTGAGAATTCTACTAACGTCGTACTTATGTAACAAAGATTCAAATTTGAGAAAAAAAATATAGAGGCGGTGATGTATGAGTATGCACGCACCGCGACGACAACGTCTCTAGCGACAAGGGCCAAGATGTCAGCACACGAAACGATGCCAGGGCATGCCTTCTCCAATGCCGTTTTGACTCTATCAATCGTTTGGAAACCTCGAAGGCTGTGATTCGGATGGGCGTCCTTCTCGGCTTGATAGGTCGGAGAGTTCAACAGTACCGAACCTTCACAACCCTGTGGAAAAGCCCAGAACAACGCATTATATTCAACCGTGAGTTCATGAAGACGACAGTCCCTAACGATGCATCTCTGCCATGTAGTACCCCTTCAGATGAAAGCCCAGGATCTAAATTCTCACCCTTTCTTCTTTTGCCAATTACTACTCATCTTAGGTTCCGAACATTAGTTACATGCAAATAGTCAAAGCCATAAGAAACTGGTAAACTGCAAACGCATAGTAGGAAGAGAAGCATGGGAGCTTGCTCTCTTACTTACCCTAACGAAACAATCGTGAAAATGCAGCCTCAAGAGAGGGCCAGAGAGACTCGGAGCGACGGACATGACTTGGCCGATGACTTCCTTCACGATGGCCTCTGCATTTGGGCATGCCTTCTGGTAAAACCCTACTTTGAGACCGTGACCTTGAGCGACCTCAGGGACAAAAAACAAGAAAATCAACTGAAGCAACAAACAAGACAAGAGGAGCTTTGGACAAGCCATTGCCTTGTGCTGAGAAGAATGATGATTGTTGTCTCTTAATCTTAGTGTTTGGCTGTGGACGTTCCACAAACCTGCGGCTTTGCCTTTTATAGGGAGAACTACGAAAAAGTCTCAAACTCAATTAATTAATTCAGTCCTAAATCTTTTTTTTTTTTTTTTTTTTATCAAGAGTTCTAAATTTTTTTGCATTTATGCCAATTCAGTTTATCCAACTAATTTTGATTGAAAATCACTGATATGGATGTCGGCCATTCTACACAAGTGTGTCTCAGGTGCCGACATAGATAATTTTTAATAATATATTAATGTTTTCTTCGAATTTTTTTATTTTTATTTTTATTTTTATTTTTCTTTTCATTTTCATTTTTTTCCTCTCTCTCTCTCTCTTCCTTCCCTTCCTTCTTCTTCCAGCTGGTTGTTGGACCTTGATGATCGGCGGGGGCAAGCTTACCTTGTCAGACATTAGGGAGGGCGCTTGTCCTCGCTAGTGGTTGATAGGGGCGAGCTTCACCAGAGGCTGGCAAGTTGACCCTCGCTTCTGGCCAGTCACCGAGGCTTACCAATTGATTAGAGGAAGAAGGAAGGGAAGGGGAAAAAAAAAGAAAGAAAAAAAAAAAAGAAAACAACGTTTAATAAAAGAAAAAATCAAATAATATGTTAAAAAATTACTCATGTCAACATTAGTCGTGCTACATGAGACAGCGGGCATCTATCAACGACTTTTGGCCAAAATTAACTGGATTGACTGAATTGACATATAGATGTAAAAATGTTTAAAACTCAATTGGTAAAAAAAAAAAACAAAGAAGATTTAGGATTGAATTTGTATAATTGTGATATGTTTAGAACTTTTTTGGTAATTCTTTTTATAAAAGCCCAAGTAATTTGTTCATGAAATGTCTTCAGCCAAACACTAAGGTCAAGTGATAACAATTTATCCACGGTCGTCCATTTTCAATCCAAATTTGCACGAGTTGTCTAACTCATGAGTACTTACAGCAATCATTTGTATTTATCGGATATTGATGGATCATGTATTGAAAACTAGAAAAATTAGAGGGTCCTAGCAGCATATTCATGAAAATGTTCATTGACCAAATAGGCCCCCCATCTCCATCAAGCTGCGAACGCCAACGTTCATTCCGAAGTGGCGGGGCCAGAGGGGTGGGTGGGATTAGGGACATTATATGAAACTCCGAGTGTTTCTCCATCTCCCCAACTCCCTCCCGCGCACGCCAATGACGAAAGCGCTCTTCATCTTTGCATCGCTTTACTTCATTCTTTGTCTTGCAATTTTGCGATTGTTGACGCCTAATTTTTACTTTTTAATTTTATTTATGGGTTTCTAATTAATTTTTGGTTCTTATTGCATTTTATTTTATTTTGATTAAAACTGAAAAAAACAAAAAAATAGAAAGCCGGAAAAACTGGCCCAAAAGCCAAAAAAACAGAAAAACCAGAAAAAACGGCCCAACGGTCAAAAAAAGAAAAAAACGGCCCAACGGCCAAAAAAAGAAAAAGCGGCCCAACGGTCAAAAACGGAAGAAACGGCCCAAACGGCTCAGAAGGCCTTCGGCCCCCAAAGCCCGCGGGTCGACCCGCGCCCGCGCCCACACCCGCGCGACCCGTCTTCCTCGCCCGAAAATGCGTGTGCCACACGCGCCTGAAGTGCCGTGCGGAGCAGGTCGTCGACGCGGCGTACGGCGGCAGCAGGCGGAGCAGATGAACAGCGACGGCGTGGGGGACGTGGCCGGATAAGGTTGAGGGTTGATGGGACGCCGGTTTGGCCGGTGGAAGCCGCGGCATCCACCTCGGCCGAACCCTCGCCAACCGGCCGCCCGTCGCCTATAAATACCCCTCTTCCCCCTCCCCCCCGTTGTTCCACACACCAGCAGCACGGCAAGAGAGAGAAAGGGATTCGCAATCCTTAGGGTCCCGCTGAGAGACTTCAGTGGGAAGCTAAGGATCTGCAATCCTCAATCTTCACTTCGCCGGAGTTGCAGAGAGAGAGAGAGAGAGAGAGAGAGAGACACGAGAGGTCGAAGCCCACGGTCGCCGCCGCGAGGCCGCCGTGCAGGTAACCTCTAAAACCGTCGCGTCGCCCAATTCTCCTCCCAACCCAGCCATCGTCTACATCGCCGCCACGATCGTCTCCGTCGCCATCGTCGCCGCCCCCTCGCTGCCCCAAATTGGAACCCTAGGGTTTCTGGTTTTCCGAGTCGCGATTCCGGGTAACCGGGTAGGGTTCCAGTAAATGGGAGTATTGGAGGACGGGCCAGGTCGTCGGGTCGTGGAGCGGGTCGGACCGTACGGCGTCGTTGTTATAAGAAGAGATAGATTGGAGGTCGGGTTGAGAGTCGGGTCAGATCCGGGTCAGGCATGGGAGAAATGGCATCGTCTCGTGCCGAAGTCGGGTCGTCGTCGGGTCAGGTATTCGTAAAAAATGGCATCGCTCCATGCGGTGTAAAGAGCCGGGTCAGACGGCGTCGTTTTGAGGAACCGGGTCAGACGGCGTCGTTTTGAGGAGTCGGGTCGGGTACGGTGTCATTTTCGTTGAAGGAGAGTCCGGGTTGTCATCGGGTCGGGTCGGGTCATCTGTCTCTCAAGACGGCGTCGTTTCGTCGCTACACAGGAAATTGGGTCAAAAACCGGGTCGGATCCGGGTAGGGTTCCACCCCAGGACCCGGGTCTCTAGGCCGAGGAAATACGACGCTGTTTTGTGGAATGGGAAGGAGCCGGGTCGCGGAGCCGGGTCGAGCCTTCACACTCGGCACGACGCCGTTTTGGCGCCTCACCCAAAAACGCGGGTTCTTGCCGCGTTTCGGGCTGGCCCGGGTGGATCCGACCCGTGGATCCGACCCGGGTCGTTTTTTAATTGTTTTTATTTTTTTAAAAAAATCTTTTTACTTTCCAAAAAAATAAAAAAATGTTTTAAAAATGTTTTATTTTCCAAAAATCAAAAATCAAAACAAAAATCATGTATTTTCGAAAATATTCAGAAAAAATCAAAAATATTATTATTTTCCAAAATATCCAAAAATATTTAGTATTTTAATATTTTCCAAAAAAATCCAAAAAAATGTCAAAAATTCCAAAAAATGCCAAAATTCATAAAAAGCCCAAAATTTTCATAAAAGCCAAAAATACTTGTATTTTCTCAGAAAATACCCCAAAATATCCAAAAATCCCTTTTATGTCCAAAAAATGAGGAAAATACCCAAAAATGTGATTTTTCCAAAAATGCACGGAAAATCCCCAAACATCCAAAAAACCTTAGAGTTTAAACAAGATTAGGTACCGAAAGGGCATTAGTGATTAACTAGTGTAATCAAGTCCCCGATCCTAATTTCTCTCGGTTGTGCAGAGCAAGTATTTCTCCCGATACTTTGCTTAGGTTTCTAATCGGCCTACCCCAAATTGATTAGTGGCGACTCCGTTTTAAAAATCAATTTACAAATCAAATATTTTAAAGTCGTGAATTGGCGGACTTGGGAGAGTCCAGGCTTTAATTAAACCCAGCCAAGCCATTAGCCTCCTTTAAGGCGCTCGTACCCGATCCGCCGGGCGCCCCGAAAAAAAAAGGGTCGCGACGCCTTGGTGACTCCGCTGGGGACTTTTGAGGACTTAGGCCATGTTTATCTTGTTTAAAATTCTTTACTGACTTAGGTTTTTTCCTTTTTACAGGTCAATAATTTGAGAAGTTTATTTTTAGCTTACTTAAATTGTCTTGTGATTATAAACTGTCGTGCATGCTTTACTGTTTTAAACACTACACGTGGCACACACAACCCGGCCGCCGGACCTGGGCCGCCATAGGATTTCTAGGATGGTGTTAAGAAAGATACGACCTCGAACGCGAGACTGCGATGTAGAGGTTGCCTTTCTTTTCCTCGAATTTCTTATCCGAGGTTAAGAGGGTACGCTGCTAACGCGAGACTGCGACCGGCAGATGTCCTTTTAATTTCACCAAGCCTTCTGAGTTAGAAATCGAGCTGCACGTCTCATGTGCATGTCTGTGTGCTTGTCATTTTACTTAAAAGGCAAAGTAATTTATTTACTTTTCACTCAGTCTTTTTTATTGGCCCATGGCAATTTAGGATAAACTTTTCAAAATCCCGGTTTATATGCGATGGGGGAAGACGACATCCAGTTTATTCCTACTCCCAAGGCGGAACTCGTCAGATGGTGGGGACAGTTGGATCGGCCTGCCCAGCAGCGTGTGAAGGCTAAGCTCGGCCATCTCCTTTCACTAATCCATATTATTGTTCGCCCGGAAGTCATGCACATTTCTGGTGCCCAAGGACACTCACCTTTATGTTCGGTAGTTTTGAGCTAACTCCGACCCTGGAAGAGTACAGCATCATCACTGGTATGCCCCTTGGGAAGGAACTGGTCAAACCACAATGGGCGCCCTCCCTTGGCGCGCACTAGCCCGTTTTTTAGAAATTGAGCTCCACGTCATGACGCAAATTCTCGATGATAACAATAATACTTGCCCATTGGAATTCTTGAATGAATGCTTTCAAAATCAGTCTATGACCAAAAAGGCGAGATTTTCCTCCTGGCATTTTTCGGACTCATCATTTTCCCCCACCAGAAAAACGCCATATGTCCTAAAATGGTTTGGATCGTCAATCAAATCTTGGGAGGAGCCAATTATGTCAACATGATTTTGGCCGAAACTTTCCTATCTTTTAACCGTTTTAAAGACAACACAGAAAAAATCATGCAGGCTTCTCCCGAAATCCTACAAGTTTGGTTCTTTTCTCACTTAAGCGAATTTCAAGGCATCATGCGAATGTCTGGGACAAATACTTCTGAAAACCCCTTACAAAAATTCATGGCTTTAGGACCGCATCTTCCCAATCAAACCAATCTCCATTGGGTCGATTTTCTGAGAAATCCGGCTCCCGAGACATTCCAGTGGTGTGCCGGCTGGTTCCATGAAAAGAGGGCTCGCTTTGCCTCTAGACGTACCCATCCAATTCCCTTGCTTGGCTGGACTGGCGCCGTTCCCTATTACCTGTTTCGAGTGGCGCGACAATTCGGAGCCCTATAGGAGATCCCACCGCGTTCCAAATGGAGAGTCCCTCCGGTCTTCTTCAGTACCAACAGTAGCTATGCATTTGACATCTCCGCTTGTGAAGAAATCTAGGATAAATGCCATCGCAGAAGGATTGTGGTACCTGAAGGACTTGAAGGGGAAGAAAAAGCTCATCACGCTTCTGCGGCCTACATCCATCATTACCACATCTCAAAAAAGCACAGGCCATCGATCCCTCGCTCCATCAGGGAGAGCAGCCCACACGAGCAAGTTGACCTCATGCAAAAGATACGGGAGTAAGCCGGACACTCAGCTCGGGGCAAAGCCAAGGAAGCGAGCAGTCGTCACAAGACCCCCTGTCGCATATGTAGTCATATTCCCCTAGTTTTTTGAAAACTTGGTCCCATTGTCTAGGGACTTTTCTTTAAGTGTCTAGTATTCGGTTCTGTCATTTCAATTCCTAGACATCAGGAGTCTGTAAAAACCCTCTTTTAAATGAAAGTAGTGGATCGTTGCCATGGGTCAATCTTTGTCTATCTTGTGCTCATTCATCGCTTTCAACATAGGTAATCATGAATCGTCGGTCATCGGCCCCTGCGATTGGCCCCTCATGATAGGGTCTGATCAGGATGAAGTGCAGAATCGCCTCGCCCACATCGAAGACGGCGTAGGGCAGATGTCCATTGCCCTTCAACAGCTCTCAAGACAGATAAAATCCACTCATGATGAGCCCAAGTCTGTAATTACCCTAGGCATTGTCATGACCCCTACACATATGCTAAAAACTAGCCAACACCATGAACAATTTAGAAAAATCATGGAGAAGTTAAGCCAACTACAGGGGCAGAATCCCATCGACTTATCTGACTGCTTCAACTTCGAGATCCCTGAAGAATTCAAGACACCTGAATGTGAAAAGTATGCTGATACTCCTCACCCTGAAGCCTACCTACAAGCCTACTCGGTCCAAAAATGATTCAATCATACCAGTCGAACCTGACCGGCCCAACCCTGCAATGGTACATTGTTAGAAAGATTAGTCTCCTTAAGTCCTGGAAGGAACTAATTCACGTTTTCTATCAAGAGTATGACATTAGCCCCGACATAGCCCTGTCCTATAAAGAACCGATAACTGCGAAGTATGAAAGGCCATTGATTGCTGAGACAGGAGAGATAAATACCAACGCAACCTTGCATAGTGAGTGGGCAATTGAACAACGTCCAGTCGCCGAGAAAACCCCCACTAGGAAGGGCAAGGAACCTTTGTATAAGATCACGAGTTCGAAGCCTGTTCGAGACTGGGGCATGACAAAACAACTCCCCAAGCTTACTTCAAGAGCCAGGGTCCAAAGGATACCAACCCCTATCAACCTGGAAAGTGACTCGACAGCGAAACCTCGGTATCTCTCACTTCCCTTAACAAAGCGAGAGATAGCCAAACATAGAGCCTTACTCAAAAGATCCGGACCGGGGACCAATAAAAGAAAGCCTCGCCAGATTGATACATCATCCAACGACGAGCTACAGTACCAAAGCTCCGAGCATTCCCAGGAATACGACCTTGAGGGCAGCCATCCCCTGGAATATGACCCTGAAGACTTACCGTCCCTAGAATACCATCCCAAGGACTTCCAACGCTATTTCAATGGCGAGACTGACAGTTCATCCTACAACTGTTTCCTGCTCTCATCCGAAGATGAAGGCCCGTTAGAAGGGGAGGAATACATCTTTATCCGCTATGATCCCGACGAAGTGCTAAGCTTATCGCCCGATCGTGAGAGTAGCGTAAATGCCCCATCCTCCCTCAGTGATTTCAACTCCGAAGAAAGCAATGGAGTAATCTCAGTAGAATCCAATGTTCTTGAAGAAGAAGAATTCAACGCTACAATGGGTATGCAGTGGGAAAATCAGTGGCTCAACCAAGACCTATCAAGCCCATCTCACCCTCGTAGGATCTTGACCCCCATAGAAATGTGGATATCCAACCTCCACAAGTATAATGGCACAACTTGCCCCGTGGCTCACTTGCAATATCTCTATGAAGAAATGAATCAGTATTATGGCCCAGCAATCCTCATAACTCAGGTGTTTCAAGAAACCCTTACAGGGTCTGCGTTGCACTGGTTCTTCACAGCACATATTCATCTCATAGAAGATTGGAGCGAGCTGACTTCCACATTTCTGCATCAGTACCAAAGCCAGATCGGAACCAAGCTGCCGTGCGAGGACTCGGCCCATTTCGAAAGAAGATAGATGGAGAATTTCCGAACATATGCCGAGAGGTGGAGGGCTTCCATAATGCAAATCCACCCGAGTGGGCCTGAGGAAGAATTGATAAAACAGTTTATAAAAGCCTTGCCCTGCGACTGTCGCTGCTAGTTGCGCGGGTTGCACTTCCGTAACTTCAACGAAGTGGTCATTGCATGCGAGTACTTCAAGTCTGCTGAAGACGAGGAATCCAAGGATGCTTAGCCCCAAGACCTGCCATATCAAAGCATTCCCTTACACAGGAGTTGTCATGGGTTTTACTTGTTTTTTTTTTTATTTCTTATTATGTCTAGTGTGCTAGCGTTGTATTTTCTCATTCTAAGAACTCTGATGTATAAGTTCCAGTACTTTGTTTTGAAAAACATGAGGAAGTATTCCAAACTTGCTCAGCGATGTTATCCAGCCACGAAAAGAAAATGACGTCCAAGGAGAATACTGAGGGCAGGGCTTCCTCGTGCTTTTTTTTCTCCCCAAAAAAATGTTTTGAAAATAAAAAGTATTTCATTACCAAAATCTTTTGTCAAAATGAGATAACAAATGAAAGCATGTTTGTCTCCCACTTTATGTCTCAAAATATCATGTGATAGAAAGCATCTGAAATCAGCACATCATGTGGACAGGTCAAAACACGAAGACATTGTTCCAAGAAAATGGGGGCAAACAAGAAAGGATCATCCTGTTTCAAAAAGAGTAAGTCTTATCCCCCTAACATGACATTGAAAATAACAAACTCTCCCTTCTATTGACAGGATGCAAAGGATGAAGCATAATAGGTACAGGCATAGAGTTGAGATCCAGAAATCCATGACATGTCTCGCTCCTGCCTAGCTCCCTCTTGAGCCAAAAGACTATCTTGTCGCACGACATGCCCGGCCAGCCAGGCGTCGCAGCTTTGACAAACCCAGGAGTATGGGGAAGAAACTCCTTTAAAGCAATTACTGTCAACAGGGAGAAAATCCAGGCAGTCAAGGCAATCTGTAGCCCATACCCTGGACGGTGACTTTAAAATCCAGAAGCCACACCCTAGAGGCATGTTTTCCCCCAAGGAGGAGTTGCCATTAGATAACTTGAGATTTTTGGTTGTCCATCTCAAATTCCGTAAAAGCTTGAGGAGCATGACTTTGCCCAATTGCTGCTACAATCCAAGACAGAAGAAAAAGTTTTCAAAAAGGAAACAATGAAAAGAATCCTCAGCCGCAAGATACGGAAAATGAAACGTAATAGGTACAGGCATAGAATTGAAATCAAAGCATCCATGACGTACCTCACTCCCCGCCTAAGCGAAAGGACTATCTTGTCACGCGACACAGCCAGGTGCCACGGCTTCGACAGACTCAGAAGCATGAGGAAGAAATTCCTTCTCTACCTTTAAAAGTGATTACTGTCAATAGGGAGAAAATCTAGACAGATAAAGCAATTTATGACCCCACACGTTAGACAATGACTCTGAAGTCCAGAAGCTTTACTCCTGGGGCATTTCCTTCCAAAGAATAGTCACCACCAGAATTGGAGATTTTTGATTGTCCATCTCAAATTCCGTAGAAACTTGAGGTACATGACTTTTGCTCAATGATGCTATAGCCAAAGATAGAAAAGGAAATTCCACAGAAGGAATGCGTCGGAGATGAATCAACGACCAGCAATCATGGTCACAAATAAGGAAGGCCAACGGGAGGAAACACCGAATCATGCCAAGATAAATAGGCCATCCTCAACATTCAAGCATCCTCAAGAGCTAGCACAGACAAGCTCTGGGGAAGGGTAATCTGGTATTGTTCCCAATACCCCTACTATCTGAACCCGTTTTTGACATGTTTTCCCTATTTGACAGGAAACTTCACAACTCAAGGACCAAACTCAAAGGTTAGATTTGATAAATCGTACTAGCCAAGCTAGGGTGCAAAAATGACTTGCATCAAATACACCTGGCTTCATAAAGGGATGTGTCGTCCACAAGCCAACGATCGACTTGACGAAATGGGAAGCACAAGACTTCCTCGTCCACCTAATCATCTGCAAACTAGTGGAGAGTAATGTTGTATCGCTCCCAATTGTCTGATTTTTGAAACAATTCGTGACTAACACACTTTCCCTTGCCTTTTACAGGATCACATGAACCGCCAAAGATGCGGAAAATAAATCAACGAAAGTCTTGTCAACTTCCCAAGTAATGATATTTCAAATAGCATCTCAAAGCAAAAAAGAGATCCTTCAAAACCTCAAGTTGCTTAGGCCCTATTGTTTGAGCCGCTTCCCAGCTTCTCTTCTAGAAAAAGCGAGAATAGGAATTCCTGATCAGATCCCCAATCCCCAGCTGATCATGCATGTGTCATGTCCCTAACCAATAGGAGCATTTTATTAACACCCATCTGTAAATAACCTCTTTTGATGCTCAAATTTCAACACATTTGTGAATACCATTCAAGCTATTAATAGTCTTTCTTGAATAAAAAGCCATTCATTCATTTTTGAAAAACACAAAACTCTTTCGCATCATACCTTGCATGCCTTTTTCCATGTGAATTGTGCATGATGATTTTGTCTGCCTAAATCTTTGATTCCATTGAGGATTATCAGAATAGACAACCAAGTGAAGAATACAAGACTAATCGAGCATGTCGGATGAGGCACGTCAGAATGATGACAGGCAAGCCGTATCCCATACACAGTCCCCCATCTACACACTTGTGAGATGAGTGCAGAAAACTCCATGACTGCAGGGTAAAGAGTTCTCTCGCGAATGGTACGATAATCAAAACAGTGGGAGGCATTCCATCACCCACCTTGAGCCCCATACACTGGCTAAATTTCCATCTTACCCCCTGCCAAAAAACCACCCCACACTGGGGCAAGCCAAAGCAATTCAGCATCACGAGGTGAGGAAAGGGATAGAAATTCTCTTGCTTACACTTGCATCAATCTTTGAGTGTCTTTATTGCATATGAACACTCGTGTTAATTTAAGTGCCCTAGAGTCATGAAGAGCAATTCTTTCTTTACGCACTTGTAACCACTGTACAACTCAATCGAGTCTGTAAAATCACCCTCACGAGGAGGCCAAGTAGAGGCTGTCACTCGAGCAGCATAATCAGAAGAGCCAGCAAAAGATGGAGACTCAACAAGTCTAGTGAAGGCATTTGCTTGAACTTATCAAGACCGGTTCCTCAAGCCACGAGAACAAAAAAACCGGGGCATAAAAAAGTAGTGTACCTGGTAAAAGCAAGGTCAATGCCCATGAATGAAAAATTGAAAAGAGAAATAGGGGCATGAAAAAGCAGAGTGCCTGGTAAAAGCAAGGCCGATGCCCAAACAAAAAGGACAATCATTCGTATCCCCAAGAGGAGTTGCCATCAAGATCCACGGAACCTTTACCAGATTGTAAGAAGAGAGATCGGTGACAAACGCCAAGACGATCACCAACTATCACAAGAGTCAAGCTTACGCAGCGTCTTGTTGTAAAAAGTCTCTTCAAACTAGAGGCACTTCAATTAACGTAGGATTTCATATGTTTATAAGCATTGCTCGAAGAAGTACGAGCAAGATTATTCTATCTCTTTTCACAGGATCCTCGACTTGCAAACCCAGAGATAACCATGCCACATCTTTCCTACAAAACCATGACCTTATTGGTCCCTTTTAATGAGCCATTGGCCAAAGCCTTCATCACAACTCAAAAAAAGACCTCTCACATTGGTGAAGTCGTATCATTTGCGAGAATACTCAGACCCCTGCTGACATGATGATAGTGAGACAGTGTGGTCCTTATAAACCCTGCATCAATGGTCAGGATAAAACAGCCTTTCCCATGAGAGTGAGTGGAAAGTCCTTTCAGACTAAAAGTCCCTCATCTGGCATGCTCAAGACATCTACATTCTAAACAAAAGTTGTCTTTCAAAATCTTCCCCAATGGAATTCAAAGGATGCAGAACTGACAAGGTCATCATGCATAAATCACATTCTGATTTACAAGTTTATAGCATATACAATCATTGCATACACATCTGCATGTCGTGTGAATAGCAGGCATACTTATAAAAATTAGAGATGTCACCAGGAAGCATATTCCCATTCCTGTTCCCCAGAGCTTTATATTTGATAAACTTTGAGTACCCCCCATTCACTGAGTACTCCTTCTTATTGACACTTAGCTTGAGCAAGTTGTCCCCAAAGTATTGATACTTGTGACTGACCAAGTATCCCTTTATCTTTAAGTACCTACCACTGTCTAGGTACCGATGCTCAGCTTGCTTGATTTGTCCCTCAATTATCGACATCTGCAATTACCCAAGCATCCCCCTGTTTTCGAGTGTTTGCCACTACTTAAGTGCTCCCTCTGTTGACACTCGACCTATTCTTGCTGTCATTAAAGTTTAGGTGCTTGCGACTATCCAAGTATCCTCTCATCTTTAAGTACCGACCACTGTTCGAGTACCCCCTTTTTTATGATACTTGACCTGTTAGAGTTGTCCTCAAAATCATGACATTGGATGCTAGCAAGCTCTCTAGCATTCCTCCACATCATGCGCCTGCAATTACCCAGGTATGCACCCTTACACCTGGACCAGTTAAGTGGTCCCCGATCGTATTGTTAAATATTTGTGTTCATCCAAATATTCCTCTACTGTGTACACCTGCGTACCCACGGCCATCCAGGTAAGCCTCGCGTTGTATCTAAAATTGCCAGAAGGTAGCAACCTTCATGAACATCTCAGGCACGCCCTCGGTGTTCCCAATTTCCAGAGGGCGGGAGGCCTTCACCAATATCCGAGGTACGTCCTCGGCATTCTCAAGTTCCAGGAGGCGGGAGGCCTTCACGAACATCTCAGGTAAGCCCTCGATGTCCCCTAAGTTCTAGGAGGCGGGAGGCCTTCATGAACATCTCAGGCACGCCCTCGGTGTTCCCAATTTCCAGAAGGCGGGAGGCCTACACCATATCCGAGGTACGTCCTCGGCATTCTCAAGTTCCAGGAGGCGGGAGGCCTTCACGAATATCTCAGGTAAGCCCTCGATGTCCCCTAAGTTCTAGGAGGCGGGAGGCCTTCATGAACATCTCAGGCACGCCCTTGGTGTTCCCAATTTCCAGAAGGCAGGAGGCCTTCGCCAATATCCGAGGTATGTCCTCGGCATTCTAAAATTCCAGGAGGCGGGAGGCCTTCAGGAACATCTCAGGTACGCCTCGGTGTTCCCAATTTCCAGAAGGCGGTAGGCCTTCACCAATATCCGAGGTTGTGAGTGTATCTAGAAAGCCACCAAAGTATGGCTATGCCTTCGGGCTGAGACTACCCACCGAATTTGGAATAGGTCGTACCGAGTGGGGCTGTAATGCCACTCAAGCTCTAATCTGCCACCTGATAAAGGTCGGCGCCAAATTCCGGGAGGCGGGAGGCCTTCATGAACATCTCAGGTACACCCTCGGTGTTCCCAATTTCCAGAAGGCGGGAGGCCTTCACCAATATCCAAGGTACTTCCTCGGCACTCTCAAATTCTAGGAGGTGAGAGACCGTCATGAATATCCAAGGTACGTCCTCGATATTCCCCTTTACCAGGAGGTGAGAGACCTTCATGAATATCCAAGGTACGTCCTCGATATTCCCCTTTACCAGGAGGTGAGAGACCTTCATAAATAGCTCAGGCATGTCCTCGATATTCCCCATTACCAGGAGGTGAGAGACCTTCATGAATATCCAAGGTACGTCCTCAGTATTCCCTTTACCAGGAGGTGAGAGACCTTCATGAATATCCAAGGTACGTCCTCGATATTCCCTTTACCAGGAGGTGAGAGACCTTCATGAATATCCAAGGTACGTCCTCGATATTCCCCTTTACCAGGAGGTGAGAGACCTTCATAAATATCTCAGGCATGTCCTCGATATTCCCCATTACCAAGAGGTGAGAGACCTTCATGAATATCCGAGGTACGTTCTCGATATTCCCCTTTACCAGGAGGTGAGAGACCTTCATGAATATCCAAGGTACGTCCTCGGTATTCCCTTTACCAGGAGGTGAGAGACCTTCATGAATATCCAAGGTACGTCTTCGATATTCCCCTTTACCAGGAGGTGAGAGACCTTCATGAATATGCGAGGCATGTCCTCGGTATTCCCACTACCAGGAGGTGAGAGACCTTCACGAATATGCGAGGTACGTCCTCAATATTCCCAATTCTCGAAAGGTAAGAAACTTCCACAAATATCACAAGTGCGCCCTCGATATTCTCAATATCCAGGAGGTGAGAGACCTTCATAAATATCTCAGGTACGTCCTCGATATTCCCTATTTCCATAAAGAAAGAGACCTTCACAAATACCTAAGGTATGCTCTCTATGTCCTCAATTATCAAATACCCCTTTCGATACTTGTGAATGTCCGAGTATCCCTAAAAAACTCGTACTTGTGATCATCCAAGTACCCCTTCAATGCTTATGACGCTGCCAAGGCTCAAATATCCATCGAGGTTAGTACTTGTGAATATCCATGTACTCTTTAATATCTCTCGTGAATGTCCGGGCACCTTCCAGAACATATCCCCCGAGAAAGTTCGGGTCTCAATAGGTGTCCCTGACAGAGGTCACACACTCCCCAGAGAAGATGCCCTGAGAAAGGTCGGCGCATCCCCCGAGAAAGGTCGGGTCTCAACAGGTGTCCCTGACAGAGGTCACACACCCCCCAGAGAAGATGCCCTGAGAAAGGTCGGCGCATCCCCCGAGAAAGGTCGGGTCTCAGCAGGTGTCCCTGACAGAGGTCACACACCCCCCAGAGAAGATGCCCTGAGATAGGTCGGCGCATCCCCCGAGAAAGGTCGGGTCTCAACAGGTGTCCCTGACAGAGGTCACACACCCCCAGAGAAGATGCCCTGAGAAAGGTCGGCGCATCCCCGAGAAAGGTCGGGTCTCGGCGGGTGTCCCCGACGGAGGTCACACACCCCCGAGAAGATGCCCCGAGATAGGTCGGCGCATCCCCGAGAAAGGTCGGGTCTCAACGGGTGTCCCCGACAGAGGTCACACACCCCCAGAGAAGATGCCCGAGAAAGGTCGGCGCATCCCCGAGAAAGGTCGGGTCTCAAGCGGTGTCCCCGATGAAGTCAAACACCCCCCAAAATCAGATGCCCTGAGAAAGTTCGGCGCATCTCCTGAGAATGGTCAGGTATCAATTGGTGTCCCTGACAGAAGTCAAACACCCCCCAAATGAGATGCCCGAGAAAGGTCGGCGCATCTCGTCACGGCGACCGAAGAATGGTTCGGGTCCGAGACACCCCTCGATTGCTCCGACAGCGACCGAAGAATGGTTCGGGTCCGGAGAAGTGATTTCCCGTCACGGCGATCGAAGAATGGTTCAGGTCCGAGACACCCCTCTGATTGCTCCGACAGGCGACCGAAGAATGGTTCGGGTCCTGGAGAAGTGATTTCCCCGTTGCGGCGACCGAAGAATGGTTCGGGTCCGAGACACCCCCTGATTGCTCCAACAGGCGACCGAAGAATGGTTCGGGTCTGGGACACCCCTTGATTGCTCCAACAGGCGACCGAAGAATGGTTCGAGTCCTGGAGAAGTGATTTCCCGTCAAGGCGAACGAAGAAAGGTTCGGGTCCTAGACAAATTATCCATTATTTTAACAGGCGACCGAAGAATGGTTCGAGTTTTGGAAAAGCAGCCTCCTCATATCACCAGGTAAGATGACCTCTTGATACTTGCCAAAACCCGGGTTCACACCCTACCTCACTCTCTCCGGTAAGTAACTCCGGTATCTTCTTATCTCGTCTTAGTATAATGTTACATTTCTCTTTTTGCATAGGATAGTATGTCCTAAAAAAAAAGATATAATCTGCTGCCCACGCTGGGTAAAAATTAAGCATCAATTTGTCTTTGAATGCAACCTCTGCGAGCTCACCTTCAAAGAGGGGGGTTTGTTGACGCCTAATTTTTACTTTTTAATTTTATTTATGGGTTTCTAATTAATTTTTGGTTCTTATTGCATTTTATTTTATTTTGATTAAAACTGAAAAAAACAAAAAAAAATAGAAAGCCGGAAAAACCGGCCCAAAAGCCAAAAAAAAAACAGAAAAACCAGAAAAAACGGCCCAACGGCCAAAAAAAGAAAAAAAATGGCCCAACGGCCAAAAAAAGAAAAAGCGGCCCAACGGCCAAAAACGGAAGAAACGGCCCAAACGGCTCAGAAGGCCTTCGGCCCCCAAAGCCCACGGGTTGACTCGCGCCCGCGCCCACACCCGCGCGACCCGTCTTCCTCGCCCGAAAATGTGTGTGCCACATGCGCCTGAAGTGCCATGCGGAGTAGGTCGTTGACGCGGCGTACGGCGGCAGCAGGCGGAGCAGATGAACAGCGACGGCGTGGGGGACGTGGCCAGATAAGGTTGAGGGTTGATGGGACGCCGGTTCGGCCGGTGGAAGCCGTGGCATCCACCCCGGCCGAACCCTCGCCGACCGGCCGCTCGTCGCCTATAAATACCACTCTTCCCCCCCGCCGTTGTTCCCACACACGGCAGAAGCACGGCAAGAGAGAGAAAGGGATTCGCAATCCTTAGGGTCCCGCTGAGAGACTTCAGTGGGAAGCTAAGGATCTGCAATCCTCAATCTTCACTTCGCCGGAGTTGCAGAGAGAGAGAGAGAGAGACAGAGACAGAGACAGAGACACGAGAGGCCGAAGCCCACGGTCGCCGCCGCGAGGCCGCCGTGCAGGTAACCTCTAAAACCGCCGCGTCGCCGCAATTCTCCTCCCAACCCAGCCATCGTCTACATCGCCGCCGCGATCGTCTCCGTCGCCGTCGTCGCCGTCCCCTCGCTGCCCCAAATTGGAACCCTAGGGTTCCTGGTTTTCCGAGTCGCGATTCTGGGTAACCGGGTCGGACCCGGGCCAGGAACTGGGTAGGGTTCCAGTAAATGGGAGTATTGGAGGACGGGCCGGGTCGTCGGGTCGTGGAGCGGGTCGGACCGTACGGCGTCGTTGTTATAAGAAGAGATAGATTGGAGGTCGGGTCGAGAGTCGGGTCAGATCCGGGTCAGGCATGGGAGAAACGGCATCGTCTCGTGCCGAAGTCGGGTCGTTGTCGGGTCGGGTATCCGTAAAAAACGGCGTCGCTCCATGCGGTGTAAAGAGCCGGGTCAGACGGCGTCGTTTTGAGGAACCGGGTCAGACGGCGTCGTTTTGAGGAGTCGGGTCGGGTACGGTGTCGTTTTCGTTGAAGGAGAGTCCGGGTCGTCATCGGGTCGGGTCGGGTCATCTGTCTCTCAAGACGGCGTCGTTTCGTCACTACACAGGAAATTGGGTCGAAAACCGGGTCGGATCCGGTTAGGATTCCGCCCCAGGACCCGGGTCTCTAGGCCGAGGAAATACGACGCCGTTTTGCGGAATGGAAAGGAGCCGGGTCACAGAGCTGGGTCGTCGGGCCGGGTCGGGTCTTCACACCCGGCACGACGCCGTTTTAGCGCCTCACCCAAAAACGCGGGTTCTTGCCGCGTTTCGGGCTAGCCGGGTGGATCCGACCCATGGATCCAACCCGGGTCGTTTTTTAATTGTTTTTATTTTTTTAAAAAATCTTTTTAATTTCCAAAAAAAAAAAAAAAATGTTTTAAAAATGTTTTATTTTCCCAAAAATCAAAAATCAAAACAAAAATCATTTATTTTCGAAAATATTCAGAAAAATCAAAAATATTATTATTTTCCAAAATATCCAAAAATATTTAGTATTTTAATATTTTCCAAAAAAATCCAAAAAAATGTCAAAAATTCCAAAAAAATGCCAAAATTCATAAAAAGCCCAAAATTTTCATAAAAGCCAAAAATACTTGTATTTTCTCAGAAAATACCCCAAAATATCCAAAAATCCCTTTTATGTCCAAAAAATGAGGAAAATACCCAAAAATGTGATTTTTCCAAAAATGCATGGAAAATCCCCAAACATCCAAAAACCTTAGAGTTTAAACAAGATTAGGTACCGAAAGGGCATTAGTGATTAACTAGTGTAATCAAGTCCCCGATCCTAATTTCTCGGTTGCGCAGAGCAAGTATTTCTCCCGATACTTTGCTTAGGTTTCTAATCGGCCTACCCCAAATTGATTAGTGGCGACTCCGTTTTAAAAATCAATTTACAAATCAAATATTTTAAAGTCGTGAATTGGCGGACTTGGGAGAGTCCAGGCTTTAATTAAACCCAGCCAAGCCATTAGCCTCCTTTAAGGCGCTCGTACCCGATCCAGCCGGGCACCCCCGAAAAAAGGGGTCGCAACAGCGATTGACCTCCCTCGGAACTAGGCCCTCTTTAGCTCGAACTGTTGTTCCATGTCTAGGGTTTTTCATCTTCCTGCTCGGCAACGGAAGCGCTCTGCTAAAGTTGCTCACGCACTTATTTTCTTAGCTTTTTCGTGTTTCGCGCTTTTTTTTTTTTCCTTTCCTTTGTTGAATTTACTTCCAACGGTCGTGATGGTGTTGATGGTACTTCCCTATTTTTTGTAATCGTGGGAATGCTAAGTCAGAAATTGGACGCTGATTGGTAAACCCATTGAGATTTTTTTTTTTTCATGTTAGATACATATAGATAATTTGGTGGACAAGGTAGTGAGGGCCCCTTTTGGAGGCTACCGGTGGATTGGACTTGAGTGCAATTTGGACCTAGCATCGTGTCCGATCCACGACAAGTTGGTTCAGGTGTCGGCATCATCGTCTGGACAACCTGAGGATCACGTCGTTTGGACAACTTTGGAGGAAGAAGGGGAAAGAAGATTTTTTTCTTGAATACTATATGCGATAAATTTGACTTATATGAGATAATCTTAGCCTACTTACATAACATTGGCGAATGATATTATAATTCATATATTCGGAGGGGAAAAACAATTGTTAATGAGAAAATGTAAAAACGGGAGGAAAGAGTTTAAGACAGTAATCTCGGTTGAAATTTTTAGTAAAACATTCTCGTCCACTTGCATTGATTTTCTAGTCAAGCTTTATCATTTTCATAAGAACATAGATTGAACTTATGGTTTAAAGTGATTAAGTTTGCAAAAGAGCTCTAAAGAATTTTCGAGTTATGAGGGGGTGAATTTTTAATTTTTTTTTATAGGACAATTGAACTATTCGTGGGGTTGTTTCTAGAATCTACCCAAAGTTTTTACAAAAATGAGATAAACAAAATAATTGTAAATTCTAGTTAAACAAAAACACATTTAATGATGGGTTAATTGTAGAAAAATTATCCACATAACCAACTAATTAATCAAGAACAATCAAATCTATATATAACTGTGAAACACTAAAATTCATATGTGCAACGGAATTAATACGTGTTTGTTTGAGCTATTCATTCACTTGAAAATAAATAGATCAGTTTGTTTATAATCAGAGATCTATTGGAATATTAGATCTTTCTCTTTGTGACTTATTTTAATATAACAGCTTTTAATGGGATTAAATAACTTATAAGTATAACCTACCCTTTTATAGGCTAGAAATGAGACCTAGCAAACCCTAATTAATAGTGTGTCAACTGAGCCCCCTCCCATTACGGGCTTCAATTAAATATAATTGCCTATACTTTGCTGCTCAACTAGGCCCATTATTAATAGATTCCAAAACCTAATTCAATAAGATCACTTAAGGAATTAATATATATTGGAATATCCATTAATCCGATTATTTAAAATAAAAAATCAATTAATTAATGTAAGCCTATATTATTAGAAATTTCAAACATTTTCCCACTTGGGCTACATTAATTAACTTATTTTTATTTTGAACAAGATTTTATATTAAAAACGACACTCTCGGGTTAATAACTGAAAAAATTTGTTTTATGTTGCCACAACTTTAAAAAATAATATTCAAATAACAGCATCTCAAAATCAATCAAATCCTATATAATCTCAGTAAGGACTATGAATGGGCCTAGACTTAGAACTAGGGAAAATGGAGTCAGTTTCCTACAGGTATGCCTTCCCACAGTGGGTGAACCTCTTGCTCAAGTCCTTCAGGGACAGTCTTCTAGTAGAAAACTACTCTGACCTTTAGTTGAGAACCGAGAGACACTCAAAGATGCCAGGATGGTAACATTTCTAACTATCTGAGCTGCATTTCTCAAAGGATCCTACCTGGAGAAGAAGATGAGTTTTTAGAAAGGCATTGAGAGTTTTACACAAAACACTCACTTTACTTCAAGGGACTCTGTCCAACACATTACATCATCCTCACCTTTTATAGACATGGGAGGTCACACACAAACAAGGACTAAGCTCACGGGTCTAGATATTAACAGAGGCTCCGGAAACTTTCGATGGGGAATTCTTTTGGGGTATGAACAGTGACAGTGAACAGTCATTTCCCTAACCTACTACTACAGTAACGCTACAGTAACCTACTATAGTGATCTGCTACAATCAGAGGTCTCATCCGTCACGAGCATTGTAGTCATAATCTAAGCCATTCGAACTATGCATTGCCAGAAGATATTCTTCGTATTTTTACTCAAGTCTAACAAGTGAATCTGGTGATAAAATTTGGTTTGATGAGGATGCTTCATCTTAAATCTGGGAGGAGCCTGTAGTGTCAGCAAGAATGCTTAGCTGAGGTCAATTGGATGGCTAAGTATAGTAGGATATGTTCATGCCTAGAGATAAGGACAAAGGTCCTTGATTATAAGGGTCTTGGGAAAAAGGACCTTCCCATTGTGCAAAGGGGTCTTGAGAGAATTGTGTAGGGTCATCTGTGTCTGTCATTTCTTGCTCCTGTGATGATGTAATTTGTTTGAATTCCTTGAGTGCTTCCTTGGCTTTTGGTGTAAGGCTATAATGATCCTATGCAATTGGTACATTATAATTCCATACATATTCAAGAATGGTTTTATTTTCTTGACACAAAACTCTTTGAAGTTCTCAATACTGGTGTTTACAACAACCAACAGGTCTTGGAAAGGATTTGTAAATCAGATTTTCTGTAAGGTGCGGTTGAGGTTTATAGGATGTGGTACCTATAATCTGTGGAGCATTGGTGATGCTGCCATTATTTCTCAAAAAATCTCATGGACGTCGGAAGAATAGAATAGTGTGGATTTCAGGGTTTGGTTGGGTGGTTCTCAATCCTTGCTGTAAGAGCTACTTCCAGTGAGTGAAAGGATAAAACCAATTAAGGAAGTTTAAGAGGTTTTTATCACTTTCCTTTTCGATGTTTTGATCGAGTCCGAATATCATGGTGAGGTTGGCAATGAATCTCCTGATTGGAATTTCAATAGTTATTAAATACTTATGGTTAGGTACCATAAAACTATAGCAATTGATCAAGGAAGTCTTCTTCCTTCCAGATTAAAGGATGTATGAACGGGTAGTCCGAATTTAATCCAAAAGGATAAAGAATTGAACTTCCATGGAGTCTGAATAAATCAGCGTAGCATTGCCACATGTGGTTTCCCAGATTTTCAGTAAGGCTATCATTCTGAACTTGTTCAACAATCTCTTGGGGGTATTGCTAGCTTGGCCTTATTGAAATTTAAAACTCTTAATGGGTTTGTGAAGCCTTTTATGTCAATAAGCATGCCGAGCAAAACAGAGGAAAGATGCAAGTGGTAATTAACTATCAGCCTCTTAACATTTTCCTTCAATATGATAAATTCCCTTTACCTTCTAAAAATTCCATTTTTACTGGATTGTCAAAAGCCCATATTTACTCCAAATTTGATCTCAAAGCCAGATTTTGGCAATTTGGCATTCATCCTGAAGACAGACCCAAAACAAGGTTTTGCATCCCGAACCCACAATTTCAATGGAAAGTTCTTCCTTTTAGTTTAAAGGTGGCACCATCCCTATTCCAAAAGGTCATATGTCAAATTTTCCAACCAATCTTGTCAAGTGCAGTAGTATATATTGATGATATTCTGCTTTACAGCCCTAATGAAGAATCATACTACCAACTTCTTAGATAGTTTGCAGAAATTGTGAAGAAACATGGGATTATGCTTTTTCAAAGAAAGATGAATATTGTCCAGACATAGATTAAATTTCTTGGGATGCATCTTAACAAAGGGATATACTATCCAGGGCCACACATTACTAAAGAATTGCTAAAATATCCTGAAGAAAACTTTACAACAAAGTAAGTTCCGCAATTTCTTGGGAAAATTAATTATCTCAGAGATTATGTTCCAAATATTGTCAAACTGTTGATTCCACTGCAATCAATACTGAAGAAGAATCTCCCACCTTGGGGAAAATCTCAAACTAAGGAAGTCGCTGAACTTAAGGAGATTATGCAGATTCTTCCCCCCATTGCAAATCCCTTCAACAAGGAAGAGAATTCTCCAGACTGATGCCGGTGATGAATACTGGGCAACCATCCTGTTTGAAGAAATTGATGGTAAGAGATATCTATGTGCTTACAAAAGTGAAAAATTTTCCCAGACCGAAATGCATTATCACTCAACTTTCAAAGAAATCTTGGCGATAAAAAATGGAATAAAAAAGTTCGAATTCCATCTTATCGACCATCACTTCCTGGTAGAATTAGATATCGCATCCTTTCCTTAGATAACCAAGTTTAAACAGAAGCAGATTCCAAACTCTCAACTATTTCAATGAGCTGAATGGTTTTCAAGATACTCTTTTGAAACCAATCATATTGCTGGGAAGAAGAACGTGCTTGCTGATTTCTTGTCAAGGCCAAAGGCACCAGCAGAAATCAACATGTACATCATGAGGCATGCTTTCCATACTCTTTATTACAATGAAAAGTATAATATTGAAAGAATACAAGATTGGCCAAGTTGGCAATACCCTTAGGAGATTGTCGAACAAGTTCAGAATAGAAAATACCATAATACATGACCTTTCATAATCATATATAATAATTATTATATTTTCATGGATCATAAGCTTAGTAATGTAGTAAGAAATAGTGCCAATATGTGATCAAAATATACACTATTTTTTATCAGTTCTCAGTGTAATTTTTCAACGACAAGAAACTGCATTAGCACAATTTCTAAATAACATGAAATCGCATGACTATGTTATAATCCAACGTGAGATCTCATAATTAGTGACATCCAATAGTCTTTAAACTAAAATTTGTTTAAAAATACTATTTTATATTTCCATTTCTCAGTCGATAGGAGAAATGAAAACAATAAAATCAACAATAATGATAATTGGAAATAAATGCTTTAATAGACATCATGAAAGTATTATCAGTTTGCACATAACTATAATATCCATAAATACAAATTATATAACTCCCACTAACAAAAGAGATCAAAAGAATCTAAAATACCAATATTCTTTACATGTTCTTTAAACAAAATGAGTCGTAAACCTTTTGTTAGAAGATCAGCTAACATGGACTTAGTTATGATATTCTCGATCACAATATCTCCCTTTTTGATTATGTCCTTAATAGTATAACATTTTATCTCCATGTGTTTGGACACATTGCTGATATGATCATTCGTCAAATAAAACACAGCTGCAGTGTTATCACAGTAGATCACTATAGGTCTAGTAATAGAGTCCATAACTTGCAATTTTGAGATCAAATTTATGAGCCAAACAACTTGAATTGTTGCATCATAATACTCTACAAACTCAGCATACATTGTAGAGTTCGTAACCAAGGTTTGCTTTGTATTCTTCCAAGAAATAACACCTCCAACCATCATAGAAATATATCCATAAGTTGATTTTTTATCATTTGAACAACTAGCTAAATCAACATCTAAATATCCAATCACCTTTAGGTCCTCTACTCTGCTATACACAAGCATGGAGTCTTTTGTTCGTTATAGATATCTTATAACCTTTTTAGCTACAACCCAATGTTCATGACCTGGATTCAACAGATATCTCTGAAGAGTATTCACAACAAAAACAATATTTAGTCTAGTACATATTTGTGTGTACATAAGATTGCCAAACTACACTAGCATATGGAACATTTTTCATTACTTCTTTTTCAACATGATTCTTGGGGCATTCTATGCTCAATTTATTTCCTTTCATATTAGGAGCTTCACCTTATTTGCAAGTTTGCATATTGGATCTTTTCAAAGCACAATCTATGTAACTTTTTCGAGATAACCCTAGAACCTTCGTAGATTTGTCATGATGAATCTCATGCCTAGAACAAAAGAGGCTTCCCCAAGGTCTTTCATTTTCAAACTTTGTAGATAGAAAACTTTTTTTGTCATTCAATAGATCAACATCTCTACTAGCAAGTAAAATATCATCTACATAAAGTACCTTACTTTTATGTAAATGCATTGATCAAACTTGTTTTCTTCAAAGCCAAATGATCTCACAACCTTGTGGAATTTCAAATACTACAAACGTGATGCTTGTTTGAAACCATGGATAGATTTTTGAAGTTTGCACACCATAAGCTCATTTTTGGCTTTTTAAAACCTTCAGGTTGCTACATATATACTTTTTTTATCCAGATCTCCATTTAAAAAGGCTATCTTGACATCCATTTAGTGAAGCTTTAAGTGAAAATGAGCCATCAATGCCATGATTATCCAAAAGGAGTCTTTAGTAGACACTGGAGAAAAGATTTTAGTATAATCAATGCATTCTCTCTATGTATACCACTTGGCGACTAGCCTTGTCTTGAATCTTTCTATGTTGCATTTATTGTCTTTCTTGGTTTTGAACACCCATTTGCAGCCGATTGGTTTATGCTCATCAGGTAAATTAACAAGTTCTCATACTTGATTATTTGATATGTAAATCATCTTGTCCTTTATCACTCCTAACCATTCATCTGCTTGATTACTATTAAGAGCTTCCTTGAAGGTCATCGGATAAACTATATGTCCATTGTCAAAATCAGTTTCTCCAAGATTGACATGATAATCATTTAGAGACATTAGTCTTCTTTATCGTTGTGATCTTTGCATAGACATTTTTGGAGTTGCATAATTCATTTAAGGAATTTGATTTGTAATAGAAGGATCTACCATCATATCTCCAGTATCTTCTTCTTGTTGAATTTCTACTCTACAAGGCTTTTGCGTAGAATCATCATTCAAGATAGGCAATGGAATAGAGACCATTGGGTTTGGTTCTACCCTTTCGAAAGATTGAGAAGAACTTTCTTAAGTAACATCTAAGTCCAAGAATTTGGCAATTTGGGATTTAACGATTCTAATGCCATGAGTAGGATAATAGAATCTGTACCATTTGGAATGGTTAGGGTATCCAATAAAGTAACATCTAGTAGTCTTGAGTTCGGTCTTCTTCTGAAAAGGATCATAAATTTTCACTTCGGCTGGACACCCCCAAATTTGAAAGTGATTCAAGCTTGGTTTCCTCCCCGTCCACAATTCAAAAGGTGTTTTTGGCACTAATTAACTAGGTACATGGTCTAATATATAAGTTGTTGTTTTAACAGCTTTGTTTACTTTAGGAGATTGGATCATGATTCTTTGATTAATCTACTTTTATATGTTGATGATATGCTAATAGTAACTAAGAATATGTTTGATATTGTTGTACTAAAAAGACGGTTAAATGCTTAATTTGAAATGAAAGATTTTAGTGCTGTAAAGAAAATATTGGGTATGGAGATTTTGCGTGACAAGACTACAAGAGTTTTACGTTTATCTCAGAAGAAATATATTGAGAATATCGTGGCACGTTTTAATATGCAGTCAGTAAAATTTGTAAGTACATTTTTAACAAAGCACTTTAAACTTTCAGATAAATTATCACTATAGATTGAGGAGTAGAAGGAACATACGTCATGTGTTCTTTATTCTAGTGTCGTGGGTAGTATTATGTATGCTATGATATGTATTAGGCTTGATATTTCACAAGTTGTGAGCAAGGTTGGTCGCTATATAAAGCATTCTCATAAAGCTCATTGGGAAGCTATGAAGTGAATCTTCATATATTTGAAGGGAACAAGAAACGTGGGTATAATGTACCGGAGGGACAACAATGGCAGTGAGACCACTAGTTTTATGGATTCGAATCACGCCGGTGACTTGGATGATTGTAGATCTTTCGCAAAGTACGTATTTACACTAGCAGGTGATACAGTTAGTTGAAAAGCGTCCTTACAAGATCATATTTTCTTGTCTTCAACTGAGGCAGAGTATATGACACTAACCTTTGTAGTAAAGGAGGCGATATGGTTACAAAGTTTGCTCTCGGACTTTAGGTTAAAATAGAAAAATGTGGATATACATTGTGATAACCAAGGTGCTATATATTTGGCGTATAATCCAGTTTATTACAAGTGAATGAAGCATATCAATATCAGGCATCCCTTCATCCAAGATGTCTTAGTTAAGGGTAATATTATTGTAAAAAAGATTGCTATAGCAGATATTCTGACAGATATGATAACTAAGTCTGTTCCTTTGGCGAAGCTCAAGCTGGCGTCTGTGAAGAGTGAGCATTTGTCGAGACGTTGGGAGAGCAGTATGGATGATAAGCACGATAATTTGGCTTCAAATATTGAGCCAAGGTGGAGAATTATTAAATTAATATCTCAAGTTTGAATTCAAATAACGATTTGTTAGATCAAATTTGATGAGAAAGATTTCCCAAGTAGATTACAAGTCAAATAAAAAAAAAAAGGTTTCCTCTTGTTAGACTTTCTTTTGGTGTACAAAAGAAAGGAAAACATAATCTACAACTATAAGACAAAAGAGGAAATAAAATAAAGAAAAAGAAAAGGAAAGGGTTATCTATCTTTTTTGTACGTGCAGAAGAAGGCAGAAGACGAATCCATATAGGAGAAAAGAATCAAAGGTGGTGGGCCAGGTCAAACTTTTGACCTTGGGTACATATAAATAAAAAGCAGAACGCCTCCAGGAGGGGTGCTACCGAAGCCCTACGAGGGAGAAAAAAGGAGTCAACACGTAGAAGCCGCATGACGTCAAGCTGATGAGAGTCGCGTATGAAGGGAGAAGAATGCGAACTTGTACAGAAAGAAGAGAACAAGTATACGAGTTCTTTGTTTCGGCGTATGTAGAGCGTTTTACTTTGAACTTGAACGCGCGGTGATTTTATGTCATAAGTTTACATTTGAATGAGTTATTTATTTATAAGCACTTTGAGTTTAGGCTCAAATTTAGTTGTGAGAAACACTCGTGCATATGAACAATTATAAACTCTGATTCTTCGATTATAGTAGATTATTTGCTGCTGGCTCTTTCTATGGACGTTGGTACCGATACTTAGACGAAACTACTTAAATTTCTAGTGTCCTTATTATTTTTCATTTATTTCTATAGTGATTTTACGTTGACATAAATTGCAAGATCCCATCATTTTCACGTAGTATATTCCAATGGTTACAATGGTTGGTAGTAAAAACGTTCTGAAGCAAATTGTTCTCTCTTCTTCTCTTCTTTCCATCAAAGAATAGAAGGCATTCCATATCTACTTCGAGAAAATAATCGGCACTAATGCCATGAAACGTGAATACTTTACTCGTGATTGTGTTCAGACGTTTGTGAAGTCGTATTGTCCGATTGCTCATAATTTAACGTACGTTCCTAGGTAATTTGTTTATTATGCATCGAAGAGATAAGTCATTTCTTTCACCGACTTTCTTCCAACACCCTATATATCTATAATATATCACAAAAGCGCAATGTAATATAGCATAAAATCTACAAACTTGAATTCATTTTAAATGTAGTTGAAAGTAGATACTCTGACATTTGTATTTAACATTCTTATTAATTTGCACGTTTATTAATTTCCCAAACGGTAGAAGAATACATAACCTATCTCATACTGAATTTAATAAAATGGGTATATTGCAATAATTCAACAAAAATATTCAATATTATCTTCGAGTTTAATTCTGTGTTTGAAATTGATCAATTTAATTTGAATGGCTAAATATGGGACGAAGTATTCATGCGCGTACATATTACATAATGCGTGAACCGCGCATTGTTATTATAATATTCTGTGTGCGCCATTATAAGGATATTGTATATTTTTGATGGCTTACGGTGTCAAGACTTCATATCTTATTCTAAAATATTGGTTATCAATGCATCCCGTATATGTAATAATGCGGATCAAACAAGTGCAGATAGCGATAGGAGTGTACGCGCTTGGCATATTGACACTGGGGTGTAAAAGGGTTGCGTGCTTTATTCATTTGCTTGCATCTTGTAAAGGGTTTTTAGCCTGAGGATATGTGGAATAGGTTACAGTCTGGTTTTGTTGGTCCTCTTAGTTTTCTTGAGGTATCGTTGGCAGCTGATTGCTCATCATAACAGTTCTCGCTTCAGTGATTCTAGTTATTTTGTGTTAGTTCGCTGCCAATTTCATGTACTGGTCTTAATATACATAACAACACTCGTACTGGCAATCATCTAAGTGATTTCCAAACCCGTTGAACGCTTCAAGATATATATATTTGTAATTTCAATGATCTACTCAATAAATATGACTATTTTAGAGATGATTGATGTCACTTCTAAGGACGTCCAAACAAATATATTCATGAAACGAAGATTCTTATATTTCTTACTTGATTCGTACGTTAAAATTAGCCTTTGCCTCCCATTTTCCAGCGCTTCCATGCTCTACGCTTTCTCTACTGTCCATAGATAATATTTAGGTATAACTAAAATCAATATCCAAAATTTAGCATTAAAATTGCTCAAGATGCAACCAAATTCCTAGGTAATGTGCAGTTAATCCTAACCGGTGTAAAACCAGCCGACATTGAAAAATAGGAAATCGGGCCACTGTCAAGTTGAGCCGCTCGATCCGTCGTTGGTTGGATAATGAATAGAGTCCACCATGCCAATTAATTTATCAATTTTAGTGAGATTTCAATTACAAGTGCCTAACTTGTTATTAGGGCCGGCTAATTGACATAATCTATTTACATGAAAAAGTACGTCCCAAAGCCAAAAAAAGAAAAAACAGGAGAAAAAAAAAAAAAAAGAGGTACGCTCCAGATATAATCCAATGCAATAGATGTAACTCGTGCATTTACGAGAGTGTTTCGTCGCCGATACGAATTAATGCTAATTATAAATACAATCAACGAAGCACCGACACGCGACACGACATGAGTGTCCGACACGACACGACACGTCGACACGTCATTTCTAAAAAATAGAGAATTCCGACACGTTCCGACACGTTGTATATTAAATGAATATTTTTATTTTTAATTAATTTGATTCAAATTTATAAATAAATAATTAATTAAAAAAGAGCCTATAATAAATACACTAATAATATTAATAAATCAATTCATTAAAAATTCGAAAAGTATATTTATAGTTAATGCGAAACATGTTTTTACCTTTAATAAAAGTTATTGATGAAACTAATAATTAATAAAAAATTAGAATCAATTTATTTAAATAAATCCATAATTTTCTATAATAATCAAAATTTATCATTATTCAAAATTCAATATTTTTATTTTTCGAAATTATCTGTTAATCTCATTTATTTCATTTTCCTATTAAAAAAAAACAAATCCCCAAAATTCACCCCTCTTTTCCTCCGTCCATCTCCCTCCACCCCAAATTTATTTTACATTTTTTCCCTCCCCCAACAAACGATAGACAGGCTGTCAATCTGTCACCTCCCCTCCCCCAAAAAACTCAAAAGTCACGCCACTTCTTCCGTCCATTTCCCTCCATCGTCCCCCTTTTTTTATTACTTTTTATTCCCTCATAAAAACCCTAGCAAACTTTTCCTCCTCTTTCTCGGCGAACTTTTCCTCCTACTTCTCGCCGCTTGCCGCACGCCGCTCGACCCCCTTCCTCTTCCCTTCCTCTCGATCTTTCTCCTCCTCCTCCTCGCCGCACGACCCCCTTCCTCTCCTCTTCCTCTTGATCCTTCTCCTCCTCGTCGCCGATCCATCGTAACAGTGGCAGCTGCTCCCTCTCGCCGTCTCTCGCCGTCGCTCGCCGTCTCTCGCCGTCGCTCCCTCGCCCTCCCTGGCCTCTACCCTCCGCCAGTCTTCCGGACACGCGTGTCAATGCGTGTCCGACCGTGTCCGAGCGTGTCGACGTGTCCGACACGCTCCGACACGTGTTGGACACGACACGGAAGCACGGACAACGAATACAATCACGACACGTGCATGAATTGTTAAACCCTACTCGTTAAGTGACCACTTAGAAGAGCTTTATAATCTCTATTAAAATCGGCATTTCTAAATACATGTATGATTAATAATTTTAAAAACTAAGATGCTATGCATTAAATATGCCGAATCCGAATCTGAGTAGGCCGGTTAACATAAATCCAATCCTGTCTTCTACACGGTACATAAATTTTCATAACTCATCTGTCGCTCACATTCACTTCATCAAAATGGATTATCGTAATTTCACGGGAAAAAAAAACCAACAAATCATCCGAATTAACATTAATGAAGCCGCAAAATTGCAATGCCAAAAAACGAGCATTGCCCAAAAAGAAAAATGCGCTTACAATCAATTTTCTTTTTTCAAAGTGTACCTAACGTTATGGCATTAAAGGAGCAATTCAAAATCAAAGAAGTCCCCAAAGGAGAACTTTAAATACATGTTGTACCATCGACAACCTATGAAGCATCGACATTTTCCAAGAGTTTTCATATTGTGTCGAACATTTCAACACATATCCGACACTCTCGGACACTCTCTAACACTTGGTCAACGTATTTTGGAAAATCCAACACCTGATCAACTTTTGCGACACTATCTAACACTCAAGTCAGAATTTCAACATACGAGTTTTTGAAACATAATTCTGATATCCAAGTCAATTTAAAAAAATTTCAATAAATGAGATATAAAAATGTATATTTGTGAAAAAGTAAACACAATAATAAAAATAATAAATGGAGAAAGAAAAAAAAACATAATCTTATCTTCTCTTCTAACTCTCACTTTCCGTGATAATCAATTCACCTCTTAAGTTTTTTTTTTTTTTCCCCCTCTTTCGACATATCTAACATACTAGTTTAGAATGTTAATTACTTGTTTTTTCTCCAAATTTTATGAATTATTGGAATAGAGTTGAATTTGTCAAATTGAAATAATGAATAACATTAATAAATAGTGAATTAATATTTTTAGTGTAAATTCATTCTAGGCTTTTTAATTAATTATTTATTTATGAATTTGAATAAAATTCATTTGAATGAAATAGTTATAAAAATGATAATTTCTTATGTATATACAAAAAAATATATATTTAATTTATAACGTGTTGTAACGTGTTGGAATTCTTTGTCTTTTAAGAAACGACGTGTCGCTTGTCGTGTTGTGTCGTGTGTGGAGTGTCAGTGTCAGTACTACTTAGTCGACAGCAATAGTAATTGCACGACTAAATACTAAACCAATGCCCAAAAAATAATAATAATAATAAAACAAAAAAGAAAAATGATCTGGGTTTACTCTGTTCCTATATCTTTTTGAATTTCGACAAGATTACCGAACCAAAAAAAAAAAAAAAAGGCAATTACGGCAAGAAGGAGGTGAGGGCAGTTTCGTCAAAGCAGCCACAATAGAAATCGACAGCTACATATATTTAGAGAGAGAATCGAGTAGCAGGAGATTTCTTAAAGAATCAGATGTGATCCAAAACACCCCATGATTCATATGAAAAAGAATAAAGGGAAATCTCAAATAAAAACTCGAAATGCCCTTAATTTTTTAAAGTAAATATATGAATTGAATATTTTTTAAATAAGGGTTTTTTTTTGTCAGAATAAATAAGGGTTTGAAGTGCTATAATTTTATCAAATTAGAACCTAAATGACCATATTAATCTCAAACAATGATCTGATCTCATCGGCTAGTCAATGTCATTTTCATCTTTTACAATTTTTTGTTTTCTTTCTTTTTTTCTTTTTTTTTTTTTTTGATAAAAAGACAAATTAAGTAAAAAAAAAGACTAAAACTTAAAAAAGAAGACCAAAAAAAAAAAAAAAAACCAGGTGTAGGGCTGGCACTTTGGCAAGGGTTGTGGCCCTTCCCTAGGTTTGGGCGAAGGTTGTTGGCCCCTACCAAGACTCTGGCAACGCCACTAGCCATGGCCAAACGATGGAGGTGGCGCCCACAAGTGGGGGAGGGTTGCCTCCATTGTATTTTTTGCTTTTTTTTTTTTTAAATATAAGTTTTATCTTTTTTTTAAAGAAAAAACAGAAAAATGAAAAATGAAATAAAATAAAAAAGTAAAGGACAAAAATGTCCTTGACTAGTTGATGAGGTTAGGCCCTTCTTCGAGATTTACATGGCTATGTTAAACCTTTATTTGAGAAAATAAGGGCATTTCGGGCAATGTCATTCTCAAATCCCGTTGGTTTTGTCACACATACAAGCAAATTTTGGTTTTCATAAGTAGAGTTCTTCGATTAAGTAATGTATCTTGCCATTGGAAAGAATATATCATGAGTAGATTTTGTAATTTGATGACATTATAGATTTTCTAATTTGATGATATTTAGCTTTAGTGTGGAGTCGAAAGACATCATCTACTATGATGATATTCGTGTATAAGTATTAATGATGTCCACACTGTTGCTCTAATGATATCCATGCAATAATATTGATGATATCTATAAAGTAACTATTTTAAGTTCCAGCCATGATACTCAACAAACGGGAAAATTGTCCAAAAAGTGCTAAACCTATTGCGGTTTTGCCGATTGAGTTCTAAACTTTTCAATCTTGCCGATTGAGTCATAAACCTTTTGTCGTTTGCCAATTAAGTCCATCCGGCCAATTTTGGCCGGAAAATGCTGACGTGGACGCTGCGGTGCCACATAGGACTACCCGGCGACGTGGACAATTTTTAATAATATTTTAATATTTATTAAATATTTTTTTATTTTTTAAATATTTTCTGTTTTTCTCTCTCTCTCTCTCTCTCTCTCTCTCTCTCTCTCTCTCTCTCTCTCTCTCTCTTCGTTTTGGCTTTTCCCTTAGCCTTTTCCCTTGGCAGGCCGCCAGCCACCGACCACAGGCGACGGCTGGCCACCAGCCACAGCCCACCGGCTGACCTCGCCCGCCACAGGCAAGGCCCGGCCGGGCGACGGCGACACTAGGCGAGGCCGGATTGAAAAATTTAGGACTTAATTGACAAAATTACAATAGGTTTAGGACTTTTTGGACAATTTTCCCCTCAACAAACAATAGAGCCTGAATATAATCAAGATTGATATAATCTACTCTTTTTATTCTTAAAGCAAACATTTTAATACATTTATCAAATTCAAAATAAACAATGGAAGATTTTGTCAACTACAAAAATATTACGAGGTTTTCTCAACGCACTTGCTGTGTCAGCACTCTAAGGGGAACCTAATAGAGAATAAACATAAAACAAAGAACACCAAAAAAATAAATGATATACATAACAATAAACAAAGTAAACAACAAAAATATTTTATTATGAATGAACAAGATAGCGAAGAATTGTCCACATGTAATCATAACCATTGACATGGGTGCTTTCCAAACCAACCCACTATTTCCATTTATTCACGCTCAGTCCCGTGTCTTCCTCGTTGATCCTCAATTAATTAACCTTTGAACACTCTTTCCTGACTTCACCAGCCGTTTTGGTGAGCACGCGAACCCGACCCATTTTCACCATTGACTCTCCAAAGTCCTTGAAGAAAGTGGATCCACCGGTCTTGATCTGGAAGTCAAGGCATGCCTTGGTTTGGCTGTCGTCAAGAAGTGCGGCGTCTGAAGTAAAGAGGCCTCTTCTCTTTGCGATGAGATCGAAGTACCTGATGTCGAACGTCCTCACGCTTCCTGGGTCCATCTCGACGAGAGTGGTTTGGTCATTCGGCTTGCAACTGAGCTTCAATCTTGCTATGTAGTTGGAGTCGAGCGTGGGGTCAGCGTCGCCCTTTCCGGTGAAGTTGTAGAGGCGGTTGGAGAAGGCAGTGCAGTATGATGTTCCAATGGTGTGCCCACCTACTCAATAGAAAATCAGAATTAGCATGATCCACCGTCACAAATTACGTTTTCTCCCTGTATTGGTGACTGTTTATGTATCTCGTACTCAAATTACAGTTTTTTTCCCAATTAATTTATGTCTTATCTCTTTTTAGAGATTGTACCCCGATCAAAGGAATACCTTCCACCTCTTGAGCTTTTATTCGTGGATTTAGAGATCGCTAGGGCTGAGCCCAAATTGGTTTGAGGTTACCAACCAAAAAAAAAAAAAATTGCATAAGTAACTTCGTTTCATTTTGCCTGAGTGCATGGAAAATTATAGACCACCTGAAGAATGAAAGGGAAGGCGGCTAAGCTTGACTTGTGTTGTCTAAGCAAAGTACGGACACAGGCACATCTTTTCGAAAATTTCCCCAAAATATTTGACAAAGCATGTTAAGCAATAATTGGAGATTAGACGTTACCTGATAAGACGACAAGGTCCTTCACGCTGAGGCCTCTCTTTGCAAAATCTACTTTCAGAGTAGTAATGTTGGCCGTAGACGGTATTAAATCGTTAAATGCCTCCCCCAATGTAGAAACACACACCCATCTCTTCGTCCAGTTTCCACGTCATAGAAAAGTCCTCCAGTCTAAAGCGACAATAAAAAAGAAAAAAAAATAGAAAACCCAATTTCTGTATAAAAATGCGTTTCTCATTAACAAAGATTGTCGGTGCTTATCCTCTATGATACTTGTGGCTAATATTTGTTTTTCCAAGGAGATAACACAGATTGTTTTCGAAAATTGAGAATTCTACTAACGTCGTACTTATGCAACAAAGATTCAAATTGGAGAATAAAATACAGAGGATGTGATGTATGAATATGCACGCACCGCGACGACAACGTCTCTAGCGACAAGGGCCAAGATGTCAGCAAACGAAACGATGCCGGGGCATGCCTTCTCCAATGCCGTTTTGACTCTATCTATCGTCTGGAAACCTCGAAGGCTGTGATTCTGAGGGGCATCCTTTTCGGATTAATTGGTCGGAGAGTTCAATAGTACCGAACCTTCACAACCCTGTGGAAAAGCCCAGAACAAAGCATTTTATTCAACCACGAGTCCATGAAGACAACAGTTCGTAACCAAAGACGAATCAAGAGAAGGATGATGAGAGCCAAATGACGTTTATTAGGATATTACTAGATCTTCTTTTTTTTTTTGGTCAGTCCTATTCTATACTTACTCTACACTCACTCTCAGACTTTTGCCCTGCCTCTTGCAGGGCGTGGGCGTCGAAACCTACTCCTGAAACTTGCGCGTCCCCACCCCATCCCTCCCTGAGAAGGTGGGGATTTGAACCCGGTAATTCGAATACACATTTTTCATTTTATCAAATTGTTATCCGGTAATTCAATTTTGTGAATCTCTATACATCCCTACCATGCATTTACCCTTCAGATGAAAGCCCAAGATCTAACTTCTCACCCTCTTTTTTTGCCAATTACCACTCATCTTAGAAACCGAACATTAGTTACATGCAAATAGTCATGTAATTAGAAAAAGGTAAACTTCGGACGCATAGTAGGAAGAGAAGCATGTGAGCTTGCTCTTTTACTTACCCTATCGAAACAATCGTGAAAATGCAGCCTCAAGAGAGGGCCGGAGAGACTCGGAGAGATGGACATGACTTGGCCGATGACTTCCTTCACGATTGCCTCTGCATTTGGGCATGCCTTCTGGTAAAACCCTACTTCGAGACCTTGACCGCGAGCGACCTTAGGGACAAGAAACGAGAACATCAACTGAAGCGACAAGCAAGACAAGACGAGCTTTGGACAAGCCATTGCTTTGTGCCAAGAAGAACGTGATTGCTGTCTCTTAAATCTTAGTGATTGGCTGTAGACGTTCCACTTACATATTGCTTTGCCTTTTATAGGAGAATTACAAAAAAGTCTTAATCTTATTGAAATGAATTAATTTAGTCCTAAATTTTTTTTTTTTTTTTGGCTATTTGAGTCCTAATACTTTTGCATTTATGTCAATTTAGTCCATCAAGCTAAATTTGACCTAAAATCACTAACATGGTGCCGATCATTCTATGTAAGTGTGGCCGGTGTTGACATGAATAATTTTTAATATTTTCTTTGAATTTTTTCTTTTCATTTTCATCTCTCTCTCTCTCTCTCTCTCTCTCTCTCTCTCTCTCTCTCTCTCTCTCTCTCTCTCTTCCCTTTCTTCTTCCTCTAACCTGTCTTTGGACCTTGGTGATTGACAAGGGCAAGCTTCACCTCATTGACCACTGGCAAGATTGAGCCTTGCCCTCACCAGTAGCTGATAGAGGCAACTTCACTAGATGTTAGTGAGTTGGCACTTGCTTCTGGCCGGGCATCGAGGCCTAGCAATTGGCTAGAGGAAGAAGGAAGGGAAGGGAAAAAAAAAAAAGAAAGAAAGAAAAAAGAAAAAGAGAGAGAAAAAATCAAAAAAATATTTAAAAGAATTACCCACGTCAACATTGGTCAGGCTACATAAGACGGCCGATATCCATGTCAGTTATTTTCGGTTAAAAATGGCAAGATAGATTAAATTGACATGTAGATGTAAAAGGTTTAAAACTCAAGTGGTAAAAAGAAAAAATGTTTAGGATTAAATTTGTATAATTGCATCGGTTTGTGGCTCTTTTGATAATTCTCCCTATAAAAACCCAAGCGATGTGTTCATGAAACGTCCACAGCCAAACATTAAGGTCAAGCGACAACAACTTATCCTTGCCCGTCCAGTTTCAATCTAAATTTGCACGAGTTGTCGAACCCATGAGTACTCGCAGCAATCATTTGTATTTATCGAATAGTCATGCGTCAAATACTGAAAACTAGAAAAAGTAAAGGGTCCTAGCAACAAATTGATGAAGTGTTCAAGGACCAAATAGCTACCCTCATCTCCATTAATTTGTGAAAGCCATGTTAAACTGGAAAAGCTATCTCCATTAATTTGTGAAAGCCACGTTAAACTGGAAAAGCTATCTCCATTAATTTGTGAAAGCCACGTTGAACTAGAGAAACTCCGAGTGCCTCTCCATCTCCCCAACTCTCTCTCTCTCTCTCTCTCTCTCTCTCTCTCTCTCTCTCTCTCTCTCATCCTGGAAAACCTGAAGGTCGTATATGAAACTCGCCAATGACGAAAGCTATCCTCATCTCTGGATCGCTTTACTTCACTCTTTATCTTGCAACTTTGACATTGACCTCTCTCGGAACTAGACCCTCGTTAGCTCGAACTGTTGTTCATGTCTAGGGTTTTCGCCTTCCTGCTCGGCGAGTGAAGCGCCTTGTCTTTTTTTTTTTTTTTTTTTCAATATCCCACCTTGCTCGTGCACATATTTTCTTAGCTCTTACTTGTTTCGCGCC
Source organism: Eucalyptus erythrocorys (assembly GCA_014182555.1). NCBI lineage: Eukaryota > Viridiplantae > Streptophyta > Magnoliopsida > Myrtales > Myrtaceae > Eucalyptus > Eucalyptus erythrocorys. Next base: position 37,236,569 of record CM024599.1, on the reverse strand, counting down.
TTCTTTTTTTTTTTTTTTTTTTCCTTTTCCTTTGTTTAATTTACTTCTAACGTTCGTGTTGGTGTTCGATGGTACTTCTCTGTTTTTTGTATTCGTGGGAATGCTAAGTCTGACATCGGACGCTGACTAGTAAAGAATTGAGATTGTTTTCATTTTAGATAGATATAGATGATGCGGTGGACGAGGTAGTGAGGGCCCCTTTGGAGGTTACCGGTGGATTGGACTTGAGTGCACTTTGGACCGAACATTGTCCGATCCCTGACAAGTTGGTTCTGATGTGATTACTGTGCACGTGAAGTAGATTTAAAAAGCATCGATACTGATGTATGACATGATATTATAAAATATATCGACATATCGTTTCTTAAAAAATAGAAAATTATAGTATGTCGAGATATGTTATATATTAAATATATATTTATATATATGATAAATTATTATTTTATGATTATTTTAATTAAATTAATTTGATTCAAGTTTTTTATTTTTTTGGTAAAGATAAGAATTATATTGATTTTGCAAGAAATATACAAGAAGGAGGCCTGGCATCAACAAAAACAAACACTCTAAAAGACAAGCAAAAAGAGTGTAAGGATGCCATGGTACCCGAAGGAGTAACAACAAAGAGAACAAGAACAAGAAAACCCAAACAAAACAAGAACCCTCCCTCAATCAAAGATAGTCGGATTCAGGTCCCAGCTCTGTTGCAGTTTTCTGTTCTTGGGGGTATCACTAACATGTTTAAAAGTAATAGCCTTGTCCTTTAACGCCTTCTGGAGATGCATCTTCATCGCTGGGAGGGAGAGGGGCTGGTTGCGGAACAGGATATTGTTCCTCTCTTTCCAAATGATATAGCACAGGGCACCAAAGCTGAAGCGCGCCATAGAATTATAAAAATCATTGTCCACAAAGCGAGGAGGCCCAGGCTAGATTTTCCTGCCAAGACTTGTTTTGCCACACAATATTAAATTTAACAGCCCAAAAGGAGAAGAGAGCATGCGCCACATGACAAGCAAAAAAAAGGTGGTCCATCGAATCAGGCCTACAAGAGCAAAATGGACAAGAAGCATCCTGTAGCCTTCCATACGAAGTAAGAAGAACCTGAGTCGGAAGCCGATTACGAGCAATAATCCACGGGAGGAATTGATACCTAGGAGGAGAGAAGTACTCCAAATAAAGGAAGACCACGGCACACGAGCTCCTTTGGGGCGAAGCAACTCCCAAGCAGAAGTGGATGAGAAGCGACCCGAAGGGTGCCCGAGCCAAAGACACCGATCCTCTTCCAGATTAAACGCAGGGAGAGGATTCCACCAACCAGCAAGCACGTTGATCATATACCAACCCATAGGGGTTGAGAAACCATCAGCTACCGAGACTAAGCGGGGAATCCCAAAACGATATATGTCTTCATTAGAAAAAACCCGATAGAGAGGGCCATTAGGATGCCAAGGATCGAACCAATAAGAAACCGATTTACCATTTCCAATGCTCCATCTGAAATGCTACTGAAAGTGATCTCGAAGACCAAGAAGCTTCTTCCAAGCCCAAGAGCAAAAGGTAGGGCGGGAAGCAATCCAGAAATTCTTGTGTTTTAAAAAGGTAGAGTGAACCCATTTACACCACAAGGACTCTTTATCAGTAAAAAGAATCCATAGATGCTTTAGCATCGAAGCAGTATTGTTCTCTTTAAGGGTTCGGATTCCCAGGCCTCCTTCCTCCTTTGGGAGGCATACATCACTCCAGGACACTTTGGCCGCCCCAGGACCTAACACCGGACCTTTCCAGAGGAATTGGCGAAATATTTGCTCAATCCTGTGAGAACCGAACAAGGAAGAAAGAAAACGCTTGCCCAATAGACTTGAATGGAATGCAAAACTGACCTTATAAGTTGGATCCGACCCGCATAAGATAAGAATGGATCTATTTATTAAAATAAATAAAGGGAAATTTTTAAATAATAACTCAAAATGGATCTATTTATTAAAATAGAAACTTGAAGTGGACTTTGTCTTAAAGAAAAATCCGAAGCGGACCATTTGTCTCGAATAAGAATTCAAAATGAACATTATTTTAAATAAAAACTTAAAGTGGTTAAGTTAATCTAAATTAAGGACCGCAGCTCGTCAGAGAACATTTTTAGGTAATTAAAATAGGGTTAATTTTGTTCAAAATTTGTGATTGGCCAAAAAAAAAAATCCAAATGAATTAAGTTTAGCTTATTCATTTAGATGTTTTCATTTTCTTCTTTCTTCTCCCTCACTACTCCTCAACCTAATCACTCTGCCTAGTTATTGCCACTCCTCACTCGATTCTCATCGCTCCTCACTTGCTCCTTACAAGCATTAGTCTATTGTTCGCCATTGTCTACTCTTTCTAGGGTTTCGTTGTCCACAAGCTTCAAATTCGTTGTTCGAGTGCACCACTTGGGTGACTACAACAGCAAGGTGTTGTCTCTCAAGGAGGCACTTCCACTAGTAGCAATGGTTGGCGGCTAGGAAACGGTGATTGAATTTTAGTCGCATTCTATTTGCCGATCTCTATACATGAGCTTCGTCTATATATACCTTTTGGGAATCACAAAACCCTTCGATATTCGGTAGCACTGGTGGGGCCTCGTTGCCTATGAAGTTGTCCGTGCTTCCATGTCGTGTACACTCCAACACGCGTCGGACACGCAGTTAACGCGTGTCAGATTTTATGACACGCGATCAACTTTTGCTCGACACGTTTAGATTGCGTGTCCAGAAGACGATGGAGGGTGGAGGTGAGGGCGAGGGAGCAGAGATGAGGTCGCGAGCGACAGTGAGTCCACGACGGCGAGTAGAACCAGTCCTCCTCAAGCAAAAGTCCCTCGAGGCGAAAGTATATCCCCAACACTTCTTCCGGCTTCCGCTTCTTCAACTCATCTTCCGGGTGGCGGTGCTTATCCTTCTCGGTCACTATGGTAACGACAGTGGCGGCGGCGGCGGTGGTGGTGTGGCACTCCTTCCTACCTCACCCCCGAACCCCTGGCCCAGTTGAATTAGAGAGAGAAAGTAGTGAAAGAAAGCCTCTGAGTGCTTGTGTCATGTGTGGGTCTTTGTTTGCGTCCTTGCGGACGTCAAAACTCCCTTCAATCGGAGGAGGAGTAGAAGAGGAGAGGAAGGAGGGTCGTGCGGTGAGGAGGAGAAGAAGAAAAGGGCACGCTAGGGTTTTGAGAAGGGAACTAAAAGAATTAAAAAAAAAAAAAAAAAAAAAGGGACTTGCGTGTTGGAAGGATGGGGAAGTGACGGGAGGGAGGGGAAAGTGACCGGCTGATGGCTTGTTAGGGAAAGAAAATGGCAAAAAGATTTGAGGGTGGGAGGAAAGATACGAGGGAGGAGTTTTTTTGGGGGAACCCCTCGGGGACTTTTTATTTTTGATTTTGGGGGGTGGGGCGAGGGGGATAAAATTAAGAAGTAATTTCGAAAAATAAAAGTACTGAATATTGAATGGTTAGTGTAAGTTCATTTTTAGGTTCTTTTTTTGAAATTATTTATTTATTTATAAATTTGAATCAAATTAATTAAAAATAAAAATACTTATTTAATATACAACATGTTCCAGCGTGTTAGAATTTTCTATTTTTGAGAAATGACGTGTCGACGTGTCCTGTTGTGTCGCGTGTCTGTGCAACTTAACTTGTCACAAACCGCTATTTAGACATAAATCCTCAGGGGGACTAGTCTAGTAAACTACCCCTAGGACCCCAACTTAAGCCACGAGCATCCGGAGATTCGAACTCGTTCCCTCAGCGATGAGGTAGTGAAGCTCAACCATCACGGCTACCTACGGGTGTGCAAGCTTCGTCTATATTTTATCTTTTCAACACAAGTGAATTTAAAGAAGATGGGAGAACTGACCTTGGCTGAACGGAAGATGGGCTGCTCGAGCTGTCATTCACGAATTGAGAAAAACCGAATAGAGAATTTGTGTCTATGCAAACAAAGGAAGAAGCATTTGGTTTTCTTGTTGCTTTTCAATTCTTAATTTGGGTCTTTGACTTCATTCAGAATGAATACAAGGAACAAGGAAGAGTGTAGAAAAACTAGTTTTTTATTTATTTATTGTTTTGGTTTTAGGATTCTTAATTTTGCATCAGATTTTTTTTGGACAAAATTGCCCAAACTCTGGATGTCGGAAATATCACATGCTTGTGGGCTGGCGAATATTTGGCTGACTGGCAAGCTTAGGTCTGTATTAGAAATTGATTTAATTACTTTAGGTTCTTATTTAAGATAATGGATCCACTTTGATATTTCTTCGAAATAAAGTCTACTTCAGGTTTTTATTTGAAATTTTCCCATAAATAAATAATAATAAAAAGTTATAATAAATTTTCACCGAAAACGTTAATCTAAAATTTGTTAATATCATTCATTGTTTCAAATTGACAAATTCAATTCCATTCCAATAATCTATAAAAATTGAAGAAATAAATCAAGTATTTCACATTTTGGACTCGCGTGTCGAGCGTATTAGAAGAGAAGGAAAAAAAGACAAATTTGGGGTGAATTGTGTGTCATAGGAAGTGAGAGCTAGAAGAAAACAATTTCCAAAACGTAGTCAACAGGTATCGGAACTCTCCTAATACTCTCTAACACGCAAGTATAAAAATAGAGATTATAATTATTTTGTTATGAAATACATTAATGAATATTCGTTATATTCATCTTATCAAATGTACATATTATAGTATATTTGTATCATACATTCTAAGTACATCTTCCTATACAATGAATGTTCATCTCTCTATCCAATACATGTATCATTCGATACATTAATATTAATGGTAAGTACATTCATGTTTTCCTATAAATAGGAGTTTAGTTTTATTGTAAACACAACAATCATAACAGTGATACACTGAAAATAAAATTCTCTCCTCTGACTTTCTCTACGATCTCTGGTATCTGATTTTCTCTACTCAATCTCTCTATTCTCTCTATTATGTATTTGCAACGCAATATTTTACAACATGTTATCAGTACGAAGATCTATCAACTAAGTAAGTAATTTTTGTAAGGTGTGTGTTCTTTTTATTAATCAACTTATACTTCATCTTCTTCTATCAATTCTTCATTTTTATTTTTCTTGGCCCGAAGCCAATTTCAAATCTAAAAGTATCCTTCTGCTCCTGAAGTAGCGGTGGATATTTGGAAATCCTTTTAATTAATAAGGATTTATTTTTGCAAGGATTATGACAAATATTGAAAAGCCCAAATTTCACATCCTAGTGTTGAGGAAAGAATTATCTATCATAGTGCCTTGACATGGAAATGCACCTCCAAGAGCAAGGTCTCGCTAATGCAATTATAGAGGATGGAACCTCAAATGAAAAGGATAAAACAAATACACTGATTTTTATTCGCCGTCATTTGCATGAGAGCCTACAGATTCAATATTTATCCGTTCGAGACCCTTAGATCTTGTGGGGGAGGTTGAAGGATAGGTATAATCATACCAAGACCGTTATCCTTCCTCAAGCACAATATGACTGGCAAAATTTAAAACTGCAAGATTTTAAATCAGTGTCTGACTATAATTCCGCTTTATTTGACATTATTTCTCGGCTTGAGTCATGTGGTATCAATCTTGAAATGGGCTAGTGAATCAACCTAGAGGGGGGTGAATAGGTTGTTGCGGAATTCTTTTGGAATCTTTTGCGATGCAATACGTTGATATCAAAGATATATCAATAATAAACAGATTACGTATTCACAAAGTAAATAGAGTAGGGTAGGAGAGAATTGACACAAGAATTATAGTGGTTCGGCTTAGACCAAGCCTACGTCCACTCTCCACGCTGGCAGCCAAACGGCTGTAATCACTATGTAGCAAAAGCGTGCCTTTACAGTAGACGGATTAGACTTCTTCAATTGACAGTCTCTCCTACAGCCTTCTGCTGTCTTTGCTCTATATCTCACTCTCTTTGTTACACAGTATAAACATGAAGGATTTTAGAGAACAAGTGATTTTGGAGATTCTAACATCAAGATTTCTCTACCGGTCTCTCATTGTTTCCAAGCAACGTCGATCCAACTTAAATAACCTCCATGCCATCATACTCGTTGGCACATTCCAAAAATTCATCCAATCAACCCGTTGGACTGAATCAATTTAAGTGATCTCATTGTCCCGAAAACGTAAGTAGACAGTAGCTCGTCAATCCCTGTTCGCCCATACAATCAGGATCTTGAGTTCCCAAAATTAGATTCTTCCAAAAATAAACTTGATCTTCAACGGATAGAATCCGAAGAATCAAATCTTCCAAGCTCTTGATCACAGCCATAGATATCCCATGGTTAGGATTAGGAAATACGAAATCCAATATCTCGTAGCCATAAGAATAACCCGTAGCCAGCCCGTAAATAAATCGCGAACTATCTTCAGACTTAGATTTGGGTCTCGAGGGTTGTCAGACTGAAACTGAGTCTTGAAGGTCTTCGGATGGAAACTGAGTCTTGACTGACTTCAGACGGAAAAACTTCAGACCGAAATTCTGGGTCTGACTGTCTTTGAAAACCTTTAGACCTTGACAACTTCGGACGTAGCCGGCGAGTCTTGGAGTCCTTAGACCACACTATTAAGGCTGTTTTGTCAACTTCAAAACTCCAAGAGATTTTTCTTCAACAATCTCCCCCTTTTTGATGGTGAAAAAACCCTCGACAGATTTGTGAATTAAAAACCTGCAAGGAAAAACTCATATATATTTTGAAGATTATATCTGCAAAACAGAGTGTTAATCCAATAACAATTATCCTCACAAAATATAGTAATCCTGCAATCAAATTCACAAGTTTAAATCCAAATCATCACATCAGCATAAGGTCATATAAGTTAAAACAACCCAATCGAAATCCGAAATAAAAACAGTCTAAATAAAAATCAAAATCAAGTAAAATAAAAAAATCTCCAAGCTTCCTCAGCTTCAAAAAAAACTTCAAATCTTCAAAACCTGCAATCAAATCTGCGCAACTCTCCCCCTTTTTGTCCCATCAAAGAGGTAGAATAAAATTGAGATAAAGTTTTGAAAATTTTTAGGGCCCCGCAGTGGAAACGAACAAGCTGAAACTTGCTAAACTCCTGGGTCGACTTGTCGAGTTTGGCAAGATTTTCCTTCACTGAAGCCAATTCTGCACTGGTCTGGTTTGACTCCACTTGTGCTCTCAGTACATTGATCTGTTCTTGCATGTTCACCGAAGTACTCGGCAGCGCCTTCTTCAAGTCTCTCATTTCAAAGTTCATCCCAAAAACCGTTTCTTCAGTCCAAAGATAACATCCAACAGCTGTGAGAATGCTTTGTGGAATTAGTATTACTTCCACTTGGACCAGCAGAATAGGTTTGAAAGCTAGGAGCTTCCCTCTCAGCCCTTTCTTTTTCAGCAGGTGAGGATTCTTCATGCTCTAGGAAATGTGATGCATAAACCTCCTCAGGGTCAGCACCAGACCTACTCACATCACTAAAATGTAGTGGCGATATTATTCCTTGTTCTGCAGCAACTCCCCCTGAATGAATACCAGTGGGTGGAGTGGAAAATTCATCACCAACATCCACATCAGCACGAGGATGTTTCTCGGTCTCTTCCCCAGCAAAAGATGGCTCAAATGCAGCAGCCATATCCTCCTGCATTTTGCTTTCTTCCTCAGCCTTCCTTTTTCTTTCTTCTTCTTCAGCTTTCCTCTGTCTCTCTTCTTCTCTTCTTCTTTCTTCTTCTCTTTTTCTCTCCTCTTCTTCTCTTCTCTGCCTTTCCTCTTCTTTTCTCTTTCTCTCCTCTTCTTTTCTCCTTTCTTTCTCTTCCTTCTCTTTCCTCTATTTCTCTACTTCCTTCTCCTCTGCTTCTTTTCTCGCTCTCTCTTCAGCCTCTGTTCTCAGGATTACAGGGCTCCTCATCCTAGAGAGAGTGGACAAAGTCATGGCATCTTCTTCATCCTCCTCGTCTTGCAGGATGATCTTTCTTCTTTTCTTTTCAGCCATGGGCTCTTTGCCCTTCCTTTTTGATAAAGCAGTGGGGATCTCTCTTGAAGGTGTTTCCCTCCTCAACCTTTCCAAAGTCTTTGTGATCGGTTCTGGAAATTTCATCTTCATCACCATCTTCTCTCCAACGAGCAACAAATTCAACTTTGTTAGGCACAAAGATGCAAGGACTTGAATATCAAAATGCTTAAACAATTTGGTGATGATTGATGAATAAGGCAGCTGACCCTTATCCTTCACCACTGTCCTATACATATGGAAAAGTATGACATGTGGAAGTGAGAAAGGTCTGCGCCCGGTTGATGGCAAACATCAGCTTTGCCTCTGTTTTGGAAACATCGGTCTTCGAGGTCGTTTTTGGCCGGATGCGTTGATGACAACTTTATGCAACAAAACATTGGTGGCATTCATCCTAGTGTAGGATATCTTGCCTTCAACAGATCTGTCTCGTACAATATCCGAGTTGCATAGGCTGTTGAGACTTTGATTGGCTGGAAACTCCTTCTTTCCACACCAATGATGTCAGCCAGCAAGTCAACATCAACAATATAATCTTTGTCCATGAAAGAAAAGGACAAATGATTTGCATCCAAAAAGGATAGATTCGAGTAAAAGTAAGCTGTCAATTCAGAGTGGGCCACAGTCATATCCGTGCAAAAATTCTCCAATTGTAACTTAGCAAACTTTCCTCTCAAATTAATCCTTATTGAATCTAGGAAGTCAAAATCCACACTCCTGGGATTGACCACTCCTCTTTTTAACAACTTCGCATAAACTCGTTCATGTTCTTTCGACCGAAATAAACTCCCCGGAAGACAAACAGTGTTGGCAACCACACCAAACCGAGGCTCAAAATGAGAGAAAAGTCTCTCATCATCATCTAAAGTTTCAGGAGGAGTATTCTCAAGTGGATCGCTCGGAATATTTTCCAGTGTCCTCTGTGCAGTGCCTTCACCAACAACCTTCAGCTTTTCCATCTCCTTGAAACGCATACTCACTCCTATATCCCCTCTCCTTCAAATACTCCTCGATCGTCTTAAGGCTAACCTTCCCTTCTTTGAGCCTTGCATAGAGATCGTAAGCTACATTTGGCTTAAGAGTTCTTACCGGTTCTGCTTCGGTAACAACTTCCTCAGAATGTTGACGCTCTGCTTCGCGTTGAGGCGAATCTTCCTCCATTAGGTCCACCCTTGTAGGACCCTCTTGCTGTCTCTGTAGTCCCCTGCTTGCAATTCTGGAGGACTTTCGAGACGACATTCTTGTAGAGCAAGCAAAGTTTCAACTTGTACGTGCGGAAAAATGGAAACTTTGAGGCGAAAAGGGGACGAAATGGAAATGGCAAAAGGAGATTTTTAGGGTTTTGAGAGTGAAAGAGTATGAAGATGAATTGCAATGGAGTAGCTGAGAGTAAAAGTGACGGTTCGAGAGTATAAATAGTGGGAGAAAAATCACCGGAATACGAATCGTCGCCAAAAAGTGAAAGAAAAGAACTGCCAAAAATAAACCGTAAAATGAAAACGCCCTTTTTGAAAATGTAAACTGCCATTAATGCATGACAGAAAAAGAGCGAAAAGAGATTTTGAAATACTGAAAAGTAATTACCAAAAATATGTTAAAGAGAGAATACAAAAAGGAAATTCGAAAAAAGATAAAATAGTATAGAGTCTAACTAATGTTCAGACTTTACCTTTGAGTCTGAACCCTTTTCAAACCTTACCTTTGCGTCTGAGCACAATCAGACTTTACGCAGAGTCTGAAGCGCTTTCAGACCTTGCTTTGAGTCTGAGCCGTCTTCAAACCTAGCGTTGAGTCTGAACCACTTCCAGACTTAGCGATGAGTCTGAACCACCTTCGGACTTTAGCGATGAGTCTCGAATATCTTCAAAATTCACAATTCCCAGTCTTGAACAAATTGATTCAAAGTGAGCCTTCTCTAGGGGTTTTGTGAATATATCCGCCAATTGATTCTTTGAATCTACATGCTGAATTACAACATCTCCACTTTGAACATGATCTCGAATGAAATGATGTTTGATTTCAATGTGCTTTGCTCTTGAATGAAGTATTGGATTCTTTGTGAGGTTGATTGCTTATTTGGTATTGTCACATTTGATTTCCGTCTGTCTTTCATCAACTCCAAAGTCTCTCAATTGTTGTTGCATCCATAGAATTTGAGAGCAGCAACTTCCAAGAGCAATGTACTCGCTTCGGTTGAGTTGAAAGAGCCACGGTACACTGTTTTCTTGAGAACCAAGACACCATCCTGTTTCCCAATAATTGACGTGTACCTGTAGTGCTTTTTCTATCCACTCTACAACCAGCGAGGTCAACATCAGAATATCCAAGAAAAGTAAAATCTCCTTTCTTAGAATACCATAGACCTAGCTTAGATGTAGTTGCAACATATTTAATGATACGCTTTACAGCGGTCATATGAGATTCTTTAGGATCGATTGAAATCTAGCACGAGATGCAAACACTAAACAAGATGTCGGGTCTAGAAGCTGTAAGGTAAAAAAGTGACCCGATTATACTTCGTATAGCTTTTGATCTACACTCTTCCCTTGTTCGTCTTTATCCAGCTTTGATGAGCTTGACATAGGAGTTTCTGTTTTCTTGCAATTCTCCATTCCAAACTTCTTGATAAGATCTTTTGCATACTTCTCTTGATGGATGAATGTTCTTTCATTTGATTGATTGACTTGAAGTCCCAAAAAGAAGTTTAGTTCTCCCATCATGCTCATTTCAAATTCGTTCTGCATACACTTTGAAAAATTCTTGCAAAGTCTCTCATTAGAAGAACCAAAAATAATGTCATCAACATAAATCTGAACAAGTATGAAATCCTTGCCTTCTCTTTTTATAAATAGTGTAGTATCTACTTTACCTTTAGAGAAGCCATTTTGAATTAAAAAATTGCTTAATCTTTCATTCCATGCTCGAGGTGCTTGTTTTAAACCATATAAGGCTTTCTTCAGCTTGAAAACAAGATTTGGTCTTTTAAGATCTTCAAATCCTGGTGGTTGTTCCACATAAACTTCTTCTTGAATGACTCCATTTAGGAATGCGCTTTTTACGTCCATTTGGAATAACCACTTTTCCTTGTTGATCAAGCTTGTTCTGAAAACCCATTTGGTACCAATGATTGATTTTCCTTTTGGTTTAGGAACTAGCTCCCAAACGTTGTTGATTTTGAATTGGTTTAGTTCTTCTTGCATTGCTTCGATCCAGCTTTCATCTTTCAATGCATCTTCTACATTTTTGGTTCAATCTCAGAAATTAGTGCAAGAGCACTTTGGAAGCTTCTCGTCTTTTAGATCTAGTACGAACTCCTTCATCAATATTGCCAATGATGAGGTCCGGGGGATGACTTGACTTTTGCTTCCAATTTGTAGTTGATTTGTCAATGGGTGAAGCTCTTCTTCGGTTGGAATTTCTGAATTTGTTTGAGGCTCGGCGTCGAGGCTTGATTTTCTTCATGAGAATTTGTAGACACTTGCCCGAGACTCTAAATCTTCAGGTTGAGTCGATTTTGTAATGAATCTTCAAACTTCACATTTATGGATTATTCCACAGTTTGAGTGCTTTTGTTGAAGACTCGTAAGCTTTGCTTGTCATGGAGTAGCCAAGAAAAATTCCCTCATCTCGATTTTTCTTCAAACTTACCAATTCGGTCACCGGAATTCTTTAGAATAAAACATTTGCAACCGAATACATGAAAATATGAAACAATTGGTTTCTTACCTTTGAGTAATTCATACGGTGTCTTTTCCACTATAGGTCTTAGAAAAATTCTATTTATAATATAACAAGCAGTGGAAGTAGCTTCAGCCCAAAAATGAGGTGAAATATTGCTTTCGATTAAAAGAGTTCTTGCCATTTCTTGCAAAGAACGATTTTTCCTTTCTACAACTCCATTTTGTTGTGGAGTGTATGGAGATGAAAAATTATGTTGAATACCATTGTCATCACAATATTTGGCAAAATCATGATTTTCAAATTCTCCACCATGGTCAGTTTTAATACTCGAAATTACATATCCTTTTTCAATTTGAATTTTCTTTGCAAACTTAGTAAAATGAATCAATGCATCAGATTTATTTGCAAGAAAGAAAACCCAAGTAAAACGAGAATAATCATCAACTATAACCAAGTAATATCTTTTACCTCCAATGCTTTGAACTCTAGTTGGTCCAAATAAATCCATGTGTAATAGCTGCAAAACACGATTAGTGGATACTTGATTTATAGATTTAAAAGAACTTCTAACCTGTTTACCAAGTACACAGGAGTGCATAATTCATGCTTTTGATACTTGAGGTTAGGAAGTCCTCGAACAAGCTTTTGGATGATACTTTTGCAATTTGCTTCAGATTGACATGTCCGAGCTTCCTATGCCAAAGGATGACTTCGTCTTGAATTGATATCAAGCATTGAGGACTGTATCGGACTTTATTTCTAGTAAATAGATATTCCCATGTCTTCGACCCGGTGAAGGACTGTGAAAGATCCTTGCTTGTTCCGAACATGTGTCTTCTTGGAAATTTATTTTGTATCCAGAATCGCATAATTGACTAATACTTAGTAGATTGTAGTTCAATCCCTTAACAAGAGAGACGTTGTTGATTGTGAGATTTCTAATCATCACAGTTCCTTGTCCAACAATCTTACCTTTGTTGTTACCACCAAAGGAGACATTTCCTCCTTTTATATGAGAAAATTTTGTAAAATAACTTGAGTCTCCTGTCATGTGTCTTGAACATCCACTGTCCAAATACCACTTGATTTTCTTCTTGAGGGTAACCTTGATACCATTGTTTAAGTCTGAGTCTGAATCTGAGTCTGAGTCTGAGTTTGAGTCTGCGTCTGAGTTAGAATCTGAGTCTGAGTCTGCCATAAGACATATATTTGCATATTCTTCATCACTCTCCTCACATTCAATATCACTCCATGTTTCAGCTTTGAGTGCTTTCTTAAACTTTTCAGGTTTTCCTTTCTTTTTCTTCAATATGGGACAGTTGGGTCTGATGTGCCCCTTTTTCTTGCATTCAAAGCAAACAACTTCTTTGCTGGTATCTTCTTCTTCATTTGATCTCCTTTGAAATCTTTGATTGTTTTCTTTCTTACCGTTGAATCTTCTACTTTTTCTATTCAACCTTCTAAACTTTCTAATCAGGAGTGCCAATTCTTCATCACCCAGGTCTTCTTCTGAGTCTATAACATCAGAATTATCATTAGATTTTAAAGCAATTGACTTCTTACCTTTTGTGTCAAATTCCTCATTGAATTGCTCAACTTCATAGGATTGAAGTGTGCCGACCAATTCGTCAACTGAAAGAGGCATGATCCTCTCGTGTTTCTCGATAGATGTCTTGACGTGATTCCAATCTTTGGAGAGCCCTCTCAACAGTTTATTGACCTTCATAGGTCCCGAGATTGGCTGTCCTTGGTATGCCAAGCCGTTTACAATTTCTGTAAATCGACTAAACATATCCGAGATGGTTTCCCGGCTTCATTTTGAAGGCTTCATATTGACCAAGAAGGATGTTGATCTTGGTTTCTTTGACTCGATCTGTTCCTTCATAAGTAACATGTAATCTGTCCCAAACTTCTTTGGCTGTATCACAAGATGAAATTCTATTATACTCAGTAGGAGATAATGCACAATAGAGAGAGTAAATAGCCTTTGCATCAAGAGCATATCTCTTAGAGATTTCTGCTTGTGGTAACCCTGCTCCATCAGCTATTTCTTTTCCTGTGCTTGATGTAGCTTTAGGACTAATCCCGTTCTCCACTACATCCCATTCCATAGGATCTTTAGATCTTAGGAACGCCTTCATCTTGTTTTTCCATACGTTGTAATCCTTGCCATCAAAGTAAGGAGGTCTGGTATTGCTCTGACCTTCAATTAACCCTGGAGCCAAAACACTAGCCATAGATCTTTAGCTTCAGAAGTAATAACACTTCTAACAAATAAGCAACCTGGCTCTAATACCAATTGAAATGAGCTAGTGAATCAACCTAAAGGGGGGTGAATAGGTTGTTGCGGAATTCTTTTGGAATCTTTTGCGATGCAATACGTTGATATCAAAGATATATCAATAATAAACAGATTACGTATTCACAAAGTAAATAGAGTAGGGTAGGAGAGAATTGACACAAGGATTATAGTGGTTCGGCTTAGACCAAGCCTACATCCACTCTCCACGTTGGCAGCCAAACGGCTGTAATCACTATGTAGCAAAAGAGTGCCTTTATAGTAGACGGATTAAACTTCTTCAATTGACAGTCTCTCCTACAGCCTTCTGCTGTCTTTGCTCTATATCTCACTCTCTTTGTTACATAGTATAAACATGAAGGATTTAGAGAACAAGTGATTTTGGAGATTCTAACATCAAGATTTCTCTACCAGTCTCTCCTTGTTTCCAAGCAATGTTGATCCAACTTAAATAACCTCCGTGCCATCATACCCGTTGGCGCATTCCAAAAATTCATCCAATCAACCCGTTGGACTGAATCAATTTAAGTGATCTCATTGTCCCGAAAACGTAAGTAGACAGTAGCTCGTCAATCCTGTTCGCCCATACAATCAGGATCTTGAGTTCCCAAAATTAGATTCTTCCAAAAATAAACTTGATCTTCAACGGATAGAATCCGAAGAATCAAATCTTCCAAGCTCTTGATCATAGCCATAGATATCCCATGGTTAGGATTAGGAAATACGAAATCTAATATCGTAGCCATAAGAATAACTCCGTAGCCAGCCCGTAAATAAATCACGAACTATCTTCGACTTAGATTTGGGTCTCGAGGGTCGTCGATCGAAACCGAGTCTTGAAGGTCTTCGAGACGGAAACCGAGTCTTGGCCCGACTTCGAGACGGAAAAACTTCAGACCGAAATTCTGGGTCCGACTGTCTTTGAAAACCTTTAGACCTTGACAACTTCGGACGTAGCCGACCGAGTCTTGGAGTCCTTAGACCACACTGTTGAGGCTGTTTTGTCAACTTCAAAACTCCAATGGATTTTTCTTCAACAAATCTCACTGATGCAGAATTACTAGAGAAAACTTTCTCCACCTTCCATGCTTCGAATATTGTATTGCAACAGCAATACCGGTAACATCAATTTGCCACATATTCTGAATTAATTTCTGTGCTCCTCACTGCCGAGCAAACTAATGAATTACTGCTAAAAAATCATGATCTTAGACCTACTTGCTCAAAAGCATTGACTGAAGCACATGCTAATTTTGAGAAAAATACTAGCCATTTTAAGGGCTGTAAGCACAAGCAAGAACATAATCCTAGAAGAGATGGCAAGAAATTTAACCGCCCTAGAAAATCTCAAGAAATTTAACCGCCCTAGGAAATCTAACTTTGGCCTGAATCTTGGCAAAGAAAAAGAGCCAAAGAATGTGATTAATGAAAGTATTTGTCATTGCTGTGGCATGATTGGACACTGATCACGTAATTGTCATACGCCAAAGCACTTTGTTAACCTATACCAAGCATCTTTAAAAAATACGGGCAAGCTTGGTGAATCTCTTGCCATTGAAATCAATCCTACTGCAATAACCATTGTTGAGACCAACGATATTTCCATTGGTGGGACTCCTCTTGCTCCTGAAGTAGCAAATGCATCCCTAGATGTCTCTGATTTCTTTGAGGACTTCTGATTACTTTGATGAGGCATCAGATTAGTGGATGATAATTTGAAATTTCGAATTTTATGATTCTAATAATTTTTTTTTAGTTGTTTCACTTTAAATGTATTACTTTTTTTTATTGTTTTTTCATATTGTTATGAAATGTTTATGAACCTTATATAATATTAATTTGACTCTATAACTAAGATGCAAGATTGATTAGCCCTAGAAGTGGTTATATGGCTTGATTGAGGGGGAGATATTATGAACTATACATTGCAGTATTGGTATGCGGTGAGTTCACAAAATGCAAAACTGATTAGCCCTTGCAATGGCTATATGCCTCAATTGAGGGGGAGATATCATGAATTATGCATTGCACCCTTTTTTCTTTTTGTTCGATTTTTTTCCCACAGGGTTTTTTCGGCTTAAAGTTTTTAACGAGGCAATTAATGCATTCATAAAAGGGAGATATTATAAAATTTGTGCTGTACACTCTTTTTCCCTTTTGTCTGGTTTTTGTCCCACTGGGTTTTTCTAGCTTAAGGTTTTTAATGAGGCAGTATCATTCGATGCACATTTGTAATGAATACAATGAATACTCAAGGGGGAGTGTTATGAAATACATGAATGAATATTCACTATATTCATCTTATCTGATGTACTTATTATGGTACATTTGTATTATACATTCTAAGTACATCTCCCATATAATGAATATTCATCTCCATATTTAATACATATATCATTCGATACATTGATATTAATGATAAGTACATTATTGTTTTCCTTTAAATAGGAGTTTAGTTTTGTTGTAGACACAATAGTCATAACAATGATACACTGTAAATAATATTCTCTCTATTGACTTTCTCTACAATCTCGATGTCCGATTTTCTCTACTCAATCTCTCGATTTTTTCTATTATATATTTGCAATGCAATATTTTACAACATATTTTTTATATTTCAATTTTCTTTTTCTTTTTCTTTTTCTTTTTCTTTTTTCTTTCCTTTTTTTTTTTCTTTCTTCTTATTCCTTCCTTAGTCGGTGGTCGGCATAGCAACAGCCAGCAATTGATGACTGACTAAGCGAGGCTCAAGCTCACCGGCCTTAGGCGAGGCTCAAGCCTCGTTGATCTAGCGAGCCACTAGCATCGAGCAAGCTCAAGCTCGTCGATCCGGCGAGGTGGAGGCCTTGCTGATGTCTGGCGAGACTCAAACTTGCTGGCGTCGAGTGATCCTCGAGCTCGCCGGCATCGGGAGAACCCAACGAGCTCGAGGCTCACCAGGCCGGTTGCCGGTCACCGTCATCGTGGTCGGCGGCCGGCCGAAGAAGAAGAAAAAAAAAAAGGAAAAAGAAAATTATATTTTTAAAAATAAAAATAAAAATAATTTAAAATTCGATTTTAAAAATATAAAAAATAATTAAAATTCTTTTTCTAAAAATTATAAAAATTGTCCATTAAATTTCTATTGCATAAAAGTATTTTAGCAATATCATTTTTTAAAAAAAAAAATTATAAATAATAAGTTTTCTTAGGTCGAGTTAAATGGATCAGATATAGGTCAAGTATGCATTGGATCGGGAATGGGTTAAAAATTTTACACTACAATAAATGGGTCATAAACGGGTTAAATAGGTCGATTTAAATCGGACCATTTATGACCCGACTCAAATCTAACACAACCCACCCGTTTAACAGGTCTAGTTACTATTAATTTCTTGAGACGTAATTAGTTTTCAAATGTTGGATTAACTTACTTTTTGAGTTGATTTTTATTTATTTAAAATATACAAAAAATTAAATTAATTAAGTCTGAAAATCCTCACATAATTAAAGTATGATGTGTTTAAGATTTCTATTTGGGATCGTAACTCAGATTTTGGACAAGCTTGATTTTCAATTACGACTATTTCGAGTTTGAAATACTGTCGGGGGTAGGGTTGGGGGTAATGGCAATGCCCGAAGAGTCACTAGCCGAGATGGTGGTGGTAGGGGTAGTGGTAGTGCTTGGACGGTCTCGAGCATGGTAGCAGTGGTGTCTCGAACGGTGGTGGCTATGGTGCTTTGGCTAGTGGTGGTGCTAGAGGAGGACAACCACAAGAAAGGTGATGCACAAAACTCTTCACGGTAGTGCTGACGTAAGTGAGGTTTTTAGAGAGAGAAAGGAGGAGGAGAGGAGATGGGAAGAAGGAAGGAGAGGAATACAAAGGGGAAGATAGCTTTCCTTTTATATACACCTACATTTTCTAAACTCTATACACGGTAAGCGAAGAAGGAAGGTACAATTAGAACAAAAAGCTGTCGTGATAATTAGGTTCGCCCTCTAAGCAAAAGGCACCGTCTTTCTTAGAAGAACGGTGCCTTTTTTTACTATTTGTTCAAAATATAATTGATTAATTTCAGCTTATTTGCAATGTTGTTATTAATTTCTTTCAGATGTTGGGTTAACTTACTTTTTGAGTTTGTATTTATATATTTAAAATATAAAAAAAAATTAAATTAATTAAGTCTAAGGCTCCCAACATAATTAAAGTAGGATATCTTTAAAATTTCTATTTAGGATCCTAACTCGGATTTGGGACAAGCTCAATTTTCATTTATGACTATTTTGAGTTTGAAAAGGTGGTGTAAGGGAGGCCAGTGGTGTTCAGAGAGTAGCGAGCGGTGGTGATAGAGGTAATGGTGGTGCTTGGACAATCTCGAACAGTGACGGCAGCGGTGCCTCGAGTTGTAGTGGTTGTGGTGTTTCGGCTAGTGATGGTGCTGGAGGAGCACAAATACAAGAAAAGTGATGCATAAACTCTTCATGGTGGTAATCATTGGGGTTCGCTCCAGTGGCCACCCTTCCAACATGAAAGGAGGAGGTGGGGGGTTCGAATCTCCATCTTTTCAGGGGGTTGGGGTGGGAAAGATTTCGCTTCAGAAGTGGATTTCGACTCCCACGCCCTGCAAGGAGGAAGGGAAAAGTCTGAGAGTGAAGATTAGAATAAATATAGCGTAGGACTGACCCAAAAAAAAAAAAAAAACTCTTCATGGTGGTGGTGGTGGAAGTGAGGTTTTCAAATAGAAGATGGAGGAGGGGAAGAGATGGGAAGAGATAAGGATTGAGCAAAATGCAAAGGGGAAGATAGCCTACTTTTTGTATACACCTACATTTTCTAAACTCCTATGCACGGTAAGAAAAGGGAAAGGGTTCCATTAAAACAAAAGCTGTCGTGATAACTAGGTTGGTCCACTGAGGGAAACACATCGTTCTTCTGAGAAAAACGATGCCTTTTTTTTACCACTTGTTTAAAATATAATTTATTAATTTCAATTTATTTGCTATGTTGCTGTTAATTTCTTCAGGTATAATTAGTTTTCGGATGTTGGATAAATTTACTTTTTGAGTTAGTATTTATTCGTTCAAAACATATCAAAAATTAAATTAATTAAGTCTAAGACTCTCCACATAATTAAAATAGGATATCTTTAAGATTTCTATTTGGGATCCCAACTCAGATTTGGGACAAGTTCGATTTTCATTTACCACTATTTTGAGTTTGAAATACTGTCGGGGGTGGGGTAGGGGAGTGGTGGTGGTGCTTGGAGAGTTGCGGGCCGAGATGGTGGTGGTAGGAATAATGGTAGTGCTTGGACGGTCTCGAGCAATGGCGACAATGGTACCTCGAGCGGTGGTGGCTATGGTGCTTCTACCAGTAGTGGTGCTAGAGGAGCACAATCACAAAAGAGATTATGCTCAAAACTCTTCATAGTCGTGGTGGCGGAAATGAGGTTTTCGGAGAGAGGAAGGGGGAGGGGAGGATATGGGAAGAGGTGAGAAAGGAGAGAAATGTAAATGGGAAGATGGTCTGCCTTTTGTATACGCTAATATTTTCTAGACTCCTTCTATACACAGTAAGAGAAAGGGGGAGGGTACAATTAGAATAAAAAACTACCGTGATAATTAGGTTGGTCAACTAAGCAAATAACACTGTTATTCTTAGAATAACGGTGCCTTTTTTTTTTTATCACTTGTTCAAAATATAATCGATTTATTTCAATTTATTTGCAATGTTGCTAATAATTTCTTTGGATATAATTAGTTCTTAGGTGTTGGATTAATTTAGCTTTTGAGTTTGTATTTACTTATTCCAAATATACAAAAAGAAATTAAATTAATTAAGTCTGAGACACTCCACATAATCAAAGTATGATGTATTTAAGATTTTTATTTGGGATCCCAACTCAGATTTGGGACAATCTTGATTTTTATTTATGACTATTTCGAGTTTGAAATATTGTCGGCCTTGCAGATTCACTTCGTTATATTACTACAAGATTGTAGGCATTTTTCTGGTAAAGGGAATTGGATAATTTAATTTAACCCAATAACTTAGATTAAATGTACATATAAGGACATTCAGATTTACTGTATACGATTTCATACCGCCATGTTTTGCACAAGTTATGCTTCTAGTACCTTTAGCTTTGATATGATGACTAAGATTTTAAGTACAGTTTTGTCGTGATGACTTGGTATTATGCTTGCACACTTAGCACATACGATTACCAATATTAGAAAATTTGGGAAGAAGTACATCAAAAGTGCCTTAACTTGTGTATTACGCTCACTTAGTGCCATAATATTTTGCTGACTCACTTTAATGTCAAAATTAGAGAAGAACGATCACTTAAGTACCTCCATTGAAAATTTCTTTTCAAAATAATTATGTGGCTTTTACAATTCGAAAAAATGACTGAATTGGAATTTTGTAAAAAAAATTCCAGTCCACTTGGACTAGCCAAACGATGTCGTTGGATTAACCAGCGCTGCACCACAACGTTACCCCAAAACAATGCCACATGATGCTACCCAAAATGAACGAAAATTAGGGTTTCGATCATGTTGACTCATCGTCGACGTCCCTTTCTCTATGAACATTGCTCATTGTCGCTAGCTTGCATTCACTTGCCGCCACTTGCTCACAGGCCATCACTCATTCGCTTGTCGTCATCGCTTGCCACCTCATCATTATCAGTCAATTAGGTTAGTCATAAGTGATACTCTTTGAGCCAGTCAATTAGAGGGAAAAAAAAATTAGGGGTTTAGGAGGGAAGAATTAAGTTTTGGGTGAGGAAGGAAAAAGTATGGTAACTAGTGCTCGACAAGGTCGCCTCGTCATTATTTTGGCTATAAAGCTGGCAATGTAGGGACATCAATATATTTTATCAACCCCCAATTGCTCTATTGTTGCTTTCTATCCGATAAAAGACAAAGTGCCGAGTTATTTTTCAAAAAAAAAATAGATGTCATGTGAGGACCTCCATATTAAGTTGTTGTTCGTTCTTTCTATGATCCCAAAAGCCAATTTTTTTTCTTGGCCACAGGGTCAGCACGGGAGACAATAATATTGTAGACACCATTGTCAAATATGGTAGGGAATTCGTCTTTGGTGCCAATGAATGAGAATATGCTGTTAGAAACGAATGGACTATTTATGTCAATGTATGTAAGCCATCATATATTAGTTTTGTGAGGGAAGTAATGTATTAGTTACGTTGCAAAACAGGAAAATTTCACTAGAATTGGAGGAGGGTTTGAGAACCTTCGATGATGATAATGATACAAAAGACATTGTTTATTATTATCTTCACGGTGAAGAAACTACGGTATATGTTGAGTATTACGATAATGATGAAGATGATGAAGATGAAAACGATGAAGATGATGGGAGTATTCAAGTAGGAGAAATAGAAGGTAGTGTTGAACCAACTATTCTGATTGGGTGCGAATCTGTTTTAGATTAAGAACAGCAACTTGCTCAGGTTACGAAGGAGAGGGAGGCATAGCATATAACATAATCAAGAAAGTCTTTGGTGAAAACTTAGGTGATGAAGAATTTACTAAATTAGAGTATGGAGTTACTCTATCCAGTGAATTAGATTATGAAACTTTACAAGATCTAAATTACCCGAGTGATGATAATGATGAGGAACTTGCACAGTTAAGGCAAAATAGTAGAAGGACTTTAGAGAAATAAAATTATAATGTTAGGAGAATTGCATGAATATAAACATATAAGTAAGGACGAAGGAGCTCTAGTTGATGGTAATCAAACCGATTATGAAGAAAGTGTCAGTGACAACGACATTGACAATTCAGAAAATGAACATGTCAAAGGAGCTGTGCATACGAGGAAAAGTAAGTATCCCTGTTATGACATTACTATTGTATGTCCTATATTAACTATTGGTATGAAATTCGATGATGCAAAATAGTTCAAAGAAGTTATTGTCAAATATTTGATTGCTAAACAAAGGATTATTTTTTTGAGCAATAAATAAAGGATTATTGAATTTGTTAGAAATACCAATAAATTTGTGAGAACAAGGTGTCCACAACAAAATTGTTCATGGATGATCTAAGGTGCACTGAATAAGAACATCGGATCATTCCAATTTAGCTCTTTCCAAGAGGAACATACTTGGTCCATTATGTTTGACAACAGAAGGGTAACGAAGGCATGCTTGCTGAAGCACTTCTTCAACACCATCAAGGCAATGCCTCAAATAAAGAGTCCTTAGTTCAAGTAATTAGAAGAAGAGCAAGTAGGAGTAAATGTGTGTGGAAACCAATGCAAAAGAGCCAAATAGAAAGTTATGAGTACATTGATAGGTAGGTACAAAGAAGAATATGATCAAACTTGAGATTATGCTACTGAGTATAGGTTTCAAAACTCATCTAATAAAATATATGTAAAAGTTGTCAAAAGGCCATTGCTTGACTATGGGACTAAGTTTAATAGGATTTATGTTTGCTTTGATACATGCAATAGAGGATTTCTAGCTAATCGTAGAAGAGTCATAGGATTGGATGAATGTTCTTTAAAAGAATTATGCAAAGGAGAGTTGTTGGCTACCGTTGGGAGAGATGTCAATAACCAAATGTTTCTAATGACATGGGCTGTTATGAGGTGGAGAATAAGAACGCTTGATCTTGATTCTTGAAGAATATAATAGTTGACTTAAAGATCAATAATGGGGAAGGTTAGGGACCAATAGAAGGTAATGCTATTATCAATTGTTTGTTTTTTTCATATTATTCACGCATTTTAACTTGCAAATATTTATTTATGGAATTATTATAGGAACTTGTTCCAGCATTAACTAAGTTGATGCTATATACTAAACATAGAATGTGTGCAAGGCATATTTATATAAATTGGGCAAAGAACCATAAAGGAAACAGACTGCAAGAGTAATTTTGGCTTATAGCAAGAAGCAATAACATGGTTGAAAATAGAATATATAAAGAGAGGTTGCTTGAGTTAACTGTTTGAAACATTATTCCAAATTGAACCTAAACATTGGTATAGGTAGGGGTGAGCATGGTCCTGGTTGGTCCGGGCCACCCCCTAACCCTAAGACCAACCCGTACAGTGTCGATCCTCAATTTTTAGGACCAAGAACCGACCCTATTGAGCCTAGGACCAAGGACCGGACCGACCCAATGGATTCGGTCCGGTTCCAGGGTCAACCCGGGACCGATTGATAATTTTTTTCATCTTATTTTTTATACTCCCTAAAAAAGAAATCTTACAAATTAAAATTACACATCCATCGACAATGTGACATTGTGCAACTAAACTATATATACTAATACATATTTAGCAATGACACAATAATAGAAATTTCGCACCTGCTAACCGCTCATCGAGATATGAGACAAGATGGAAAGTTTTTGTAATCATCTATCTTTAATATTCATAACACCATATGCAAAAGTATTTTCTTGCATTTGATCACTAGAGTCCACTCAACCAAAAAATGAGCTTCAAACCACTTGACTAGCATTTGATCATGTAGAGTCCACTCAACCAAAAAATGAGCTTCACACCACTTGACTAGCAAATCACCGTAGCAACTGTAGTACTACTCTACTCTTCAAAAACTTTTACCATTTAACACAAATTGAAAAGTAAAGTGCAACTGAAATTCATTAGTAAAATACAATTAAACCATAAAAAGTTCAAAATACTTAATATAAATCATGAATATATAACTTCACATCTTGTTAATTCACTTGAACTTTTAAACACTTAAAAACAAAACAAACGATACATAATTAATACTTAACAAAAGTTTTAAATTGAAATTACTATTATTGCTATTGATAGAACATCTCAATATAATATAATATAACAGACATTTTACTTAGGTTTGAATATATAAAATAATTATAAATAATATAATATAATATACAGAGTTGGTCCAGGGTTGGACCGACCCAAAACTCTAAGGATCGAGGACCAACCCGCACAGTGTTGGTCCTGGAATTTCAAGACCAAGGACCGACCCAATCCTCTTAGGGACCGGACCAGGACTGGCAGGGTTGGGCCGGTCTAGGGTCGGTCCAGGTTCGACCCTAGACCGTTGCTCACCCCTAGGTATAGGCATTCTTTAGTGAAGAATTCAAGTGTGACATTATTGATAACAACTTTAGTGAAGCATTCAAGGGAGAATCTTAAAGGTTAGGTGCAAACGAATCATCAATATGCTTGAAGATATAAGAATGAGTAGGCTTCAAAGGTAGAGGGATGAGGCTACAAAGTGGATCAGAAATTAAAAAACTTAGGATATGCCAAAGAATTTTATAAGGCAAATCACAAACGTGTGAAACTGCATACATCTTACCCATCGTTTAACTTCATGCATTGAGCTTTTTTATCCTTCCGTGCCCAAGAGTTCCGCAATCTGTCCTGGAGATTATAATGAAAGCATATGGAATATAATGAAATTTCTCCATTTCTGTTCTTGATTGATGCACATTCCGCGTTAAAAACTGAATAAGATTAATGCGTGTTCCCTTTAACAGTGGATCACTTTATCACTAGAACGATTGAGTTGGCTTTTTTTAGCAGGCAAGCATTAGCGACAAAGAAGAAAGCATATGAGAAGATAGAAATGGTTGAAAATTAACGACGACGGCGAGCCCTAAGGCAAAAAACAAGAGAAAAAGAAGTACCTTTTCCGGCAAGAGAATTCAAGCAGCGGAGGAAAGAGAAGAACGAGGACCAATTCTTTAGGGAGAACTTCCTTTCTAGTATACAGTGGCGGACAGATACCAAACAACATCTTTCTCTTCATTATAGCAATTGATAATCAAGATTTATGATGATATGTCAAATCTTTCATTGCCTTTCTTTTTTAATTTGATTTCCTCTTTCACACTCATTGGTTGCCTTTTGTTGCTAAGGTAGAAAGGGAAAGTCTAATCTTCCTCACTGGTAATCAGATTCTAAATCATACCTACTTTTTATCTTATGTAATCTTGCCCAGTGTGTACATATACCGTGTAAATTGGGTTTTGCTTGTCAAACTCGCATTTTGTTTGTCCATATTTATGAAAAAAATACAGACCTCGAACAAATTGCGTACATGTGTTCTTGACATCAAGACACAAGCAAAAGAGCACACTTGGCGCACAAACAATTTGCATGTGAGATATATCTGAATTGTTTAGCTTAGAGCAGAAGTAGGAAAGATTTGTTGCTTACATTTGAAAAGTCTTCAGGATTTCAGAAATGATGATTTAAAATGTTAGAGATTCATCTCGCATTATCTCGTTCCTCCTCAGCTGATGATATACTATTCTAATTCACGTTCACTTTTCATTAACTCTTAAGGTTTTTTGCACAAGCTCAAGCATTCTGTTTTTTGCTAGGTGCCATTAAGAAAAATCATAATTCACAATTCATGATTGCGTGGAGATGCAGTGTAATGATACTATCAATTGATCATTAGTTCAACAAAAAAAATTAGGGGAATCAGGGCTCCATCGATTCATTTGCTTAGCCCAGCCCACTTACCTCACGTAGTGGAGGCGATCTTTATATACATGTTTTCTCCATTTTTTTATATCTCCTCAATTTTCCAAGAATTTCTATTTGATATTTTGGAGTGGCTGGACTACCGTTTCTTTTAGCTTTAATAGTTTTCTTCAATTTTTACGACTCCCAAGTTTTATTTTAATATTTTTAGCCAAAAAAGAAAAAGAAAAAGTTTGACTTTAATATAACGGAAGGCACTAATTTTTTT
The DNA here is from genome assembly GCA_014182555.1 of Eucalyptus erythrocorys. Lineage (NCBI taxonomy): Eukaryota > Viridiplantae > Streptophyta > Magnoliopsida > Myrtales > Myrtaceae > Eucalyptus > Eucalyptus erythrocorys. The sequence goes on along the minus strand of CM024599.1, from coordinate 37,210,839 downwards.
TAAAATAAACAAATATCAGTATCTAACATTATATGTAACAGACCCTAATGATTTTATTTTTTTTAAGTGGTTGATATAAAAATGTGGCAATTGATTACAGAAGTTAGCCGGATGTTGAGGGATCTTGGGAGGCCCCATCTTGGTAGACCTCAGTGGTGGTCAATCTTATGGGCCGGGCTGATTCTGGGATGCACAGATCTGGGTCCTCCGGGGCTTGAGTGAAAGACTTGGCCCAACCCAAGTTGATGGTAGGACGTTGGATTAGCTTGAATTGAAGAGGAAGCACGGCGCATCCACCGGGCACCGAGCACTGTAATTGAGCTATTATTCCGATCGGTTTGACATTTGAAAATGCTAGAAAAGCATTCATTCTTTCTTTTTCGTACATGTTAAGGTGGGGGACTCTTTTTTTGTCCTTTGCCGAGCCGGCGTCTTTTTAGATTTTTAATCATAACATTTCTTGATTTACTTGTATGCATTAAAAAAAAAATCAAATCAAATCAACCCAAAAATGAAGCACACGCCTATTGTAGCTCTTATTCATAACCCAAATCAAGTAAACCTCTATTATCCCATATATACCATATTTGTTCAAATCCGAATAAAATTATCCAATTAGATTTTTTGAAATTTATTGTGCTACTTCAATTAAAAAAACTAGGTATCATTATATCTTTTTTTTTTTTTTATGTGGTAGAGAGATAAATAAAGCCACCTTGTTACTAAAGGTTAGACTAACAAAATGATGGAGAGACGGCAGGTTTTTGTAATGACCCAATCCGTCGAGGACATGAGTGATCACCTAGGTTCTGGGGCTCGGACAAAGTGCGGTTCCAACTCGAGGATGGCAAAGGGGTCAGAAAATGAACCAAATCCTACATCGCCTAGATATAGTAAGATGGAATGTCATATATGTGATAGCACTTGTTTTAACTTGCAACAAGTTCTGAACGAAACCCAAAAGAACAAAACCATGCGGGCTGTGGTCCAAAATGGACAATAAAGCTTGGGCTTAACATTATGGTTTCAAAGCCAATAGCCTAGCCGAAGTTGTGTGGTTGGTTTGGGGACAAACCAATTGGAAGTTGAGGCTCGGACAAAGTGCATCCGACTCGAGGATGGCAAAGGGTTAGCAATAAACCGTGAGATGAGGTAAAGTATCATATATGTGATGGCCCTTATCTTAACTCACAATGAGACCTTTTTTTTTGTTAACGAAACCCAAATAAGAAAACCGTGCATGCTGTGATCCAAAGCTGACAATATCGTTATAAATTAAATATAGGCTTTGATAGTAATTATTTGAAAGGAGAGATCGATTTTCAAATGAAAATAATGAGAGATAAGATAAAACTATTCGGTGAAAATCAAGTGTTTGAACGTCCACAAACAAAAAAAATCAGTGTTCGACGGATTATTTATTCGGGTAAAAGCAAAACCCTAAGAAAACGTATGTGCACAAGGGGAAAATTGTTCCTTAAAAAACTGATTTCGGGAAACCTCTTGACCGCCAAGAGGCTTTTACCCGAAAAGCCTCATTTATCAGCAATGCATGTTTTTCAGTTAATTAATGCGTTTCGGTATGGTGGAGTATACGTTCTCCCATGTCAGTACCAACCAAGAGAGACAAACAAGACAACATGAGTGAACATCATCCCAGCCACATGCGTCAATCCATGGTTGTTCGAAGCCCAAATTGTGCGTCCGAGGTTCAATCCATGCCTGTGTTCCGGCCCATATCTGGCCCAAGATTGACTCCCCTTCTCTCTCTTGCTGTAATGAGCAGTGAGAATCCACCCTCAAACTCTTGCAGCCGGCTCTCTCTCTCTCTCTCTCTCTCTCTCTCTCTCTCTCTCTCGCTCCTTTGATGGCTCCCCTTCTTTTACTTAAGTATCGAATTGAAGTAAAATCGATCATTTGAATGTCATCTTTGACCAAACGTTCTTTGTGAATTTTTGATTAATTTCCCATTCTAGCATGGTTTTTTTTTTTAATTTTTGAATTGATTGTTAATTGTCTACGTTAGGGCCAGTAATATCACATAGGACAATCGATGTCCACGTTTGATTTTTCAACGAGGCAAATTAGAATTGGCACTCAAGTGATTGATTTTTCAAATTTGTAGCACTCAAGTGAGCGCCACACAAAAGTTAAGACATTTTTAGTGTATTTATTCCAAAAATACTTATATATGTGTCCATTGAAGGAGTGATTGTTTAAACATTTGGGGAAATTATTAATTTAGTCTTATACCTATAATACAGATGTTAATTCAATTTTAACTTTCCTATTTGCTCAATATGGTCATACACATTTATGCAATATTTAAACGTAATCTTTTTCGCCAATTGTCATCACAAATTGCGACGTGGAAATCAATAAATTGCCCATGTTAGCACGCCACTTAGGATGATTGGTATTGACTAGACACCACATTAGTGATTTTAGGTGGCAATTAACGATAAAAACTACATTAAAATATGGCGCAAAAATTAAGGATTACATTGACAAAACTAAAAAAATAGGGCTGATTAAGCAAAATAATTAGCTGTTGACAAATTAATTATGACAATTGTAATTGCATTATAGAACAATCTAATCAAACCTTTGGCAAACACTTTTTTTTTTTTTTTTTTTTTTTGCCAATTCTAAATGCATCAGAATTTCCAAAGAAAGAGAAGAAAAAAAGGTAAGAAATAATTTTAAATATGAGACTTGTAAGAGATATTATGGTCAATTTAAGGTGAAATGGGGTCGGAAGTCAAAAAATGGATGGAAAAAGACAAGTTTTTATGCGTTTATCCTTTTTTACATCATTGTTCATTAAAATGTTAAACCTAACCTACTTATTTATATTTGAGTTGATGCAAGCAATATATGGAGATAGTGTAATGAACTTCTAAAGTCAAGGACTATATGGTGGTTGGGAAAAAGGAAAGGTGAAGGAGGTAATTTATAATAAATTTTACTTATGTATTAATACATAATAATTTTTTTTAACATTTTAATTTTGATCTTTGTTGAAAATTAAATTTAAAATATTTTGAATTTTATATGCAATGGGCTTCATTCATGAGAAGTATCTAGTTTTATATAAGTGGTACTGCCTTTTTTTAATATGTCTTATAAAGAATTAATTAATGTAAGGCATTTGTCTAGTGGGACCCTTATGGTAAAGTTAGTTGCATTGGCCCTCCCCAACCTTTTTAACTTATAAATAAAAATGATGGGATAAGTATAATAGGAATGCCATAACTTTTGTATGGAGCTTATTTAAGTGCCATAACTTTCCATTTCACTCACTTAAATGCCACTAAAATTTATTTAAGTGCCATAACTTTCCATTTCGCTCACTTAAATGCCACTAAAATCAATCATTTGAATGCTCTTTTAGGCAAATAGTCCTACGTGGATTTTTTCAATAATTTCCCATTCCCATGTGAGTTTTTTTTTTTTTTTTGAATTTTTATTAATTTTCTAACGAAGCCATGTAGGACAACTGATGTCCACATCGAATTTCCTAATGAGGCAAATCAGAATTAGCACTTAAGTAATCGATTTTTCAAATTCGTGGCATTCAAGTTAGCTAAAGAAAAAGTTTTGGCACTCAATTAAGCGCCCTACGAAAGTTTTGACACCCCCGATGTTTTTCTCTATTCATAAGAGAATGCTATGAGAAACTCGTGTTTTCTGTTAATATACCTAGTGATAACAAAATATAACAAAATGGACGAAGCCGTAGTTTAAACCGTCAAAGTTGCGGATTATTGTCAATTAATCCCATAGCATCTCACTTTCCAAATTGAGTTTAAATCTCCCTCATCTTATCATCATTCAAGTTAATTTAGTTTCTAGTTAATTTTGCATCTTTAAACTTTTTCCTCTTTCCACATCTTAATATAAATTATCAAAAACATACTAGTGTTACGACCAAGAGGTTCCCGTGGCTAAAGGATCGTGCATTTTCAAGGAAGAGCTCCCAAGATTGCCATAGTTTCTCCCAAGAGAGCTTCCAGAACGTTCCAAGGGTGGGTGATACGGTAATTGTGCCGAGGTCTAAAACTCTCTTGCCATTAGTGTTGATAGTTGGTAGGTTGGGTAGTACGATCTCACTCGCCGAATAAAATCTCGATCAATGGTTGTAATCGAGAGCCTCAAGTATAAAAAGGAGTGCCCTCCCCCTCATTTGTATCCATTTAACCATTCAATAATCAAATGCTCATTTCTCTCTTCCAAAGTTTCTCTCTCTAGAAACTTTCTGATCTAAGTGAACGAGTGAGCGATCGATCCGAGGAAGGCTTGACCCATGACACTAGCATGTGCTTTATTTCTTCTAAATAGTCCTATTAACGTCTGTGCTGAACTAAATTGATATATTTATCAATCGAGGGTTGACATGCGGAAAAAATCAATATAAAATTAATTATAACAATACATTTCACTCATAGAATGGGAAAATTAGCCCTCGCCATCTATATGGCCTTCTTCCTCCTCTTGCTCAGCCTCCACTGGGCCTACTTGCAAATGTTAGAGAGGAAAATATCGATGGGGTTGTGGCTTCTCGGAATAGGCGTGCTTTGGGCCTACTTCGCTTTTATCATCCATCGACTTTTCTCTCTATTTCAAGTCTTCTTGCTCGCTTCTTTTTTCTCCCTTTTGCGCCCCACGTTGCCACCATGTATCTTTACATTGTTGGCCCTCGCCATCTATATGGCCTTCTTCCTCCTCTTGCTGAGCCCCCAATGGGCCTACTTTTGAATGTCAGAGAGGGAAATATTGATGGGGTGGTGGCTTCTCGGATTAGGCGTGCTTTGGGCCTACTTCGCCTTTATCCTCCACCGTCTTTTATCTCTATTTCAAGTCTTCTTGCTCTCTTCTTTTTTCTCCCTTTTGTGCCCCAAGTTGCCACCATGTATCTTTATGTTGTTCGCCCTCGCCATCTATATGGCCTTCTTTCTCCTCTTGCTAAGCCCCCGCTAGGCCTACTTGCGAATGTCATGGAGGGAAATATTGATGGTGTTGTGGTTCCCGGATTAGGCGTGCTTTGGGCCTACTTCGCTTTTATCCTCCATCGTCTTTTCTCTCTTTTTCAAGTCTTCTTGCTCTCTTTTTTTTTCTCCCCTTTGCGCCCCATGTTGTCACCATGTATCTATATGTTGTTCACCCTCGCCATCTATATGGCCTTCTTCCTCCTCTTGCTAAGCCCTCACTAGTCCTACTTGCGAATGTCAGAAAGGGAAATACTAATGGGGTGGTGGCTTCCAGGATTAGGCGTGTTTTGGAGATTTGGACTCTAGCAAGTTCCCCCATCATAAGGTATGTATCTTCTTCTTCTAATCTTTTTGCCCTTTTTTCTATTATCATTTGACTTGTGTATGCTTTTTCTTGTAGACGTAGACAAGTGATGTCCTCTCTAATCATGAGTATAGCCCAATACATGAATAAGTTGAGCCTCAACAGTCATGACTTCTCTCAAAAGGCTTTTTGATGTCTAGCCCTTGAGCCCCCACGTCAAAAGATGGGTGAGAGCGTGGGGCGGTGAGATCTCAAGTTAGCTATCGCGACGCTGTGAATGACAAGATGGTGGTAGCGATGATGGCACTCAACTCCAGCATAGTAGACTAGCTAATCGAATTGGAGATGGATCCAACCGATTTAATGACAAGATCAGTCCAAAGACCGACGGGAAAGTCTCATATTACATGGGTGTGGATGTGCTCCTTTTACAAAATTTGGCTGGGATGACTGCCATCCCAGCCATAAAATTGGTCATCAAGTTTTTGTTGTCTCATTTCACTTTTTTTTTTTGTCCTGTCATTTCACATTATTTTGGCATGAGCCTTCAATACAATTTAGCTGGGTGATCGTCACCAATTTCTTGTCATCTCATTATAAAATGAGGCTGGGAGGTTGTGAGGTTGGATTTTGAAGTTAACTACAGTTATTATAACTTCTTTGTTTACAGTTATAAAAATTGTAATCAACGGCATTTCATCTTCCCCGTAGGAGTCGACCTAAAGGTATTGGCAGCTAACTGTGTGAATGAATCCATCGAGAGAAGTAGGTCAAAAAAATCGTCGAGAAAGTATGGTCTTCAAAGTCTAAATAACACAACAGAGAACATAAAAAGGCATCCAAAGATCATCTTGAAAGGACGGGCGAGGATTGGATCGTCGGCAAAGGAGTTGAGTGGGGATGACGACGACACGGCGGCAGTAGGGGTGGGGTGTTTGAAGGTGGAGGAGAGACGGTGGAGAGGTGGGGGGGGTGTGGGGGCGGCGGCGACGGAGAAGACATGATAATTTGTTCAATAGATAAGAGACTTGTGGAAAGATTAGGATGGTGGACGATACGCCTTTTTGTCTAATTGGACCTTCAAGTTAATGGTTGGAGTCAACCTAAAGCTTGGCCGCTAACTATGTTGAAGAATCCATAGACAATATAACTTCAAAAGATCTAGAAGCGCAGGAAGTGCCTTTCTTTGGTTGTTTTTAAAATGATCAATTGGTCCCCTAAAGAGGGAAAAATGTTGTTATTACTAAGGATTTTTGTAAATAAATGTTTCCAGGACACTTATCAACCATCTCAACAAAGAAAAACTCGTCATATTCAACGCATCGTTTTTCTTTCTCACATGATAAATATATCCAAAACAAAAACATCATAGAAAACGGCCAGTAAGTTTCCCTTTCATTTCTTAGATGCATGTTATCTTCTTAGCTTATAACACCTTCAAAAATTATGTCCTCTTCTGATTAGGGTGCGACATTGTTCATGAAAAATTTACGAAGGTATGAGACATTGCACAAAATGGCCTCTATTGAGTGAGAATCCATGCTATGGGAAATTCATTTTCTCCAGCATATGTCAAATGTTACTTTCAAAGAGTGATATTTTCCTCCAACCTGGCTGAGAAAATTGCGTGCTTGTGTTCTTGACATCAAGTAGCAAGCAAAAGAGCGCACTTGGCGCACAAACAATTTGCACGTGAGATATATCTGAATTGTTTAGCTTAGAGCATAAATAGGAAAGATTTGTCACTTACATTTGAAAGGTCTTCAGGATTTAAGAAATGATGATTTAAAGTATTAGAGATTCACCTCACATATAAATTTTGATCTTGTTCCTCCTCAGCTGATGATATACTATTCTAATTCACATCGACTTTTCATGAACTTCTAAGGTTTTGGCACAAGTTCATGCATTCAGCTTTTTGCTATGTGTCATTAAGAAAAATCATAATTCACAATTCATGATTGCGTGGAGATACAGTGTAATGATATCATCAATTGATCATTAGTTTAATAAAAAAAATTGTGGGAATTAGGGCTTGATCGATTCATTCCCTTAGCCCAAGCCATTTACCTCACGTAGTGGAGGCGATCTTTTTATATATTTTTTCTCCATTTTTTTAATATGCTCAATGTTCCAGGAATATCTATTTGATATTTTGGAGTGGCTGGACTACCGTTTCTTTTAGCTTTAATAGTTTTCTTCGATTTTTACGACTCTCAAGTTTTTTTGTTTGGTCAGTCCTATTCTATACCTACTCTATACTCACTCTCAGACTTTTATCCTGCCCCCTTCCATGTTGGAAGGGTGGCCACTGACTCCCAAGTTTGATTTTAATATTTTTAGCCAAAAAAAAAGCTTGACTTTAATATAACGGAAGGCACTAATTTTTTTTTAAATAAGCAAATATTAGTATCTAACATTATATGTAACAGACCCTGATGATTTTTTCTTTTTCAGTGATTGACATAAAAATGTGATTAATGATTACAGAAATTAGCCGGATGTTGGTAGACCGCATCTTGGTAGACCTCCGTCATGGGTCGATCTTATGGGCCGGGCTGATGCTGGGATGCGCAGATCTGGGTCCTCCCAGACTTGAGTGAAAGACTTGGCCCAACCCAAGTTGATGGTAGGACATTGGATTAGCTTGAATTGAAGGGGAAGCACGGCGCATCCACCGGGCACCGGGCACTGTAATTGAGCTATTATTCCGATCAGTTTGACATTTGAAAATGCTAGAAAAGCATTCATTCTTTCTTTTTCGTACATGTTAAGGTGAGGGACTTTTTTTTCGTCCTTTGCCAAGCCAGCGTCTTTTTTAATTTTTAATCATAATATTTCCCGATTTACTCGTTTGCGTTTAAAAAAAATTCAAATCAACCCAAAAATGAAGCATATGCCTATTGTAACTCTTATTCATAACCTCAATCAAGTAAACCTCTATTATCTCATATATATCATATTTTTTCAAATCTGAATAAAATTATGTAGTTAGATTTTTTAAATTTATTGTGCTACTTCAATTAGAAAAACTAGGTATCATTATATCATTTTTTTAATTATGTGGTAGAGAGATAAATAAAGCCACCTTGTTACTAAAGGTTAGAATAACAAAAAGATAGAGAGAAGGTAGGTTTTTGTAATGACCCAATCCGTTGAGGACATGAGTGATCATTGAGGTTTTGGGGCTTGGACAAAGTGCAGTTCCAACTTGAGGATGACAAAGGGGTTAGAAAATGAACCAAATCCTACATCACCTAGATATAGTAAGATGAAATGTCGTATATGTGATAACACTTGTTTTAACTTGTAACAAGTTTTGAGCGAAATCAGAAGAACAAAACCATATGGGCTGTGATCCAAAATAGACAATAAAGCTTGGGCTTAGCATTATGGTTTCAAAGCCAATAGCCCAGCCGAAATTGTGTGGTTTGGGGACAAACCAATTAGAAGTTAAGGCTCAGACAAAAAGTGCATCCAACTCGAGGATGGCAAAGGGGGTAGCAATAAACCGTAAGATGAGGTAAAGTATCATATATGTGATGGCACTTATCTTAACTTATAATGAGACTTTTTTTTTTTTCTAAACGAAACCCAAATAAGAAAACCGTGCATGCTGTGATCCAAAGCAGACAATATTGTTACAAACGAGATCTAAGCTTGACAGTAATTATTTGAAAGAAGAGATCAATTTTCAAATGAAAATAACGAGAGATAAAGATAAAACTATTCGGTGAAGATCAAGCGTTTGAACGTCCACAAAAAAAAAAAAAAAAAAAAAAAAAAAAATCAAGTGTTTGATGGATTATTTATTCGGGTAAAAGCAAAACCCTGAGAAAACGTATGTGCAAAAGGGGAAAATTGTTCCTGACAAAACTGATTTCGGGAAACCTCTTGACAGCCAAGAGGCTTTCACCCGAAAAGCCTCATTAATCAGCAATGCATGCTTTTCAATTAATCAATGCGTTTCGGTATGGTGGAGTATACGTTCTCCCATGTCAGTACTAAGCAAGAGAGACAAACTAGACAACATGAGTGAACATCATCCCAGCCACATGCGTCAATCCATGGTTGTTCGAAGCCCAAATTGTGCGTCCGAGGTTCAATCCATGCCTGTGTTCCGGCCCATATCGGGCCCGAGATCGACTCCCCTTCTCTCTCTTGCTGTAATGTGCAGTGAGAATCCACGCTCGAACTCTGGCAACCGGCTCTCTCTGTCTCTCTCATTCGATGGCTCCGATCGCGAGATCTCTGCCGGCGCTCTCAGCTGGATTCTTCTTCCTCATCCTCACCCTCGGAGCAGCTGTTGTTTCATCTGGGTATGATCTTTTTCTCATCCAATTGCTTTCCCAAGCTTAAAGTTCTGTTCTTTAGCTCTTCCTTTTCGGATCTCCTTGGGTTCCTTCCTCACCCGATCGAAGGCATGAACTTTAATGGCAACGGAAGATTTTAATTGGGTTTTCATCTTATCTTAAGCGGACCCCAGGAATTATGCTTCCTGTCCAAATTATATGCTGGTTCTTGTTCGTTCGTTCGTTAGTTTTACTAAGTCTGCTGCCTCTCGTTTGATTAGCTGTCTTTAACGTGGTTGGGTTCGTCCTCGTTTTGCAGGCCTGCCGATGGTTTCACGATCAATGGCCGCGTTAGGATCCCCGGTACGATGTCGAATCACCCTCGGGGCTGTCCTTATGTTGATTTTCGTTTGCTAATTCGTTGCTTTGTGCGCGGAAGTTTTCGTTTTTGCAGGGGTGTGATTCTGATTGTAGTTTGAGTATTTCATCGGGTGGAGTTTTCTGAATGCTTGATTATTGCGTCTGGAACCACTTAAAATTTTGAAGTGCATATTAGAACTTTATTTTTCAGCCACACGTATCTATCAATCGTCCAAGACAGACGATGCGATAGTGATGACCGTTGAGAGTATGAGCTAATGCTCGTGTTAGCATTGGGAGCTTACCAAGTTGGTGCTTGAGTTTCTTTTTAGGTCTTTGAGGGCTCCTGGGGTTGGGATGAGGCAGGTCTTTTTGAGTTCGAAGAAATTGTTTGGGCATCGTCATGTTTTCCGCATAGTATCATGTTTAGAGCGATGTGTTTGATGACATCTTCTATATACGTAGATTAATATGGGCTCGTTAGTGTTTGACTGAGATATAACAAATATTGCTTACAATCAGTTATGAGATCGTCTCTTTATGGAATCATGTGATGGTGAATTTACACAATTTACCATCACAGAAGAGAGGGAAATGTCCAACCTTGCTGCAAATAAGGTTTCATCATATATGATAGAAGTAGAAAAGAAATATAAGAAAGGTAACGGCACTCAAAAATCTAGCCTGCTTGGTTACTCAAATGGAGGCAAATAGTTTTCACTGGAAAATTTTGATCCTTCCACTTTTAGTTCTCAGTTTTGGTAATTATATATTCAATCTTCCTTTCAATGCAACCATCCTTTTTCTCTTCTTGACCCAAATTGCAAATGCTTTGCCAGGAGCTGGTGCATTTGGTCTTCCAGGAAAGATATCAGATGCTAAAGTTATACTCAATGGTGGCAAAAGAATTACTTTCCTTAGGCCAGATGGATATTTCTCATTGTATCCTCTTCTTCAACTGTAGCTGTTTTGTTCCCAATGCTCCTATAACACCTTCCACCTCTCCTACTTTGTTTCACATGAATTGTTTTGACTTTTTTAAAACAAAGTTCCTTTCTCTGATTCTTTAAATGACTTGCTGTATTACCGTTTTTAAGCTGTACTTAAAAGATGATGGCAATATGCTTGTATATGATAATGTTTGGCATGAGAATGTTCCTTAATTCGTATTTTGAAAAAGCCATAATATCTCGGCTGGGACGCATCTGATTGAGGTGGCCGCCATTGGATATTTCTTTTCACCGGTGGGTATGATCTTAATTTGCTAGCTATCCACCTGATTAAATCACTGTCTGACTTCAACAAATTCATTGCTTTATAAATGCTCAGGTACGAGTTGATGTCAGTGCTAGGAATCCTGGCAAGGTGCAGGCTGCCCTGACAGAGAATAGGAGGATCTTGAATGAGTTGGTTTTAGAGCCATTGAGAGAGGAACAGTACTACGAGGTTGATTTGACCAGAACCTAGTCTTATTGATGGTTCTACTAACATGTTTTGTTAACTTCTTTCCTTCAAATCTTGATTTAAACAGATTAGAGAACCCTTCTCCATAATGTCCCTGGTGAAGAGCCCAATGGGTCTGATGGTTGGTTTTATGGTGATTGTTGTTTTCCTAATGCCAAAGTTAGTTGAGAACATGGGTAAGTACTCATTCTTGATATCGTAATCCCAGCATAGTGATCTTGAGGATATGCAAGTATTTTGCTGGTGTGTGCATCATATAATTTGCTGTCAACCTTGTGATATTGTGTTATATTTCAGCCTCTTTTATCAATTTTCTGTTAAGTTGGCTTTCAAACTTTTTTCATCTTGTTTGTCCTTTGATCGATTTGCTTGTTTATGGTAATAGATCCCGAAGAAATGAGGCGAGCTCAAGAAGAGATGAGGAGTCAAGGAGTTCCATCTCTTTCAAACTTGTTGCCTGGAGCGGCAAGGAGCAACTAAATGTAACACTCTGATTACTAGGGACCTCTCATTCTCTTTGGATGGCTTTTAAATTGTCAGGAGGAATCACGTGGCTGAAACATTTACTTGTGAAGAACTTTTACTTAGGGGAGGATCTAAAAAGCATTTATGGAAGCATTTTCTCTCAAACCTTTTAGTGGATGTTTTGATTCTTGCAGGTTAATTTAGGGATGAAATTGTTTATCTTGGTGGTTGAGGCGCGCTTTGGGAGTCACCAGAGGTGTACCTTTAATATGTAGATTTGTACCTTTGCTATGTTGTACAATTAGCCACAAAACAGGAGATATATACAGTAGTTGATTCATTTCAGAGAAGTTTGCAACTGATGTCTGATTGGTGGGTCAGGAAAGGCACTCATATTTTTGTGAGTGATCCAAAGCATTACCGAAAGGGAAAAATAGAACCATTCTGGCCTGTCATAAACATTCTGAATTTTATTAATTGACTGGCCTTCACTTGCAAATGAATCCAATTTTACCTGTGCTTGTCACAATCTCTCTAGAAAGTCATTATCTACAATGGTTGCCTCATAGTTATGATTACAAATAGCAAGTTCACTGTGCCTATAATATTGGACTATTTGCATGCGGTTACATTCATACTAGGAATCTGAGCAAATACCACAGAGAATGGAGCCACCGTGATTGAATCTGAGTGGCTTACATATATCGGATCGAAGGAAGGAATGTTGCCAGATGAGTCTATGTTTAGAACTTTTCCATTGAGAAGCAGGACTTGGCTCTGTATATTTCCTTCTTTGGCAGTCAAGTGATACTCTTCTCTGATGTTCCCATCATTAGATGATCCTCTTGACATACTGGCAAATCTTGTCCTGTGATTTTGGCTCTCGTGTTTCAGAGTCACTGTTCCTTTACTGGTTACATTTTCAGTTGAAACGCGAACTTGGACAGTTGTTTTACCATCAAGGTTGATCAGCAGCAAAGTGATCCCAGGCTGTTGATATCAAGAAACAGAGTGTTAGCCAACTACACATGGTTTATCCTCTTGTTTCAAGAGTAGAAGACACTTAACAGAGTTCTTTGAGCAATGAGCATAAGCACGGATCTTATGTGTGCCCGAGAAGCTAGTTAACAAAACTTCGCTCCCCATCAACTTATGCCAAAGAAGAGCACTGCAGAGCACAAGTGAAGTATTGGCGTCAGCTTGAACGTTTTCTTAATTCATTCAATTTGTTTGTTCATTAAACACGATAATGTTGTCAATCAGATGAATCTGGTTCATCCGCTTATTTCTCTCTTATCAACTTTGGATTGGGACCGGCCTTAATACTGACCAAAGCTGGTTATTTCTTAGTTTAGCGTCTCCACCGATACCCTTCGAAACAGTTTTGCATTATCTAGTATTAGAGTTCTAAGTTGAATTGGATTAAGGCTTAAGCTAAAATAACACGACTAGTCTACCTGTAGTAATCTGGGTTTGGGAGAAATGTTTGAGTGTTTAGCAAGCCATAGTTTCCACCAATCAATGTCTGTCTGCAGTATGTTTTTGTATCGTAAGTGGCCGCCATTCCTAGTTGGTCCAAGTACCTATACAACACAGACGGCATAAAATTCGTTATTCTCGTGATCTCCTCATCAGAATCATCAATGTAAGTGGTTGACGTATAAGAGTCTTATTTTACCAGAAACTGAACACAAAGGAGTTAGTGACAAGGTTGCGGCCGCTATTATAAGCGCCTCCAGCTTCACCGACCCATGCTATTGCCGAAGTTCCAGAGTTCTTCAGAAGAGTCTGAAGACTGCTGAAGGTTTGCACCGCACCATCAAGATAAGAAGGATTGAGGATCTTGTGAATAAGGTGATCATCGACTCCTACATAATTCAATTGAACTTGATGAAGATGAAGCACGATGTCTCAAAATAGTATGGTCCAACAAAGGTCTGATTCTGAATTGATATTACCTGCACCAAGGTTATAAATGTGGTGGGTGACAACTTGAAGAGTTTTACTTGTTTGATCTATAAAATGGGCAAACCAATCTACATCAAAGAATCCCCCTGGTGCCAGGACTAGTGGCTTAACTTCGAAACCTGCGTATATTTCTTCCACTAGGCGTTGAAGGGTTTTTATATCTGATGCATACTGGTGGGCTGAAACTCTTGCTCCAACTCCATTTCCACTTAGTTCATTGCCTAACCAGAAAGAAAAGCACAGATTTTAAAGACACGGTACAACACAGTTGAAAAAACACTGCAGAAAAACTTCAAGAGTAAATGTTCATGCAACCGTATCATTTCCACCTTTTCTTGTCCATGCTGAACCAAAAACCACTACGCTTACCAAGCTCCCAGCCGAGGATAGAGTAGCCTTTATTGACAGTGTACTGAATAAGAGACTCGGCATTACTGGAATTCCAGGGCCCATTAACAAGACTGTCCGAACCGATTTTCCTGCCGTATAATGCATTCAGCCCGAATGTGACAGCTGCCCTGTAATATACGCACAGCACCATCAGTGTACTTAGATATTTAGGACCCGAGGGGCTTCAAATTCATGCCATTTGTGGAACAAATGGTAAACATAATCTTAGCCTTAGGCCTACCCCGTCTGCTTGAAAAATGAGTTCAGCTCATCCCATCGGGCCAAAGGTAAGCATCCTTGTGAGAAACCAAGAAATTCTGAGCTGTTCTTGGTGAAGATGCTGCACGGTCTGTCGTCACCCTGTGTTTCATATACTACTTTATCTTGCAAGGTCCCCCCTATTCTTATCCTCAAGGGTGAAAAGGCTGCAATACAGCATAAATGTCTACAACTTTAAATTTGAAGTACCAAGATGATGTGACATGTTGAAATTGTTCAATGAGGATCAGCATGCACGATGGTATACCTTTTACGGCATTTAGCAGAAGTGTGTTTTTCAGATCCTGATGAGAAACGATCACGTTTGAGAAGCCAAGACTTGCAGAAGGAAAGTTATAATAAACAAAGGAAATGCTAACGCCATGCTTGTCAAATACTCAAATTAAGCTCTCTTGATTACTTTTTCTCTTTTAGTGGTTCTGTGCGAGCAGGTGGGCAGAGTCCAGACCTAAACTCAAGTATTTGTACATTATTGAAGGTCCTCCTCCTCCAGAAGCTCCATAATTCACATAACCCCACAAAAACCAACAGAGAGAGAGAGAGAGAGAGAGAGAGAGAGAGAGAGAGAGAAGCATACCAAAGTTTGGAGGGTGGCTCTTCCCCAGCTGCAAGTGCCATAATCACATTTTTCAGGAGGCCACCAATCCAAAGTGGCACAGATGTAATCATCGTCTGTCTTAGCAACGGATGCTGTTCCATTGATGAACAAAATTCCGGCACTCTGTGAAACCGCTAAGCTGGAGTTGTAACATACCCAGAGCACCAAAACACCCGACCCCACGAGAACAAGCAGAGATGCCGCCCTGCAGTACATTTAAACGATGGCAAGAACAGTTTTACGCTCCAAACAAACTCATGGGTTGAGGAAGCATGAATGCTTTAGTTGCGGCCTTCTTTTCGCAATCGAAGAACTCTCTTTGAGACACAGCATGTCAAAGGAGAGGAGAAGAAAAAGCTGAAAGTTGAAAGCCGTGTTCTTTGGAGGGTCCGCAGAGAAATAGTAGTTTTTTCGATACTTTAGATGTTCTACTTCCGGCAATTGAATTGATCGCTAAGCATAATTGTTTATTGAAGCTAGTACCACCGTTGCGTGCATGCTTAAGAATATGAATTTGTAATGGTATTATACAAATATACACATACATTTTCCAGAATTTTTTTGATAATGATGAACTAGTGGTGGAGTGCCGGTGCTCGTGATTGGTGTTGAGAGGATAGATGCTGTGTAGATCAAAGAAACGAAAGCTCAATGGGCAGAACCGAAAAGAAGTTAAAAAAAAAAAAAAATAAGGAGCATAGAACATTCGATTCGTCCAACTTGTAATAAATCATGCGCATTTAAGTCTGCCAAGGGTCTTATCATGGAAAGTGAGGTCACTTGGGGAAAGAGATTCGGACAAAAACATTGAATAGGGACCCAATGACTTAAAAAAGCAAATTAGGGGAATCTAGTTTCATACCGTGAAACATAAAAGTCAAGAGAATGAAATTATAGAGTGTAAGGCAGATTAAAACCCCACATATTTTTAGTCTTTTTGTAGTGCGCGCATCGCCAGTTTCATGTTTCCCTAAATGACTATACATATAACAGTACCCTATATGCATTTTGTTTAATCAATTTATTAAACAAAAATCCGAGGAAAGGTCAAATTTATGCTCTATGATATACCAAAAAGTTATTGATCTCAACCAAATAGCACGCATTTCAAAACAATAAACCTAGAAAGGTTTATTATTACACACCAAAAGAAGGCCTTGAAAGATCCTTTTAATGTTCATTGATCATGTTTATCTCGTTCAGAGCTCTTCCCTTTCCAATTAGAAAAAAAATTGGATGGAACATATCACAATCAAATCACTAGGGTGAATTCTCTGAAAGCAAACTGTCTTAGGCGAAGTGGTCGCTTCTCAAATGAAAGTCATATTTATAGTGACAAAACAGTCATGGATTTTAAAGAACTCCAAGAATCAAGGGGACCACTATCTAAGAAAAATGAAAAAGGGCTATACTGCTACCGACTCAAGGTCCTTATGATCATTTGACCCAAAAAAAAAAAAAAAAAAAGGTCCTTATGGTCACTACAATTTTAGAAAGGGTCTCTATTTCCATAGTTTTGCCAATATAAGCAATCTCAAGGAGAGGAAAAAGAACGAGTGAAGTATGCTTAATGCAAATGGACAACCCAACACGATTGAAGAACGTAAATCTTAAGTGGTAACTTTTTTTCATTTTTCATTTTTAATAGGAAACAGGGGCCTAACACTAACGCAGGAAGGTTGCAACTTTGAATGATAATTTGAGTTCGTCGAGTTCTAAGTGTGAATACCTCTAGATCCCAGGTGGTTTTGGTGTTCAGCATACGATAACATCTGTAACCACATTTGCTATTGATAAACATCAACAAGAGGCATCTTTCAGAGGGATTGTGCATTCAAATGGCAGTTATTAACTGTGCAGGTAGGTTATAGAAATCATTACTTCACATTTGACATCTTGCATCTATGTTGAGAGAGACAAATCATCCTTAGCTTCTTCCTAGACATAATGCGCCAATCTGATTCAGTACTTGAAAGTCAGAGTCAGCCAATTTTGCTAACTGGGAAGGTTAAATTCATATGGTTGTATGCAACTTTTCTTGGGCATTCGATCTGTTTGTCAGGATGGAAACATTGCTAGCACCCCAGATGTGCATGGTCATTAAAATTGCAAAAAGTTTGAAACTCCAGTGGCCAGTAAGATTTGAAAATGGCAAGTAATTTTCAGAGCGTAAATCTGCATTATAATTTATTGCACCAGAACCAGAAACTTTACTCATATGTCACCCTTGAGTTGGGATATACACATAATTGATTGATAATTCCATCATCCCCACGACACTGCCAAAACAAGCTATATGCAGTTTGACCTGTAATGCCGACATGGAACATACTTACGTCACCAATTTGGAGTGCAGCTGGTCTTTACAAGTTAATACTATTAATCGTATGAGATGTAATGACAGCAATATGATCACTGCACCCATTTCCGAGGATTTCAATGAAGATTGAACATTAGATCTAAATCATAGATGTGGAACAGTTGACTTTGGACTCTAGACTAGCGGTAAGTGGTATGAACATCTCACTGGAGAAAGCTCGTTCAGCATTAGCAGTCTCTTTAAATTTTTGATCTTTTGGCGGGTTTGGGAGGTTTAGGGATGCTAAAAAGGATACTCAGAACATAAGTTGGATAAATTTACAGATTCAAGAGGTGATTATGATGCTGATAGTGATTTGCTTATGTGTATAGCTGAATGTGTGTGGATCTGAATGCACACCACTTTGCACAGAGAGCAGATTGGTCTGACATATCCAAGAAGAAGAAGCTGGTTATGAACTTCTCACAAACTTACATAAATTTGCATAGCAAAGAAAGGAAAAAAAGAAAAAAAGAAAAACAGTGACCAAAAGAATTTTTATCTGTAGATTACAGCAATTGAAGATGCTACAAGTATCTACAGTTCAGAGAAGTAATTCCATTGTGTGTGTGTGTGTGTGTGTGTGTGTCTTGAACTATCTGCAAGCTGTGACATTCTTGCTAGGAAACTGAGCAAATACAACAGAAAATGGAGCCACCGGAATGGGACCTGACATGCTCACTTTTGTAGGATTTCGGGGAGGAATGCTCCCAGAAGAATCAACACTAAGAATTTTCCCATTGAGAAGGGTGACTTGGCTGTGCAAGTGTCTGTCTTTAGCTGTCAAGTGGTACTCTTCTCTAATGTTTGCATTGAATATCAACCCATTTGGAATGCTGGAAAATTTACTTTCATGGGAACGGATTTGTGGTAGCAAAAGTATTGTCCCATTAAGTATGCAAGGCGTACTTCGTAAGTCACTGGAGGTGTACCTTTTTCATTTACATTTGTACCTCTGCTATGTTGTACTATTAGCCACAAAACAGGGGATATACACAGTAGCTGAGTCACTTAGAAGAAGTTTGCTACTAATGTCTGATTGGTGTGTTAGGAAAGGCACTTTATTTTGAGTGATCCAAAGCATTACTGAAAAGGAAAAGTTGGACCATTCTAGCTTGTCATGAAACACTCTGGATTTTATTAATCGACTGGCCTTCATTTGCAAATGAATTCAATTTTACCTGTGCTTGTCACAATTTCTCCAAGAAATAATTATCTATAGTGGTCACCTTATAGTTACAATTACAAATAGAAAGTTCACTGTGCCTATGGTCCTGGACTATTTGCATGCAGTGACATTCATATTTGGAATCCGAGCAAATACAATGGAGAATGGAGCCACTGTAATTGGATCTGAGTGGCTTACATTTATTGGATCAAAGGAAGGAATGTTGCCAGATGAGTCTGTATTTAGAACTTTTCCATTGAGAAGCAGGACTTGGCTCTGTATATTTCCTTCTTTGGCGGCTAAGTGATACTCTTCTCTGATGTTCCCATCATTAGATGAGCCTCTTGACATTCTGGCAAATCTTGTCCTGTGATTTTGGCTCCCTTGTTTCAGAGTCAGTGTACCGTTACTGGTAGCATTTTCGGTTGAAACGTGAAGTTGGACAGTTGTGTTACCGTCAAGGTTAATCAGCAGCAAAGTGATACCAGGCTGTTGATATCAAGTAACAGCAGATTAGCCAACTACATGGTTTATCCTCTTGTTTCAAGAGTAGAAGACACTTACAGAGTTCTTTGAGCAATGGGCATAAGCACGGATCTTATCTGTGCCCGAGAAGCTAGTTAATAAAACTTTGCTCCCCATCAACTTATGCCAAAGAAGAGCACTGCAGAGCACAAGTGAAGTATACGCATCAGCTTGAACTTTCTATTAATTCATTCAATTTTTTTGTTCAGTTAGCACGATAATATTGTCAGTCAGATGACTCCGGTTCTTCAAATTATTTCTATTTCTCTTTTCAACATCGGATTTGGACCTGTCTTCACACTGACCAAAGCTGGTTATTTCTTAGTTTGCAGTCTCCACAGGCAAAGCTATTCCATTACCACTCGTAACAGTTTCACATTATGTGAATTATATCAAAGAGAGAAATAGGACTATTAGGAAAGTCTCCTTTATCCCTTTCCTTTCACTCATCTAGGGGTTAGTTGAGTTGGATTAAGATTTTAAGCTAAAACCACATGAGTAACCTACCTGTAGTAATCTGGGTTTGGGAGAAAATTTTGAGTGTTTAGCAAGCCATAGTATCCACCGATCAATGTCTGTCTGCAATATGTTTTTGTATTGTAAGTGGCCGCCATTCCCAGTTGGTCCAAGTACCTACACAACACAGACAGCATAAAATTTTTTAGTCTCATGATCTCGTCAACAGAATCATCAATATAAGCAGTTGATGTAGAGTCTTATTTTACCAGAAACTAAACACAAAGGTATTAGAGACAAGGTTGTGGCCACTGTTATAAGCGCCTCCAGCTTCACCAACCCATGCAACTGCCGAAGTACCAGAATTCTTCAGAAGACTCTGAAGGCTGCTGAATGTTTGCAACTCACTGTCAAGATGAGAAGGATCAAGGATCTTCTGAATAAGGTGGTCATCAACTCCTACATAAATCAGTTGAACTTGATGAAGATGAAGGACAATGTCTCAAAATAGTACTGTCCAACAAAGGTTTGATTCTGAAGTGATATTACCTGGGCCAAGGTTATAAATGTGGTGGGTGACAACTTGAAGAGTTTTACTTGTTTGATTTACAAAATCAGTGAACCAATCTCTCTTAAAGAATCCCCCAGGTGCTAGGACTAGTGGCTTAACTTCAAAACCTGCATATATATCTTCCACTAGGTGTTGAAGGGTTGTTATATCCGATGCATACTGGTGGACTGAAACTCTTGCTTCAACTCCATCTCCACTTAGTTCGTTGCCTAAACAGCAAAAAAAGCACAAATTTCAGAAACACAATACTTAACAGTTGAAAAACACTGCAGAAAAACGGGAGGAAAAATTCTGATGTTTCTGTCATATCCTTATGCAGAGTAAGTTAATTCGATGGCTCTAAGGTAATATAATAAGCTGGCTGGGAAACATATATTTTCCATTTTTCCTGGTCCATGCTAAGACAAGAACCTCTATGCTTACCAAGCTCCCAACCTAGGATAGAGTAGCCTTTATTGACAGTATACTGAATGAGAGATTCGGCATTGCTGGAATTCCAGGGCCCATTAACAGAACCGTCCGAACTGATTGTCCTGCCATATAATGCGTTCAGCCCAAACGTGACGGCTGACCTGTAATATATGCACAGCACCATCAATGTACTTAGATATTTAGAACATGAGGGGCTTCAAATTCATGCCATTTGTGGAACAAATGGTAAACATAATCTTAGCCTTAGGCCTACCCCGTCTGCTTGAAAAATGAGTTCAGCTCATCCCATCGGGCCAAAGGTAAGCATCCTTGTGAGAAATGAAATAATTCCGAGTTGTTCTTGGTGAAGATGTTGCATGTTGACTGATCACCCTGTTTTTCATATACTACTTTATCTTGTAAAGTCCCTCCCATTCTAATCCGCAGCGGTGAAAAAGCTGCATTACAGTGTAGAAACTAACTTCAATCTGCAAGTACTGAGATGATGTGACATGTCGAAATTGTTCGCATGATCGCATACCTTTTACAGCATTTATCAGAATTGGGTTTGTCAGATCCTGGTGAGAGAACATCAATTATGAAATGCCAAGATTTGCAAAAACAAAACTGTAATTACAAAGGAAAATGCTAATGCTTATGCCATTCTTGTCAAAAACTCAAATTAAGCTCCCTTTGATTACTTTTATCTTTTGAGGGCTCTGTGTGCAGAAATTGTCCAGCGCTAGTCTCGGGTATCTGTACATGAATTGAAGATCATCCGCAACTCCCAATTCCATGTACTGCACACACACGTGCCTACACACCCACACACACGGGAGAGAGAGAGAGAGAAAGCATACCAAAGTCAGGAGGGTGGCTCTTCCCCAGCTGCAAGTGTTATAATCACATTTCTCTGGAGGCCACCAATCCAAAGTGGCACAGATGTAATCATCATCCGTCTCAGCAATGGATGCTGTTCCATTGATGAACACAGTACCAGAAAGAACATCCCCAGAAATTGCGGTACTCTGCGAAAGTGCTGAGCTGGAGTTGTGATGTATCCAGAACACCAAAAAAGCCAACCCCACTAGAACGAGCAGAGACCCCATCCCCCAGTACATTTACACAATGGCCAGTACAGTCTTAGGCTCCATACAAATTATTTGATTGAGTAAGCACGAATGTCTTTGTTGCTATCTTCACTTGGTAACTGAAGAACTTCTTCAGAGACGCAGGACGTCAAAGGAGAGGAGAAGAAAGTCGAAACTTGAAAGCTGTGATCTATGGAGGGTCCGTAGATAAACAGTAGTTTTCTTGATATATTATATTTCCTCTACTTCCAGGTCAACTGAATTGATCACTGTTTTCTCACGAATCCTAATTTTTTTATGATGCTAGTACAGGTGCAGAGTGATTGGTAAAGAAGATGCTTTTCTAATGACATTATGCAAATATATTTATAGATATACCGTTTGCTGAATTTTTTTTTTTTTTTTTTTTTTTTTTTTTTTTTTATAATGATGAACTAGTGGAGGTGGTGCTGGTGCGCATGACTGGTGTTTGAGAAAACAGATCCGGTTTAGGCCAAAGAAACGCAAGCTCAAGCCTGGAACATTTGATTCCACGAACATGAATGAAAAAAATTACGCAGATTTAAGTCGCCAATTGTCTTATCATTGAAAAGTGAAGTCACTAGTGAAAAGACATTTTGACGAAAACATTGAAGAGGGACCCAATGACTAAAGTGGATATGTGGGGGAGTCTAGTCTCACGCTGGGAGCTAGAAAAGTCAGGGAATAAAATTATAGAGTGCGAGGCATATTAAAACCCCACACACTATATAGTCTTTTTGCAGTGCATATATCCCCAGTTAGATGTTTCCCTGAATGGATATAAATATGACGGTACCCTGTATGCGTTTCTTTAATCAATTTATTAATAAAAAATCCAAGGAGAGAGGTCAAACTTTTGCTCTAAAATATACCAAAATGATACTGATCTCAAGCAGATGGCACAACCTTCAGAACAATGGTCCTGGAAAAGTTTATTATTAATGTCCATAGATCATGATTATCTTGTCCAGAGCCTTTCCCTTTCCAATTAGAAAAATTCGGATGGTCCATATTACAATCAAATCACTAGTGTGAATAATTTGTCGGTATGCTCTTTGGAAGCAAACTGTCCTAGGCAAAATGGTCGCATCTGTAAAAGAAAGTCGATGCTCATGATAACAAAAACAGTATAGATATCAAAGAACTCCAAGAATCGACCGAACGACTATCTGAAAAAAATGGAAAAAGTCCATACAGTAAACATCTTAAGGTCCTCATGATCACTAAAATTTCGAAAAGGGTCTCTATTTCCATAGTTTGGCCAGTTAAAAGCAATCTCAAACAGAGGAAAAGGAACGAGTAAAGTGCTTAAGGCAAATGGACAACCCAACATGTTTAAAGGGCATAAGTCTTTAGCTTTAACTTTTTTCATAATTCCTTTTAATAGGAAACAGAGGCCTAACACTAACAAAGGAAGATTGCAACTTGGAATTACAATTTGAGTTCATCAAGTTCAAAGTGTGAATAACTCTAGATCCCAGGTGGTTTTGGCATGTACACCACATTCAATATTAATAAACATCGATGAAAGATGTATTTGGGAAGGATCGTGCATTCAAATGGCAATTGTTAATTTGGGCAGGTAGATAATAGAAATCATCACGTCACATTTGCCATGTTGCAAATATATTGAGAGAGCAATCATCTTTAGCTTCTCTCTAGACATGACACACCAATCTGATTAGGTACTTAAAAAGTCATAGTAGGAAACAGAGGCCCAACACTAACACAGGTAGGTTGCAACTTTGAATTACAATTCGAGTTCGTCAAGTTTAAAGCGTGAATATCTCTAGATCCCGGGGGGGTTGTACCCCACATTTAATATTGATAAACATCGACAAAAGATGTCGTTGGGAGGGATTGTGCATTCAAATGGCATTTGTTCATTGTGCAAGCAGATGATTGAAATCATCACATCACATTTGCCAACTTGCAAATATATTAAGGGAGAGAAATCATTCTTTGCTTCTTCCTAGACATTACACGCCGATCTGATTAGGTACTTAAAAGTCAGTCAGCCAACTTTACTTACTAGGGAAGGTCGGATCATATGGTTGTATTCATATTCACCTCATGCAACTTTTCTTGGGGAACGTGATCCATTTGTCGGGATGGAAACATTGCCAGCACACTGGATGGGCATGTTCGTTAAAATTGCAAACAATTTAAAATTCCAGTGGCTGGTAAGATTTGGAAAATGGGTAGCAATTTCTCAGAGCTAAATAGGCAGTATAATTTATTGCACTAGAATGCAGTTTGACTTGCAATGCCAACATGGGACGTATTCAACTCACCAATTTGAAGTACAGCCGGTATTTACGAGTTAATACTTCTAATTGTATTGAGGTGACATGCTAAGCCAATGTAATGACAGCAATATGATCAGTGCACCTGCTTCCAAGGAATTTAATGGAGATTGAACATCAGATGTAAATCATCGAAGTGAACGGTTGAATTTGGGCTCTAGACCAGCGCCAAATGGTATGAACATGGAGAAAGCAAGTTTAGCATTAGCAATCTCTTTCTTATTTTGGATCTTGTGGTGGGTTTGGAAGGTTTAGGAATGCTAGAAAGAGTAGTCGGAATATTAGCTTCACAAATTTACAAATTTGGGAAGTGATCATGATGTAGATAGCGATCTGCTTATGTGCATGAGTGATTGTGCGTGGATCCAATTGCACAGGACTATGCTCAGAGAGCAGATTTGTCTGACGAATAGAAGAAAAAGAAGCTGGTTAGGAACTTCTCACAAACTCTCATAAATTTGCTTAGCAATGAAAGGAGAAAAATACTTTATACAGCGATCACAATAATTTTTATCCATAGATTACAGTTACTGAAGGTGTTACAAATATCTACAGTTTAGAGAAGTATTTTCATTGTGTGTGTGTGTGTGTGTGTGTGTCTTGAACTATCTGCAAGCTGTGACGTTCATGCTAGGAAACCGAGCAAATACAACAGAGTATGAAGCCACCAGAATGGGATCTGACATGCGCATTTTTATGGGATTTAGGGCAGGAATGTTCCCAGAAGAATCAACACTAAGAATTTTCCCGTTGAGAAGGGTGACTTGGCTGTGCAAGTCTCTGTCTTTAGCTGTCAAGTGGTACTCTTCTCTAATGTTTGGATCGAATATCAACCCCTTTGAAATTCTGGAGAATTTACTTTTACGGGGACGGACTTGTGGTTGCAAAATTAATGTCCCGTTTCCTGCAACATCTTCAGCGGAGACATGCACTTGTGCTGTGGTGTTTCCATCAAGATTGATCAACAGCAATGTGACGCCAGTCTGTCATGCGTGGAATTTTAAGATGTTAGAACATAGTTCAGGATATGATGGCTGTAAATTTAAGAATAGACACTACTCACTGAATTCTTTGAACAGTGAGAGTAAGCACGGAGTTTGTTTGTGCCGGTAAAGTTAGTGAATAGCACATTGTTTCCCATCAAACGGTGCCAGAGAAGTGCACTGCAATAACAATAATGCACTCCATCAATTCATCAATTTTCAGCAGAATTCTCCCTTATTTCCTGCTTTCTCCATTATTTTTCTTCAGTGTCATCTTTTGTTTTGTAAATAAGAAAAGAACAAAAAAAAAAATTCCCATTAATCTTTTTGATCTCATGACTGACCTGTAGTAGTCCGGGTTTGGTTGAAATGTGCTGGAGTTGAGTAAACCATAGCCCCCGCCAATCAATGTCTGTCTACAGTATGTTTTGGTGTTGTAAGTCGCTGCCATTGCAAGTTGGTCCAAATACCTATACAATTTTCGGGGAAAATCAGGAGTAAACATACTAATTGACTGCTAATAAAAATCATGAAAAGTTTTTCATGAAAATCTTGGTAGTATGGAAAATGGATGAAGAAATGTGTAGGACAAAACTTACCAAAAACTAGACACAAATGCATCGGTGACAAGGTGATGACCACCACCATAAGCCCCGCCTGCTTCTCCTACCCATGCGACTGCCGAGGTTCCCGAGTTCTTGAGGATACTTTCAAGACTACTCAAAGTCTGAGCCACGCCATTGAGATACGAGGGATCCACAATCCTACTGATGAGGTTATCATCGGATCCTACATGGAACAGACAATTAAGATCCTTCACTATATCTTCTGATGTTCACCAAAGAATGTGTTAAACAAGCTAATCACACAAAATTGGGCAGTCGAATGTCCAAGATTAAACAAAAAGTAATAGATGCAATTTCCTTATGGTGAAGTACCTGCGCCGAGGCTGTAAACGTGATGGGTGACCACTTGGAGCGTTTGCGTTGTGTGATCCACAAAATCCTTGAACCAGTTGGCATCAAAGAATCCACCTGGTGCAAGGATTAGCGGCTTAACTTCAAAACCTCCATAGATATCATCCAATAGGTTCTGGAGGGTCTTAATGTCAGATGCATATTGTTGTGCCGAGATTTGTGCTCCAATTCCTCGCCCACTAAGTTCATTTCCTAATAGACATGAACATATTTGGTCAGATACAAAGATACACCATCCAACTTATGCAGGAGTATGTGAGACTCTCCAATTTTTGACATCATGAGAATTTTTCAAAAGTAGACATGAATATGCTCCATCATTGGAGAAGTTAACTCTTCAAATGATATACAGCAGCTAAATTGGTAAAGACAGATTGATGTGCCTTGACACTTCATGGCACACAGCGAAGTACTAATTCCAGGAAAGCTTCGTCCAGTATGAATAATATGTGAACTGTAGCCTTTGATAAAATAAAATTTAGAAGTTTCTGGTTTTCATGCTATGGAAGCTTTTGAATTTGCTTCTCTGTAGGACTATAGACTCTTAGAGTACCTAACTAAAAACAATCTGATATGCCTCAGGCAACTTTAAGGCCAATTGCTTTTGCCTTTCAAGAATCAATGGAAACAGGACGAGCTAATCAAGTTCTATTGTATATCATATTTGATAATGCTAACTTATCCTTTTGTTAATTCCAGAAAGACCTATGTGCAAGCAAAATAAGCCATTCCCCTGAGAAGATTGGAACAAGATATTGTATTAAGCTTCCGAAGAAAATATTTTTTCTTGGCCTGAATTTCTGTTTAGGGTTCCTAGCAATAATTTATCTTCATGAGAGCCAGTAACGAGCATCACTACGCATACCAAGCTCCCATCCATGGATGGTATAGCCTTTATTCACAGTGTAACGCAAAAGAATCTCAGCATTGCTTGAATCCCAAGGTCCATGGACAGATCCATCTGAATTCAGAGTCCTTCCATACAAGGCATTCAAACCAAAAGTGACAATAGCCCTGCATTTCACAGAATTGAGAGACTTTAAATCAGTTAACAAAGAGTTAAAATATGCGTCAGCAATGTGAAGGATCTTATCCATACATGATTGTTAAATTTCTGAAAGAGGAACATTTTTTTTTTTACCCTGCACGCTTGATAAATTCATTAAGCTCGTCCCACCTAGACATGGGCAGGCATCCTTGAGAGAAACCAAGAAACTCCAAAGTATTGATCGATTGGGGGTTGCAGGGTCCCTCATCTCCTCGTACATGGTATATCAATTTATCTTGTAAGGTGCCTCCCATTCTGATTTTTAACGGTGAAAATGCTGCAAAACATTAGTGCTCTTCAATAGAAATCAGACAAAATGGAGACAGCACAAAACATTCACAACGCCTGCAAAATTTGAAGAAATGACTTCTTACCTTTGATTGCATTCAACAAAATGGGATTGCTGAGGTCCTACGTATAGAGCAAAGATAAATAAAGTGAGTGAACCAAAAGAGACAGCAAGATACCAGGCAAATACCAGAATCAGTCAAAGGTTGCAACTTCCACACACACATGCACACATTCTCATTCTCTCACACAGAGAGAGAGAGAGAGAGAGAGAGAGAGAGAGAGAGAGAGAGAGAGAGAGAGAGAGAGAGAGAGATAGAGAGAGAGTCCTGACCAGAGTGAACAGAGTGGCATTGCCCCAGCAAGTGCCCCGGTGACAAAGATCAGGAGGGCCATAATCCAAGGTGGCACAAATGAAGTCATCATCAATGCTAGCAATGGAAGCAGACCCATTAATGAACACACTCCCATCAACCACAATCCCTGAGAGACCTGTGGTCTGTGAGTCCACAGAATAGTGATGCAACCAGACGATTAAGAAACACACGCCCACAAGAACAAGCAGAGACCCCATCCCGCAGGACATGTAACTCTTGGATTGGATCACTCCCAATGCCTATTGCGTAAATCTATGTCCCTTCTCTTCTTTGGTCACTGAAGACATGAAGGGGTCACAAAGAGGAGAAGAGAATGAATTAACGTTTGAAGCTTTCGTTTGAGCTCTTGCTTTGGCGAAGGGACACGGAGAAATGGCTCTCTGTGTTGCCTTTATATATTTTTGGGGGATTCCACGTTGGCCCATGGAAGTCTTTTCGCGCTTCATTTGACCTCATATTTTATATCAATTAAGTGGAACAACCGGATATAATTTGTTACGATATATGTTTAAAATTGTCCAAAATATCCTAAATTTATTGTATGAGGCCAATTCAATTGTAAACCTTTCGATTATACTAATTTAATCATAAGTATTTTTATTATTTACCGATTTAATTTTAAATCTTTTGATGAATTGTCAATTTAGTCATTTCGATTAATTTTTGACCGGAAATAGTTGACGTCAACAAAGTTTGCGTTTTTTAAAATTTTGTATTTTTTTATCCTTTTGGCCTATGACAAATACTAACCCATGGTCAACAAGGGCCTCAATGCCCTCGCCTTCACCCATGGCCAAGTACCATGGTGACCGACCACAAGCCAAAGAGAAAGAAAAAAAAAAAGAAAAAAAGATCTTTTTAAAAAAATGCAAAATTCATCAACGGTAGTATCGATCATACCATATAAAATTATCCGCATCTATGTTAACAATTTCCGATCAAAATTGATCAAAATGACTAAATTGACAGGTCATCAAAAATTTTAGGACTAAATTAGCAAATTAAAAAATATATATTTATGATTGAATTGATTGCCATATAGTAAGTTTATGACTTTTTGAATAGTTTATTGAGCTTGTTCCTTTCATTGGCCTTTGGACTTGGAGGATGATTGTCAATGAGATTATTTTGTTTTGTATTTTCTTCTCGTTGATTTTTTTATCAAAGATAGTACTGTTCGGTACGTGAAGGAGCTGATGAGAAGTTTCATTTCCTTTGGCCCACTATTGGCCTTTGGAAATATCCCTTGCGAATTCTCTTTTAACATACTATTTTTCCTATATATGCTTATAGAAACATGATGGTGTAAGCATGATGGTGTTATAATATTTAAATTATAAGCCACTTATTTATCTAACAGTTCAAACTTTTAAAATAATTAGCAGTGATCTTATAAAATCTCATATTGTGTCAAAATTAGAGATTCTGAGTTCGAATTTTTCCAAATCTCATTTGCCACTCCAATTAAATTTTCATGCTTAGTATTAGTTAAAAAACCAGACTAAGCGTGGGAGAGAGTGTTAGAATACTTAAATAATAAATCATGCCTTAATCTAATAGCTTAATTTTTTATAATAGTTGATAGTAATCTCATAAAATCTCACAGATACAACTTGCTAGAAATTGTTTAAAACCTTCAAAACTGGAACATTAGCGAAGCACACATATTAAAAAAAAATTGTTTTTGAAAAAAAAAATAAAAAATCGATGGAGAACCCCATTTCTGGTTCTTTCATTATCTAAGTGTAAAGAAAGGCATTAGAAACCAATGAAAAAGTGCTTTATAATAATGTTAGACTTTTCAGAGCAATAAGAACCCAGTAAAGACTCGTGTGTCAGATAAAATGGCGAGGAGTGGATCTATTTTGCTTGCTCGTTTTCATTAACAAACCGTTTTGGGGACGTCATTCTATTGGAACGTGGCGGTTGAGTCGACTTGTCCCTTCTTCAAGAGTCTTTGCACCACACTCGAACAGCCGTAGCAATAAGGAAAAGCTCCAGATGTATCATCGCATGCCCAAAACCGAAATTTCCAATAAGGAGCCCCTAATAATTGAGAAGGGAATGACGTCAAGTTTTGCTCTTCCTCGTTCGCGTTCGAGATCAAGAATCCCCAGGTGGAATCTCCACTGATTGAATCCTCAGTTAGGATGATTACTTCCTCTAGGACGATAATTAGATAAAACTGTAGTAGTTGATGATTGTTCAGGCAGAGATGAAGGAGAGGTTCAACTTGGAAAATAAACAACCGGCGCTTGTTTATTCTCGAAGGACGTTGAATCATGCGTTGGCGATCTGCAAGACATCCCTTAAACGCGGGCAAAAGCTTCAATCTCGATGGCTCCCGCACTCTTACACGTCAAAGCTAACCTAACTCTTCTATTATGATATCAGGAGTCTTCGGTACCACATTAATAAACCCTAATGAACGTAGCCATTTATACCAAACCGTTCATGGTTTTTGAGCCAGACAAATGTGCCAACCTTATCGTTCATGTTGTGATTATGACATTAAAAATTTTGTTAAGACTCATTCTGCTATTCTTTTCCCCATCGTAAAACCAAATATGCATTGGCATATGAACATGAAGATCTTCTCACCGCATATAATTAAGGGGAGCATGTAGTGGGATAAAAGGAGAGTGAAAAATCGGAACTTTTGAGAGCATTGATAAGATGAAAGGGCGGATGTTGCAAAATCTAAGCGTTAGAATGGGGCGTGCTTTACATTTCGTATGGTAATGCAAATGATCACACAATACAGATAGAAAGGAGTTTTAGCTAGAATCCTGAAGTAAATAAACAGCTACAAAACGGATGAAATCACTGATTAATTTAATGCATCTTATCTGACAAGAAAGATAAGATACCTACCGCTACAGGGACTTTCCATGCGATTTCTGAAGCGTGCTAATTTGACTTGGATTAAGAAGCAGGATTAGGTGACTCAGGTGTTGACATGTTGGCGGCGCAACTGAGGTATCATCTTCTGGTGCATATCGATCCTTTAGAATAATCTCTTCATAACATGGGTTAATGATTAAACCTTGAACCCAAGAACCTAGACAAGGCTCTTGTCAACAACTACCCTTTAGGCACACATTTTGAAAATTGAAAATAGACCCATTTTCAGAGAAAAGTTACGTGATGGCCAAAGAAATAACTTTACTTACTCCACATAGCAAAAAAGTGAAATCTCCAAAGCATGTTGTGATGCCACTTAGCAAGTATAGTAAGGGGCGTTATTTGACATGTGTAAGAATCCACCGGCTGCGACTTGTCAACCTTATCGCCAACTTTGAGAATATACATGAACAAATGAGGTCGTGCAATAGCCAAGGCACATGTTTAGCTTTCTTCAATAATGGTGGCCTCAGAAAAAGGAAAGAGCTCTCTTCAAGAATTGATTCCTTTAAGAACGAGGGTTCCTAGGATGTCCCCCGGTCAAATGCGTTCCTAAGAAGGTATTTTGGCACGAAGATGGAAGGCCATTGTTCCCCATGACTAGTATTAAAATATTATTCCTCATCTTTATCTCCGGCCCAAACTAAAAGTTTTACTTTGACGAAATCCAAGGCTCAAACCACAAAAAAAGGGGAAAAAATAAAATTAAATGAAGGCTTCCATTTACGTAAAACGTGCTCGCAAGGGGTGCATGGGACTGACGATGGCAACATAAAATAAAACTTGACAACTGTGCAGGAGATAAGATGATAATGGTCTTCCCTTGATTCGCTCCAATATTCAGATCGTGGAGTGAAAGTCGGTGAAGAAATCTAATAGTTCCCATCTGGGGAAGGTTCGATGCTTCTCTTCTGTGTATTCCGATGATATTCTTGCATTCCCGCCCAAGGTTTGACCAATGAGAGAAGTGGAATTTACAGCTCTTTTAGTACGCAAGTCATCCTCATGACAGCAACTAGCGTTCAAGTTTGCAGCTCGCCACCCTACACACTTGAGTCAACCCTGACACGTCTTGGTTGGCTGAACAAGCAAAAGGGTGGACTAGGAAAGTTTGATCCGAGACAGGTAGATGGAGTTCTGAAAATCTTTAGAGGATAGGCGTAGGGAGTTGTATTCAGTTTATGTAATGAAAAAGGACCCGGTTGTCTTCTGTTCTTTTTCCTTCAAGTTAGAGCCTACTGAAACCAGGCAAGCATTTGTGGAATCATGAGATTTAGAATCTCACCCGGCACGATAATTATTTCTTCTAATTGATATGAGGTGAGAAGATTGATTTGAGTCATGAGTATCAGTTGAATAGGCTAAGAACACGTCGACGAGTCATCTAAGGACAACCAAATTAGTCAGGTCAATGGGTAATCAAATCTTTCTTAGGGTGAAATTCGAACCTTTCTTCTTAGCTAAACTGAAATGGAGTTTTCACCCTTCTGAACCTGATCAAAGGAGTGAAATTTGGCGGGCGTTGAAGCTTGTAGTGAGAACGTGACCTTAAAGAGAATAATGTCTTGTAAAATGTATAATTGTGTGATCTTTTCGAAGGTCTAATCTAACGTGAAGCAGTTGGTGAGAACACAAACCCAATTTGGACACATCTATGATAAAAGATGAGGATGTCAGATGAAGCTATTGTGCATTTTATAATACAATTTTCAGATAATAAATCAATTCTCAAGTAGAGCTGAGATGTAGAATCAATCAATTTGGATCTAAATTAATTCCAAACGTAACTAATTTGGTTTCTAATTTCGAAAAATCATAACTTAGACCAATAGGGTTGGTTTTAGGTTTCAGCAAAATTGATTACCACCGGTAGGAACGCGGGAATAAATAATAAAAATATATGCAATCCTTGCGGGGGAGTTATCTTGTTTTCCACTTTGGGGACAGCTTTGCATTTTGATTGGGGCATTCTCATGCAATGTGCGGTCTTCTAGGAAGTGGCCCATTTGTAGCCTCTTTCTGCTTAAAAGACAATAACCCAACATTAAGTGAGCCCAAAGAAGAAGCGATCTAATCATCAACGGGCCTAAAGCCTTGAAATGAAAACCATGCACAATGCATGAGTGACCTGACAAGTGACACAATAATCTAGAGCAGTTATTGCATTTTCCAAGCGTAAATGTGGCTACATCTTTAGGCCTTTTTGGACCAGAGCAGTGGGCATAGCAGGACAAAAGGCGAGAAAGTTGTATAGATTCGTTCCATAGGTGATAGGATGGACAAAACGAACAACTCGGCATCGCTTGTGTTAGATTCCGTGCAGTTTAATAGAGATAAATGTGGATTTTAGAGATTTATGATATGTAATCGGGTTGATCCTCATAAGATGAATTTAGGTTATACTTGCTGGAGATTTCTTTAGGTAAAACCGTGATGCATGCTCATGTAATTTCTAGTTCAACTTTTGCTTCTCTTAGGTTTTCTAGATTTATCAAAAGGTAAGCGTTTTTGTAGGTTAAATATGTGTACATGTATTCTAATGCATATAATATTGTACCCATGTAAATGTTTTCAATTTTTCAACTCCTTTTACATACATTTTTGAGTCATGTATAGCATGTAGTTGTTTACACACATAAAATCCGATATAGTTACGTCAAAACTATATAGCTAGATGTAGGGGAAATTGTTCAATCAATCATAAACTTATTATATGGTTATCAATTCTAAATTTGCCAATTCAGTTCTAACTTTTTGTGCGAAATTTCAATGTAATCATTCTTTGACTTAGTGGTGTGCTGTATAAGACGGCCAATGGTGACTAGGCCATCAAGTCAACGATTTCTAATGAAAATTAATCGAAATGACTATATTAAAATTTTATGCAAAAGCTTAGGATTATATTGGCAAAATTAAAAATTTAGGATTTAATCGACATCAGTAACAATATGTTTAGGATTGATTAAGTAATTTTCCCGATAGACATATTTTTTTGCTAAATATAGATAAAAACACATACCTTTCTCATGTATGATTAGACAGTGATGAATGGTAGGGAAATGCGGCATTTCTTTACCTTCTATGGTGATGATAGTATACCATGCATGTTTTTTATACGAAAATTTATCTAATGTAAACTCACTATGATGCCTATTTTAGATTATTATCATATTGTTGCTCTTTCTTTTCCGTATCTTTTGGACAGAATTGATGATATATTGTCCATGAAACATCTTCGTGTCTTATACTTTCCTAATAGAGCTCGAGACGACTGTCATTTGTCTGAGGAAAAGCAAAGGAACGTCATGGGGATCCAAGATTTCCGTCATGTTCTGAGTCAAATTCAACTCATCTAAGACTATCATGCGCGATGGGCGATCAAAGAAGGAAAACCTAATCAATGCTAGATAACTTTCTGGTTTATGTCCTTCCTCTGGCAGGAACTGTATTCCTATTCTTTTAAAGCTCTCCGCAAGCTCCACATTTCTGTTTGCGAGACAAAGTGCAATGGCAAGAATCGTCAGCGTCGCTGCTCGGTTCGCCATTTTCATGTTTGGTCTCCCTTTCAGAGGGGAGAGCGATTAACGTTGCCCATGGTTCTTGATTTCAAGGGACGCGAATGGTGAGGTTTTGTCGATGTTTCTTTTCAGGGACATGTTCCATTCCAGGGGCAACTGAGATTCAGTGCAGCCACACCGTGTGCGACATCACGATAACGCAGCAAGAAGAAGGGATCGGCAAGGGCAAGAAGCCCGGGTGGAATGTGACCATCAGCAACCCATGCCGGTGCACTGCCCTGGACTTGACAGTGACCTGCAGAGGGTTCGACCCCGTGGCGCAGAAGATCGAACCTGCCATCCTCGTGAAGCAGGAGGACGTTTACCTCGTCAACAATGGGGATCCGATCCATATGAATAATTCCGGCAACTTCACCTATGAGAAGGATGTTTCTTTCCCGTTTGAAGTCAGCGACGGCCAAATCGGATGTTCTTGAACTTTGTAGGGGGTGGCTTGATTTACATGTTGCAGAAATAAGATGTTAGTTTTTTTTCACTCCACTGCTGCTTCTATCGATCGTATTTCCTTTCTACTGACGACTTCTTTTTCTTTCTAACATTTTTTACCATGCTTTCGATGATGTTTCTTGACTTTTTACACGAATAATCACACAACTATATTCGACGTTGGTATAATATTAATCTCCATCTTAAAACTTTCTGAATTCTGAAAAACTTTCTAATTTATAGGATCCACTTAAAGTGAAAAGTGGAGAGCACATTTGTTGAAATAAGCTCATGCTATCGGATCAAAATTAAAATTCTATCCTTCAAATGTCACTGAAAGAGAAGAGGCTTAAAAGATGTCAGAGTTGAGAAAATAGGCCAAGAATGAGAGAGAGCTCGTTGTTTTGTATATCTCTATGTTGTCTGATTTACATTGAATGAATTCCTATTTATTGTACATTGAATGTCTAACTAAGGAAAATAAAAGAGAATATACATCAAATCGAATCCAATCATAGATTGACATAATTAATGGATTATAATCTTTTGCAATTTTGGATTGATTGATCATAATTTACAACTCGATCTTCACATATCTCCAACACTCCCCCTCAAGCTGGCGGCTGATATATGTCCAGAACGCCTAGCTTGCTCAGTAGATATGCGTGTTGCCTTTGACACAATGGTTTAGTAAAAATATCAGTAGGCTATTCCATAGTTCTAATTCCATTTGTCTTGATCACTCCCTCTTGAATCTTGTCTTGAGTGTAGTGGCAGTCGACTTCAATGTGTTTCGTTCTTTCATGAAAAACGGGATTCGTTGCAAGCTTGAGTGCTGCGTCATTGTCGCAATAGAGGTTTGTTGGCCCTTTGACTTGTATCCCAAGATCTGAAAGTAAACCTCGTATCCAAACTATTTCACAAACGGTTTTAGCCATAGCTCGATACTTAGCTTCAGCAGATGAAAGGGATACAATGGATTGCTTTTTCGTCTTCCATGAAAGCAACGACTTTCCCAACTTAATGCAAAAACCAATGACTGATCTCCGACTCATAGGGCACGTGGCATAATCTGTGTCACAATAAGTTGCCATTTCGAGATTGCAATCTCGTGAAAGGAGTATTCCAAGACCTGGACATTTCTTCAAGTATTTAACAACCTTCAAAGCTGCATTCATGTGAGATTCCTGTGGGTTATGCATGAATTGACTGAGTGTCTGTACGGCAAAACAAATGTTCGGTCTAGTCATGGTGAGGTATATGAGTTTCCCTACGAGCCTTCGATAACTGGATGGATCTTCAAGCAGAGGGTCGTCAATCTTAGACGGTGATTCCGCATCGTAGTCAATGGTAGTTAACTTGACATTCTGATCGATAGGAATAACAGCTGGTTTACATCTCGATAAACCTGCTTCCGATATAATTTCTAACACAAATTTCCTTTGACTAGGGGAAATTCCTAGTTCTGAATGAGCAATTTCGATGCCAAGGAAATACTTGGGAGGCCCCAAATCCTTGATACGAAAGCTAGTATGCAAATACTTCTTAAGCCTCTTGATGCCCAATTCATCATTTCCCATAATAAGTATGTTATCAACATATATCATCAGATAGATTGAAGACGTACATTTTGTCCAGGAGAATAGGGCATAATCATGTTTGGATTGTTTGAAACCAATGGATCTAAGAGCTGAAGTAAATTTTGCATACCATTGACGAGAAGCTTGCTTGAGACCGTAAAGGGATTTACGGAGACGACATACTCCAGTCTCCCCCTGTCGCCGTAATCCCGATGGAAGATCCATATATATTTCTTCATCAAGATTTCCATGAAGAAAAACATTGTTGACATCCATTTGATGGAGTTCCCAGTCTCGGAAGGCAGCAACAGAAAGAAAGGAACGAACAGTGACATCCTTCGCAACTAGTGAAAATGTTTCGTGATAGTCAAAACCTTCTCATCGCGTAAAACCTTTAGCCACTAAACGAGCCTTATAGCGTTCCACAGAACCATCAGCCTTGTACTTGATCTTATAGACCCATTTGCAGCCAATTGATTTACGATTGGCAGGTAATGGTACTATATCTCATGTGTGATTATCCGTCAATGCAAGTAATTAAGCTTCCATAGCCTTTTGCCATCGTGGATCACGAGCAGCCACATCATAAGATGATGGTTCTATTTCTTCGGAGATGCGACTAAGGCAGCACATGTGCTCCTCAGATAGATAGTCAAACGAGACATAAGAGGAGATAGGATATGGAGTACCTAATGTGTTGAGAGATGCACAAATATAATCCTTTGTCCAAGCTGGGGGACGAGTGATTCGTTCTGATCTTCGTGTAGGAATATGATTAGGTGTAGGTGATGATACCTCTGAAGGGGATTGGGAAGATAGTTGTTCTGAAGTAGATGTCTCTTCATTTGGCACTGTAGATTCTGGTGCTGAATACTCTGGTGTAGATGAAGATGCTGCACTAGTTTCGGTCATAGGAGAAGAAATCGGAACATATATATAATGAGTACTGAGTGATAAATCTTCATCAGATAGGAAATTTTTGTTTTGTTGACTTCTGTTTGAAGCTTCAGTGGAGGATACTTCATCCTGAAATGGAAAGATATCTTCATGGAAAACCACATCTCTGCTGACAAAGAAGTTACCTGTCAATGGCTCAAAGACACGATATCCTTTCTGGAAAGCTGGATAGCCCATAAAAATGCACCTTTTGGCTCGGGGGCCCATTTTGTCACGCGGACCCAGGGCAGTAGTATAGCATAGGCAACCAAAAACTCTCAAATGACTCACTTCAGGCCTTTTTCCAAATAAAATTTCAAAAGGTGTGCGTCCATTCAGAACCCTAGTTTGCATTCGATTGATTAAGTATGCTGTTGTGACCACACAATCTCCCTAGAAAGTCTTAGGAATGAAAGCTTGAAATTTAAGTGTACATGCAACTTCTAAAAGATGGCGGTGTTTCTGCTCAACAATCCCATTTTGTTGTGGTGTATAAGTGCACGTACTTTCATGTATAATTCCATATGAGGAAAAAAGGGATTGACAATCATGACTAGAGAATTCTTTCCCATTATCCGTTCGAATACATTGAACAGATCTTCTAAATTGATTCTTGGTCAGAGTGAAGAAATCTTTTAAATGAGAAAGAGCTTGACTCTTTGACTGCATAAGAAAAACCCATGTAGCACGAGAATGATCGTCTATAATGGTGAGAAAAAAACGAGACCCATCACGATGTGGAGTATGATAGGGCCCCCAAATATCTACATGAATTAAGGAGAAATTTTCTGTAGTTTGGGATTTGCTGATGGAAAACGGAGCACGTGATTGCTTTAAAGAGGACAGACATCACATTGAGGATGTGGAAAGAAAGCACTATGACCAAAACGTTGATGAGAAAGAATAACCTTATCATTGGTAGCAGCATTACACAATGATTGTTTATTTACTGAAATACACGATAGATCAAAGTTTTTGGGAAAATCTGTCCAAAAATACAATCCTTGGGAAAGACTAGCCAATCCCATCAGTTTGCCAGTCAAAAGGGCCTGAAAAAAACAGGTGTCAGAATTAAAGAGGACTCGACATGAATTATCCTCGCAAACCTTTGAGACTGAGATAAGATTGAACTCAAATTGAGGGATATAAAGGACATTTTTAAGAGTAATGGAAGAACTAAGATGTACCATCCCTATCTTTGTGACACTTGTGGTATTTCCATTTGGTAATTTCACAGTGACAGGGAAAATGTATTTATGAGTATGAAAAAAGAAACTTTCATCACAAATAATGTGATCACTAGCACCTGAATCAATTATCCATGCATCATGAGAAATAGAGCTGAGGCAAAATGAAGTACCTGAGAAGCCTGAACTTTTATCAGACATTTCCAGCTATTTTAGAGCCCTCATGATTTGCTGGTATTGATTTTGAATAATTGTCTGATTGATATAATGCCCAGTGACTTGATTAGCTCAAGATTCCTTTTTTCCTTTCTCCCCAGGTTTACCGTGTAATTTCCAACAGTTATCTACTGTGTGGTGAGGCCGTTTGCAATAACTGCAATACAATTTACCCTTACCTTTGATATTTTTCTTTAGGTTTGGTGTGAAATTATGAGAGCCGTAGGATCCTTTAAGGGAGCCGTAGGAACCATTGGATTCAGCCAAAGCATTGGCTGAATAGTGGCCGCCGATCTAAAGAGAGAACGATTCGAGCCGTCCAGCCGAAGACGATCTGAGCTGTCCATCCGAAGACGATCTGGGCCGTCCATCCGAAACCAATTAGGGTTACCTTCTTCTCCCCTTTTTCTTTCCGTCGCAGCTGCTTGAGGTGGGTATTCTCCATGCGTCCCGAAGAGCTGTTCCGTTGGAGGGGAGATGTATGAGGGGCCGCCGGTTGATGGGAAGCCAGATCCGGGGACGGCGAACGCCGGTAAGGAGTTCTCGGTTGCTGAGAAACTCGATCTGAGAGCCACGAAGGCCGACGCATCGCCGGTTCGTGCGTGTCCAGCCGTTGCCACTCTCTGGCTTTCTTCTTGAACTGCCAACTGGTAGATCTGCCCAAGCGGTGGTGGCGGTTCCATCGCAAGAATTTGCGACCTGAAATGTAAGTAGTTTTCATTTAAGATTAGCAAAAAGCGGGTCGATTTTTCCCTCTCTCGTACGGCCCTATAATGCCAAAGGGTTTCCTCCGGTCCCTCCAGCTTCTCCTCAGCCACCTCAAGTTCGTTCCAAAGGGCTAAAAGCCGGTTGAAACATGTTGTGACAAATTGATTTCCTTGGGGATAAGTACACTAATGGTGCCATAAGTTGTGTACGGCACTCACTTTGGTGCCAAAAGTTTCCGTCGGATCACTTAAGTGCCAAAAAATTTGAAAAACGCTCACTTTGGTGTTAATGCCGATCTGAATTGCCGGAAATCCGATGTGGCCTTTTTTAAATAATTTTTTATACTTATGTGGCTTGTCGGAGAGTCCAGTCAGCGTGTAAACCACCAAACGATGTCGTTTGGCGTCTTAAATCCCAAGTCGAAACCCTAAATCCCCAAATCGAGAGAGAGAGAGAGAGAGAGAGAGAGAGAGAGGCCATGGCGGCGGCGTTGTCTTCTTCCCCCGAAGAACAACACGAGAGAGAGAGAGAAGCCATGGCGGCATCGTGTTTCTCTCCGAAGAACAACACCAACAGAGAGAGAGAGAAGCCATGGCAATGTCATCTTCTTCCCCAAAAAACAACACCAATAGAGAGAGAGAAGCCATGGCGGCCGCGTCTTCTTCCCCGAAGAACAACACCAGCACCAGCCACTCTTTCCCTCGCACTCCTCATCTTCTCTCTCTCTCTGCACCTTTAATCCCCCTTCTTCCTCCTCCTCCTCTACCCTCGCCTCCTATTTTCCCATCACTTATTGGCCGAGCGATGGTAGCTGAGCATGGTGGCTGAGCGATGGTGGCTGAGCACGGCGGCCAAGCACGGTGGCTAAGCACGGTGGCCGAGCGCGGTGGGTCGGCAAGGATGAACAATAAAAAAACCGTAATTTCAATCACAAATGGGCTATACGGCGTCGTTTTTCCTAAGTCATCCACATAGGACGGTAAAACGACACCGTTTTCTTAAGTAGGAAAAAAGACAACGTCGTTTAAAGGGTTTATCGATTTTTTTTTTTTAAATATAAAGCCACGTAATCATTTTTGCCGGAATTTCTCGCCGGTGGCACCAAAGTGATTGTTTTTTCTCCGATTTGGCACTTAAGTGATCCGGCGGAAACTTTTGGCACCAAAGTGAGCGCCGTACACAACTTATGGCACCATTAGTATACTTATCCCGATTTCCTTGTCTCAGGTCAGATATGGCTTGGGTGAGCGAGAAAAGCTTGGCCCGATCAAGCTTGCCGTACATTTCACGGATGCTATCCCATATTGTCTTCGAGTCTTCGGTTGGTGGGAGTCCGGCGGCCACCTCGGGAGCCAAACAATTGCCGATCCATGTGTGCACGAGCTGATTACATCTGCGCTAGTGACGCTGTGAGCGGTCGTCCGTCGGAAAAGGCACCGTTCCATCGATGAACCCATCCTTCGCCTTCGTCACCAACGCCCGTCGGAGATCTCGTGCCCAGGTACTGTAGTTTTCTGTTCCTGTAAGCTGCAAAGAGATGAGCCGGAGCTCAGGGCCGTCGCCTGGCGACATGTAGAACGGGTTGCCGGGTTCCGGCCGACCGCCGTTGGCTGGAAACGGAAACGACAGGTATCCGAATCTTGCATTCGGGTAGGGATTTCCTCCCTGACCCGTCGAGGATGATTTGGGTTCTGGGCCCGTGCCCGTCGATCCTGTTCCAAAATTCGTAAAGCCTTCTCCAGATGTGCCGTATGGAGCCCATGACTGAAATGGCCCAATTCCCCACGAGCTCTGAAAGGGAAACCATGGAGTTGGTAGCCATTGAACCGAGCCGGAAACATTTCCGGGAGCAAGAGCTTGAGCCATCGAACGCACTTCTTCAGATGGATCGACTGAGCCTGGATTTCTACTCTGAGGTGAGCTTTGGTTTTCTTCTGTTGGTATCTCTCCTACTGAATTCTTGGCCATGAATTCCTTTTGTTCTTTTGCAGAAACTGGTTTGCAAAAAAAAGGGAATAGAGGCAATTCGAAAGATTTGCGGAAGCTAGGTTGAAGGATGTCGCTCAAGTAAAGAACAGCCGGAGTGCCATAACTTGGCACGGGGGGACACTTAAGTGCCATAACTTTAAAACGGTATACTTAAGTGTCACTTTTTTTTCAAATGGGACACTTAAGTGCTAATATCGGAGTTAAATGGAACACTTAAGTGCCACTCCGGCGAAAATCCGGCCAAACGGCTAACGTGGCAATTTTCCGGCGATGGAGGTCCAAAATGGCGTCGTTTTGCACGCTAACATGGCGAAAAAAGGCAAAAACGACGCCGTTTCGCGTCGACGTGTAAAAATAATAAAAAAAATTAATTAAATTAAATTAAAACTTAATTTTAATTAAAAATATTCTAAAATTTAAAAAATTTAAAAAATTAAAATTAAAAAGAAAGGGGTGGGGACGAAGGGGGCGGGCGGGCGAGGGCTGAGCCCTCGCCGCCGCCGCCCCCCGCCGTCGCCGGGAAGGGCCGGCGACGGAGGGGGAGGGTCGGCCGGGGTCGCCGGCCCCCGGCCGACCGGCGGCGAGGGCCCGCGAGCCCTCGCCTAGATGGGGGCGAGGGTCACGGCCCTCGCCTAGATCCGGCGAGGGCTGCGGGCCCTCGCCGCTTCCCACCGTCGCCGGGAAGGGCCGGCGACGGAGGGGGAGGGTCGGCTGGGTCGCCGGCCCCGGCCGACGGCGGCGAGGGCCGCGAGCCCTCGCCGAATCGCGGCGAGGGCCCGCGAGCCCTGCCCAAGATCGGGCGAGGGCTCGCCGCGATCCGGCGAGGGCTCGCGGCCCTCGCCGGCGGTCGGCCGGGGCCGGCGACCTCGGCCGACCCTCCCCCTCCGTCGCCGGCCCTTCCGGCGACGGCGGGGAAGCGACGGCGGTGAGGGCTCGGCCCTCGCCCGCCCACCCCCTTCGTCCCCCCTTTTAATTTTTTTAATTTTTTAATTTTTTCAATTTTTACATTTTTAGAATAGTTTTAATTAAAATTAGGTTTTAATTTAATTTAATTAATTTTTTATTATGCAAACGACGTCGTTTCTACCGACTCAAAGCTGACTCGGCTCTCCGGTGGCCACGTAAGCATTAAAAAATAATAAAAACGCGCCATGTAGGAATTCCGGCAAGGATCGCCGGAGGTGGCACTTAAGTGTCTCATTTGAAAAAAAAAAAAAAAAGTGGCACTTAAGTGTACTGTTTTAAAGTTATGGCACTTAAGTGTTCCCCCGTGCTAAGTTATGGCACTCCAGGTGTCCCAAACTCGATGTCGCTCTGATACCATGTCGGAGTTGAGAAAATAGGCCAAGAATGAGAGAGAGCTCGTTGTTTTGTATATCTCTATGTTGTCTGATTTACATTGAATGAATTCCTATTTATAGTACATTGAATGTCTAACTAAGGAAAATAAAAGAGAATATACATCAAATCGAATCCAATCATAGATTGACATAATTAATGGATTATAATCTTTTGCAATCTTGGATTGATTGATCATAATTTACAGCTCGATCTTCGCATATCTCCAACAAGAACCTGTGAGAAAATATTGGGAAATTTCCTCTTCTCCCAACTTTGCATGTTATTCAAACGTTGATTCGCCTTATATAGCTAAGATTAAGGGTAATACAAAGTTTTTTCGCGACCAGTATGTCCAGCAAAGCATATTACACGAGAGTGGCAAGAAATATTAAAAGTTATTAGACTGAAGCTGAAAAGAGTTGGTACAAACTCAATAATACAATAAAGTTTACAACCTTAATTTTATTAAAGTAGTCTCCTCAACTCTGAAGGATTCCTTCACTTATTGATGGGTTCATAACTCGAGTCGAGATTAGGATTTTCATCGGAGCTGAAATTGGGTTGCCACGTCTTCAACATGAGATTCTTTGATAGCTCCTGGTCTTGCAAAAATCCATTGTTTATGTTTAATTTTGCTTGTACTCATCTAATGTATGGTGGATGGCATATCGGGTCATGCAATATTTATGGGAATAGTCCAGTTGCATTTTCTCTTGATAAATACTCATAAACTTCGAAATAATTTATTTATCTTCACATAAGATCCTCTGAGATTCGCAAGCATCCAACAGATCTGTACCATTTAGCAATTGGACAAGGACGAATGCTTTCTCTTACTGGGCATAAAGTGTAAAAGCTTCCACTCTTTGTTGAAGAAAATATTGGATGACTTCAGGGTTTGGATTCTGTACCTTTTTACTTCAGTTTAGTGGAAAATAAATTTGCCAATAAAGCAAAAGGAAAACCATTTTAAGGACGTCTGCAGAATGTTTAAGATAATATTTATAAAGACCTTCAGTGAGAAAAGCGATAATGATCCTATAGACAATGGCTGTGGAAACTCAATCAGAATGATATAGTTATGAAACAAAGAACGATATATCTATTATTCCACTAGAAAGTCAGTGATGTCGAATGTTAAGACATGGATGAATTGCACAGGTAGTTTGGATTCATTCCTAATTGTCTGAAAATATGTTCATGTAGAGATATTATTGATGGCATCAAATCTTTTCTTTTTCTTTTTTTTTTCCTCTTTTAAAAGTTTGGGACTAGACCCATCAAATAGATAGGTGGGATCAGATTCGAATCGGGTTAAGAATGGTTCGGCTTAACAAATCCGGTGACCCATACTAGCAAATCTAGGAAAACTTATACCCAAACTAAAGTGAAAGTGCGGAGTGAATTAAGATGAGATTTAGGGAGGTTGAAATAGGATGAAAGAGAGTCAAGTGAATTGCGTATAAACCCATTTCTTACTCATTTATTGGATAAAAAATGGGGAGGTTAATGCCCTAAAAAATCCCAAATAGCTACAAATGTGACAAATTTATCCAAATTAAGTTTTTGACCACCAAAAACCCCAAACTAGTATACATTGGACTAATTTACCTTAAACTAGTACATTTATAACAAATTTACCCTATGTTAAATCTTATTGTTAAATTGATAAGTTTAATCACACATGATAGTTGACTAATTTACCAGATTGGGATTTTACTTTCTACCTATCCTAGTTATACAATTTTTGTGGTTTTTTATGGTATTAACCTAGGTATACTTTTCACAAATTTACTAGTTTGGTGTTTTTGTCGGTTAAACAAATTGGTTTCGGTAAATTTATCGCAAGTATACCAATTTAGAATTTTTTGTAAT
This sequence comes from Eucalyptus erythrocorys, assembly GCA_014182555.1. Lineage (NCBI taxonomy): Eukaryota > Viridiplantae > Streptophyta > Magnoliopsida > Myrtales > Myrtaceae > Eucalyptus > Eucalyptus erythrocorys. The sequence goes on along the minus strand of CM024599.1, from coordinate 37,166,407 downwards.
TATTTTAGATAAATTTGTTACAAGTATAATAATTTGAAGTTTTTGTGGTCAAAAAATTTGTTTCGGATAAATTCGTCACACAAGTACCAGTTGGGAATTTTTTAAGTATTAACCCATTTTGACAAGTCTTAACTCTGGATTCATTCTCATATTAAAAGAGTAATCGATGCTTTAATTTCAATTATTAAGCAAAATCAATTAGAAGCACGTACCGATATATTACTGTTTCTATAAACACCAGAAATAGCCCAATAATCTCCCTTCCATGCCATCGCAGAGAAAGGAACCCAGGGAAGGGGAAAAAAAACAAGAACAGGGCTGAAGATACAATGACAGGCATCAAGTACTTGCTCGCAATTCTTCTTCTCAGTTTCATCACCAAAGGTAGAGATTGCGCTGCGGCTCTAATGATCTGGACATTTCACGTCCGCTCTCCAATTGCGATATGCGTATTCATGTCGAGTGCTCCTTGGTTTTGTTCGATTTCAGGGCTGTGCACAAGCTCTTTGGAGAACATCACCGTTGGGACCGTCCGAACCGGGGAGATCATACAGGGCATGGCGCAATGGATGGTGACGGTGATCAACAACTTTGCTTGTGCCCAGAGCGGCATCAAGCTTGAGTGCACCGGGTTTCAGAGCACCGAGCCGGTCAATCCCTCAATTTTCGCAAAGCAAGGGGATAGATGCCTGGTTAACAGTGGAAACGCCTTGGCACCTCAGGGCTCGGTCAGCTTCTCTTATGCTTGGTATCCTCCGTTCCTTTTGCGGCCAGCCGAGTCGGTCGTGGTCGGTTGCTGAAACCAGTTGATGCAGAAAAAGGGACAAGAAGTCTCCATGGTTTCCCTTCATATCCATTTGCCATATTTACCCATGAATAAATTTTCTCTCTGAATAACTTCTCTCTCTCTCTCTCTCTCTCTCTCTCTCTCTCTCTCTCTCTGTGGATTTGGGTCGACCTTTGAGTCAAGGCCATCGAGGTCGTAATGCTTCTTAAACGTCTCTCTCATCATAAACTCTAATTAAGTGCCAGAAATCGCTACCACTGTATGACATAACGCTTTGCCGTCATTAAATGTTCCATTTATCGTAGGTCGACGCAAGGCGTCGTAAATCACAAAGACGTTATTGTGAAACAAGACTCGGTAAACACGTTACAAAGTGTCAAGACTCTAGACGATGTCCCTCTAAGCGCCGGACATATCCTTCCACTAAACGTCAGAAAAGAAATGCCTCAACAAGTCCTCAAGCCATCACTCCATGCAACTTCCGAGAAGACGTTCACATACATAGAAACTGTCGAAGCGCACTGCTTGGTATCTTACAGTACTTTCGGAGTCCATATCACATTTCAGTACAATAGCTTATTCTGCCGAGGACCCACTGGCAAGCATTTGATCAAATGGAGGAAGAAAAGTGACAAACTCGTCCAGATAAAGAGAAAAGGAACAAACCCATCCACGTAAAGCCAACGAATACAAAACCAATTTGCAGCTCATCTTTTAATAGGTATAGGAACAATCTAAGAAACATGGTAGGTGAAAAGAGAGAAAAAGAATGATCACGACCGTAATACAGCAATTACTGGAATTATTTAACAGGGGTCATGACAAAAAGCTAAGCATCTCTTCTAATGCAAAGAGGCAAACGAACAAACCCAAATCCCCCAATTCTAGCCTATACTAGCAAAAACCTACCCTCCAAGAAGCAAACACCACATTAAACACGAGCCACTAGAAGCATAATACAATCTCATTGTCTCTTCTTTGCTGGAGGTCGAGGTAACTCATCCTCATCGTCATCATCTTCATCTTCCCCAACGTCATCGTTGTTGTCATCTCCACTTCCCCCCTCTCCATTGGCCTCAGGCTCAGCCTCTGGATCCCCTTCACCTTCACCCTCTTCACCCGAGCCATCCTCTTCTTTGCCTCCATCATCATCCTGGTCATCACCTTTGTCATCGTCCTCATCTTCATCATCCTCAGTTTCACTGCCATCTGTGTTCTCGGGACCTGGTTTCTTCCTAGCATGCAGCTCAGAAATGGCAAAGCTGAGGAAAAGGCATCAACGTGATGTTGCCTTTGGTAAGTAATCCCGAGAGAAGGAAGACAGGGCAGTTACTTCACTACTAACCTTTGAGATGGGTCCAGCTCTTTTGGAAGGATGCTGACTGCACCAGTCAAAGGATTCATTTGACATTTTTTACCACGCTTTCAGTGATGTTTCTTGACCTTTTTACACGAATGACAATATGACTATATTCGATGTTGGTATAATATTAATCTCCATCTTAAATCTTTCTGAATTCTGAAAAATTTCAAATCTATAGGATCCACTTAAAGTGAGAAGTGGAGAGCACATTTGTTGAGATAAGCTCATGTGTTCGGATCAAAATTAAAATTCTATTCATCAAATTTCACTGGGCCTAAAGGGAAAAGGTTTAGAAGAACCTTTGAGAACATATAATCAAATATTGATAAATTTTCTCTTCTCCCAACTTTGCCTCTGAGTCAAACGTTGGCTCGCCTTATATAAGATTAATGGCAATACAAAATTTTTCACAACTAGTACGGTCAATAAAGCATATTACAAAAGACCGCCAAGAAATATTATAGAGTTACTAGATTGAAGTTGAAAAGAATTGGTACAAACTCAATAGTATAACAAAGTTTACAACTTTAATTTTATTATAGTAGTCACGTGAATTCCAAAAGATTCTTTCAGTTATTTATGAGTTATGACTCGATAAGATATTAAGATCTTCATTGGAGCTAAAATTGGGTTGCCACATGTCTTCAACATAAGATTCTTTGATATCTCCTAAATTTTGCAAAAATCCATTGTATATATATGATTTCACTTGTACTCATCTAATGTATAGTGGGCGGCATCTTGGGTCATATGATATTTGTGGAAATAATCTGGTTGCATTTCCTCTTGATAAAAACTCATAAACTTTGAAATAATTTGATTCTCTTTACATAAGATCCTTTGAGATTCTCAATATTGTTCATGAATTTCAATGAAATTGCATCCAAAATATTTGTACAATTTAGCAATTGGACAAGGACAATCGCTTCGTCCTAATGGGCCTATGGTGTAAAAGCTTCCATTCTTTGTTGAAGAAAATATCGTATGACTTCAGGGTTTGGACCTTTGTACTTCAGTTTAGGGGAAAACAAATTTTGCCAATAAATCAAAAGGAAAACCATTTAAGAACGTCTGCAGAATGTTTAAGATAATATTCGTGAAAACCTTCAGTGAGAAAAGCGATCATTGTAATATTTGACTTTTCACATTTAGTGGTGGGACCCACTTTTGTTTGAAAAATACAAAGAAAAGAAAGAGGGTTGAAAAAGTCAAATAAAAGGGGGACGCTTTTACTCTTTTAAGCCTGAACCAGTCCGGGAAGAGAGAGAAGAAAAAGAAAGAAACAAGGAAGGAGAGAAGAGGTTTCTCTTATGCCCTCCTTTGGGACCTCACCGCACCGATTCGACTCCACAACACGATGTCCGATAAGCACTCGCAACCTTCATTCATTCCAATTAGAGTAGTTTCAAACTTAAAACTTGAAATTTGAAACTATTGAATATTCGTGCGATAGAGTTTGATTTTTATGTCGTTGAGCTGCATATACATAGAAAAGATAGTTTAACGTACTGTGGAGATATAAGATCAAAATCTTGATTTAAGTTTATAGTTTGCCCAAAACAAAATTTTGAAGTTTTCCAGCATGCCATGAATAGTGAGTGTCCAGTAGATTCAAGCCAGTATTTTGTTGGTTTTCAGTTTGATTTTATAATGGTCAAGTTAGGCTTTTCATAGTATATTTGAAGGACTTTCTATTAACTATAAGTACATTTGGAACGGGATTTGGTAAAGAAAGTTATAGCGTGACCAAGTTTTGTGCTTAAATTCTGTGTTGCGAACAGCTTAAATAATTACTTTGAATATGTGATTTATTAGTGCATAGGGGTCATTTTGTTAATGTTTAGGCATAGTATAATCATTTCATGGTGGAGGTAGCGTATTACCCAAATTTAATGTTGTTTTTCACTTATTTAATAGGACTGCGAGATCGACGGCTCAAGTAACGTGTGTTATTTGATTTTGGGACATCCCCAGGTAAGTAGTACTGACGTCTTCTTTGATTTTGTGAGACTCATGTATTAAGATAAGAGTAACTTGACATATACTTATGTATGGAAGTGAGAACCCATTTGTTATATAAAGATGGATAGTGTATTTGGAACTTTTGAGTTATTGTAGGATGATTCGACAAAGCTTTATTGAAGGGTTGCGCTTGCTATTTTGGTACATTTAATTTATGTGATTATGTAATGACTATTGAAAAATGATATATGTGGTGTTGAGGAAATCAAGTGTGATGTAAATAGGTAAAGGACTAAATATTATACAATAATGAAACTTCATGTAAATCACTTCTAGAGCCTTGTAGTCAGGGGCTAAATGCTACATGGTGACTTAAGTCACTTACTATTGACATGCATAGTAAAGAGCTAAGTGTTACATGATAACATAATTTCGTTGGAACTACCTCTAAGGCCTTGTACTACTACTATATGTGGAGTAAGGATTAAGTATTACACGATAATATAATTTCGTGAGAGCCACTTCTAAGGACTTGAGTTAGACATTGAGTGTGGAATAAATCATAGATATGAGATAGGACAAATTCGATTATTGAACTAAACCAGTGATACCTGTTTTGATATTTTGAATGAAGGGAAAATTCTGCTATTTGATATAACCCGGTTAAAATAATATATAATGCATTCTATTCATGCAAGCTATTATATTTTGATTTGACATTAATGAACCATTTCTTTGAGCTCTAAATGTGTGATACAGAGGTTTGATATGCTTTTATGATATATACTACTCACTAAATTGTGATTAATCATGCTACTCATCTTTCATGTTTTTAGATTCCAAGGTCAGCAACAACTAGGATGAAAGTGCCACTAAAAACTTTTGAGTGTTATATTTTGGGGTATGGCTTGAGGAGTTGTTTATATAGTTGTTGTAAATTGTTGAAATTGGCTGATATCTAATTGTACAATATTCTTTTTGGTGAATTATAGAAACTCTGATGTTATAATCGAATTGTTGGTTTATCTTTTATATATATTTAGAAATATATATTTTAATATCAAGTAGTTGGTTAAATTTGGGGCTACGTCATTCGTGTGGAATGATGGCCATTTCATCCGCTTTTATAGTAGTTTCGGGCTGTGACAATAATGATCCTATAGATAATGGCCATGGAAATTCGATGGGCATGATATAGTTATGAAACAAAGAACGATATGATTGATGGTGAATGTTAAGAAATGGCTAAATTGAATTGATAGTTTGGATTCACTGCTAATGGTCTGAAAATATGTTCGTGGACAATTTTAAATTTAAATTCATGCAAAGAGTAGAGGAATTACCGATTGTGTCAAATCTTTTTTTTTTTTTTTTTTCTCTTTTAAATGTTTTGGACGATTTTTGAAGGGGTTACTCATACTTCCAATAGACCCATCTGATGATTATGTGGGATCATGTCGAAAATGATCCAATCCAAATAAACCCATGTAACCCATTTTAACCAATTTCTATGCATTACAAATCTTTTGTCAAAATACTTACATATTCAACCAAATATAGAAAAACTTATAATCAAACTAAAGTGAAAGTGCAGAGTAAGTAAGGGTAAAGAGAGAACGAAAAGAGAGTCATAAAAGTGGATTGAGTTTACTTAAGTGTTAAACTCATTTATGACCCATTTAACGTCAATATTACATTTAAATCCATTTATGACACATTTTTCTTAAATATGACTAACTCATAGAATAATTCAATCCAGAATTCATCCTCATATTAGAAGAGTTACTGATGCTTCAACCACGATTATTAAGCGAACTCAATTAGAAGGAAATCCATATCACCCCAAGGACAAATGGCACGTAAGACGAGTAAGTTTCAGGAATGGGTTTTGACTTCCACGCCCTGCAAGAGGCAGGACAAAAGTTTAAGAATGAGTGTTAGAGTAGGAATAGCATAGGACTGACAAAAAAATAAAAATAAATAAACACCATGAATAGGCCATAATCTCACTGCCATGTCCTTGAAGAGAAAGGAACCTAGGTAATGGAAAAAAAAGAACAGGGTTGAAGATATAATGACAGGCATCAAGTCCTTGCTCGCAATTCTTCTTCTCAGTTTCATCACCAAAGGTAGAGATGGCCCTCCGGCTCTAACGGTCTGGACATTCATGTCCGCTCTTCAATTGCGATATGTGGGTTCATGTCGAGCGTTTCTTGTTTTTGTTCCATTTCAGGGCTGTGCGCAAGCCCCACTTTGGAGAACTTCATTGTCCGGACCATCCGGACCGGGAGGATCATACGGGGCAAGCCACGATGGACGGTGACAGTGATCAACAACTCAGGCTGTGCCCAGAGCGGCATGAAGCTCAAGTGCGCCAGGCTATAGAGCACCAAGGCGGCCGATCCCTCACTTTCCGCAAAGCAAGGGGATTATTGCCTGGTTAACAGTGGAAAAGCCTTGGGCACCACAGGGCTCGTTCAGCTTCTCTTATGCTTGGTATCCTCCGTTCCTTTGGTGACCAGGCCAGTCGTTCGCGGTCAGTTGCTGAGAACAGTTGATGCAGGAAAGGGGAGAAGAGTGTCAATACTTCCACATATTATCGAGAACGTAGGAGATATCTCTATTTTTCGCCCAGAGAATCTTTCTTGGTTTCCCTCCAAATCTGTGTCATACTTACCCATATATAAATTCTCTCTCTCTCTGGATTGGGTCGACCTTTGAGCAGAGGCAATCGAGGTCGTAATGCTTCTTAAATGAACGTCTCTCTCATCATAAACTCGAACAAGTGCCCAAAAGTCGCTGCCACCGTATGGCAGAACGCTTTGCCATCATTGACATTTTCCGTGTATTGTGGATCAACGCAAGGCGTCCTAAATCACAAAGACAATATTGTAAAACAAGACTCGGTAAACACGTTACCAAGTGTCAAGACTGAGGACAGTGTCACTCTAAGCACCAGAATATCCTTCCACTAAACTCCAAAAAAGAAATGCCGCAACGGGTCCTGAAGCCATCACTCCAGACAACTTCTAAGAAGACATTCACATACATACAAACCGTCGCAGCGCACCGTTTGGTATTTTCCGAGACTCTCGAGTCCACGTCACATTTCAGAACAATAGCTTATTTTGCCTAGGACCCACTAGCAAGCACTCTGGGATTTGACCAAGTGTAGGAAGAACAGTAACAAACTCGACCACATAACGCGAAGGGGAACATATCCGTCCACGTGAAGCCAATGAATTCAAAACCAATTTGCAGCTCATCTTTTAATCTGGAGAAATGATATTAATATGTATAGGAGCAATCTAAGAAACTAAACATGGTAGGCGAAAAGATCACGACGGTAGTACAGCGATTACTAGAATTACTGAACAAGGGTCACGACAAAAAGCTAAGCATCTTTTCTAATGCAAAGAGGCAAAGAGGCAAACATACAAACCCAAATCCCCCAATTCTAGCCTAACACTAGCAAAAACCTACCCTCCGAATAAGCAAGCACCACATTAAACACGAGCCATTAGAAGCATAATACAATCTCATTTTCTCTTCTTTGCAGGAGGTTGAGGTAACTCATCCTCATCCTCTTCATCTTCATCTTCCTCATCGTCATCCTCTTCCCCCTCTTCCCCATCGTCGTCATCATCGTCATCGTCGTCATCATCTTCATCTCCACTTCCCCCCTCTCCATTGGCCTCAGGCTCATCCTCTGGATCCCCTTCCTCCTCACCCTCGTCACCTGAGCCATCCTCTTCCTCGCCTCCATCATCATCTTGGTCATCACCTTCGTCATCGTCATCATCTTCATCATCCTCAGTTTCGCTGCCATCTGTGTTCTCAGGACCAGGTTTCTTCACAGCATGCAGCTCAGAAATGGGAAAGCTGAAGAAAAATCATCAATGTGATGTTGCCTTTGGTAAGTAATCCAGAAAGAAGTGAGACAGGGTAGTTGCTTCACTACTAACCTTTGAGATGTGTCCAGCTCTTTTGGAAGGATGCTGACTGCACCAGTCAAAGGTTTCATCTGGGCAAGTCATACGCAAAAGAAATGAAAAAAGCCCGATATTCACGGAAAAAAAATAAAAATTATATACCCACACCAAATCATAAGCATCTTTACAGAAAGCCAGTGCTTAAGAAATGCACCAACATCACAGTACCACAAAGGGAATGCCTTAGATAACTTCATCAATGCTGGAGAAGAAATTATTTTGCCAACAACTTAAGACCCCTAAGCTACCAAATGCTAGAATGTAAATGTAAGTGTATAAGGGAAAATGTTGGAAGCTAGATCCAGATGATATTTAAGAGAGAAATATAGATGCAAACAAGATCAAGTAATGTGAACAAAACTCTGTAATATGTACAGAGACAAAGAACAATTTGTTGAATCAATTTGCAAAGACCAACAACGGCGCCTATGTATGCCACTTCTCCAGGATAAAGAATATAAGGCACAACCACAAGATAGAGTGATTAATGGAGATTTTGTAAATGATATTGATTTATGGCCAAAAACAGTGGTAATAATTTCAAGCAAGAGTTCATCCTTATCTTGTAAGTTGAGGATATTCAGGAAATAGTAACCCAATGGCAAGCATAATGTTTTTGAAACAAATTCACTGGCATAAAGAAAACAAATAAAGAAAGCAATTTCCTTTCATCCGCTGGACCTTGATTCAATCCATGCACAGACATTGTTCTTTTAATTCTCTAACATGTCACATTCTCTAACATGTCACATTATCCAAATTAAATTTTGAATTTTCAGAAATTGTTAATTATCACAACATAGATTACAAATGCTGGAAGATAAATGGTGCTCGTATATAGATTTCACACAGAGGCAGTGGATCAAAGTAAAAGCCAATTATGTAAGATAAAATAAATAAAACTTATGTCGACCGAAAATTTATGAGAGAAAACATTATAATGCTATTTGAAGTTTTTCCACTGAGTTAGCTTCATTCCGGCAAATAGAATATTATCATAGGTTAAAACTAATATGGCAGGTGAGAAGGACTAAAACAAACTGCTCTGCCACACAGGATTTCATCAGCATATCGAATTCACCGCAAGATGTATCGCCAGCAAAAATTGAAGAAAGTAGACTGACATATCAACTCCATTTGCAAAGGATTTTTTTTTTAATAAGATTACAATGCCTTAAAGCAGCAAATCTACTTACGTTGAAGTTCTCTTGAAAATAGTCGCTGCAAGATGCGAACCCATCGAATATTATCTCAAGGTACAGACATCCAGTAAGATTCCCCCACCAATTACGCTTTACAACATGATAAGATATACCTGGGTCTACTAATTTAATGAGCTCTTTCTTCAATTTGCAAAACTTGATGCTAACTTTTGCTTTGACTTTTTTTCTCTTTTAGTAAAAAGCTCCTCACTTTTGACTAGCAATAAGTACCAAAACAGCATGGCGACCACGTATAATCCCCGAAATCACCTCTAGGACCTAAATTCATGCTAACAGAGGCTCAAGCAAGCGCAAATCGCGCAGAGTCGCGGCCAGAGCAAGAGCAAGAGGCAAACGGCAAGGCCCGAAAACCCCAAAAATCCCGACCTAAACTCCAAAACACACTAAAGACAGCGAATTTGCCCACAAGCAGCAAAAAGAACGACTACCCAGAAGCGGAAAACCCTTTTTCTCGGAGCACAGAGCAGAAAGACAGTGCATCAAGACAGGATCGGAATGAACTGAAAAAAAAAGGGGGACCCCTGAACGGAGCCCAGCTTCCGTACCATCATCAGGAGCGAGCAAGCGAGGCCGTTGACCGCGACGACGGCGGCCTCGGCCACCATGGCCTCCGCGACGTAGCCAAGGAAGGCGTCGGCGACGGCGGCGTTCGAGCACACGGCGTCCATTTGCTAGGGCGACGGCCGCTGCGGCGGAGAGAAGCCTCGCGATGTAGAGAGAGAAAGCTAGAGAGAGAGAGGAGGATGGGGGGGGCCGCGGATCGGATTAGAGAAGGAGCTGGACGGGATTAGGGTTTTGCGAAAGGGGGTTTTGCTTGGGACACGGTGGAGATTACGGCCGGACTCCGAGGGCAAAAGAGGGAATTGGCCTCGGGAACCCGAGTGGGGCTCACCACGTCGCTGTCCAGTGACTCAGTGAGTGACTCGGTGAGTGGAGGTTTGATGTATAATAATAAACAAAATATCTCTTTACTAATTAAAAACAAATATATCTACAAATGAGAAACGCCAAGAAATGCGTCCTATGCATTGGAGCGTCAATCTTATGCCAAGTCATAATGATGAAGAAAAGGGAAGATCATTTTTTGCATATTGTATGTCAAATATTAAATTATGTTATTTTCTGTATGATCTTTTTCTGAGTATCATTTCATAAAACTTATGAAAAAGGTATGATTATTGTAGCTACTGATTGCCTCGAAATGACCTGGCCCAGTAGGGAAATTCCAATGAATTGGGCCTTTCGATACAATCAAATAGAAAGCTCCAAGGGCGCCATATTCTAGGAGCCGACGTTTTCCAAGGAAAAAGTGAAAAGTTAGAATGAGAATGTTGACAAGGGGGAAGCAATTAGAATTTAGGAGGCTATCTATGAGATGGAGAGGGGCTTGAAAAAGGGCATTAAGATTTTTCTTTTTTTGTGTTAGGATAAAGAAAAAAGAGATACTCTTTTTTTTTAATCTTAAAATAGAAATAATAAAATGTGGGAAGGACAGGCTCTAATCAATTCTCATATCATTTTTTTCATAACAGAACTAGCATAGGAAATAGAGGAAGGCATGATCTCATGATAGAACCTGAAACTTGAGAACTAGACCGATAAGAATCTATTCGATTCCAAGTTCCAAAGTATATAGAATAGGTTCTAAATTCCGAAAATTAAAAAACATATTTTGATAGTTAGATTTCAAGTTTTAGGTTGGTGAAACCTAAAATGTAGACGGAACCTATAACCTCAAACTTGGAGCAATTTTTGCGTTTTTTTATCTATATATTCACACAATTTTTTGGTATTCCATGATATTCAATTATGAGTATATAATTTGAAACCACTAGTATGAACTTCCATTTTATAACTGGACTTTTATTTTATTAGTATTTTCATATTTTTAGTGTGTTTAAATATAAGTTATGGTTAGTAAATTGAAATAATAAATATTCATCATTAGAGGCGATAATTTACTACGATCATTTAATTAATAAGAAATGTGTTCCGGTGAATAGGTTACAGCTTCCAAGTAGAACCTGTACAAAACTTGGAACTAATCTTTAATCGGAAGATTGGGTGGCTATAGTAAAAAAGATGGCGATGCGAGATAAAAACACCACAAAAACCATAACTTTTGTAAGACATTTTGTGATTTTCATAACTCATAATTAAAAAAAAAAATTATTTTAGGATCATAACTTTCAATTGACCACTTAAATGTCAAGAATTTTTAAAAAATATTCACTCAAGTGCTAGAAATCCAACATAGTATAACACTTGTGATAAATGTTTTTGAAAAGTTATGATACTTAAGTGATCGATTAAAAAGTTACATAATACTTAAGTAATCAAGTTATAGTGCTCAAGTAAGTGAAAAAAAAAAATATAACACTCAAATAAGTGACATATGAAAGTTATTTTCGATAACGATGTTTAAGGAGATTGTTTCATTTAGCAAGTGTCTCTCGTGATTTTCATGATCAACCGATCTAAATTTTCTAGCACAATTTTCTCCATATATTGGGAGTAGAGATAAATAAATAAAGCTAAGAAATCTTGAGAGGATATTCAAGAACAATAAAGGCTCTAACCATATATTAACTAGTGAAATGAAAAGATATTATAAAATCTTGAAAATAAAGTAATTATGGAAACTCGTGAATCTACTAAAGGACCATCTTACATCAATGGAAAGTTGAAAAACTGGAACGCTTCATAAACCCAAGTTAACTAGTAAGGGTGGAAGATCTAGGGTCGGTCCAAGTTCTACTTAGAACCTACCCGATTATGACAAGTTCCATATTTTTGGAACCTGAAATTTGCATTGCATACTTTGGATCTAAGAACTTACTCTGTCAATCAGTTCCAAGATCAATTCTAGGGTCTACTCAAGAACTAGCCAATTTCTTTTTCTTTTGTTTCATTTTTTCTTCTATTTTTGTTTCTTTGTTAGTTAAGCAAAATGAAAGTGAATGCAATAATAAAAGTGCACATTTGTCAATACCAACAATGTACAAAAGATGAATATGTAAAATAAAATAAACAATAAAAAAATTCAAAACATATAACATAAAAAGATTCCTAATTAGGCTTCTCGATTCTTGGTTTGGTCCTTACTTAGGAACTGAGAGCCGAACAACACAATTCCTTTTCCATTTTTTTTTAACTAAGAACTGTGGGAACTTGGAATCAAAACGCACAATTTTGGTTCCCTTTTTTTTTTTTTTTTTTTGGAATCAAGAATGGTGAGAATCTGGAACTGGACCAGTTCCTTTGGCCGATTTGGGTTCAGCTCCATATTCTAATTTGAATCCATGCTTACGCCTAGTTTGATGTATTAGATTTCGAAGTATCGTTGCTTGGGCCATCAATGTATGGCTCCACCTCATAAGCTCCATTGAGCTGTACACTCTCTCAAGCCCACTTGAAGAGTTTTAGCCTAAAACACGTTGCCGAGTCCCATTTTGGCTTTCACACTCACAATTTGATTTTAGAATTTCTACAAATTTCAAGAGAAGAATTACCAAAAAAGTTATAAACCTATTATAATCGTGTCAATTCAATCATAAACTATTTTTTTGCCAATTTAGTCCTAAATATTTTATAATTATGCCAGTTTAGTCCATTCGGCCACAATTGGCCGGTTGGCGCTAATGTGGATATCGATTGTTTGATGAAAGCTGATGTAGCAATTTTTAAATATTTTTTTGCATGTTTTTTTTTTCTTTTTTTCGAATTTTTAAAATTTTTTTGAATTTTTGAATTCTTTTTTTTTCTTTTTTTCCACATTCTCTATCCTCTAGCCGGTTGACACTAGCCAAAAGCGAGGACTGGTGAGGTCGGCCTCGCCATCACTGCACGAGGCCCCACCAGATCTGGCGAGGGTCGACCTTGCTGGTGGCTAGTGAGGCTCCTCGCCCAAGGATGGCGAGGCTAGGTGAGGCTGAGCCTCACTAAATCTAGCGATGGTGGCCTTGCTAGATCTAACAATTGCGGCCTTGCCGTTGCTAGGCAAGGCTCGCCTTCGCCAGTACCCAGTGGGGACGAGCCTTGCCACTAGCCGACAAGACTGACCTCATTGGCCAAAGAAAGAAGAATGTGGAAAAAAAAAAAAAGAGTTAAAAAAATTCAAAAAATATTTTAAATTTCAAAAAAAATATTAAAAATATTTTAAAATTTGCCACTTTAGCTTTCACTGCAGTAGCCCGACGTCCACGTCAGTATTGACCGGCCAATTTTGGTTAGATAGACTAAACTGGCATAATTGTAAAAAGGTTTGGAACTAAATTGGCTTAAAAAAATGTTTATAACTGAATTGGCACAATTATAATAGATTTGGAACTTTTTTGGTAATTCTCCCAATTTCGAGACACTTTTCAATTTGTAAGTATTATCAAGTTCTAAATTGGGTACTCTCTCTCTCTCTCTCTCAATAAAGTTATGGAAACGTTAATATAGATGTATACTTCGGAAAGGTCCTTTCATATAAGACTAATACGCGCAAGCAAAGAGTAGAACTTCAAATCCAATATGCAGTATCTGTCGTCCACCCTCGACATGATGAATGGCTAGGCTTAAGCCCAAAGAATATGAACAAGAAGCATGCATCCGGGTATTTCCGAGGTAGACGGAAGGGTAATTCCTTGTGGGCTGAATTTTATAGCCCCGTGGAGATTAAAATCGTGAATGTCCAATTCTTCTCTAAAGAAGGATCAGGTCAATAAAGACATGTGATCCATTTCTTAGTAAAAATTACCAATTCCTAAATATATTGTACTTATATCAATTTAGTTCTAAACATTTCAATTTGACCAATTGATTATTAAACATTTTGACAATTTACCAATATAATCTATCCAGTTAATTTTAATTGGAAATTGCTATGTAGATGTCGGTTATACTATATGATGGCACAACTGATGCTGACATTTACAATTTTTATAGTATCATTTAAAAAAGTTTTCTTTCTTTCTTTGTCTTTTTTTTTGTTCATTCTTTCTTTGCTAGTCTTTGGACCTTGGCAATGGCTAGCAATTGGCCAAAGGTGACAACCGACAAAGGTTGCCCTCACCATATCCGGCAAGATTGAGCCTCATTAGAGGTTCGAGGACCAACCTCGAAAGCTTCAAACAAGGGCGACCCTCACCAGTTGTCACTTGTGGTGGGTCACTGGCCATCATCAAGACCTAACCACCAATAGAGGAAGAAATTGAAATAAAAAAAAAACAATAAAATTTTTTTTCAAGTGAAATGCCAGTTGTGCCAATAAGACGGTTGGCATCAACGTTAGTGATTTCCAATAAAATTGACCGGATATGTTATATTGACAAATCGTTAAAAGATTTAGGCTAATTGATTAAATTAAAAGTTTTAGATTTGAATTAATACAAGTGCAATTGGTTTAAGACATTTTTATAATTTTTCCCATGTCTGCTATGCGGGCCTCATTTGACCAAGATGAAGATTGATCATTTGAAGCATCTAATGTCGGCCGGCCTTTTCTCTCAGTTAGTCGAAGACTCTCATCTCAAAACTAGAATTCCAAAGCACGCGAGCAAATCCATCCTTGGTCATGGATCACGTATTCTTTGCCCGGATAATATAGAGATACCATGGACATCCTCTGACGATTGGTCAGCACGCTTCGGAGATAACACGAACCGATCCTATCAACACGAAACTTGTGACATGATTTCTGTGAGATTTTTGTGGGACCACTGCTAACTGTTCTAAAAGCTTAAGCTGTTAGATAAAGGCATGGTTTATTATTTAACTATTATAACAGGGCCTGGAAGATTTGAACTCAGGACCTCCTAGCTCTGATACCATGTGAGATTTTTGTGGGACCACTGCCAACTGTTCTAAATACTTAAGCTGTTAGATGAAGGCATGGTTTATTATTTAACTATTATAACAATTTCAAAGAAAGGAAACTGTAATCCACTAGACATCCGAGGCGGAAAATGATCATCAAGTCATATCATACGAAGCGAGATGCAAGCACGCATGTCTCTATAATACAGATGAAGGAAACAAACGAAAGAACCAAACAGAAAAACTGTCACATTACCCGGGAAGAGAGAGAGAGAGAGATAGAACTAAGCCAAATTAGTTCTTGCCGGTGGTCTCCCGGTACTTCTCCTTGATCCACTGGATGCCGACGGAGGTTCCTTCTTTGACCTTCTTGACCCCGTCCGAAGCGGCGGTCTTGGTCTTGACGAGGCCTTCCCCCATCTTCTCCTTGTACTTGGCCGTCGTGATGCTGCTCGTGACGCTTTTCTTCTTGTTGTTCTCCGCCGGAGCCGGGTCCGGGTTGTTGCCCCACTGGTCCGCCCACCACGTGTCGAACGAGTCGCGCCCCTCCATATTCGGCAAAATCCTCCCCGGAGAGAATCTCAAGACCTGCTACTCTTCAGAGAGAGAGAGAGGGGGGGGTGGAATTTATTGTAAATGCTTTTCTAGATATCAAATAAAAGGCATGTGAGTAAGCTAGACCCTCTTTGTCAGTCCAAATAAGGGAGAGAAAACCGTCGTCATTGACAAAGATGGAAACTTATCCACGACGTGGCATTTGCCTCGGATAGAGAATTCAGGCTCACGCAAAAGGATATGCCCCAAGCGCCGTAATGGGAATAAACATCTAACTAGGAAAACCCTAAATAGGAATGTCCGTATAAGGAAGACAAATCATCGTGAGTTGTTGGAAAATCCAAATGTTGTAGGGAGAAGAGATTCCTGCCTAGATATCCAAAAATGGGAAGAAAGGTGTGTCTTGTGTGTGGTACATCTCTTTCCACCCTGTAATAGATATATGCAATCTCAATCATATGGTCCACAAATAAATGGAGGATGTTCTCGTGGTGCTTATTTGGTAGTAAAAGCTGTCCTTTGGATTACGCTTTGCCCAATTACCATTCCAAGAAACCAATATTAGGATGCATATTCATACTCATTCAACTCAAACTATATCTCAGCCAGTTGCCAAAAAAACGTATCCAAACTCATCCAAATGAACAAATTTCGCTACAGTTCAAAGTTAAAAAATGAGATTACCATAACAGAATGCCATGTAAAAAAAAAAAAATCCAAAAGCAATCTAAATTTTTACAAATATTTACAATGGTGTAAGAACAAATTTTGAGACATTTTAGATTTTTCTAAGACGCGACAACATCCAAAGAAAGTTACGTCTGAAGCCCCGTAGATTTATAAGGAATGGTAGCCGTTCAAAACCCCTAATGCTTGGCCATGTAAATAGTTACTTAGGGTGCATTTATTTGTGTTTTTGTTTAAAAATTGTTCCAGAGAATAGAAATAGAAAAAACTATTTCTGCTCCAAGAAATAATTTTTGAACAGAAAAATGAGTTTGGTAAATTTGTTCCAGAAATAGAAAAAGAATAGAAATATGTTTGGTAAACTTATATAAATTTTCTATTTCTTTAATTTTTAATATTTTTATTTTTATTTTCTATTTTCTATTTTATTTTTCCTTTTTCCTTTTTTTATTTTTCTTCTTTTAGCAGGTCACCAGCCTCGTTCATGGCTGGTGACCGGCCAATGAAGGCTGGCGGCCTCGCTGGACCAGCCAAGGTGAGGCTGAGCCTCGCCACGGGCTGGCAACGCTCTAACGAGGTTGCCGGCCCTTGACGGTATCGTTGGCCCTTGACGGTCGGTCGCCGGCCATGGCCGAAGCTGACGATCGGCCAAAGAAAAAGGAAGAAGAAAAGAAGAAGAAAAAAAAGAGAAGAAAAGAGAGGAGAGAGGAAACCTATTCTTAAAAATTTTTCTTATTTTTTGTTTTTGTTCCAAATGTGCTCCTGAAAACAAAAAAATAAATTTGAAATAAAAACGTAAATAAACACGTTTCTGTTCTTTTTTTGTTTTTTAGAACAAAAAAACAATATTTGTGTTTATAAACAGAAAAAAGAAACATTAACAAACAGGCCTTAGAATACAATGGAATTGTAATTCTTTTATGTGGAATTTTTCCCATTGACCATTAGGAAATAAATTTTCAAAAGCAATCTTCACCCCCGGTACTTGCATTGACAGAGAATAACGACACAAAAATTGATGGCGCTTGTGGAAAGTATCTATTATTCTTCATACAAGTGTTCAGCTACTTAAATTACATGACATGGAGAGTGATATTGCTTGTGGAAAGTATTTCCTCTTTCGTGGTAGAAATTCCTAAAGATATATGTAATTAAAAAAATTACGTGTGAGCAAATCTTTCAGGACACCTGACAGCAAGGGAACCAATGTTTTGGTTCTTTTTTTTTTTTTTAATCTTTTTTTATGTGAAAACGAGAAAGCTTCTCATTAAAAAAAATACGAAAAATGATCATGTAATAATCTTTAATCTATCATAGAATGACAGTCAATTCTAAACTACGAAAAATCAAATTATAAATAATTATAAAAATTATTATGAGATTTAATTTTTAAAAATTTATAATTTATAATAAATTGTTATTCCCACGTTATTTCAATGATTGTCACGCTAGCAAAGTCTAAAGAGTAGCCGTGGCCAAACACAAATCTTGTGATACTTGTCATACAGTGTCGACGTCACCCTTGGACGGTAAAAGACTGCATATATAAGTGCGTGCGCTTGGGTGTAAGAAGCACATTGAGTTCTCTCTGCATATTTCTGAGCGAGTCGCCAACTTTGCTTCGCCACCACCATCACTCTCCCTATCTCAGGCTGAAATTTTACAGGGTGCCGTGAGAGAGCCACAGAGAGATCTCTTTCTTCTAAGACAAAAATTCAGCGACGCTAGGCTTTGATCATTCTCGTTCTTGTTCCAGGTTATCTTTTTCCTTGTTTTCTTGCCTGAATTTTGCCTTCTGACCCAGTTCCCATGCTTTTGTTATGAATTTTCTTCTTTCATTTGACTGATCGATCCAAGAAATTTTATTTTTTCTAGAGGAAAAAAGAAAAACTTTTTATGGCTTTTGCTGCTTGTTCTTGTCAAAAAAAAAAAAAATGAGGCCTTTCTTTATCTACAACCCCTTAGTGATGATGCTTGCTTGATTCTTTTTTTTTTCTTTTTTTCCAGTCATGAGCGCTTCGTAGATCGTTTCATTTTGATGATGATGTGGCTTCTTAACTTCTTTAGAGATCATTTTTTGTTCCGATCATAGAGTGAACGGCATGTCACGTTGATTTTGATCAACTTTTAGAAAAAGGATTTGCAAGTTTTTACTCAGGATGGACATTCAAATACATGTTCGGGTTTTCGCTTCTTGGTTTCTTCTATGTTTGATCAGAACAGTTCCTTTGCCGATAAATCCGAAGATTGATTCTATTCACCAAAATCTAATAATGCATGGCTCTTTACATTGTACAACTTGCTTGAGGTCGGAATTTTATATGTACTAGAGATAAGTAAAAGATAGTCACTTTTGATTGAACCACCGTTTCTTGTTTCTGGTAAAATGGGGGGAAAAAGAAGTCATCTCTTGTAAATTTTCCTGTGCCTAGTTTCGATGCGGAGCATGCACTAGACGAGGGTTCATTCTCCTTGATGAAAAGAACACTGATTTGTGTAGCTTAAAATTTTCGCAGCTAGGACGCTGTCCAAATGGTATTGCCTGATACGCCTGGAATGCCTCATCCTGATGCCCACCTGATCTTGATTATCTTACAGTTCTTGAAAGAGCACGGCTACAAAGAAGCTGCACATGAGTAAGTTTGTCGATGGGGATCATCTCTCGAATCTAAGTCAATATAAGCAGACTTCTTGTTTCTTATGGACCAGATTATTTTTTTCTCTCTGCTAGGTTGGAGCGGGAATCAGGTGCCTATTTTGACTGGGATTATATGGAGGAGCTAATACTGGAAGGGAGGTGGGAAGAGGCAGAAAAGTACCTTTCTGGTTTTACACAGCTGGAGGACAACAGATTCTCAATGAAGATCTATTTCGAATTGAGAAAACTAAAGTACCTTGAAGCTTTGGACAGGTAATATTGTTGTTTAAGGAATCTAACGATTATCATGCATGGATCTGTCACATGTAAGTGTCTTTTCCACATCCGGTTCGCATCTAAATCTCGGCGTTCTGATTAATTGGTCAAATATTTTGGCAGCAATGATGTCCCAAAGGCATTAAATATCCTCAGGAGCGATCTAAAAGTTTTCAAGGCAAATAAAGAATTATTCAAGGAATTGACTGAACTCGTGTCGTTGGATAATATACGGTATTAACTTGTTCAAGTGATTGCTTCTCCATATGGTCATATATTTACGTAACTTAGCATTTGTTATGGGATATATTTGGATTCAACAGGAAAAACAACAAACTTGCCTCGTACTCTCCAGAGGATGCAAGAAGTGCAATAAGGTCGGAAATAAAGAAAGATATTGCGCTAAATCCAGCTCTGCAGGGAAAACTTATTTCACCTAGATTTGAGCCATGTAGGTTGGGGCACATTATAAACCAGAGGTGATTTCCTTAACCAGTATCCAAGTTAGGTATCATTGCGCAGGAATTACTTTTCCATTTTGATTCACATCAGCGAAAGTGGAATGGAAACTATTAAATGCAGCCATTCTTGTCTGACTTTCCTTAATCACGTTGCCGCCGTGGCAAATGTGGACATAACAGTGATCTTGCCTGGAAATTTACAGCTTGAGTTGGCAGCATTCCCGTTGTAAGTATCCTGCACCAAATCCTGTGATACATACGCTTTTGGCAGACCACTGTTGCCAACCTCCTAAAAGTCCAGTTATCCCACCAGCAGATGATGCTTTGGCAGTGAGTTCCTTTTCCATTGGAAGCTTATTTTCTATCTAAATTTTCTAAGGAGATAAGTGGTCCTGCTGTGCTTAATGACCTCTCTGGATAAATTCATGATATCAAATGTAGTTAAGTTAATCTAATCCCATTAAAACATCTGTGAAGATGGGGGAAGAACCACTGAAATACCTTCTATTACATGTGTAGGTAACATCAACGGATGCTCATCCTGCTCTAAGCCAGCAATCAGCATCAGAGGTCCTTGATGACCTACCCATGAAAGTTATCAAGACATTGAAGGAGGAATCGTACCCGACGGACATCGATTTTAGTCCCATTCAGCAGACATACCTTTTAGGTTAACTTTGATAAACAGGCTGCTCTTTTCCTTTTTTGAGCTCGCAATAAGCGTGATCATAAGTTCAAGCTCTGTAATTCAGATTTTGTTTATCTAAACATTTAGTTGGTACTGGAAATGGAGATATCGGGATATGGGAAGTTGGTGCTGGTGTGAAACTGTTCTCTGACAACTTCAAGGTCTGGAATATGGAAGCATGCTCTACCAAGTTCAAGGTACGTACCATATAGACTAATATCACCATCCATGTAGTGAATACAATCGCATCCATCTTCATGAACTAATTCTTGAGAGTTCTTTACTTATTTAGGAAGCTATGATTGGAGATTCAAGTATTTCTATAACTCGTGTAATTTGGAGTCCAGATGGTTTATTGTTTGGTAAGCAGACACGCAAATTCAAAGATGCTTCTTCTTAGAATGCTAAGAATAATTACTTATTTTCTGTCTTGGAAAAAGGTGCTGCATATTCGACACACTTGGTTCAGATATACGTTTTTGGCTGTGGCAATAATGTTAAGCCACAACTGGAGGTATAATGCTCATTTCCTTATTTTGACCAAGTATTTGCGGGCTGAGCATACTAGTTACACCAACTTCTGATGTCTAGATTGAAGCTCATGATGGCCGTGTGAATGATCTGGCATTTTCTGCCACCAACAAGCAGCAGTCTCTCATAACATGCGGCAATGACGGGACTGTCAAGGTTTGCTTGAACCTCTATTTGCATATACATAAATGACATTCTTCTTCATTTCATGACATGAATAATTGGCAGTGTATTTGACGATGCTTATGCAGGTTTGGAATGTGATGGATGGGGTCAAGCGGTTTACCTTTGAAGGTCATAACGCCCCTGTTTATTCTATCTGCCCACAGACGAAGTCAGGCATTGAAGTGAGAACAGCTGTTCACCTGCTTTTCCATTAATCCATTACGATTTAAAATATTACCTGACATCCTCGTGTTTTTGGCGAAATTTTATTTCCTCAGTTTATCTTCTCAACATCTGTGAATGGCAAGATAAGGGCATGGCTATATGATGATTATGGGGCCAGATTTAATCACAGTGCACCTGGCCGTGCATGCATGGTTATGGCTTATAGTAATGATAACAGGAGGTTTGTTGTGCCGGAGATTGAACTGATCAACTTTAATGCTGTGCTATTATGTAACTCTTATGGATGCTCCAATTTCTTAAATGTCTACACTTATCACTTTTCTAGGCTTTTCTCTTGCGGGTCGAATCATGATGGAGAGTCATTCCTTGTCGAGTGGGATGAAAGTGGAGGTTCCGTAAAAAGAACCTATCAAGGGTTGGGGAAATGTTCTTTGGACATTGCACACTTCCATACAGCCAAGAGCTTGTTAGCGGCCGGTGATGAGCATATGATCAAATTCTGGAGCATGGACAATGTCAAGCTTTTGGCAACTACTGATGCGGAAGGCAGCCTGCCAGTAAGTTGGAGAAATGATTTTCTGTCACTTCAAAAAGCTTTTGTGTGTTTATGCATGTGCGCTTGTGGGAGCATTTAAAAGATTATTAGTCATATTTTTTGATAAAGCTTTCCAATTACCTTTTTGGAATCATTTCAAGGCAAGGCCTCGCATCCGCTTCAACAAGGAGGGAAGTCTACTGGCTGTCATTGCAGATGGAAACACTATAAAGATTCTAGGCCCTAATAAGGCTTCTCAATTGCTCAAAACAAGTGAAAGTGGCTCTCTTATTGCCGCTAGTGTTGCTTCGGAAGCTCCAATGATGGTCAGTGTTTTCGAATCTTGTGATGCTTCTGTGCGATCTTTTCATTTTCTGGCCTAATGCTTTGATGAACATCAACACCAACTCCAATATAAAATAACAGTATATAGATAGAAAGGGAGATCAAGTGTGAAGCCATACATGTGCATGTGATGAAGGGGTAAACATGCCTGAATTCTATATTGCAGGATGTGGAGGTGCATGCAACTCAAGGTGGCTCTTCTTGACACATGGTGAAGCACCAACTTCTTCAAGGTCTGTGTTTTGCGGTGCGATGTTGAGCATGGTCTGGGCGGTGAATATATTAGGACTCCGTGCATGTTTATTAGCTTGTTGCAACCCGAGAAAGAGAGATCTGTTGAGAGGGTTGATAGAAATAGTGTGTTGTAATAGGAGCTACCTTTTACTAATTAAGCATGTTATTCCAAAACTTTGCGGACCAGGAGGATAAACATGGTACAAATCATTGCAAGATGCAGCTTCAGATGTATCCCATAGGGTCCCAAATCTTTCAATCCAAAATACCGTGATCTGGTAAGACTCCCATCAACGAACATCGTGCATTTTATGCAACACATCCGTGTGAATCGAGAGAAATGGTACTGCTATCCACAGAGGAACCAACAGTCCGAATCAAAATCCAAATATGAGAGATGACTGCACGCTAAGCAATCTTGAAGAGCAGATACGAACAGCTTAGCTTGTCTTATGATAAATTACCCATTGCAACTCCGCAGACCAGCTTTGAATAGTTGTACTCCATCAACATTTTGCTATAAATCTAATCCAAACCCTCTTTGCAACTACACAACCCATGAATAAATTGTCTCCCCTTTTGAGATGAGAGCCGCAAAACACACAAGTAAAATCCATTATGCCATACTAGTTGGACATACTATGCTAAATGTTTTCATTTTCTTATGTGAAAACAAGAAAGCTCCTTTCTAAAAAAAAAAAAAAAAAATACGTTGTCACCAAATTTTATAGTACCTATAGGACAGCGTCCACGTCACACTCGCACAATCAGTGACTGTATATATATAAGTGCGCGCGCTTGGGTGTAAGAGTTACATTGAGCTCTCTCTGCATAATTCTGTGCGGATCGCCAACTTTGTTTCGCCACCGTTGGTCTCCCTTTCTCAAGCTGCAATTTCAAAGAATGTCTATGAGAGAGCCACAAAGAGATCTCTTTTTTCTTGGAAAAAACTCATTGGCGCTAGCATCACAGTTTTTTTTCCTCCTCCTTCCTTCCCCCTTATCCGCATAACTCCACCATCGCCATCTGCGCTTGCACATGTCCTTCACCAAACATCATCATACCGTGAACCCTCGTGCACCATCGCTTCGCCCTCCTTGCCGCCGTGGTTGACCTGCCGCCCACCTCCACTCTCTCGCACTGCCCGCCTTCTCTCTGTCTCTCCACAACTCTTACTTTAGGCAGCGCGGCCTTGGACTTGAGTTGGCTGGCTCCGATGTGAGGCCACGGCGACCTCAGGCTGCGGCAGTCATGACCTCAAACCTGAGGCCATGCTGCCTCAGATCTCAGGACGCATGGCATTGACCTAGGGCCGATGGGCCCGACAGAGAGAGGGGTGTGATGGACAACGCAGCATGGTAGTGATGGATGGAGGGGTGACACGACATTGATAAAAAGAAAATTTACATTATCAAAGTCCTCAGCTATTTTCACAAAGAACGAAAAACTCGGTCAAATAATTTTCTGATTTCATCATTGAATTGTAATCAGTCATAATTTCGTTTTAGAGTTTCATGAGATCTAGTACAAGATAAGATTGTTTCTTATTATGAAACATGACGGCTGTGGACAATCCTCCTCAAGTGATGCAAAGCGACGTTAGAAGCGAATGATAATCTCTCTCTCTCTCTCTCTCTCAACAATTTCTTTATGTTGAAGAAAAATCCCTTAAGAGTTTTGAAGCTAATAAAACATTTTCGTCAGTTAAGTATGAAGAATCCAAGACTCAATCGCTTAAGTCTGAAGAGTTTAAGATCCAGGTGTTTCAGTCTAAAGATCTCTAGACTCTTCTATTAAAGTCTGAAAACTGTTAGACTCAATTTTATGAGTCTGCCCAAGTTGACAGTTTTTCAATCTAATGGTTTAGGAATTCAAAGATTGGATAATATCTTCTATGATTTGTTCTATTTTGTGGAAGATCTCTGGCTGAAACTAAACTCGATTATTTTAGTTTTATCTCGATTAGAATATCCGTTGAAGAATAAGCAAGATTTGGAAGGTTCTACTTATGGAAATTCAAGATCCTGATTGTATGGACGAATAGGATTGACAAACTATCTTCTACATATATTCGATAGCTTGAAGATCACTTTAATTGATTCATTTCAACAGGTAGATTGGATGAACTCCTTTGGAAAGTGCTAACGGCTATGAAGGCATGAAGGAGTATTTAAGGTGAAGTCATTGTTGTTCGAAGAAGGTGTGCTGATAGAAAATTTCGAAGTCTGAATCTCTGAAACTCCTTGTTCTCAAATATTCTTGAGCTATAGTTGGGTACAAAGGAGAGATACATACAGTGAGGATTTGTGTGAGCAATAGCCAAGACTTTCTATTGAAGAAGTCTAGATCATAAGCTGTACGAATCTCATTTGCTACATAGTGAATTCAGTTAGTGGGCTGTCAGCGTGGAGAGTGGACGTAAGCTTGGGTTAAGCTGAACCACTATAAACTTCAGTGTTCAAATCTTCTTACCTTAATCTCTTTATTTTATTGCTGCATGAATTAAAAGTACTTAAGTGTTTAGTTTCAAGTCTTTCACTTTGATTTTATTTCAAGTCGAGTGATTCAAGTGAAATGTTTCAAAAGAAATTTATAAACACCTATTCACCCCCTCTAGGTGTACTTATTAGCCTTTATCAATTGGTGTCAGAGCTTGTGTGCTTAATTGTTGGAAGTGTTTATACTTCCTAAGCTAAAGATCTATGGCTAGTATTTTGCTTCTAGGTTTGATTGAAGGTCAAAGTAACACCAGACCATCTTACTTCGATGGAAAGGAATATAACATATGGAAGAACAAGATGAAAGCATTCTTAAGATCAAAAGATCCTCTAGAATAAGATGTAGTAGAAAAAGGAATCATTCGTAAAGCTACATCACCCATAGGGAAAGAAATAGCAGATGGAGTAGGACCGTCACAAACCAAAATAACAAAGAGACAAGCCCTTGATGCTAAAGCTATTTATTCTCTGTATTGTACTTTATCTCCTACTGAGTATAACATAATCTCATCTTGTGAAATAGCTAAAGAAGTCTAGGACAGGTTGCATGTCACTTATGAAGGAACGGATCGAGTTAAAAAAACGAAGATCAATATCCTTCTTGGATAGTATGAAGCCTTCAAGATGAAATCAGGAGGATCCATTACTAACATGTTTAGTCGTTTTACTGAAATTGTAAATGGCTTAGCATATCAAGGATAGCCAATCTCAGGACCGATGAAGGTCAATAAGCTGTTGAGAGGACTCTCCAAATATTGGAATCATATAAAGACTTCAATAAGAGAAACACAAATGATCATGCCTCTTTCTATAGATGAATTAGTTGACACACTTCAATCATATGAAGTCGAGCAATTCAGTGAGGATATAGATACCAAAGGTAAGAAGTCAATTGCTTTAAAATCTAATTATGATTCTGATGATACAGACTCAGAAGATGACTTGGATGATGAAGAGTTAGCATTCTTGATCAGAAAGTTCAGAAAGTTAAACAGAAAAGGAAGAAGGTTCAATGGGAAGAGACAGAGCAATCAAAGATTTCAAAAGAAATCAAATGAAGAAAATAAAACCAACAAGGATGTTGTTTGCTTTGAATGTAAGAAAATGGGATACATTAGATCCAACTGTCCCTTGTTAAAGAAAAAGAAAGGAAAACCAGAAAAATTTAAGAAGGCACTCAAAACTGAAATATGGAGCGACACAAAATGTGAAGACAGTGACGAAGATTATGCCAACATCTGTGTTATGGCAAATTTAGACTCAGATTCAGACTTAGACTCGAAATCAGACTCAGACAGTGAGGTCAAGGTTAGAAATTTAACAATTCCTACAAAAGTCTCAAATTATATAGATGAACTCTGTCTTAGCCTTAAAGCCTCTCTTAAAAGGATTTCCGAATTAAAAAGGGAAAATTCCAAACTAAAACAATAGGAAAAGATAAAAGTTGAAAACCTAAACAAATGTTTTGCTGAATCAAAAGAAAATGAAACTACTCTTTCAAAAGAAAATACTTGTTTGAAAGAAGACATTTTGAGACTTACTAAAAAGTTTTCAGTGGGATCTAAAAAGTTAGATAAAATTCTTTCAATCCAAAGACCATATTTTAATAAATCTGGCCAGGGAATGACATCGGAAACTATTCCCTTGATTGATTTTCCAAAGGTAAAAGAAAGAATAAAAAATAGACCTATAAAGTCTTTTTACAAGAATCAATTTCAAAAGGTTTTTGTAAAACCTATTGGGCGAAGTGCTCTTAAATGCTCAAAGTGCAATAGCTTGGAACATTTTGAGAAAGAATTTCCCAAAGTTTGGAAACATGTTAAGAGAGATTGGGCAAAGACTGTGTATGGTACTAACAATACTGGACCCAAGAAAATATGGGTACCAAAGAAAGCTTGAGTTTACCAAAGAAAGCTTGAGTTTTTCATTTAACTGCAGGTTACTATCAAGAAGAAAATCAAATGGTATTTGGATAGTGGCTGCTCAAGACACATGATGGAAGATTCAACTTGTTTCACAAATCTCTTACAAGTGAAAGGAGGAAATGTTTCCTTTGGTGGCAATAACAAACGAAAAATTATTGGTTGTGGAACCATGAAGATAGGAAATCTCACAATCAATAATGTCTCTTTAGTTGAAGGTTTAAATTATAATCTTCTTAGTATTAGTCAGCTGTGTGACACTAGATACAAGATCAACTTTCAAGAAGATACATGTTCTGGAATAAGCAAAGATCTCTCTCAATCATTCATTGGACGAAGACATGGAAATATCTACTTACTGGATACAAAGTTTGATAGTTCACAATACTTGATATCCATTCAAGATGAAGCTATTCTCTGCCACAGAAAGCTTGGACATATCAACATGAAGCAAATTACAAAAGTTTCATCCAAGAAGCTAGTCCAAGGATTACCTAACCTGAAGTATCAAAAACATGATCTTTGCACACCTTGTGTGCTAGGAAAACATATTAGAAACTCTTTCAAATCAATAAATCAAGTATCTACTAAGCGTGTTTTACAGCTTTTGCACATGGATTTGTTCGGACCAACGAGAACACAAAGCATTGGAGGAAAAAAGTATTGCTTGGTAATAGTAGATAACTACTCTCGTTTTACTTAGGTATTCTTTCTCTCAAACAAATCTGAAGCATTGTCTTATTTCACAAGGTTTGCTAAGAAAGTTCAAAATGAAAAAGGTTATGCTATAACTAGTATTTGTACTGATTATGGAGGTGAATTTGAAAATTAAGATTTTGCTAATTACTAAGATGATTCTGGCTTTCAGCATAATTTTTTATCCCTTTACACTCCACAACAAAATGGAGTTGTGGAAAGAAAAAATACTTTGCAAGAAATGGTAAGAACTATTTTAATTGAAAGTAATATTTCTCCTTATTTTTGGGCTGAAGCAACTTCAACTGCTTGTTATATTATTAACAGAATTTTTCTAAGACTTATTTTGGAGAAAACTCCTTATGAATTGTTCAACGGAAAAAAACTATTGTCTCTTATTTTCATATATTTGGTTGCAAATGCTTTATTTTAAAGAATGCAAATAATCGAATTGGTAAGTTTGAAGAAAAATCAGATAAAGAAATTTTCCTTGGTTACTCAATGTCAAGTAAAACTTTTAGAGTATTCAACAAAAGGACTCAGGTTGTGGAAGAATCCTTGAATGTGAAGTTTGAAGACTCAATACAGAGTCATGCCAATCAGACTCAACTTGAAGATCATAAATCTGTGCAAGTTCCTGCAAATTACCCTGAAGAAAATCAAACTTCTGATGTTCAATAGCAAAGTAAATCAGTAGCTCCAACTGAAACAGAGATTCAGCAAAGTGACAAACCAATTAGCAATTGGAAGCATAAATCTAGTTACCCTGTAGATCTCATCATTGGTAATATTGATGAAGGGATTGTACAAGATCCAAAAGGTGTGAAGACTCTAGTGCTCTAGCACTTGTTTTAGAAATCAAGCCCAAGACAATAGAAGAAACTTTGATTGATGAAAGCTGGATTGAAGCAATGCAAGAAGAATTGAATCAATTTAGAATCAATAATGTTTGGGAACTTGTTCCTAAACCAAAAGGTAAGTCAATTATTAGAACTAAATGGGTTTTCAGGAACAAGCTGGAAAGGTGGTGAGAAATAAAGCAAGACTCGTGGCAAAAGGTTACACACAATAAGAAGGAATCGATTATGATGAAGCCTACGCTCCAATGGCAAAGTTAGAAGCAATCAGATTACTTTTTGCTTTTGCTTGTTTCAAGGATTTCAGGTTATTCCAAATGGACGTGAAAAGTGCATTTTTAAATAGAATTATCTAAGAAGAAGTCTATGTAGAACAACCACCAGGTTTTGAAGATCCAAGGAAACCAAACTTTGTCTTCAAGTTAAAGAAGGCATTGTATGGATTAAAGCAAGCACCTCGAGCATGGTATGAAAGATTAAGTAATTTTTTAATTCAAAATAGTTTTGCTAAAGGTAAAGTAGACACTACCTTATTCATTAAAAGAGAAGGAAAAGATTTTATACTTGTTCAAATTTATGTTGATGACATAATCTTTGGCTCTTCTAATGAAAATCTATGCAAGAACTTCTCAAGATGTATGTATGATGAATTTGAAATGAGCATGATGGGTGAGTTAAACTTCTTTCTGGGACTACAAGTCAAACAATCCAAAGAAGGAACATTTATTCACCAAGAAAAATATGCAAGAGATCTCATCAAGAAATATGGAATGGAGAATCGCAAGAAGACAGAAACTCCAATGTCAAATTTATTGAAGCTGGATAAAGATGAAAAAAGAAAAAGTGTAGATCAGAAGCTATACAGGAGTATAATTGGTTCACTTCTTTACCTTACTGCATCTAGGCCTGATATTTTGTTTAGTATTTGTATTTGTGCTAGATTTCAATCAAATCCTAAAGAATCTCACATGACTGCTGTGAAGCGTATTATCAAATATGTTGCAATTATATCTAAGCTAGGTCTATGGTATTCCAAAGAAGGAGACTTTACTCTCCTCGGACATTCTGATACTGACTTAGCTGGCTGCAAAGTGGACAGGAAGAGCACTTCAGGTACATGTCAATTATTGGGAAACAGGTTGGTATATTAGTTCTCACGAAAACATAGTACCGTAGCTCTTTCAACAGCTGAAGCAAAATATATAGCTCTTGAGAGTTGCTGTTCTCAAATACTGTGGATGCAACAACAATTGGAAGATTTTGAAGTTGAAGAATCATGCACAGAAATGAAATGCGACAATACTAGTGCTATCAACCTTACAAAGAATCCAATACTTCATTCAAGAGCAAAGCACATTGAAATCAAGCATTATTTTATTAGAGATCATGTTCAAAATGGTGAAGTGGTGATTTAGTTCGTCGATTCAAAGAACCAACTGGTGGACATATTTACAAAACCATTAGAGAAAAGTTAGTTTGAATCTATTCGCTCAAGACTGAACATCATAAAGTTTGAAGATGTTCAGACTCTAAGGTAAAGTCTTGAGATGTTCAGACTTAAAGATAAGGTCGAAAAGTGTTCAGACTTTGAGGTAAAGTCTAGAAACACTCAGACTCTGACGTAAAGTCTGAATGCGTTTTATTTAATAATTATATTTGTAATTTTTTTTATGCATTATAGGTTTATATTCACTTTTGAAGTTTCGAGATTTGCCTTTTAATCGAATTCTGACACGTTCATGGCAGTTTTCTTTTTCAAAAATTGGCAATTTTTTTTCCACTAATTTTGGCAGTTTTCACTTTCCTTTGTGATGGTTCAATATTTTTTTTTATTCCTAATATTTATACCTCTGAATTGTCGTCTTCGTCTTTCACTTTCTTAACACTCGTCTCTCTCACTCCTTTTCGAAACCCTAGAAGTTAAAAAAACTTCCACTTGCGATCCTGTTTCATTTGTTTACTCCATAAAAATCCAACCTTTTTGTGGACTTTCTCCCTCAAGTTAAACATGTCTTCAAGGAAATCGTCGAGGCTTGCAAGAAAGGGACAACAAAAGAGATTCGAGGGGCCTACCCGAGTGAACCTCATCGAAGAAGAAGACTCTCCGCAAACAGAACAAGCAAGTCAACAACCACACGAAGAAGAAGTTATTGAGGAGGCTGAACCGGTAAGAACCCTTAGACCATAACTCGCTTAGTCTCTCTACAAGAAATTAAAGGAGGGAGGAACAGAGTTGAACTTGATCGATAGTTTTCTAAAAGAAAGGGGTTATCGAAATGAAACCATTTTTCTGCGTGAGAAGGAGAAGTTGAGAGTTGTTAAAGAAGGAGTTGCGAAAAGTACTTTTGAGAACATAGCAAGCGATCCGCGGTTTGGAACCGCAAATCAGCCTTTAGATGATGATGAGAGGCTGTTCACTCAGTTCCAACTAAGGATGGGAATTGCCGTTAACTCTGTCTGTCCTGAGGGAAGCATTTTTCGCTCTAAGGAACAAGAGCGAGTTTATTCAAAACTGTTGAAGAGAGGGGTCATGAACCCTAGAAGCATAGACTTTTGACTTTCTTGATTCAATCAAGATCAATTTGAGAGAAAAGTTTTCTCGTTTACAGCTTGAGACTTTTTGCACTGATTCGACAATCAACTATCCTGAATTGGCGGCTTATTTCTATTCGAATCTATCATTTTTGGATGCGAATAGACTTTCATTTACTTTCAAGGATAGAGAATATGTTGTGAATGTCAACACTCTTGCTAACATAATCGGGGTGGAAATAAGGAGTTTCCAACCGATTAGGTTGTCCATTGCACATGCCACTTTGGAGATAGTTCATGACAAAAGCCTAGAGGGCAAGATATCCTACACTAGGATGAATGCCTCCAATGTATTGCTCCATAAGATTGTCATCAATTGTCTCAGACCCAAGGCGACGTCGAAAATTGATGTTTCAAAGACGGAAGCAAAACTCATGTTTGCTCTCAATCAAGGAGTCGGATTCTCCCTTCCACACACTATCCTGTTTCACATGTATAGGACTGTGGTGAAGGACAAGGGTCAATTGCCTTACTCCTCTCTAGTCACTCATTTGTTCAGGCACTTTAAAATTCAAATTCCTGCTCCTCTGTGCCTGACCAACTCTACTTTCATGCTTGTTGGCTATAAGATGGTAATGAAAATGAAGCTGAAGGGACTGAACAAAGCTCTAGAGGGATTGAAAGAGAAGACTCCCTCGAAAGAATCTGCTGCTGCTGTTGCTAAGAGAAAAAGCAAAGAACCCATGGCTGCTCCAGAAAAGAGAAGAAGAAAAATCATCTTACAAGATGAGAATGATGAAGAAGTTGATGATGCCATGACCCTTGCAGCTCTAAGAGGATTGAAAAGCTTTGCTAGTTTTTGAGATAGCAGGGAAGAGCAAGCAAGGAGAGAGGAAGATACAGAGAGAAGAAGAGAAGAGGAAGCAAGAGTAGTAGAAGAAGAGAAGATGAGAAGAGAAGAAGAAGAAAGGATGAGGAGAGAAGAACAGGAAAGAAAGGCACAAGAGGAATTTGAAGAATCCCTTGAGCCATCTACTGCAGCACCATAATCTAGAGAAGAGGCTGGGTAACATCATTCTGCAGGAGAAGAGGTAGAGCATGGCGAAGAATACTCCACTCCACCCATTGGCTACAAGATAGGGGGAGTAGCTGAAGCAAAAGGTACTTCGTCACCATTCAATACTAGTGATGTCAGTAGGTCTGGTACAGATGTAGAAGATGTCTATGTATCACACTTTCTAGAGGTTGAGGTATTTTCTCCCATGGAAGGTCGAAGGGCTAAAAATGAACCCCCAAGCTTCCAAACTCAGAGAACAGAGTCTGTAGGTCCAAGCACTGGAAATGTCAATTCAGCTGACTTTTCAAAGTTGATGGATATTATGATGGATCTTAAGAAGCAGGTCTATGGGATGGATTATGAGTTGCAGGATTTGAAGCAAGCATTCTTGGCTACTTTCGTTTCTATGCAGGACCAAATTAATGCCCTCAAACTTCAAGTGCAATCAAACGTGAAGGGTGCTGATTTGGAATCATTGAAAGAAGCATTTGCTAGCCTCGAGAAGACAGTAAACTCGCTGGGAGAATATTAGCTTGTTCGCATCCCAAACAGCCTTGACTTTTATCATCTCTTTCATCATTTCTCTACCTCCTTTTGATGTGACAAAAAGGGGGAGAGTGCTGCATATTTGATCTTCTCGTTTTTGGACTTATGACTTATTTAGTTTTTTGGACAGTTTGGACATTTGGTTTGCACTTTTCATTCGTTGTTTTGTTGTTTTGTCTTAAGACTTTGGACTGGTGGTGTGTGGTGTGTTTGAACTCTCTTTGAACTCTCATTACAATTGCTTTTAATGATTAGGTTTGGACTTGTGAACTTGCAGGTTTATATTATACTTGTGAGGATAATTTTTTCTAGACTAACATATTTTTTGTGGTTGCAGAAGTAGTATAAATTATTCCTCAAATTATATATAAGTTTTCTTTGCAGGTCAAGAGTTTTTGAAATTTGCCGAGATGTTTTGTCACCATCAAAAAGGGGGAGATTGTTGAAGAGAAATCCCTTAAGAGTTTTGAAGCTAACAAAACATCCTTGTCAGTTAAGTATGAAGAATCCAAGACTCAATTGCTTAAGTATGAAGAGTTCAAGACCTAGGTGTTTCAGTCTGAAGATCTCTAGACTCTTCTATCAAAGTTTGAAGACTATTAGACTCAATTTTATGAGTCTGCCCAAGTTGACAGTTTTTTAATCTAATGGTTTAGGAATTCAAAGAGTGGATAATATCTTCTATGATTTGTTCTATTTTGTGGAAGATCTCTAGCTGAAACTAAGCTCGATTATTTTGGTTTTATCTCAATTAGAATATCCGTTGAAGAACAAGCAAGATTTGGAAGGTTTTACTTATGGAAACTCAAAATCCTGATTGTATGGGCGAACAGGATTGATGAGCTATCTTCCACATGTATTCGACAGCTTGAAGATCACCTTAATTGATTCATTCCAACGGGTAGATTGGATGAACTCCTTTGGAAAGTGCTAATGGCTATGAAGGCATGAAGGGGTATTTAAGGTGAAGTCATTGTTGTTCGAAGAAGATGCGCTGATAGAAAGTTTCGAAGTCTAAACCTCTAAAGCTCTTTGTTCTCAAATATTCTTGAGCTATAGTTGTGTACAAAGGAGAGATACATACAGTGGGGATTTGTGTGAGCAATAGCCAAGACTTTCTACTGAAGAAGTTTAGATCATAAGCTATACAAATCTCATTTGCTACATAGTGAATTCAGCCAGTGGGCTGTCAGCGTGGAGAGTGGACGTAGGCTTGGATTAAGCCGAACCATTATAAACTTCAATGTTCAAATCTTTTTATCTTAATCTCTTTATTTTATTGCTGCACGATTTAAAACTGCTTAAGTGTTTAGTTTCAAGTCTTTTACTCTGATTTTATTTCAAGTCGAGTGATTCGGGTTAAAGGTTTCAAAAGAAACATATAAACACCTATTCACCCCTCTCTAGGTGTACTTACTAGCCTTTATCACTTTAGACATATTTTCTTAAGTTTACTATTTTGATTAAACTGGTTGAAGGTGGTTTTATTATAGACCCACTAAAACCCATCTTTTTTTTCTTTGGAGCTCATTTTGACCTATATTTGAAAGGTGAGGTGACCCAAATATAACCTGATTAAATAAATTTGTGTTAAAATATGGGTTTGTGATCCATTTTGACATCCCTACTTTGATTTGGATATGATAGAGCCTATTTGTGTATATAAATCATCACATCGCCTACTTATAAGTAACACTAGGAGGCTGCACATGTCATTCAATTGATGAAACCATAACCAATGTAAAAGATTATATTCTAGTAATGTTAGATTCCATGTAGTTTTCATGCGACTATGGAAGGCTAATGAGCTCCTTTGACTACCAACTTAGATAATTAAAATAAACAAGAGTTCCAATGCAATGTTATACATATGTAGGAGCATATAATAAATAAGCGAATTCATTTGGCTCTATTTTACAGTGATTGTTTTGACATCAACCATTTTGTTTCCTTCAACTACTATCTTCTCTCTTTAAATTGGGAAAAGATGCACCTTTTTTGTTTGCAATAAGCATGGACTTTGATAGTGTCCTTTGAAATGGCACAACCTCAGATACAAAACTAGTGTACCTCGCCTAAAGCAAATGCATGATTATCTCAATTGGAGTTTACAGCTCCCATTACAGGTGCTCATGAATCCAAAATCAATGGGGTAAATGACAAAAAGCATGGTCAATGACATAGCACGAAGGTCAACAGAGACTTACATCATTCATTGGGATGGATGAACACCTGTAGTATGAGATGATAGCGCAGATTAAGATAATCCATGTTGCACTTGCTATTTGGCTAAGATATGAAAGATTTGCAACTTAGGATTTGGCATTTCCAACGAAAATTGTTAAATCTCCTGTCATCAGGTCACCAATTTCCTTGACCTTCCAATGCTAAACAAGGACTAGCCTCCATACACGGTCTTACGACTTTGTAGAGACCTATGTTTTTTATAAATAGTCGCTTGGGATTGGTGATTATGACCCTTTGTGAGGAGGCCCCCTTTCTTCTGAAGTTATGAGGCTATTATGGCTTTTTGACCTCATATTGTCGGGTGGATCTTGAAAATATGAAACAAAGATCATTGTCCAAGTTGTACATATGACTTTCACCAAGGCCACATGATTGTTTACCAGGAAGGCATGTGTTTGCAAAATCGTAAGGCCATGTATGGGGGCTAACGCATGCCTAGTGCCGCAAGGTCAGTGGAGTTGATGATGAACTCTCTATTCTAAGCTTTTGGTTTAGATATGGCAAATCCTATATTCAAATCATAACTGTGCTTTCTTAAAGTAATATTAGAGGGCCACACATGCCATCTAATTGATGGAGCCCTACCCAATGTATATGAACAAAGCAATTGATAAGCATTAATGGTGATTACTGTGTCGAAAGATTCGGATATCATGTGTTTTTCCAAGGTGAATTGTGACAACATACCTACTTATTAGCATTTCAAGAAATGTATATATCTTGACTCGAGAGAAATAAAAGTTGGTTCCTTGGCTTGCATTGAGCATTGCATTTGCATTGACAATAAGATATGTTGGCCATCTTTATTATATTTAAATGGGATAAGAACACTACATGGGTCATAACTTTTATATGGCGCTCACTTTGGTGCCATAACATTTTAATCTATCACGTGATTGCGATGACTTTGAAAAAACATTCATGGCAAGTTTGAAAAGTTGGATATGCTAGCAAATGATGTGAAGGCTTTTTAAAAGTTATGGCATTCAAGTAATCAATTGAAAAATTATGGGATCAAAGTGAATGTTGCACGAAAATCATAGCATTTAAAGGATATATGTACTATCTTTTTCCATAGTTAATTTGATCATATTAAGTCTTAAAAATACCTCAAAAATTGCAAACGCCATTCATCCAATTGATGAAGCCTTAGTTGATGTACATGGACCAAGTGCTTAGCTTGCATTCATGGTGATTAATATGACTGAAAGGTTTACATATTGAGTGCTATATGTTCCTCCAAGGTAGACATAAAAAACATGTCTGCTTATTAAAATTTCAAGTAATGCATATGTCTAATCATGTAGAAGTAAAGATCCATTTCCTTTCTTGCATTGAAAAAGGGTTTGTTTGCATTTTACAATAAGATGTCGTGGCTAATGAAAGCTAAATTGATCGTTCAGTATGGAAGTTGATGTAATTAAGTTGTTTTTGATGATGCCTCACAAGAAGCAAAAGCCATTTATGGAAGTCAAATACCCAGAATCTAGCATTAATACTATTGTGAAAAGAGCATTTAATTTTTTGTTAGGATATACTTAAAAGATAATGATCAATTCATGTCCTAAAATCTCACATTGGAACAGATACATCCATAAAATTGTTAGTCTCTTGATTCTTATCCTGCTTATAGTATTTCTAATCACACGTCCACTATTTTTGGCATATAAGCTAATTGTCCACCTAAGTATTATTGGTGCTAGGTTACATTCCTTTATTTTTTTATTGGAATTCTCTAATTTTCTTTTTTGGCTATAAAAGAGGAATTCCCTATCAATTATAGGTAATTGTATATTGTCAAATCAATTAAAAGTTTTAGAGCATCCTTGCTGCATTAGAACTTGATCGCTCAATATTGAGATAATATTAGCAAATATCCTCTTATTATTATTATTATTATTATTATTCTAGAATTGTTTCAATTGATTATGAAAAGCTAAATTAAAAAAATTCGGTATTAAGTATTCAAGTTCCATTTACATTAATTTTATTTATTTTCTTCGATAAATAGAATGTGGATAGGCATTGTTTTCAAACACAGCCAAAATGAATTTGATAAACTTCATTATCAATATTTTAGGAAAAAAAAAATGGCACAAAAGTGCATTTATGTGTTTTCCAAATTTCACTTGACCCAACTCATTGCAAGTTTCCTTTGCAATAATCAATATACCTAAGGTTCATGTACTAAGCATTTTTATGGAGTTTTTACACTTATAGAAAAGACTATTCTAGAAGGGTTAGATTCTATTTAGCTTTTTTGGAAGGATGGATAATTTATTAGCTCATTTGGTTACCAACTTAGGTTATTAAAATACATGAGATTTGTAATGATATACTTATATAGGTGCAAGATAATAAATGGTTTGGGTATATTTTATTGTGTTGTTCTAAATGTCCACCATTTTCCTCCCTTTATACACCATCTTCTCCCTTTCAATTGGCATACCACGCATCTCTTGGCTTGCAATAAGCATCGGCTCTCAAAGTGGCTTTCAAAATGACAAATCTTAACATTTCTCCCTTATCAAGACATCAGGTGCAGGATGGATTGTCCCAGCCTATGGAATCTTCTCCTTTAACAAGTGTAGGTCCACCAAAAATAAGCGAGGTAAGTCTTGATTGACTTTCGTGCTAGGTTATCGGCCATGTATTTTGCGATTCAAGTACAAAGAATTTGACCCCTGAAAAAAGTATTAAAAAAATGGATTTTCTACAACATATCTTTAAAAACAAAAGTGATGAATGATGAAAGATGAGATTAAGAGTTGAATTACTCAAATGATCTATCATCTAGATCTATGCATTGATTCTACAAATCTTAGATAGATTGGAACATCTATCATGTTAAAATATATTTTCCTTGTCTAAGCGCATGTAGATCTGATTGTTTATATACTTTGTGAAACTAACGAATAATTTTTTGTTGAATTTCACAATGTATAAAATATTCTTAAATCTTTTGTTGACAAATTATGAATTACATATGTGTTTGTATTTAAATACAAATGCTTATATCTTTTTTTTTTTTTTTATGTCCAGATCTAATTGATAAGTATCTAGAATAATAAATTTATATGTACAAGAACATGATTTCGAGAATGACAAATTTGAAATTGCCGATAGGTTTCTAATATATATTGGAAGAATAGATTATATTATTCTAGGGTGGAAAGTTTCGACGTATTTGCAAAGATTGATGCATGAATAGTTATTCGTTGAACAATAAAACTAATAGTAGTTATATGAAATGACAAAACCGTTATTAGCTTTTATAGGTAATCAGACCGTTAATTTTATTATGGTAAGCATTATCAATATGTATGAAATGTTCATTTCTTTGATATCATGAGTATTGTTAAAGATCATATTTTGTAACATATACCATTTCAAATCGGTTGGAAGCATTTAATGATGGATATAATCGTATATGCACAATTATTTTCT
Source organism: Eucalyptus erythrocorys (assembly GCA_014182555.1). Classification (NCBI taxonomy): domain Eukaryota; kingdom Viridiplantae; phylum Streptophyta; class Magnoliopsida; order Myrtales; family Myrtaceae; genus Eucalyptus; species Eucalyptus erythrocorys. The sequence continues at coordinate 37,128,175 of CM024599.1, read as the reverse complement.
TTACTCATGTTTTGTCCTTCTTTATCTCTTTCATCCTTATAGGTCAATTGGTCTTCCTCTACTCCAAACAACTCTTGTGTTTTAATGGGAGCGAATGAACCATGTGACTCAAAGAAGCTAGACGTTCCTAATCAAAGACATCATGATCATTTGTATACATCACTTAGGGCGCAAGTCACTGTAAGTGAACATTCTATTAATTTTTGAAAATATACATGGCCAATGTGAGTTTTATGTTATCCTTCGGACTTTGTGAGGTAGAGCATGACATAAACTCAATATTACCAATATATAGTATGGTTTACATCACTAATAATGGTAGTCAATGTAATGTAAATTAACTCTTTGTTAAGTTTACATGGATACACGTAGTTTATGTAATTGTCTTGTGATATTTCGTGAGATAGACCATGATATAAACAAAAATTTTCCATTATAGATTAATTCACTTTTGTGAAGTTCAACCCTTAGTTTTCAAATGCCAATATCCTTATGAAAGATTGATAGTGATGCATAAGATGAATGATCCACAAATTACATTATGAGGCACTCGATTTCCTCATCTTGATGCTTATGCATATTTGATAAACTTACTAAACTTCATTTGTAAGAAGTTACAATAGCACAAATTAGGTATGAACATAATACATATATTTCCAATTCTTTGACTTTGACAATAATTCAAAATAGCACATACTTTAATGATAAGATTTACTAGCATTGATAATTTGTGATTGCAGAAAGTTGTTTTTCACTTGAGGAAAAGTATTTTAGATCATGTGCTTGACTTGAATCCAATATCGTATCGATTACCTCAAGACAATGCAGGGGAAAATGTCTTGACCTTTAAGGTAATATTATTTCAATAATTTGTTTGAACATTGTTCACGTATGCATTTTGGAAAGCATCTCTTTAATTAAAGTGTATGGTGATTTACGGTCAACATTTCATTTTTATTCATATTTATGCACACTATTTATAATTAAGGATCTTTAACCAATGCTCACTACAAATGACAAATGATCAAATTCTAAGCACAGACAAATCCATCCGTATCCATGGAAGTCAAGAATAAGGCCAAATCCACAGTCGTAGGGCAAGAGACAGTATCCTTTGTACTCCCCACGGATTGTCTAGTGGACTTAGATAAGGTGACTTCTTGAATTTCTTCTTTTTGCTTTTATGCTGAATGCATATAAATATCACATTATGTATATCTAATTGTCTAATTGTTTTCATTTATATAATATGACTATTATTTATTGATTGCAGAATATCCACCGTCAATCTTCAATGGAAAAACGGCTTCAAGGGTGGACTATTATATGCAAACAACGTGCGAATGGAAAAATAGACATGGTAATCATATATTTAAGAAACTTCATTGCTATTGTTTTCCTTAAAAAGATCGATGATTTGAAAGAAGTATAATAGATTCGATTGATTTGGTTTCTATAAACATTACAAGGAGATGAAATGGATCATAGTCATGTATGTTAGTCGAAATGAGTAATAAAAACTTAGTTTTACATTATCAAATACTTTATTATTAAGTGTACTTTACAACATTTGCACGACTCTTGTAATTTTCGAATGGTAATGAAGATAACCAAATTCTATTATTTTTGCAGTATTATCATCATGTACAGTCGAAAAGGATGTTTCGCTCGACTGTTGAGGTTGTCCAGTTTATAACAGAGGCTTTCATTGAAAGTAGTTATCTACAAGTGAGTTATAAAAACCTAAGATAAGCAATGTGAATTAAAGTTATTTTTACTTTACGCTTAGTGTGTGACTTCATTTGAGTGACAATTTAGGAGCAAGGTCCTACTACTACAATGAAAGGTTCGAGGAAGGGAAAGACATCTTCCAATAAGAAAAACAAATTTCCTCCATCCAAGCTATTGAAGATCTCTAGTGCAGAGAAAATTGCTGTTGAACGTTTTTTGGAGGAATCATACAATAACCTTGACAATATCCGTGGTAATAGATGGGCGAAACCAGGTTTGTCCTCACAAAACAAACTTAACAACTTAAGTAGAAACATGAGCTCCTTATATCTAATTATTTATTTGTTTTTTTATTTGTTTGTCTTTATAGAAAATGAAGAATGGGAGAAATATTTGAGGCTAAGTAGTGAGAATGAGGAATTTGACATTACACCTTGTTTGTCAGCCGATAATGGAGAAGGTGGAAAGGTACTCAAGCCATTATTTTCTTTCCTTTTGTTGTTGGTGACTTATGAATTTGTATGTATCTATATTTTTATGTCTTGTGTGCATTCACATTTATTTTATGATTATGTAGAATTATATAATTTATGAACACAAGAATATGATTTTGCAAATGACAGAACTTAAATTAGCAATAGGTACTTTTTGCTAATATACACTAGAAGAATAAATAATAATGTTCTAGGATTGCTGGAATAGTTGTATTACATTTGCATAGTTCGATGTACGAGTCGTTATCTATTTTTGACATATATTAATCTTATTTCCTTTAATTGTGTTAACAAAGTTCATTGTTCTCTAGTAATCATAATGTTCGGTATGAGGAACAATACCAATGAAAGGAAATGAGTTCCATATACATTAATAATGTACACATTTAAACCGGCAACCCCAAAACATTAATATCTATTCTTTTGATATATAGAAATTTAGTCCAACATATAGAAAATTATCAAAACGCATAAATACAATTGCATGATAATGCTCAAATAAAAAGAAATCTATATTAGGGTTATATAATGAATATAGTTGAAGATCCTATATAGTTGGATATATTTTCTCTCGTTTTATATCATTAGGTAGCATTTACTGCTGAACGTAATTATATATGCTATGATAATTTCTTCACTCATGTCTTGTACTTTTTTTTTATCTCTTTCATCCTTGTAGGTCAATCGGTCACTCTCTACTACAGACAAATCTCGAGTTTTAATTGAATCAAATGAAGCACGTGATTCAAAAAAGATAGATGTTCCCAATCAAGAAGGAGAACAGGATCAAGTGTATACATCACTTGGAGCAATAGTCGATGTAAGTTAATTTTCGATGAAGTCATTATGGATACAAATATTGTGTAATGTTTATTTTGTTATCTAATATTTAGTGAAATTGACCTTGACATAAGTGCAACTTTACCATTATAGGACATTCTTTTTTAAATCCACATTTTATGGGGTTTAATACTTGGTTTTTGAATATGGATATCTTCATGAAAAGATTGACATAGTAATACATTGTGATGCACATGATTCCATCATCTTGATTTTTGAAGTATATTTGATAGACTTGGATGTATTAATGAGGTACGTAACTGGATTTTATCTGTATAAAATTACAACTGTAGAATTCATGTATAATAAGAGTACACATGCTTCCAATTCTTATGGCCCATTCCATAATAATAAGGTGTACTACTGATGATTCTTTATTGTAGGAAGTTACTCCACAATTGAGAAAAAGTTCAAATGAGGTGCTCGACTTGAATCCAATATCATATTGTTTACCTGAAAATTATGGTGGGATATATGCTGCTAAGGAGACATCCAGGAATTATTCTGTACAGGTGAGTTATCAAAACCCTAAATAATTAAAAGGCGAATTGGTTTTTTTTTCTTAACACTTAGTATGTGATTTCATTTGGGTGCCAATTCAGGAGCTATATATAACTTCCAGTAAGGAAGAAGAAATTCCTTCTTCCGAGTTAATTAAGATCTCTAGTGCAGAGGAGTTTCCAAATGCTCCATCTGAGACTAGCAGAAGGGTTGACAAGAGTGTTGAAAAGGCAAATCCAGAAATCGACATTAAACTTTTTCTAGAAGAATCAAGCAACTACCTCGCGAACTTCTTATTTACCGAATTAGGGGCACAAGGTTATTCCTTTGAAGCAAATGTTACAACTTAAGAAAAAAATGATCTCCTTATATCTGCTGATTATTTGACTATTTTCGTTAAAGAGAGCGAACTTGGAAGGCCAAAATATTGAATTCAAGGAGTGAGAACAAGGATGATGCATTCAGTGACGAAGAGGCTCATACATGAGGCAAATCTACTTGAGGGGAGGATTGCTTTGATTGGTTGAGAAAGACAACCATCACTTTGCAGCAGCTCAAGCATCCATACTTCAAGAGAAGAGGCTAAAATGACATGCATTAGTTCGAATGTTTCTTCACAAGTATCTGATTTTGTTCATCTAACTAGTGCAAGTAAACTGAGTTTATTTACATTTCCATTCATCATACTTGTTGGAGGATATCTTTTTCTCATAACTTTTGTTATTTGAACTATGAATTATTAAGCTCAGTTTGTCAACCAAGAAAGGAGAAAGTGGAATGGGAAAAAAGCCTTGTTTGAAATAAAATAAATCGTCTCTCATATATTATCTCAATTGGTGTTTACATCTCCAATCACAGGTGCTCATCAATCCAAAATCAATGGGGTATATGACACAATGCATGGTCAATGACATAGCATGAAGGTCAACGGAGACTTACATCATTCATTTTGGATGGATGAACACTTGTAGTACGAGATGATAGCACAAATTAAGATAATCCATCTTGCACTTGCTCTTTGGCTGAGATAGGTAAAGTTTGCAACTTAGGATTTGGCATTTCCAATGAAAATTGTTAAATCTCCTGTCATCAGGTCACCAATTTCCTTGACCTTCCAGTGCTAAACAAGCATTAGCCTCCATACATGGTCTTACGACTTTTTAGAGACCTATGTTTTTGATAAATAGTTGTCTGGGATCGATGATTATGACCCTTTGTGAGGACCCCCCTTTCTTCCGAAGTTATGAGGCTATTTTGGCCTTTTGACCTCATATTGTTGGGTGGATCTTGAAAATATAATATAAAGATCCTTCTCCAAGTTGTACATATGACTTTCACTAGGGGCAAGTGATTGTTTACCAATAAGGCATGTGTCCGCAAAGTTGTAAGGCCATGTATGGGGGCTAACGCGTGCCTAGTGCTGGAAGGTCAACGGAGTTGATGATGAACTCTCTATTCTAAGCTTTTGGTTTAGATATGGCAAACCCTATATTCAAATCATAACTATGCTTTCTTAAAGTAATATTAGAGGGCCACACATGCCATCTAATTGATGAAGCCCTACCCAATGTATATGAACAAAGCAATTGATAAGCATTAATGGTGATTATCGTGTAGAAAGATTCGGATATCATGTGTTTCTCCAAGGTGAATTGTGACAACATACCTACTTATTAGGATTTCAAGAAATGTATATGTCTTGACCCGAGAGAAATAAGAGGTGGTTCCTTTGCTTGCATTGAGCACTGCATTTGCATTGACAATAAGATATGTTGGCCATCTTTATTATATTTAATGGGGATAAGAACACTACAAGGGTCATAACTTGTATATGGCGCTTACTTTGGTGCCATAACATTTTAATCTATCACGTGATTGCAATGAATTTGAAAAAACATTCATGGCAAGTTTGAAAACTTGGATTTGCCAACAAATGATGTGAAGGCTTTTTAAAAGTTATGGTATTCAAGTAATCAATTGAAAAATTATGGGATCAAAGTGAATGTTGCAAGAAGTAAAGATCCATTTCCTTTCTTGCATTGAAAAAAGGGTTGTTTGCATTTTATAATAAGACGTCGTGGCTAATGAATGAAATAATGAAGCTAAATTGATCGTTCAGTATGGTTGATGTAATTAAGTTGTTTTTGATGATGCCTCACAAGAAGCAAAAGCCATTTATGGAAGTCAAATACCCAGAATCTAGCATTGATACTATTGTGTAAAAAGCATTTAATTTTTTGTTAGGATATACTTAAAAAATAATGATCAATTCATGTTATAAAATCTCGCATCTAAATAGATACATCCATAAGATTGTTAGTCCCTTGATTCTTATTCTACTTATAGTATTTCTAATCACGTGTCCACCTATTTTTGGCATATAAGTTAATTGTCCACCTAAATATTATCGGTGCTAAGTTACATTCCTTATTTTTTATTGAAATTCTCTAATTTTCTTTTTTGGCTATAAAAGAGGAATTCCCTATTAATTATAGATAATTGTATATGGTCAAATCAATTAAAAGTTTTAGAGCATCCTTGCTGCATTAGAACTTGATCGCTCAATATTAAGATGATATTAGTAAATGTCCTCTTCTTTTTCTTTTTTTTTCTTTTTTATTCTAGCATTGTTTCAATTGATTATGAAAAGCTAAATTAAAAAATTTCGGTATTAACTATTCAAGTTCCATTTACATTAATTTTCTTTATTTTCTTCAATAAATAGAATGTGGATGGGCATTGTTTTCAAACACAGCCAAATTGAATTTGATCAACTTCATTGTCAATATTTTAGGGAAAAAATGGCACAAAAGTGCATTTATGTGTTTTTCCAAATTTCACTTGACCCACCTTAGTTCAAGTTTCCTTTGCAATAATCAATATACCTAAGGTTCATGTACTAAACATTTTTATGGGGTTTTTACACTTATACAAAAGACTCTATTCTAGAAGGGTTAGATTCTATTTAACTTTTTTAGAAAGATGGAAGGTTAATTAGCTCATTTGGTTACCAACTTAGGTTATTAAAATACATGAGATTTGTAATGATATACTTATATAGGTGCAAGATAATAAATGGCCAAAATTGTGTGGGTATATTTCATCATGTTGTTCTAAATCTTCACCATTTTCCTCCATTTATATACCATCTTCTCCCTTTCAATTGGCATACCATATATCTATTGGCTTGCAATAAGCATCGGCTCTCAAAGTGGCTTTCAAAATGGCAAACCTTAACCTTTCTCTCTACCAAGAGAGCAAGTGCAGGATGGATTGTCCTGGCCTATGGAATCTTCTCCTTTGACAAGTGAAGGTCCATAAAAAATGAGCGAGATAAGTCTTGATTGACTTTTGTGCTAAGTTATCGGCCATGTATTTTGCGATTCAAGTACAAAGAATTTGACCCAAATGAAAGTACAAAGAAATAGATTTTCTACAACATATTTTATAAAATAAAAAAAAAAAACCAAAAAGTGATGAATAATGAAAGACGAGATTAACATTCCAGTGCTCTCTAGGGTTCTTCTTTGGTTTACATTAGGAGTAAGAGTTAAATTACTCAAATGATCTATCATCTAGATCTATGCATTGATTCTACAAACCTTATATAGATTGAAAGATCTATCATGTTAGAATATACTTTCCTTCTCTAAGTGCATGTAGTTTTAATTGTTTATATACTCTGTGAAACTAACGAATAATTGTTGGTTGAATTTTACAATGTGTAAAATGTCTAAAATATTCTTAGATCTTTTGTTGACAAATTATGAATTACATATATGTTTGTATTTAAATACAAATGCTTATATCTTTTTTTTACGTACAAATCTGATTGATAAGTATGTAGAATAATAAATTTATATGTACAAGAATATGATTTTGAGAATGACAAAATTTAAATTGCCGATAGGTTTCTAATATACATTGGAAGAATAGATACTATTATTCTAGGATTGAAAGTTTGGACGTATTACATTTTGTAAAAATCGATGCATGAATAGTTATTCGTTGAACAATAAAATTAACAGTAGTTATATGAAATGCCAAAACCGTTATTAGCTTTTGTAGGTAATCAGATCGTTAATTTTATTATGGTAAGCACTATCAATACGTACGAAATGTTCATTTCTTTGATATCATGAGTATAGTTGAAAATCCTATTTTGTAACATATACCATTTCAAATCGGTTGGAAGCATTTAATGATGGATATAATTGTATATGCAAAATTATTTTCTTTACTCGTGTTTTGTCCTTCTCTATCTCTTTCATCCTTATAGGTCAATTGGTCTTCCTCTACTCTAGATAGCTCTTGTGTTTTAATGGGAGCGAATGAACCATGTGGCTTAAAGAAGCTAGACGTTCCTAACCAAAGACATCATGATCATTTGTATACATCACTTAAAGGCACTAATCATTGTAAGTGAACTTTCTGTTAGGTTTTGAAGATATACATGGTCAATGTGAGTTTTATGTTATCCTTCGCAATTTTGTGAGGTAGAGCACGACATAAACTCAGTATTACCAATTTATAGTTTGGTTTACATCATTAAGAATGGTAATCAATGTAATGTAAATTAACTCTTTGTTAAGTTTACATGGATACATGTAGTTGATGTAATTGTTCTATGATTGTAAGATAGACCATGATATAAACGAAATTTTACCATTATAGATTAATTCACTTTTGTGAGGTTCAATCCTTAGTTTTCAAATGCCAATATCCTCATGAAAAGATTGATAGTGACGTATAAGATGAATGATCCACAAATTAAATTGTGAGGCGCTCGATTTCTTCACCTTGATGCTTATGCATATTTAATAAGCTTACTAAGCTTCATTTGTAAGAAGTTACAATTGCACAAATTAGGTATGAATATAATACACGTATTTCCAATTCTTTGACTTTGACAATAATTCAAAATAGCACATGCTTTAATTATATGATTTACTAGCATTGAGAATTTGTGATTGCAGAAAGTTGTTTCTCAATTGAGGAAAAGTATTTCAAAACATGTGCTTGACTCGAATCCAATATCGTATCGATTACCTCAAGACAATACAGGGGAAAATGTCCTAACCTTTAAGGTAATATTATTTCAATTATTTGTTTGAACATTATTCACGTACACATTTTAGAAAGCATCTCTTTAATTAAAGTGTATGGTGATTTACAGTCAACATTTGATCTTTTATTCATATTTATGCACACTTTTTATAACTAAGGATCTTTAACCAATGCTCACTACAAATGACAAATGATCAAATCCTAAGCACAAACAAATCCATCCGTATCCATGGAAGTCAAGACTAGGGCCAAATCCACAATTGTATGGCAAGAGACAATATCTTTCGTACTCCCCTCGGACTGTCTAGCAGACTTGGACAAAGTGACTTCTTGAATTTCTTCTTTTAGTTTTTATGTTGAATGCATATAAATATCACATTCCTTATATCTAAGTGTCTAATTATTTTCATTTATATGATGTGACTAGTATTTATTAACTGCAGAACATCCACCATCAATCTTCAATGGAAAAGAGGCTTCAACGGTGGAATATTGTATGCAGACAACATGCAAATGGAAAAATAGACATGGTAATTATATATTTAAGAAACTCCATTGCTACTGCTTTCGTTAAAAAGATTGACGATTCAAAAGAAGTACCATAGATTCGACTTATTTGGTTTCTATAAACATTACAAGGGGATGAAATGGATCATAGTGATGTATGTTAGTCGAAATGAGCAATAAAACCTTAGTTTTACATTATTGAATACTTTATTATTAAGTGTACTTTACTATATTTGCACATAACTCATGTAATTTTCTGATGGTAATGAAGACCACCAAATTCTACTATCTTTGCAATATTATCATCATGTAAGTCGAAAATGATGCTTTGCTCAATTGTTGAGGTTGTCGAGTTTATAACAGAGGCTTTCATTGAAAGTAATTATCTACAAGTGAGTTAGAAAAACCTAAAATAAGCAAAATGTGAATTAAAGTTATTTTTACTTTACACTTAGTGTGTGACTTTATTTGGGTGACAATTTAGGCGTAAGGTCCTACTATTACAATGAAAGGTTCGAGGAAGAGAAAGACATCTTCCAATAAGAAAAAAAAAAATTTCTCCATCCAAGCCATTGAAGATCTCTAATGCAAAGAAAATCACTGTTGAACGTTTTTTGGAGGAATTGTACAATAGCCTCGATTTTCTCTACATTAGAGATCTTCAACTAGTGCTTGCGTGGCACGAGCCACCGACCATGCGCCACACACGTGCGTAGCACGTGCGTGCGTCGCACGCGCCTGGGGCCCGAATCGGCACGTGCGTTGCAAGTTCCGATGATGCCGGTTCATTCCGGCCGCGCGTGGGGGCATGTCGGGCGGCCTCCAGCAGCGATCCACCACTCGATTTTCTCGTTTCGACGAGACCTTCCACCCTACGCCATCAAAAACTAATTTTGACTTACAGAAAATCGAAAACAAGGGTGAATTGTGTGCGGTGTCGGGATTTTCCATCCCCGACCGGCTGGCAGCGGCTTTTTCGAAAATTCAATCCAAAAATCATTAAATTTAAGTTGTTAAGTTTGTTTTGTGAGAACAAACCTGGTTCCGCCCATCTATTGCCGGAGATACTCTTGAGGTTATTGTACGATTCCTCCAAAAAATGTTCAACGGCGATTTTCTATGCATTAGAGATCTTCAATGGCTTGGATGGAGAAATTCTTTTTTTCCTTGTTGGAAGATGTCTTTCTCTTCCTCGAACCTTTCATTGCAATAGTAGGAACTTACTTCTAAATTGTCACTCAAATAAAGTCACACACTAAGCGCAAAGTAAAAATAACTTTAATTCGCATTTTGCTTATTTTAGGTTTTTCTGACTCACTCGTAGATAACTACTTTCAATGAAATCCTCTGTTATAAACTCGACAACCTCATCAGCTGAGCAAAACTTCATTAACCCCGATTGACCATAAAAAACCATAAACCGGTACACTTGTGACAAATTACCACAAACAAATTTATTCGACCGCAAAAAACCAAAAACTGAAAAAAGAAACACAGTCTTTTCCTACCCTTTTTATTTTGTCAACGGTCAACGGCCAAAGTCAACGGTCAACGGACGGTCAACGGTCAACAAGGTCGGGTCGCCGGGCCGAGCCGAGTCGGACAGACCGACACGGCATGTGTGGCATGTGTGTGCAGCTGATGTCATGATGACGTCAGCCGGCACTTGCGCGGCACACGCCACCGACCGTGCGCCGTGCACGTGCGTCACACGTGCACGCGTCAGCACCGCACCTGGGATCCGAATTGGCACTTACATTGCACATTCCGATGATGCCGGTTCATTCCAACCGCGCGTGGGGGCGCGTTGGGTAGCCTCCGGCAGTGATCCGCCAGTCGATTTTCTCGTTTCAACGAGACCTTCAACCCTCGCCATCAGAAACTAATTTTAACTTACAGAAAATCGAAAATGAGGGTGAATAGTGCTCGGTGTTGGGATTTTCCGTCCCCAATTGGCCGGTAGCGGCTTTTTCGAAAATTCAATCCTAAAATCATTCATAAACATGAAAATGGATCGGGAAAAGGCCCAACACGGGCGAACGGGCCAATTTAGGCCCATCGGTAAAAACAATCGGTTGAGAAAGATAACCATCACTTCGCAGCAGCTCAAGCATCCATAATTGAAGAGAAGGGGCTAAAATGACCTGTATTAGTGCAAATGTTTCTTCACAAATATCGGATTTGGTACATCTAACTGGTGCAAGTAAACTGAGTATATTTACGTTTCATTCATTAGACTCGTTGGCGGATATCTCTTTCTTGGAACTTTTGTTATTTGAACTACAAATCATTAAGCCCAGTATGTCAGCCAACAAAACAGAAAGTGGAATGGGAATAAAGCCTTGTTTGAAATAAAAGAAATCGTCTCTCATATATTTTCCTGCACCTAATTTCGATATGGACCCTACACTACACGAGAATTTATTCTACTTGACGAAGAAAAGGATTCATTTATATTTTTTGAAATTTTCGAAAATGAAACGCCATCGAAATAATATTGTTAGATATGCCCAGAATGCCTCATCTCAATGCCCTCCTGATCTTGACTATCTGACAGTTCTCGAACGACCACTTCATGGGATAATTTGAAAGTGAAAATGCTCGCAACTCGAACAACTCAAGAAAGAAAGAGATGAATAGGTTTTTCTTTCTCTTTTATCTTTACCAAAAAAAAAAATTTCACCCTAAAAAGTCCCAAACCCGTACACTTGTGACAAATTTACCCCAAATTAGGTTTTTTGATCATGAAAAACCCCAAAATGGTATACCTGCTAGAAGTTCACCCCGATTTACCATAAAAAAAATAATAAACTGGTACACCTATGACAAATTTGCCACAAACTATTTTTTTTTTTTTTGGTAACAAGCCACAAACTAATTTATTCGACTGTAAAAAACCTAAATCTAGAAAATGAAACACATTCTTTTCCAACCTTTTTTTTGGGTCAATGGTCAATCGACGGCTTGAGTACCTTTCCACTTTCTCCATTATCGACTGACAAACAAGGCCTAATGTCCAATTCCTCATTCTCACTACTTAGCCTCAAATATTTCTCCCATTCTTCGTTTTCTATAAAGAGAATCAAATAAATAATTAGATATAAGAAGCTCGTGTTTCTATTTAAGTTGTTAAGTTTGTTTTGGGAGAACAAACCTAGTTCCGCCCATCTATTACCAGAGATTTTTTCGATGTTACTGTACGATTCCTCCAAAAAACGTTCAACGGCGATTTTCTCTGCATTAGAGATGTTCGATGGCTTGGATGGAGAAATTCTTTTTTTTTCGTATTGGAAGATGTCTTTCTCTTCCTCGAACCTTTCATTGCAATAGTAGGAACTTACTCCTAAATTGTCACTCAAATAAAGTCACACACTAAGCGCAAAGCAAAAATAACTTTAATTCGCATTTTGCATATTTTAGGTTTTTCTAACTTACTTGTAGATGTTACTTTCAATGAAAGCCTCTGTTATAAACTCGATAACCTCAACAATTGAGAAAAACTTCATTTACCCCGATTGACCATAAAAATCATAAACCGGTACACTTGTGACAAATTTATCATAAACTAATTTATTCGACCGCAAAAAATACAAAACTTTTAAAAGAAACATAGTCTTTTCCTACCCTCATTTTTTTTTCCTTTCAACGGTCAACGGCCAAAGTCAATGATCAACGGACGGTCAACGGTCAACATGGTCAGGTCGCCGGGCCGGGCCGGGTCAGACGAACTGACCCGGCATGTGCGGCATGCGTGCGCAGTTGACGTCATGATGACGTTAGCCAGCGCTTGCGTGGCACGCATTGCCGACCGTGCACACGTCAGCACCATGCGCACATGTCGCATGCGCCTGGGATCTGAATCAACACGTGCGTTGCACGTTCCGATGATGCCGGTTCATTCTAGCCGCGCGTGGGGGTGCGTTGGGTGGCCTTCGACGGCGATCCGCCACTCGATTTTCTCGTTTTGATGAGACCTTCAACCCTACGCCATCAGAAGACTAATTTTGACTTACAAAAAATCGAAAACCGAAGTGAACAGTGCTCGGTGTTGGGATTTTCCGTCCCCAATCAACCGGCAGCGGCTTTTCCAAAACTCCAAAATTATTCATAAATATGAAAATGGATCGAGAAAAGGCCCAACATGGGCGAACGGGCCAACTTAGGCCCATCACTAAAAACAATCAGTTGAGAAAGACAATCATCACTCTGCAGCAGCTCAAGCATCGATAATTCAAGAGCATGGGCTAAAATGACCTACATTAGTTCAAATGTTTATTCACAAATATCAGATTTGGTTCATCTAATTGGTGCAATTAAATTGAGTTTATTTACGTTCAACGACGATTTTCTCGGCATTAGAGATATTAAATGGCTTGGATGGAGAAATTCTTTTTTTTCTTATTGGAAGATGACTTTCTCTTCCTTGAACCTTTCGTTGCAATAGTAGGAACTTACTCCTAAATTGTCACTCAAATAAAGTCACACACTAAGCGCAAAGTAAAAATAACTTTAATTCGCATTTTGCTTATTTTAGGTTTTTCTAACTCACTTGTAGATAACTACCTTCAATGAAAGCCTCTGTTATAAACTCGACATCCTCAACAACTGAGCAAAACTTCATTAACCCTGATTGACCATAAAAAACCATAAACCGGTACACTTGCTACAAATTTACCACAAACTAATTTATGCGATCGCAAAAAACCCAAAACTGGAAAAAGAAACACAGTCTTTTCATACCTTTTTTTTTTTCCCGATCAACGGTCAACGGTGAAAGTCAACGGTCAACATGGTCAGGTCGTCAGGCCGAGCCGGGTCGGACGGACCGACCCGGCACATGCGGCATGCGTGCACAGCTGACGTCACAATGACGTCAGCCGTCGCTTACGCGGCACGCGCCACCGACTATGCGCCGCACACGTGCGAGGCATGTGCACGCGTCAACACCGCACGCGTGCGTCGCACGCGCCTGGGATTTGAATCGGCACGTGCGTTGCACGTTCGGATGATGTTAGTTCAATCCGACCGCACGTGGTCGCGCGTGGGGCGGCCTCCGGCGGCGATCAGCCACTCGATTTTCTCGTTTCGATGAGACCTTCAACCCTATGCCATCATAAACTAATTTTGACTTATAGAAAATCAAAAACGAGGGTGAACAGTGCTCGGTGTCGGGATTTTCCATCCACGAATGGCCGGAAGCAGCTTTTCCGAAAATTCAATCCAAAAACCATTCATAAACATGAAAATGGATCAAGAAAAGGCCCAACATGGGCGTACGGGCCAACTTAGGGCCATCACTAAAAACAATCGGTTGAGAAAGACAACCATCACTTTGCAGCAGCTCAAGCTTCGATTATTCAAGAGAACGGGCTAAAATGACCTGCATTAGTGCAAATGTTTCTTCACAAATATCGGATTTGGTTCGTCTAACTAGTGCAATTAAACTAAGCTTATTTACCTTCAACGTCGAATTTCTCAGCATTAGAGATCTTAAATGGCTTGGATAAAGAAATTCTTTTTTTTCTTACTGGAAGATGTCTTTCTCTTCCTCGAACCTTTCCTTGCAATAGTAGGAACTTACTGTTAAATTGTCACTCAAATAAAGTCAGGCACTAAGCGCAAAGTAAAAATAACTTTAATTCCCATTTTGCTTATTTTGGTTTTTCTAACTCACTCGTAGATAACTACTTTCACTGAAAGCCTCTGTTATAAACTCAACAACCTCAACAACTGAGCAAAACTTCATTAACCCTGATTGATCATAAAAAATCATAAACGGATACACTTGTTACAAATTTACCATAGACTAATCTATTCGATCGCAAAAAACCCAAAACTGGAAAAAGAAACACAATGTGTTGCTGCCCTTTTTTTTTTTTTTTCCGGTCAACGGTCAAGGGCCAAAGTCAATGGTCAATGGACGGTCGACGGTCAACATGGTCGGGTCGCTGGGCCGGGCCGGGCCGGACTGACCGACCCGACACGTGTGGCAAGCGTGCGCAGCTGACGTCATGATGACGTCAGCTGGCGCTTGCACGGCACACGCCACCGACCGTGCTCCGCGCACTTGCGACGCACGTCCGCGTGTCACCACCACGCGCGTGCCTCGCATGCACCTGGGATCCGAATCGGCATGTGCGTTGCATGTTCTGATGATGCCGGTTCATTCCGGCCATGCATGGGGGCGCTTGGGGCGGCCTCCGGCGGCGATCCGCCAGTCGATTTTCTTGTTTCGACGAGACCTTCAACCCTACGCCATCATAAACTAATTTTGACTTACAGAAAATCGAAAACGAGGGTGAACAGTGCTCGGTGTCGGGATTTTCCGTCCCCGGACGGTCGGCAGTGGCTTTTCCGAAAATTCAATACAAAAATCATTCATAAACATGAAAATGGATCGAGAAAAGGCCCAACATGGGTGGACGGGCCAACTTAGGGCATTCACTAAAAACAATCGGTTGAGAAAGGCAAGCATCATGTTGCAGCAGCTCAAGCATCGATAATTCAAGAGAAGGGGCTAAAATGACCTGCATTAGTTCAAATGTTTCTTCACCAATATCGAATTTGGTTCATCTAACTGGTGCAATTAAACTAAGTTTATTTACGTTCAACGGTGATTTTCTCGGCATTAGAGATCTTAAATGGCATGGATGGAGAAATTCTTTTTTTTCTTACTGGAAGATGTCTTTCTCTTCCTCGAACCTTTCCTTGCAATAGTAGGAACTTACTGTTAAATTGTCGCTCAAATAAAGTCGCACATTAAGCGCAAAGTAAAAATAACTTTAATTCCCATTTTGCTTATTTTAGGTTTTTCTAACTCACTTGTAGATAACTACTTTCACTGAAAGCCTCTGTTATAAACTCGAAAACCTCAACAACTGAGCAAAACTTCATTAACCCCGATTTACCATAAAAAATCATAAAAGGGTACACTTGTTACAAATTTACCACAGACTAATTTATTCGACCCCCAAAAACCCAAAACTGGAAAAAGAAACACAGTCTGTTGCGTGCGCAGCTGATGCCACAATGACGTCAGCTGGCGCTTGCGCAACACGTGCCACCAACCGTGCGCTGCGCACTTGCAACACATGTGCACGCATGCCTCGCGCACGCCTGGGATCCGAATCGGCACGTGCGTTGCACGTTCCGATGATGCTGGTTCATTCCAGCCGCGCGTGGGGGCGCTTGGGGCAGCCTCCGGCGGCGATCCACCACTCAATTTTCTCGTTTCAGTAAGACCTTCAAGCCTACGCCATCAGAAACTAATTTTGACTTATAGAAAATCGAAAACGAGGGTGAACAATGCATGGTGTCGGGATTTTTCGTCCCCGATCGGCCGGTAGCGGTTTTTCCGAAAATTCAATCCAAAAATCATTCATAAACATGAAAATGGATTGAGAAAAGGCCCAACATGGGCGGATGGGCCAACTTAGGCCCATCCCTAAAAACAATTGGTTGAGAAAGACAACCATCACTTTGCAGCAGCTCACGCGCCCATAATTCAAGAGAAGGGGTGAAAATGACCTATATTAGTTCAAACGTTTCTTGACAAATATCGGATTTGGTTCATCTAACTGGTGCAAGTAAACTAAGTTTATTTACGTTGCATTCATAGAGTCGTTGGCGGATATCTTTTTCTCGGAACTTTTGTTATTTGAACTATGAATCATTTAGCCCAGTTTGTCAACCGACAAAACAAAAAGTGGAATGGGAATAAAGCCTTGTTTGAAATAAAAGAAATCCCGCGCGCATGCGTCGCCGGGCGGGGCCGGGTCGAACGGACCGACCTAGCACATGTGGCATGTTGAAGAAAAATCCCTTATAAGTTTTGAAGTTAACAAAACATCCTCACCAGTTAAGTCTGAAGAATCCAAGACTCAATCGCTTAAATCTGAAGAGTTCAAGACCCAAGCGTTTTCGTCTGATGGTTACCAGACCCAGAAGTTACGGTCTAATGATCTCCAGAACCAATTAAAGTCTGAAGACAGTCAGACCCAGTTTTTGCGATTTTGCCAAGCTGTCAGCAGGTTATTCTTACGGTTAAGGAAATCAAGTTTCGGATATTATCTTCCTTAATTTATTCGTCAAAGATTTCTGGCTGTGATTGAGTGCTCGAAAGATTTATTCTTTGGATTTTATCTGTTGAAGATTAAGCAAGTTTTGGAAGGATCTAATTTTGGAAACTCAAGATCCTGATTGTATGGGCAAGCAAGATTGACGAGCT
This sequence comes from Eucalyptus erythrocorys, assembly GCA_014182555.1. Classification (NCBI taxonomy): domain Eukaryota; kingdom Viridiplantae; phylum Streptophyta; class Magnoliopsida; order Myrtales; family Myrtaceae; genus Eucalyptus; species Eucalyptus erythrocorys. The sequence continues at coordinate 37,110,808 of CM024599.1, read as the reverse complement.
ATTTTCTACTTATATATTCGACAACTTGAAGATCACTTAAATTGATTCATTCCAACGAGTAGATTGGATGAATTCTTAGAAAGTGCTAACGGCTATGGAGGCACGAAGGGATATTTAAGGTGTGTCGAAGTTGTTCGAAAATATGAGAGAGCCGATAGAAAAATTTCGAAGTTAGAACCTCTGAAGCTTCCTATTCTCAAAATCTCTTGTGCTCAAATTGTGTACTAAGGAAAGATACTTACAGTGTCAAATTGTGAGAAGCTGTAGAAGAGACTTTCTACTGAAAAAGTCTAGCTCGTGAACTGTAAAAGCTCTCATTTGCTACATAGTAATTACAGCCAGTTGGCTGCCAGCGTGGAGAGTGGACATAGGCTTACAATAAGCCGAACCACTATAATCTTTGTGTCAAATTTCTCTTACCCTACTCTATTTATTTTTATAACTACGTGATTCATTTATCTCGAATGTGATTGTCATGCCAAAGGATATTTTTGTCAAAGATTTGAAAAGAATTTCATAAACATCTATTCACCCTCCTCTAGGTGTATTTACTAGCCTTTATCAATTGGTATCAGAGCAGGTTGCTTATTTTTGGAAGTGTTTATTATTTCTAAAGCTAAAGATCTATGGCTAGTATTTTTGGCTCCAGGTTTGACTGAAGGCCAAAGCAAAACCAGACCTCCTTACTTCGATGGAAATGAATGCAACGTATGGAAAAACAAGATGAAGGCATTCCTAAGATCCAAAGATCCTCAGGAATGAGATGTAGTAGAGAAAGGAATTGTTCTTAAAATTGTGTCAACCACAGGGAAAGAAATAGCTGATGGAGTGGGACTGTCACAAACCGAAATTTCAAAGAGACAAGCCCTTGATGCAAAAGCTATATATTCTCTATATTGTGCCTTATCTCCTACTGAGTATAACGGAATTTCATCTTGTGAAACAGCTAAAAAAAGTTTGGGATAGATTGCACGTTACTTATGAAGGAATAGATCTAGTCAAAGAAACCAAGATCAATATCCTTCTTGAACAATATGAAGCCTTCAAAATGAAGCTAGGAGAGTCCATCACGGATATGTTTAGTCGACTTACAGAAATTGTAAATGGATTAGCATAGCAAGGACAGCTAATCTCAAGACCAATGAAAGTCAATAAGCTGTTGAGAGGACTCTCCAAAGATTGGAATCATGTAAAGACATCCATAAGAGAAACACAGAGGATCATGCCTCTTTTTGTAGATGAGTTGGTCGGCACACTTCAATCATATGAGTCGAGCAATTCAATGAGGACTTTGACACCAAAGGTAAGAAGTCAATTGCTTTAAAATCTAATGATGATTCTGATGTTACAGATTCAGAAAAAGACTTGGATAACGAAGAGCTGGCACTTCTGATTAGAAAGTTCAGAAGGTTAAATAGAAAAGGAAGAAAGTTCAATAGAAAGAGACAAAACAATCAAAGATTTCAAAAGAAGTCAAATGAAGAAGACGACACCAATAAGGATGTTGTTTGCTTTGAATGCAAGAAAAGGGACACATCGGATCTAACCGTCCCTTATTAAAGAAAAAGAAAGGAAAATCAGAAAGGTTCAAGAAAGCACTCAAAGCTGAAACATGGAGTGACACTGAATGTAAAGAGAGTGATAAAGAGTATGCCAATATTTGTCTTATGGCTGACTCAGACTCAGACTCAGACTCAGACTCAAATAGCGATGTCAAGGTTAGAAATTTAAAAATTCCTACCAAAGTGTCGAACTACATTGATGACCTTTGTCTCAGTCTTATAGGCTTTCTTAAAAGAATTTCTGAACTAAAAAGGGAGAATTCCAAATTGAAACAACAAGAAAAGACTTTGGTTGAAAAAGTTGAAAATCTAGATAAGAGTGTTGCTGTTTCAAAAGAAAATGAAATTCTACTTTCAAAAGAAAATGCCTGCTTGAAAGAAGATCTTTTGAAAGTCACAAAGAAATTTTCAATGGGATCTGAAAAATTGGATAAAATTCTTTGCATTAAAAGATCCTATTTTAATAAATCTGGTCTAGGAATGACATATGAAACCATTCCCTTGATTGATTTTCCGAAGATAAAAGAAAGAATCAAGAATAGGCCTACAAAAACTTTTTACAAAAATCATTTTCAAAAGGTTTTTGTAGAGCCTGTTGGAAGAAATGCTCTTAGATGTTCAAAGTGCAAAAGCTTAAAACATTTTGAAAATGATTGTCCCAAAGTTTGGAAACCCGTTAAGAAGAGTTGGGCAAAGACATTTAAGATACTAACAATGATGGACCCAAGAAAGTTTGGGTACCAAAGAAAACTTGAGTTTTTCATTTAAATGCAGGTTACTATCAAGAAGAAAATTTAGTGGTATTTGGATAGTGGCTGTTCAAGACACATGACGGGAGATTCAAATTGTTTCACAAAACTCTCTCATGTAAAAGGAGGAAATGTCTCCTTTGGTGGCAATAACAAAGGAAAAATTGTTGGTCAAGGAACCGTGAAGATAGGAAACCTCACAATCAATAATGTTTCTCTAGTTTAAGGGTTGAACTATAACCTTCTGAGTATTAGTCAACTATGCGACACTGGATACAAGATCAACTTTCAAGAAGATACTTTTTTTGGAACAAGCAAAGATCTCTCACAATCTTTTACTGGACGAAGACATGGAAACATTTATTTGCTAGATATAAAGTCTGACAGTTCTCAATGCTTGATATCAATTCAAGATGAAGCCATTCTCTGGCATAAAAAGCCGGGACATGTCAACTTGAAGCAAATTGCAAAAGTTTCATCTAAAAAGCTAGTCCGAGGACTTCCTAACCTGAAGTATCAAAAGCATGAATTATGCACTCCTTGCGTACTTGGAAAACAGGTTAGAAATTCTTATAAATCTATAAATCAGGTATCCACTAAACATGTTTTGCAGCTATTACACTTGGATTTGTTCGGTCCAACAAGAACTCAAAGCATTGGAGGTAAAAGATATTGTTTGGTAATAGTAGATTATTATTCTCGTTTTACTTGGGTATTCTTTCTCGCAAATAAATCTGAAGCTTTATCTTATTTTATTAAGTTTGCAAAGAAAATTCAAATTGAAAAAGGGTATACAATTTCAAGTATTCGAACTGATCATGGTGGTGAATTTGAAAATCAAGATTTTGCTAAATTTTGTGATGATTCTGGTATTCAGCATAATTTTTCATCACCATACACTCTACAACAAAATGGAGTTGTAGAGAGGAAAAATCATTCTTTGCAAGAAATGGCAAGAACTCTTTTGATTGAAAGTAATATTTCTCCTCACTTTTGGGCTAAAGCAACTTCAACTGCTTGCTACATAATGAACAAAATTTTTCTAAGACCTATTTTAGAGAAAACACCTTATGAATTGTTTTTTTTTTTTTGTGACCCAGGGAACCCCCGCACGGCCGACAGCCGGAGAGTAAACCCTGGAGTGACGCTAGCGGAGGACCCACCACCCCGACACCACACTTAAGAATCCCTAGCGACCGTGAGGGGATTTGAACTCCTCCCCTTGCGTTAGGGGGAGAGAGCTCAAACCATCGCGGCCACCGCAGGCAGTGGTACACCTTATGAATTGTTCAAAGGTAAGAAACCTATTGTCTCTTATTTTCATGTATTTGGTTCTAAATGCTTTATCTTAAAGAATTCAAGTGATCGAATTGGTAAGTTTGAAGAAAAATCAGATGAAGGAATTTTCCTTGGCTACTCAATGACAAGTAAAGCCTTTAGAGTTTTCAACAAAAGGAATCAGATTGTGGAAGAATCCATGAATGTGAAGTTCGAAGACTCAGTTCAAAATCAAACTCAACCTGAAGATTATGAGTCTGGCCAAGCGTCTACGAATTCTCTTGAAGAAAATCAAATCTCAAATGCTCTACCGCAAACCAAATCAGTAGTTCCAACCGAAATAGAGTCTCATCAAAGTGACAAACCAATTACAAATTGGAAGCATAAATCCAGTCACACTGCAAATCTCATCATTGGCAACATTGATGAAGGAGTTCGTACAAGATCCAAAAGGCATGAAGAGTCTAGTACTCTAGCACTTTTTTCTGAGATTGAACCCAAAACTATAGAAGATGCATTGAAAGATGAAAGCTGGATTGAAGCTATGCAAGAGGAATTGAATCAATTCAAAATCAACAATGTGTGGGAACTCGTTTCTAAGCCAAAAGGTAAATCAATTATTGGTACTAAATGGGTCTTCAAGAACAAGCTGGATCAACAAGGAAAGATGGTGAGAAATAAAGCAAGACTTGTAGCAAAAGGTTACACACAAGAAGAAGGAATCGACTATGATGAAACCTATGCTCTAGTAGCAAGGTTAGAAGCTATAAGATTACTTCTTGCTTTTGCTTGCTTTAAAAATTTCAGGTTATTCCAAATGGACGTGAAGAGTGCATTTCTAAATGGAATTATCCAAGAAGAAGTCTATGTTGAACAACCACCAGGATTTGAAGATCCAAGAAAACCAAATCTTGTTTTCAAGCTGAAGAAAGCTTTGTATGGTTTGAAATAGGCACTTCGAGCCTGATATGAAAGGTTAAGTAATTTTTTAATTCAAAGTGGTTTTTCTAAAGGTAAAGTAGATACTACTTTATTTATCAAAAAGGAAGGCAAGGATTTTTATACTTGTTCAAATTTATGTTGATGATATAATATTTGGTTCTTCTAATGAAAATCTTTGCAAGAATTTTTCGAGTTGTATGCAGAATGAATTTGAAATGAGCATGATGGGAGAATTGAACTTCTTTTTGGGACTTCAAGTTAAACAATCAAAGGAAGGAACTTTTATCCACCAAGAAAAGTATGCAAAAGACCTCATCAAGAAGTTTGGAATGGAGAATTGCAAGAAGACCGAAACTCCTATGTCAAGCTCATCAAAGCTGGATAAAGATGAAGAAGGAAAGAGTGTAGACCAAAAACTATACAGGAGCATAATTGGTTCACTTCTTTACCTTACAGCATCTAGACCTGATATTTTATTTAGTGTTTGCATTTGTGTTAGATTTCAATCTAATCCTAAAGAATCTCACATGACTGCTGTGAAGCGTATTATTAAATATGTTGCAACCACATCTAAGCTAGGTATGTGGTATTCCAAAGAAGGAGACTTTACACTCCTTGGATATTCTGATGCTGACCTTATTGGCTGTAGAGTGGATAGAAAAAGCACTACAGGTACTTGTCAACTACTGGGAAACAGGTTGGTATCTTGGTTCTCAAGAAAACAAGGTACCGTAGCTCTTTCAACCGCTGAAGCAGAATACATAGCTCTTGGGAGTTGCTGTTCTCAAATACTATGGATGCAACAACAATTGAAAGATTTTTGAGTTGAAGAATCTTGCACAGAAATCAAATGTGACAACACCAGCGCAATCAACCTTACAAAGAATTCAATACTTCATTCAAGAGCAAAGCACATTGAAATCAAGCATCATTTCATTAGAGATCAAGTTCAAAATGGTGAAGTGGTGATTCAGTTCATTTATTCAAAGAACCAATTGGCAGACATATTCACAAAGCCCCTAGAGAAAGGTCACTTTGAATCAATTCGCTCAAGACTGAATATCGCAAGATTTGAAGAGATTCAGACTCAATACTAGAGTCTTGAAAAGTTCAAACTCAAAGGTAAGGTCTAAAGGTGCTCAGACTCAAAAGTAAGATCTAAAGGTGTTCAGACTCAAAGGTAAGGTCTGAAAGAACTCGGACTCTGAGGTAAAGTCTGAATACTCTCAAACTCTGATATAAAGTTTGTTTGCGTATTTCGTTATTCTTTATTTTGTATTAAATTTATAATTGTTTTTGAAATACCGAAATCTGCTTTTATTCAAGTTCTGACACATTAATGACAGTTTTTCTTTTTCGAAAATTGCAGTTTACTTTTTCAAAATTGGCAGTTTTTCTTTTTTCCTTCTTGCGACGGTTCAATATCTCCTTTTTATCTTTTCTTGCTATTTATACTTTCGAATCGTCGTCTTCATCCGTCACTACATTTAAAAGCCATCTCGTTTACTCTCTCATTTTTAAAACCCTAAAAAAGCTTAAACAACACTCCATTACTGTCCCTGTTTGATTACTTTACTGAGCAAAAATCCATCCTTTTTGCGAACAAGTTGAGTTTTTGCTCACGATTCAAGCATGTCTTCGAGGAGACCTTCAACCCTACGCCATTATAAACTAATGTTGACTTACAGAAAATCAAAAATGAGAGTGAACAGTGCTCCGTGTCGGGATTTTCCATTCCCGAATGGCCGGCAGCGGCTTTTCCGAAAATTCAATCCAAAAATCATTCATAAACATGAAAATGGATCGAGAAAAGGCCCAACATGGGCAGACGGGACAACTTAGGGCGTTCATTAAGAATAATCGGTTGAGAAAGACAACCATCACCTTGCAGCAGCTTAAGCGTCGATAATTCAAGAGAAGGGGCTAAAATGACCTGCATTAGTTCAAATGTTTCTTCACAAATATCGGATTTGGTTCATCTAACTGGTGCAATTAAACTGAGTTTATTTACATTCAACGGCGATTTTCTCGGCATTAGAGATTTTAAATGGCTTGGATGGAAAATTTCTTTTTTTTTTTTTTTTGTTACAGGAAGATGTCTTTCTCTCCCTAAAACCTTTCAATGCAATAGCAGGAACTTACTCCTAAATTGTCGCTCAAATAAAGTCAGACCCTAAGCACAAAGTAAAAATAACTTTAATTCCCATTTTGTTTTTTTAGGTTTTTCTAACACACTTGTAGATAACTACTTTCACTGAAAGCCTCTGTTATAAACTCGAGAACCTCAACAACCAAGCAAAACTTCGTTAACCCTAATTGACCATAAAAAATCATAAACGGGTGCACTTGTTACAAATTTACCACAGGCTAATTTATTCAACCGCAAAAAACTCAAAATTGCAAAAAGAAACACAGTCTTTTCCTACCCCTTTTTTTTTTTTCCGATCAACGGTCAACGGCCAAAGTCAACGGTCAACGGACTGTCAACGGTCAACATGGTTGGGTCACCGGGCAAGGCCAGGTCGGACGGACCGACCCAGCACGTGCGGCATGCGTGCGCAGCTGACGTCACGATGACGTCAGCCGACGCTTACGCAGCACGCGCCACCGACCATGCACGCGTTAGAACCACGCGCGTGCATTGCACACACCTGTGATTCGAATCGGCACGTGCGTTGCACGTTTCGATGATGTTGGTTCATTCCGGCCGCGCGTGGTGGTGTGTCGAGCGGCCTCCGGCGGCGATCCGCCACTTGATTTTCTCGTTTCGACGAGACCTTCAACCCTACGCCATCATAAACTAATTTTGACTTACAAAAAATCGAAAACGAGGGTGAACAGTGCTCGGTGTCGAGATTTTCCATCCCCGAACGGCCGGAAGCGGCTTTTCCGAAAATTCAATCCAAAAATAATTCATAAACATGAAAATGGATCAAGAAAAGGCCCAATATGGGCAGACGGGCCAACTTAGGGCCATCACTAAAAACAATCGGTTGAGAAAGACAACCATCACTTTGCAACAGCTCAAGCTTCGATTATTCAAGAGAAGGGGCTAAAATGACCTGCATTAGTTCAAATATTTCTTCACAAATATCGGATTTGGTTCATCTAACTGGTGCAATTAAACTGAGTTTATTTACGTTCAATGGCGATTTTCTCGGCTTTAGAGATCTTAAATGGCTCGAATGGAGAAATTCTTTTTTCTCTTACTGGAAGATGTCTTTCTCTTCCTCGAACCATTCCTTGCAAAAGAAGGAATTTACTGTTAGATTGTCACTCAAATAAAGTCAGACACTAAGCGCAAAGTAAAAATAACTTTAATTCCCATTTTGCTTATTTTAGGTTTTTCTAACTCACTTGTAGATAACTACTTTCACTGAAAGCCTCTGTTATAAACTCGACAACCTCAACAACAGAGAGCAAAACTTCATTAACCCTGATTGACCATAAAAAATCATAAACGGATACACTTGTTACAAATTTACCACAACGAATTTATTCGACCGCAAAAAACCCAAAACTGGAAAAAGAAACATAGTTTGTTGCTGCCTTTTTTTTTTTTTTCCCGGTCAACGATCAACGGCTGAGGTCAACGGTCAACATGGTCGGGTCACTGGGCCAGGCCGGGTCGGATGGACCGACCCGGCACATGCGGCATGCGTGCACAGCTGACGTCATGATGACATCAGCCAGCGGTTCCGCGACCTGCGCCACCGACCGTGCGCCGCGCACGTGCGACGCCCGTGAGCACGTCAGCACAGTGTGCGTGCATCGCACGCACCTGGGATCCAAATCGACACGTGCAATGCACGTTCTGATGATGTCGGTTCATTCCAGCCACGCATAGGGGCGCGTCGGGCGGCCTCCGGTGGCGATCCACCACTCGATTTTCTCGTTTCAACGAGACCTTCAACCCTACGCCATCATAAACTAATTTTGACATACAGAAAATCAAAAAAGAGGGTGAACAGGGCTCGGTGTTGGGATTTTCCGTCCCCGATCGGCCTACAGCGGCTTTTCCAAAGATTCAATCCAAAAATCATTCATAAACATGAAAATGGATCGAGAAAAGGCTTATCATGGGCAAACGAGGCAACTTAGGGCGTTCACTAAAAATAATCGGTTGAGAAAGACAACCATCACGTTGCAGCAACCCAAGCGTCGATAATTCAAGAGAAGGAGCTAAAATGACCAGCATTAGTTCTACTGTTTCTTCACAAATATCGAACTTGGTTCATCTAAATGGTGCAATTAAACAGAGTTTATTTACGTTCAACGGCGATTTTCTCGGCATTAGAGATCTAAATGCCCTGGATGGAGAAATTCTTTTTTTTCTTACTGGAAGATGTCCTTCTCTTCCTCGAACCTTTCCTTGCAATAGTAGGAACTTACTCCTAAATTGTCACTCAAATAAAGTCAGACACTAAGCGCAAAGTAAAAATAACTTTAATTCCCATTTTGCTTAATTTAGGTTTTTATAACTCACTTGTAGATAACTACTTTCAATGCAAGCCTCTGTTATAAACTGGACAACCTCAACAATTGAGCAAAACTTCATTAACCCCGATTGACCATAAAAAATCATAAACGGGTACACTTTTTTACAAATTTACCACAGACTAATTTATTCGACCGTAAAAAACCCAAAACTGGAAAAAGAAACACAGTCTTTTCCTATCCATTTTTTTCTAGTCAACGGGCAAGGGCGAAAGTCAACTGTCAGTGGACGGCCAACGGTCAACATGGTCTGGTCGACGGGCTGGGCCGGGTCGGATGGACCGACCCGGCACGTGCGGCATGCGTGCGCAGCTGACGTCAGCTGGCGCTTACGCGGCACGTGCACGCACGCGCCTGTGATCCGAATCGACACGTGCGATGCACATTCCAATGATGTGGATTCATTCCGACCGCGCGTGGTGGCGCGTCGGGTAGCCTCTGACGGCAATCCGACACTCGATTTTATCGTTTCGACAAGACTTTCAACCCTATGCCATCATAAGCTAATTTTGACTTTCAGAAAATCGAAAACAAGGGTGAACCGTGCTCGGTTTCGGGATTTTCCATCCCCGAACGGCCGGAAGCTGTAAGGTCAACCCTATGCCATCATAAGCTTAGTAGCCGTCATATGAGATTCTTTAGGATCAGATTGAAATCTAGCACATATGCAAACACTAAACAAAATATCAGGTCTAGAAGCTGTAAGGTAAAGAAGTGACCCAATTATACTCCTGTATAGTTTTTGGTCTACACTCTTTCCTTGTTCATCTTTATCCAGCTTTGATGAGCTTGACATAGAAGTTTCTGTTTTCTTGCAATTCTCCATTCCAAACTTCTTGATAAGGTCTTTTGCATACTTCTCTTGATGGATAAAAGTTCCTTCACTTGATTGGTTGACTTGAAGTCCCAAAAAGAAGTTTAGTTCTCCCATCATGCTCATCTTAAATTCATTCTGCATACACTTTGAAAAATTCTTGCAAAGCTTTTCATTAGAAGAACCAAAAATAATATCATCAACATAAATTTGAATAAGTATGAAATCCTTGCCTTCTCTTTTTATAAATAAAGTAGTATCTACTTTACCTTTAGAGAAGCCATTTTGAATTAAGAAGTTGCTTAACCTTTCATACCATGCTCAAGGTGCCTATTTTAATCCATATAAGGCTTTCTTCAATTTGAAAACATGGTTTGGACTTCTAGGATCTTCAAATCCTGGTGGTTGTTCCACATAGACTTCTTCTTGGATAACTCCATTTAGGAATGCACTTTTCACGTCCATTTGAAATAACCTGAAATTCTTAAAACAGGCAGAAGCAAGAAGTAATCTTATAGCTTCTAACCTTGCCACCGGAGCATAGGTTTCATCATAGTCGATGCCTACTTCTTGTGTGTAACCTTTTGCTACAAGTCTTGCTTTGTTCCTTACCACTTTTCCTTGTTGATCAAGCTTGTTCCTGAAAACCCATTTGGTACCAATAATTGATTTACCTTTTGGTTTAGAAACTAGCTCCCAAACATTGTTGATTTTGAATTGATTCAGTTCCTCTTGCATTGCTTCAATCCAGCTTTCATCTTTCAATGCATCTTCTATATTTTTAGGTTCGATCTTAGAAATGAGTGCAAGAGCACTGGATTCTTCACGCCTTTTAGATCTTGTACGAACTCCTTCATTAATATTCCCAATAATAAAATCTGCAGGGTGACTTGATTTCTGCTTCCAATTTGTAGTTGGTTTGTCAGTTTGATGAAACTCTTCTTCAGTTGAAACTTCTGAATTGGTTTGTGGCTGAGTGTCTGAGGCTTGATTTTCTTCAAGAGAATTTGTGGACACTTGGCCAAACTCAAAATCTTCAGGTTGAGTCCGATTTTGTACTGAGTCTTCAAACTTCACATTCATGGATTCTTCCACAGTTTGAGTTCGTTTGTTGAAGACTCTGAAAGCTTTGCTTGTCATAGAATAGCCAAGGAAGATTCCTCCATCTGATTTTTCTTCAAACTTACCAACTCGATCACTTGAATTCTTTAGGATAAAACATTTACAACCAAATACATGAAAATATGAAACAATTGGTTTCTTACCTTTGAGCAGTTCATAGGGTGTCTTTTCTAATATAGGTCTTAGAAAGATTCTATTTATGATATAGCAAGCAGTAGAAGTAGCTTAAGCCCAAAAATGAGGTGAAATATTGCTTTCAATCAAAAGAGTTCTTGCCATTTCTTGCAAAGAACAATTTTTCCTTTCTACAACTCCATTTTGTTGTGGAGTGTATGGGGATGAAAAATTATGTTGAATACCATAGTCATCACAATATTTAGCAAAATCATGATTTTCAAATTCTCCACCATTGTCAATTTTAATACTTGAAATTGCATAACCTTTTTCAATTTGGATTTTCTTAACAAACTTAATAAAATAAGTCAATGCATCAGATTTATTTGCAAGAAAGAATACCCAAGTAAAACGAGAATAATCATCAACTATAACCAAACAATATCTTTTACCTCCAATACTTTGAATTCTTGTTGGCCCGAACAAATCCATGTGTAATAGTTGCAAAACACGATTAGTGGATACTTGATTTTCTTCTTGATAGTGACCTGCATTTAAATGAAAGACTCAAGTCTTCTTTGGTACCCAAACTTTTTTAGGTCCATTATTGTTAGTAGCATAAACAGTCTTTACCCAGCTCTTCTTAACAGGTCTCCATACTTTGGGACATTCCTTTTCAAAATGTTATACACTTTTGCATTTTGAACATGTAAGAGCATTTCTACCAACAGGCTTTACAAAAACTTTTTGGAAATGATTCTTATAAAACGTTTTTGTTGGTCTATTTTTAATTCTTTCCTTTACTTTTGGAAAATCAATCAAAGGAATAGTATCATGTGTCATTCCTAGGCCAGATTTATTAAAATAAGGTCTTTGAATAGAAAGAATTTTATCCAACATTTCATAACCCATTGAAAATTTCTTCGAGACTTTCAATAAATCTTCTTTCAAGCAAGCATTTACTTTTGAAAGTTCATTCTCATTTTCTTTCGAAACAGCAAGAGACTTGTCTAAACTTTCAACTTTCTCAATTAAAATCTTTTCTTGTTGTTTCAATTTGGAATTCTCCCTTTTTAGTTCAGAAATCCTTTTAAGAGAGCCTTTAAGACTGAGACAAAGTTCATCAATGTATTTTGATACTTTGGAGTAAAGAACAGTGGGAGTGCCATAACTTGGCACGGGGGGACACTTAAGTACCATAACTTCAAAATGGTATACTTAAGTGCCAATATCGGAGTTAAATGGAACACTTAAGTGCCACTTCGGTGAAAATCCGGCCAAACGGCTGACGTGGCAATTTTCCGGCAATGGAGGTCCAAAACGGCATCGTTTTGCACGCCGACGTGGCGAAAAATGCAAAAACGACGCCGTTTCGCGTCGACGTGTAAAAAATAATAAAAAATTAATTAAATTAAATTAAAACTTAATTTTAATTAAAATATTCTAAAAAAAAGGAGGCATCGGGGGCGGGCGGTTGAGGGCTGAGCCCTCGCCACCGCCGCCTCCCCGCCGTCACCGGGAAGGGCCGGCGACGAAGGGGGGAGGGTCGGCCAAGGTCACCCGCCCCCGGCCGACCGGCGGCGAGGGCCGCGAGCCCTCATCGGATCGCGGCGAGGGCTCGCGACCCTCGCCAGATCGGGGGCGAGGGTCGCGGCCCTCGCCAGATCCGGTGAGGGCTGCGGGCCCTTGCCGCCTCCCCACCGTCGTTGGGAAGGGCCGACGACGGAGGGGGAGGGTCGGCCGGGGTCGCCGGCCCCGGCCGACCGGCGGCGAGGGCCGCGAGCCCTCCCCACAAATCGGGCGAGGGCTCGCGGGCCCTCGCCGTGATCCGGCGAGGGCTCGCGGCCCTCGCCGCCGGTCGGCCGGGGGCCGGCGACCCCGCCGACCCTCCCCTCCGTCGCTGGCCCTTCCGGTGACGGCGGGGGCGGCGGCGGCGAGGGCTCAACCCTCAGCCGCCCACCCCGATGCCTCCTCCTTTTTTTTAATTTTTTTTTTAATTTTTTAATTTTTAGAATATTTTAATTAAAATTAATTTTAATTAATTTTTTTATTATGCAAACGACGTCGTTTTGGTGAGTTGGAGCCGACTCAGCTCTCCGACGAGCCACGCAAGCAATAAAAAATAATAAAATAGTGCCACGTAGGATTTCCGGCAAGGGTCGTCGGAGGTGGCACTTAAGTGTCCCACATGAAAAAAAAGTTGCACTTAAGTGTACCGTTTTAAAGTTATAGCACTTAAGTGTCCCCCCGTGCCAAGTTATGACACTCTCGCTGTTCTTTACTCTGATACTTTGGTAGGAATTTTTAAATTACTAACCTTGATACCGCTATTTGAGTCTGAGTCTGAGTCTGAGTTTGCCATAAGACATATGTTTGCATACTCTTCATCACTCTCCTCACATTCAGTGTCACTCCATGTTTCAGCTTTGAGTGCTTTCTTGAACTTTTTAGGTTTCCCTTTCTTTTTCTTCAATAAGGGACAGTTGGGTCTAATGTGTCCCTTCTTCTTGTATTCAAAGCAAACAACTTCTTTGCTAGTATCTTCTTCTTCATTTGATCTCTTTTGAAATCTTTGATTGTTTTGTCTCTTTCCATTGAACCTTCTTCCTTTTCTATTTAACCTTCTGAATTTTCTAATCAGAAGTGCCAATTCTTCATCATCCAAGTCTTCTTCTGAATCTGTAACATTAGAATCATCATTAGATTTTAAAGCAATTGACTTCTTACCTTTTATGTCAAATTCCTCATTGAATTGCTCGACTTCATAAGATTGAAGTGTGCCGACCAATTCATCTACTAAAAGAGGCATGATCCTTTGTGTCTCTCTTATAGATGTCTTGACATGATTCCAATCTTTGGAGAGTCCTCTCAACAGTTTATTAACCTTCATAGGTCCTGAGATTAGCTGTCCTTGGTATGCCAAGCCGTTTACAATTTCTGCAAATCGACTGAACATATCCGTGATGGATTCTCCTAGCTTCATTTTGAAGGCTTCATACTGACCAAGAAGGATATTGATCTTGGTTTCTTTGACTCGATCTGTTCCTTCATAGGTGACGTGCAATCTATCCTAAACTTCTTTGGTTGTTTCACAAGATGAAATTCTATTATATTCAGTAGGAGATAATGCACAATATAGAGAGTAGATAGCCTTTGCATCGAGGGCTTGTCTCTTTGAGATATCGGTGCGCATCGCTCCCACTCCATCAGGTAATTCTTTCCCTGTGATAGATACAGCTTTAGGAGTAATTTCATTCTCCACTACATCCCATTCCATAGGATATTTGGATCTTAGGAATGCATTCATCTTGTTTTTCCATACATTGTACTCTTTTCCATCGAAGTAGGGTGGTCTGGTATTGCTTTGCCCTTCAATTAAACCTGGAGCCAAAGCACTAGCCATAGATATTTTGCTTTAGAAATAATAAACACTTCCAATAAATAAGCAACCGAGCTCTGATGCCAATTGATATTGGCTAGTGAATCCACCTAGAGGGGGGGTGAATAGGTGATCGCAGAATTCTCTTCGGAATCCTTAATTAAAGAACAATCTAATATAGCTAATGCATCACAATAAATAGATCATGCAATTATAAAATAAATGAGATAGGGTAAGAGAGAATTGACACGAGGTTTATAGTGGTTCGGCTTATTCCAAGCCTACGTCCACTCTCCACTTATTTGGCAGCCAACCGGCTGTAATCACTATGTAGCAAATTGAGAGTTGTTACGGTTCACGAACTAGACTTCTTCAATAGACAGTCTCTCATACAGCTTCCTGCTGTTTTTGCACTATATCTCACTCTCTTTGATACACAGTATGAACATGAAAGATTTTAGAGATCAAGTGATTTCAGAGATTCTAATATCAAGATTTTTCTGCACGTCTCTCCCTATTTCCAAGCAACACCGATCCATCTTAAATAGCTTCCGTGCCTCTATACCCGTTGGCACTTTCCAATTCATCCAATCAACCCGTTGGACTAAATCAATTTAAGTGAGCTCCTTGTCGCCGAAAATGTAAGTAGACAGCAGCTCGTCAATCCTGTTCGCCCATAAATCAGGATCTTGAGTTCCCAAAATTAGATTCTTCCAAAAATAAGCTTGATCTTCGACGGATAAAATCCGAATAATAAATCTTCCAAGTTCACGATCACAGCCAGAGATATTCTTTGGTTAGCATTAGGAAATATAAAGTCCAAATCTCACTTTCCTTAGCCATAAGAATAACCTGTTGCCAGCCTATCAAAATCGCAAACTGTCTTCAGACTTTGATTTGGGTCTTAAAGGTCTTCAGATGGAAAACCTTTGAGACTTGAAATCTTCAGACTTAACGGACTGAGTCTTGGATTCTTCAGACCTTCCTCTCGAGGCTGTTTTGTCAACTTCAAAACTCCAAGGGATTTTTCTTCAACACATGCGCCTCGCACGCGCGACCCAGGTGCGCGCGTTTGCACCGCGCGCATGCGTCACTCGCACCTGGGATCCGAATCGGCACGTGGGTTGCACGTTCCAATGATGCTGGTTCATTCCGGCTGCACGTGGGGGCGCATCAGGCGGCCTCCGGCGGCGATCCGCCCCTGGATTTTCTCGTTTCGACGAGACCTTCAACCCTACGCCATGAGAAACTAATTTTGACTTACAGAAAATCGAAAAGGAGGGTGAACAATGCTCGGTGTTGGGATTTTCCTTCCCCGAAAGGCCGGCAGCGGCTTTTCCAAAAATTCAATCCAGAAATCATTCAAAAACATGAAAATGGCTCGAGAAAAAGCCCAACATGGGCGTACGGGCCAACTTAGGGCCTTTACTAAAAAGAATAAGTTGAGAAAGACAACCATCACGTTGCAGCTGCTCAAGCGTCGATAAATCATGTAAGGACTCGGGCCCCCACTGTGTGATATTGTCCGCTTTGGGTCACCCGCACTGGCGCGGACGAACCGCCATCCCAGCCACGGTCTTTTCCCTCACGGTTTTAAAACGCGTCAGACATACTTAGGAACCCAAGCCTTATAAAGGCTCCCCAGGCTCCCTCCCTAAGCGATATGGGACAGGAGAAATGCCCTTAGCCTCGCCTGCGTACTGCCAAGGCGATCTTAGTCCGTCCCTCCGTACTATCCCGGGTCTGGGTCGTCACATTCTCCCCCCTTAAGGCACAGCGCCCTCGCTGTGGCCCCACACGCTGCGGGAGTCGACTCTGATACCATTTGTAAGAATTCGGGCCCCCACTGTGTGATATTGTCCGCTTTGGGTCACCCGCACTGGCGCGAACGAACCGCCATCCCAGCCACGGTCTTTTCCCTCACGGTTTTAAAACGTGTCACACATACTTGGAACCCAAGCCTTATAAAAGCTCCCAAGGCTCCCTCCCTAAGCGATGTGGGACAAGAGAAATGCCCTTAGCCTCGCCCGCGTACTGCCGAGGCGATCTTAATCCGTCCCTCTGTACTGTCCCGGGTCTGGGTCGTCACAAATCAAGGGAAGTGGCTAAAATGACCTGCATTAGTTCAAATGTTTCTTCACAAATATCGGATTGGTTCATCTAACCGGTGCAATTAAACTGAGCTTACTTACATTCAACGGCGATTTTCTCGCATTACAGATCTTGAATGGCTTGGATGGACAACCTCAACAATTGAGCAAAACTTCATTAACCCCGATTGACCATAAAAAATCATAAACGGGTACACTTGTTACAAATTTACCACAAAATAAATTATCCGACCGCCAAAAACCAAAAACTGGAAAAAGAAACATAGGGTTTTCCTACCCTTTTTTTTTTCCAGTCAACGGTGAACGGACGGTCAACGATCAACATGGTTGGGTCGCCGGGCCAGGCCGGGTCAGACGGACCGACTCGGCACGTGCGGCATGCATGCGCAGCTGACGTCACTATGACGTTAGCCGGCGCTTGCACAGAACGCGCCACCGACCATGCGCCACGCACGTGCGCACGAGAGCACCGCGTGTGTGCGTCGCACGCGCCTGGGATCCGAATCGGCACGTACTTTGCACGTTCCGATGATGCCGGTTCATTCCTGCCACGCGTGGGGGCGCGTCGTGCGGCCTCCGGCAGCGATCCGCCACTCGATTTTTTTGTTTCGACAAGACCTTCAACCCTACGCCATCATAAACTAATTTTGACTTACTAAACATCGAAAACGAGGGTGAACAGTGCTCGGTGTCTAAATTTTCCGCCCCCGAACGACTGGCAGAGGTTTTTTCGAAAATTCAATCCAAAACTCATTCATAAACATGAAAATGGATCGAGAAAAGGCCCAACATGGGCGGACGGGCCAACTTAGGGCCATCACTAACCCCGATTGACCATAAAAAATCATAAACGGGTACACTTGTTACAAATTTACCACAGACTAATTTATTCGACCGCAAAAAACCCAAAATTGGATAAAGAAACACAATCTGTTGTTGCCTTTCTTTTTTTTACAGTCAAAGGTCAAGGGCCAAAGTCAACAGTCAACGGACGGTCCACGGTCAACATGGTCGGGTCGTCGGGCTGGGCCGGGTCGAATAGACCGACCCAGCACATGCGGCATGAGTGTGCAGCTCACGTCACGATGACGTTAGCCAACGCTTGCGCGGCACACGCCACTGACCGTGCGCCGCGCACTTGCAAAGCACGTGCACGCATCACCAACACGTGCGTGCCTCGCACGCACCTGGGGTCCGAATCGGCAAGTGCGTTGCACGTTCCGATGATGCCGGTTCATTCCGACCGTGCGTGAGCGCATCAAAACCACGCGCGTGCGTCGCACGTGCCTGGGATCCGAATCGGTGCGTGCGTTGCATGTTCCGATGATGCTGGTTCATTCCAACCGCGCGTGGCGGCGTGTGTGGCGGCCTCCGGTGGCTATCCGACACTCGATTTTCTCGTTTCGACGAGACCTTCAACCCTACGCCATCATAAACTAATTTTGACTTATAGAAAATCGAAAATGACAGTGAACAGTGCTCGGTGTCGGGATTTTCCGTCCACGGAAGGCCGGCAGCGGCTTTTCCGAAAATTCAATCCAAAAGTCATTCATAAGCATGAAAATCGATCGAGAAAAGGACCACCATGGGAGGACGGGCCAACTTAGGGCGTTCACTAAAAACAATCGGTTGAGAAAGACAACCATCACATTGCAGCAGCTCAAGCGTCGATAATTCAAGAGAAGGGGCTAAAATGGCCTACATTAGTTCAAATGTTTCTTCACAAATATTGGATTTGGTTCATCTAGCTGGTGCAATTAAACAGAGTTTATTTACATTCAACGGCAATTTTCTCGGCATTAGAGATCTTAAATGGCTTGGATGGAGAAATTCTTTTTTTTCTTACTGGAAGTTGTCTTTCTCTTCCTCGAACCTTTCCTTGCAATAGTAGGAACTTACTCCTAAATTGTCGCTCAAATAAAGTCAGATACTAAGCGCAATGTAAAAATAAATTAATTCCCATTTTGCTTATTGTAGGTTTTTCTAACTCACTTGTAGATAACTACTTTCCCAGAAACCCTCTGTTATAAACTCGACAACCTCAACAACAGAGCAAAACTTCATTAACCCTGATTCACCATAAAAAATCATAAACGGGCACGCTTGTTACAAATTTACCACAGAAGAATTTATTCGACCGCCAAAAACCCAGAACTAGAAAAAGAAACACAATCTGTAGTTGCCTTTTTTTTTTTCCCGATCAACAGTCAACGGCCAAAGTCAACGGTTAATGGATGGTCAACGGTCAACATGGTCGTGTCGCCGGGCTGGACCGAGTCGGACAGACCAACCCGGCACGTGCGGCATGTATGCGCAGCTGACGTCACGATGACAACAGCCGGTGCTTGAGCGGCACGCTCCACCGACCGTGCGCCGCTCACGTGCGATGCACGTGAGCACCTTAGCACCACGCGCGTGCGTTGCACGTGCCTGGCATCCGAATCGACACGTATGTTGCACGTTCCAGTGATGCCGGTTCATTCCAGCCACGCGTGAGGGCACGTCGGGCGGCCTCCGGCGACGATCCACCACTCAATTTTCTCGTTTCGAGGAGACTTTCAATGCAAGCCTCTGTTATAAACTCGACAACCTCAACAACTGAGCAAAACTTCATTAACCCCGATTGACCATAAAAATTCATAAACAGGTACACTTGTTACAAATTTACCACAGACGAATTTATTCGACCGCCGAAAACCCAAAACTGGAAAAAGAAACACAGTCTTTTCCTACCCCTTTTTTTTCCAATCAACGGTCAACAGACGGTCAACGGTCAACATGGTCGGGTCGCCGGGCTGGATCGGGTCAGACGGACCGACCCGGCTCGTGCGGCATGCGTGCACAGCTGACGTCAAGATGACGTCAGCCGATGCTTGTGCGGCCCGCGCCATCGACCGTACGTCGCGCACATGCGACGCACGTGAGTGCGTCAGCGCCGCGCGCGTGCATCACACGCGCATGGGATTCGAATCGACACATGCGTTGCACGTTCCAATGATGCCAATTCGTTCCAGCCGCGCGTGGGGGTGCGTCGGGAGGCCTCCAGCGGTGATCCGCCACTCGATTTTCTCGTTTCGAGGAGACTTTCAACCCTACGCCATCATAAACTAATTTTGACTTACAGAAAATCGAAAACGACGGTGAACAATGCTAGGTCGAGATTTTCCGTCCCTAAACAGCAGGCAATGGCTTTTCCGAAAATTCAATCAAAAAATCATTCATAAACATGAAAATCGATCGAAAAAAGGCCCAACATGGGCGGACGGGCCAACTTAGGGCGTTCACTAAAAACAATCAATTGAGAAAGAAAACCATCACATTGTAGCAGCTCAAGCGTCGATAATTCAAGAGAATGGGCTAAAATGACCTGCATTAGTTCAAATGCTTCTTCACAAATATCGAATTTGGTTTATGCAACTGGTGCAATTATACTTAGTTTATTTACATTCAACGGCGATTTTCTCGGCATTAGAGATCTTAAAAGGCTTGGATGGAGAAATTCTTTTTTTTCTTACTAGAAGATGTCTTTCTCTTCCTTGAACCTTTCCTTGCAACAGTAGGTACTTACTCCTAAATTGTCACTCAAATAAAGTCAGATGCTAAGCGCAAAGTAAAAATAACTTTAATTCCCGTTTTGCTTATTTTAGGTTTTTCTAACTCACTTGTAGATAACTACCTTCCCTGAAAGCCTCTGTTATAAACTCGACAACCTCAACAACTGAGCAAAACATCATTAACCCCTATTGACTAGAAAAAATCATAAATTGGTACACTTGTTAAGAATTTACCACAGACGAATTTATTCGACCGTCAAAAACCCAAAACTGGAAAAAGAAACACAGTCTTTTCCTACCCCTTTTTTTTGCCGTCAACGATCAACGGCCAAAGTCAACGGTCAATAGACGGTCAACGGTCCACATGGTTGGGTCGTCGGGCCTGGCCGGGTCGGACGGACCGGCCCAGCACGTGTGGCATGTGTGCGCAGCTGACTTCACGATGACTTCTGCAGGCACTTGCGCGACACGCGCCACCAACCGTGCATTACGCACGTGCGACGCACGTGCGCGAGTCAACACCGCGCACATGTGTCGCACGCGCCTGGGATCCGAATCGGCACGTGCATTGCACATTCCGATGATGCCCATTCATTCCGGCCGTGCGTGGGGGCACATCCGGCGGTCTCCGGCGGCGATCTGCCCCTCGATTTTCTCGTTTCGACAAGACCTTCAACCCTATGCCATCATAAAATGACCTGCATTACTTCAAATGTTTCTTCACAAATATCGGATTTGGTTCATCTAACCGGTGCAACTAAACTGAGTTTATTTACGTTCAACGGCGATTTTCTCGGCATTAAAGATTTTAAATGGCTTGGATGGAGAAATTCTTTTTTTTCTTACTAGAAGATGTCTTTCTCTTCCTCAAACCTTTCATTGCAATAGTAGCAACTTTCTCCTAAGTTGTCACTCAAATAAAGTCAAACACTAAGCGCGAAGTAAAAATAACTTTAATTCCCATTTTGCTTATTTTAGGTTTTTCTAACTCACTTGTAGATAACTACTTTCATTGAAAGCCTCTGTCATAGACTCGACAACCTCAACAACTAAGCAAGACTTCAACAACCCCGATTGACCATAAAAAATCATAAACGGGCATACTTTTTACAAATTTTCTGCAGACTAATTTATTCGACCGCAAAAAGCCCAAAACTGGAAAAAGAAACACAGTCTTTTCCTACCGTATTTCTTTTCCGATCAAAATTCAACGGCCAAAGTCAACGGACAACGGACGATCAACGGTTAACATGGTCGCGTCGCCGAGCCGGGCCGGGTCGGACGGATCGACCTGGCACGTGCGGCATGCGTGTGCAGCTGACGTCATGATGACGTCAGCCGACGCTTGTGTGGCACGCGCCACCGACCGTGCGCCTCGCACGTGCGACGCAGGTGCGCACGTTTGCACCGCGCGCATGCGTCGCCCGCGCCTGGGATCCAAATCGGCACATGGGTTGCATGTTCCAATGATGCCAGTTCATTCCGGCTGCGAGTGGGGGCGCATCAGGCGTCCTCCGGCGGCGATCTGCCCCTGGATTTTCTCGTTTCGACGAGACCTTCAACCCTACGCCAAGAGAAACTAATTTTGACTTATAGAAAATCGAAAACGACGATGAACAATGCTAGGTGTCGGGATTTTCCTTCCCTGAAAGGCCAGCAGCAGCTTTTCCGAAAATTCAATCCAAAAATCATTCAAAAACATGAAAATGGCTCGAGAAAAGGCCCAACATGGGCGTACGGGCCAACTTAGGGCCTTCACTAAAAAGAATAAGTTGAGAAAGACAACCATCACGTTGCAGCTGCTCAAGCGTCGATAAATCAAGGGAAGTGGCTAAAATGACCTGCATTAGTTCAAATGTTTCTTCACAAATATCGGATTTGGTTCATCTAACCGGTGCAATTAAACTGTTTACTTACATTCAACGGCGATTTTCTCGCATTACAGATCTTGGATGGCTTGGATGGAGAAATTCTTTTTTCCTTTCTGGAAGATGTCTTTCTCTTCCTCGAACCTTTCCTTGCAATAGCAGGAACTTACTCCTAAATTGTCACTCAAATAAAGTCAGACCCTAAGCACAAAGTAAAAATAACTTTAATTCCCATTTTGCTTATTTTAGGTTTTTCTAACTCACTTGTAGATAACTACTTTCACTGGAAGCCTCTGTTATAAACTCAACAACCTCAACAACCGAGCAAAACTTCATTAACCCCAATTGACCATAAAAAATCATAAACGGGTACACTTGTTACAAATTTACCACAAAATAAATTATCCGACCGCCAAAAACCAAAAATGGAAAAAGAAACACAGGGTTTTCCCACCCTTTTTTTTCCAGTCAACAGTCAACGGCCAAAGTCAACGGTGAACGGACGGTCAACAGTAAACATGGTTGGGTCGCCGGGCCGGGCCGGGTCGGACGGACCGACCCGACACGTGCGGCATGCGTGCGCAGCTGACATCACGATGACGTCAGCCGGCGCTTGCACAGAACGCGCCACCGACCATGCGCCACGCACGTACGACGCACGTGCGCACGAGAGCACCGCGTGCGTGCGTCGCACGCGCCTGTAATCCGAATCGGCACGTACATTGCACGTTCCGATGATGCCAGTTCATTCCTGCCATGCGTGGGGGCACGTTGGGCGGCCTCCAGCGGCAATCCGCCACTCGATTTTTTCGTTTTGACGAGACCTTCAACCCTACGCCATCATAAAATAATTTTGACTTACTAAACATCGAAAACAAGGGTGAACAGTGCTCGGTGTCTTAATTTGTCACCCCCGAATGTCTGGCAGAGGTTTTTTCAAAAATTCAATCCAAAACTCATTCATAAACATGAAAATGGATCGAGAAAAGGCCCCACATGGGCGAACGGGCCAACTTAGGGCCATCACTAAAAACAATCGGTTAAGAAAGTCAACCATCATGTTGCAGCAGCTCAAGCATCGATAATTCAGTAGAGGGGGCTAAAATGACCTGCATTAGTTCAAATGTTTCTGCACAAATATCGGCTTTGGTTCATCTAACTGGTGCAATTAAACTGTGTTTATTTACATTGAACGGCGATTTTCTCAGCATTAGAGATCTTCAATGGCTTGGATGGAGAAATTCTTTTTTTTCTTACTGCAAGATGTCTTTCTCTTCCTCGAACCTTTCCTTGCAATAGTAGGAACTTACTGCTATTTGCCACTCAAATAAAGTCAGACACTAAGCGCAAAGTAAAAATAACTTTAATTCCCCTTTTGCTTATTTTAGGTTTTTCTAACTCCCTTATAGATAACTACTTTCAATGCAAGCCTCTGTTATAAACTCGATAACCTCAACAACTGAGCAAAACTTCATTAACCTTGATTGACCATAAAAATTCATAAATGGGTACACTTGTTACAAGTTTACCACAAACTACTTTATTCGACCGCAAAAAACCCAAAACTGGAAAAAGAAACACAGTCTTTTCCTGCCTTTTTTTTTTTTTTCCGATCAACGATAAATAGCCAATGTCAACGGTCAACGGACGGTCAACTGTCAACATGGTCGGGTCGCCAGGCCGGGCCGGGTCGGACGGACCGACTTGGCACGTGCAGCATGCGTGCGTAGCTGATGTCACGATGACATCAGCCGACGCTTGCGCGGCACGCACCACCGACCGTGCACCTCGCACATGTCTAGGATCCGAATCAGCACGTGCGTTGCACATTCCGATGATGCCCGTTAATTCTAGCCGTGCGTGGGGGTGCGTCGGGCGGCCTCCAGCAGCAATCCGCCACTCAATTTTCTCATTTCAACGAGACCTTCAACCCTACGCCATCATAAACTAATTTTGACTTATAGAAAATCGAAAACGAGCATGAACAGTGCTCGTTGTCGGGATTTTCCGTCCCTGAACGGCCGGCAGCGGCTTTTCCGAAAATTCAATCCAAAAATCATTCATAAACATGAAAATGGATCGAGAAAAGGCCCAACATGGGCGAACAGGCCAACTTAAGACCTTCACTAAAAACATTCGGTTGAAAAGACAACCATCACGTTGTAACAGCTCAAGCGTCGATAATTCAAGAGAAGGGGCTAAAATGACATGCACTAGCTCAAATGTTTCTTCACACATATCAAAATTGGTTCATCTAACTGGTGCAATTAAACTGAGTTTATTTACATTTAACGGCGATTTTCTAGCGTTAGAGATCTTAGATGGCTTGGATGGAGAAATTCTTTTTTTTTCTTACTGGAAGATGTCTTTCTCTTCCTCGAACCTTTCAATGCAATAGTAGGAACTTACTCCTAAATTGTCACTCAAATAAAGTCAAAAACTAAGTGCAAAGTAAAAATAACTTTAATTCCCATTTTGCTTATTTTAGGTTTTTCTAACTCACTTGTAGATAACTATTTTCACTGAAAGCCTCTGTTATAAACTCGACAACCTCAACAACTGAACAAAACTTCATTAACCCCGATTGACCATAAAAAACCATAAACGGGTACACTTGTTACAAATTTACTACAAACTAATTTATTCGACCACAAAAAACCCAAGCTGGAAAAAGAAACATAGTCTTTTCCTACCTTTTTTTTTTTTTTTTTTTCCGGTCAAAGGTCAACGGCCAAAGTGAACGGCCAACGGACGATCACCGGTCAACATGGTCGGGTCGCCAGGCCGGGTCGGGTCAGACGGACCAACCAGGCACATGCAGCGTGTGTGCGCAGCTGACCTCACGATGATGTCAGCCGGCACTTGCGTTGCACGCGCCATCGACCGTGCACCTCACACACGCGATGCACGTGTGCGCCTCAGCACCGCGCGCTTGCGTCGCATGCGCCTGGGATCCAAATTGCCACGTCCGTTGCACGTTCCGATGATGCCCGTTCATTCCGGATGCACGTGGGGGTGCGTCGATTGGCCTCCGACGGCAATACGCCACTCAATTTTCTCGTCTTGACGAGACCTTCAACCCTTCGTCATAAACTAATTTTGACTTATAAAAAAATCGAAAACGAGGGTGAACAATGCTCGGTGTCAGGATTTTGCGTCCCCGAACGGCCAGCCGCGACTTTTCCGAAAATTCAATCCAAAAATCATTCATAAACATGAAAATGGATCGAGAAAAGGCCGAACATGGGCAGATAGGCCAACTTAGGGCCATCACTAAAAGCAATCGGTTGAGAAAGACAACCATCACTCTGTAGCAGCTCAAGTGTCGATAATTCAAGAGAAGGGGCTAAAATGACCTGCATTATTTCAAATGTTTCTTCACAAATATCGGATTTGGTTCATCTAACGGGTGCAATTAAACTAAGTTTATTTACGTTCAATGGCGACTTTCTCGGCGTTAGAGATCTTTAATGGCTTGGATGGAGAAATTCTTTTTTTTTTCTTACTGGAAGATGTCTTTCTCTTCCTCGAACCTTTCCTTGCAATAGTAGGAACTTACTCCTAAATTTTCACTCGAATAACGTCAGACACTAAGCGCAAAGTAAAAATAACTTTAATTCCCATTTTGCTTATTTTAGGTTTTTCTAACTCACTTGTAGACAACTACCTTCACTGAAAGCCTCTGTTATAAACTTGACAACCTCAACAACTGAGCAAAACTTCCTTAACCCCGATTGACCATAAAAAAAATCATAAACGGATACACTTGTTACAAATTTACCACAGTGTAATTTATTCGACCGCAAAAAACCCAAAACTGGAAAAAGAAACGGTCTTTTCCTACCCTTTTTTTTTTCCGGTCAACGGTCAACGGCCAACAGACGGTCAATGGTCAACATGGTCGGGTCGTCGGGCCGGGTCGAGTCATACGGACCGACCCAGCACGTGCGGCATGCGTGTGCAACTAACGTCATCATAATGTCAGTGGGCGCTTGCGTAGCACGCACCACCTACCATGCGCATCGCATGGGCCTGGGATCCGAATCAACACAGGCATTGCACGTTTCAATGATGCCGGTTCATTCCAGCCGCGCGTGGTAGCGAGTCGAGTGGCCTCTGACGGCGATCCGCCACTCAATTTTCTCATTTCGACGAGACCTTCAACCCTACACCATCATAAACTAATTTTGACTTACAGAAAATCGAAAACGAGGGTGAACAGTGCTCGGTGTCGGGATTTTCCATCCTCGACCGGCCAGCAGCAGCTTTTCTGAAAATTCAATCCAAAAATCATTCATAAACATGAAAATGGATCGAGAAAAGGCCCAACATGGGCGGACGGGCCAACTTAGGGCCATCACTAAAAACAATCGGTTGAGAAAGACAACCATCACTCTGCAGCAGCTCAAGCGTCGATAATTCAAGAGAAGGGGCTAAAATGACCTGCATTATTTCAAATGTTTCTTCACAAATATCGGATTTGGTTCATCTAACAGGTGCAATTAAACTGAGTTTATTTGCATCCAATGGCGATATTCTCGACACTAGAGATCTTAAATGGCTTGGATGGAGAAATTCTCTTTTTTTCTTCCTAGAAGATGTCTTTCTCTTCCTCGAACCTTTCCTTGCAATAGTAGGAACTTACTCCTAAATTGTCACTCAAATAAAGTCAGACACTAAGCGCAAAGTAAAAATAACTTTAATTCCTATTTTGCTTATTTTAGGTTTTTCTAACTCACTTGTAGATAACTACTTTCACTGAAACCCTCTATTATAAACTCGACAAAGTCAACCACTGAGCAAAACTTCATTAACCCCGATGGACCATAAAAAATCATAAACGGGTACACTTGTTACAAATTTACCACAGACTAATTTATTTGACCTCAAAAAACCCAAAACTGGAAAAAGAAACATAGTCTTTTCCTACCCTTTTTTTTCCTGTCAACGGTCAACGGCCAAAGTCAACGGTCAACGGATGGTCAACAGTCAACATGGTCCAGTCGCCGGGCCGGGCCGGGCCAGACGAACCGACCCGGCACGTGCGGCATGCATGTGCAGCTGACGTCACGATGACGTCAGCCAGCGCTTGCGCGGCACGCGCCACCGACCGTGTGTCACGCACGTGCGACGCACGGGGGCATGTTAGAACCGCGGGCGTGCGTCGCACGCGCCTGGGATCCGAATCGGCACGTCCATTGCACATTCCGATGATGCTGGTTCATTCCGGCCACGCATGGGGGTGTGTTGGGCAGCCTCCGGTGGTGATCCGCCACTCGATTTTCTCATTTCGACAAGACCCTCAACCCTACGCCATAATAAACTAATTTTGACTTACAGAAAATCGAAAACAAGGGTGAAAAGTGCTCGGTGTCGAGATTTTCCATCCCCGAACAGCTGGCAGCGCCTTTTCCCAAAATTCAATCCAAAAATCATTCAAAAACATGAAAATGGATCGAGAAAAGGCCCAACATGGGCGGATGGGCCAACTTAGGGCCATCACTAAAAACAATCAGTTGAGAAAGACAACCATCACTTTGCAGCAGCTCAAGCATCGATAATTCAAGAGAAGGGGCTAAAATGACCTACATTAGTTCAAATGTTTCTTCACAAATATCGGATTTGGTTCCCCTAACTAGTGCAATTAAACTAAGTTTATTTACGTTCAACGGCGATTTTCTGGGCATTAGAGATCTTAAATGGCTTGGATGGAGAAATTCTTTTTTTTTCTTACTGGAAGATGTCTTTCTCTTCCACGAACCTTTCCTTGCAATAGTAGGAACTTACTCCTAAATTGTCACTCAAATAAAGTCAAACACTAAGCGCAAAGTAAAAGTAACCTTAATTCCCATTTTGCTTATTTTAGGTTTTTCTAACTCACTTGTAGAAAACTACTTTCACTGAAAACGTCTGTTATAAACTCGACAACCTCAAAAACTGAGCAAAACTTCATTAACCCCGATTGACCATCAAAAATCATAAACGGGTACACTCGTTACAAATTTACCACAAACTAATCGATTCAACCGCATAACCCAAAACTGGAAAAAGAAACACAGTCTTATCCTACCATTTTTTTTAGGTCAACGTTCAACGGCCAAAGTCAATGGTCAACAGACGGTCAATGATCAACATGGTCGGCTCATCGGGCCGGGTCGGGTCGTACGAATCGACCCGGCACGTGCGGCATGCGTGCGCCGCTGACGTCACGATGACGACAGTCGGCGCTTGCGCGGCCCACACCACCGACCGTGCACTACACTCTTGTGATGCACATGCGCGCGTAAGCACCGCGCTTGTGCGTCGCACGCGCCTGGGATCCGAACTGGCACGTGCGTTGCACATTCCGATGATGCCAGTTCATTGCAACCGCACGTGGGGGTGCGTCGGGCGACCTCCGGCAGCGATCCGCCACCCGATTTTCTCGTTTCGACGAGACCTTCAACCCTACGCCATCATAAACTAATTTTGACTTACAGAAAATCGAAAACGAGGGTGAACAGTGCTTGGTGTCGGGATTTTTCGTGCTCGATCGGCTGGCAGCGGCTTTTCCGAAAATTCAATCCAAAAATCATTCATAAACATGAAAATGGATTGAGAAAAAGACCAACATGGGCGGACGGGCCAACTTAGGGCCATCACTAAAAACAATCGGTTGAGAACGACAACCATCACTTTGCAGCAGCTCAAGCATCAATAATTCAAGAGAAGGGGCTAAAATGACCTACATTAGTTCAAATGTTTCTAGGCATTGGAGATCTTAAATGGCTTGGATGGAGAAATTCTTTTTTTTCTTTCTGGAAAATGTCTTTCTCTTCCTCGAACCTTTCCTTGCAACAGTAGGAACTTACTCCAAAATTGTCACTCAAACAAAGTCAGACACTAACTGCCAAGCAGAAATAACTTTAATTACCATTTTGCTTATTTTAGGTTTTTCTAACTCACTTGTAGATAACTACTTTCCCTGAAAACCTCTGTTACAAACTCGACAACCTCAACAACTGAGCAAAACTTCATTAACCCCGATTGACCATAAAAAATCATGAATGGGTACACTCGTTACAAATTTACCACAGACTAATCTATTCGACTGCAAAAAACCCAAAACTGGAAAAAGAAACACAGTCTTTTCCTGCCTCTTTTTTTTTTCCAGTCAACGGTCAACGGCCAAAGTCAACGGTCAACGGAAGGTCAACGGTCAACATGGTCGGGTGGCCGGGCCGGACCGGGTTGGACGGACCGACTCGACACGTGCGGCATGCATGCACAGCTGACGTCACGATGACGTCAGCCGATACTTGTGCAGGGCGCGCCACGGACCGTGTGCCGCGCACGTGCGAGGCACGTGGTGCGTCAGCACCGCACGCATGCGTTGCACGCGCCTAGTGTCCGATTCGGCACGTGCGTTGCACGTTTCGATGATACCGGTTCATTTCGGCCGCACGTGGGGGCGCGTTGAGCGGCCTCCGGCGGCGATCTGCCACTCGATTTTTTCGTTTCCACGAGACCTTCAACCCTACCCCATCATAAAATAATTTTGACTTACAGAAAATCGAAAACGAGGATGGACAGTGCTCGGTGTCCGGATCTTCGGTACCCGAACAGTCGGCAGCATCTTTTCTTAAAATTCAATCCAAAAATCATTCAAAAACATGAAAATGGCTCGAGAAAAGGCCCAACATGGGCGGACGGGCCAACTTAGGGCTATCACTAAAAGCAATCGGTTGAGAATGACAACCATCACTTTGCAGCAGCTCAAGCCTCGATAATTCAAGAGAAGGGGCTAAAATGACCCGCATTAGTTCAAATGTTTCTTCACAAATATCTGATTTGGTTCATCTAACTGGTGCAATTAAACTGAGTTTATTTACGTTCAACGGCGATTTTCTCGGCATTAGAGATCTTAAATGGCTTGGATGGAGAAATTCTTTTTTTTCTTACTAGAAAATGTCTTTCTCTTCCTCGAACCTTTCCTTGCAATAGTAGGAACTTACACCTAAATTGTCACTCAAATAAAGTCAGACACTACTTGCAAAGCAGAAATAACTTTAATTACCATTTTGCTTATTTTAGGTTTTTCTAACTCACTTATAGATAACTACTTTCCCTGAAAGCCTCTGTTATAAACTCGACAACCTCAACAACTGAGCAAAACTTCATTAACCCCAATTGACCATAAAAAATATCAACGGGTACACTTGTTGCAAATTTACCACAGACTAATTTATTCGACAACCCAAAACTGGAAAAAGAAACACAGTCTTTTCCTACCTATTTTCTTTTCCTGGTCAACGGTCAACGGCCAAAGTCCACGGTCAATGGACGGTCAACAGTCAACATGGTCGGGTCGCCGAGCCGGGCAGGGTCAAACGGACCAACCCGGCACGTGTGGCATGCGTGCGCAACTGACGTCACGATGACGTCAGCCAACGGTGGCGCGGCAAGCGCCGCCGACCGTGCACCACACACTTGCGTCGCACGTGCCTGGGATCCGAATCGGCACGTGCGATCCGAATCGGCACGTGCGCTGCACATTCTGATGATGCCGGTTCATTCCGGCCGCGCGTGGGGGCGCATCGGGCGGCCTCCGGCGGCAATTCGCCACTCGATTTTCTCGTTTCCACGAGACCTTCAACACTACGCCATCATAAACTAATTTTGACTTACAGAAAATCGAAAACAAGGGTGGACAGTGCTTGGTGTCAGGATTTTCCATCCCCGAACGGCATGCAACGTCTTTTCAGAAAATTCAATCCAAAAATCATTCATAAACATGAAAATGGATCGAGAAAAGGCCCAACATAGGCGGACGGGCCAACTTAGGGCCATCACTAAAAACAATCGGTTGAGAAAGACAACCATCACATTGTAGCAACTCAAGCATCGATAATTCAAGAGAAAGGGCTAAAATGACTTGCATTAGTTCAAATGTTTCTTCACAAATATCGGATTTGGTTCATCTACCTGGTGCAAATAAACTAAGTTTATTTACATTCAACGTCGATTTTCTCGGCATTAGAGATCTTAAATGGCTTAGATGGAGAAATTCCTTTTTTTCTTACTGGAAGATGTCTTTCTCTTCCTCGAACCTTTCCTTGCAATAGTAGGAACTTACTCCTAAATTGTCACTCAAATAAAGTCAGACACTAAGCGCAAAGTAAAAGTAACTTTAATTCCCATTTTGCTTATTTTAGGCTTTTCTAACTCACTTGTAGATAACTACTTTCACTGAAATCCTCTGTTATAAACTCGACAACCTCAACAACTTAGCAAAACTTCAATAAGCCCGGTTGACCATAAAAAAACATAAACAGGTACACTTGTTACAAGTTTACCATAGACTAATTTATTCGACCACAAAAAAACCCAAAACTGGAAAAAGAAACACAGTCTTTTCCTACCATTTTTTTTCCGGTCAACGGTCAGCAGCCAAAGTCAATAGTCAACGGACGGTCAACGGTCAACATGTTCGGGTCGCCGGGCCGGGTCAGGTCGAACGGACCGACCCGGCACGTGCGGCATGCATGTGCAGCTGACGTCACGTGACATCAGCCGGCGCTTGTGTGGCACGCGCCACCGACCATGTGCCGCGCACGTGCGACGCACGTGGACCCGTCAAAACCACGCGTGTGCGTCGTACGCGCCTGGGATCCGAATTGGCACGTGCATTGCACGTTCCGATGATGCCGGTTCATTCCGGCCACGCGTCGGGCGGCCTACCGCGGCAATCCGCCACTCGATTTTCTTGTTTCAATGAGACCTTCAACCCTACGCCATCATAAACTAATTTTGGCTTACAGAAAATCGAAAATGAGGGTGAACAGTATTCTGTGTTGGGAGTTTCCGTCCCCGAATGACCGGCAGCGACTTTTCCGAAAATTCAATTCAAAAATCATTCATAAACATGAAAATGGATCGAGAAAAGGACCAACATGGGCGGACGGGCCAACCTAGGGCCATCACTTAAAATAATCGGTTGAGAAAGAGAACCATCACTTTGCAGCAGCTCAAGCATCGATAATTCAAGAGGGGGGACTAAAATGACCTGCATTAGTTCAAATGTTTCTTCACAAATATCAGATTTGGTTCATCTAACTGGTGCAATTAAACTGAGTTTATTTACGTTCGACGGCGATTTTCTTGGCATTAGAGATCTTAAATGGCTTGGATGGAGAAATTCTTTTTTTTCTTACGGGAAGACATCTTTCTCTTCCTCGAACCTTTCCTTGCAATAGTAGGAACTTACTCCTAAATTGTCACTCAAATAAAGTCAGACTCTAAGCGCAAAGTAAAAATAACTTTAATTCCCATTTTGCTTATTTTAGTTTTTTCTAACTCACTTGTAGCTAACAACTACTTTCACTGAAAGCCTCTGTTATAAACTTGACAACCTCAACAACTGAGCAAAACTTCATTAACCCCGACTAACAATAAAAAATCATAAACGGGTACACTTCTTACAAATTTACCACAGACTAATTTATTCGACCGCAAAAAACCCAAAACTAGAAAAAGAAACACAGTCTTTCCAACCCTTTTTTTTATCAACGGTCAACGGCCAAAGTCAAGGGTCAACGGTCAACATGGTCAGGTCACCGGGCCGGGCCAGGTCGGACGGACCGACCCGGCACGTGCTACATGCGTGCGCGGCTGACGTCACGATGACGTCAGCCGATGCTTGCGCGGCACGTGCTACTGACCATGCGCCGCACACGTGCAACACACGTGCGCGCGTCAACACCGTGCGCATGCATCACCCGCCCTTGGGATCCGAATCGGCACATGCGTTGCACGTTCCGATGATGCCATTTCATTCCGACCGCGCGTGGGGGCATGTCGGACGGCCTCCGGCCACGATCCGCCACTCAATTTTCTTGTTTCAACGAGACCTTCAACCCTACGCCATCATAAACTAATTTTAACTTACAGAAATTCGAAAACGAGGGTGTATAGTGCTCGGTGTCCGAATTTTCCATCCCCAATCGGCCGATAGCGGCTTTTCCGAAAATTCAATCCAAAAATCATTCATAAACATGAAAATGGATCGAGAAAAGGCCCAACATGGGCGGACGGGCCAACTTAGGGCCATCACTGAAAAGAATCGGTTGAGAAAGACGACCATCACTTTGCAGCCGCTCAAGCCTCGATAGTTCAAGAGAAGCAGCTAAAATGACCCGCATTAGTTCAAATGTTTCTTCACAAATATAGGATTTGGTTCATCTAACTGGTGCATTTAAATTGAGTTTATTTACGTTCAACGGCGATTTTCTCAGCATTAGAGATCTTAAATGGTTTGGATGGAGAAATTCTTTTTTTTCTTACTAGAAGATGTCTTTCTCTTCCTCGAACCTTTCATTGCAATAGTAGGAACTTACTCCTAAATTCTCACTCAAATAAAGTCAGACCCTAAGCATAAAGTAAAAATAACTTTAATTCCCATTTTTCTTATTTTAGGTTTTTCTAACTCACTTGTAGATAACTACTTTCACTGAAAGCCTCTATTGTAAACTCGACAACCTCAACGACTGAGCAAAACTTTATTAACCCCGATTGACCATAAAAAATCATAAACGGGTACACTTGTTACAAATTTATGACAGACTAATTTATTTGACCGCAAAAAACCCAAAACTGGAAAATGAAACACAGTCTTTTCCTACCTTTTTTTTTCCGGTCAACGGTCAATAGCCAAAGTCAACGGTCAATGGAAGGTCAACGGTCAACACGATCGGGTCGCCCGGCCGGGCCGGGTCGGACGGACCGACCTGGCACGTGCGGCATGCGTGCACAGCTGACATCACGATGACGTCATCCAGCGCGTGCGCGACGCGCAACACGGACCTTGTGCGCATCAGCACCGTGCGCGTTCGTCGCACGCGCCTGTTATCCGAATAAGCATGTGCATTGCACGCTTCGATGATACCGATTCATTCCGGCGGCGCGTGGGGGCACGTCGGACGGCCTCCGACAACGATCCGCCACTCAATTTTCTCGTTTCGACGAGACCTTCAACCCTACGCCATCGTAAACTAATTTTGACTGGCAGAAAATTGAAAGTGAGGGTGAACAATACTTGGTGTCGGGATTTTTTGTCCCCGAACGGCCGGCAGCGGCTTTTCCGAAAATCAATCCAAAAATCATTCATAAACATGAAAATGGATCGAGAAATGGACCAACATGGGTGGACGGGCCAACTAAGGGCCATCACTAGAAACAATCGATTGAGAAAGACAACCATCACTTTGCAGCAACTCAAGCATTGATAATTCAAGGCAAGGGGTTAAAATGACTTGCATTAGTTCAAATGTTTCTTCACAAATATCGGATTTGGTTCATCTAACTCGTGCAATTAAACTGAGTTTATTAACATTCAATGGCAATTTTCTCGGCATTAGAGATCTTAAATGGCTTGGATGGAGAAATTCTTTATTTTTCTTGTTGGAAGATGGCTTTCTCTTCCTCGAACCTTTCCTTGCAATAGTAGGAACTTACTCCTAAATTGTCACTCAATTAAAGTCAAACACTAAGCGCAAAGTAACAATAACTTTAATTCCCATTTTGCTTATTTTAGGTTTTTCTAACACATTTGTAGATAACTACTTTCACTGAAAGCCTCTGTTATAAACTCGACAACCTTAACAACTGAGCAAATCTTCATTAACAGTGCTCGATGCAGGGATTTTCCGTCCCCGATCGGCCGGCAGTGGCTTTTCCGAAAATAAAATCCAAAAATCATTCATAAATATGAAAACGGATCGAGAAAACGCCCAACATGGGCAGACGAGCCAACTTAGGCCCATCACTAAAAACCATCAGTTGAGAAAGACAACCATCACTTTGCGGCAGCTCAAGCATCCATAATTCAAGAGAAGAGGCTAAAATGACATGTATTAGTTCAAATGTTTCTTCACAAATATCGAATTTGGTTCATCTAACTGGTGCAAGTAAACTAACTTTATTTACGTTTCATTCATCAAACTCGTTGGCAGATATATTTTTCTCGGAACTTTTGTTATTTGAACTACAAATCATTAAGCCCAGTTTGTCAGCCGAGAAAACAGAAAGTGGAATGGGAATAAAGCCTTGTTTGAAATAAAGGAAATTGTCTCTCATATATTTTCAAGCACCTAATTTCGATATGGACCCTACACTACACGAGAATTTATTCTACTTGACGAAGAAAAGGATTCATTTATATTTTTTGATTTTTTTGAAAACAGAACGCCATCCAAATAATATTGTCGAATATGCCCAGAATGCCTCGTCTCAATGCCCTCCTAATCTTGACTATCTTACAGTTCTTGAGCGAGCACTTCATGGGATAATTTGAAAGTGTAAATGCTCGCAACTTGAACAACTCAAGAAAGAAAGAGATGAATAGGATTTTCTTTCTCTTTTATTTCACCCTAAAAAATCCCAAACCGGTACACTTGTCACAAATTTAACCCAAATTAGTTTTTTTTATCATAAAAACCCCAAACCGATATACCTGTGACAAATTTACCCCGACTGACCATAAAAAATCATAAACTGTTACACCCGTGACAAATTTACCACAAACTAATTTATTCCACCGCAAAAAACCCAAAACTGGAAAAGGAAACGCATTCTTTTCGTACCCCTTTTTTTTGTCAACGGTCAACGGCTAAAGTCAACGGTTAACGGTCAATAGGGTTGGGTCGCTGGGCCGGGCCAGGTCAGACGGACCGACCCAGCACGTGCGGCCTGCATGCGCAACTGATATGACAATGACATCATCCGGCGCCTGCGAGGCCCGCAACCCCAACCGCGAGCCGCCCCCGTGCGTCGCACGTGCGCACGTCAGCACCGCGCACGAGCGTCGCACACGCCTAGGGCCCGAATCGGCGTGTGGCACCCCCAAACTCCGGTAGGGTTGCCACAGGTACTTACCACTTGACTTTTACTACAAGCCAGTCCAAAGGCTTTTCAATTAAAGAGGAACTATAGCTTAAAGGGGGTTGATCAAATAAAATTCTTCTCCCCTTTTTAGTCCCTTTTTTTTTGTGTAAAGGTCCCAGCACAGTTCGTATAGCAGAAGCATAACCAACTACTCCCCGTCCTGAAATTAAAGTGATGCACACCAACTAAAACTTTTATAGGTTAAAGCCGAACACTTTTATTTACATAAAGCAGATGGACATCTTTAATCGGTACATCAAAATACCAAGGTCTTTTACACTCAGCTATACTTCAAAAGATGACCGACATCTTTTCCAACAGTCGTATACTTAAGGTCCATCGACCCTTGTCGGCGTCCAAAAGTTCCCTCCTTTGCTATCCTCCTCCTCGCCAACCACTCAATCCATCTACTAATCTGAAATGTTAATCCCCAAAAGGGGTGAGTACAACCACTCAACAATAAAGATCCACCAAACTACACAATGCGGCAAGCAAAGCAATCAAGGTATCATATACACATATCATCCATGCATTCAAGCATACCTTACCTTACAGCCATGCGTATATCACCATGCACTTATATATATACCATTAAGCAGCCATGCATATATCACCATGCAACGTGCATATACTACCATGCACTTGTACATGCATCATCAAACAGTCATGCATATATCACCATGTACTTCATGCTTGCATTTCCATGAGGGTCATCCCATGCCATATGCACACATCCATGCGCATGATCAACTCATCCATATCATGCAATCCCATGAGATCCACTCAATGCATCCATGATCACAATTTCAATGCCATTTGATATTAGCTCAGTTTCATATGCAATCATATCCCATGCCATATGCTCATACATATATGCATGATTCAATTTCCATTTTAGCTTTCGAAGGATCTCATTTCTTTTTCCAGGAATCAGTGTTTGCATCCCTCTTCTCGCACCCAATCCTGGCATCGCAAGGACCCTCTGGAACAAACTTCTGGGCATCCGACACAAACTTCCGGGCATCCCGTATCCTAACTGGCTCCACGAGGACCCTCCAGTATTCGGCCATTCCCGACCACCGGGCATCCGGCACAAACTTCCGGGCATCTCGCATCCCAACTGGCTCCACGAGGAGCCTCCGGTATTCTACCATTTCTAGCCACCGGGCATCCATAAGGCATCGACTCATCGACCCTTTGGGCATCCCGATAGTCCCGAGGAATCGTCGGCTCCCACATCCGACGACCTTCTCATTACAACAATGCATATTCCCATATATCTCATTTTTCAATTTCACATTTGATGCAACAATGCCAATGATTGACATCAGCCCTTTTTAAAATCATATAGTATGTATTAGGAAAAGTATCATTTGATGCAATAGTTTTGAAAACTTCATTGAGTTCATGAGAATCCATCAATCCTTTAATTTCATATGAAATGTATGAATGTCATCATGTCATTGCACGAATAATAATCCAGGATATCATGATTTACATAATAAATCCAATAAACAGTAAATAAAACAATTTCCAGCTTAAACAGAATGCGTACTATTCATGAAAAATTCTAGAAAATTAGCAAACGATGGAAATTAATTCTGAAAATTTACCACAATGTAGATAAGATCTAAGAAAACATATTTTGTGAAGGACACCATATCAAACAAGGCTTCACAGAATACGTACAGATCCGTATATCACTGAAAAGGGTTTTTTAAATGACCCATGCACAGTTTTGAAAACAATTTCAATTGAACCCTCAAATGGACTCAGAAAATTCTGAAATTTGGACAAGTTGTATTTAAGATCTAGAGCTACAAGTTTCATGAAGAAATCAAAGTCCAATTCGTTTTGGATTAAAAGTTAAAACCAATTTACTTTTCCTGTTCTCGGTGTCATCTTTTCCAGACTATTATCTTTCAAAAGAAACTCGTTTCTCCGACCTATATATGTTCGTTTCTTCTAAATTTTCAGTATGTTATTCCTCAGAATATTACCTACAACTTTCATTAAGGACATATGATCCAATTTTAACTAGATGATTTTTATGAAAATCACAGAATCATACTGGGTCGAAGTAGTATTTTCCCAGATTCAGTTTCCTAAAAGAACAATGATTTCACCGACCTATATTTCTTCTTTTCCTCAGAATTTTTGATATGTTCTACCTTAAGATGTCCACTACAACTTTCATTAAGAGATCAGAGTGGGATTTTTACAAGAAAGTTATTTTACAGTCCCCGAATCACTAAAGGTCAGTACAACAAATTCCAGATCTAATGTCTTCAAAGGAAAATCATTTCACCAAGAAATACTTATTCGTTTTATCTCAAATTTTAGTATGTTATTTTTCAAGATGTTCTCTACAAATTTCATGGAGAGATCAAAGTGAAATTTCAAATAAAAAGTCACATGCAACACACGAAATCACCAAGAGGTCAACAAAACAGTTTCCAGATCTAATATTTTCGTAGAAAAAGGGTTTCAACCCTCAATACTTGTCCATTTTGTCTCAAATTTTAGCATGTTAAACTTCAAGAAGTCCTTTATAACTTTCATGAAGAATTCGAAGTGAAATTCTGATTAAAAAGTCACATACAATACACGAAATCACCAAAAGGTTAACATAACGGTTTCCAGATCTAGTTCTTTCAAACGAAAATCATTTCACCAAGAAATACTCGTCTGTTTCATCTAAATTTTTAGTATGTTAATCTTCAAGAAGTCCTCTACAACTTTTACGAAGAGATCGAAGTGAAATTCCGAATAAAAAGTCGCATGTAACCCCCAAACTCATGAACAATCAGACCGGTTTTTTCCAGAAACAGCATGCTAGGCCAACAAACCTCTCCCCAAAGCTCCGAAATTTCACCACTTACCACAACCAAGATTCATCATCTTCTACACACACTTTACAGCAAGCAAAGGTAGGTTTTAGGACTCTACTTGCCTCTAATTCCTTAGCTTGGCAGCAAGCAAAACCGAAAGCTCGGGCTTGGCTCAACGGCGACGAAGACCAGCGGCGACGGCGGCGGCAGCTCAAGCACGGCAGAAGGCAGTCCCTTCTTCCTCTTTGCCATTCACCCACCTGCTGCTCACTCACGAATTTCCTCACTCGAACTCTCTCTCTCCTCTCGGTTCTGCTCGGTCAATCTCTTTAGCTCACTTACACGAGCAGATTAGCCGCTGGTTTTTCTAAAAACCAGCCAATGAAGAGGGGGATTTTCGGTGGATGCATGCATGGAGGATAGGTTGAGGAGGCGTGTCTCCAGCTGGGTTTTCTTGGCCTTCGCTTGTTGCTCCATACGAAGCAACATGGCCTCCTCTGGCCTTGCTTCTCTGGTCACTGGTTTTGTTGAAAACCAGTCAACAAAAAAGGGGGGTTTTCAGTGGCTAATCAGGCGAGAGGCCACTGGAGTACACGTGTCCAGCATGCTCAAATTTCTTCTCAGCCGCTCGACACTTTGCTTCTCTAAGTGAGGAACGTGTCTTCAGCATTTTATTTAATCCTTTTTCTTAGTCTTAATTTGCTGGCCGATAATGGAGAAGCAACGTGGCTAACGTTGGCCCTGCTTCGGTCAATATTTCCTTCACAATGTTGACTAAAACATCAACCAAATGGAAAGAGATTGGGGCAGCGTTGGACGTGGGTGATTCCTCTTTTCCACCCGGGCATCCATGTTCTTCACACATGGCCATGTTCCGTCTTCAACTCTCAAAATCAATGGATCGAAACCTGAATTCCTTTCTCAATTCATGTATACTATGATGGTATAGTTGCGTAGTGTCATCCTTAGTATCCAGCCCGCACTTGTCCCAATTATATATATATTAATCCCCATATGTATAAATAAATACAATTACTCGCGTGGCCGTATAATATTACAACATTAATCAAGGGTAGTTCGATTCGTAGGATACACGGCCAAGTATAGAAAATTTCTTGTCAATCCATCTTCTAGTACAACCTCGGTCTCACATGAGCGTATGATACATTTCCAATAAAACAATGGTCCATTCAATGCTCGGCCTATACTTAATTGTAACTCATTGATCTAATGAGTATAATATAGGTTGACAATACTTCCATCACCTAGTCGTGGACCGTCATGTATCTAGGGGTCGTAATGCAAATTTTAGGATGCCACACGGCGCGTGCGTTGCACGTTTTGATGACGCCGGTTCATTCCGGCCGCGCGTGAGTGCACTTCTGGCGGCCTCTGGCAGTGATCCGCCACTCAATTTTCTCTTTTCGACGGGACTGTCAACCCTACGCCATCAAAAACTAATTTTGACTTACAGAAAATCAAAAACGAGGGTGAATAGTGCTCAATGTCGAGATTTTCCTTCCCTGATCAGCCGGCAGCGGCTTTTCCGAAAATTCAATCCAAAAATCATTCACAAACATGAAAAGGGATCGAGAAAAGGCCCAACATGGGCGGACGGGCCAACTTAAGCCCATCACTAAAAACCATTAGTTGAGAAAGACAACCATCACTTTGCAGCAGCTTAAGCATCCATAATTCAAGAGAAGAGACTAAAATGACATATATTAGTTCAAATGTTTCTACAAAAATATCGGATTTGCTTCATCTAACTTGTGCAATTAAACTGAGTTTATTTACGTTTCATTCATCAGACTCGTTGGCTAGAACTTTTGCTATTTGAACGACGAATCATTAAGCCCAATTTGTCAGCCGAGAAAACAGAAAGTGGAATGGCAATAAAGCCTTGTTTCAAATAAAAGAAATTGTCTCTCATTTTCCCACACCTAATTTCGATATGGACCCTACACTACACGAGAATTTATTCTACTTGATGAAGAAAAGGATTCATTTATATCTTTTGAAATTTTCAAAAACAGAACGCCATCCAAATAATATTGTCGGATATGCCCAGAATGCCTCATCTCAATGCCCTCCTAACCTTGACTATCTTACAGTTCTTGAACGCGCACTTCATGGGATAATTTGAAAGTGAAAATGCTCGCAACTCGAACAACTAAAGAAAGAAAGAGATGAATAGGTTTTTCTTTCTCATTTATTTCATCCTAAAAAATCTCAAACCGGTACACTTGTGACAAATTTACCCCCAAATTAGTTTTTTTGATCATGAAAAACCCCAAACCGGTATACCTGTGACAAATTTCCCTCAACTGGCCATAAAAAATCATAAACCGGTACGCCTGTGACAAATTTACCACAAACTATTTTATTCAACCGCAAAAAACCCAAAACTGGAAAAAGAAACACATTCTTTTACTTTCTCATTTTTTTTGTCAACGGTCAACGGCCAAAGTCAACGGTCAACAGACCGTCAATGCTCAACAGGGTCGGGTCGCCGGGCCGAGCCGGGTTGGACGGACCAACCCGGCACATGCGGCATGCGTGCGCAGCTGACATAACGATGACGTCAGCCGATGCCGGCCCAGCATGCGCCACCGACCACGCGACGCATGGGCACACGTCAGCACCTCGCGCGTGCGTCGCACGCACCTGGGGCCCGAATTGGCGCATGCATTGCACATTCCGATGACGCCAGTTCATTCTGGCCACGCATGGGGGCGCATCTGGCGCCTCGGATGGTGATCCGCCACTCAATTTTCTTGTTTCAACGAGATTTTCAACCCTATGCCATCAGAAACTAATTTTGACTTACAGAAAATTGAAAACGAGGGTTCATCTAACTAGTGCAAGTAAACTGAGTTTATTTACGTTTCATTCATTAGACTCGTTGGCGGATATCTTTTTCTCGGAACTTTTGTTATTTGAACTACGAATCATTAAGCCTAGTTTGTCGACTGAGAAAATAGAAAGTGGAATGGGAATAAAGCCTTGTTTGAAATAAAAGAAACTGTCTCTCATATATTTTCAAGCACCTAATTTCGATATGGACCCTACACTACACGAGAATTTATTCTACTTGACAAAGAAAAGGATTCATTGTTTTTTGAAATTTTCGAAAATAGAACACCATCCAAATAATATTTTCGGATATACCCAGAATGCCTCATCTCAATGCCCTCCTGATCTTGACTATCTTGCAGTTCTTGAACAAGCACTTCATGGGATAATTTGAAAGTGAAAATGCTCGCAACTAGAACAACTCAAGAAAGAAAGAGATGAATAGGTTTTTCTTTCTATTTTATTTCACCCTAAAAAATCCCAAACCGGTACACTTATAACAAATTTACCCCAAATTAGTTTTTTTGATCATCAAAAATGCCAAACCGGTATACTGTGACAAATTTACCCCGATTGACCATAAAAAATCATAAACCGGTACACCTGTGAGAAATTTACCACAAACTAATTTATTCGACCGCAAAAAATCCAAAACTGGAAAAAAAAAAAAAACACATTCTTTTCCTACCCCTTTTTTTGTCAACGGTCAATGGCCAAAGTCAACGGTCAACGGACGGTCAACGATCGACAAGGTCGGGTCACCGGGCCGGGCCTGGTCGGACGGACCGACCGACCCGGCATGTGCGGCATGCGTGCACAGCTGAGATCACGATAACGTCAACCGGCGCCGGCCCGGCACACGCCGTCGACCGCGCGACGCACAGGCGCACGTCAGCACCTCACACGTACGTCGCACGCGCCTGGGGCCCGAATCAGCGCGTGCATTGCATGTTCCGATAACGCCGGTTCATTCCAACCGTGCGTGGGGGCGCGTCTGGCGGCCTCCGGCGGCGATCCGCCACTCAATTTTCTCATTTCAACAAGACCTTCAACCCTACGCCATCAGAAACTAATTTTGACTTACAAAAAATCAAAAACAACGGTGAACAGTGCTCGGTGTCGAGATTTTCCGTCCCCGATCGGCCGACAGCGGCCTTTCCGAAAATTCAATTCAAAAATCATTCATAAGCATGAAAAGGGATCGAGAAAAGGCCCAACATGGGCGAACGGGCCAACTTAGGCCCATCACCAAAAACCATCAGTTGAGAAAGACAACCATCACTTTGCAGCAGCTCAAGCATCCATAATTCAAGAGAAGAGGCTAAAATGACATGTATTAGTTCAAATGTTTCTTCACAAATATCGAATTTGGTTCATCTAACTGGTGCAAATAAACTGAGTTTATTTACATTTCATTCATCAGACTCATTGGCGGATATCTTTTTCTCGGAACTTTTGTTATTTGAATTATGAATTATTAAGCCCAGTTTGTCGGCCAAGAAAACAGAAAGTGGAATGGGAATAAAGCCTTGTTTGAAATAAAAGAAACCATCTCCCATATATTTTCCCACACCTAATTTCGATATGGACCCTACACTCTACGAGAATTTATTCTACTTGACGAAGAAAAGGATTCATTTATATTTTTTGAAATTTTTGAAAACAGAATGCCATCCAAATAATATTGTCGGAAATGCTGAGAATGCCTCATCTCAAAGCCCTCCTGATCTTGACTATCTTACAGTTATTGAACGAGCACTTCATGGGATAATTTGAAAGTGAAAATGCTCGCAACTCGAACAACTCAAGAAAGAAAGAGATGAATAGGTTTTTCTTTCTCATTTATTTCACCCTAAAAATCCCAAACCGATACACTTTTGACAAATTTATCCCAAATTAGTTATTTTGATCATGAAAAACCCCAAACCGGTATACCTATGACAAACTTACCCCGATTGACCATAAAAAATCATAAATCGATACACCTGTGAGAAATTTACCACAAACTAATTTACTCGACCGCAAAAAACCCAAAACTGGGGAAAAAAAAACACACATTCTTTTCCTACCCCTTTTTTTGTCAAAGGTCAACGGCAAAAGTCAACGGTCAACAGGGTCGGGTCGGACGGACCGACCCGGCACGTGCGGCATGCGTGCGCAGCTGACGTCACGATGACGTCAACCAACGCTAGCCCGGCACGCGCAACCGACCGCACACCGCGCACGTGCATCGCATGTGCTATCAGCACCGCGCGCGCGCGTCAGACATGCCTAGGGCCTGAATCAGCGCACGCATTACAGGTTCCGATGACGCCTGTTCATTCCGGCCGCATGTGGGGGCATGTCTGGCGACTTTTTTGAAAATTCATTCCAAAAATCATTCATAAACATGAAAAGGGATCGACAAAAGGCCCAACATGAGCAGACAGGCCCACTTAGGCCCATCACTAAAAACATCAGTTGAGAAAGACAACCATCACTTTGCAGCAGCTCAAGCATCCATAATTCAAGAGAATAGGTTAAAATGACATGTATTAGTTCAAATGTTTCTGCACAAATATTGGATTTGGTTCATCTAACTAGTGCAAGTAAACTGAGTTTATTTACATTTCATTCATCAAACTCATTGGCGAATATCTTTTTTTCGGAACTTTTGTTATTTGAACTACAAATCATTAAGCCCAGTTTGTCAGCTGACAAAACATAAAGTGGAATGGAAAAAAAAGCCTTGTTTGAAATAAAAGAAATTGTCTCTCATATATTTTCCCGCACCTAATTTCGATATGCACCCTACACTACACGAGAATTTATTCTACATGACGAACAAAAGGATTCATTTATATTTTTTGAAATTTTCGAAAACCAAACGCCATCCAAATAATATTATCGGATATGCCCAGAATGTCTCATCTCAGCGCCCTCCTGATCTTGACTATCTTACAGTTCTTGAACGAGCACTTCATGGGATAATTTGAAAGTGAAAATGCTCGCAACTTGAACAACTCAAGAAAGAAAGAGATGAATAGGTTTTTCTTTCTCTTTTATTTCACCCGAA
Organism: Eucalyptus erythrocorys; assembly: GCA_014182555.1. NCBI lineage: Eukaryota > Viridiplantae > Streptophyta > Magnoliopsida > Myrtales > Myrtaceae > Eucalyptus > Eucalyptus erythrocorys. The sequence continues at coordinate 37,066,156 of CM024599.1, read as the reverse complement.
AAAATCCCAAACCGATACACTTGTGACAAATTTACCCCAAATTAGTTTTCTTGATCATGAAAAACCCCAAATCGGTATACCGGTGACAAATTTACCCCGACTGACCATAAAAAATCATACACACCTGTGGCAAATTTACCACAAATTAATTTATTCGACCGCAAAAAACCCAAAACTAGAAAAAGAAACACATTCTTTTCCTACCCCTTTTTTTGTCAACGGTCAACGTCCAAAGTCAACGGTCAACGGATGATCAATGGTCAACAGTCAATAGGGTTAGGTCGCCGAGACGGGCAGGGTCAGACGGACCAACCCGGCACGTGCGGCATGCGTGCACAATTGACATCACGATGACATCCCCCGGCGCCTGCGCGGCACGCGCCACCGACCACGTGTCGCGCACGTGCGCGCGTCAACACTGCGAGCATGCATCTCATCTCATGCACATGGGGCCCGAGTCGGCGTGTGTATTGCACGTTCCGATGACGCCGATTCATTCCAGCCGCGCGTGAGGGCACGTCTGGCGGCCTCTGGCGGCGATCCGTCACTCGATTTTCTCGTTTCCACGAGACCTTCAACCCTACGCCATCAGAAACTAATTTTGACTTACAGAAAATCGAAAACAAGGGTAAACAGTGCTAGGTGTATTGACTTTCCGTCCTCAATCGGCCAGCAGCGGCTTTTCCGAAAATTCAATCCAAAAATCATTCATAAACATGAAAATGGATCGAGAAAAAGACCAACATGGGCAGACGGCCCAACTTAGGGCCATCACTAAAAACAATCGGTTGAGAACGACAACCATCACTTTGCAGCAGCTCAAGCATTGATAATTCAAGAGAAGGGGCTAAAATGACATGTATTAGTTCAAATGTTTCTTCCCAAATATCAGATTTGGTTCTTTTAACTAGTGCAAGTAAACCGAGTTTATTTACGTTTCATTCATCAGACTCATTGGCGGATAAAGCCCAGTTTGTCAGCCAAGAAAACAGAAAGTGGAATGGTAATAAAGCCTTGTTTGAAATAAAAGAAATTGTCTCTCATACATTTTCCCACACCTAATTTCGATATGGACCCTACACTACACGAGAATTTATTCTACTTGACGAAGAAAGGGATTCATTTATATTTTTTGAAATTTTGGAAAACAGAACGCCATCCAAATAATATTGTCGGATATGCCTAGAATGCCTCATCTCAATGCCCTCCTGATCTTGACTACCTTATAGTTCTTGAACAAGCACTTCATGGGATAATTTGAAAGTGAAAATGCTCACAATTCGAACAACTCAAGAAAGAAAGAGATGAATAGGTTTTGCTTTCTCTTTTATTTCACCCTAAAAAATCCCAAACTGGTACACTTGTGACAAATTTACCCCAAATTAGTTCTTTTGATCAAGAAAAATCCCAAACCGATATACATGTGACAAATTTACCCCGACTGACCATAAAAAATCATAAACCGCAACACCTGTGATAAATTTACCACAAACTAATTTATTTGACCGCAAAAAACCCAAAACTGGAAAAAGAAACACATTCATTTCCGACCATTTTTTGGGGTCAAAGATCAACGTCCAAAGTCAACAGTCAACGAACGGTCAACGGTCAAAAAGGTCAGGTCGTCGGGCCAGGCCGGGTCGGATGGACCGACCTGGCACGTGCGGCATGCGTGCGCAACTGACGTCACGATGACATCAGCCGACGCCTGCGTGGCACACAACACCGACCGTGCACGTGCGTCGCACGTGCGTGCGTCAGCACCACGCGACATGGGCGGACAGGCCAACTTAGGCCCATCACTAAAAATCATCAGTTGAGAAAGACAACCATCACTTTGCAGCAGCTCAAGCATCCATAATTCGAGAGAAGCGGCTAAAATGACATGTATTAGTTCAAATGTTTCTTCACAAATATCGGATTTGGTTCGTCTAACTGATGCAAGTAAACTGAGTTTATTTACGTTTCATTCATTAGACTCGTTGGCGGATATCTTTTTCTCGGAACTTTTGTTATTTGAACTACAAATCATTAAGCCCAGTTTGTCAGCCGACAAAACAGAAAGTGGAATGGGAATAAAGCCTTGTTTGAAATAAAAGAAATTGTCTCTCATATATTTTCCCGGACCTAATTTCGATATGGACCCTACACTACATGAGAATTTATTCTACTTGATGAAGAAAAGGATTCATTTATATTTTTTCAAATTTTTGAAAACAGATGTCATCCAAATAATGTTGTTGAATATGCCCAGAATGCCTCATCTCAATGCCCTCCTGATCTTGACTATCTTACAGTTCCTGAACAAGCACTTCATGGGATAATTTGAAAGTGAAAATGCTCGCAACTCAAACAACTCAAAAAAAAAAAGAATTGAATAGGTTTTTCTTTTTCTTTTATTTCACGCTAAAAAATCCCAAACTGGTACACTTATGACAAATTTACCTCAAATTAGTTTTTTTTATCATGAAAAATCCCAAACTTGTATACCTGTGACAAATTTACCCTGACTGACCATAAAAAAATCATAAACCGATACACCTATGACAAATTTACCACAAACTAATTTATTCGACCGCAAAAAACCCAAAACTGGTAAATTTGTAACGAATATACCCCCCGCTAAATTGGATTAATACCATAAAAATAAATAAAAATAAATTGTAAATTGTGACAAACAGAGTATAAAATTTCAAATTGTATACCAGTCAACTATCACGTGTCATTACCACTGTCTTAGTGGCCGCGATGGTTTAGGCTCTCTCCCCCTAATGCAAGGGGAAGAGTTCGAATCCCCTCACGGTCACTTGGGGACTCAAGTGTGACGCCGGGGGTGGTGGGTCCTCCCACTTACGTGTCACCCCAGGGTTTACCCTCCGACGGCTGCCGGCCGTGCGGGGGTTCCCTGGGTCACCAAAAAAGAAAAGGATCACGTGTCATTTAATTTAATAATTTGACTGTAAAATTTAACAAAAACTAATAGAGAGTAAAATTTTCAAAAGTGTACTAGTTTGAGGTAAATTTGTCAAAGGTATACTAATTTTGGGTTTTTTGTGGTTAAAAAAATAGTTTGGGGTAAATTTGTCACAAGTGTATCAGTTTGGGATTTTTCAGGGTATTAACCCTATTATAAATTATCGCAAAACTTGCCCTTTTATAAATCCATTACTTGACTCTTACTCTTAAATGATTCATAAATATATCAAGCATTCCAATGAGATAGGTTTATGGGGAATTAACAAAACGTTAAACTAGACAGAGAAACATGAAACTCTTAAAGTAACACTACAATAGGACTCTATCAATTTGTGCACCAGTCTTGAGAGAGTTGAACAGACATCAATATCAAACTTGCAAATAGACAACCAGGTAGCCAATCGACAACCATGAAATTAATCACTTTTCCATTGAATCGATAACCTTTCTGCATAATTGGAAACTTCAACTTGTGAAATTATAGCCGAAATGAATTTGGTTTAACTACTAATAGTACAGGGACAAAGAAGCTGCACATAAGCAAGCTTGTTGACGGGGCTCCTCACTCGAATCTCAATCACTATAAACAGACTTCTTGTTTTTTATGAACCTGATTATTCTCTTCTCTTTGGTAGGCTGGAGCGTGAACCCAGAGTATATTTTGACTAGAATTATTTTTGAGGAGCTGATGCTTAATGCGACATGGAATGAGGCCGAGAAGTATCTTTCTGGTTTCACCAAGCTACACGATAACAGATTCTCAAGGGAGATCTACTTCAAATTGAGAAAACAAATGTATCTTGGAGCATTGGACATGTAATATTGTTTTTCAAGGGAATATAATGATCACCATGCATAGATATGTCACTAGTGTCTTCTTCATGTCCGGTTCGTATCTAAATCTCAACTTTCTGATGAACTGATCAAATATTTTGGCAGCAATGATGTCCCGAAGGCAATGGAAATATTCGAGCGATCTAAAAGTTTTCTAGGCAAATAATGACTTCTTCGAGGAAATGGCTGAATTCTCAACATTCGATAACATCTGGTATTAACTTGTTAAACTGATTGCTTCTCCACTGGTCATATATCTACGTAACTTATCATTTGTAATTGGATTTATATGATTTCAACGGGACAAACAACAAACTTGCCATGTCTTGAAATACACAAAATGCAAGAAGTGCAATGACGTGGGAAATAAAGAAAGATACTGCGCTAAATCTTGCTCTGCGCGGAAATTTATTTTGCATGGGTAATGGCCGCATAGGTCGAGGCATGTTGTTGGATGTATGCCCTAAAGCTACTATGTAAGAGTCACATATTAAGGATTTTTTAAGGGGGTTAATTAATTAATTAATTATTCATTTAATTAATTAAAGTTGAAATGGTCAGCAATTCTTGCTGACCATTTTGGCACGAACAATCGTGCACATGCGCGAAGCAACCGTGCACGTTTGCTTCGTACATGAATTCATGCACAAAGCAATCGTGCATGAACAGTCAGCAACGGTTGCTGACTGTTCATGTGCGATTGTGCATGATCATGGTCAGCAATAATTGCTGTTCCCACGATCAGCAACCATTGTTGATCCAAGAAAAACCGTCCAATAAATGCCGCAATTAAAGGGATTAAAAAATCGAGAGCAATTATGCCGCAATTAAAGGGATTAAAAATCGAGAGCAATTCAGCGGTTTTATATTTATTGTCTTCGCAAGAAAGATAAAGAGACATACCGTGTGCATGGGTGTGTTCTTAGAGAGATGCAAGAAAGAAAAGGTTTTTCTCTCATCCGGGCCGTGACTATAATATATCAAGGATACGACGGATTGTCTTCACGAGATTGCTAGCACGATCATAGTGGTGATTATCCGAAAGTTTTCTCTTCTGTTCGACGTCCATTGTTGGTGTGTCTGAACTAGAGATCCGACGTTTTGGGGCTAGAACTATAGAACAGATGAACCAATTTGTATAAAACGCGCTTCGAGAGGTAATTCATTTAACTTCTTTTTATATTCAGATTTTTTATTAAAACGCACGAACAACGCCTTCGGAAAATCATGTATAAGATATATCATGTTTGTTTCCATTGCGTTCTTTTGTTAATTTACCTATACATGATTCATGAAACCCTAACAGTGGTATCAGAGCCAACCTTAGGCGTTTTTCATGCGTTTAATTGATTTACAGTTCAAAGATGTTTTTTTTTGCATTCTAATGGCCAATTTATTTTTGTTAAGAGAATTGGTTCTCTTACTCTCATGTGGCCTATAGAAGTCGATTAATTTATATGATAAATTTGATCAACTAAGAAAAAAAAATAGAACTAAATCAATTTTGAATCAAAAATCCGTAACTTGTTATACTTTGTGTTTATATTATGTGAATGTTTCGTGATTGTGAATTTAAAGTTAACAACGCAACTTCCGTTTGAAATCATGCTCGAGAAATTTGTTTCATCGACTTTGATTTCTTGACGTGGTTTGCGTTGTTCAACTTTAAATTTGATTAAATGCAGAATTTTATATATGTTTTCCGGAGCTTTAAATTTTGAATTTGTGGCTCGTAAGGAAGGGTGGTGATCATGGAAAAATCCCTAATCATGATGATTGTTGTATGGATGAATGTAACAGGTATTCATTTTTGGGGATGTAATTATTAAATGGAGGCTGCGTCCTTCCTTTTATTTTATTTTAATTTTTCATGTAATGTAATTTTAGCGTAGTATAGTATATCAATTGTTTATGTAAATGCTACAAGAGAGGAGGAGCCATTGGAGGAGCCATTAAGGCGGTGAGCTCTATGGGCCCGGTCTTTGAAGAGTTCAAAGATTGAAGAAAAAGTAAAGAGCAGGTCCATATTATTAAAACATTAAAATGGCTAAATGAGTCTCTTTGGCTTGAGACCCATTAAACCATAATTTCATGATCACCACATAGTGTTTATGTGATATCTATTTATTTATTGTGTTTATGTTATCATGCATGTTAAATTGGTTAATGTGCAAAGTGAGACCGTTAATAACGACCAAAATCTCCTTATTAATAATATTAAGTCGAAACGGGTTTCAAACTCGTGACCTTCCATCGTCGTGGTTTGGTCCAATATTATAGTGGTTAACTAACCGGTTATGGATACATAAGGGTTAATTACCATTCATAATATTGGACCACTCTATTATGCATGTGATGCTGTGAGGTTGGAGCCAAATGATTTAATAACTATCAGGTGAGGAAATCGTTTGTGTTTTCAATACTTGCATGAGACGATGAGCTAGACTTAACTATGATCATGATGCCAATAACTGTTAGGTGAGGCTTTCATGATCTAGAGGCCGAAGTTATGATTGGGACTCGCATATGATGCGTTGAAGAAGTTGGTTCACTCACTAAGTTCATAGAACACCAATAACTGTTAGGTGAGGTGGGCTTTGGGCTAGTGGGACTCCAATCCCCACTAGTAATCTTTACCCAACAAAGATTACCGCTTCCCATCTTAAGGATTATGGGATTCGAATATAAATTTAGTGGGAGGATCTATTTCCTTTAAAGGCCAAAATGAAATAGTTATTATTAAAGATACAACATCTAACAATTTATTTTCCGCAACAGATATATTACTACTCTAAAAATGGTGACCACAAACCCACTCGCTTCTATACTTGACAAGAATTGTTTGACTAGACCCAATTTCACTGACTGGGTGAGGAATTTGAGAATTGTTCTCAATTCAGAAAAAATTGGGTATGTGCTTGATGAAAATATGCCAACCTCCTTTCTTGAGGGTGGGACCCAAGAGGAGCGTGTCACTTATGATAAGTGGCGTGATGATGACTTAAAAGTTAGGTCATATATGCTTGCTTCGATGAATAATGAATTACAAAAGAAGTATGAATCTATGGAAGATGCTAGGTCGATCATTTTGCACTTAAACGAATACTTTGATGAGAATGGTCGAACATCTAGATATGAGATATGTAAGGCATTGTACCGTATGAGGATGGCTGAAGGATCATCAGTTAATGATCATGCTTTGAAAATGATCTGGCACATTAAAGAATTGGCTAGGTTGAATCTCGTTATGGACAATGAGTTAGCTGTGGATTTGATCCTCCAATCTTTACCCGATTCCTTCTCTGGTTTTGTCCAAAACTTCCACATGCATAAGATGGAGAAAACTCTCGCTGAGTTGCATAGCATGATGGTAGTTTATGAGAAGGAAATGCACAACACGAGACCAAATGTAGTGGCTATGGCTAAGGCTTCTTCTTCAAAGGGTAAAGACTGTTTTAAAGAAAAATAAATGGAAGAGGCCTGCCAAACCTGTTGTGCAACCAAAACCCAAGATTGATAAAGGGAAATGTCATTACAGTGGTGTCAAGGGGCACTGGAGGAGGAACTGTAGGAAGTACCTCGCGAGCTTGAAGGTCAAGCCCAAGGACCAACCTTATGAAGGTATGGTGTCTATTCTTATTGAAACTAATCTTATGGTTAGTGTTGAATCCAACTTATGGGTTCTAGATTCTGCTACAACTTCACATATTTGTATGTCTTTGCAGAATCTGGAAATAAGCAGGATGCTAGAGCGAAATGAGATTGTCTTGACATTTGCCAATGGAGCAAGAGTTGCTGCGTTAGCTGTAAGGACTTCTTGGTTTATGTTTGCCTTCTGGACATGTAATGGTTCTAAAGAACTGTTTGCATTATAAGAATGATGTTAGGAACATCATCTCTATACCTCATTTGGGTAAAGAGAATTATGAATTTTCTTTTGCTGATGATGTATGTTCTATTTAACATAATAGAAGATGTGTTGGTTCTAGCTCATTAACCAATAATCTTTATACCATTACAATGTCCGGTAATGTGATTACCGATGTCAATAAGCAAAATAGAATTGATATAAATGCCATGACTAATAAACACCCTAGAGATGGTCCAAATAAAAAGTATGTTTGGCATCTCCGATTAGGTCAAATGGGAGAAGACAGAATTAACAAGTTGAGTAATGATGGGTATATTGATTCATCAAATTTTAAGTCATACTCGACTTGTGAGGCATGTCTTCTAGGAAAAATGACCAAAGTGCCATTTGTGGGACAAAGTGCGCGAGCTGCTGACATATTAGGATTAATACGTACAGATGTATGTGGACCAATTAATGAAACTGCTAGAGGTGGTTATAATTACTTCATTACCTTCACTGATGATCAGTCACGATATGGTTATTTATATCTGATGAAGTATAAATCCGAATCCTTTGAAAAGTTCAAGGAATTCAAGGCTGAAGTTGAGAAACAAACAGGAAAATGTATTAAGGCTCTTCAATCAGATCGAGGAGGTGAATACCTTAGTATTGAATTCCTGGACTATCTTAAAGAGAATGGCATTTTATCACAATGGGCACCTCCAGGAACTCCAGAACATAATGGTGTATCTAAACAAAGAATTCGTACTTTATTAGATATGGTGCGATCTATGATGAGTTACACCGATTTGCCAATATCCCTTTGGGGAAATGCCCTTGAGACAGCTGTATATATACTGAACAAAGTGCCATCCAAATCTGTTCCAACTACGCCCTATGAGATATGGCATAGTAGGAAACCTAGTCTTAATCATATTAAGATTTGGGATTGTCCAACTTTCATGAAAAAGCTGAAAATGGACAAATTGGAGGCAAGGTCTGAACAAGGTCGCTTCATTGGATATCCAAAGAAAACTTTTGGATATTATTTCTATTTTCATTCAAACCAAAGAATTTTGGTGAGCAAGCACGCTTCTTTTCTGGAGAATCAGTTCATCCAAGAAGGTGGTGCTGGGCGGAAAATAGTCTTACAAGAAGAAAATAATGAAGTACCAAACAATTAAGTTCATATACCAATCTCTGATTCAGTGAGAGCTTCTAATACACAACCTCTTAGGAGAAGTGCGAGAATGTCTCGCCCACCTGCTCATTATAGACACTCGGTTGATCATATTGAACCTTTATTCATTGTGAATGATAATGATCAACCTAGTGATCCTAAAACCTATGAGGAGGCGATGTCAGACATCGATTCTAGTAAATGGCTAGAAGCCATGACATCCGAAATGGATTCAATGTATTCAATGAGTTTTGGACCTTAATTGACCTGCCTGATGGTATTATACTAATTGGCTGTAAATGGATCTTCAAGAGGAAGATGAATGGTGAAGATCAAATTGGAACTTACAAAGCACGGCTAGTGGCGAAAGGATATCGTCAAAAAGAAGGAATTGATTATGACGAAACTTTCTCACCTGTGGCCATGCTAAAATCCATTCGGATTATGTTGGCTATAGCTGCACACCTTGATTATGAGATATTCCAGATGGATGTCAAAACAGCTTTTCTAAATGGTTTTCTCAATGAGGACATCTATATGGAACAACCACGAGGTTTTGAATCCAATAGTGAAAACAGGAAGGTGTGTAAGCTTAAGAGATCCATTTATGGACTCAAACAAGCCTCCAAAAGTTGGAACATCCATTTTGATGAGGTAGTCAAATCGTTTGGCTTCATAAAAAATTCGGATGAACCTTGTGTATACAAGAAGATCAGTGGGAGTGCAATTGCATTTCTAGTTTTGTATGTCGATGATATACTCTTGATTGGGAATGATGTACCGATGATATCATCGATAAAACTATTCTTGTCACAGAAATTCTCCATGAAAGATTTAGGAGAGGCAACCTATATTTTAGGTATCAAGATCTATAGAGATAGATCAAGACGATTGATTGGCCTCTCACGGTCTACGTACATAGACAAAGTATTAACACGTTTTAACATGCAATGTTCCAAGAAAGGATTATTGCCTTTTAGGCAAGGGATCTATCTTTCTAAAGAGATGTGTCCCAACACTCCTGAAGAAAGAGAGCGGATGGCGAAGATACCATATGCATTTGCTATTGGAAGCATAATGTATGCTATGCTATGTACGAGACTTGATATTGCGCATGCTGTAAGTTTTATCTTGCAGATATCAGTCGAATCTAGGAGAAGAGCACTGGACAGCAGCAGTCAAGAATATTCTTAAGTACTTACGAAGGACTAAAGATTTATTCTTGATATATGGAGAAGGAGAATTTAAAATTGTAGCATATGCTGATTCCAATTTTCAATCGAATCCTAATGATTATAAGTCTACATCTAGGTTTGTCTTTACATTCAATGGTGGCGCAATTAGTTGGAAAAGTTCCAAACAAAGCATAACTGTTGATTCCACCACTGAGGCAGAGTATGTAGCTGCTTCTAAAGCAGTAAAGGAAGCCGCTTGGATGAAGAAGTTTATTTCTGAACTTGGAGTCGTTCCTTCAATTGAGCAACCGATTACATTGTTTTGTGACAACAATGGAGCGATAGCTCAAGCCAAGAAACCAAGGTCTCACCAAAAGTCCAAGCACATTGAGAGACGCTTCCATCTCATCAGAGAAATTGTTGGGAGAGGTGATATTGCCTTGCAGAAAATTTCCTCAGCAGAAAATGTAGTAGATCCCTTTACTAAGGCCTTACCTCAATCTTCTTTTGAAAGACATATCGACAAAATGGGTTTGAGGTACTAGACAAGTTGGCTTTAGTGTAAGTGGGAGATTGTTGGATGTATGTCCTAAAGCTACTATGTAATAGTTACATATTAGGGATTTTAGTTGTATTTTCATTATTATTATTTAATTAATGGCAATGACGTATTCATTCATTTGTCCAATTATTTTATATTTATGAATGATTCCGTAAGATCAGTTGCAACTAGACCTATTCTTGAGACGTCAAAAATATTTGTGACGGGTTCATAGTTAGACTGAATCTTTAAATTGTTCCCAGTCGATGAATTATTGAGTGGATATTAATAATCCTGTTGAGACCGGTGTGTTCATAACTTCACCATTAAGTATTGGATACTTAAGGAAATGATGAGTCACAAGTCATTAGGTATTATGATGCCTGAGTTAAGAACACAAGTGTTTGTATTAGACAAGTTCACTGAACATGATGCATATGGAACGATTAGCGACATAGAAGCTTTTAGCGTGGTCAATGTCTAATTGTTCATGCTTTGGTCTTGTGTAAATAATCCTTAGACCTGAGGCACAATATTAACTGGTGTGTCGAACAACTATGGTTCACAAGTGCGCGTAATGCCGGGTTGTTGATCCGTCTTTGTACCTGATGGTCATAGTTTGTTCATATACGAAGTTGCATGTGTTCGCAATATGAAATCTGTCTACTTGTTACATGCAAGGTATAATAATGATGTCCTATGCAATCTAATTGTGACACTGCATTGAAATCCTCGGCCGGGGTTGTAACCGAGAATAAATTGTTTATGTCTCGAATAAAATGCATGTCAATTAGATTTGTGCATATGATCAAATTGGTGACTTGACAAATATTCCATGGTCTTTGTTTGATTGGGACATAGTAAGACAGAGGGATTTAATTACACTGTAACCAAAGCTGACAGGTTCATTATGTTCTTAAAGTATTCACACTATCTGGATAGTCATGACATATTGTTATATGTCAATCATGGCTTGTAGCACCCAAAGATTAATCAGGACAATTAATTAAATTGGGAGTACTTATGTGTTAGTACAAGTCCTACTACCAGCTTAGTGATGAACCTAGGGATGTCACACACCATAAACAATAAGGATGACGTGGAACAAGAAAGAAATATTGTTGTAAATGTGTTTGCAATTACAACAATCGAATTGAGTCGATTTGAAATTAAATTAAATGAGACTTAATTTAATTTGTATTATAGTCACGAGCCTACTTGCATATGATGCACATGCATGCCCAAAGTGGATACATGTTAATGTATTCCAATTGTACATACAAAGATTATGTTCTTTTTATGGCTTTAGTGCAAGTGGGAGATTGTTGGATGTATGCCCTAAAGCTACTATGTAAGAGTTACATATTAGGGATTTTTTAAGGGATTGATTAATTATTTATTTATTCATTTAATTAATTAAAGTTGAAATGGTCAGCAATTCTTGCTGACCATTTGGCACAAACAATCGTGCACATGAACGGTTGATAATCGTGCACATGCACGAAGCAACCGTGCACATTTGCACGTTTGCTTCGTACATGAATTCATGCACGAAGCAATCGTGCATGAACAGTCAGCAACGGTTGTTAACTGTTCATGTGCGATTGTGCATGATCGTGGTCAGCAATGATTGTTATTCCCACGATCAGCAACCGTTGCTAATCCGAGGAAAACTGTCCAATAAATGCCGCAATTAAAGGGATTAAAAAATCGAGAGCAATTCAGCGGTTTTATATTTATTGTCTTTGCAAGAAAGATAAAGAGACATACCGTGTGCGTGGGTGTGTTCTTAGAGAGACGCAAGAAAGAAAATGTTTTTCTCTCATCCGGGCCATGACTATAATATATCAAGGATACGACAGATTGTCTCCACGAGATTGCTAGCACGATCATAGTAGTGATTATCCGAAAGCTCTCTCTTCCGTTCGACGTCCATTGTTGGTGTGTCTGAACTAGAGGTCCGACGTTTGTGGGGCTCGAACTGTAGAACATCCAAACCAATTCGTATAAAGCGCACTGTGAGAGGTAATTCGTTTAACTTCTTTTTATATTCAAATTTTTTATTAAAATGCACGAACAACGCCTTTGGAGAATCATGTATAAGATATATCATATTTGTTTCCGCTGCATTCTTTTGTTAATTTACCTATACATGATTCATGAAAACCTAACACATGTTATAAGCCAGAGGTAATTTCCTTAACCGGCTTCCAAGCTAGCTATGGTCACTCCGGAATTACATTTCAGTTGTATTTTTACAAGGCAAGTCACGCGAGAGTGGAATAATAATCACTGAATGCAACATTCGCATCCGGCTTTTCTTGATCAGTTTCTGCCGTGGCATGTGTGGACCTGACAGTAATACACTGTGAAACTTACAGCTTTAATTGGCAACACTTCCGTAGCGCCTAATCCCGTACCGAATCCTGTGATAAATAGCTTTCGCAGACCATCAATGCAAACCTCCTGATTGTCCTGTTGTCCCACCTGCAGATGATGAGAAGTGAGTTACTTGTGGAGGCTTATATTTTGTAATTTTTTCTAAGGAGAAGTGACCTTCTTTGGTTAACGACATATCCAGATAGATTCATGGTATCGAATGTTCTACACAAGCCATTCCTATGTCAATTTCATCTCGCATCTAGTCCATCCACAGTAACTCGTGCTTCAGAGCCCAGGGCCACTATTTGCCTGTCACATGCTGCTTAAGTGCTAACTCAGGTGATCACTCAAACCATTCAATGTATCAGTTCAGTGTCTACCACTGTTTTCTGACAAACCCAACTGATCTTTTGGCCGATTTAATCGGATATGAGGCACCTATCCCCTCAATTTTGTAATCATTGGTTTTATCCTTAGTGGAATATTCAAACCACAATGAAAATTTGCACTTGGCTGAAAACCTTTTGGAGGGCCCTGCAGGTACTCATGACTTGAGGATTATAGGGCTCTTGAAGAGGTAAGTCAATTCAATCCCATTAGAACTTCTTTAAAGAGGGGGTTAAAAAAATCGAAATGCCTTCCCTATAATGTGCATGTGTAGGTAACATCAGTGGATGCTTATCCTGTTCTAAGCCCGCAACCAGCATCACAGCTCCCTGATGACCTGCCTATGAAAGTTATACAGACATTGAAGGAGGAATTGTACCCAACCAACATTGATTTTCCTCCTATTCAGCACGCATATCTTTTAGCATAGTTTTGATAAACGGATTGACTTGTTTCCCTTTTTTAAGCTCACAAAAAGCACAACTTTAAGCTCTGTAACTCTCATTCTATTCATCTTCTCAACATCTGTGGATGGTCAGAAAAGGGCATGGCTATATGATGATTTCCAGGCCAGCTTATAGTAATGATGATAACAGGTTTCATTTGCTGGAGATTATGCAGATCAATTTAAATTCTTTTCTGTAATTGCAACTCTTATAGATGTTCTTTTTTATTGCATTCAATAATTACTTATTCAAACTTTTCTCTTGTGGGACAAATAATGATGGAGACTCATTACCTGTTGAGTGGGATGAAAGTGAAGGTTCCATAAAGAGAAACTATCAAGGTATGGGGAAATGTTCTTCAGACATTGCACACTTCCATACAGCTAAAAGCATTTTAGCGGCCGGTGATGAGCATGTGATCAAATTCAGGAGCACAGAGGATGTTAAGCTTTTGACGACTACTGATGCAGAAGGCAGACTGCCAGTAAGTTCACAAAATGAATTCTGGTCACCTCAACAAGCCTTTATGTGTTTATAAGAGAAATTATAGGTTATTTGCGATAGTTCTGCTAAAGCTTTCTTCCTTTTTGGAATTACTTCATGGCAAAGCCTCATCTCCCCTTCAACAAGAAGGGAAGTCTACTGGTTGTCATTGCACATGGACACAGTAAAATGATTTTAGGCCCTAATAACGCTTCTCAATTGCTCAAAAAAGTGTGAGTTGCTCTGTTATTGCCGCTAGTGTTACTTCTGAACCTCTGAGGAAGGTCAGTGTTTTCAAATCTCGTAATGCTTCTTTATGATGTTTTCTTTTTCTGGTCTAATGCTTTGATGAACATCAAAACCAACTCCAACATAAAAAAAAATAAATGAATGAATGAAAAGATACAATGGAGTGTGAAGCTGTGAATGTGTTTGTGATGAAGTGATGAACATGGATGAAGTTAATTTGTAGGAATGTTGAGGTGCATGCAACTCAAGGTGATTCTTGACAAATGGTGAAGTACAAAGTTCTTCAAGGTCTCTGTTTGGCAGTCCAATATTGAGCATGGTCTTGGCAGCGATTCATTATAATGATGTGCATGTTTATTAGTTTGCTGAAAGCTGAGAAAGAGAGACCTGGCAAGAGGATAAAATAGAAATGATATGTTGTAAGAGGAACTATTTGTTGCTAATGAAGCAAGTGTGTAATTCCAAAACTTTGAGGACCTGGAGGATTAAACCTGTTACAAATCCTTGCAAGATACAGATTCAGATGCAGCTATAAACAGATGTAATCTTATATTGTCTCAAATATAACTACTACACCTATATAAACTCCAATTCCTATCAATTTAAATACGTTGTGATGCAGTTAGACTCGTCTCAACAATATTTTGCATTTTATGAAAGACGTTGGTACTAAAGTCTAGAGAAATGGTATTGCTATTCACCAAAGAACCAGCAGCCTGAATCAAATAATCCCTTGAAATCCATATATGATATGTGGCAGCACACCAAGCAATCTTGTAGAGAAGATTCGAATATCTTTGCCTCTCATATGATGAACTACCCATTCCAACTCCGCCGACCAGCTTTGAATAGTTGTGTTCAAAAAACATTTGCTACAAAGTCAATACCAAACCTCCTTTGCAACTTTACAATCCATGTATAAATCATCTCTGCTTTCGGGATGAGAGCTACATAACAGACACGTTACAATCCATGTGTAAATCATGTCCTTAGTAGCTAGCCTATTCAAAATAGCCAACCACCTAATGAATCTAAGCTTGGTGATGTTATGAGTGAACCAGATGAGTTTGGGCCAAGGAACTTTCCCAGCTTTCAGCATACAATGACTGATTTCACTTTAGTAGCTTTCATATCAACTTCCACATATGTCTTGGCAGAATTATTCTCCCCCTTTCTCTCAGTTGCTTTTTTGAGCCAAACACAGAAAAGCACTAATAGCACTGGCCTTATAATTTAGACCAGTAGGAGTCATCATAGTATAGGAACAATCTCCAACTCGAGGCAACAGTTCTTCTGAATTCCTTAATTTCTAATGCAGTCAAATTTGTAAGAGGGACTTGCTCACTTTTATGTGTGGTGAGAGCAAATAAAAAGTAGTAGCGTCTTTGTACTTCACCAATATAGTGCATTTTTCATTTATCCATCATTGTCTTCTCAGGCTTTTACAACCACACTCTTGTCGAGATTCTCTACATGCTTTTATAAGCAGGTTAATATCAGTACAACTTTTCCTGTCACCGGGGATCAAAGTTGCATCCTAAGACATATCCATGTCACAGTCGTGGAACATTGCCAGGGATGAAGTTGCTTCGAGGATATATCTATATGTTAGACAGTCATGGAACAAAATGTCAAAATTTAAAATAAATCTCATGCAAAATCTTCTTTTTTTCTCTGAATCTAAATTCAGGAGGAAATTGATGATCTTCTCATGCCATCATATGAGAAGCTATGTGATTCCCGTTACCAAATTCTAGTCTGAAGTGGGCAACAAACTGGTCAACAGCGCCAACCCAACTTTGACAACGTGAGTTTAGATGTCCTGGAGAAGCCGTGCATGGGTTTATCACATGCTATAACTATTTAAGGATGGTAATTAATAGATTTTCCATCAAACAGTTTTTCAAGAATACCACTATATTATTCAGTACAATATGCAGATTCCTTTCAGATGGGTGGTCAGCCTCATTACAATTTCTAGATATATTCTTTATAACATATTCTTCCGCAAACATTGGTGCAAAACATTTAGAAGTTACACTATTAAAAAATTGTGTATTTTATTTATACCATGTATTGATCCCTCACACTTTTTTTTTGGTCGAAAATAGTGATGCGAACTTTCATTAAAGGCACGAAGCTTTACAAGATAAGTTTGAGTCATAACATAATATAGACAACAACTGGGCAGGTGGTTCACGTTGCCAATTGGGAGGAAGTTTTTTGTTGCGGAGAGCCTTCGCCACCCAATCTACTGTTTGATTAGCCTCCCACGGACAATAGCTTACCGTGACTGAAGGTAAATGGGCCAAGAGCTGTTTGCACTGCTGTACTTGAATTTGAACGGGCCAAGACGCCGCCTCGCGGCCCAAGACGAAGCTAACTAAGGGTCGACTGTCGCTTTCCACCGTAAGTCTTCGGTTCAGTTCTATCTATTCCCCAACGTGCAAAGACTTCTTCTCTTCCAACATCTTCAACCCGTGAAAGAGGGCTAGGGTTTCCGCATGCAGAGGAGATGCAGCGTAGACCTCATGTGCAAACCCATCGATCAAACTTCCATTGGCGTCGCGAAGGATCCCCGCAACCGAGCTAGGTGTATCTGTCGATATCCACGAACTGTCGATGTTTAATTTCAAATCTGTCTCCAACGGGGGTTTCCAAATTCCAGGTAAGGGTTCTTCCGCCTGCATTCTCGAGTTGTTTCTGGGTATCCATCTTTGATAGGCATTTTTTGTGCAAGAGCTACGTCAATTAGTGCTTGGGGCTGTTTGTGGGTCTTCCGAAAGATGAGGCTGTTCCGATTTTTCAAATTTGCCAGAGAACCTCTGCTATCAAGCCGCGATCCAAGGCTATCATCTTGGCTAGAAGGTATTCGTCAACCCATTTTCCATTCTAGTCGCTGAGGCTGTGGTTTGGCTAAGATTGAGTCGCGAATCTGACCAAATTTGCTGGACCTTTTTGCAGTGAAGGAAAGCGTGCTCTACCGTCTCGGGATAACTGGAACAGAGTGGACAAAGCGGGTCTAGAACGATGCTTCTCCAGTATAACTTGTCTTTGGTTGGTAGCGCATCTTGACATAGGCTCCATAAAAACACTCTTTGTTTCAGGGGGATTGACATATGCCATAATCTTGTCCACAGGTTACGAGGAGGACAGTAAGAGGAAGAAGCCATGTTTTGGTCCTTCAGTAAGGAATTCGTACACACCCTGTTATAGCCACTTTTTACAGTATACTGTCCAGTATGGTTGCCTGTCCAGATTAGCTTGTCTGCTTGCTGTGGATGCTCAATAGGGATTGATAGAATCTCATTAACAACTCTCTGCTCGAATAGTCGATTTAACATAGGCTCATTCCATTCGTTCCTCTGTTGGTCTATTAAGTCAGCCACCATGTAGGGGTCATCTTTATTTGCTGGGCCTTGTAGAATGCCTTGTGGTAGCCAGTGATCTTGTCGAATCTAAATGGATTTCCCATCCCCCACGCTCCACTTTATGTCTGGTAGGATAGTATCTCGACCCCTGAGTACACTTTGCCATCCCCAGGAGGGTCGGGGACCTTTTTTGGCTTTCTAGAAGTCTCCTTAAGGATAGTATAGCCCTTTTAGTAAACGGCTCCATAATGCTGAGGGAGATTGAGACAAACGCCAGGCCTGCTTTCCCAACATAGCTAGGTTGAAGGATGTTGTAATTGAATAGGTGCGTCCATGATGGGGTGCAAAATATTATTGAAAGGGTATGAAATAAGAGGTATAAAAACCTCTTAAGACAACCGTTTGTAGTTGTTGTTGGCAGACCATTTTTCACCCTAGAATTCTCTCTCAATTTCTCCATCCAAAAGAAGAAGGCATTCCATTTCATTTTTGCAAGAACAATCGGCATTTACGCCGTGGAAATCGGGTGTTTTCCTAGTGTTTGCATCCAGACCAACGTGAGGAAGTATTGTTCATGTTTGATCGGCAATTCAACGTTCGTTCCGGGGCCATTTGCTGTTTGCGCACCGGAATCAGGTAAGTCGTCTTCCGCCGACTCGAATTCCTTCATTGGTATCAGAGCCCGATCGTGATTTCTACCTTGTTTTTCATTGAATTTTCTCGTTTACCATCTGATATTGAGATCTAGAGTATGAAATCTACACTTTGTTTGACTCTCGATGGTCGGAATTCCCATATGAAAACTCGAAATTGGACCAGAGCGAAGAACGGGTTCGGGGTCGCGCGCATCCATACGGTTATGGCCAATTTTCGAAATATTTTTTCGGCCAAAATCAACTTCTGAATATACAGGATGAAAGTACTCGTCGAGACGAGTCCGACGGTGGGTCGAGCGTCGCGAGAAAACGCCGAACGCGCCCACACCTGCAGCCAGAAGCCGCTGCGCGTGGGCGCCACGCGCCTGGAGCGCTGGCACAGCCAGTGCGTGCGTCACACGCGCCGGTCAGTGGACCGGCGACTACGCGTCACACGCCGGTTCGCCAATCGGCGCGTGGTGACGTCACAGTGACGTCACCCAACGGCTTGTAACCTTTGGGGATGACGTCCTCGATGACGTCATCGACTATGTCAGTTGGCCGGCCGGTCGCCGGCCGACGACCCGACCCGACCCGAGAACCGACCCGATGACCCGACCTGAACCGGTTGACCCGACCCGACCCAGTTGACCGGTCAACAGTCGGACTGGTCACCAGTCGGACCGGTCAACCGTCGGACCAGTCGGACCGGTCTACGGTCGGACCAGTCGAACCGGTCACCGGTCAGACCGGTCGAACCGACCAGGAGCCTTTTGGCTTGCTGGCGCGTGCGCCACACGCGCCGCGCACTCAGGCGGCGCGTGTGGGCGCGTGCGAGCTCCGATGGGAGCGTGGTTGGTGGCGTTTGGTTCATATGGATGTTCCCGACACTGTGGTATATTTATTTTGGATATTTGAGTTTTATAAATGTCTAAAATTGGATACGAAACCCTATGTACGCATATTCTAAGGTATAAAATGCAATTTTATTCATTTGTAGCTTGTATTTTCTTGTGATTTAAGAAAAAACAGTAATTGGCTTGTGTGCAAATGATGTTATATATGCTGTGTAGAGCTTGGTTCAATGATGTGATGTATATATTTTAATATACATGTAATTTTCTAATTGCTGGAAAATTAGAACAATGGTAGGAAATCCATTAAATGTTGAATTGCTATTTTTTGATCAATAGTTGTAGCATAATTGTTATTTGTACGTTGGTTCATATCATGCTATAATTTTTGTGTTGATGAAAAAATGTAGAATTACATAAAGACTTGTAATTATTTTTCCCAGTGGGAGTTCATAGGTTGGTAAAATTGAGAGAGTTCTCACCTAGAACTTAAAATTTGTGCAAATTAGACTAATTAATGATAATAAAACAATTGTACATAGAAGTTGATTGGGAGCACAGTGATCTTTTGCCTCTGTGTCTTTTGTTGAGTTATCATTAATTTAGTTTATCTTTGCTGCAAATTAAATATATGTGTTACTCTGCAAAATGTGCTAGTATTGATTCTGCGTTTATTATGTCAATGTGCTATAGAAATTAATTATGGTTTCGGCATCCAAGACCATTGTGGCTGACCTCAATAAGGGTGAAAAACTGAACGGTGACAATTATGATATTTGGCACCGAAAGGTTCAGTACACCCTTGAGGAGCAAGAGGTTTTGGAAACCCTCAACCACACCATGGATGAACCTGAGCATGGGACTTCAGCTCAACACAAGAGAGATCTGGAAGCTTATCAAGCTTGGAAAAAGGAAAATAGCATTGCTCGCATCACGTTGCTGAGTTGTATGCAAGATGATCTCATGTGTGAGTTTGAAAGTTATGACAAAGCTCAAGCTATGTGGATTGCCTTGAAAGATAAGTTTGGGGGTATATCTGCTATTAAGCTGAGGAGACTCACCATCAAGTTTGACACATTCCGAAAGCGCCCAAATGTAACGATGAGGCAGCACCTTCGGGAGATGTCAAACATGATTCGTGAGCTGAAGTCAGCAGGTCATTCCCTTACTGATGAACAGCAAGTTCAGGCTGTTATAAAGGTCTCTTCCTGACAATTGGGAGCATATGAAGATCAATATGACGCATAATGAGAATATTGTCACTTTTGATGATATAGCGCGTCACTTGGAATTAGAGGATGAGTGCCTAGAGGCTGCAAGATCCTCCACCCATGCTTATGTTGCTAAATCGAGTTCGTGCAAAGCTTCGGGCTTCAAGCGCAAAAGGAATTCTCAATTCAACAACAAAGGAAGAAGACGATCGGGCATCTAAGAGGGCTAAGACCTTCCGACGCAAGAAGCGTGGTAAGAAGAAGGACAAGGCCAAGATGGAGTGCTACAATTGTGGCAAGATGGGTCATTTTGCTCGTGAATGCACTGAGCCGAAAAAGGTACCCTATTACTCCATTATTTTAAATAATGCTTTTGTTTCTAGTACTGTGATGCTTGCTGAATCTCATCCAATGTGGACTATAGACTCAGGAGCAACAGGCCACGTAGCTAGAGATCGAGAAGCATTTGTGGAGTATCGTCGGATACCGCCTGGAAGAAGATGGATATATGTTGGGAATAACTCAAGAGTTGAAGTGAAGGGTATCGGCACATGTAAATTAATTTTATGTGGTGGTTGAAACTTATTCCTGCATGATATCCTTTATGCTCCAGATATTCGACGAAACTTGGTCTCCGTAGTTGTCCTTCTTAGCTTAGGTTATGTATTGAATTTCCATAGTGATTGTGTTGACATTTTGTTTGGAACGGTTTATTATGGTTTAAGTCATGTATTGAATAGTTTTATGGTGTTGGACATTGAGTATAATCAGTACAATGTTAATGTTGATGGTTGTTTTTCTTTAATTGCATCTGCTAGTAATGTTGAGATTGATGCAAGTACTTGGCATGCTAGATTAGGTCACATTGGGTTGCAAAGAATGCAAAGATTAGCTAGAGAAGGCCTTTTGAGGTCACTCACCAATGTGGATCTACCTGTATGTGAACATTGTCTAGCTGGAAAAGCAACTAGAAAAACATTCGGTAAAGGGACTAGAGCCGAACTTCCATTGCAATTCATACATTCTGACATTTGTGGTCCTTTGAATGTGAGGGCGAGGCATGGAGCCTCATATTTCATCACTTTCATAGATGACTTCACGCGTTTTAGTTATGTCTTTCTGATCTCCCATAAGTCAGAAGCGTTGGACTGCTTTAGACGATATATAGCGATGGTAGAGAATCAGTTAAACAAAACAATAAAGGCATTGAGAACTGATCGCAGACGTGAGTATCTAATGGAGCAATTCAAGATTCTATGTGATGAAAAGGGAATTGTACGACAATTGACTATTCCTGGTACTCCACAACAGAATGGGGTAGCTGAGAGAAGGAATAGAACTCTATTGGAAATGGTTAGGTCCATGATAGCACAAGCAAATTTACCTATCTCTTATTGGGAAGATGCATTATTGACTGCTGCCTATATTCTTAACCGAGTGCCCTCAAAGTCGGTCACTTCCACCACTTATGAATTATGGACTGGTAGGAAACCAGACTTAAGTAGTCTATGTCCATGGGGTTGTGCAGCTTATATTCATGATTCTTCCCATAAATATGGCAAATTAGGCCCTAGAGGGAAGAAATGTATCTTTATTAGATATTTTGAACACTCCAAAGGGTATGTGTTCATAGGTGAACAAGCTGATGGAAGTGTGACCGAAATGGAGTCACGAGATATCACATTCTTGGAGAACGATTTTCCTAGTAGAGGTGAGATTGATAAAGACTTCCAATTATATGAGATGGAAGATCCTATTAACACACCCACTAATGTTGTAGAGGGAAATGAAGATTTACCTCAACATGCAAGACCTAGTGGGAGTATTGCATCGCCTGACAAACCGAATTAAAGGGAAATTCAGTTGCGTAAAAGTAATCGTAAGAGTATTCCTCGTCGTCATTTTGAGATTGAAGGGGAATCATTTATGATTGCTCAGAAAGACGATGCTGAGCCAAAGACTGTTCAAGAGGCTCTCTCATCCTCTGACAAGGAAGAATGGAGAAAAGCTTTGGAAGATGAAATGGAGTCAATGAGGGCAAATCACGTCTGGGACTTGGTTGATCTACCGCCAAATCGCAAAGCCATTGGAAACAAATGGGTCTTTAAGATTAAGCGAAGAGCGGATGGATCCATTGAAAAATATAAGGCTCGCCTTGTGGCAAAAGGTTATACTCAACAAGAGGGTATAGACTATGAGGAAACTTTCTCACCAGTTGTAAGGTTTGCCTCAATACGCCTTATTCTAGCCATTGTCGCACATTTGGATCTAGAATTACATCAAATGGATGTAAAGACGGCATTTCTCAATGGAGAACTAGATGAGGAAATCTATATGAAGCAGCCGATAGGTTTCATAGCTAAAGGCCAAGATGATGAAGTATGCAAACTTCATCGCTCGATTTATGGCCTTAAGCAATCATCTAGACAGTGGTATCTTCGTTTTCATCGAGCTATAACAGCTTTTGGTTTCACGATGATCGAAGAGGATCACTATGTATATGTAAAGCGGTCCAAAGATAAATTTGTGATTTTATCACTTTATGTGGACGATATTCTGTTGGCTGGAAATGACAAGGTTATGGTTATCACCATAAAAGAATGGTTGTCCTCCAACTTTGAAATGAAGGACATGGGAGAAGCTGCTTATATATTAGGAGTTAAGATCGAAAGAGATCGATCTAGGAAATTCCTTGCTTTATCACAAGAGTCTTATATTATGAAGATTCTTGAACGTTTCAATATGTAGCATTGTAATCCCATTGATACCCCTGTCATGCAAGGTGAAGGCATAAGTGCTGAGATGTGTCCTAAGACTCTAGAAGAAATTAAAGTAATGAAAACTGTTCCTTACGCTAGTGCGATCGGAAGTTTGATGTATGCTATGATGTGTACTCGACCCGACTTATGTTATGCTGTGGGATTGGTGAGCCGATATCAATCAAATCCCGGTCAAGCACACTGGAAAGCAGTGAAGAGGATCCTTAGATACTTGAAGGGCACCATAGACTATCGACTTTGTTATCAAGGGAATGATTTATGCCTATTAGGCTATTCAGATGCTGATTGGGGTGGAGACCTCGACGAGCGTAAATCGACTTCTGGATATGCGTTCTTGCTCAATGGAGGTGCAATTTCTTGGAATAGCAAGAAACAGACATGCACGACATTATCTACTATGGAGGCAGAATTTATTGCATGTTCTCGCAAAGTGCAAGAAGCAAGTATGGCTAAAACGTTTCTTGGAAGATTTAGCCACTTGTCACCGAGGTTCCAAGACCGTGTGGCAGGTTTATTGCGATAGTCAAGCAGCCATTGCCTATGTCAAAGATCCCAAGTATCATGGAAGGACGAAGTATATTGACATAACGAACAACTTCATCAGAGATGTTATAGCGCAGAAAGAAGTGATCCTGCAATACATTTCAACTAGTAAAATGATTGCTGATCCATTTACGAAGGCTATTCCTAGAGACATATTCTTGACCCATAGGATGTCACTAGGATTGCGTAGAATGTGATATGTGTAATTGTAGAGGATCATTGGTTTATGTATTTGTGGACATATGTATTGTACTTGTTTGATTATTAGTGACTTGATATCTTATCAATAAGTACAAATCCATTATGAGACTAGCACATACACACATATATCATTGAAAAGTATGTCATCAGGCAATGATTGGCTCACTCACACGAGCAATCGCCTCAAGTGCTTTAGTTAGCACGTTGAGATGAGACGTTATGTTTAAATAAATACTGAAGAGCAAGTTTGGTACATAAAATATGTCGCCTTGATTGGAGTCAAGATGAGGTCTGTAATTTGTTTATAATAAGACCGAACATAATTATCCCACAATCATGTATGCCTGAAAGATGCCGGATGCGAGTACTTAATTGGGCGCTATAGAAAACGAGCTGATATAGCACTCGAGCTAAACATGAGTACGTGAGAAGCACGTGACTATGTTTAGGCTAAGATCCGTATAGTGGATATATTTGATAAATGACATACGCTTTTATAGTAAGAGAAATCCACTATAGCATGTAATTCATACTACATGTGCATTATGCGACCGACAAGGGAAGGTGAGTGAAATAATCCCTATTTACTCATCGTGTGAGCCCTTGAGGTAATTTATAATTTACCTCATTTTGTGCCCTATGTTACTTCTGACTATGTTCTCGAAGTGAAAGATCAATGTTGCTATTTTAGCACGTTATCGGCGGTCATGAATAGATATAGCTTTATGGGACGTGACTAGGAAAGCAGTTGTTCTGAAATGAAGAGAGACATGAGTGCGAAGGAAGACTATTGTTGTTATACATCCATCACATGTATTTACTGGTCGACCAATTATATCGCCTTATGTGGTTGCGGATGTAATTGTAAATACATGGTGTTTTGAGAATAGTCAAGTATAGCCTTTAAGGGATTAGGTATACTTAGACTGATGTAACAAAATAGGTATGGGGCACTGTGAGACATCGATTGATTATTTCTTTTCGGGGTTGTAGCCATTATGTTATCCCTAACAGTGCATAATTTGAGCTCCCAAGTGCGGGTGTACTCACTGGTCGCACGGCTTATTTGCCAGTATGAATTGTTTTGTAAAGTTGATGAATGTTGAATGCCTTATATTCTTGATAGAAAGCTATCAAGCCCATAATGTCCGAGTGGGAGATGTTGTAATTGAATAGGTGCGTCCATGATGGGGTGCAAAATATTATTGAAAGGGTATGAAATAAGAGGTATAAAAACCTCTTAAGACAACCGTTTGTAATTGTTGTTGGCAGACCATTTTCACCCTAAAATTCTCTCTCAATTTCTCCATCCAAAAGAAGAAGGCATTCCATTTCATTTTTGCAAGAATAATCGGCATTTACGCCGTGGAAATCGGGTGTTTTCCTAGTGATTGCATCCAGACCAACGTGAGGAAGTATTGTTCGTGTTTGATCGGCAATTCAACGTTCGTTCCGGGGCCATTGGCTGTTTGCACATCGGAATCAGGTAAGTCGTCTTCCGCCGACTCGAATTCCTTCAAAGGAGATTAAGACTTTAAAACCTAGTCCTCCTTGGTCTTTTCTGCTTTTCAGCGTTTCCCAGTTTTTCCAATGCATGCTGCTCTTTGCTTCGGTTTGCCTCCACCAAAAATCTGCTATTCGTTTCTCAATTGCCCTACATATTGATACAGGGATTTTGAAGATTGACATAGCATATTGTGGCAAGGCTTGCACAACTGTTTTTACAAGGATCTCTTTGCCAACTTTGGACAGGTATTTCTCTTTCCACCCTACCAATTTCCTTCCACCCTACCAATTTCATATTCACTTTGGCCAAAATCCAGGAGAAAATATCTTTTTTTGTTTGCCCCCAATCTGATGGTAACCCTAGGTATTTCCCTGTTCTGCTTAGAGCTAGTACTCTCATTTCTTGAGTCATGTTCCGTTTTAGATCCGGTGGACAACCATTGCTAAAAAAACATTCCAGATTTATTTAGGTTAATTGCTTGGCCCGTAGCATAAAAATACTGGTTTAATATAGCTGCTAGGTTCTAACATTCGCAGATTGACCCATCCATGAAGAAAATCGCATCATCAGCGAACAATAGGTGGGTAAGGGTAGGGCAGTACCTATTAAGCTGGATTCCTTTAAGAGTACCATCAGCCATGCGTTGTGTATCATCCATGATGATACATTTGCCATCACAATAAACAAGTAAGGGGATAAGGGGTCGCCTTGACATATGCCGCGTGTGGGGGAAAAGAACTCGGTTTTCTCTCCATTAACTTTGACGTTTAGAGAAACTGATGTAACACACTGCATGATCAACTGAACCCATTGCTCTGAAAACCCCATCTTTAACATGCACATTCTGAGGAAGTCCATTCGACTCGGTCGTATGCTTTTT
Source organism: Eucalyptus erythrocorys (assembly GCA_014182555.1). NCBI lineage: Eukaryota > Viridiplantae > Streptophyta > Magnoliopsida > Myrtales > Myrtaceae > Eucalyptus > Eucalyptus erythrocorys. The sequence goes on along the minus strand of CM024599.1, from coordinate 37,039,668 downwards.
GCATGTCCAGTTTCAAAATGGCATGAAATTTTCGTTTCCTCTTTCTGATCTTCATTTGATGTAGCATTTCTTGAACGATGATAACATTGTCCTGTATTTGACGTCCATGAACAAAGGCACTTTGTTCTTGTGAAATAATCTGTGGCAGCCATTGTTTCAATCAATTTGCCAATATTTTAGAAATAATTTTCTAATTGAGATTGCATAGACTAATCGATCGGAATTGGCTGATGTATTCTGGGTTTTTGACTTTAGGTATAAGGACAATGAGGGTCTGATTGAGAATTGGGTCAAACATACCAGACTGAAAAAAATGCTGGACCATCTGCATAAGATCTTCTTTAATTTCTTCCCAAAAGTGTTGATAGAATTGCCCGCTCAGACCACAGGTCCTGGTGCCTTCAGGGAACCCAGCTGGAATACTGCTTCTTTATTTCCTTCTCAATGACTTCTACCATTAGTAACTGATTCATTTCCTCTGTTACTACTTTTGGACAGTGGTTCAATATAGGCTGGAGGTTTCTTGGGCCTGCCGAAGCATAGAGCTCACGGAAGTAGGTCTTGACCTGCTACTGAATTTGGATGGGGTTCCTTATCCATTACTGTTCATCAGTCCTCAACATGGTAAGTCTGTTCCTTTGTCTCCTCTGAATAGTAGTAGCATGGAAGAACTTCATGTTTTTATCGCCCCATTTGAGCCATGTAATTCTGGAACGTAGGCCCTGGTACATCTCCTCCTACCTCCATAATTGATCTATTCTCGCCTTAATGAATTGGCTTTCTTCTTTGCTAGTTACTCCGGGGTGGCTGTTTGTGCTTTCAGTAAGGCGCTGCTTGAGCTTTTTGATTTGAGTAGCAGCATTGGAAAATCTCTTCTTGCTCCAGGTCAGTAGATCCTGTGTGACTTGCTGAATCTTTTGTGGTAGGCTACCATTGTCCAGATTGTTTGTGGCCCAAGCATTTCTGACAATATCTTTACAATCCTCCTCCTCTAGCCAGTATGATTCGAATCTAAATTCCTTTTTTCTTTTCCCAGGGCCAGGATATAAAGATAGGAGAAGGGGGCTATGATCCGACCCAACGGCTGGTAAGGCGTAGATTTCTGCATTGGGGAAGGTAATGCGCCAATCCATTGTGCAAACCCCTCTGTCTAACCGCTTTTTGATTAGTTCTTCCCCTTCTCTATTATTTGACCAGGTGAACATACAACCTTTGCTATCTATTTCCATGAGTGAGCAGTCATTGAGCATTTCTCTAAAGGCTGCCATGCGATAATAGTCAGACTCCCTTCTGCCCTCCTTCTCCCAAGAATAAAGAGTGTCATTAAAATCTCCCATGCAGAGCCATGGTAAGTTGTTTTTGCCATGAAAGCCTTTCAATAGTTGCCATAGTTGTAGTCTGTCTTGATAATTCGTTGGAGCATTAAGGAAAGTGATCCTCATGAATTTGCTGCTTTGAGGGTCCTAGCATTCCACATCTATAAGATAGTTGGAGCTGCTCCTCACTCTTACCTGAATTTCTTCATTCCACAGGAGCGCGAGACCACCTGCAATTCCTGTGGGCTCTACCAGAAACGCTTGCTGAAAGTTAAGTCTCCTTCTTACCTTTTCCAGCTTGGTTGCTTTATTTTTAGTCTCCATTAAGAACACGACAATGGGCCTTTCTTGAGCCACCAAGGCTCTTAGCTCTTGGAACATTAGGGGGTTGCCCAGCCCCTGACAGTTCCAGCTTAATATATTCATGAGGTTGCTGGTGGCTTATTAGGGCCAGCCACCAGAGCCCATTCACTTCCCTCTTTCGCCATCTGAACTGGAGTATCCAGTAACTCCATATTCTCGATCAGCTGCAGCCTTGAATCCTCAATTTTTTCTGCTTTTTTGCTCTATTAAGCTTCAGCTCCTTTCTTGTGGAACCCCCTGTGTCTATGCATCCTGCTTCATTTGATTCTAGGAGATAAAGAGGCTGCTTTCCTTTGGCTGACTTTTTTGCTATTGTGCTCATATCTTCTGCTCTGTTTTCCTCTTCTGATGGGTTTTCTACTCTCTTTTTGCTACGATTAGGTCCTGTTGCTGCTCCTGGGTCTCTCCCAACCTCAAGGTTGGACTGGAGAGGAGTTTCAGGTACATACTCCTCAATCTCTGGGTTAGGTATTACTGCCCCATAGAAAGCTTCCTAGTGAGGACTTTTCTCTCTAGCTTCTGATTTCAGCCACGATCCATACTTCCCCACTTTGTTCGCTGCCCATTCTAACTATTTATAGGGAATTTCTTCGCAATCAGTAGCAAAGTGTCCCATCCTATCACAGGAATAGCAGTAATGGGGAAGGCGTTCATACTTGAACTCGACCCACAATTTTTTAGAGCCCAACTGTATTAATGTCCCAGTCTTCAAAGGTGTTGATAAATCTAATTCAACACGTACTTTCCTAGGTTTAGTGAAAGAGTTGCCTTGTAGTTCCAGCTGTATTTCTTTTACTGTACCTATTTTGCATGCCACCTCCTCATAAACTTCCTCTATGGTCCATCCCGGCGGCAAACCCAGAATGTGGACCCAAAAATCATAACTGGTAAAGTCATAGCAGTGTTCTGGGACGTCAGGTACGCACTGCTTCAAAACCAATAAATTACTTGAGAAGGACCAAGGACCCGTGCTTAATACTCTCTCCTGGTCTTCATTTGATTCAAACATAAATGAGAAGAACCCAGGTTCCTTTTGGGTAATGAGGACTGTATTAACTTTCCATGACTTCTTCATCGCTGTGCAGAACGCTTGGAAATTAACATTTGGGCGCGAGAGCAGTTTCCCAAATAGGATGTGTTGACATTCTAGAAATTTATCGGTAGGTAGTTCCTCCCTTACAGTGACAATATCTTGTTCAAACCATAAACGCCCTAGACTCTTACATAGGGCAGCAACTCGGATCTGATTTTCTGTCTCTTGTTCCATTTTCGAGAGACTTGCAGGATACAAGAAACAAGGGTGTCGTACCTAGATTGGGCAGGATCGCAAGCTGTGTTTGGAGGGAATCACTTTTCACGGTTGAAGGGAGCTCAATTCTGGACTTGGATGAACGCCTACTGTGTGGATCTCCTCGCTAAGTCCTCCGTCTTCGAAGGATGCATCCAGCGCAGGAGGATGGGGGCATAGGGTTTGGTAGGGTTTTGATCGTAGGTTGCTTCAGTGAAGGGTGAGTGGTAGGATAGATGGTCTATGTAATGAATAGAGATGGGTTTAGGGTTTGGGGGAGCTATCACCCAAAGGGGATAGAGAAGAACTCCATTGAAGGAGAGGAAGCTCTACCAGTGTAGAGAGCTCAAAGATATAGATCCCTCACACTTTAGTGAACTCAATAATGATAGAGCTCAAGACTCTCTCCGGTTGACACACTCATGAATGACAGGGTTCAAGCTGTTACATAGATATGTTTATGATTGCAGACAATAAATTGAGTAATCATGCCTGGCTGGTGAGTCGAGCAAATTGAAGGATGTGGATTCCCAACTCAATTTGTCCATTGCTCAAGGAAAATCTGTAGCTTTCGATTCTAGCATTACAGATCAGTGCCTATCCTTGCTGCTCCCTCCAAGTGTAAAGATAGAGAAGATGCAGGATCCTCCCAGACTGGTTCTCAGCATTTCGACTTCATTTTCCACAATTCTTTCCAGTTTTGTTTTGTCAAATTACAAGCAGGGCTGTAGTGTTATTTGTGCAATATTGGACTTTTATTGGTTCTTGATGCATTTCTTTGTTTGACCACAACACCGGCTGATTTCTACTTTGTAAGTGTAAAAAGAATCGCTGTTGTGTTGGAATCCAAACTCCAATATTTTATGCTTGCAAATTGATTATAAGTTCTATTCTTACATATCTTAACAGAACAAAATGTGATGTTTAGTTGGGTATAAACGGGGAAGGAATTGTGAGCCAGGTAATGATTGGGATTGTACGGTTAAGTCTACTGCTGCTGCTTTATTTAGACTGAATGGCGCGACTTGATGCTTCAGAATATGGACATTCTCATTAAAGATCCTTAATGGTAGATTATTTGATGCATTTTTTGGAATTCTTTAGAAATAGTAGAAGAAACTTATGGCTTCATTCCTTCCTAGTGCAGATATCAAGGCCGATCTGGCGCAAGTGCAGGCAATGCAATTACAGAAATGGCATTAATCTGCTGTGGAAATTGCGACAGAGTGACCTCAACTCAAGTAGCAAGGTGTCCGTTACTTATCCCGTTGTGCTTCCAAATACTTTTGGAAAGGAAATGAGTGAGAAAACTCTCACTAGTGTTATTTACGGGAAGACGAAATTGATGATGGAGATAAGTCTTCTATACTTAGGTATTTCATATAAAGAAAATAATATCCAATCATTTTCCATATGGGTTGCAATACTAGCGTTTCTTCCACGCAATTTTAAGTACCGTTCCTGTAATTAAACATGGAAAGTTGAGCTGCCTAGTGCATTCAAATGGCCATCTCTGTTAAAGCACTTGCCCACTCTCATCCTTCTAGAGTGGACGATCTAAAGCTTCTTTTGACTGCTCAATCAAAAGTTCGAGTAAACAGATGGATCATTGGAAGCTGATTCCAATGGGTTATTGCACATGAATTAGATTCAACTTGTATCAGCATCTTCAACAATTCAAATATGGAGCTAATGCTCATGTCGCTCTCTGGTATAGTTTCATGAATTGTCGTTTGGATACTCGCAATTGTGTGTGAAAGAGAATAACCATAACGTTCCGTGTCAAACACTCAACAAGCGCAATCCCAACGGTCCTAATCCTTCTTATGAAACATATCAGTGTTCTAAACTCAAACTCCGAAAGGACTAAAGAAGCAGAGTCAAAGAAGGGAGTTGGTAAAAAGAATCACTAGCTTTTTACCATCTCCATGGTCAGGTAGGGAACATCACCATGAGTTAGCATAGCAGAGCAACAGATCCGTCAACTGCATTTTCTGTCGACGCCATAATTGTTTCAACAAAAATGAAGGAAAAAGGAAATGCAACATAACTATAAGGCAGTGAAGCATGAAAAAATGACATGTAAAGAAGAATAAAAGTCTGCTATCTTTGAAACCATGAAAGTTTTACAACAGAAACAACCAGAGTCTTAAGCAAACCACACACACCATTGCAAATGGTGATGTGACCCAAAATAATTTCCCATTATTGTCTTCGAGAAATAAATCGAATGAAATCAAATCAAATACCCATGACCCACTATCTCAACTATGAATAAGATATGCTATATGCAATCCAACCTTCACGATGCACACAAAAATGTATCCAGCTTTACAGCAATCTCTAAAACTCAGTCCCTCCGAAATGGCATGGGACCGACTTCTGTCCTTTGCACCCTTAGCAAACAACGAGCTATGCACAAGAAAAATGCATGAACAAGTACCTGTGACAATCAGAGAGATTAAAAACAATAATACGTCTGTACAAGTATGCTTGTCTTGTCTATCAGAAAGAGAACAGAGCAAATTCGCAGGTTACTGCCATATCAAGGATACCAGTAAAGTCATCCTCTAGATAGTCACATAAATTGCCACACATGAATTACACAGTGGTGTTCAGAAATCTCTACTGAACCACAGTCACACTCTTGGGGATATTTAAAGGGAAATTGGTGACAAACTAGAGGCTTGGCCAGAAGACCTCATAACCAACTAAATAGCGGGATTGGCCAGAATGAAAACCGGATAAACTAATGAGGACCATCCTACCTTGGAAGAGAAATTAGATCTAACTAAGAAACAGTAAAGCATCTCACTGTCCTCCGTTTTGTGGGTGCATTGCGTCACAATTTCAAAAGCCACTTACATGAAGCATTCATGTTACATGCAATACCATTCCTACATTGCAAGTGTTCCACTATTTCCTCTATTTTAGCTTCTTTTTGAGATTACAATCTTTCCATCACTACTCATCTATAACCATTTCTTTCCACAAAAGCTTCGCCAGTATTCTTCAACCAAAATACATTCCTAAAGGACCAGTCAAACAACTGACAATCAAGAAAGGTTGCTGAATGTTAACAGCTGATTAATGAATTGAGGCATTCCTAATACAACGCATCACAGGACATCTTTCTGGAAGCGGGACTGTTATATCATATGGAGAATCCATGTGCTTTCATATTTATGGACTTAGACGTAAACACTTCCAAAAGACAAAAAGTACATCTATGCCAATCCCCCTTTAAATGCCAGCGAATTTCAAGAGTTCCCCATGACTTCTCTCTCTCCCCTCTCCCCCATGCCAAGCACAAGTGAGATAAAAGAACAACCAGCTCTCCCACTTTCTAAGGAAAATGAATGTATTAGTGACTTAGTGACCTATCAATGACTACAGTAAACACATTGGCTCATCACGAACCTAATCCTTCCAAATAACTGCATACGTGGTGGATAAACCTGTAGAGAATGTAATTTTTCTCGTGACTTAACACACATGGCAGGGAAAACAAGAAATCCAATGTATTAATAATTGCAGTTCACCACTTATCAAGGCAATAGACATGGAGTTGCTAGGCAAAAGAAAAGAAAATGCAATAAACAGGGAGTTACCTATCTTCACCAGAAGTAATGCAAAATCTAGAAAATGAGACTTCAAATTGAGCACCGCATTCTCAAGGAGAAGTTCCCATCAAACACAACTTCAGAGGTGCTCTAGAATTGAATGAAGTTTCGGAACCTGCCGGCGGAACAATGGCTCTAAACGGAAAGACGGAACCCCAATCTGCCATCTCTTAGCATCATACATCTCATTCCATGCCTGGACAATCTCATCGATTTTGAAGCCTGGACCAGCAGCGGTTTTTTATTACAAATTAGCCTTTGAAAACCAAACAATCCATAGAGGCAATTACACAAAATAAAGGAATCACTGTTGCTCTTGCCCATGCTTTGTGCAGGCTTTTAACAGAGTCAATTGCATGTAGATATCATAGATAATAATATATTTGATATCTCAATGAATGCAAGGAAAAACTTTAGAAGATTGTGGATGCATTCCATCAAAAGCTCCTTTAACTTCGGTTCACATCATAGTGCTGTGTGCAATGTAAGCAAATAAACCATGAAAAGAGAAACCAAAAGAATTTTCCACATTGCTAATTTACCTACGTTAGATTTTTTTTGGGTTGCAAAAGACAGTTCTCCTAACATCTAAAGACAAATATACACAATCATCTGTCTTAGGTACTATCAAATAACCTTCTTAAAGTGCAAAGGAGTCAAGTTTGACCAGCACCATCAGGTATATGGCTAAATTACCTTCCAGAGCGGTTTCATTTGAGCAATGGTTCTTAATCATGACTGCTATATCTGTAGGAGACGCTCCAGCAAGTTCAAATTTTTCCACAGCAACCTCCACGCATTCTTCCCAGGTTGGTAACTCTAGCCTGTACTCTACAACGGAACGCTCGTAAAGTAAGGTGCCCCACAAAAGGTATATCTGTGACTTCATATTGGCAGTCTGTTCAGCAACTTCCTCCAGAGATGCCTCTTTCAATAAAGCATCAAGTCCCATCTTTTGGAGCTGAGCTTTATCTTTCTCTTCTCTAGAGATTCCATTGAGACGTTGCTCCTCCATCTCCTCATACATCTGCATTCCTCTCTCCATGCTATCTTCAGCTTTGTTATAGAGCATTAGGACATCAGAGGAAGCAGTCTCCAAGTCAATATTGTTCCCAATCGCATAATACCAGCAGAGCTTTGCCTGCTCAAACTGCTGCTGCCCAAGTGCGAGCAGACCTTCGTAGAAATCGGGTTTGATTTTCAGAGCTTCCTCATACCTCAGTCCTGCCTTGATATATTCCTTTTGTGCCCAGTCATATGCTGTTTTAATCTGTGAAAGTATAGTATCCCTAGAATTATCTTCCGAAAAGAAAACTCGCTTCCTAGCTCTAGACATGTGAACATTGCCCCAATTCAACAATGCTAGAGCTGCCATTTCTTGGAACTTCTCTGCAGCAATCTCAAAAAGGTTTTGAGCATCTTCACTTGTGACTGCATCTTCCATCGCCTCGGAATAAAGTTTCATCCCTAGCTCATGAAGATCCAAGTAAGAATCAGAATCGAACCCAACGTGGTTCTTAAACAGCCGCGCAAACTCAATGATCCAGTCCTCTACGCCAGTAGAGCCTTTCTCGATAATACGTCCTTTCTCAAATTGACCATCCTCAATCACAGCGGCTGCTTCTTTCTCACTGTTGTCCAACTCCTCCTCATTAAGCTCATAAGCCGGCTCCTGATCAGGACTAACTTCTGCAACATACAATCTAAACGAACCCTGCTGCTCGCTGGATGTTTCGGCCAACCTGAGCTCATCCGTAGTAGTGATAGTGACTAAATCACCTTCTCGATCCCTATACTTCATGAGAACGCCCTTCAGGCCAGGAAACCTATCCAACACAACATCCCGCACCAACTTTATACCGCAATTTAGCGGCAATTGAGCCCATCTTATATCCTCACCCAAAACCAATTTCACTGTCCTAGTAACCACTTTCTGTTCTTCCTTGACATCCTTAGTTATCTCTTTCTCTTCCTTGATGGTCTTCAAAACCACTTCCTTATCTTTCACGATGGCCGTGGAATCCTCTATAACCATCTTATCCTCGGCCTTCTTCTCCTCAGCTTTGCCACTCCTTTTCTTCTTCGACTTCTCTTTTGCCAATTTGCGCACCGGCAACGCACTAGGGGATTCAGTACTCTCCAAGACAACTTCTTTGTCCTCAATCTGGATACCTTTATCACTGATGGTCTTTTTCACCTTCTCCACAAGTTCCAGTGCATTTAAATTATTCGGCTCCATACTCAGGACATTATTAACGTCTCTCAGAGCCAAATCCAACCTATTCAACACCTCATAGCATTTCGCACGCTTCAAGAGAGCTTTACTGTACTTAGGGGACACTTCTAATGCTAAATTACATTCATTGATTGCTCGCGGATATTCACCAATCCCCAACTGCATGTAACAAGCGGCCATATTGCTGCGCAGGTAAGCGACGTCGATATGATTCTGTGGCAAAAGTTTAAGGGCCTTTTCGTACTTCAACATGGCACCTTCATGATCCCTTTTCTGATAGAGCTTGTTACCTTCTTCCTTGAGCTCCTGAGACATGGTGATGAACACCGCAGTGTCTTCATCAAAGGCTTTGGAGTTGCGGTCAGAGGGTTTGCCCGCCTTGCCATGAGCGTCGCCGGATTTCGGCGCAACAGGCTGCTTCTTCTTCGCCGTGGGCTTTCCCATTGATTTGCAACAAATAGTACCGACAACAGCACAAAGCAGAAGCCTTTTTTTTTTTTTAGAGCTAAATCAAATTCACCAAAGTCCCACTTCCCAAATTCATCTAAACATTACAGACACACACGAAGATGGCCAAAACCCTGAAAGAATATCTTTTTCCGCGAGCTTCTTCAGCTTCTAACGAGACCCGACCTCTATCAAGCCAAACCCAACCAAAAACCAAAAACAAAAACAAAAACCCAGTCCTCAGGTGGGTAAAATATCAGGAACCCAGAAACCGGATTCTTGGACTTCCCAAGAAAAGACCGAAAAGCTCTTCCCTTTTTCAATCTCCAAATCAAGAATCCGATACCCCTGATTGATAAACAGAGGAAAAGACGAGAGGAGAAGCGTGGGGACGCACGTCTCGCTCCCGACACGGTCCTGACGCAGAAGAATAAAGCAAGGCGATCAGGAGGCGAGGTCAAGAAGAAGCATTACTGGGCGCCTCGTCTCGGCGTGCGGAGGAGGAAGAGGAATGTTTTGGCCATTTTCGCTCTGCCCAAGAAGGGAAAAAAAGAAGAAAAAACAGGGGATGGCGGGCTGGCAGGCTGGCGGGCGCTTCCTTTCTTCTTCTTCTTCTTCTTCTTCTTCCTGTTCCTAGGGCAATATAGCTGGGAGCGGAGGAGGAGGTCAACTTGGGAAAGGGGATCATCGCTCATCATCAGCGTCCTGGCCCCCACCTTCCATCGCAGCGCGTAGCCGCCAGCTTCCATGATTGGTAATATGGCCGTCGGCATTTTAGGTAGGTGGCAACACCATCGCTTCGTATATGATTCACTTCCTATCATGAAAAATCTTAAATTAAAGTATTTATAATTATTTTACCCTAATTTGAATCACAATATCTTTACCCTCTATAAAATCATCTATACACCCCTTAACCATTGGGGTTTTCAAATGATCAAAAAACTAATTTTAAAAAAATTTATTACGAATGTAACAATTTAAGATTTTTTATAGTATTATCTCATTAAAGTTCAATCTATACCGCACATTTTCTCGATATCATTTTAAGAGTTAGGATTTACGTGCGCACTAATCATCTGAGAACCCATTGCGTAGGCAAATAATATTTATCGATTTTTCCTTTGCACCTTAGCGAAAATTTAACATTTGATTCTCAACTCAATTAACGACCTTTTAATAATTACATCAGTTAAAAGTATCATAATAACACTCATCCATGTACGTGGCCCAATCGCCCCAAAGTTGGCAAGTTGCTGCTAGTGCACGGAACCTAGTACTTTCATTTGACATGGTAGAAACGCACCCATTTTTCTCTTTCACTTAATAGTCTACGAAATTGAAAAATGGAGCGTGTGGTGCACGACCGGCATGGGAACGTGAGGTGGGGCACTCGATTTCGCTGGAAAGGCGGAGACCCAAATTTCCCCACGAATACAGCACACTTAAAAGTGACAAATATAAGAAAATGGTCCGAGTCCCAAGTACAGACGAGCATATTCCGCGGAGGATGTCTCGGCTTAATTTAAAGGTAATAACATAAATAATTTTTGAATTTTAACTTGGTGGATAATTTTTTATTTAATATGATTCCTTAACTTTAATTTAAGGTACAAAATCGTTCCTAAAATTTTAATTTATTTAATGTGATTTCCTAAATTTTTAAACTATTATCCTTCCTCTAATTTAATTTTAGAAACAACATATAATTAAGATTAAATCAAATATATATAAAAAAAATTATGAACTATATTAAACGAGCATTATATGTTATGTTAAAGTTTAATAATCATATTAAATAAATTAAAATTTTAAAAAAATTATAATTTAAATCAATTTCAAAGGATTATTTATATAATTTTCACTTTATTTTATCTGCCTTCTCCATCAACGTCCCCTTGATTTTCTTTTCTTTTTCCCTCTTTTTGCTCCTTTAATTGATCGCAATTTGATTATTTCGGGTAACGATGCCTTAGGTGGTATAATATCTCAATAATTATCGTTTTCCCTTATTTCCATGGGGAAAGAAAATCGATAATTTTTTCGGAACGAATTGGAGTGATTGTTTTCTGGAATGGGCTGGCATCTTCTGCTTTCCCTACACCACATTTTTCTGGCCCCCGTTGCCTCCAATCATTGAATTGAGGAAACCCCGCTTCTTTATATTCTCTTTTGCTAATAATTACATATTTATTATATACACGCATCTTTCTATATGGCATGTTGGGGCCACCAGGAATTAAAACAAAAAAGAAACCCACCAGAAAAGTAAAAAATAAAATATAAAGATGATTTAAGTAGAAAATTAGCTGCAGGTGGGGGACAATGGTATGCGAGGTGAAGGGGGAAAGGGGGGATGGGGTGACATCATTAGGGCTAATTGAGCTTTTTTATTTAGCAGCTCCATGATCGAGGAGGTTGGAATTGACCGTCCAACTACATGGGTTCGACGTGTCCTGCGAATCGATTTGCTTTGGATGCAACATGATGTGTAATTGATTTGGACCGCTTCTTGTCCCCTTCCTTTCCAATGTGCCAAAGGAGTCATCTGCGATCGACAAGTCAAAAGTCCATGCCATGTGAGGGATTTTTTTAAGGAATTAGAGTCTACTTGCTCAACGAGACCAGGTCATTTGACTAAAAGTTTGATCAACGAGTCGATTTGATACATGCCATGTCCAAATTCGACTTGATTATATCAAAAAGAAAAGATAAAAGAAACTCAATCAGTCTCACATATCAAGTTTAGCATTGCAAGCTCATATGATAGACTCTAGTTTCTCGACTCAAAATTAAAAGAGTCGATCTCAAGGGTCATTAAATCGAAGCCCGAACTACTCACAACTGAACTCAATCACACTCTCAGTATTGACTCCTAGATTCTCTAATAGTAAAAGCTCACTTTCCATCGCATGTCTAATTTTAAAGAGTGACCCTTGAACGTTTGTTAAACCTTAAATTAAACATAACCACTAGAGTTTACCTCAATAACCACCCTTCCAATATGAAAAGGGGAAATGAAGGGTTCGAATCTCTACCTTCTTAGGGATTGGGGTGGAGAGGAATTAATTTCAAGTGTGGGTTTTGACTTTCACGTCCTGCAATGAGACAAGGCAAAAGCCTAAGAGTGAGAGTAAGAGTTAGAATAGGAGTAGAGTAGGACCGACAAAAAAAAAAAAAAACTTTATTAAAGATAATATGGGGATTTAAAATCGACTAGTTTGAAATAAATGATATTACTAAAACGTGTTTAACTCTTCTATTTTCAACGTCTTAGAAAGTGTCAGTTCCTTTTTTATTTAACCTAACAAGTACCTTCAAAACACTCGCCAACAAAATCCCTGTACTAAAGCAAAAATCTTAGCACAAGTTCACCAATGCTTGCATCACCAGAAAGGAAGAAGAATTCTCCAATCACGCCAAGAGAAAAGCGGCATATATAAAACACGACAGTTCACAAGACCTTATCTATTTCAATAATCCACGTAATGTCTAAAGCTATACTCGATTTTTTTTTGTACATTCGAAGTGAGCCGTACCGGTTCGCTGTTATAAGTCAGGGAAAATGTACCAGCTGTCGTCAACCTAACATTGACTAGTGCCTGTGAGAACCTCTACTCTCCTATTTTCAACGTGCCAAATGGATCCAGAATGTGAAGCTATTGCTTGCCTTCATGAGTACCTGGCTGCTACGCAACACTCTTCAGCATCAGATCACTGGAGTCGCCAAGCAGCTCGAGATTCATCTCTACTCCGTAGAGAGTCATGGGGTCACTTAATATCACCAACGCTTCCAGCAACCAACCATACAGAGAAGTCGTCACGGAAGATTATATATGGGACCATGCACCTGAGATAAGCCTCAAGAAAGCAAGCAACCGATAGTGTACTTGTTTCCACAATTGTGACAACAAGAAAGCAATCCCATGAGACCATCGGCCTCTGGCATTGCAATGTCTTTTTCTCGTCTACGAAGAACTCTAACAAATTCCTCTGCACTTAAATTCCCATCCTGATTTAAGTCGAACACATGGAAAATGACCTCCACAACATTATCCGTAAGTGAGACACCACAGACCTGATTTTGAGTCAAAATTCCCAACAAATAATTTGAGAAAGGATTCATTACAGATAGTTACAACAAAAGGAGTCATGTGGAGTAAGAGAAGCAAGCATTCATTAACCATTTCCATGGAAAATCTGAAGGTTTGCAATTCGAAATTGCAGAATCACATAGTGCAAGAACAACAATGAAATCAAATTGCTTCTCTCAGTGCTATTTGGTAAGAATGTCAATTCATTTTTGTAATCAAAACCATTTCCATCAAATTGCGTGTGCCATCTTCATGTTAAAAGTTAAAACCGTGATATCTGCTAATGTGCTACAAGCCACAACCCCTGCTAGGCCTGAAAGCTAAAATTACACAACAAAAGAAACTTCCATGCAAAATAGGCATATAGCTTAACTGGCTTTTAAGATGCAAACATTTATCTATTGTTATCATATCCAGTCATACCATTATAAAAACATAGGCAGAACAATTGTTTGTTAATGTATGGAGAAGAGACAGATGTCTTACCTGAGATGCAGCTCGCTGAAAGTCTTTTCTAGTGAGTAAACCATTTACTTTTCCGTAACTGAAAAGGGCCAAGGAAAATGGCTGCAATTTTTTGCGTAGCTCTGCAAAGTTCTTAAACTCCTCTAGTGAAATACGCACATTTGTAAGATGTGGTTCTTTGTCTAATCGATCAACTCGGTCCAGCAAACGGTGCAAATGGTTCATGTCAGCAGAAGCAACCATGGACAATGCGAAATCTTTAGCAGATATAGTTCCTCTTTGTTTGTAGTCATAATGAGAGAACTCCAATTTAAGCATCTGTGAGATAAAGAGAGATTGCTCATATTAGATAATGTAAACCAAAGTGAAAATCGAAGCAGGTGAAAGAAAATCAGCTAGTTTACTTCTAATCTAAGTAGGTTCTATTTAAGCTAAAGTGTAGAGAGAGAGAGAGAGAGAGAGAGAGAGAGAGAGAGGATCAAGGCCACCTTCCTACAGAAACCTAATAATGTGATACAAAAATTTAACCAAGGATAGTGAATGCAGAGATAAACAGTCAAATGGTCTTGTTACACTTATGTATCAAAGATGTGCTCTACATGCTATTGTTAAGATTATGGTATTAAACTTGCAATTAGAAAAAGAACAAAATCGACAAGCAGAAACATTCTATCTAGGCCACTTTACAACCTTGACTTCTGGTGGTAAAAATGTAAGGCATTACATGAGATGAGCTAATTATAAGGGACAAGAGAACCACAGCATATATCAAAAATAACAAAAGTTCCTCAATTCAAAATTAATTAAGTGAAGAAGAAAGCTTGATAACAATTCAAGTTTCAGAATCTGAGTGTCCACAGAGAGGTGACCTGGAACATGTTGAGAATATTGGGAGTGCTAAGTTACCTCAACATGTAAATCTCTCATGAACTGGACAAATTTATCATGCTGAAGACGTGCCTTCCCATCTTTGCCAAAGAAGTACTCAACCAGGCCACCATCTTCAACAGAACTGCTAACTTTTAATCGAGTTCGACGTCCATTCCTGTGGTGTGCCCCTTGTCTGTTGTGAGCCCGCATGAGAGACATCACTTTCTTAAATTCTCGCTTGTCTATCTCCCTATGGAATGATGAAGTTACCAGCAGTTGATAGAACCAACAAGAAGAAACTTATAGAAAGATAGGCAGTGGAAAATAAGGGAGTTCATTAACATTTTAAAGCAACACATGAAAGCAGTCGCACCACAAATTTCCAGAGTTAAATATTGTAGCTGCAGATTAGGGAATAACCTACAGCATTATCTAAGCATTAAATTATTAAAATTATGAATATGAGCAAATATGTCCAGAGAGTTGAGAAATGACTTGACTATGAATAATCCAACATATTCCTGAGTCTGCATCCGGAAAGTAGAAGCAGTGAAAACTTAATGTTGACAAGCAACTGACTTTTGAGAATAGGCACAGGAAAGAAAAGGATCCCGTATACAAACCCACTATTGTCTGTGTCAAACATTTTGAATGCGACTGAGAAGCTCGATTCTGGGATACTGAGTAGTGTTACAAAAAATATATACCTGGTAAAAATACATGGAACAAAATTATATTCCTGAAAGCAAATAAGATATAATGGAAAACGTCAACCTAAGTGGGGCAACTCACTCTTTGAATGATATGAGTCCATCATTGTTCATATCAAAAAGCATAAAGAAGTCTGATGGAGCACATCGTAGCTCCCCAGGATTCCTCTCTCCTATCAAATATCCATCTCGAACCAGGTGGGATTCAGAAGGAGGGAAAACAGGAACAATTGCGCGCATCAAATCTGCTGGTTTCATGAGTATTTCTCCTTCTGGGGTTCGGAAAGATGCAAAATATTCGAAAACCTACATAAGAAAGGTCAGCACATGTTAATTGTCAAATCAAAATCCCTTGACAATGATATTTAAGCATAAGCTCTGAAACTGTATATAGGTATTATATGCATAGACAAGTGACGCTTTCAAGACCCCAAACCTAAAGAATTTATCGGCCCTATCCTCCAAAATATAAGATCAAGGCCATAAATGGTATCGAAAAGCAACAACTTTAGCAATTTAACAAGGATTTTGATAAAAGGCCCCATACTTCACAGTTTCCAATGCACTGTCTGTCCTTATTTTCTGCCCAATCTACTATGTCTAACGAGTCCCCAGGGGACACTTGTTAATAAGACCCATTTTATAAACTTGGATCAAGCATTAGGATGCTAAAATTGATTTCATTTCACATCACCAAAAAGCAATAAAAGGGAACCAAGATGACATAACTGCTATGAGTCAAGCCATAAGTGTGCAGTACGAGGCGAAATAAAGATGGTAAAATTATATGCAAGCAGCAATTGTTTTCCCATTATAATCTAATCAACCCATGAATAGCATAACTTTTCTACGCATTAAAACAAATTTCTCAGCTAAGGTAAATTCTGGCTCTCCTGATGCAGTCATTAGTTTTTCATGCATTAAGAATTTAAATAGCCATAAGGCTACGCCTTATACCATGTATGTTCAGCTAGATGGTTCTGCAGCATTTATCTTCAATAAAATCCAACAGTTTCTTCTTTTCTTTGTAACTTATTTTCTTAACAATCATTAGAATACTGACAGATCTTAAATGCCTACTAGTGAAATAAAAGCCCGTGACAGAATGTGTGAAGAAGCATGACAAGCACAAGCAGATTGTCAAAATAAGGCCTACATGACGTAAGAACATTTATCTAGGTAGCTAAAATCAGCCAAATGTTATAGACCCATCCTCTCAACTAATCAACTAGGTTCTTAAAATTTCAAAAAGCACTCATCCCAAAGTGACTAAATAAGCACGCTCCTATAGTTCACAGTGATTACAGTCTGGACTAACCCAAGAGGAACAGACTTTTGTGTGTAGATTAAGTACACAACAGATGCTCGATTCCCTTCCCCATGAACAATCCAATCTTCGGGCCATCAGTGACTGACCATCTAAGCTTCACATCTTACGAGATGCATACGTTTGATGGGTCATGGTTTTCTACATAAGTTACTTCCACCAAAAAAAAAAAAAAAAAAAAAAACAAAAGGAATCAGCAGCAAATAATCATCAAAAATAAATCCAGTTTCTAGCGATGGAGATCTTATCAGAAGATTTTACACAGCTGGAAAAACACTTTCATGAGCACCAAACAGCATAAATGACTTTAATAATGTCCACTTCGTAGTACATATCTTAGTCATGACTAGCCTTTCATAAAACCTAACATGCCTATCTAGATGATCCAAGAAAATATCTCATAAAAACTAAATAACTATAGTTGATAACTATAGTTGCCCAAAATAACTATAAATAAACAAATAAATAAATCAGCACAGCATGCCCATTAAATTCAGCTCAAAAGAAACACATAACTGTGTTAAAGATTTTCCATAATCAGCGTTCTCTGCTATAAGCAGTAACAAAAAAAGTGCCATAGAGTAATTATACACCCAAAGCCAAATAAAATAAAATAAAATAAAAAGTGGGATTCAGAAAGATTACAGCGCAACTGATGAAAATGAGCATGATCAACAGAGGAGCATCACCTTCTCAGGAGGACTTCGTAGCCGAATTCGCTTCTCATAATTGAAGAAGACCTTCCTCCTATACGCATCTGTACCACAGATTCAAACAAGAAGCCACACGATCAACACATGAACTGCATTATGGACATGAAGATTGCAGGTGCAAAATTTAAAATTACGCATTAAATTTCCAAGCGCAAAGGTCGAGGAAGGAGCTAACATGTTCTACAATTCCTCCTAATTATTAAACCGGGTTGATGAAGGGAATTAGATATACAATCCTGGCGCGTAATCAGATGAATGACGGAAATAATCTTGCGCCTGAAGATCGATGAAGCTAAAAACATAACTAGCCTTAGCTGAATCAATCAGTTCAATTCAGCTAACCGGGGACTGAATTCAAATGTTACGCTCAATATGTTACCATTTCCACTCAAACAGCGAGGACAAGCTACCGGACGCCCACTGGTTAACGAAACGCGTACCTCCAAAAAGATACTTGGGGCTGTAATCAGGCAAAGACAATTTCCGGAACAGCGCACGCGGCGACCCGCAATCGCCGGCCGCGGATTCAGCCGCGGGGGGCGCCGCCGCCGAGTCGGCGAAGGCCACGAACGGCTTGAAGCCGTCGCCGTCGCCCTCGGGAGCGCAATGCCAGTACGCGATCCCGAGGCCGGAGCCCAGGGCGACGCTAGAGAGGAGCCGCAGGAGCCAGGAGCCGGAGCCGGAGGCGGCGGCAGCGGCGGCGGCGCGGGTCGGCGGAGGCGGAGGCGGGAAGGAGGGATCGGGAGCGGAGGGGAGGCGGAGGAGGGCGGAGGCGGCGGCGGCGGCGGCGGAGGAGGAGGATGGAGGTCGGTGCTTGAACGCGAGCATAGTCAGATCGAGATCGAGATCGTCGCTGGCGAAATGGCGACGGCGATGGCGATGGAGAAAACCGTCGGAGAGAAAGAGAGGGGATAAAGTGGGGACGGAGAAGGCGAGCGGCCTTTTATAGGATGTGGATCGACGGTTGACGCTGACCGGTGGAAAGTGAGAAAGCTAGAGAGAGAGAGAGAGAGAGAGATAGAGAGAGGCGAATGAAGATTCTTCCCTCTCTTTTTTTTTTTGTCAATGACTATGTGAAGGGAACTAGGAAATGATTTTTCAACACACGGTTTTTATAGGTAAATGAAAAAAACATGCGGATAAGTGTGAGGCCTGGAAAAATTAATGTGTCCTGCGAAAGTATAATAGTTTTCAATTAGGTTAATACCTGAAAAATTCTAAACTGATACATGTGATAAGTTTATCTAAACTAATTTTTTGATTATGAAAAGTCATAAATTAGTACACATGTGACAAATATATCACAAATGATAATAAAAAATCCCAAACTGATTCATTTGTGGCAAAATTAACGCAAACTAATTTATTCAACTGCAGAAAATCCTAAAATGATACTTTTTGTGACGAATACACCCCTGTTAAATTGGATCAATATCATTAAAAAAATCATAAAAATTATACAACCGTGACATACGAAAAGTAAAATCACAAACTAATACACTAGTTAACTATCAACTATCATTAAACTTAGCAATTTAATGATAAAATTTAACGAAAATTAATAGATGATAAATTTGTCACAAACATACCACTTTTGGATAAATTTATCAAAGATATATCAATTTGAGATTTTTCATAGTCAAAAAATTAATTTAAGGTAAATTTATTACGCATATACCAGTTTGAAGTTTTTCATTATATTAGCGCGTTTTCAATTTGTTCAAGTTCCGGAAGAAGTAGAAAAAATATCATTTTTTTCGTTTGTATTTAGCATTTAAATTTGAAAAAAAATATATATTGTTTGTGTTTGGTCAAAGTTACGCGTCTCTCAAATTTGTAAAATGTTAAAGCACATGAGCCGCGAGTTTTTTAATTAAGTAAAAAAAAAAAAAAGTAAGAGATCTAAGTTGGTCCAATTAGACGTAGGGAAATTTTTGAAGTACAATCGTTCATGAAGTCCGAATGATAAACATTTGGATGTATTTCCCTTGATAAGAATATACAAAGCAAATCAGCAACCCATATTTGACACATTCATCACCCCACTTGAGATTTTTTTTTTTTTTTGTCAGTCCTATTCTATTCTTACCCTACACTCACTCTCAGACTTTTACCCTGCCTCTTGCAGGGCGTAGACGTCAAAACCCACTCCTGAAGGTGGTGGTCAAAGTTCGGCCCAAGTCATCCATAAATCATGAAGATAGATTCCAATTTTGGTTTTAAATTAAATATAAATGGCTTTTCGGTCATCCATAAATTATGAAATAGATTTCGACTTACTCAAGTGCAAAATGTCCCATGCGTGGAGCTTGTGAAATTCACATGCACCTTTTGAAGCACCCAATCAATATTTGGGCACTTTATAAGTTTTCAGTTCCATTCCGTGGCAAATTGAGAACAAATTTATGTATATGGGTACTTTGAAAATGCCATCCCTATGCAAAGGTATTTTAAAAATTCCCAAATTTTCTTGGATGCACCACATCAATTTCCTCCTTAGTCTTCTCTTACCCTAAAAGCTAGCTTACATAGTAAAAATTTCCCTCACACTTGTAAACTAACCACTAGTCCCTCCACAAACAATGTAGAATAAACCCTAACAATTATCCCTCATATAGCGAGCTATGAGTCAAAGCAGCAAAAACCCATACCTCATGTAACTGTTGGGCCTAGATTTGTTAGGAAATTGGGCTTTGATACTATATGAAATTTTATGAGACCGCTACCAACTATTTAAAAGCTTAAGTTGAATAAATTGGTGATTTAATATTCAAATATAGGATGTATTTTAAGTGAGTCAATGGCCCTATTTATCATATGGATTAGAAATGGGTTCATAGCATTGCCCATTTAGACCCTACTTGGTTCAGCATTTGGAAAAAACTTTTGGGCTCCAAGGGGGTTTGGCAAAATGCGAATGCGTTTGGTTCAATTTTTGGAAGGACTTTGGCAAGATGCAATTGTATCTCTAAATGGCTCTACGGGCCTTTAGCCCAAAATAGCTCTAAAGGTCCTTTGAGAAGTTGCATTTTTGGCATGCAAGTCCTATTACTGTTCACGAGTACTGTTCATCTTCTCCAGAGAAACAAACAAAGGCCAATGACTGTGGGCCAAAGGGTTGCTCACACCGACGACCACCACTTAAGGGGTTGCCCAACTCCGATTGACCACCACCACCTAGCAACCGATGCCTGAGGTCATGCAACCTCAAGTGTTGCCTAAGTTCGCGGTCATCCGGGTCACGTGACCTTAGGCAAGGCTATCGACAACCAAATCTAGTCATCGGAGGTTGGCCAAAATGGCCACCAGTGGCTAGATAAAAAATATATTTTTTTATTTTTTTATAAAAAATTTGGCAAAAGTCCTTTGCAAGATGAAGTTTTTACCGAACACTATTTAAGCCACAATTGTTTCACAATATATTATATAATTATAAATTATTAAATAATATTTGCATTTTAAAAAGCCCATTTAACCTATAGGTATTTACATTTTCCCAAAAATATTTTTTCAAATACAAACCAAATGGGGCCTTAGACCCATTTACTTTAGGCTTTTCATTTTATAACTCATTATTGCTAGACACCTCACATTTGAGGTGCAAGTTTCAACAACTTTTCGTTAATAAATGGGTTTGAAATCCATTTTGGTGGTATGCTTGAAATCAAAAACTATTGAACCCATAATTATCGATGTCGATCGTTTCTCATTTCATACTTTATTACTAAACAAGTTTATCATTGAATCTATTGATCCAGAACACATCTAGTGATTTTATCAATCTATAGATCATTACATTTTGTCGATCAAAGGGTGTTATTCTTATCCTACATCATGTTGTATACCAGGTTAACGACATTTTCACAATAATAAAAAAGGGAAAACCCAATCATACCTCAATCGGCACATAAACTTCTCTTTTACATTTAAATTTGGAATCTTATAAGACAAATAACATGCTGCAATATCTCATGCCATGCACTTGAAATACAATATATTTTACTCTAGAAAATGGAGCTCACCAAGAGCTCCTAATTTTGCAATCTAGAATGTATTAAATCCGATTCAGCTCTCGAGCCACTGTTTTTGAACTTGAGATTCTAATTCACCATTCATACCTCGATCTGACAACCATGCCCGAAACGAAATGATCAAAAGCGAGAAGGTACAATTCCATCCGGTCCAATTTGATCCGGTTTTCAAATTCCTATCCCAATTTCCATCCGTACCTTATCCCAACCTCAAGAAAGTAATATCTTGAATCAATACGTGAGCCCGTGCCCGTGCCCGTCACGAGGGTCATCCATCGTGCTCCTACGATTCAAAGCTATCGAATGTCTAATTCCACACGTTCAACTCGACGTCGGCAATCAGTTGGGTCATGAGATTCGTCAGCACGACAGGCCCGGTTGAAGATCATCGGCTGCTCCCGGGGGCTCCGGACCATGGAGATTGGAGTTGCCTTTTTGACCGAGATCGCAATCGTGCCCCGCATTCCCCTGCACCAATCACTGACCTTCTTGCCCCCACTCCGCGCGTCCTGCCTTCCTCACTTTTTGCCGCTTCCCCCGCTTTCGAATGTCTATTGCTCAGTCAAATCATACCTTATACAGCATTGAACCGAACAAAAGAATAATAACATGATCTCAAAATTCTACAGTTACCTTCAAATTGCAAATGGTTTTCAAGACGTTTATAATTTCAATCGCTTGCTAATCGAAACTTGTACATTCCATGGTAATTGGCATAGCTTGTAAACATCATAGATCGAATTATAATATCAAATATCCGGATCTTTTATCTAATCGGGGGTCTCTCCAGGATCGCACAATCTTAGAACGGGTCAAGAAGAATCATTCCTCCAACACGCCATGTACGGTCCAAAGCCTGAATCATTCTTCCTTTTCCTCTCTCGGACCCTCAAAACGTGTGGAGCGCTCCAATACTAATCCTCCATTTGGAATTAATCAAAGCAATGTGACGCCAGCTGGCTTCGTTTTTGGGGCCTTCGAATGTCAACGGATCGGATTCGATTTATTCCGTTTCCACTATTGCCAAGTGGGTGGAAACTCTCCCTAATTTTTTCCGTTTCGGCTCCTGATATTTTCCTTTTTTTAATCGTATATCTCATTAAATATATTCGGGCCGATAATCTAGGTGGCGAAGTCCTACGAAATATTATCATACCTGCATCAGCAAAAAATACATAAAAATAATATAATGATAATAATAATAACAACAACGACAACATGGAAAAAAAAGCAACGAAATTACTCAGCAAAAATACACCGATGTACCTTATTTCAACAGTACGACGACGGAACGTGGCGGAGAAATCAACAAAGCAGGTGACGGTGACATCGCCGTCAACCAAAGCAAGACGACGGGAACACGGACCAGACGTCACGGCTCTCGGCCAAAACGGTTCCGAACCTAACAAGCTTTTTTTAGCAGGTTGGTTGGTCGATTAGATTAAGAAATTGATTCGGATTCAGGTTAGAGTCGAAGTTGCGTATTGCGCTTTGGAATTCGTGAGGGTTTTGAATTCAGTGGCAAAAGGCAAACGTCCAAAACTTTTGTTCGTCGACGGCCGTCAAAACGGCCTGCAAATTATTATGTACAAGCAATAGTGAGCTCTCTCGCGGCGGGCGACCTCCGCCGCTTTCTTCGAAGTCAAACGAAGCTGATCGATCCGTCGAGAAGCCGATTCAGCAGCTCCCGGTCGTAGCCAAGGCTCGCCTGAGTTTGACTCGGTCCCGGAGCTTCACACGCGAAAAAATCACCGGCGCAGGCACGCGAAACTCGACCTGATCAGAGATCCCCTGCCTTGGTCATCGCCGAGAGCCGGCTTGGCCGCGGCTGGAATGAGGCTCGCCGCTTCTGCTGGTGCGAGGACGGACGAATCAGAGCCGTCAGAGCTCTAATCACCAGGTCTCCCTCCACGCCTCCGATGCTGACGATCCTGTTCCTCATCGCCGACCTCAGCATGATCAACCGGTTCGGCACGAACGAGTCCGAGTGACCGCTCCCTCCGCCGCCGCCGCTCCCCGAGTGCTTGTGCAGGCTGCAGCGGAACGAGCCGGGGTGCGTCGTCGGCGAGCACATGCACCTCTGCTTGATCGAGTTCCCCCGGCGGTGGATCACCGGCTGGCGGGGCGAGGCGGCGAACGATTGCTTGGGCGACGACGGACGGTCGATGGAGAAGCGGACGGAGGAAGATGAGGAGGACGAGGAGGACGAGGACGAGGACGAGGAGAGCTGCTGCGGCGGCGAGGACGACAGGTTGACACGCGTGGGGGAGGACGGCCGCTGGCCGAAGAAGGTGGAGGATCGGGAGTACAGGCCGGAGCTCATCGCGAAATCGGCGGCCATCGCGGAGAGCGACGACGCCGACGACTCGATGGCCGTCGAGGCCCTCGCGGTGAGCGAGTCGAACCGGCCGTAGGGGAGCGATCGGAGGACGGGGCCGCTCGGCCGGTCGTTTCTCGACGAGGTCGCCATCGCCGCCGCAGCAGCAGCAGCAGAAGAGAGAAATCGGCGGATTTAGAGGGAGAGAGAGAGAGAGAGGGAGGGGAGAGGGGAGGTGGGGCCTCCCTTTAGGGGGAGACTTGGGAGGTTGGTTTCGCAAACCTAGCGAAAAGCGAAGCGGGAATTTATAGGTGGGGAGGGGGTGGGGGGGCGTTTCCGTAATTACGGTGCCGGGGTTAACTTGACCTAACCACGAGTGGTGCCGGGGTTACCGGGGGGTGCTGCTAATCCAGATATATATCCCAACGGCTGGCTCGATGCAAGCGGGCCGGGGGAGGGAATCCGGGAGCAAAACGACAAGAGCACGTGCCGTTTGAGCGAAGTGCTTCTCGGGGCGCCTCAACGGCGGTGCCACGTATTGGGGACCCGGTCTAGGAAACGGTCTGCGTTTCTGCAAATCTTGTTCCCTCCAAAATTAGCCCCCCAAAAGAAAAAGGAAAAATATATATATAGATCCGATCTATGCATAACCCATTCAATTAATGTGTTATTTTTCCCCCATAAAAAGAGGTATTTTTCCATTTTCACATATTTTGGCATGTGAGTGATAGAAAAAAAAAAAAAGAGATAATTATCCAAAAAAGTCTTTAAAAAATTATATGGAGATTAATTCGTAATTCGAAATTTTCAATTTTATCAATTTAATCTTAAATACTTTGGTGATTTGTAACTTAGGTACACCTATGCCTAGCTTGAACTGCAAGGAGCCAAAGACATCTTTTGGTGAATTTGACAAAAGCGTTGACCGACAAAAAAGCCCTACTCGACCCTAGGCTCAAGCCAAACTCAGCCTAGTTTGAAGATTTGTATTTAAAAATTTTAACGGAAAAGTTTGGGACAAAATTTAAGCCTCATCTTATAGTCTAGCCTGCCCTGCATCGGCTTAACTATCACTCCTATTTCTCACAACTATGATACTCTTATAGTAATAATAGCTTGTAGTAGCTTTTAGGAAGCTATCTTGTGCAGCTTTAAGAAGCTTCAGTTTTACCACATATATTACCAAGTACAGAAGCTACATTACTTGGTCATAGCTATTCCAAACAAACACTCACTCTAGAATCATGCAAAAGCAACACCACACGCATGCCTAAGAAATGCAATCCCATTACTTTCCTATCGGTGGAATTTTTAATGCATTATGTTGATACATATTAAGGGTGATAAGTTTCAAGATGGGCTGATTCCCATCCTATAACCAAGAATTGCCCCTGAAGCACCGATTCAACAAATTTAGAACCAAGAAATACCACTGGCTTCTAGATCCACCTGAAAACCAACCCACTAGTTCTTATCCAGTTTCAGGGTGGATCCAAAAACGGGCCATGAGTACTCCTGTTTTGCATTGTGGATACTCCGATTCATATTCTTCCATCAAGGACCATCACTGATCATCACCAATATACATATAAAGCAAAGAATAGAGGAACAGAAGAGGGAGCGACAAGCGTCGGGAGCATTAAGCGAGGGTGCGAGAGAAAGGCGTGAGACTTGAGTGAAGAAACTAGAAAATGGGCAAACGACGGTTAGGATTTTGGATTTATAGACTTGGGAGTGACGAGCAATTGTGAGCGACTGAGGCTAAGAGAACCAACGAGTGTTGTGATTCATGACAGAGTGAGACTATGAGAGGATCGATTCACATCGTGAGCAACAAGCGAGGCTGCGAGAAGTATCGAGCGACTGAATGTGAGCTGCGAGATGGGCAATTATACAATTAGAGCAAGATCGAAAGGAATTGGGCTAAATCGGCTAATTCATTGAATCAAAAAAAAAAAAAAAAAAAAAATGATTGGTCTATTCCAAATGGGTGGGTTTACACCCGAAACAAAAAATCGGATCAATATTCACCGGTTCCAATTTTATGAAATCAAGAATCGAACCGATTCCCATAAGAACTATTTGGAACCAGCCAGTTTGGATAGTTCATTTTACTCATCCTATTCATTCGATAATGACTTCAACATATATTTGTCGAATCAATATTTACCGATTCTAATTTTGGAATCAGGAATCGGACGGATTCCCATGAGAACTATCTAGAACCGACCAATTTAGATAGTTCCTTTTACTCATCCTATTCATTCAATAATGACTCTGACATTAATATATTTGTTAGATCAATATTCACTAATTTTAATTTTGGAATCAGGAATTGGACCGATTCCCATGAAAACTATCTAGAATCAGCCAGTTTGGATAGTTCCTTCTACTCATCCTATTCATTCGATAACGACTTCGACATTAATATATTTGTCAGATCAATATTCACTTATTTTAATTTTGGAATCAGGAATTGGACCGACTCCCATGAAAAATATCTAGAATCAACCAATTTGGATAGTTCCTTCTACTCATCCTATTCATTCAATAATGACTCCGACATTAATATATTTGCTAATTCTTTCACACCGGCGGATCGTGACTTGGACTTCCGTTCCATGCCCCCTGTTTATGTCATGCCCCCATTTCTTTTTCTTTCTTTTTTAGGTCGAGTTCATCCACTGCACATTCCTAAACTTATCATCAACTCCACGCATACTGATCCATTCTCCGACGCCAGATATTTAACTTTGTTGCCACAGATAAAAAAGGAAAATATCAGCAAATGCGAAGGGGAATTGGATATTTCTTTTCGCTTGTGAAAAGATCAATTCGATCGAGATGGCACCTGTCCAATTCTCAAACCATCCATTTCATTGACCCTCGAACGTCTCTTTCATTGCCCCCCCCCACAAGGATAAGATCATCATGGGAATCTCATTAAAGTATTGCACCCAGGGGTCGACAGAACCGAGGCGGATGATTTCAGGAGGCAACGCAATTGCCGGACTATAATGCCCATAAAATATCATCGAGGCGTTAGGACAGCTGTTGTGGATACGTGAAAGCGAATCGAAATGGGTCTTCTTGCATACATCTAATCCTCATCGTATGCGAGATGAAGAAATGGTGAGGTGGGGTGAGGACATTTTGAGATTATAAGAGCAGGGCTCCTCCCTCGTTTTCGCCATGACCCTTTTGTCTTTTAGTGGCCAGCGCTTGCTGCAGTTTCATTAACAACGTGTTTGCTTGCGTAGTCTTGTTGCTGCCCTGTTTTGATTCGGCAGAAGAACCTGATCAGATAGTGTCCAAGGTATCGTTCGAATGGGACAAGATGCGTTTTTGTCGCTTCTATTTAGGTCCTTTTGCCTCGTGGTTTCGGGACGGCTGGAGGCAATATGGATGTGATCGAGTACGAACGTGCTCTTATGATAGGAGTCGATATGTCCAGGTGTCTTGGAAGTTTCTTGCGAGGCCCAAATTTTAAAGTCGAATGGTGAGAAAGGTGGTTGTGTTGCGAATTCATCAATTCGACAAGGCCGTCCTGGCTTCAATCATAAGATAGAGATGAATTTGGTCCATGTTGATTGATTAACATCAACTCACCTCAATGATCTTGTAGTGATCCTGGGAAAAAGAATGTAATATGCAAGATACATGATGGTGCCCAAGAGAGAAAGATCTCTCTCTAACGTAAGAAATATCATATGAGATTTGTCACAATGTGCTGTAGAGAATATTCATCCACGTTTGCGGGCCGTCATTGATAAAACCCATGTTGGTGACACTGCAGCACCACTTTGGGAGCATTCACGTGGACGCTTGTGATTGCGGTCGCCAACCGGGCAGGCCAGCTCGAGACATGCATTGCCTCCACCGAACATTGAATCATTGCAGCATTATGGGCATGTCGATGCCCGCTCTGAAGATGATGGATGATGAATGCATAATTGAGAAGAAAGAATCCATGGAATCAATTGTGGAGGAATACAACCAACGACCGGAAAGAATAAAACTTAGACTTTGAGACATGATATTCTCTTTTTGAAGAAACTATTTGTCCCCACAACGTTGTTAATGATTACCGATAAATTTCCTCTAAAATATAACAAAGTCTCGAATGAAAATACTAAATAAGGATCTCTCAAGAGAAAAAAAATTACAAAAGATGGTCGTATCTTTAAATGAAACTAATAGAGAAAGATTATAATTGAATAGACACATTCAATAATTTATAAAAAGAATAAGCTATATTCGTACAAACACAACCTTTCGAAATTTGAGAAATTATATAAACAAGCATGAACTTTAAGATAATTGTTGAAAGAAATAATAAAATTAAAAATTAAATAAATAAAAAAAAAATAAACATAACTCTTTCATTAACAATTACACTGTTTCAATAGGACGCTATGATTAATTTTTAAAAAATCCGAATTTTAATAAATAAAGAGAATTAAGTATTGATTACTGTCAAATTTCATCTAGGTACACACTCCCATGTTTTCGACCTAGGACAAAACACCTCGAAACAAACTACCAGTATCAATGCCATAACCCATGAGCTCAAGCAGTGGTTTAAGTTCTCTTGAGAATGATGTGGGTGGCCAATTTGGCTATTACTGTGCACTGGAGTGATGTAACCTTTGGTGAGAGATGGAGTTTTTTCCGACAAACGATCCCCTTGATTTATACCGTAATTTTGAGATCTGCATAACATACAAGAGGAATGCGAGATGCGTGATAGGATTGTGCATTCAGACCAGAAATCTTACAATTTCCCACATTTTAGCTACAGGCTATAAAGGGTACAGTCTCAAGGTCCAGAAGAACTGATCATCGGATATTTCACAAGGACACAACACCAAACTGTCCGAACTCGAAACTCCAAGTTGTATTCTGAGCCATTCTGATCGAAATCATCGGTCCACACACCCTGCAGTTTCACTGAGAATGTTTGTGCTCCTCAAATTCCTTCGTATAGACATACCCCTGGTGCTCCCGCCGATACAGAAGGGACAACATGAGAGAGAGCATCACCGAAGTGGAGACCATCACTAAACCAACATATACCCATTTGCTGTACTGCTGCAAACCGGGACAATATTTATCATGTACTTCTCTGAATGTTTGGCGGACGAATGTGCAGTCTTGTAGGTCGGTTAGGGAAGGAGTGTCGTAATACAGCCCGTAGCTCACATTCACTGCAGCTGACATCTGGTCATAGAATGATGGTGTCAAGCGTCCTGTCGTCATGCAGATTCCCGTCGCTGAAGCCTGGCAGACAAAGCCCCTCCAGACCTGCATAAATATGTTTACAACAATTACATTCCCCACATAAAGGAATGCAATTTATCTTTGGATTCCCAAAGCCTATCTCAGTATTCCTTCAATGCAAGCACTGATATTCTTTCTTCAATGCTCAGGTTTAGTGGATATGCATATTGGGCAGAGAGAGAATACCTCTCTTGCATTGTTGAGGTCTACTTCACCAGATGAGCAAGCTCGATCCGTCAGATCGGAGTGAAAAGGATTACAGAGGATTGGCACTGGAGGACCAGACTGATTGAGGTACATTGTCGGGAAGTTGGGCGAGAAATTGAGGTTGGAAACGTTGGTGATGACCTCGTTGACCACCTCAACGAGCTGATAAGTCACTTCCTTGCTTCGTTGTTTTGTTTCTTGGACAGTCACGTCATCCATGCAGGGAAGTATTTCATCTAAAGCAGTGTGTGCTGAAGGATATTGAACCCATTCATCCATCGCTACACAAGTGTCTCCGGCCACACTAACATAGCAAGAACATAGAGTTAGGTCTACCTATACAAGATCTGCATCCACTGGTGGTGTTGTCGACAGAGGAAAAAAGAGGGAGACAATGACCAAATGGAGGCTATATACATAGAACAAAAAACAGAGGAGTTCACTCTTTGAGAATAAGATAGGTCAATACAAAAAAAGGGTAGTATGTGATATTTTCATCTTATGGATGAGTATTTATAGTTATTTCCGGTACCCAATGCATGATATGAATTTAGGGGTGTGCAAAAAAATCGAAACCTGCCCAGACCGAATCGCCCGGAACCCGTGGTTCTTAAGGGAACCGGTCCGGTTCCCAGTTCCAATTTATGGAAACCGGTCCGGTTCCCGGTTCCAATTTATGTGAACCGGTAGGTATCGATCCAGTTCCCAATTCCATGGGTGGATCTGCCCACCCGGACCAAACCGGTTATATTATAATAATATATTAATTTTTAATATTAAAAAAATCAAAATTAGCAAATCTAACTTACCAAAAAAAAATTAGCAAATCTAAAATTTAGGGCTCCAATCACCATCTTGTCTTAATTCACTACTCTCCTACTACATCTCGTCTCTCTCAATTCAAAATCTCCCACAAATCCCTCTTCCTCTCCGATTCACCTCCGAATCTCCCTTCGAGTCCTAGTTTAAACTCGGCGAAAGAGTGAGTCGATTCTCTTTTCCCCTTTTGAACTTGAACTTGAACTCTCTCTCCACATCGTCGCCACCTCTACATTCATTGTCACTATCATCCTCTTTGTTGTTGGGCTCATCCCACTTCTACCTTCCCTCTTCCTCCTCCCCCTCCTCAGGCTTCTCCCCATCATCCTCATCTTCGGGGACAGGAGCGAACTCCAGGTCTAAGAACAACTCATTGTCCCCGTTGTCCTCCTCATTGTCAGCCTCAAGGGAGGAGTGGTAGACGGCGGAGGCGATGGCGAAGATGGTGGTGGTGGCCGAGATGGAAGCGGCGCGAGGGTCGCAACCACCACCGCGGGCTAGTACTTGAGGAGAATAGAGCTACCATGGCCGGGAGAGCCCAAATAAGCAGATGTGGGGAGGGCGAAAAGGGGAACACGCAGAGGTTGGACTGGTCCTATGGATCCACCCAGGAACCAGACCGGACCAGCAGTCCGGTTTCGGGTGGATCCATAGCACTAGCAGGCGGTTCCCGGTTACAATTTTTCAAAACTGGTTCTTAATGGGCGGTTCCCGGTTCTAGGTCGGAAACTGCCCACTCGGACCATGCATACCCCTAGATATGATAATGCAAATCATTTTAGAGAACTCAATCAGAAAGGATTTGAATTTCGATACACAGATGAAAACTTACTTATGGAGGACCAGAAATGTGCCGGATAAGATAAAACTGCCAGAAACAAGTAGCCATCCAACGATCACTAGGCTGCATAATTTTCAAAGGACAGTTAATTGTCGATTAGAACTAATTGTCCATAAGCTTGCAATCAAATGCCCCAAGAAAACCACGAGAAAAGGCTGATTTGATCCCCATGTGGAAGCAACTTCTACAGGTCACTCTTCACTTACATGTACACGAGAAATGGCATCCGAATGACTGATAGCACTGCATCACGAAATCAAAGCACAGAACAAGACTTGGATAAGATGGAATCAAATAAGGCAGTATTTTTAACCCAAAAAGGCATCTTGATCATGTAGAAGGCCTTACAGAATCCGATCAGCGTCAAGGAAAGCATGACTGCAGCTGTTAAGATAAGTGCCAGTCTCCTGCAATAAATTGAGTTAGTCTTTCAAGCCTAGCACTTAAGAGAGTAACATGTTGAAAGCACCAGGATTTACAAAAGAGAGCCAGGTAATCCCTCGTACACTGAATCCAGGAGATGCCGCATATCCTTGGAATTCTCAACAGTTTGGCCAGCAAGGGCATTAGTTGATGAGTCAATTTTTGCTTCAATCTGGTCAATATCAGTCTGAACACTGGGAGGCACGAAAACTTTATCGACTCCAACCTGCTTGGCTTGGGCAATATTATCTGACACGTCTTTCAGTTTCTCTACAGTGAGATCAGCCTGATTCACAACATACTCCAATGCCCTGCTCGTGGTTTTGTGGAATCTCCCCTGACCAGCATAGAGAACAATGCATCCAATGCTGTTGCAGAATGTAAAGTCAGTCTTCTTGACTTGATTTGTCTCCTCTGTGTGTGTGTGCGCGTGTTTGTGTGTGTGTGTGTGTGAGAGAGAGAGAGAGAGAGAGAGAGAAAGAGAGATGTACATTGAAGCAATGCCGAAAATGACGAGCAAAATAAGAGAGAATTGATAAGCAGAAGCACTCTTTTGTTTCTCGGGCTGCTTTTTACTGCAAGAACAACAAACCATGACCAACAGCCAAACACCGAAGCAGAGGAACCACATCGCCGCAATGATAAGCACTGGAGCTGCAGTAAAACCCACAGACTGCACTCAGACAAAATTAGAGGGAAGACATCGTTAGCAGTCCAATCCAGTTTCAAGAGAACTTAACATATATAAATTAATGCAAATGATACTGCATGATAACAGCATATGTGTCGCGATTGATGGGTCAACGAGCACAATCTTGAAAATCCTTTTACTCTGAATATGCAAAATAAAGTAAGATCTCCCAGATGAAAAATGCTTTGACCCCATCATATCAAACTTCTACCACTATGATAGCTTCCCCAAATAGGTTCATTGGATAAGCAGCACCGCAGCATCCTCCACGCAACTGCTATATCGTTCATATGCCATCAACAGAATACACTAAAAAGTCATACTATTGGACAGTGGTTGGCACGCACCGCACAGGTTTCACCAAAACTCAGGAACTTTTGATGGGTCTTCTTTCAAGTCAGCTGACAGTTAATTATTTTTGCCTAATCTTCTTACTGGCCCAAGTGTGAATTTGCTTCAGCATTGCCATAACAAGAGAAGCAAAGAAATGCAAAATCTAGGCAAAAATACTACTCACGGCCCAGTAATGATGGTCTTTCAGGTTCCACCCCCCTGTGTATTTTTTGAACCCATCGAGAGGGTCTTTCCGGTAAGTCCTCTGTGCAGCCAAAGCAGACATCGTGTTCTCAAAGAGATCGGTACTCGGTCCTATAACATATTCTCGCGCGGTCGTCCCCAGTAACTTGGCTTTGCTTTCCCAGTCCCAACCTGCAAAATGCAAAAGAAAGTTCACCACTTTCACACCAGCAGTGACTAGTTCCTACAACAGGATCAAAATGTGGGCCAGAAAGATCGAAACTTTACGAGCCATTTGCAAAAAGAAGACGTTTTAGACTTGAGGAAAACACACATCTCGAGCTGGGTTTAACCAAAAACTTCAAACAGATAGCTGAGTTAGGACAAGAAGAGTAAACTGTGAAGCTTCTTTCAGACTTTTTTTCGCTTTTGCTGCAAACAAACGTAAATGCAGTGACGACAGAAACCAGAAGAGAGAGAAAGAGTGGTACCTGAAGGTGAAGGTGCTTCAAAAGGTCGAAAGAGAGAATCTCCATGCGAGGAAGAGGCTAAAGCTGGGGAAGAAAGGAGGAACAGAGCGGGTGCAAGAAAGAGCTGCAGAGTCATGGCGAGAGAAAGAGCTGAGCTCTCTACTGGGTTCACGCTCATGGACAAGAAGACAAGGCAAGGAGGGGAAAGTTAACAGGTGCAGAGCAAAAGGTTGAAGAAGCTGCTGAGCTGAGTGCAGTCATCCGTCCCCGTGGGAGCCTCCCGAATTAACGTTTCCTGCACAAACGCTTGTCCGGTTTCCGACAATGCCCTTGAAAATACCTCAAATCTTTTTCCCACTTTCTGTTTTTGGGATTCAGCCTTTGAAAACGTGATTTTTGCTCCTGATGTTTTTGTTCAGGAGGCACTTCGGGCAATAATTACAGCTTCTGTTTTTCACCTGCACAACGTCGATAAATGTCAGGCTAAGTAGGTAAAATGTGCGTAAAAATCCATCGTTTGAATGGATAATAATTCTGATGCAAGCACAATTCAATATTTTATCATCATATATTAAGAGGAAAAATTTATTTCTTTTTTTCATTTTTTTTATCTTTCGAAACTCATCACGACGAGATGAAGAGTTACTTCTTATTTGCTTTGAGTCCCATGCACGATGCATTTTTTATATTTTCTTTGCTAAATATATCACATGGCATGAGTCAAATCACTCTTTATTCCGGAAAAAATTCTTAAAAAGCGGTATTGTAAGGGCCTCATCGTTTGTCATCTTATATGGCTGGTTAGCATGTTATAGGATGCTGCCAATGCAAGAAAGAAAGGCAAGAACACACGCAGAGCAGAAGACGTCGACAAGAATGAAAATTACTTTCCTTTGTTTGTGTTTTTATTTTTTTATATTTGAATACTAAAAGAATTAAAGCAAAAATACCTAAAATCCTAAATTATATTCAATATAATATGTCTATCCTAATCTTTTTTTTTTTTTTTTTTTCGTGATGCCAAAGATTTCAAATTTATAATTGTGTGGAATATTTATCTTATGGCAAAGTTCTATTAATGAGAATCGTTAAAAATTACTTATGTGGATGTCAAAAAGTAAAAAAAATAATAATAATGAAATTTTGGTAGAAAATGAATATATTACATATTATGTTACAAGAATTGGACCTGAGTAGGTCTTTAAAAGACTTAAGGAAAAAACGGGTAGGAGATTTGTCCTAGATTGGAGATCCCGCTCTATCTTCCGTATTAAAGACCCTCATGGTGGGGAATGTCAGAATATGCTTATATATCTTAACTATTACCGGGGAGATTGGTATAATAGTTACACAGGTCTAAAGTTAACGAGGATGGTTGGGTTGGCGAGCCTTGCGGCACTGTTGTGTATTATGAGGCTATCGGCCGCTGTTTCTGCCAAGAATTACCATTCAAGTACTGTTACTTTTCGTGAGAAAAAAAAAAAAAAATTTATAGGTGGGGCATGATGGGGGAATCCAAAAGCACGGAGGCAGAGGGGCATCCAACGCGGGAAGGACAATAAATTTGTCTACTTTTCAGTGGCTCTTTTCTCGAAAAAACCCGACTTTTTCGACAACATAGCTGCTGCTCCTTTGACTTTTCGAACCCCACAGCAGCCACAGGGCCCCTTGATCTCCGGCTCCCATGACTGGCTGGCTCCCACTCTCTCCCCCTTCACTCATTCCGACGACAGGTCGGTTCGGTGCTGATGATGACGACGATGATCCGAATCCCTCGCGTCGATGTCTGAACGGGGAATGCTGTCTCACATGAACATGAAGACTTCCCCGAGTGCCAAAAACACAGCCGCCTAGAAATGCAAAGAATCGATAGTCCCTAGGATATTAGCTCCAAGAAAACATTGGCAGGGACTTTGCACCGCGTTTGGGAGAGTTTCGAGGAAAAGACTTTTCTATAAAGACTTTTTGATTCAAGAAGTATCTCTGTTCAAACCAAGTATCGTTTGGGTATGGGCCATTTGGTAATTCTCTTGCAAAGTAGCTTTGAAGGGGAATTGAAGAAGAAAAAAGGGGAGGGAATGGCTACTCGCGAAAGCAACGCTGATGGAAGCAAAGCAAATCGATGACTAACTTCAAATCATCGAAAAAGTCGGCCAAGGTAACGCTGGAATCATACAACCTGGGTGGCTCAGGCAATGTAATGTCGAGGACCTCGCAAACTGGACCCATACGAACTCGGCCTCGACGAGCCATGTCCACGATCGTTACCAACCCTCGGCCGCCCTTAGCAACCATTGAAAAGCCTCAAGCAATCTTTGGTAGAGCGTCAAATTAGCAATTCGGATTTGGATACAGAATGTCGAATTCAAGGAGGAGGATGAACATGCATTGTGAGGGCAAAGCTGGAATATGAAAATACTAGCAAGGGCAAATTTGAAAGAAGGTCATCAATCTTGAAAGTAGCATATCCAAAACTCCAAATGCCAATGCTAGATGGGGCCTACATTAAATTAAAAGGGGTTTTCAAATGTTAACTTTGACTCAAAAGCCTTCGAGGATAAAGAACCAAACACCTCAACTCTGTCCCATTTTGTTAATGCTAAATCAAATGCACTGACGGTGAGATTGGTCCTCTCATTCTAAATTTGCAAGTTCAAAAATCCTTCAATGTCGAAATTTTTCATGGCCTTGAGTAACCCACGGAGGGTGAGGGTCGGCCAACATTCAAGATGACATTTAAGACTTGTTTGATAACTATTTTGTTTTCAGGAATAATTTTTGCTTAAAAATGATTTTTTATGATTTTGTTTCCATGATGAATTTCTTAACATTTGAAAGTATTTTACGACTATACAAAATTTTTATTCTCAAGATAAAGTACGTTTGGTATGACCCTCCAGTTCTTTTGTGACTTAGAATCTCTTTTAAATTTTTAAATAATTTTGTTACATTTTTCTTTTCTTCTTTTCTTTGATTCTTCTTACTTTAGTTGATCGCCGGCCCCAGCCGACAACCGGCTAGGGTTAGTGATCTCATCCAACCATCAACGGGGTTGACCTTGGGATGGCTAGATGACGTCAGCCTCTCATCATGATTGGGTGAGCTCAGCTTGGTAGATTTGGGCGAGGTCCATCGTGAGTGGCTACACAAGTTGGCCTTGCATGATTTGAATGAGGCCGAGCCTCGCGCAGCTGCCAAGAACCAGCAAAAGGAGGAAGAAGAAGAAAGAAAAAGAAGAAAAGAAAAAAGAAAGTGGACTTGATCCTAGAGTTGTCTTTGGGAGCAAAGAAATAACTTTTTTTTACTACTTGATTTTGTTCCAAATTTATTTTTGGGAAGAAAAAGTTATTAAACAGATTTATGTTCTTTTCTTGTTTCGATAAATAAAAGAATAAAATCATATGCTGTTTGGTTAGGTCTAGCTCATCTTGTACTAGGCCCGAATTTTTCATAGCCCATGTTCGTGGGCTCGGGGCAAATGGCTCCTTAGGAGGGCCCCGACGCGGCCCGCTAGTTGCAAAACCCAATGATTCTGTTGCATTTCCTTATTTATGTCACCGGCATGTGCCCCGATCTGGCCCCGCAATCGGGCCTCAAAATTTCACATGGGCCGAGTCTTGGCCCGTCCAGGCTCGGCCCATGAAAGGGCCCAATCAGACTCCGATGCAATCACGGCGGACTTTTTGAGATGATGCGAGCGGGGCTCCTCCCTCGTTTTCGCCATGACCCTTTCGTCTTTGAATGGCCAGCGCTTGCTGCTGTTTCCATCGACAACGTGTTTGCTTGCGGAGTCTTGTCGCTGCCTTGTTCGAATCGGCGGAAGAACCTGATTATCAGATAGGGTCTAAGATACGGTTCAAATGGGACAAGACGCGTTTTTGTTGCTTCTATTTAGGTCGCTTTGCCTCGTGTTTTCGGGACAGCCGGACACAATATGGATGTGATTGAGTGGGAACGTGCTCTCATGATAGGAATCGATATGTCCGGGTGCCTTGGAAGTTTCTTGCGAGGCCCGAATTCTGAAGTCGAATGACAAGAAAGGGGTTTTGTTGCGAATTCACAAGGTCATCCTAACTTCAATCATAAGATAGGGATGAATTTGGTCCATGTCGATTGATTAACATCAACTCACCTCAATGATCTTGTAGTGATCATGGAAAAAAAAATGTAATATGCAGGATACATGATGGTGCCCAAGAGAGAAAGATCTCTCTCTCTCTCTCTAACGTAAGAAATATCAGATGAGATTTGTCGCAGTGTGCTGTAGAGAATATTCATCCACGTTTGCGGGCCGTCATTGATAGAACCCATGTTTTTAACACTGCAGCACAACTTCGGAAGCATTCACGTGGATGCTTGTGATTGTAGTTGCCTACCGGGCAGGCTAGCTCGAGACATGCATTGCCTCCACCGGACATTAAAATATTGGAGCATTATGGGCATGTCGATGCCTGCTCTCAAGATGATTGTCTATGAATAAATAACTGAGAAGAAGAATCCATGGAATCAATTGTCGTGGAAATATGAGGAACGATTGGGAAGAACAATGGATTTAGACTTTGAAGCATGATATCATCTTCTTTAAGGAATTATTTACCCCACTGACCAAAAAAAAAAATGAATTATTTACCCCCACAACGTTGTTAATGATTATTGACGAATTTTCTCTAGAATATAATAAAGTCTCGAATGAGAATACTACATAAAAATCTCTCAATGGAAAAAAATTACGAAAGATGGTCATATATTTAAATGAAATTGGTAGAGAATGATTATAATTGAGCAGACATATTCAATAAATTATAGGAAAAAAAGAAGAAGTTATATTTGTATAAACACAACCTTTCAAAATTTAAGAAATTATATCTAAACAGACATGAATTTTAAGATAAATGTTGAAATAAATAATAAAATTCGGAATTAAATAAATAAATAAACCATAACTCTTTCGTTAATAGTTGCACTATTTCAATAGGACTCTATCATAATTTTTTTTTTTAAAATAAATCCGAATTTTAGTAAATACTCATCTACGTATACACTCAAATTTTTTCAATATAGTATATAACACCTCTTAGTTTGTTTGTCAAACAAACTACCAATATTAATGCCATAACCCATGAGCTCAAGCACTCATTTAAGTTCTCTTGAGAATAATGTAGGTGGCCATTTTGGCTCCTACTGTACTGTGCACTGGAGTGATGTAACTTTTGGTGAGAGATAGGAGTGTTTTCCGACAAATGATCCACTTGATTTAGTACCATAATTTTGAGATCTGCATAACATACAAGAGGAATGCGAGATGCGTGCTAGATTGTGCATTCAGACCAGAAATCTTACAATTTCCCACATTTTAGCTACAGGCAATAAAAGGTACAGTCACAAGGTCCAGAAGAATTGATCATCGGATATTTCACAAGGACACAACACCAAACCGTCGGAACTGGAAACTCCAAGTTGCATTCTGAGCCATTCTGATCGAAATCATCGGTCCACACACCCTGCAGTTTCACTGAGAATGTTTGTGCTCGTCAAATTCCTTCGTGTAGACGTACACGTGGTGCTCCCGCCATTACAGAAGGGACAACACGAGAGAGAGCATCACCGAAGTGGAGACCATCACTAAACCAACATACACCCAATTGCTGTATTGCTGCAAACCGGGACAATACTTCTCATGTATTTCTCTGAATGTTTGGCGGACGAATGTACAGTCTTGTAGGTCGATTAGGGAAGGAGTGTCGTTGTACAGCCTGTAGCTCACATTCACTGCAGCTGACATCTGATCATAGAATGATGGTGTCAAGCGTCCTGTCGTCATGCAGATTCCTGTCGCTGAAGCCTGGCAGACAAAGCCCCTCCAGACCTGCATAAATATGTTTACAACAATTACATTCCCCACAGAGGAATGCAAATAATCTTTGGATTCCCAAAGCCTATCTCAGTATTCCTTCAATGAAAGCACTGATATTCTTTCTTCAATGCTCAGGTTTAGTGGATATGCATATTGGGCAGAGAGAGAATACCTCTGTTGCATTGTTGAGGTCTACTTCACCAGATGAGCAAGCTCGATCCGTCAGATCGGAGTGAAAAGGATTACAGAGGATTGGCACTGGAGGACCAGATTGATTGAGGTACATTGTCGGGAAGTTGGGCGAGAAATTGCGGTTGGAAACGTTGGTGATGACCTCGTTGACCACCTCAACGAGCTGATACGTCACTTCCTTGCTTAGTTGTTTTATTTCTTGGACAGTCACGTCATCCATGAAGGGAAGTATTTCATCTAAAGCAGTGTGTGCTGAAGGGTGTTGAACCCATTCATCCATCGCTACGCAAGTGTCTCCAGCCACACTAACATAGCAAGAACTTAAGTTAGGTCTTCTTATACAACATCTGCATCCGCTGGTGGTGTTGTCGACAGAGGAAAAACAAGGGAAACAATAACCAAATGGAGGCTATATACATAGAACAAGAAACAGAGGAGTTCACTCTTTGAGAATAAGATAGGTCGATACAAAAAAAGGGTAGTGTCGCGATATTTTTCATCTTATGGATGAGTACCTATAGTCACTTCCGGTACCCAATGCACGATATGATAACACAAATCATTTCAGAGAACTCAATCAGAAAGGATTTGAATTTCGATACACAGATGAAAACTTACTTATGGAGGACCAGAAATGTGCCGGATAAGATAAAACTGCCAGAAACAAGTGGCCATCCAACTATCACTAGGCTGCATAATTTTCAAAGGACGGTTAATTGTCGATTAGAACTAATTGTCCATAAGCTTGCAATCCCAATGCCCCAAG
Organism: Eucalyptus erythrocorys; assembly: GCA_014182555.1. Classification (NCBI taxonomy): domain Eukaryota; kingdom Viridiplantae; phylum Streptophyta; class Magnoliopsida; order Myrtales; family Myrtaceae; genus Eucalyptus; species Eucalyptus erythrocorys. The sequence continues at coordinate 36,999,809 of CM024599.1, read as the reverse complement.
AAAACCACAAGATAGAAGGCTGATTTGATCCCCATGTGGAAGCAACTTCTACAAGTCACTCTTCACTTACATGTACACAAGAAATGGCATCCGAATGACCGATAGCACTGCATCACGAAATCAAAACACAGAACAAGACTCGGATAAGATGGAATCAAATAAGGCAGTATTTTTAACCCAAAAAGGCATCTTGATCATGCAGAAGGCCTTACAGAATCCGATCAGCGTCAAGGAAAGCATGACTGCAGCTGTTAAGATAAGTGCCAGTCTCCTGCAATAAATTGAGTTAGTCTTCCAAGCCTAGCACTTAAGAGAGTAACATGTTGAAAGCACCAGGATATACAAAAGAGAGCCAGGTAATCCCTCGTACACTGAATCCAGGAGATGCCGCATATCCTCGGAATTCTCAACAGTTTGGCCAGCAAGGGCATTAGTTGATGAGTCGTTTTTTGCTTCAATCTGGTCAATATGAGTCTGAACACTAGGAGGCAAGAAAACTTTATCGACTCCAACCTGCTTGGCTTGGGCAATATTATCTGACACATCTTTCAGTTTCTCTACAGTGAGATCAACCTGATTCACAACAAACTCCAATGCCCTGCTCGTGGTTTTGTGGAATCTCCCCTGACCAGCATAAAGAACAATGCATCCAATGCTGTTGCAGAATGTAAAGTCAGTCTTCTTGACTTGATTTGTCTACTCTGTGTGAGAGAGAGAGAGAGAGAGAGAGAGAGAGATGTACATTGAAGCAATGCCGAAAATGACAAGCAAAATAAGAGAGAATTGATAAGCAGCAGCACTCTTTTGTTTATCGGGCTGCTTTCTACTGCAAGAACAACAAACCATGACCAACAACCAAACACCAAAGCAGAGGAACCATATCGCCGCAACAACAAACACTGGAGCTGCAGTAAGACCCACAGACTGCACTCAAGACAAAATCAGAGGGAAGATATCGTTAGCCGTCCAATCCAGTTTCAAGAGAACTTAACATATATAAATTAATGCAAATGATACTGCATGATAGCAGGATATGTGTCGCGATTGATGGGTCAATGAGCACAATCTCGGAAATCCTTTTACTCTGAATATGCAAAATAAAGTAAGATCTCCCAGACAAAAATGCTTCGACCCCATCATATCAAACTTCTACCACTATGATAGCTTCCCCAAATAGGTTCATTGGATAAGCAGCACCGCAGCATCCTCCACGCAACTGCTATATTGTTCATATGCCATGAACAGAATACACTAAAAAGTCATACTATTGGACAGTGGTTGGCACGCACTGCACAGGTTTCACCAAAACTCAGGAACTTTTGATGGGTCTTCTTTCAAGTCAGCTGACAGTTAATTATTTTTGCCTAATCTTCTTACTGGCCCAAGTGTGAATATGCTTCAGCATTGCCATAACAAGAAAAGCAAAGACATGCACAATCTAGGCAAAAACTACTACTCACGGCCCAGTAATGATGGTCTTTCAGGTTCCACCCCCCTGTGTATCTTTTGAACCCATCGAGAGGGTCTTTCCGGTAAGTCCTCTGTGCAGCCAAAGCAGACGTCGTATTCTCAAAGAGATGAGTACTCGATCCTATAACGTACTCTCGCGCGGTCGGCCCCGGTAACTTGGCTTTGCTTTCCCTGTCCCAACCTGCAAAACGCCAGAGAAAGTTCACCACTTTCACACCAGCAGTGACTAGTTCCTACAACAGTATCAAAATGTGGGCCAGATAGATCGAAACTTTACGAGTCATTTGCGAAAAGAAGACGTTTTAGACTTGAGGAACACAAACATCTCGAGCCGGGTTTAACCAAAAAGTAGGCTTTGAAGCCTTACGAGTCCTTGAGATTTTCTTTTGCTTTTGCTGCAAACAAACGTAAATGCAGTGACGACAGACCCAAACGAGACAGAGAGTACTGCCTGAAGGTGAAGGTGCTTCAAAGGGTCGAAAGAGAGAATCTCCATGCGAGGAAGAGGCGAAAGCTGGGGAAGAAAGGAGGAACAGAGCGGGAGCAAGAAGGAGCTGCAGAGTCATGGCGAGAGAAAGAGCTAAGCTCTCTACTGGGTTCACGCTCATGGACAAGCAAACAAGGCAAGGGGGGAAAGTTCAACAGTTGCAGAGCAAAAGGTTGAAGAAGCTGCTGAGAAGCTGCTGAGCTGACTGCAGTCATCATTCCCCGTGGGAGACTCCCGAATTAAGGTTTCCCGCACAAGACGTTTGTTCCGGTTTCCGACAATGCCCTTGGAAATACCTCAAATCTTTTTCCCACTTTCTGTTTTTGGGATTCAGCCGTTTTTTATTTTTATTTTTTTGGTCGGTGGATTCAGCCGTTGAAAACGTGATTTTTGCTCCTGATGTTTTTGTTCAGGAGGCACTTCGGGCAATTACAGCTTCTATTTTCCACCTAACCTCGAGAAATGTCAAGCTAAGTAGGTAAAATGTGTGTAAAAATCCATCATTTGAATGGATAATAATTTTTATGCAAGCACAATCCAATGTTTTGTCGTCTCATGTTAAGAGGAAAAATTTACTTCTTTTTTTCATTTTTTTTAATCTTTTGAAACTCACCTCGACGAGTTGAAGTATTGCTTCTTATTTGCTTTGAGTCTCATGCACAATCCGTTTTTAATATTTTCTTTGCTAAATGTATCACGGGGCATGATTCGAAACATACTTTATTCAAGAAAAATTCTCAAAATCCCGACAACCCAAGAGGGCCAGTGGTATTATAAGGACCTCATCATTTGTCATCTGATATGGCTGGTTAGCATGTTATAGAATGCTGCCGGTCCAAGAAAGAAAGGCAAGAGCACACACAGAGAAGAAGACGTCGAGAAGAATGAAAATTAGTTTCCTTTGTTTTTGTTTTCATTTTTTTATATTCGAATTCTATATAAAAAGTTTAAAGTAAATCCGTTATAAAGATATGTTATAAGGCTATTCGCTGCCTCTTTTTTGTTTATGGCAAAGAATTAACATTCAAGTGCTGTTAATTTTCATGAGAAAAAAATTTATGAAGAGCGCGGGGGGGCACGATGGGGGAATCCAAAAGCACGGAGGCAGAGAGAGGCATCCAACGCGGGAAGGACAAAGAATGTGGCTGTCTTCTGTTTTCTCGAAAAAACTACTTTTGTGACAACATAGCTGCTGTTCCTTTGACTTTTCGAACCCCACACACACTCTAATCCCCCTTCACTGACTCCGAGGACAGGTCGTTTCGGCGCTGACGACGACGACGATGATCTGAATCCCTCACGTCGATGTTTGAACGGGGAATACTGTATATCCCATGAACATGAAGACTTCCCCAAGTGCGAAAAACACGGCCGCCTAGAAATGCAAGGAATCGATAGTCCCTAGGATATTAGCTCCAAGAAAACATTGGCGGCGGCTTTGCACCGCTTTTGGGAGAATTTCGAGGAAAAGACTTTTCTATAGACTTTTTGATTCAAGAAGTATCTCTGCTCAAACCAAGTATCGTTTGGGTATGGGGCATTTGGTAATTCTCTTGCAAAGTAGCTTTGAAGGGGAATAGAAGAAGAAAAAAGGGGAGCGAATGGCTACTCGCGAAAGCAGAGCTGATGGAAGCAAAGCAAATCGATGACTAACTTCAAATAATCCAAAAAGTCGGCCTAGATAACGCGGGAATCATGCAACTTGGGTGGCTTAGGCAAGATAATGCCGAGGACCTCGCGAACTGGACCCATATGAACTCAGGCCTCAGCAAGCCATGCCCACGATCATTACCAACCCTCGGCCGCCCTCGGCAACCATTGACAAGCCTCAAGCAATCCTCAGTAGAGCGTCAAATCAGCAATTCGGATTTGGATACAGAATGTCGAATTCAAGGAGGAGGATGAACATGCATTGTGAGGGCAAAGCTGGAATATGAAAATACTAGCAAGGACAAATTTGAAAGAAAGTCATCAATCTTGAAAGTAGCATACCAAAAACTCCAAATGCCAATGCTGGATGGAGCCTACATTAAATTAAAAGGGGTTTTCAAATGCTAACTTTGACTCAAAAGCCTTCGAGGATAAAGAGCCAACCACCTCAACTGTGTCCCATTTTGTTAATGCTAAATCAAATGCACTCACGGTGAGATTGGTCCTCTCATTCTAAATTTGCAAGTTCAAAAATCCTTCAATGTCGAAATCTTTCATGGCCTTGACTAACCCACGAAGCAGTGAGGGTTAGCCAACATTCGAGATGATATTTAAGACTTGTTTGATAACTATTTTGTTTTCAGGAATAATTTTTGCTTAAAAATGATTTTTTCTAATCCTGTTTCCATGACGAGTTTCTTAACATTTGAAAGTATTTTACGACTATATAAAATTTTTATTTTCAAGATAAAGTACGTTTGGTATGACCATCCAGTTCTTTTGTGACTTAGAATCTCTTTTAAATTTTTAAATAATTTTGTTACATTTTTCTTTTTTTCTTTTCTTTGATTCTTCTTACTTTAGTTGATCGCCGGCCTCGGCCGACGACCGGCTAGGGTTAGTGATCTCATCCAACCATCGACGAGGTTGACCTTGGGATGGCTAGATGACGTCAGCCTCTCATCATGATTGGGTGAGCTCAGCTTGGTAGATTTGGGCGAGGTCCACTGTGAGTGGCTACGCAAGTTGGCCTTGCATGATTTGAATGAGGCCGAGCCTCGCGCAGTTGCCAGGAACCAGCAAAAGGAGGAAGAAGAAGAAAGAAAAAGAAGAAAAGAAAAAAGAAAGTGGACTTGATCCTAGAGTTGTCTTTGGGAGCAAAGAAATAACTTTTTTACTACTTGATTTTGTTCCAAATTTATTTTTGGGAAGACAAAGTTATTAAACAGATTTATGCTCTTTTCTTGTTTCGGTAAATAAAAGAATAAAATCATATACTATTTGGTTAGGTCTAGCTAAGCTTGTACTAGCCTCGAATTTTTCATAGTCCATGTTCGTGGGCTCGGGGCAAAAGGCTCCTTGGAAGGGCCCCGACCCGGCCCGCTAGTTGCAAAACCCAATGATTCTGTTGCATTTCCTTATTTATGTCACGGGCATGTGCCCCGATCTTGCCCCGCAATCGGGCCTCAAAATTTCACATGGGCCGAGTCTTGGCCCGTCCAGGCTCGGCCCATGACAGGGCCCAATCAGACTCCGATGCAATCACGGCGGACTTTTTGAGATGATGCGAGCGGGGCTCCTCCCTCGTTTTCGCCATGACCCTTTCGTCTTTGAATGGCCAGCGCTTGCTGCTGTTTCCATCGACAACGTGTTTGCTTGCGGAGTCTTGTCGCTGCCTTGTTCGAATCGGCGGAAGAACCTGATTATCAGATAGGGTCTAAGATACGGTTCAAATGGGACAAGACGCGTTTTTGTTGCTTCTATTTAGGTCGCTTTGCCTCGTGTTTTCGGGACAGCCGGACACAATATGGATGTGATTGAGTGGGAACGTGCTCTCATGATAGGAATCGATATGTCCGGGTGCCTTGGAAGTTTCTTGCGAGGCCCGAATTCTGAAGTCGAATGACAAGAAAGGGGGTTTTGTTGCGAATTCACAAGGTCATCCTAACTTCAATCATAAGATAGGGATGAATTTGGTCCATGTCGATTGATTAACATCAACTCACCTCAATGATCTTGTAGTGATCATGGAAAAAAAAATGTAATATGCAGGATACATGATGGTGCCCAAGAGAGAAAGATCTCTCTCTCTCTCTCTCTAACGTAAGAAATATCAGATGAGATTTGTCGCAGTGTGCTGTAGAGAATATTCATCCACGTTTGCGGGCCGTCATTGATAGAACCCATGTTTTTAACACTGCAGCACAACTTCGGAAGCATTCACGTGGATGCTTGTGATTGCAGTTGCCAACTGGGCAGGCCAGCTCGAGACATGCATTGCCTCCACCGGACATTAAAATATTGGAGCATTATGGGCATGTCGATGCCCGCTCTCGAGATGATTGTCTATGAATGCATAACTGAGAAGAAGAATCCATGGAATCAATTGTCGAGGAAATACGAGGAACGATTGGGAAGAACAATGGATTTAGACTTTGAAGCATGATATCATCTTCTTTAAGAAATTATTTACCCCACTGACCAAAAAAAAAAAAAAAAAAGAAATTATTTACCCCCACAACGTTGTTAATGATTACTGATGAATTTTCTCTAGAATATAATAAAGTCTTGAATGAGAATACTACATAAAAATCTCTCAATGGAAAAAAATTACGAAAGATGGTCATATATTTAAATGAAATTGGTAGAGAAAGATTATAATTGAGCAGACATATTCAATAAATTATAGGAAAAAAAGAAGAAGAAGTTATATTTGTATAAACACAACCTTTCAAAATTTAAGAAATTATATCTAAACATACATGAATTTTAAGATAAATGTTGAAAGAAATAATAAAATTCGGAAATAAATAAATAAATAAACCATAACTCTTTCGTTAATAGTTGCTCTATTTCAATAGGACTCTGTCATTAAAAAATTTTTAAAAATAAATCCGAATAATAAATAAAAAGAATAATTATTGATTAATGTCGAATCTCATCTACGTATACACTCAAATTTTTCAATATAACACCTCTTAGTTTGTTTAACAAACAAACTACCAATATTAAGCCATAACCCATGAGCTCAAGCACTCGTTTAAGTTCTCTTGAGAATGATGTAGGTGGCCAATTTGGCTACTTCTGTGCACTGGAGTGATGTAACTTTTGGTGAGAGGTGGAGTGTTTTCCGACAAATGATCCATTTGTTTTAGTACCGTAATTTTCAGATCTGCATAACATACAAGAGGAATGCGAGATGCGTGCTAGATTGTGCATTCAGACCAGAAATCTTACAATTTCCCACATTTTAGCTACAGGCAATAAAAGGTACTGTCACAAGGTCCAGAAGAATTGATCATCGGATATTTCACAACACCAAACTGTCGGAACTCGAAACTCCAAGTTGCATTCTGAGCCATTCTGATCGGAATCATCGGTCCACACACCCTGCAGTTTCACTGAGAATGTTTGCGCTCATCAAATTCCTTATTATAGACATACCCGTGGTGCTTCCACCATTACCGAAGGGACAACATTGAGAGCATCACCGAAGTGGAGACCATCACTAAACCAACATACACCCATTTGCTGTATTGCTGCAAACCGGGACAATACTTATCATGTATTTCTCTGAATGTTTGGCGGACGAATGAGCAGTCTTGTAGGTCGATTAGGGAAGGAGTGTCGTTGTACAGCCTGTAGCTCACATTCACTGCAACTGACATCTGATCATAGAATGATGGTGTCAAGCGTCCTGTCGTCATGCAGATTCCCGTCGCTGAAGCCTGACAGACAAAGCCCCTCCAGACCTGCATAAATATGTTTACAACAATTACATTCCCCACATAAAGGAATGCAATTTATCTTTGGATTCCCAAAGCCTATCTCAGTATTCCTTCAATGCAAGCACTGATATTCTTTCTTCAATGCTCAGGTTTAATGGATATCCATATTGGGCAGAGAGAGAATACCTTTGTTGCATTGTTGAGGTCTACTTCACCAGATGAGCAAGCTCGATCCGTCAGATTGGAGTGAAAAGGATTACAGAGGATTGGCACTGGAGGACCAGATTGATTGAAGTACATCGGGAAGTTGGGCGAGAAATTGAGGTTGGAAACGTTGGTGATGACCTCGTTGACCACCTCAACGAGCTGATAAGTCACTTCCTTGCTTAGTTGTGTTGTTTCTTGGACAGTCACGTCATCCATGAAGGGAAGTATTTCATTGAGAGCAGTGTGTGCTGAAGGGTGTTGAACCCATTCATCCATCGCTACACAAGTGTCTCCAGCCACACTAACATAGCAAGAACTTAAATTAGGTCTTCTTATACAACATCTGCATCTGCTGGTGGTGTTGTCAACAGAGGGAAGAAAAAAAGGGGAGACAATAACCAAATGGAGGCTATATACATAGAACAAGAAACAGAGGAGTTCACTCGTTGAGAATAAGATAGGTCAATACAAAAAAAGGGTAGTGTCGCGATATTTTTCATCTTATGGATGAGTACCTAGAGTCACTTCCGGTACCCAATGCACGATATGATAATGCAAATCATTTCAGAGAACTCAATCAGAAAGGATTTGAATTTCAATACACAGATGAAAACTTACTTATGGAGGACCTGAAACGTGCCGGATAAGATAAAACTGCCAGAAACAAGTGGCCATCCAACTATCACTAGGCTGCATAATTTTCAAAGGACAGTTAATTGTCGATTAGAACTAATTGTCCATAAGCTTGCAATCAAATGCCCCAAGAAAACCACAAGAGAAAAGGCCGATTTGATCCCCACGTGGAAGCAACTTCTACAGGTCACTCTTCACTTACATGTACACAAGAAATGGCATCCGAATGACCGATAGCACTGCATCACGAAATCAAAGCACAGAACAAGACTCAGATAAGATGGAATGAAATAAGGCAGTATTTTTAACCCAAAAAGGCATCTTGATCATGGAGAAGGCCTTACAGAATCCGATCAGCGTCAAGGAAAGCATGACTGCAGCTGTTAAGATAAGTGCCAGTCTCCTGCAATAAATTGAGTTAGTCTTTCAAGCCTAGCACTTAAGAGAGTAACATGTTGAAAGCACCAGGATATACAAAAGAGAGCCAGGTAATCCCTCGTACACTGAATCCAGGAGATGCCGCATATCCTCGGAATTCTCAACAGTTTGGCCAGCAAGGGCATTAGTTGAGTCGTTTTTTGCTTCAATCTGGTCAATATCAGTCTGAACACTGGGAGGCAAGAAAACTTTATCGACTCCAACCTGCTTGGCTTGGGCAATATTATCTGACACGTCTTTCAGTTTCTCTACAGTGAGACCAGCCTGACTCACAACATACTCCAATGCCCTGCTCGTGTTTTTGTGGAATCTCCCCTGACCAGCATAGAGAACGATGCATCCAATGCTGTTGCAGAATGTAAAGTCAGTCTTCTTGACTTGATTTGTCTACTCTGTGAGAGAGAGAGAGAGAGAGAGAGAGAGAGATGTACATTGAAGCAATGCCGAAAATGACAAGCAAAATAAGAGAGAATTGATAAGCAGCAGCACTCTTTTGTTTATCGGGCTGCTTTCTACTGCAAGAACAACAAACCATGACCAACAACCAAACACCGAAGCAGAGGAACCACATCGCCGCAACAACAAACACTGGAGCTGCAGTAAGACCCACAGACTGCACTCAGACAAAATCAGAGGGAAGATATCGTTAGCCGTCCAATCCAGTTTCAAGAGAACTTAACATATATAAATTAATGCAAATGATACTGCATGATAGCAGGATATGTGTCGCGATTGATGGGTCAATGAGCACAATCTCAGAAATCCTTTTACTCTGAATATGCAAACTAAAGTAAGATCTCCCAGACAAAAATGCTTCGACCCCATCATATCAAACTTCTACCACTATGATAGCTTCCACAAATAGGTTCATTGGATAAGCAGCACCGCAGCATCCTCCACGCATCTGCTATATCGTTCATATGCCATGAACAGAATACACTAAAAAGTCATACTATTGGACAGTGGTTGGCACGCACTGCACAGGTTTCACCAAAACTCAAGAACTTTTGATGGGTCGTCTTTCAAGTCAGCTGACAGTTAATTATTTTTGCCTAATCTTCTTACTGGCCCAAGTGTGAATATGCTTCAGCATTGCCATAACAAGAAAAGCAAAGACATGCACAATCTAAGCAAAAATACTACTCACGGCCCAGTAATGATGGTCTTTCAGGTTCCACCCCCCCGTGTATCTTTTGAACCCATCGAGAGGGTCTTTCCGGTAAGTCCTCTGTGCAGCCAAAGCAGACGTCGTGTTCTCAAAGAGATGAGTACTCGATCCTATAACGTACTCTCGCGCGGTCGGCCCCAGTAACTTGGCTTTGCTTTCCCTGTCCCAACCTGCAAAACGCCAGAGAAAGTTCACCACTTTCACACCAGCAGTGACTAGTTCCTACAACAGGATCAAAATGTGGGCCAGAAAAATCGAAACTTTACGAGTCATTTGCGAAAAGAAGACGTTTTAGACTTGGGGAACACAAACATCTCGAGCCGGGTTCCCTACCCAAAAAAGGAAAAAAAAACATCTCGAGCCGGGTTTAACCAAAAAGTAAGCTTTGAAGCTTCCTTGAGACTTTATTTTGCTTTTGCTGCAAACAAATGTAAATGCAGTGACGACAGACCCAGAAGAGACAAAGAGTACTACCTGAAGGTGAAGGTGCTTCAAAGGGTCGAAAGAGAGAATCTCCATGCGAGGACGAGGCGAAAGCTGGGGAAGAAAGGAGGAACAGAGCGGGAGCAAGAAAGAGATGCAGAGTCATGGCGAGAGAAAGAGCTAAGCTCTCTACTGAGTTCACGCTCATGGACAAGCAGACAAGGCAAGGGGGGAAGTTCAACAGTTGCAGAGCAAAAGGTTGAAGAAGCTGTTGAGAAGCTGCTGGGAAGCTGCTGAGCTGAGTGCAGTCATCATTCCCCGTGGGAGACTCCCGAATTAAGGTTTCCCGCACAAGACGTTTGTTCCGGTTTCCGACAATGCCCTTGGAAATACCTCAAGTCTTTTCCCCACTCTCTGTTTTTGGGATTCAGCCGGTGAAAACATGATTTTTGTGTAGAATATTATTTATATAAACAACTAATCAATCAAAAAGAAATGGATTCATATATGATTATAAAACACCGATGTCACTAAATACAGCGGAATTAAAGCTAAACATGTTTGAGCCATCGCTTCAAGTGAAGAAAAGTAAATCACTTTGATAATCAGGAATCTATTGGAATGCTAGATCTTTCTTTTTATGACCTATTTCAATATAGCAGTTTTCAATAGAATTAAAGCAACTGATAGGTGTAACCTATCCTATTTATAAGCTAGAGAAGGGACCTAGCAAACCCTATTCAACAGCGTATCAACTGAGCCCTTTCCATTACGGGCTTCAATTAAACACAATTGCCTACACTTTGCTGCTCAACTAGGGCCGTTATCAATAGATGCCAATACCCAATTTAATCAGATCATCGTAGGGTTCAACAAATATTAGAATATCTATTAACCTGATTATTTAAAATAGGAAATCAATTAATTAATGTAAGCCCATATTATGGGAAATTTCCAACATTCTCCCACTTGGGCTACATTAATTAACTTATTTTATTTTGAAAAAGATTTTATATTGAAAACGACACTATCGGGTTAATAACTGAAAATTTTGTTTTACGTGGCCACAACTTTATAAAATAATATTCCAATAATAGCATCTCAAAACCAATCCAATCCTATATAACCTTAGTATAGGACTATGGAGATCAATGTGTTAAGAAAATACCACAACACATGATCTTCCATAATCACATATTATAAGCATTATACTTTCATGGATCATGGGCCTAGTAGTGTAGTAAAAAATAGTGACAACATGTGATCAAAATATACACTAATTCTTATTGGTCCTCAATGCAATTTCTCAACGACATGAAATTGCATCAACGCATTTTCTAAACAACATGAAATTGCCGCAATTTCTAAACAATATGAAATTGCACGACTATGTCATAATCCAATATGAGATCTCATAATCGGTGACATCCAGTCATCTTTAAACTAAAATTTGTTTAAAGATACTGTTTTATATTCATTTCTTAATCAACAGAAGAAAGGATAACAATCGAATCAATAATAACAATCATTAGAAAGAAATGCTTTAATAGATATAATAAAAGCATTATCAGTCTGCACATAACTATAATATCCATAAACACAAATTATATAACTCCCACTAACAAAAGAAATCAAAAGAATATAAAACACCCATATTCTTTACATGTTCTTTAAACAAAATGGGTCGTAAGCCTTTTGTTAGAGGATCAGCTAACATGGACTTAGTTCTGATATTTTCAATCACAATATCTCCCTTTTTGACCAAGTCTTTAATAATATAGTATTTTATTCAGTTAATATTTTAACCATGGCATTATTGTTGTTTACAACAAAGGTAACTGTTTGTCACACATAATGCAATAAGATCAATTATGGGCAATGAGTATTTCAACAAAAATAATTAGTAAATTATAAACTCTCATTTGGACAAAGTGTATAATGCACAATTATTTTCCACAATATAAAGTTTATAAAGCAACAATAAGGAGAATTATATATAATTGTCAAAGATTCGTCCCCTTTGGGCAGATAAATCATTTAAATTATACATATCCATGTTATCAATATATAGAGACAACAAAGGAGAATTATATAATCTTCAAGGATCAATCCCCTTTGGGCAAACAAATCCTTTAAATTATACATCTCCATTATCTCAACATAGAGGAGAATTACACATAACTCTAAAAAAAAAATTTATCCCCTTTAGGCAGATAAACCTTTTGAGTCACACATCCCCATCATTCATCTCTAATATATCAATATAGAGGGGAATTACATATAATTTTCAAAACATTTATCCCATTTGGGCAGATAAATATTCTTAAATTATACATCCCCATATTTTAAATATGAAAATTAAACTTCATGCTATTTTCAAATTAATATACACAATAAACCCCATTTGGGCGAGTAATTATATATACTAATTTTTATCAATAATGAACTTTAACAATTTACAAACTTTAACATTTTGTAAATAATGTTCCATTTAATCAATGCCCAAAAATTCATCAAACAATATGAAACACTTTATAACATGTGTTTCTCAAGATCATATAGCATTTATCAAACAACAATTTTTGCCACAATTTTATAATTTTTTTTTTCAATTTTAATATCTCAGACTCATGGCAAATCAAGAATGGATATGAATGGTTACTAGAATTAAAGGGAGCCAAAAAAATTTTGTAGATATCAGTAATCACGAGGACAATCTTTATCTCTCACTTTCTCACTATCAACCCTTGGTTGGCATGTTTAAATTTGGCATCTTTTAAATTTGAGAAATTCCGTAGTCAAGCAATAACTCAATCTCTACCTATTTGAAACAATCATATCATCTGAATTTAGAAGTATCATTGCGCTTTCTAGCCAAACCTTCATGCATGTTAGCATGAAACCCACAAAGAGATCAAGCAGAATCTCTGTGAAGAGAACTTCCAAACCTCAATCCTATTAAGTCAGTCCACTCTGATGACTCATGGTAAAACCACACAATAAGACATGAAGGGTCAAAACAAACTAGACAACAATGGGAACAATTAAGTTTCAAGGTAAGCAGAACCAGTTGCCCTTCCACCTCAATTTATCAGAGGCACATCCGACAATTCCCAAAAAAAATAACAACAGAGAAAAACCTCTTTTTATCAGAAACCAAAAAACTCAATTACTCAAGACAGTTGTTTATTCAACTGAGAACACACATGATAAAATATCCAGTCATTCTTATCGATCAAGGAAGACACCTTATCCCTTTTCCAAAACTGTTTGACCGAATAACATCATCAGGTGGGTAAAAATCCTATTCAATCGTCGATGATACCAAGGTGAAAATCTCCCCAACAACGTAGACAAGAAAGCATCTCAAAACCACGATAGAACGACAAAACCCCAGAAAATCCCGAAATCGGACAGGCAACAATTACTTTCCCAGTAACGAAAAAATATCGAATTCGCAACTAACCCCATAACTCTCTAAGACCAAGTTAGCAAAAACGGTTGGAACCCTAATCGCTCATCCAAAAGAAGAACAAACAATCAGCCACAATAATCTCCAAACCAACCGTTACTACCGTCGAATTGAAAAGAAAAACGAAGGTAACAATATAATGTAACTTAAAATTCTAGAACCCTTTTTTATGTATAAACCCTAGAATTTCGAATTTGAAATTCTCTCTCGATTCTCAATAAAATTATGCAAATTATATATGGTTGCGAAGATCTTGACATGTAGAACAAAAGCCCTATGGTTTCGGGATCAATCAATCAAAAAATCCACACAAAAGAATAATGCACATAATCGGCTCAAAGAGGAGAATTTCAAATTTGTCCATAAAAAAAATAAAAATTTGGGTTATACAATCATACATGATTAGCTCTGATACCACATGCAGAATATTATTTATATAAACAACTAATCAATCAAGAAGAAACGGATCCATATATGATTGTAAAACACCGATATCACTAAATACAGCGGAATTAAAGTAAAACCTGTTTGAGCCATCGCTTCAAGTGAAGAAAAGTAGATCACTCTGATAATCAAGGATTTATTGAAATGCTAGATCTTCCTCTCTATGACCTATTTCAATATAGCAGCTTTCAATGAGACTAAAGCAACTGATAGGTGTAAGCTATTCTATTTATATGCTAGAGAGAGGACTTAGCAAACCCTATTCAACAGCGTGTCAACTGGGCCTTTCCCATTATGGGCTTCAGTTAAACACAATTGCCTACATTTTGCTGCTCAACTAGGCCCGTTATCAATAGATGCCAATACCCAATTTAATCAGATCACTGTAGGGTTCAACAAATATTAGAATATCCATTAATCCGATTATTTAAAATAGGAAATCAATTAATTAATGTAAGCCCATATAGGAAATTTCCAACATTTTGCTCCTGATGTTTTTGTTCAGGAGGCACTTCGAGCAATTACAACTTCTATTTTCCACCTACATAAGCTCGATAAATGTCAGGCTAAGTAGGTAAAATGTGTGTAAAAATCCATCATTTGAATGGATAATAATTTTTATGCAAGCACAATCCAATGTTTTGTCGTCTCATATTAAGAGCAAAAATTTACTTCTTTTTTCCATGCTTTTTTTATCCTTTGAAACTCACCTTGATAAGTTGAAGTATTGCTTCTTATTCGCTTTGAGTCTCATGCACAATCCGTTTTTTATATTTTCTTTGCTAAATGTATCACGTGGCATGACTCAAGACATGCTTTATTCAAGAAAAATTCTCAAAATCCCGACAACCCAAGAGGGCCAGCGGTATTGTAAGGACCTCATCATTTGTCATCTTATATGGCTAGTTAGCATGTTATAGAATGCTGCCAGTCCAAGAAAGAAAGGCAAGAGCACACATAGAGAAGAAGACGTCGAGAACAATGAAAATTAGTTTCCTTTGTTTTTGTTTTTATTTTTTTATATTCGAATTCTATATAAAAAGTTTTAAAGTAAATCCTTTATAAAGGTATACTATAAGGCTATTCGCCGCCTCTTTTTTGTTTATGGCAAAGAATTAACATTCAAGTGCTGTTAATTTTCATGAGAAAAAAATATTTATGAAGAGCAGGGGGCACGATGGGGGAATCCAAAAGCACGGAGGTAGAGAGAGGCATCCAACGCGGGAAGGACAAAGAACGTGGCTGTTTTCTGTTTTCTCGAAAAAACTACTTTTGTGACAACATAGCTGCTGTTCCTTGAGAGAATATTAGGTACCTTCACAGTGCCACGTCATCGGTGCTCTGAACGAGTCACCGTTCGACACTTGTCCGGCGAGGAGTCCACGTCGGCTCCTCTTCACTTTCCTCCCTGACGAGATCGGACCCGGAGCGCGGGAGCGTTCTCTCTCCTCTCTTCGTGTCTTACCTTCTCTCTCTTCCGACGACGACGCTCGACGCTCTCGGCGCACTCAACCCAACGCACCGAGCCGCGCTGCCTAGAGCTTCCTCCGACGGCCGTCGCTCCCTCCCGACGAACCGCAGCGCGGGCGGGCGTTCTCTCTCTCTGTCTTACCTTCTCTCTCTTCCGACGACGACGACGCTCGACGCTCTCGGCGCACTCTACCCAACGCACCGAACCGCGCCGTCTAGGGCTTCCTCCGACGGCCGTCGTTCCCTCCCGACGACGGCCTCTCTCTCCACTCGACGGCCTCATCTCGGATCTGCATTCTCGTTGGCGCACTCTACCTCAACGCACCGGCATCATCCTCGGATCTACATTCTCTCGGCGCACTCTACCCCAACGCACTAGGCCGCCCGTGTAGCGCTTCCTCGGACGGCCGTCGGTCCTCCCAACGACAGCCTTTCTCTCTCCACTCGACGGCCTCATCTCGGGGCTCCTTTCGTCGGGGCGCACTTCTTCCTAAATCGCGCTCTCTCCCGACGGCTGATTTTGCTCGCCTCTCTCCGTCCCCGACCCGCGAGAAGCAATCGCTCCCCCCGCTCGAAGCAATCCCCGGAGAAGCCCTAAATCTGCGACCGCATGTCGGGTTTGATTTTATTTCCTGGTTTTTATGTTCGCGTCTTTGTTTTGGGGAGAAAGCTTGGCCTAAATGCGATGGATTATAAGTCGGAGTTTGAAAGTGGTTGTGGCGGTAATTTAAGGGACATCTGTGGATTAGGGTGGTGTCTTGAGTGGCATCCATGTCTCTCCGTGTTCGCAACTGTAGCTGTGAAACTCTATGGAAAGTGTTGTTATTTGTCCAGGGTTGTGATAGTAATCACCGATGTCCATGGCTCGATAAGCTGTGAAGTCTTGCCGCAGATTGGGTTTTGCCTCCTCGCCTGCTATTCTATGTGGATGAGGCTTCTTACGTGGAGATAGATAATGCCGAGATTGTATAGTCTGTAGAGTTTTGATTTGAATGATTTTCTAGTAGTCCGAATCAAACCGCATTAGAATTTCGAGTGCTGTTTTCGTTGCTTGCGCATCAACTACCTCCCCTGCACTGCGCAGTGCAATGGACACCCATAAATTGCTTGTCGAACATGAATGGCTGTATCGTTAAATATCTGCTTCTTGTTGTCCTCTCGCTTTGTCCCCGCATTTTACATCAACTTACATAAATTGCGTGATATCCCGTTGATGTCTTGAATCTTAATGACAGAGCAGACCACTTGGCTTTAAGTCCTATCCCGGTCATCCGCCCGACTGAATAATTGTTACCACTTATTTGCCCGCATCACCCTATAACAACAATGTCCTAGATATGATGTGAACTCACAAGTTACGTGAACCTTTTTCAAATCATATGTCATTGTATTGTGCCAATCGCCTTGCATATTTGCTAGTTTGTATGCTGACTCTTTCAATGATTTGAATGGGCGAATCCACTTGTCATCCTGTAGGAAAACTATGACAAATTGAATGAAGCACTCGCAAGAGGAGACCACTCTTGGACTGCCCTAACATTAAAGGTGATGATGTTATGTTCCCTGGCTAAGAAATGATTCATTGATCTGCATTAGCAATTAGCTTGTTTTCGTTTATTGTTGCAAACCGACTGGAGTTAGTCTATGAGCATTCTTAGCTTGTTAGTTAGCTGTCATGTTCCTCTTGCAAAAGCAGAGGCTGGAATTTAGACATCATGAGTTCTCAACTTCGGGGGCAATGCTTAACATCATTGTATGCTAGGTCGATGCCTCTAGAGCTACTCTTTCAGAATTAAGGGTCTTTAATATGAACTTACTACATAATTTCAAGGCATGAACTCGATAAAAGCATTTTTCTGTCCATCTCGACCAAAATAACAGTAATCAACTTTGTGCAAGCTTCACTGGAACTCATGTTTTTGGTCATAAATGAGGACTATTAAAGACATGGTATCCACCTTAACTAGCAAAGTGAAAGAACGATAAAGGAAGCTGTCTAGAATAAAATTTGCTGATGATAGGACATCCAAGCTAAACGAGAGGTTTGTGTTCGATTTTGCTGTTAACATTCTCAAGGGAAAGACCCTGATTTTGTGAAACTTCCAGTCCTCCGCATGCCGGAGGGTGACACTGTTCATTTTGCTTTTTATTGACTTTATGTTCAAGATGATTGAGTAATCTGTACTATCAAATGAACTACGTAGGATGAAGCCACTTATGCTACTTCAGAAGGGCATTAGCTTTTGAATAGTGTACACTGGCATACAGAGGAGGGACAAACGTGAAGAGATGAGGTCAAAGGTCTTCTTTGGTATGTTAATACTGAGAAAAGACCGGATCACTTTCGGTCTCCCACAGTATTTAATGATGTACTATACCAACTATGAATGAGAAATCATGTGATCCGGCTTCAACTCAGCATTTAAGGCAGTCAATGCCTCACTTTTTGATAAATGAATGGTAGATTTCATAATAACATCGAGGGGGCTTTTTTTCTTCTTAGAAGTTCAAAGGCCACAGGTTCAATTGCACCATTAATGTTGACTCTGTATCTTAAAATACTGTTTCTAATGTGATCCTAAGGGTGGCTCGATGTGTTGTCAGTCGTCTTTGGGCATGAGACTATTCAATGTCAACACCCAAGGGAGATATGATTACTTTTTCTCTTTTTGGAAGCATTTATTGAGGCTTTTTAGCACTCCAGTGTAAGATGAAAATTTAACTGAATGTCATTTTCTTGTTTTGTGGCGAACCAAATGGTTTTATATCCAATTTTTTTGTGTAGGGACTTCTACTTGAAGGAAAACCTGAGGAGGCTGCTACAATCATTCACGTCTTGAATCAGGTGGTTCTCACATCTCGAGCATCTATAGCTATTTTTAATAAGCTCACCATCCGGCATGATCCCCTAGCTTAAGGACTTGCCATCCTAAATTACCTCAGCCTATCAACCGGTCCTTCGATTTTCCATATCCTCTTAAGTAATAAAGCAATTAGTGGAAGACTTATGAATTGTCCCCCATAATGTGCTCGGATAAAATTACCGTGAGATCCTTTTGTTGAGGGTGAATGGGTGACTGGGTTTTTATATTTGGGGCTTGCTACGGTGTGCCTAGGACAACAACAATAACATTTTTGGGGGTGTTGGGGGTTGTGGGGGGTGGGGGTGGGTGTTTATTGCAGGTTTGTGATATCATAAGTCTCACTCTTACATAGAGAGAAATTGAATGTGAATGTCATATTTAAGTCGAGGCCCTCTCCTCATTGAAAACTTTTAAAAATCTTTTTCTCCAATACACATGATAATTCAATAATCTTATGGGAAAGATTTATTAGATTACAACTACAGGAGCATGCTCAACTGTTTTTGAATAGCAGTAAGCCATATTCAGATTGGTAGATGTCCAAGATTTATGGGAAAATAGTCCTATTTTTTTTTTTCTTATTGTCTATGCTTGTATTTGCACAAACAGTCCTCGTCTAACCTCGTACCAAACCTCGTGAATTTAACAATTGCTGTTTCTTATTCGACTAAGGCCATCCGAATTCTATCTCAAGCTGTGCAAAGGTGTTATGTAGGGCAATTCCCATTCTAGGGCTTTTTCACTCTTGAAAAATTGAATTTTTTTTTTTGCATCTGGATGAATTTGTTGATGGTGTTATCTCGATTCATTATATGTATTTTGGTTCTTCGGGTGAGATTATGTGGGATGAATATGTTGCATTATCAATTCTCATGTTGCCCTTTCAATCTGCTTTTGGTCTTATTATGATCCCTTTTGTAATTGAAAGAAATGTTAGTTTCGCAGGATTTTAGAACGCCGGCGTGTTTTGGAATCACAAATTGAAGAGGTTCAACGCACGAGAGCTTCGAAAGAGCTTGACAAACTGCATAAACGACATTAGTTCTTGGCTTACGGGATTGGGGCTCTTTGAGGAAGCTAAAAGCTTGAAATGGAAAGGAACATTGAGATGGCTGAATCAGAGGCAATTTTCCATACATACTATGTGAAACTTATTTTGCTTTCTTAAGTTATGTGTTGGATAATATCTTGCTCGTAAAAACATTACATTACTTACTTTTTATTTTTGAACTTGCAGCATGAAACTTCCCATCTTGCACACGTGATGCGTGATATGAAAAAAAGATTATGAGTTTGCGATAGGAATGGTTTTTCCAAATGAACTTGAAGCATATCACACGTATGTAGCTTATGCAATTGGCAAAGGATTTGGAGTGAGAAAGGATAATTTGTTAAGAAATCGTAAAGGAGAAATAACTCGACGGACTTTCGTGTGTAATTGTGAGGGGCATCCTATCAACTCATCGATAAAGAAAAGAAATTTGAAAGGTTTGAAGTTAGGTGTGGTTGTCTTGCTCGTATCAAATTTAAGGTTAACAATGGTGTCTACGAAGTCATGGAGTATGTTTCCGAGCATAATCATCCATTTGTTCGGAAGGTCGAAGCATTTGCTTAGATGTGGAAGAATGATAAATGATACTTGTAAGGGTGTCATAGTTGATATGATTAAAGCTGGTATTGGGGGACTTCGACATACAAGTTTTTAGCAAATGAAGCGGGAGGAAGCAAAAACTTGGGTTTCAACTTGCGCGATTGTCAGAATTTTTGCAGACCAAAAGATCCAATGACATGATGGCGGAGATTGTCAAAATGTTCTAAATCATTTTCATCGCATGCAAATGGAAAACCCGATGTTTTTCCATGCTGTACAAGTAGATCAAGATGGTAAAATGGCAAATATATTTTGGAGAGATAGTTTATCCAAATATGATTATGACTGTTTTGGTGATGTGCTAGTGTTCGATACCACGTATCGTACCAACGATATAACTTGATTTGTGCACCTTTTGTTGGAGTTAATCACCATTGGAAGAATATTTTGTTTGGTTGTGCATTATTGTCAGATGAGACTGCAGAGTCATTTATTTGGTTATTTGAGATGTTTTTGAAGTCTATGGGAAACAAGGCTCCAAAGACTATATTCACCGATCAAGATCAAGCTATGGCAAAAGCCATTAGAATTGTGTTTCCAAATACACAACACCGATTATGCACTTGGCATATTGGGAAAAATGCCAATCAAAACATTCCGGATCTTTACCGTAAGCCGGGTTTTAAGGATAAATATTTTTTGACGCTTATGTATAGATGCAGATCGGAGGATGAATTTGAATGCACTTGGAGGGAAATGGAAGACGAGTGGGGTACTAAGAATAATAATTGGCTTCGAAGATTGTACGACCTTAGACATAAATGGAGTTTAGCTTTTGGTCGTGATACCTTTACATGTGGTATGACATCGAGTCAAAGGAGTGAGAGCACTAATAATGTCTTCCAACATACAGCAACCAAGACATCGTCTGTTGTAGCATTAGTCCATCACTATGAAGAACAATCGAAGCATATGAGAGAAATTGAAAATCAAGATGATTATCATTCTCATGGGAAGCCCAAGTTGCAGATTCCTAAAAATGGGATCTTGGCGCATGCGGCCTTCGGTGTATACTCGTACCATCTTTAAAAAGTTTAATGTAGAATTTTTGCAAAGTCTCGAGCATGTTTCAGTACTACATTCGATGGATCAATTTATTTATATACTACGAAGTGTTCGAGAGATTGAACGTGAAAATGTTGTCGATTTAATCCCGCAGACTTTTCAGTTTTTTGTGATTGCAAATTATTTGAATCGAAAGGGTGGTTGTGTCGCCATGCCTTGAAAGTGTTGAATGATAACATATTGGTTGCGAGTATTCCATCTTCTTATATTTTGAAAAGATGGACCAAGGGTGCCAAAGAAGGAATTGTGAATGATGAATGTAATCAAATGTCTTCGGGTCCATCTAAATTTAATCGGTTTTCCACGTTAATGCAAGAATCTTTTGAATTGATGAGTTTGGGAGCCGAAGATGTAAATACTATGACTATAGTGAGGACGAACATGAAAAACAAAGGCTGAAATTGCAGCATACAAAGCAAGTGTGGTTGTCACCGATGATGCGTCGCCGATGACGATGATGATATTGAGGATTCTTGCGAGATTTCAGTTTTGGACCCCATTCGAAGAAAAGGGAAGGGAATAAGTTATGGAAGGCTGAAAAGTTCAAGTGAGAAAAAGAAAAAAATCTAAGAAAGGAACACCCCGCGCAAATACAAAGTCGAGGTGAGTCATGTATTATTGTACTTAATGTGATTGTTAATTTCTTCGCTTATGTTATATGATGCTAATTAACATATTTTATTACTTTGTGATGTAGAATTGGCTATCCAAGCGACACATAATGAAACTCATTATCCGGACTATTCGAGTAATTCAAATCAATCTCAAAGTGCCTTTTATCCTAGCATTGTTGGCGGTCCTTCAAGTAAATCTAAATTTTCACGGTCGGGTATATTGCTATTAGTTCTCAATTTGTATTTACATCTTACTAATTTGTTAATTTTTTTTTTTTTTTTTATATAGGTGCAGCAGCCACCATGTTTCATGCGTCCGGGGATTCCGAATGGGTTTTACCCATTTCCCAATCGAGTTTATTTAGTAGTTTGATGTATTAATTTATTTATAATGGACCGTGCCTTTCTACAACTATAGATAACATATCATTTGTTTTATGTAGGTGCAATACCCATATATTATTCCGCCTGTGGGGAATATGAATGGATATTTGCCATTCACTAATCAGGTGCTTATTATGAAATCATTTTAGATCCTAATGTTATCTCATAATTTTTTAATATTTTAATGTTTATTGTTAATGGTTTCTTCTTAATAAATGTTGGAGTACCATAATAGATCTCACGGAACCATTTTGAAGTCAAAGTTCAGTGATATGATTCGAAACACCACAGTCCAACATTAAGTAAATTTTATACAGGGAGGAAAACGGCGAGAAAGACCATACTTTGTCATATATCCCAGCTTCCAAGCACTGCTGAGCAGCTTCAAGCATAATTTGTTGTCTTGTTTGTACGTCCCGTATAAACCTTATCAATTCACCTTCTTCCCCATAACCTCTTAAACCAAGCCAAAAGTAAATCCCACCATCTCCAAATAACAGCTCCGTGAGGAGTTGTTTCAGCATCAAACTTCTCTGTCTCTGCTGATCTGCATTTCCCCTTCCAGTCCAAAATAGTCATCCACCACCCACTGCAGCAGCAGACTGTGCGTAATATTTGAAAGACGTAAATATGAAGATCATGCTGTCAAATCATGGTAGATGCTTCTGCATAAGCATCCATTACACCAAACTTTGATCCTGCCCCTGTACCTTCCATAAGGACACCATGGTCAGCAAGCATGATAGCTATGTGAGTGGCACCACTGTTGTACCCTTCATCTCCTCCTTCTTTAGAAAATTAGAGGATATCGGATAGGAACTGGATGCTTAGGAGCATAATATATGGGTATACAAAAGGCTCCTTCCCATTTTTGGTATAGTATGATGCTGCAAACTTATTTCGGTAAGCCTGCAATCTCTAAACTATAGGACTGAACTCTCACTAAGATAGCAGATGAACCTCCCAGAGGGAACTCCTTGATGGCTGACAGTTTAAACCACAATAGTGGTGAAAAGTGCCGATAGATCTCTCAGCAGCCTTTCGACAAGCCTTTGAGAACCAGATATCATGGCATATAGTAACAACCCTTTCTTATCATACATAGCTCGACTGACCCGATCACCCATTCTTAACAACTTTTCACATTCTTCTGAAGCAGTAGCCACTGTCTCAGTAGAAACCATACCTCCAGTATTTATCCATTCTATGAGCAGCCAATAACAAGTAACCATTATGGAAGAACAACAATCAGTACATTTAGGCAGTAAACAAATAGTACCAGAGGTGCAAACTGATGTGCACTACAGGATGACAAGGCAACGTCTCTTGCTTCATTTTCATACCCAGTTCTCAAGCAAAAGTATATCTGTTGAAACAAGAGATATGTAAAATAAGTCAGCTACAGGCATAGGATTCCATGCTTATAAAAAAACTGCAATCGGCAATATCCCCAAGAAAATAGGACAGCCTAAAAACACCCTCTTAACAAAAAAAAACAAAACAAATTACTTCTTATCTTAAATATTTTTCTTCCTCTAATAGTTCATATACCGAAAGACAGGATAGCTGAAACATAAGTCACCGTCATCTCAACCAAAAGACTATGAATCTCAATAAAACATCAGCAGTTTCTATTTACTGCAGCACCCCAGTGAAAATGAGGACTTCATCATGATACACCAAATTTCTACGTTCTTATGGTATTGACTTCACCACCAAAATAGAAAATGGAATACAAAAGGGAAGCATTCATAACTTGCTGCCACATGGTGTCAACAGGTGGCTGCCTTTGAGCATCACCAACATCAAAGTCGAGAGCAGGAGGACAAAATAATGAGCACTAAACTCACTTAATACATTTTAATATGTTAATGCCTTGAAATCTGTTAGAGACAAGCTGGACAAGGAGAGCTCCAGCTCCTTGAATACTGCTTCAAAAAGGTCAAGTTCGATTACTATATGATGCAAGCAAGAGCTATCTCCAAATATGACCAAAGCAGTAATTCTACTTTGAGTCTAAACATAAACAAAAAGCTTTTGCCATAGAAGTTTCATGGAACCAAAATGTCAAGAAAGGTAAAAATAATGACTTCATACTTGTGCAGGATGACTTTGTATCATGTCCATAATGTACTTCTCATGCCCCCACTCAAGGTGCCGCGTTGCACCAATTACCAATGACATCTTCTTTGAAACGTTCCACCAAATAACTGAATCCTCATCCATAACTGCCAAGCAAATTATTGCACAAACCATTACATCTCTATGGCATAAGAAGAAAAAGGAGCTATGAAATGGCATGGAGAAGTAGTTAAGAAGATTTACAGAGCCACACCTGAATGAGAAGCCATATTTTCTGCATACTGACCGATTTTCCCTAGATGTATTAATACCCAGACTTTCATAAGCACCCTTAAAAGCAATAGTGGGATGAAATTTGAACAATAACAGAGAGAGATTATGCCCATATCATGCAAAAGTCGAATAGATTTAGTGAAAGAGCATCAATACAAATGTATACACGGCATCATGAATCTAACAAACACACTCATGACACAACCATTACAAGGCAGAGAACAAGAAGTACAAATAATGACTAATGGTAAGTTTCTCAAATACTTATGCTAACCGTGCCAGCTGGCAGGCAAATAACAATAAACTGTGATCAAGATGTGCTTCTATGTTAGAATCTTAGAACTGCCCCAGCAAAAATTCAATGCCTAGTAAACAAAAAGATGTAATGAGCAGCAATAACTATTAAAGATAAATAAAAACCAAACTTTCATTACTTTAAATGGCAAGCCATGCTCTCTGGCACTGTTAAGGTCCTTCACAACACCACCATAGAAGCTCTTTTCTCAAGAATCGACTTGTCTGTTACAGCTACAGCTACAATCTCCATGCCTGAAGGACCAGATAAAACTTGAGGGCTTGAAACTGTTGAGCCTATTTGGGGGACACGAGCACCTCCATGGCCTGAATCAATGATGTTAGTCTTTGCTAATAATGATATCCAGCTTAAGCTCTGAAGAAAATCATGCTTTTCCTTTTGCCAATCATCCTGTCTGACAGCACAGCACCCATTAGAAACCAGGGCTGGAAAAAGTGGAGATAGCAATTTGGAATGTTCTATAATTGAGTTATGAGTTACAACCTACAATACTTTCAGCATATAATCATTAAAACTTCTAACATTGTACTTCTGTGCTTCCTGAATAGCTGAGACCATTGCTATTTCATGATCCTACATTAAGATGCAGCAAAAGAATCATCTCATCATTGGTACGTAACCACAAATTCCATAAAGCAAGAGAAACAAATTGTAAGCACAAATTTCATAAAGCAAGAGAAACAAGTCATGGAACCTTAAATTACCAATCATGTATTTTAGGAAATATGACTAAAAATATCAGAAATATAAATGTAAATGCACAGTTCCATGTAAACACTTATAGGAGCCAACAAAGGAGAACATTTACATAGATGCATGTTGAGAGGGGAACAACTATTGAAGGGGATTAGTAGATGAAAAGGCAGATGATGATCAAGGACAGGCTTTATCATCATCATCCTGGATGACGAATGCAAAAGCTGACATATGGATAATGGCATATGTCACATTGTAAGTATGGTCAGTGAAACCTGCATATTTTCCACATTTAAACACAAGAGCATGCAATGATCTAAGCGAATTTAGAAGAAAGACCAACCCTGAATGTACTACTAGCCGGATGCAAGAATGATTTATTCAAAGCAAAACCTTCCATGTTTATATTTTGTTTTATGTCTGCCATAGCCGGCACACTGCTCATAAGCACCAGAACCAACGAGGATGATTCTGGCATGACTCTTGTAATTATGAAGTTGAAGATCCTCGTCATTTTCATTCTCTCTTTCTTCATACACCCAGCCATCACCACCAGCAGCCAGCCATAAAGCTATTCCAATATTCAGGTCCTGCAAAATGAGGCGACATCTCAGATTTATGCTGCCATCCTTAGACTGGTGAGACCAGCATCTGTAAAATGTTCGCTTAATGTGAGAACAACATTGCAGCAAAACATGCACTTGACAGCAGCATCAAGTCATGAATCATCAGAACTAAGCAGAGTCCTTGTCTTACCTTTTGCTTATTGCCGTCAAGTTGACCAAACGATGCACGACCGGCCTTCCATCGGGGCAGTTCCAAGGAGACTTGAGATCTGCCAAGTGCTCAAGTATCTCCACGAAACAATGGTCGGACAGCAAGCAAATTAAATCGCTGTCGTTTTGTCATCAATGGTTTCGCCTAAGCTTTCTCGCGTTGCTGCGCTTAGAATCAGAAGCAATAAACCAGCAAACTTCTGGTCGCAGATTTAGGCCAAGCTTTCTCCCCAAAACAAAGATGCGGACATAAAAACCCGGGAAATAAAATCGAACCTGACTTGCGGTCGCCGATTTAGAGCTTCTCGAGGGACTGCTTCGAGCAGGGCGGAGCGATTGCTTCTGGGTCGCGAGTCGGGGGACGGAGAGAGGCGAGCGAAATCGGCTCGACGCTCTTGGTGCGATTTAGTAAGGAGTGCGCCGAGAGAATGGAGCCCTGAGATGAGGCCGTCGAGGGGAGAGAGAAAGGCCGTCGTCGGGAGGGAGCGACGGTCGTCGAAGGAACCGCTAGACCGTCGTCGGGAGATGGCATCGAGCGTCGTCGTCGTCGGAAGAGAGAGAAGGTAAAGAGGAGAGACAAGACAGAGGAGAGAGAATGCCAAATTTCTCCGCCCGCGCGTTGTTTTGAACTAGAACGACGTGGGAGAGAAGAGAGACGACGTGGACCTGCCAGCGGACACCTGTCAACGCGTGAATGGATCAGAGCACGGATGACGTGGTCCTATGAAGGTACCTAATATTTTCTCGCTGTTCCTTTGACTTTTCGAACCCCGCACACACTCTAATCCCCCTTCACTGACTCCGAGGACAGGTCATTTCGGCGCTGATGACGACGACGATGATCTGAATCCCTCACGTCGATGTTTGAACGGGGAATACTATATATCCCATGAACATGAAGACTTCCCCAAGTGCGAAAAACACAGCCGCCTAGAAATGCAAGGAATCGATAGTCCCTAGGATATTTAGCTCCAAGAAAACATTGGCGGCGGCTTTGCACCGCTTTTGGGAGAGTTTCGAGGAAAAGATTTTTATATAAAGATTTTTTTATTCAAGAAGTATTTGTTCAAACCAGGTGTCGTTTGGGTACGAGGCATATGGTAATTCTCTTGCAAAGTAGCTTTGAAGGGGAATAGAAGAAGAAAAAAGGGGAGGGAATGGCTATTCACGAAAGCAGAGCTGATGGAAGCAAAGCAAATCGATGACTAACTTCGAATCACCAAAAAAGTCGGCCGAGATAACACTGGAGTCATGCAACCCGAGTGGCCCAGGCGAGGTAATGCCAAGGACCTCACGACGTAGACCAATATGAACTCGGGCCTCGGTGAGCCATGGCCACGATCATTATCGACCCTCGGCCGTCCTCAGTGACTATTGATGAGCCTCGTTCTATTCTCGATAGAGCGTCGAATCAGCAATTTGGATTTGATACAGAACGTTGATTTCAAAGAGGGGATGAACATACATTGTGAGGGTAAAGCTGGAATATGAAAATACTAGTGAGCACAAATTTGAAAGAAAGAAAGTCATCTACCTTGAAAGTAGCGTTTCAAAAATGTTGAATGCCAACGCTGGATAGGGCTTACGTTGATTTAAAATGAGTTTTCAAATGCAAATTTTGACTTGAAAGCCTTCGAGGATAATGAGCGAAACACCTCAATTTTGTCCCAATTTGTTCATGCTAAACCATATGCACTTGTGGTGGGATTGGTCCTCTAGATCTAAATTTGCAAGTTCAAAAATTCTCAAATGTTGAAATTTTTCACGGCCTTGACTAACCCACGGAGCATCGGCCATCGTTAGGGATGAATTTCAAGACACTTGGGACATGATTATTCTATTTCCAATAACAATTTTTGCTAAGAAATGGTTTTTTCTGATTCCGTTTTCTTAATGGATTTTGGAGCATTTGAAAATACTTGGTAACTATCCAAAATTTATATTCATGGAATAGAAATATGTTTGACACAATCCCAAATTCTTTTACAACTTAGAATTTCTTATAATTTTTTAATAATTATATTATACTTTTTCTTTTTTTTTTTTTTCTTTCTTTCTTTAGCCAAACATTGGCCTCAGCCATGGCTAACGACCAATCAAACAAGGGTTGGTGACCTCATCCAATCACCGGTGAGGTCAGCCTCGGGATGGCCAAGTGATGCCAACCTTGCCATGGTTGAGTGAGCTCGGCCTTGTAGATCATGGCGAGGTCCATCAACAAGTGGGTGGGTGAGCTTGGCCTCACCTAATCTGAATGAGGCCAAGCCTCACACAACCACCCACCCATCACCCCAGCCGTCAGCCATCGATAATGCTGGTGACTGACGAAAGGAAAAAAAAGAAGAAAATGAAAAGAATAAAAGAAAGTGACTTTGTTTCTAGAGTTGTTATTGGGAACAAAGAAACAATTTTTTTTTACTACTTGATTTGTTTCAAATCTATTTTTGGAAATAAATAAAAAATTATCGAACGATTTTTTTTTATTTTTTATTTTTTGAGATAGAATCGAACACTGTTTAGTTAGATACCAAACAGTCCCCTACCAGCCCGCCTGGCCGAGCTCGTTCTAGCCCCGAATTTTTTATAGATTAAGCTCGTGGGCTCAGGGCAAATGGCTCCCTTAGAAGGGCCCCGACCCGGCCCGCTAGTTGCGAAACCAAATGATACCGTCGCATTCCTTTTATCGTCACGAGCGTGTGCCTCGATCTTGCCCCGAAATCGGGCCTCAAAATTTAAAATGGGCCGAGTCTCAGCCTGTCCAGGCTCGGCCCATGACAGGGCCCAATCAGACTCCGACGCGATAACGGGCGGGCTTCAAGAAGCCCGGACTCGCTTAGATGTTGGGCATTTCCGTCATTTCGCGACCAGGGAAACCCTACTCATAAGCCCTGCATCATCCGCTTCCTCGCCTCCCTTCCAGTGCCTCCAGAAACTAGGGTTTCCTCCCCTTCCTTCCGCCTCCTGCTGTCGGCTCGACCTGACCTCAAGCGGCCGGACCACCATGGATGCCCAGGTAAGGCCGCCGGAACTCCCCCTTTCGATTCCCGCCTCGTGAACTGTTTTTCTCGCTTGATTTGAAGCTGACCGTGTGCTCTTCTGCAGACCGAGAAGGCGTTCTTGAAGCAGCCCAAGGTCTTCCTCTGGTGAGTTTTCTGGGAAACTTTCTCTCTCTCTTCGCGATCTGATCGAGACTCTTTGTTGGTTCGTGGTTTGGGGGAAGAAAGATGTAAGCTTTAGTCGAGGGCAAAAGGGGTTTATGGTGATCGGCTGAGGTGCTTTCTTGTGGTGGGGAAACGATTTTAGCGGTTTTCTGCAGTTGTTTTTGGGTAGATTTTGCGTAGAGTCGGGGCTCCGGATCGTTTGAAGTGCGTGGGGAATTGGGCAAATCGTGGATCTAGGGACAGGCGTGGTCGGGCGCTGAACTAAGTTTGAAACTGAATAGAAACTGGCACTTTGTTTGAATCCATATGAAATGAATGGGAGGGATGGGATTGATTTTTTTTTTTTTTTTTTCCGTGAGGTAATGTAATTGTGGTTATTGGACTTTTCAGCTCGAAGAAGTCTGGCAAGGGGAAGAGACCTGGCAAGGGAGGGAACAGGTATTATAAGAGCGTTGGCCTGGGCTTCAAGACCCCGAGGGAGGCTGTCGAAGGTATGTCCGTGTTGAAATTTTGCAATCTGAGGTGATTAAGTACATCTGGAGAGGTGGAGGCTTTGAGTTGCGAATGCTATCTGTTAGAACAGCCCCTGTTTGTTATGTAGACATGTGATCCAAAGGCCTAAAGGCCTAGATCAAGGACTTATTTAAAGTGATATAGCATGTAATTATTTACCCGAAATCTAAGATCTGAAATGAGTATGATGTGTGAGGAAGTTAGTGTATGGTGTGGCTGAAGAATCACAGCTATGGCTACTTAATAATTCACCTCGCCAAATGCACAGTTGCTTCTTGCAAATGATTCTCTTTCTGATAGCAGCAAAGTTAAATGACAATAGGATCATTGACTAGTGTATGTTTGACTTGTTTGCAGGCACGTACATTGACAAGAAGTGCCCATTTACTGGCAATGTATCCATCAGGGGTCGTATTCTTGCTGGCACTTGCCACAGTGCCAAGATGATGAGGACCATCATTGTCCGCCGGAACTACCTGCACTTTGTCAAGAAGTACCAAAGGTTGGAGAATACTTATAGTGATTATATCTTTTTTTCATCTGACCTCTTGT
Organism: Eucalyptus erythrocorys; assembly: GCA_014182555.1. Classification (NCBI taxonomy): domain Eukaryota; kingdom Viridiplantae; phylum Streptophyta; class Magnoliopsida; order Myrtales; family Myrtaceae; genus Eucalyptus; species Eucalyptus erythrocorys. Next base: position 36,969,272 of record CM024599.1, on the reverse strand, counting down.
GATGATACTGATCAGTGAACTGATTCCAGATACGAGAAGAGACATTCCAACATTCCAGCACACATCTCTCCATGCTTCCGTGTAAAGGAGGGTGACCATGTTACTATCGGCCAGTGCAGGTTAAATTCAAGACTTTTTGCTTGTTTAACTTGCTCGGGCTTTCTACACCATGTACAGTTCCTTCCCCTGACTGCTGAAACAAACGTTGTTACAGGCCACTCTCAAAGACGGTGAGGTTCAACGTCTTGAAAGTGATTCCAGCTGGGTCATCAGGTGGAGGTGGGAAGAAGGCATTCACCGGGATGTAAGGGTAGCGGTGCAGTTCTTCCATCAAGGCTTATTCGTGAGAGTAATGTTAGGTTCAATTTTGTGGGGGTCTAGATGAGGACTTGTTTTGAATTTTCATGAATGGATTGTTTTACAGTTTTAGTTCTGCTATTGACCTGAAGGCGCATTTTATTTTACTATGGACTCGACTGTGGTGATATATGCATGAGGTATTTGCTTAGAAAGAAATTAAAGCATAATTTATGCCCAAGATGCTACCTAAGAGAGCCAGTTATCTACTCTTTTAGAACAATTTCAAAGTCGATGAGATTGACATGCTTGAATGTCGAAGCTTTTGTATTCATCCCAGTATTTTTAGTTTACTTCTTTTCCAAGATATTAAGCAACTATGTACGAAGGAAAACTAATTAATTAAGGGATCATTTTTTTTTTGGTAATGAATTAATTAATTAAGGGATCATTTAGATGGTCCTTTACGAATTTCACTGTCTTTTTGTGATAAATTGAGATAAAATGTACGAGCACTCAAAGAATTTGAAGGCAACAAGAATTTGAAGGCAAAATAAGAAGAAAAGAAGAAGTTCATTAAGTAGAATAATAACAATCAATTTTGACAAAAGAAAAACCATAATCCTAAATAATAGAAATTCGACTTCTGTACTTAGGCATGGAAAATGGGTTCGCCTAACAAAATTTTATGTTGATACTAATTTAATTATTTTCATGGTACTCGTACATTTCACCTCAATTTATCACAAAATGAACTATTTTGGACTCCACGTAAAAATCCTGATTAATCACATTCGTATGTTAGTTGGATTGATTTCCGCAATAAAAATCGTCTAGAAATAATAAGGATGGGGCGATAGCATTGTTAGAGTGAACTTCACACTACTCCAATTAGGACACTTGTGAAGCATCATCGTAAGGAATTCGGATTCTAATACCAAATTACCACATGCTTGATTTGAGTTCACTAAGGATGTTCAAATTGCCATAAAAGATTTAGAATCATCAAAAAGCAACAAGAAATTTCCATATGATCTAATAGAAGACTCAAGTACTAAAGAGCATAATAAATAGACATAACTCGATAGGGTTAAATAAAGATAGAAGTTGCACACAAAAGATCTTTTATGAGCTTATATTCAAGATAAACATAACTCGATCGGTGTTTTCTCATTTGAGGACACAACTAATCAATGCATATTCAAGTCATCCTTCATCTATGCACATATATGCACATCTGGAGCACCTCGACTTAATGTAGCTGTAATACAAGTATTGACGCGAGATTTATTAGAGAGTTTTGTAGGAGAGGGAAAAGTTTTGGAGTGACAATACTTTGGCACCAAGTTCAAGGAAATGCATCTCACCCCACGATGGAAGTCCATTATGGGGTATGGAGCCTAGGATTGTTCGTAGACAATACCATGAGAAAGTGAGAATGTGGATTATCGATGAATCATGGAACCAGAAGAAATGGAATCAGCTTCTAGGAATGCTCTTGTATATTCATCAGAAACTCGAATACTTGTACATTGTATCAACTACAGCAATATAGAGAACTCTGTCTTACTTCCTCTGTTCTGTCTCTCTTACTCTCTCTTCTCTGTTTTTCTGTATTATAGTATATATCATATGGCTCAGCTTTTCAATCTCTAATTCAACCTTTTCTATCAAACTATTTATACAACAAAAGAGAGAACGAAATAACTTTTGTTTGATCAGTAACAGAAGAAACTAAAGACACCGAGCTTAACTAACTGAGTAACAGAAACACAGCTCGTTGACTAATCCAATTTGTTAATTCAGTATTCCTTCAGCTTGGCGATCCAAGTCAACTTCATCATATGCATTTGCACCATTGATTTTGATAAGCCAGCTTGGCGATCCACGTCTTCACTTTGGTGATCATCAGGTGTCTCTTCAGCCAAAGGTTGAGATGCAGGTTGAGATGCTGCTATTCCTTTTATAGGTTGAGATGCTGCTATTCCTTTTATTCCTTTAACATCCCCCTCAAATTAGGAAGGGTGGAAATTGCCATTCCTAATTTGGTACGAAGAGATATATGAGCTGAGCGAAAGAGGGATTTAGTGAATATGTCAGCTAACTGAAGATAGCTTGGAATGTAAGAGATTTGAACAGAACCGGAGGACACTTTTTCTCTAACAAAGTGAAAATCAACTTCGATGTGCTTGGTTCGAGCATGCAATATTGGATTTGCTGTAAGGGAGATAGCTGATCTGTTGTCACAGAGTAGAGATGTGGTTTCTGTAAGGGAAATACCAATATCACGTAATATAAAGCTGATCCAAGTTAGTTCAGCTGTTGTAGAAGCTAGGGCCCGATACTCTGCTTCAGTGGATGATTTTGAAACTGTGGATTGTTTCTTGGTTGACCAAGAAACCAAATTGGATCCAATAAAGGTACAGAAACCTGTAGTAGATTGTCGAGTGGTGGGACAGCCTGCCCAGTCAGCATCCGAGAAGCCATATAGTCGTGTCGAACTCCTAGAGTGGAGGTAGAATCCCAGGTGAATAGTCCCTTGGACAACATGCTAATTCTCATCGGGTCTCTTAGTTGGAGAAAACTTAGGATGTGTCAAAGAATTCTATGGGCAAAACACACAACAGCGTGGAGCTGTGAATTTCTTTCTCCTTCATCGCCCTTCATTTTAACTTGTGTATTGGGCTTTTTGAACCACATACCTCACGTTCATGAGTTCCATGATTTGGAGAATATCATTGGTTGATCACTTCTCAAATTGAAAGAATATTACTGGTTGGTCACTTCTCAAATTGAAATGGATATTGAGCATGTAGAGTTTCAAAACCGTGACTATAATTAACTTTAGCAAAACACTCAACACACCCACAATGGAGTCCTTTCTACTCCACACCCAAACATGAAGCCTTGCTTCTTTTTATAGACGGCCAAAGTTAGTGCTTCAACAAACTTTCCAACCTTCCATACTCTTCCAATCCAAATATTTGTTATTATTTTTTGACATCTAGATGGAGTATTCTAGAGAAGGCTAGAGATGGCTACACTGATTTTTTTTTATGATGTGCAACGGAGAAATATGGAGAGAATTCTAGAAAAGAGAAAAGGGGGTACTTTCTTCAATGGTGCATTAATTGTCTTATTAACTATATAATTTCTCTTTGGGTAAGGTAAAATAATGCAAAGTACCACATCAATCTGCCCATTTTTTTTTATTTCCAATTTACCCTTATCTCATATATTTTTCCTTGTTTATTTTATATATTAGTGCCGCTCTTACTCTTAGTGCATTATGTTTCTCACATTTTAGTTTTCAATAAAAATTAGTCTCTACGTTTGCAATTGCAAAAGTAAGAGTTGAATTGTCAAGATTTTATTATGAAAGCAAATGGCCCCTCACTCCAAAATAATTTCATCATGGCAAACACTACTTATAACATTCACGTATCATCGATTTGGTGCATTTATGTTCTTTTTACATGTCGAAATCTCACAGTTTAGGCCAATGAATAACGATACTTCACAATTAATATTTTAGGGAGTCATGGCCATTCCGAGAGACAAAATAGTAAATGATATAGCAAAATATTATAACTTGACCAGATTCATTATGCGAAAATTGTTAATTGATGAATGCACTGGGATGTCAAATAAGATTGCAAGAACAAGGATGGAGGTATTAAAACTACCCGACTACTAAATTGGTTTACCCCGACTTTATATTGAACATAATTAATTATATAAAAGACAAACAAAAATCCGTCACTTGGTTACTTTGTTATAGTTCAATAAAGGGGTTTTAATATATTTACCGACATTTATTTTTCGCATAACCGAAAGAGAAGAAGGAAGAGAGTGATGTGAGTGATTAAGGACCAAAGATGGAATCGATACCTCACGTTTAGCGCACCTAGCAATTGAAAAATATTCTGAACTTGATAATTCTAGAGTAACTTTTGCAACCTGCTTAGATTTTCCTGGTGGGAGTTGGGATTGGGTTGGAACGCCAAGCGGCTTTGGATTCAGTTGTTTGGCCGAACACAACGAGAACATAGTAGGTAAGACCATCTTTACTCGTTATTAACGAGACATTCCATTAATTAGTTGCCACGTGTCCTAATTGGCTCATTAATTTCAATTTTTTTCTCACGTCCGTTGCTTCTCCCCGCTCCGTTACCCTCTCTCTCCCTCCCTCCCTCCCCCTTCCCTTCTTTTCGCTCCACGCCATAAATGCAGAAATTGCTTATACTCCATTAACAAGCTCCACAAAAAAACATATGCACAACAAGATGACCGAATTTACAGGGAAAATTCACAAGCAAAATCCCTTGAACTTTTCCAATTCATTAGGAACCAAAGTCAAAATTAAAACTTAATTGAATTTCTTTTCCAGTTGTCCATTTCTTTTACAGACAAGTCTGAAGGTTATTGAATGGAACGGAAGGTGACCTTACTTCAAGTTGCATAAACCTTCATAAACTCACCCCCGACCTCCAAAAACACAAACACTTGCACCTCGTAAAAAACCCTAAGCCCGAGCCTTCCTCTCTGTCACTGTCATTCCGGAGAGCATGAAGGGTGAGAATGCGATTGCCAGGTTCAACGACCTTGATCATACCGCGCGTCGGCAGCTCCCTGCTCTGCGAGCTCGACGCCGACCCCCACCATTTGGTCTCCAGGAACTTCAGTTGGAAGCTCTACGATGGCGACCTTGACCAAAGCTGTCCAACTTTGACTCGATGAGTGAGAGGAGAGAAAGTAACAGAGGAATGGGGTTAGAGGTGAGAAAAAAATCAAATCAATGGACCTCATTTGGACACATGGCATCCAATTAATAGATTGTCTCATTAATGACGTGGAAAGACAATCTCATCTAATATAGAGAATGGATAGATCATTTATGATAGGTGAATCCATTGAGAACTAATGCAAGATAAAATCAAAATTGATAGAGTGAATTGAGATAAGCATGGATTACTTGCACACCAAATTTTGAAATTTCAAAATATCAAAAATTGCTTGAAGACAGATAGTGCTTGGCCCTTTAACTGTCAACTAACGGGAACAGCTATATCCGGGCCTGGCCGGCATTGCGCTTGTCAGCAACACAATATTTCATCAATCTTTTAAGGATAATTAGGAGGAGGACAGTCCAATTGGGATTCGGTGAAAGTACTAGTTTGAGTCGACAAAAGGATAAGCTGTTTTTTATATTTAAATCCAGCTTCTAGACAGATATACTCTTGTTCTCCTACTAGGAATCGGTCTACACAGAATCCGTAAACAAGCCTTTCAAGCCTGCACGTCCATCAGTTTCCATTCAAGAAATCATCGACAAACCAAACCATCTCTCTCTCTCTCTCTCTCGGCTACCCAGAACGAGAAGATGGCGACGTTGTCTGAGACCTTGCCCCTGAAGAGCAACGAGGACATGGAAGACTTCGACGATGCGAACGCGCCATCGAGCTGCGGGTGTTTCGACAAGCTGTGCTTCGGATGGAGCGGGAAGAGAGACGAGTCCGTGGACCGCCTGTTGGCGCATCAACCGGAGGAAGCGAGGGAGACGTGGTTCGTGCAGAAGCTGAAGAAGGTCCAGCACGTCTCGGAGGTCCTGGCGGGGCCGAAGTGGAAGAATTTCATCCGGAGGTCTGGTCCGAGAGGGGTCGGCAAGAAGAGGAGGAACCAGTTTCACTACGACCCGCGCAGCTACGCGCTTAATTTCGAGGACGGGTTCGAGAGAGAGGAAAGCTTGCCTCCTAGACTCTGAGATTGAGATCTTGTTTCTGTCGATTCTTTTACCATCTTGTCAAATTCTTTTGGCTCTTGTGCGGAGCTTGGTTGATATTGTTTTGTGTCGAACGATTGTGTAAGGACGATGATGATCAATTACATTTTTTTTTTTTTGGTCGGAAAGCCAAATCATATTCATTAAGAAAAGATCGTACAACCTGCGGCTATAACATCCGCACATACAAGATCCATAAGATGATAAGGAGGAGAAACTGCCCAGCTATGGATCGATGATGCCCTATTAAGGGCCTTGGTGATCAATGACATTGAACAGCTAATTTCATCACTTTTCACGTTTGTCGAGATAGTTACCAAAAAATTTTAGACTTATTGTATCAAAATTGACTCAATCATAAATTTTTTAATTTAATTAATTTAATCATAAATTTTTTGATAATTTACCAATTAGTCCTTTCAACCAATTTTAATTAGTAATTACCGACATTGATAAATTCTGCAATCTTTGAAATTTTTTATATCTTTGCTTTTCTTCTTTTCTTTTTCTTCATTGTGGTCAGCACGGGTCACCACCCTCGTCCCACCCCTCATCGACCCACAACAGAAGAAAAAAAAAAGGAAAAAAAGAAAATAATGAGTATAAAAAAATTATCAAAACATTTAGTAATTTTAAAAGACTCTATAATTATTGACAGTTGGTCGTGCCACATAAAATAACCAGTGTCAATTTCGGTAATTTATTGTCAAATTTGGCTAAGAGGACTATATAGAAAAATCGTTAAGAATGCTTTTGATGGTTAGGATAAAATTCAAGATACCATAGTGGGTTTGGTGCACACTTAAGACAAGATAAAGTTGAATATAAGAGGAATACATGCTGAATAATATTTTCCTATGGGAGAAGTAGGATAAAAGTGGATAGGATTTTTAATATTCATAATAGGAAAGTTATTTTTCTTGAATAACAAACTTCTCAAATTAACAAAATTGAAATTATAATTCAATATAAATAATATTGAATTCTAATATAAGCAATTCAAAATACCAATAAATAAAAAATTATATTTCAAGTTAATCTTGTTTTTATTTATATATTCGACTTAAATTCTATCTTATAATACAAATTCTTATATAAATATAAATATACATTTATATTTATTACATAGTTTAAGTATTTTAGTATTTTAGGTATATTACTACTATTTACTATTTAATAAAATTTTATTAGAAAATGATGGAAGGGGAAAAAAAGAAAATTACTTAAAAGAGATAAAAATAAATTTAAAAAACCAATAGTGTTGCATTTGTGAACTTTTAAATTCATTTACATTAATATGTTGTTTATATAAAAAAATATACATAATATAATATAAGTATATCCCATTTTATACTGCGATTCAGCAAACTATGGATAAGATATTACAAAATTCATGAATTGAATATCCTATCCTATTCTATCTAATTCCATCTTAATTAGAAATTTAAATGACTAAACGTAGACTAAAATTTTTACGAGTAAATTAGCCACATTGAGAATTTAGGACTGAATTGGTATCCGGACAATAGATTTAGGACTTTTCCTTTAATCATGTCGACTTTACTATCTACAACTTCTATTTTTTGGCTATGATTACAGGATTTAGGTCAACAGGCATGCAAAAAATATAAAAATAAGAAAAAGGAGTGAGACTGAAAATATATTAAATTTAAGATAGCGAAAAGCGATCCTTCCATAAGCAGTGCAATGTGCATGCATCTGACCCATTTGAAGCCTATTCTAGGGACGAGGAGTGACCAAATCTCTCCTTTTATATTTAAGATGCCAAGTAATCTTTCCTTCGGTTGGATTTGGGCATCCCAGCTTCTTTGTCATTGCGGTTTTGCCGCCGGCTCAAAAAATAATAATAATAATAATAATAATGAGTCTAGATATTAACGTCTATATATTTTAAAAAATTCGAAATGTTCAACATATTACATCAAAAAATATACATACACATACTCTCATCTTATCACCCCTACGCAAACACAAGATACTAGATTACATGGCGTGCGATCTTGGATGATGATTTTCGTACTCTTCATCTTTTTCGAAGATGCTATCAATAACCGGTGCTGAACATATGTTAATTTTTTATCCATAACGTATGAACTTGAAAAATTCAGGTGATTATTAATCATCTACTTATAGATCGTTTGCAAAGAACTATTACTTCAATTAATAAAATTTCTCTAACATAAGTTTTACTTTCGCGAAACCCCGACACAACCCGGATTGAACCCAGAATTCAAGCTTACCTAATCAACAAGGATCACACATGATGATCCGTCAGAAGGTACATTTTGCTGATACCTGCAAGAAACAACTCAGGAACAACAACCTGAGGTGGATAGTTCCTTCCCTCAAGAACTTCAAAAATTACCAAGTTCCTAGGCATCTAGATAAAAGTATCGCGATCTCGCCCCGAAATGCCACACGACGTTATTTTGCCCATCGATCGATACATCAGCCAGAGCAGACAGATTTGTGTAATCAAGACCAAGCTACATTTGCTTCACAAGCGTACACTACAGTAGAAATGACAACACCTAACATGCTATAATCTCTATCTACTATACGTGTATGGAACTAAGCGAGAGCTATCGTACTATACACCCACAACCCTTCTCTGTACTTATTCACATATATGAATATGGTAAACAAAAATTACACCCATCAGCCGATGCAGCAGAATCGTTTCGCATAATTTACGAGACAGCAATCTTTATTCCAGGACTTCCACGTGATGCGGGTATAAGTTTCGGATCTGCCCTCCGGATTTACTTTGCGGTTCTCTTTACAGCAGCAGAAAGTGGGCAGATTTTTCTCACCTATGTTAGGCTCTTCCTCTACAGAATCAAAAGAAATTCGCGCTTGATTTGCCACCAACCATATGTGCCACTGGATCATGAGCACGTGCACGACTTGGAAGGAGTTTGGCTTACAATTTTCCTTAATCTACATGAAGCGGTCACTGCTATTTTCACCTGCATTACTTCATTTTGAATTTTTAGTCGGTGAGAAGCTCTAGAAGAATCAAGTTAATTCACTCACTGGCTTAATATAATTACCTTTTGCGCTTGCTCTTCAGGACAGTAGAGGTGGATGGGTTACTGTGCCAGTTTCTCTTCCTCTGGTTGATAAACCAGTTGTTTATCTGCTTTAATTGCAAGCCAGTTTCCTGCACCAACCTTGCCTTGTCCTCCTCCTAAAAGATCACAACAAGGGAAGATAGCGATTATGAAGTGATCGGACGCAATGAAGAATCATCCTTAAATTGGAAAGTCTAGAAAGTCAAGTTACCGTTGGATATGGCCACTTGGAGTGTGATTGCCACCATTGCTTCAAAACCGAGGTGGTGTCACCGGGAAGTTTTCCTGCTCTTCGCTTACGAAGAATCTCTTCTCGTATATCAATAATCTTTTCTTTATACCCCTACATGAAAAGATAGCAGTTGGTCAATATCAAAATATTGGAACGCCTTTCAAAGGTTCTGAAGTTACTTTCTTACCTGTTTCAATTCATGCTTCAACTCTTGCCTAACACGCTCCATTAATGATCTCTCAGTCTCAGTTGGAATGAGAGGACCAAATCCCAAACTATCTGTACCATCTAAACTTCCATCAAACAAGTTGGCGTCACTATCAACTTGATCATCTTCGTCATCAGACATTGTTGCCCCAGTACCTTCACCAGGAGAAACACCTGCTCATGCATTATAAGGAGATAAAAGTGTTAAGTAGTTGTCAAGTTTCATAATGGAGGTAAGAACATGCAGGTATCATCTAGTGTGTACATTCAGTGGCTTCAAGGTATGAGCAAGCAGGATGCATCAGCCATCTTGAATTACTTACTTCCACCACAAGAAAATTTGTTCATATGATTCTCCAGTATATTTATAATTTTCACCGAACATCCAAAATATGGATTCAGGGATGCTCGGTGTTCTCTCCCATGAGAAAACCGCAAAATCTCTGACCCATCATGATGATTGCAACCAAAGTATCTATTGCACATAATTACAAGTTAATACTGGAGATTTCTTGGTCAGCAAGGAAAGAGAAAACAAATAGTGGCTGGGAAGGTTGCAAGTAGACAATCCAGTGAGCACTTTACGTGTCCAGATGCAAAATATAGCTCAACCAAACACAGTTAAAAAGGAATCAGAAACATCACCTGTTAAACTTTGCAGGGATTGCTCAATCTCCCAGCATGCCATTACAGCTTCCATGGCATGGACACGGACATGTTGCTGCAGTTGTTCTTTAAAAGAGCAAAGCAAGAGGACATAATGTGTCTGCAAATCAAGCAAGGAAAAATGAATAAGTGGCCTGCTGAGTACTGAAGCATTTGTCTGGCCAACTTCTAATTCTCATATGTGATAATCATCGCAAGCAGCAGTAAAAAACTCAGACAGAATTCATGTGTTTGCTCCATCCTTCGATGAAAGTTCACAGAACATGTGTCACTTAGAAGGCAACTTATGATGCATGGATGCTACTAGACATTTTCCACCTAAAAGTACAGCACATATAAGAATCAAAGCAAAAACTCGTGAAAGGGGAAAAACATAAATACACGAAAGGAAATCATGCAAACAAGTAGTGAAAGGTAATTTCAACCTAAGTAGCATCGGGGAAGTTGAGAAGTTATCTTTCAACTTCTTTTAATTAAGTTAAATATATTTTATTTTTTTGACACCTTGAATAACCCCAGCCTAAGGCAAAAACCCATTAGTAGCATGTGGCAATTCCATTCAATAAGGCAACAAACAACTCTGCAAAACTTCCCACTATTGAAGGTCAAGAAGAAGATTAGACCACCCCCCCCCCCCCCAAAAAAAAAAAAAACAAAGGTCAAGATGTATGCATCCTCTATTCTTGCATTGGTTCTACTACTTAACAAACAAGAAACTTTCCACAATTTCTGAGATCATATTCCCAGCAATACAAGTAAATCAAGCAGTAAAAGCAGATTAATCCTTTGGCACACGAACAAAACATGAACCAGCAGCAGCTGCAACCCCAAGTGCTGCATCTTTCTAATATCAAAACCATCCCAATAACCAACAGATTTGGCAAGCAGTTACAATAACAATCTAAGGATATGAGAAGGAAAGGTAACATAGATAAGAAGATTAGCCTCTAATAATCCGAAATTAGGTTGATATGAACTCTGAGAAGAAAAGAAGACTAGAGAAAATCCATTTCCATGGCTCAAGCAGAGAAATTGACTAAATAGGCACATTAAAAATTAATCATGGAAAGGGATGGAAATGAGAACTCACATGGAAAGGGATAGAAATGAGAACTCAGAAAATACTCAGAGTACTAAGCATGCCAATAGAAGTTTTCTAAATGAAACCTGGACAGGTTGAAAAAGTTATGTTGTAATGGATAAAGTTCGAGCAGTTCTTCCTCAGCTGTCTATGCCTCAGAAACCATCTGAGAAATTAAGAAGAACCAATACCAGCACTCTTAACGAGTTGTAGAAGTAAGAAAGAAGCCTCAATAATTCGTGGTGCTACAGTCATTTTGTTTGCCCTCAAACTCATCTCAATTTCTTACAGTACTCATTTTAATAATATAATTATATCTCTGTGCTTGGATGCTCTTACTTGTGCGTCTGCATCTCACTAATTTTAGAAAAGTATTCCTTGTAAAAGGAGAACAAGACATGAAATCCTTCTTATGTATGCTGACCTAAACTCGAATTCAAGAATCCACTGAAAGCAAAAGAAGACAAAGAAAACCGAACAAAGAACAATTTCCATTTTCCACAGAACTTAACCACTAATCTTCTTGTCGAATTCTTAAAAGTTCTTATCTAGCCTCTGCTTCGTATTGGCTATACTAATTTCCATTCAGATGAACACTTCAGATTTAGTAGGCTCTCTACACCAGGTCAGGATATGAAGCTGCAGCAACCATGTCAAAGTTTCTGAACAAAAAGAAAATGGCAATTTCATAGCTCGGTGCTAGTAAAGTCGAGCATGTAAGCGTAATCTCATTCTTCCAACTAGTTTCTCGCAATAACCGCAGAATCACTGCCAGATTTGGTATGGCTGAATTTATGTGCAAAGACTTATTGTCCCCAAATAAAGAAATCCTTCGAAAACAGCCAGTGAACAATGAAAGTCTGGTCGATAAAACTCAATCAAAAGGTCGTATTGTCCGTGTTCCCATGGTGATCTCTCGGCAATTCGATGCTCCGATTCTCCAAGATCAAGCCAGGAACATTTCATATCAGAAAGTCAACCCCGCTTAACAAGTAACTTCCGAACATTCGTTGCGTGCTCGAGAGTAGATTAAATTTGCACTCCTCTGTAAGCAGAAGTATTTCTCGATCCTCTATCATCTCAATTCACGTATATAGTTAGTGAAATCGAATAAAAAAAAACACGAAAAAGTTGCAGAGCATAGAAATCATACTGCAATTTCACTTCGCAATTCCCAGTACCATCACAACAAACCTTGGCGGCGAAGACAACAAACACCGCGGAATTCAACCAAAATCCAGCAAAAGCGATCAGACACATGGAACGTACAGGAACACGCATGTAGAGAGAGAGAGAGAGAGGTTTATATACCATGAACTGATCAAGCTCTTTATCATCAGCGACCAATCCTTGACTCATCGCCGAGTACTTGGCCACCACATGCTGCGACTGAGCCAGCTGAGCGTCGATCCTCGGCAACTGGTCGACCGGCGTGGCAATCCTCAGGCAAGCCACGTGAGCCGACAGCAGCTGCTCGTACAGCGGGTGCGCCAATATCTCCGCCTTGTACTTGGCATTCTCCCAATTACTCTCCGCGGCCCCGCCGCCCCCGCCGTCCCCCTTGCTCACGCTCTCCTTCAAATCCGCCGAGTCGATGATCGAGTCCGCGTCGATGACCTCGCTGTGGTTCCGCTGCAGCAGCGACGAGTGCTGCCGCGACAGCCACTGGTGGTGCCCCGCCGCGGCCGACGCGGACGTCGCCGGCGCCTGCTGCTGCGCCTGCGGCGACGCGGCGGAGTCGGAGGAGGTGTGCAGGTTGAGGAAGCTGTTGCCGCCCGCCGCCGCCGCCGCCGCCGCCGCCGCGGCGTCGGAGCGGAGGAGGGCGGTGTTGAGCCAGTTGGGGCCGGCGGCGGCCGCGGCGTGGTGGAGCTGGTGGTGGTGGTGGACGGAGGAGGCGGCGGCGGAGGAGGAGGAGTCCGGCAGGTGCTGCTGCTGCTGCTGCGGCGGCGGCGGCTGCTGGTCGGCGGCGAAGTGGTGGAGGGAGGAGAGGTCCTGGTGGGAGAGGTGGTTGTGGAAGGCCATGCGAGGGGAGAGGAGGAAAGGCGATGGGGGAATCCCGTTGATGATGATGATGACGACGACGAAGACGACGACGCTTATGGCGCGTTCATACTCTTCGGTTATGGAGAGAAGGAATTCGCCGCAGAGGTTCGAGAACAGAGATAGAGAGAGAAACTTAGAGAGAGAGAGAGAGAGGGGGACTTACTACAAATGGAGGCGAATGAGGGGAGTTGTTAGAGAGAGAAGGAGAGGGAGAGGGAGAGGGGGAGAGGTGGTTTTGAATGGTGGTTTTCAGGCGACAGGGTGGTCGGGAAACAGCTCCGATCGTCCAATGAGGAAATTACGCTTTATCATTATTATTATTATCATTATTTATCGTTATTATTGTTATTATTATTATTGTTATTGTTATTGTTATTATTCTTTTATTTTATTTTTTTCCCCCTTCTTTTTGTGTCCGTGTTAATTGGGGAGTATTATAAACGCAATTATTACCGTTGGCATTGCGGTTAGTGACGTCGGGCGTATGTTTGTATTGGTCACGTCAAGGTCAACCCCCCCGAGAGTTTTTTTTTTTTCTTTATTTTTTTCGCATGGCGTACAACGAGGTCCCCCTTTTCTTAATAGGTAATTACATAAACGGAATAATAGATTTTTGAACTCTGCCCCAATGGGCATTATTAATTCTTGAAATTTTAATTTGTTTAATGTAACATTTAAATTTTAGTCTAATGTTCAATACGATCTCTTAACTTTTAGTTTGTTCAATGTGATTATTAAATCATTAATACATAAACATTGATCATTTTCATACAATTAATGAACTATATTGAATATGTAATAAAAGTTTAAGAATTATATGCTAAAATTCAGAGATCATATTAAACAAATTAAAAGTTGAAAGACCACAATACACATTAGTCTAAGTTTCTAAATCATTTCTATTATTTTCCCCACAGCAACTAACGTATGGTTAAAACGTAAGCATTCTTTTTTGGAAGGAAAAAAAAAAGAAAAAGGAAAAAAACTAATAAAAATTTAATAAACATTTTTAAAAAATAAAAAATATTAAAAAATCTTCGCCGGCGGCCGGCCACCACGTCAACGCCGGCCGCCAAGTTTTAGGATGGTCGATCTCGGAATAATTGTAAAAGGTTTAGGACTCAATTGGTCAAAAAAATAAGTTTAGGACCTGAATTGGAAAAATTACAATAGGTTTAGGACTTTTTAGGTAATTTTCCTAAGTATTTATAACCGTGGTTTGCGAGATCCTTTTGAATTTTGATAAATATAGTATTCATAAAAAAATCAGAAAATTAAATTTTTCCATAAAGTGCAAGTCTATTCAGCACGCTTAAGAATATACTAAGTGAATTAGTACATTCCAAAATTTGCATATAAAGTACTTATGAAGTAGTGTGAATTACCGACCAAAAAAAAAAAGTAGTGTGAATTAAAAAGGGTTAGACAAACCAATAAACTATGCCATTATCCGGTTTTTTTTTTTCCTTCACTTATAACTTCTACCCATAGCTTTTTTTTCTTCACGAAATCCAAAAATAAAAGATCTAATTTAAGTTTTGAAAAATTACCAAAAAAAAAAAAATTGTATGTGTTGTGCATGTCCATATCCATATATGGTTTTCATAGGTTTCAAACTTTTTGTGTGAATAAAAGTAAACATAAGTTTTCCTGGCATAGCATGTAAAGATCCAGGAATTTAGCTGCCTCTAATATTTAAGATTTATTATTCGTGAAAACTTTGGTTATAGCTAATTTCTCGAATTAACAATCACATTCATATATGAGCATGTGATAACTATAATAATTCTAAATTCATTGAAGTTTTGAATTTTTTCCCTATGCTCTTGCTCTTAAATTCGAGCTCATAAAATTCACAAAAGGAAAATATCTCGACTCTATAAAAACAAACCCGAATGCATCTATCATAACTAAGGCCATGCTCTCTCGTTCTCATTCCTAATTTTTTGCTCGTATGGAATTAATAAAATCCGAAGCCCATTAAGCTTATTAAACGACAAGCAACTCACCTGCTAGAAAATCTAATTTTGAAAAAGAAATTATCGTAGGAATTAAAAGATCCACCTCAAAGATATGACTTTTTATCATCTTTTTGGCGCCTAGACAGATCGATACACGAGGGGGGGGAAAGAAAACCCAAATTTAGTCGCACGTGACACCGTCGCACGTGCCGGCTCTTTTGCCCTTTTCACGGCACGCTAGCAAAAAGTTGGGGGTGGCATCATGCCTGTGTAAAGTTCCTTCCTTTTCTTTTAAATTAATTAATTAACTAATTATTTTATTGGATGAGGAGGGGAGAAGGGCACGTCGTCGTATCTAAGGAACGCCTTTCTACGTACGATTAGGGGACATCCCCTCCAACCTTGGAGCGTGTCTTCCACGTCATCCGACTATTTTTTATACCCCTGTCCAAAAAAAGCAAATATAAAAAAAACCGACGGATTGAAATTTCCATTTGCGCACCTAGAGATTTCGTTTACCTTTCTGAGTGGAACGAGATAATATATGATGGTGGAGCGACGAGACTTTTGATTCTCAATCCCGACAAGATCGTTGTTATTTTTCTGACGATAGGCACGATTCTCTCGGCACCGGAAGGGCGACGAGCAAAGCACAGCTAACCTAGTAAACCTGGCCCTTACGAGTTTTATCGACACCGGTGGTCACGTGTCTTCGGCGATCTGGACCGACCACCCAACGACATGAAAAGGGGACAGAAAATATCTAGGACAAGCCAACTAAATTTAGAGATTCCGCGACTCCGTTTTTTTTTTTTTTTTTTTTTCCAAAAGCATCTTTTGGCTAGGCGAGCCCTCCAGTCGGGGAAGTTAGTCGCTTTCCCACTGTACCCGTCAAGATAACTGGGGTCCTCGAGCGTGAACTAGATATCTCCTCGTGTCAAGGGTTAAAAATTAAGCGCGTCGCGAGATCGATTAGGGAAGGGTTTAATCCAGGGGGGGAGATTAGGAGGACATCGAAGGTGAGGTGAAGCTGTCTTTACATGGTAAAACATCATTGGTTAGGTGCTTAATCAAAACCCGCAAGCGA
The DNA here is from genome assembly GCA_014182555.1 of Eucalyptus erythrocorys. Lineage (NCBI taxonomy): Eukaryota > Viridiplantae > Streptophyta > Magnoliopsida > Myrtales > Myrtaceae > Eucalyptus > Eucalyptus erythrocorys. The sequence continues at coordinate 36,952,821 of CM024599.1, read as the reverse complement.
GGCAAATCCGTCTTCGGAATCTTCGTGCGGAAATTCTCTTTTTTTTTTTTGTACTTTTCTTTTGTTTTTATTTTAAAAAAGCAAAAAAAAAAAAAAAAAAAAAAAAGGGCGGCAATAATTGAGAGGACCAATGGAAGACCCCTCCCGCGGCTGCTTCCTACCTAGTCTTTCCGTCACTCACGGGGCGACGATCGGCCCGACACGTGGCGGGCGCAGGGGCTCCGGGACCGCTGCCCCAGCCGGTGGGGACCGCGCGCGCGCCCACACGGGAGCACGCGTCGACGGGGGTGCGTCGGCGAATCGGGGCCCGTACATGTGGATTCGGGACCGGGGGAGGGGGCGGCAGAGGGGACCACCTGGGGTGGGGATTATTATTTGTTTCGTGTTTTTTTTTTTTTTTTTTTTGGGGGGTTCAGGGAAAATAGTATTTTTGACTTTCTCTGACAGCCGCCGGCTTAAATAAATGCAAATTTGGGGGTGTGGTCCTGAAAGGAGCGGGGGCGGGGCCCACGGCTAAGATAAGGAGGCAGAAGTGGGGCCCGTGCCCTTTTTTTTTTTTTTTTTTTGGGGGTTGAGGGGTAGTAGTTTGTACTGCGTTTTGGCGTTTATGGCGAGCCGTCCAGCGGAAAAGACCAAAACGCCTCCCCGACGGTCCCCCACCCCCGCTTCCTTCCATCCCTCTTCTCCTCTTTCTTAATTGGATTTTTCTACAATTTTTGAACTCTATTTAACTACTGAGATTCACCCCAATGACCACCCTTCGAGAGAACCCCCATCTTCTCAGGGAGGAATGGGGCGGGGACGCGCAAGTTTCAAGAGTGGATTTCAACTCCAAGAGGTAGGGCAAAAGTCTGAGAGTGAGTGTAGAATAGGTATAAAATATAACTGACAAAAAAAAACTCTATTTTATTTTTAATAGCCCCCCACCAAAAAAAACTCTATTTTGTTTTTCGACCAATAAAAAAAAATAACTCTATTTCATTTCACAAAATTAGGGCGAGTATATAATGACTCGAGAAAAAGAGAATTAATACTATAGATATTTTCATTTTTTTTAAAGAGTTGATGGTGTGTTTTTTCTTAATGTTTAGGCGCTTTTGAAAAGATATATCAGATCGAGACTCTATGATTGTGTAAAATGCTTCTCACGCCTCACGTTAGCATGATTTGACCGAGACTGGAGGACGCATTGATTGGCTACTCTAATTTATATTAAGAAGTCGCGTGAATTGTTACTGGTCCAAAGAGCGGGGCAAAGATAGATTGGAAAAATGCTGATCCTACTAGTATCTCCACTAATTTTGTTTGTGATGTCTATGAAATTAAGTGATGAATTTTCCATTATTTAAATCCGCCCATTATGACCGCTACGAATTAAGAAACAATCACGGGATTTTACGGATGAAACAAATGTTAGTTGCCCAACAATTGAACATTTCATTGATTGTTGTAGAATTGTGATAACGACATTTTTGATCATATCCAATTATGATTCTTCTTGTCAAATGAATGAATTATGTATAATGAACTGTTTTACCAAAAACATTGGACTTCAAGGTTCAAAGTTCTTAAATTTGCTTTTGAAATTTGTAAATCAAGAAAAGGGGGAGAATTGGCTTGCTCCGATTGACTAAATTATCTGCATTCAATGCAACTTGTTTTAAAAATAACAAGAAAGTCAAACTACATCATCATTGCCATTCATTGCCCAATCATTTTACCACATGTAAAATTACTCGCCAAATATTATCATGTGAGAATACTTTTTCATATTCCGTCAATACGCTAGATCTTCAAACAACTTATCTAGCGTACTTTTTCACATTCTATCTATACGTTAGATCTTTAAACAGTTTATCTGGCATACTTTTTCATATTCTATCAATACGCTAGATCTTCAAATAGTTTATCTAGCATACATCTATACCAGACACAATCTATATAAATGTGAATTCACTGTCCTCTTATCTAATTCCAATATCACGTAATTTTCATGATACTATATTGTGCTCATCCAAATTATATTTATAAAAAAAAAAAATGAAAGAAAGAAAATAGAAGTCTCGTTGTCTGCTATTTATAAATCAATTTGATGCCACCAGATTCGCTATCAAAACGTTAGGCGCAAATGATGATCCCAAGAGATTTTGCTTTCCTTCGGTAACGAGACAGGACTTTCCATTCTCTGTGGATGTCTCCAAAACTAGGCCATGATTTACATTAAAAAAATAAAAACTAATAATAAATTGAGACATGATCGATGAGAGTTGTCCCTTCGGAGAACAAAAATAATAATTTAAGTTTTTTGTTCGGAAAACAATAATTTAATTAAGTCGGGCTCTTTATTAATTTAAGATCAATCCCAAGATTAAATGAATCCGCTCGGAAGCATATTCTACTCAGAAACGGTTGGCTTAGGATTTAGGTTGGTGACGAGGATTACATTGAAAAATCGTGCATGTTCTTGTCCCTCTCTAAGTTAAATTAAACATACACATGGAAATTTTCTTCATTTAAAAATAATTCTCATCCTTCTTGAGTAAGTTTGTACATCGATTTTATCAACCGTCGAGCTTAAGGCTGAGTTGACCATACTGCAATAGATGTGGAGGAGGTCCATTGACGAGGAACTAATGTGAAGGAGGATTACATTGAAAAATCGTGCATGTTTTTGTCCCTCTCTAAGTTAAACTAAACATACACGAGCAAATTTTCTTCATTAAAAAACAATTCTTGTCATTCTCGAGTAAGTTTGTACATCAATTTCATCAACCATTGAACCAAGGGTTGAGTAGACTAGACCACAATAAATGTGGAGGAGGTCCATTGATAGGAAGCTATCCAATCGATTCTAAACCTACTGTATGGATAATAATTCAGTTGTAAACTTTCAAATTTCCACAACTGAGTCCTAAACTTTTTTACGAAATTCCAATATAGTTCAATTCGCCTAATTTTTGCTAGAAACTGGGGGCGCCACGAAGGACAACCAATGATAATTGGATCGAAAAACTACATTGAAATTTCGTATAAAGATTTTCAACTTAATTAACAAAATTGGCAAAGTTAAAATCTAATTGACCTTCGTACGGTAGATTTGGGACCAATTGGACAATTTTCCAGCCCATCGATTAAACTCGATTGGATACCTTTTTATAATTGGATAAAGGAGTAAAGGGGTCATCGTGGGAATATATATATATAACAAGTGGATCCAAAAGGAGCATTTATATGATGTGGAAATTTTTAGGTAGGACTTTGCGTGTAAAACGGACAGGGGGAGGAACCACATTATTTTGACTATGACTTAGAACACGAGTCGAGAAATTTAATCGAGACAAGACCGGTCCGGACCCGCAGCCCGTCAAATCCTATTAATTACAAATCGGACCTCCGCAAATGATCAAATTGGAGAAGTACCGCACGCAATGAGGACCATTGACTTTTACACCCCACTTTGACCGAACCTCATTGGCCTTTCCTACGTGATAGAAAGCGATCATTTTTCGCATAGATTTATGAATATATATTTTTAGGCCTTTGTCACTAACTCACAATGAACAATCTCTCCATTAGATATTAATTTCGGGAAAAAAAAAACACAAATGCACTATTTGACATGTCTTGGCATCGAAATGGGTCGAGTAGTATCTATCTGCTAGATGTCAAATAATATTATTCTTTTGGACCCATTTCGTTAATTTCAAAGTGGGAACGGTTAATTTGAATATTTTTGTTAAGAGTACTGATACACTGTATTTATATTATGTTGGCATTACGAGCAAATTGTTTGGTGAAACTTGCAATTAAGATCAACTATAGCGCACATGAATATACAATAATTTTTATCTAAATTGAATGATTAGATCATCAAACTTATTTGGAGTCGCTCATTCGACTGACTCCATAAACATAATTGACTAATGTTCAAATTAATTTTGAACATATCTCAAAAATGCAATAAAAAAATAAACGTTTCATGTTTGATATTAAGATAAAAAAAAAAAAAAAGAATAGTTGATCGCATGTAAAGGAGAGTGGGAGTAGTATAGACTATCTCACGAAAATCAATTAAAAATATACCGATATATCGAAAATTAAAATAAACATAAAAAAATCGCACACAAAAATAAAAAAGAAAAAAGGGGGAGGGGTTGGTAAGGGTATGATGACGCGACACTTGTCGAGCTCCGAAGGCCTCAAGGAATCCGCTGAAACCGGGTCTAAGGTTTCGTGGAGCGCCCGCTACTCCTCGGCTCGTCCCGGTGGGCCCCGCCCCGCGACGTGCTATTCGCGCCAGCTGTCGACGGCTGACCAATCGCCGTCCGGGCCCCCAGCCCCGATCCGACGGTTGCGATGGGCCCCCACACGTTTAGCACGAGCCGACAATACACAGAATGGACGCCCCCACACCCCCGCCCCCCGGGCCCCAACCCCGCCTCTTCCCCGCCCATTCGGTACACCTTTTTCTTAATTAATGGATTAAATTAATTAATGATGCTAATTAATTAATTAATTAATTAATCAATGTTGTGAACGCCGAGATGTGGTGATGATTGATACGATAATGATGTATTATTTTTTTAGCAAAGCTGATGAGGGTGATTTGCATTAATTATAAGTGGCGTTTGTCTTAATGTTTGACGGGTGGATGGGGGTGGGGGGAGCTTAATTTATTTTATTCTAATTTTTTTATAATTCGACGGGGAAAAGCAGGTCGGCTTTTTATTTATTTATGTATGAATTATGGGAATGGACAAAAAAGATTTCTCCATGGAAGGCCCGAAAAGTCGGGTGATGAAGGTTTTGTCCTTTGTCTTTTTCCCTAATCTTACTCGATTAGGTCCTTGGTTGGTGATTGGTGACTCGATAACCCTCTCTCTCACTCTCTCTCTAAAGGCCAATGATGTATAATAATATCGTCTTAGATGGACTAAACCAATGGCAAATCATTGCTTAAATTTATGGAAGCAATGTTCATCGGTATGATGATATTGCAAGGATTCGTTGAAATGATATTTATATCTCACCCAATAGCGAATGATATGTTACATGGTATGTTTTGTGCTAATCAGCCCTTGGTTCCCTTTTATAGGTCTGTATATGTGGGCTGTCGGAGATACAACAACAATTGACAATCTCTATCGCTTACTACGATGACCAAAGAAGTGGTTCTGCACCCTGCAAATTAGTTCTTAAGATTAATCAACCTGAGTTTGAAAGTACTAGAGTGTGATCCATAATAGAATACTAGGTAATAATAGGAGGTATCTTGATTCATTCATAATGATCACTTTCTATCTAATCATCCATGACTATTTATGTCTTTAACATGATAGCTCAATGAAAAGAAATATCGGAAGAAAGTGGGATAAGTGGTTGATGCTCCCGAAAGAATTCCTCTTTGGATATTAGATACAGTATTCTTGTGATTGATTTCATAGGTGTTTTCTTTCATGGTTCATACTCTATGTCAAGCTAGATTAAGCTAACTTCTTTGCCACAAAATATATTTAATGGGCGAGCTAAGTTCAAAGCATTTTGCATGGATGATTTATGGAAGACAATAGTATATAATTCTACATATGTAAGTAGAAAATATGATTTTGGCAATAGGCAAACTTTATTTTAATGAGCAAATCCAGGTATTTCAAATTATTGACGAGATCATCTATAGAACTAGTCTAGTCCTTTCTCGTTAGCCTTTAGCCAAAGTCTTCATTTTGATGTGATATTTCTCTCACGACTTGACTTTTCTTTTTAACTGTTCATTTCACCTATAAATTGTGAAAAACAAGAGTCTAATCTATGTTGGGGTGGGGGTCTTCCTAAACAGCAGAGTTCAACGACAAAAAATGTTGGGGTTTGGCATTGATTTCATGGGCACAAATTTCCTCCAAGGGCACCAGTTAGCAATTACTAGGAAAAAGAGAGCCTCTCATGTAGATCCTTTCACCACACCATTGACCAAAAGAACAATTTATTATGGTGCTACTATTCTAGCATCTGCGGAATTTTCCATTGTTGCCCCTATCTACCCCCAACTTTTTTAGTCATTATTCTTAGCTGACTATACTTCCAAAAAAGAGAGAGAGAGAGAGAGAGGAGCAACCGTGCTATCAAGACATACCCCATCTAGTTATGACATGGAAAATGATGACTTGGTCACAGATTATCTTCTTGAAAACCCAACTAAAAAGTCATTCTTTGAATGAAGCATGCCAAACGGGTCGATAGCGATTGAGCTTTTCATTTGAGGATAACGTTTGGCTTTGTCTAAAAGAGCTTGATTAGGCTTTTGATCAAATTGTGTGTTCCACAGGGGTCCAGCAATAAGGGAAAGAAGGGGGGAAGCCTTGGCTTTTCATTATGAAGCTCCTTTTTTTCCATGCACTTAGGGCAAGAGGAGATGTAGACAAATGGTAGCAATCACAAACTTTTGTGACCCCCCAATTGCTTGAGCTATGTAGAGACTGAATCTACCCAAACTCCCTAGACATTTCAATCCGAAAGTATCGAATCAATCAAAAGTCTCTTCACGCGTGAAGGCAGTGTAGTGCGCCCCTGCTTGTGGGGTCGCCAATCTCCCTTCCGCGAAGAGAACTAACGAAGCGTATCCTTTTTCTAGTATTTTTGGATCGGTTCGATTCGTGTCTTTCAGCGCGCACATTATATGTGGAACAACTGTAACCAAATGGAGGGGGAGAAGAAAAAGAGCTTGGTGGTGTCTTTCTCTTGCATCAATTATGGAGGGAATAAGCTACCCGTTGATAAAATGTTTTTAGGATATAATAGGGACATCTCTACTTGCTTTGCTTCACTAACGTGCCATCAAAAAGGAAAAAAAGATGCCTTCAACGTATATAACTCCAATGAATCGAGTCATCCGATAGAAATTGTGCAGGTGAATGAGATTGAATGACAAGACAGAGAGAGTACTAATTGCATCATGTCAAATTATCCACTCAAAACTTTTTGGGTGTCTATTTTGCAACCTTTGTTAGGAGGAGGAGTAGGGATTTTCTGTGAGGGAATTTGGATGAGACTGTCCCATGCATTTAGTGGCATTCTTAGCCCACACCCCTGGATTCCTACCCCTCATTGTTTTGTTCTTCCTTTTCACCTTCAAATCAGGCTTTCTTCATGCATGGACCACAAAGCCACTCCCAAGGCAAAACACTTGCACTCTCTCTCTCTCTCTCTCTCTCTCTCTCTCTCTAGGACCACATTTGCACTTGTCTCCTTGCTCTCCTTTCAACCTCCCTCTCAAATAATTAGAATCTCTGCCCTATGCCTCAGATGCCAGAAGGTCGGATAGAAAAGGGAATTGATAACGGGGTGTGTCCGAGAAAGCCCCAAAACTGTACATTTCTTGCTTCTTCGATCGATGCCCTAAATGGTCTATATCCCGATCTCTATCATAGGCCTTTGAATTGCATGTAGCATGCCAGCCTTTTAACAGTATTGGTGAAAAAGAAAACCTCCCTCTAGGGCATTGTTTTTACGTGGTGACAGGTCCTATATTGTTTTCCCTCCCCTCTTTTTGAGCACCATAATTGCAGAAATAAAAGCTGCATACAATGTAGGGTGTGTCCAAGCATGTGGGTCCAAAATACAGTTCGAACTTATGGAGGTCATCATATTGATGTGGAAGGTCTGCATGCGTGCAGCCTCTGAATTCATCAAACGGGTGTTGATCTCAAATTGTTAGCGCATGCTAATCGTAAGGGTTTGCATGAATCTTTGGCATGCAAAGAGACTTTCAGGACACACCGAACAAGATGGGCTTATAAAGAGAGGAGGGAGGAAGGAGGGGGGGCGGAAGTCTCTACATACCAACAGGAACTGTGAGCGTTTTCTGCTTGTGACATGACAGATGAGGAAAGGGGCAAAGGACAGGACATGTGGGCTTTGTTTCATGCGGCACATGGAGAGGTTCCGATCACCTTTTTCTCCGTCTGTTTTGCTCCATGACATATCAAACCGAAGCTGCTGGGGTTTGCTTGAAGAAATTGAGGAGAGAAATAGAAGGGAGAATGTACTGCGGATGAGACAAGCATATTTCCTGTTTGCACGATACTGATGTTACATACATACACTCAGTTTGCGTGATACTGATGTTTCCTGTACAGATAGAGAGAGAGAGAGAGAGAGACAGAGAGACAGAGAGACAGAGACCAAGGAAGGTGCTAGGTGTACACAAGAGAGGGAGAACTGTGGGGCATGTTTTTTCTTGCACAAACAAAGTCAATTCAACGTATTGGAAGAATGTGAGGGGCATTGCCTGATGGAGATGGAGATTTTTTTGTGAAGACTTGATGTGCAACAGTTCACAAGGAAATGAGGAAACATTGGCATCATGCTGATTGCTTCAGGAATCACATAAACGGCACAGAAAGGTCATTCATTCGGTCTTGATTTGGATCCTAGTATGGGAAGCATGAGAAAATGACTACTTCCATTGACCAAAGACTTTGCATACTCTATTGTTTTGAAGGAGTTTATTAATGAATGTTAGGTAACGTAGATAATTATTGTTAAACCGAAGATGTAACTGACAAAAGTATCAATTCAAATGGAAACTATAGTCTGTATATACGACAAGTATGTTGATAACAGTATCCCGTTCGCAGCTGTTGATATATACTTCGTGGAATAAACATTCTCCAACCGGGTTTTCTTTTTTCTCTTCAGATCTTCAATGTCAAGCATCACTGCTGGATATCAGATTTTGTTGGTGAATTGGTAGATGTAATTTTTTTAAACCACTTGTTTAGAATCAAAGATTAATCGGTGATGGAAAGATTATTAAGGGGTAAAAAGCGACTCTTCAACAGCAGATTGGGCAAACAGAGAGCGGAAATCTTGTATGTCGTACCAACTTTGTCAATCATACCTTCAAGTTGTAGCATGATTACGAAGGCTGGATCTCTTCAGTGCTAAGTATAACGAGCTGAACATCGTTTTCTTCTTCGGTTGAATTTTTCAAGAGTATTTTGTTAGTACGTAAAGATGCTCGCATATCTGTGGTTTTAAGCTTTCGGGGATCAAAATGAGGAAATGAGAGCATTGCATCGGAGTTTGCTTGAAGAATTTAGGCGAAACTTCATTGTTTCTAAGTTTAGGTCGTTAGGTTTCCCCAAATGAGGTCTCACTTAAGGTTTCAAATCATTTTTATTGTACCTTATAAGCATTAGATTGACCATAACGCTGAAGCTAACTTTTCATCATTTTGTTTACAGTTCGCAATGAAAAGGATCATTATCTAGACTAATTCAATTAGACAAAATAAATCATTTTTGAGCTCCACAAGATATATTTTGTATTCTCACTTATTATCTAACTCATTAATTGAGCAAATGAGCAAATTATAGACCTTGTTTACTTAGGACGTCTATTTTCGGCTCGCCCATAGAGTTAGTTGGATTTTTAACGGGCTCGGGACTTGCCTATGTACTACATTTTCTTCCTCACATCGTGTTGTGAATACCCATTAGAATTTTGAAAGTGGAGCAATAAGTAAATAATATTTTTGATTGAAACTTCAGTATTATCATTTCCCTGTTTCGAATCCACATCTTAGAACTCAGTGGCCACCCTTCTAACATGGAAGGAGGAGGTGAAGGGTTCAAATCCCCATCTTCTCAGGAGGATGGGGTGGGGACGTGTAAGTTTCAGGAATGGGTTTCGACTCTCACGCCCTGTAAAAGGCAAGGCAAAAGTCTGAGAATGAGTGAAGAATAGAAATAGAGTAAGATTGATTAAAAAAAAAAAAAAAAAAAAAATTCACATCCTAGGGTTTCTTCGTTTGAGCCCACGAAAGAAGAGGAAATCATTAAATAACATGTAAAAAATAAAGAAAGCACCAACACCCAAATTCTTCAAGATGAAGAGGTCATGGTCTAGCTAGACAAGTTCAACATCCTCAGCATAAAAAGCATTCCCTTGAACGTTAAGGACGATCGATGACCGAAATTCCTCGATGAATGATTTGATTCCTCAACAAAGCAGGAACACGAAACAAATATCGGGGAAAGTGAATGTCAACAGCTACAGATACCAACTTCTTAGGGTTTCCCACCTCGCAATTTGGTTTCCTAGGACCACTCTGGATCGACCCTACATCGAATGTGTGTTCAATATAAAGCCATGTCCATTATCGGGTGATGATGAAATGGAGGCACCCCACCATGTTTACTCACTCCATCAATAATTTAGGGGGAAGTTATTCCATTGAAAAAGGCTCCTGATAAGGAAATCTCCCCCAAGAGGATGCTAATGCTCATTGAGGCTCTCTCTATTTTGTTGCACCTTCGAGATGGGTCCTTTTCCTGATGCCGAGCCTTGCGAATTGCTCTTCGTTTTCAGTTCGTGTTAGCATTTCCTTTAATGAAAATCTAATGAGTAGAAGCAGGCCTAGCCGTGTGGTTTGGTTCAGCATAAGGAGAAATGGACACCGAACTCGGCGAGCCTGGACTGATCTACGGTTTCCCGTTACGTCTATGATGATTGCCAAGCTCTACTCCTGCATGAGGTGACGCAATGGTTCAAGGACACTGTTATGAACAAAGATGGAACAAAGTTCGACTCCTTGGTAAAATCTCCAGTGAAGTCACTCGATATGCAAGGGTGGGTTGATTCGTTCATCGAAGGAGCTTTCGGACAAATAGAAAGACCGAAAAGTTTCATGCGCACTGGGCAAAGAGGCTGGACCGCCACGGCCCACGAAAAGCTGTGATACAAAGTTAAAACAGATCTCCGGTGTGTCCTCGTTATGGACAATTTCACTTAGCACGAGCTACGTTCTCACAGTTTGACACATCTATTACTTCTACTAATAAGAAATGGATGCAGGAAATCGCTTAAACTACTCATTTTCCTCGTGGTTTCTTAATACATCAGCCAAGTACGCACCCCGGGATGTTACAGGTAATACACAACTGCACAAATTGCCACGACCAAACTAATCATCCAGATTCTGACATCAGCCAAAGTATCATGGATCAATCCTGAATCTTGAGCCGATACCGTGAAGCGCAGTGTCCCTTAACGAAGACCTCTAACATGAAGAAGTGCAGCTTTGCAGTTGATGACAGGGTCAAGATATTAAACTCTTCCCAATTCCAATCAGGGAAGAAACCAGACATCGGACACGACAATTAGTTGATGCTCCGAACGTCGGGACAGGTCAGGCAGTGCCCATGACACAGACATGAAACGGGGGCCCACGACAGCATATAGGCTCATCAGGAGAATCTGCTTTGGCACGAGCCCTCAGGATGTCATTAGCATCCTCAATCACTGAAGCAGCCACCAATGTGTACTCCCCAGGAACGAGAAAGTAGAGGGAGAACGGGTGCTTAGTTTCTTTAAGTGGGGGAACTTCCATGGTGATCCCATTCAGAACACCTGCATGTAAAGGTCAGAATGAGAAATGACTCGGGACTAATCCACCTCTCAAGAAGATTATTTTCGTCACAGATATATCGTGAAGAAACATTGAGGAATAGGAGAGGGATGAGGGTGCTAACTTATGACAGCTCAAATTTTTTCATAACATGAAGAAATCTAGCAAAATAGGACAGAGAACCCACAGGAGCTGACACGGTCAAGTCCACAGAGTGAATTGACTACATTTCCGTCTGAAAATCTTAAGGGAAAGAACATAAGAGCATTACCTGACCATAATACAGTAGCATTGGCTCCTTCAGTACAATTTTCCCCAGCTACGTCCCGACATGTGATACTAAGGCACATCCTGATCGTCTCCTTCGTGTTATTACGCACCAGAACTTCCATGGGAGTGACCTCATTTGCCATCATACAGCCTTCTGATGCGGTTTTTTCCACCTGAATCATAGATGCCATTGGCATGTCAGGTACTGCGGTATCACTAGAACCATCTCTGACCAGTCTGAAGCCGAATGTCAACGGATCTGGTAACAATACATCCATAACGGATGCCTGCAGGGCTTTCTGTATGGTGTCCTTGATATTTAATTCTCCCGAGCTGTTCCGTCCTGAATGCCATTTAACTTTAATTTTGGAAATCAACTTTTCAATAGAGGCATTTAATTCAGCTTTAGCACTCTTCTCTGAGAAGCTTGAACTTCTGCTTGTACTAACCCCATTGGAATGAGTATCTCGCAGAAAAAAGGAGTCATCAAGAACGGGTAATTTGAAATGCTCCAGTGGTATGAGTACCCTTGCAGAGTAATCACGGTCTATTCTAGTTTTTGGACAAGAATATTCAATGGCATCTTGATCAATTGCTTTGTTAATATCAGCTATAGGATTTTCCAACTGAACTGACACACTTATTTCAAAAACTACATCTGTCGGATTAGACAGCTCAAGCTCCAAAAAACGCAGTCCCCAGCTCCCTCGGAAAGGATCAATCTTTACCAGTCTCTCCAACCTACACTCTGAAGACAGAGCTTCCTTAGCAGAATTGCCACCTCCAAAAGCTGGCATAGGACTGCTTTCACTGACATGTGCTGGAATTTCCATGGAAAGTAAACGAGCCTTGACAAAAGACAGGCCTTGTAGCACACAAACTGGTAATGGGACTACCAGTCGTCGGCCAGGGGTTACAGCAGATCCATTAGCCGTGGGATCTCCAGAATTTGTAAGTGGCCCTGAGAATGAAATTGAACAAAGTAAGCCATAGAAATTGGATGTAATTTCATCAGCAATAACATTCAATCGTTCTGGTTTATATAAATATCACCACTTTGCATGCTAGAAGTTCTTGGTGAAGAACAACATAAACATGAAAAAGAGCAGCATGTAGGGGTCATAAACATGTTATGCAGCCGGAGACAGCAAATAGAGCTAGAGCAAAAGTGTCATGCAACAGATTGATTTAAAGGAGGTGAATAAAACAATCACATTTCCTCCCTAACTAATGTTAAGACTCGTCAGATCAAGTCAATTGGCCATCATGTGCTCTTGTGATTGGAAAATCATCCTAAGAAATTGTATACTGCTTAAAACTGCCATAACATATGGAGAGAATACACTCTAGCAAACCCAGTTCTGAGATATTCCATGATTTCTCCCAAGACAAACATTATCCTCTTTTCTGGAATTCATTCACCACTGACCAAAATTATCCTCCATCATTGTCCATAAAGGAAACCAGATGTAAGCAAAAGCATTTGCTTTAGACTATCAAATTGACCACTAGATGCCATGAACTTGACAAAAGGCCTAAATATCAATCCAGTGAAGTGGAAATGCACAATGACTAGACAAGTGCAAGCAGTGATGTGTGTGTGTGTGTGTGTGTGTGTGTGAGAGAGAGAGAGAGAGAGAGAGAGAGAGAGAGAGAGAGAGACCTGCATAATGGATTACCAACATAGGGCTGTTCCCATCCTTATGATGCCTGCCCGTGATACCTGGTCCACTCTTGCCGGCATTATCATGATCCACCAAACCAAGCTGCCACGCTTTCAAAGTAACAGGCAGAGTAACTTCAGCACCAGGTTTCAGAGGAAGAGAACCTCTTAAGGCTTCATATGCAACTGAAATGACAGAATCTTGGTTCTTTCCAGACAAAGATATATGAGCCTGTTCAACTGGAACTGTACCAGCATTAGACAGACTTATCCACACATCACGAATTTCTCCTTCGTATAGAATTATGGCACCATCACCCCCTATAACGTGTGGCACCAAAAGTGGAAGCTGGGGTACTACAGATATATTTGGAACAGAAACATTTCGTAACTTTGCAGATCCACAACATCGGAATGGGTCAGAAAGAACAAGACCTTGTGCAGCTCCAAGAAGCAGATTTTCAACATCCCTGAAAAGGTGTTCAGTGACTACCCCATAACAATGAACCATGCACCCTGGTATAGTGACCTGCCCCACTGATGTTGGAATCCCCGACAAGGTTATCACTTTTGATGAGTTAGGCGGAAGATTTACACTAACAGGAAAAGGATCAACATTTCCAGAATGCACGGATAGATATATACTATCTACCCGTAGATCAAAACCACAAGGATTAGCCAGTTCAACCAAGACATGGACTGGTTCCCCAACAATCCATATTACCTCCTGCTTGCCACTATCATTCGAATCACCCTTGCTAAATGGTGTATATATGAAAGGCCCTGATGTAGCTGATCCCATCCACCAATCTTCCCTAGATGGGTTGCGTTTCACAACCTCTACTTGTGAAGAGAGTAAAGGGAATGAATATAGTCTGCAAAGCATGAAAAAAATTACTCAGACCTTTTTCAGTGTACCCCTCTCTCCAACAAGAGAGGGAAGGAAAAAAAACCCCAGGAACTAACCAAAAAAAAAAGAATAGAAAAGAAAACTGAAGGCATAATGTCCACATGAATGATTAAATAGAAGAATATCGGAGTTAAGCTTTTATAAAAAACTGGAAGAGAAGTCACCAAAAGTTCACAATCAGTCCCAAAGAGCTTGAGAAGTGACTGCATTAATCTGAAAAATTACAATGTGGAAACATCTGAACTGCAAAATCAATGCTTGCAGAAAAAAGATCACAGAGGAAACCATGATAACATTCGGAAGGAGAAGACCATTGTACCAGAAAAACTATTAGCATTTGCAGGGAAACTAGAAGAACCAAATGCAGCACTGTCGCCTCATCAATTACTTTTCCCAATAAAAGCTTTAACATTATGGAGCTTCTAAGACATGGAAGTTATTCTCTGTATTATAAGTACCTTATAAAAGGTAAAGCAGGATCAGCACATCTAGTTCCTGATGGAAGCCTCTCTGCTGAATTTGCAAGTGCATTAGCAAGACCATTCTGTCCAACAGGCGTAATTAAGGGGTAATATGATCTTAGGAGACGAGCTGCTGCACTCCAAGCAGCCAAGGGATCCCCTGCGCGAACAGCAGAAAGTAGTATCTCTTGGAGCACAACCATCTGCAGAGTGCTCCATTGACACTCAAAGAGGGAAACTATTGACTGGTGCAGCACCTTTCCACCATTGGCAGAACCCTGTCCAACATCCTATTCATCAAAGCATATTACAGAATTTGTTATGCTCAACGAGGAATTGGCAGAAAAAGAAAAAAATAATAATTAAAACTCATTGTCCAACAATTTGGTTTGTTCATTAATTTTTTTGCTTTGGTTAACTTTGTACCTCTCCACGCAGTATATGCAACTATCTGCAAGGTAAACCATTTTTGGCCAAAATAATGGGCAGTTAAGCATGTAGAACTGCTTTATCTAATCAGAAAAATTCTTAGTGGTCGTTTAAGTTCTCTAAAAGTAATTTTCTGGTATTCCTGGGAAAGGTAAGCTTCTGAAAACAATTTACAAAAAAAAAAATCTCACCAGAAAAGCTTGCTTGACGAAATTTCCCTATGAAACTAACAAGCTATTAGAATTGGGTGTCTAACCATTGACCTTTCTAATGCATAGAAAAAAAAGCAAGGGGTACCAGATGAACATGGGATCTGTGAATGATCCTCATAGGAGCTTAAACCAAGAGATATGATAAATGTAAAATAAATAAGCCATTCAATGTCTGTCCCAATGCATTAGTTGAATGGCATAGAAGTTGAAAACAGCAGACACTTATCAGATGTATGACATATGCAGTAACATGGTGCCAGAGTACACTGTTCATAGTACTTAAGAAAGTTTACTTCCCAGTAATGTGTTTTGACAGGCTCAGACAAATAACAAACAGAAGATTACTGAAAAGGGAAAAACGAGTCTTGGAGCAACTGATGAGTTTAAATACATTTTAGTGAATAGTTCATTATGCTGTACTCAGTGTCCCACGTCTCTTAAAGAAATTTTGACGATTCGGCATTAACTTTACTCTTCACAACACTAAATGTCTGAAGTTCCAAAATTCATAATGGCATCAACAGTTGCATTTATGGAGAGTCAAATGTAAGCCAAAATTAGCCAACGTTTCATTCTCTTCACTCACATCATCAAGAGGATGCTCGGACACAGATGCTCTACTTTGAACACGATATGCTTTTGTTGTCATTGCCAGAACTTGCATGGCACTAAGAGCGGCCAATCTGTTTTCTTGTTGCAAGTACAGCTGAGCTACTTGCCTTGAAAAGAAGGCAGCTTTCCTTTGATAATTGATTTTCCCATAGAGGCGAGCTATTTCAACAAATAATATGAGTCTGTCGCTCACATCAATCAAAGATTTTGCACCATCAGCAGCATTTGTCAACAATTCAGCCACATCCTTGGCCAGATCTCTTCTGTAACATCAAAAATGAAAGGCCAAAAAACCGATTAAGATTCTGAGGGTCATATCATGGAACCATTTTACCGTAGGCATATGCATAATAGTATTATAAATGCATATCTAGAAATTTAGCTCTAACGTAAAAGTCAAAAAACCACCCGAAGCTGCTTATTTCAAACAGATAAAAGGCAGAAAGGGGCATGAGTATGACCACAAAAGGAAGTCAAGTACATATAAAAACTAGAGAGCCTACAATAGGCCAACCATATTTTCTGCCTACAAAGTTTCAAGAGCAATGGAGGTAATTATCCCATTCAAAAGCATCCGCCAGATCAAAATAAAACGCAGTGTATAATGGAAGGACTTGCAACCCTCCGCTCCTCTGTTTTGACAAAAAATAATCTTGAACAAAACTGTAAGAGCTTATTCTCTAGAATTGCATGCAACCGATACTACTGCTTTTTTCTAATGATAAGCCACACCATCAGACTTATTTCCACTGTAGTAGCTTGTTTAGCAATTATTGTCAACCTTAAGAAGATTGACATTGAAGACCCCAAATTCATTCCATTTATGAAATTGCTAATTGTAAGGGGAATCCCCATGAAGTGCCCATGTCATATGCCAATTATGACATTTTTAAACCTCTTGCTCAAGTAATGTGAATGGCTGGCATTAGTCTAGTAGGTAACGTAAAATAAGTGATTGCGCAATACTGACAGATTTTGATCCAGCTTTACAGAGTGAAGTGTTCTACTGGACAATATCCAGGTTATTGTTGTATGCTACAACAACTTATCAACAGTTTAACTGCATAACTCCACCAAATGAGAACATGATGTCTGTAGGTACATATTAATTGCATCTCTTGGTAGCACAAGTGTCTTGTTACTATCCTCTCGTCCAGCAGTAACATCTATCTGGAGTGCCCGCCAAAGGGTATGTGGCTATCTTAGTTAGTTTATTTTATAAAAGGGGACATCAAGCAAGTTCAAAGTGATAAGCTTATTTTAGAATGTACCTGCAAAGGAACCTTGCTAATTTCAAAGTAGCCTCAAGCTCAAAGCTCAATGGTGATACTCTGTATACCAAATAAAAGAGCATTATCAGCACCATCACCTGGATGTTAAAAATTCTTATAGCTGACCACAAATAACTGAACCAAAAAGAAAGAGCGAGAGTGGGAAAGTGCTGTCTTCCAATGAAAATATAGTAGGAAATTACACATAAGCCAAGAAACAAGCATTAGTCACCTCTGTGCATTATCCTGAGATGACTTTCTGTAATGTCCGATGACACTGTTGTACCGGTACTTTACCTCATCCACTAATTCCGGATCCATGTGTCCCATCCGATCTAACTGACAATGAGTCAAAAAAGTAAATCAAATGAGATCAAATGGAAAATAAAGCTAAAGGAACCCGAAGTCCTTAATTATGCATATTATATCAATTTTTGTTCATAAGGCACATGGAGGACTATTCACCAGCCTATTCTCCATAGTAGTTTGACTAAACATTGTCTGGCTCAAGGGTTCCACATAAATAACTGGGCATATTTGCCTAGAAGAATATCAAGGTGATCAACGTTCACCTCCTTAAAAGTTTCATAGGGAAGGCAAAAGCTTCAGAGATGGGAATAAAATATCAAATCATGAAGTAAATGAATTCACATAATTTGAGATAGCTTACCAGTAATGCGCATACACCGCCCTCTAGTGCTCCAGCATACCAGAAATAATCTCCCGTCAACCTAGCAAGTTCCAAAGCTGTTTGATAATGGGCATTAGCATCAACAGGTGATCCCGCCAATAAACAGTAGTCCCCAATGGTCTTTTGTGCTCGACCCAGTCTTCGCTTTTTTGCCTTAATCAACTGTATTATATGAAATCAGTTGAGGTTACGGAACAGCATTCAACACAGTTTTCCAAAGAAAGCTACAAACAGAATCTGCAAAAAAAAAAAAAAAAACAAATTGCAAATTCTTAGGACACCTAAACATGAACCTCCTCTGAACTGAAGTTCGCTTGAGAATCAAGAGGCGTCTTCAGGATAGTTCCGGCAGACTCAGCCTGAAGAACCCACTTTTCGAATTCCATTAGTAATGAAGCAGCTACGTCCTGCATCATAGTTTGCAAATGGAACTCTTGCGTCTGACGATCAGCAGGTGGGAACAACTTGAGATTAGAGTCCTTCTTACTTCCATCCTCTAGCTGCAGTAAATCAGAAAACTAGATACACCTTCAACATTTTTCTGGAAACAAAGTCCACAGCAAACTGCCACCGAACGAATTACATTACGGCACGCATATTCTAACAATAATACTAACACTCTTAAAGAAGTGACAATGGCAAGCCAACAAGATGCCTAAAACTATAAACTAACCCCAATCATAAAGCTACAGTTTCTTTCGCGCCTTAAAGACCTCGAGCACCATAGCCAAAACAAAGAATCACTTCATCATCGATTACACTCAGCCGGACTCTCTATCCATCAAAATCGAAAGGGACCGAACCTGAGTGTCGCTGGGGCAAAACGCGAAGCACCTCCGAACAAGCGCGGACGCGTACCCCTTGCACTTCACGCCGAACTGCTCGATCACGTTGTCGAGGTCGGGCGACGAGGGGCAGTGGCAGACGCCGACGACGGCCAGGATCTTGCGGTTCGACTGGAAGTCCTCCCAGGGGCTGGGCGGGGAGCCGCCGATCACGAACTTGAAGCGGAGGGAGCCGGAGTCCCAGGGCTGGTGGGCGAAGGGGGACTTCTGGTGCTCCGTGTAGAAGGAGCTGATGGCGGAGAGGGAGACGGAGCCGTGGCGGAGCAGCATGGCGGTGTAGTCCCGCAGCAGCGGCGTGGGGACGTGGCCGATCGGGAGGACGGCGACGCGGATCATGGCGCCCGTCTCGATGCTGACCTCCGGCTCCATTTCCGGCAAGGCTCCGGCGCCGGAGATCGGCCGGCGAAGCGGGGACGGGGAAGGGCAAGCGTCGAAGAGATCGAGATCGAGAGAGAAGCGTTGGGAGTTGCAGAAGTCGAGCTCTCACTGGATCGGGCAGTTGCGATTTTGCATCAGGGGAGAACGATTGGGGGCTGTTTGGATGCGGGAGGAGCGTGAGTTCTCGGTTGGGATAGAGATTTCCCTGGACCGGGTCGGGACGCTTAATCCAAGAATTTTTTTTTTTTTTTTTCTCTTTGTTTTCTTTTTCTTTCTTGTGCTCGCCTTGTAATTTCGACACAACCTATTTAATGGCAAATATGTGCAGTTTGTCCTGAATTGGAAAATAATTCCTCGGCTAACACAAGTTGGAATTCATATCGTGTTGTCATATGCCCATATTTATGAAATATTAACTGAATTAATTGAAATTTCATTTGGTCCGCAACATTCGAATATTGAGAATGAAGATTTGGCCTAATTACATAAAATTGACATGTCTGACTAAGCCATCACATCGATAATGTGTTATATCCTTGTCCCATCACCAGCCACCCGCGAGCCATCGGACCCATCAAGCCTCTGAAAAACCGATCCAATCCGACGGCTCATGTTCATCCTTGAATCGTTTGCCTTCCACTGAAAAAGACACCAAATTCACTCGCATTGCCAGTTCACCAAATTCTCAAACAAACGCACAATGACCACGCAACCTTATAAACATCTAGTATCGCTTGATGCGTGGCCAGGCTGAAGTCCGGCGTCGGCTTCTTCAAAAACAGTAGCCTACTAGACGAACGAACAAAGGGCGGAAATGGAAAAGACCAGATTGAATCTAATAAAGAGAGAAAGTATTTAAGTAATTCTCAGAATCCGTCGGGCTCTTTACATAAAGGAAAGAATTTGAGTCAGTGACCCCCCTACATATAATAAAAGAAATAAGGAAGTAACGAGGAATTACTAGAAAAAGAATTCCCAAAGGAGCTTTCGCCCACCTGCTGTAGCAGCACCTGCTGCTGCTGCTGCTGCTACAGCTACGATACCCTACACTATTCCCAAAAACCTTCTCCATTACTTTGCCAACTGCTGCTACCAACTGCAAGGAATCTCCTTCCGTGCTGACGTTGACTTATGATCCAGGTAAGGCAGCTTGGAGTAGATCCTCTTCTTACTAGAATGCATCATCAAAAAACAGCATATATGAACCGGACAGCAACATAAGACGAGTATGGTTTTAACCGCTCGCTTCAGTTGACGGACACCTGGAGTGTTTCTAGTGTTTCTCCGCTACTCATGCCCTTCAAGGCTCCAGAGAAAGGATCGTCTTCGGACGGCATCATGTTGAGATCCGGCAGCAGGAAAGAGGCGCTTTCCTTCTCGGGAGACCCGCGCCTTTGATGAGAATCTGAGGATCGACTAGGGCATGCGACCTGCGTTGGCAATGTCGAAGCAGCATGATCCACAGTGGAGGGAGCTTCAATGCCATGTGTGTTGGAATTCGCTTTTTCTGGTTTGTGGGTGGCACTGATGGTGGTGATCTTTGTTGTGTTCATATCCGCATCATGCTGCAAAGTGAATGCCATCTTAGAAAACTTTCGCTGCTACTCAGGACCAAAAAAATAAAAGATAAGGTAGGAGCAGCTGCAGTTTTGCAGAAACTATGTGGAAAAGGCCGAGGTAAAACAAATTCTATAACAGAGGGAAATTGTATGTACTTCTCAGATCCAGTTTATGTGATTGAATTGCTTTACTATGCGAAGCACTTTCAATTGATCTCCCAAGAAGGAAGCACTTTCTGGAAAGTAATGCCAGTCTGCTACTTTGGTTCACGGAAGCAGAAATTAGCAGGGAAGAAAGGAGAAAAGATCGAAGCCAGGAGACACGCAAATCACCTTCATTTTCTTCAAGCTCTCGTTTCTTGTGCTCTGCTCCTTGAAAGTTGCACGCAAGGTCGCTATCTCCTGCTCAGAAAATACGAAAGCAGAGATGAGAAATGAAGGAGATGTGATCAAAAGGAACGGCGGAAGAAAGGAAATGCCAATACCTTGTTTAAGTGTACCCTTTCCTTCAAAAGCAGGTCCTCCTCCTCTTTAAGTTCAGCAAAAGTCTAAGAACAAGAAATCAAAAAGATTAACAATCATATCTTTCTTCACTGATAAATGGCAGAAACTTTCATGATTGATTTGAGACCCTTATATTCGCGAACCAAAATACTGTTCTGCTTTAAATAATCTGTGTCACTTTAGCTGTTAACTGGGGCAGGTATAAAACGAGCAAGTACCTTCCTTTTCCTTGACTTCTTAAGATCCGGTGTCCCAGAATCACTCGAAGCAATGACCTGCAACCCAAAAGAAAGAAATTCAAATTAGGGTCAACACACCTGGGGGAGCAATCACACTATCATTCGAAACGATGTCGAAACTAGACAATGACCAGTATCGAAACAAAGACAACAGGTTATGGATCTAAGTCCCGGAAGATGAAAGGGAAAGCTCAACCCCGGAACGATTCGAGAAACGAAAGAAGAAAAGAACTCATACGAAGGATACCCATCGTGGCTCCTCGACCCATTTCCGTCACTGCAATTAGTGAAGCAGAAAGCGAAGCCATCCCTCAATTCCCACACGTCCCGGCGACTTGCCCAAATCCAAACTTCAAACAGATGAAGACATCCATCGAAAGCGCGCATCTTGGAGCATCAATCGGCCAGCGCCACGTGACCCGGCTCACGTGACGATCCCCGAGCTCTCCTTTTTGACTTCCTCCCCTCCCCCCCAAAAAAACCCAAACAGGTGGAGGACGAGAAAAAGACACGCACCCCTTTGCAAAACCACCCCCGATGCCCCGCCGTTTCCTTCTCCTTTCAGAATTACTCCCTCCCACGCTCGAGAAATTTCCGCCCCTTAGATTCCGTGCGTTTCTTGACCAGGAGCGACATTCAACGAAAGCTCCTCCCCACCCCACCCCACCTCCACGCCCCCAACCAAAAATTCAATTTTTAAAACAAGGAAAACGAAAAGAACACCAAAAACAAGGAGACAAAAGAACCCACCCAGTCGCGAAGGCCGCCGGTGGGTCCCGTCCTGGATCGGCAATGTCAAAGCACCCCACTTCCCATTTGAAAGATTCTCTCTCTCTCCGCCTCGAGAAAGGGTCGGGGCGCAAAAGAATAATTCACGACCCGCCCAAAAGAAAACACAACGAATCCGATCTTCCTCAACTCAACTCCCTCAAAAAAGACCCAAAGACATGGACAAAGAAAGAAAGAAAGAGAGAGAAAGACAGAGAGAGAGAGAGAGAGAGAGAGAGGGAGGAAGAGGGCGCACGGAGGGCACCCCTGCACGCGCGCGCAGGGGATAGCCGCCCCCCCACGCCTTCCCCCTCCCGTCCGTCACACTCAACAGCATCGCACCGAACAGGGGTCGCGCTTCAGTCCTATCGCTCCCGTCCCCTTCCCCCATCTCGGGCCCCACCGAAGAGGGACCCGGTCCGCGTGCAAATGACGTGAATGCCCCCCGCGAGCCTTTCCCTTTTTTGACCTTCTTCCGAAGAAATTCAGATACTTGGACGGTGTACTTTTCAGGGAAGAGAAGAAGAAGAAGAAGCCAAAAAAAGGGGAACCAGGACACGGAGATCGTGCGGGGGGGAAGAGGAGGGAGTTTCCCCCCATTGGCCCGCCGGGGCGGGAGCTCCGGCCCGACACGGCGCGGCGGGCATTCCGCGGCCGCCGGATCCGGCGGCGTTTGGGTCCCCACCCCCCGGTTGGCGAAACGAAACGTCCTTTTCAAGAGCTTCGTCATCTTTATTTTTCGAAAAATAAAAAGGCAAAAAAAAAAAAAAAAAACAGGTGGTTGGAGGAGGGATGGATTGAGCGAAACGGAAAAGGAAAGTGCGCGTCTCTCTCTCCCACGAACAGTTCGTGCTCGACGAGTTAACGGGCGGTCGCGTACAGGCGGAGCCGCCACCGATCTCGCGGCCGTTTCGCGGTGGAGAGACGGGAACGGCGCCGGTGGCCCGTCGCCAGACGCCGGCAGTGGCACTTCCGTAAATAACGCGGAGAAAGAGAGGGGACCGAACAGCGACGGTCGATCTTTGAGTACCCTCAGAAAGATCACGACGCTTAGGATTTCGCAAGTTAGAGGATGACACGACGTTGGTCGCATAGAGAGAGATAGAGAGAGAGAGAGAGAGAGAGAGAGAGAGAGAGTTGAAATGGCGATGAAGCTCAAAAAGGCACCTGAGACAGAGATTTCAGAAGAAGGAACTCAAATCTGACATGCAGGGCCGCTGATAAATCTGCTAAATCGAGTTTACGACCGATCGAAGAACACGCACGCGGGCGTCTTCTCGCGCGACCGCAGATGTCGAGAACCGCGAGCTCGTGTCAGACGAGAGAGAGAGAGAGAGATTACCTTAGATGTGGAGTAGGAGGAGCCGCAGACCTGCAAGTTGGAGTCGTCGCATCCGCCGTCGGCGGTGCCGGAGGAGGACGCCGTCCCGGCGCTCCACGAGAGCGGGGTCGTCGGGCTGTTCCTCGCGGACTCGCCGCACCTCTTCGCCGGCGAGCCGGCGTCGCATCGGAAGGCAATCCTCGACCGGGGCTGCCGGATCCCCCACCTCGGCGGCGGCAGGGGCGACCCCGACGCCGCCGCCGCCGCCGAGGAAGAGGGCGGGTGCGGGTGCGGCGGTGGAGCGGGCGCGCATCTGGGCTCCTGCTTGAGCCGCACCAGGAGCTCCGCGACCATTCCGTCCTCCGCCATCGCCGTCTTCACCCACTCGTCCTTCGCCACCATCGTCGCCGCAAGGAACCAAGAAACCCAATACCCAGATGCTCGCCGGGAAACCGACCTTAGAGAGAGAGAGAAAGAAGCAGAGAAGGAGGCGGGTTTAGCGTGAAGATGAAGTGACGAGCCTCTCTCTCTCTCTCTCTCTGTGCGGCTTGTGTTGCAGAGAGAGAAGGTGGAGAAGGAAACGAGAGAGAGGAGAGGGAGAGGGAGAGGGAAGGGTTGAGGGCGGACGAGGAGCTTCTGCTTGTTCTCTATATTGGAGGAACCTTTATATTTTCCTGCTTTTTTAATTGCTCTTTTTTTTCCTGCTTTTTTCCTTCATCGTCTGACTTTTATTTCATTCCCTTTTTTTTTTTTTTGGGGGGTGTGTTTGGGGCTTCTAGTGGCGAAACTGGCACTGTTTTTCTGACACGGTCCTCGAGTTTTTGCACTTTGCGCAACTAGACCCTTGGACTTGCGGTTTCTTTTCGAATTAAGTCTAGTCCATCACCAATTCCGACAGATCGAGGGCTTTGATTGTTTTAGGATGACTAAATGAAAATGTAGATTTGGCTTTCCGATCAAAAATTTAATATTAAATGATCACCCGGTGCTACTGTAAACGGAGGAGCTACTGAAAGTTCTGCTTAGATGAATCTTAAATTTATCTTTCCCTAATAATATATTAATTGAGTGTCCTCAGCATGGAATAGCTCGATTTTTAATGCACCGAATATTCGTAACACAACACGCATTGATACATTAGCTGAAAGAATTTCCCTGATTGGTTGCTAAATAAATGCTCGTGAGATGCTCGTTGACACCTTATTCTTAAAGCTTTGTAAACACGAAATGACAACCTTTAATGGAGGCGTGTTGTGGATCTTCGATAGTGATTAAGGTTGTACCTCATCATATCATAGAAGCTCATGAGCTCCGCTGAGGGCTTTCTTGCCTATTAAATAAACCCAATGAGCTATGAGATCTGTATTCCTTATTTTAACATATGAGTGTTAATGTCCGCATACTTTCAACTCTCAATTGGAGAGAAATTTTTTCTTCCCCCTCCCCACAGGGGTATCCTTGAACTCCGGGTCATAAAGTTCAAACGTGACAATTTAAGGACATAATAAGATCCAAGTTGCTTAATAAGTACTCATGAAATACTCATTGATTCCTTACTCTTAGAACTTGGTAAATACGAAACAATAACCTAATGGCAACATTGATTTTTTTTCTTTTCAATGTTATATCAGTTTTAACTTGCCATATTTAAAAGATTATGCACAAATTGTATGTTGGAGGCAATGTAATGCGATTTCAGTTTTTTTTTTTTTTTTTCATTTTGTTTTGGGGTTCTTGGCAATTTAAAATCACACAGGACATGGTTAAGAATGGCATCCCAAATCCAATTAGATGCAACCAAAACATGAACCTATGCTAATTTCAAGATAAATTTGTGATGGAGTCTCGATTATATGGATAAGAATTTGATATCCACTCAAACCTTAAAAAACGCATAAATGCAGGAACAGATCTAGAAAATTCTCTTGGCAGGGGCAAAATTAAATCAATCAGCAATTTAATAAATGATAGATCTATGGAATTTTATATTAAATAGTTTTTTTTAGGACAACTATGTTTTCAAGATTATTGAATTTATTTTTTGTCAATCTCTAGAAATCAAAATGAAAAGTATTTACTTTTGATTTTGTTGTTTATCTTTTAGTAATTTAATGAGCCAAAGAGTTGTTTTTTCAGGCCAAAAGTAATTTAGAAACAGTTTTAAAAACCTTGACATATTCCCAATTTTCGACAAACTGAGCGGAGGCAGCCGCCCCACTGCTTTAAAGCCAAGGCTGTCCCTGTACGTATGAAAAAAATAAACAAAGTAATATAGAAATGATAATATGATTATGTAAATAATTTTGTGCATTATAGCAGACGATGGTATCATGGCAAATATAATTAGTCTAATTTGAATATGAGTTAGCCGACACGTGAACCGTATGAAGTTCTATATGATTTTTTTTTTCTCAGCAAAGCTGTATAGAAATCTTAAATTTGATCACAACCTCCTTTACTTATGCGATTCAATTAAATGATTTGTCACGACTCAATAGAGGTGATCAGGCTTGGGACTTTAAAGCTGAAACTTAACATATTATGTTATAGTCAGTTTTCATATTTCAAAATAAATCTTGGAACGGATGTAGAATCGAACTTGTTGGTTTTAGGGTAAAATCTAGAACCGGATGATTTTATTTTTTGTCTTTAGGTTTCATCACTTGAAGATCACTATTCCAGCCTTGCATAAAACCCGAGACAATCACAGGAACGAAGCTCCTGTAGATATAAATGTAATCTGTTAAGAGCTAAACAAAATAATCAAACCATAAGTCATAAATGTAGCATCCTCATCAAACGAAAGAGGAAGTTCGTCCGAGAGAATTCAAGATAAAATGGACCATTCCTTGGTACATCATTGGTAATTAAAGTGGAGAGAAAATTTGATGAGGTAAAGTACTTGAAAAAATTTAAACCCATTACGCTTGTGTTAATTCAATCATACACATTTTAATTATGCTAATTAAATCCTAAATTTTCTAATAATATACCAATATAGCACATCCATCTAATTTTGGTCAGAAATTGTTAACATTTATATCAACTGTTCGACATGGCATGACCAAAGCATTGATGTAAATAAAATTTATTAATTTTTAATATATTTTCTTGATTTTTATTCTTTAGTCTTTTCTTCCTTTTTCTTTTTCAGTTCTCTTTTCAACTCTAGGGCGGCCATAGATGAGGGTGTCAAGGCCCTCACCTATGACGGGCAACCTCACTCACCCACAATTGGGGAAAAAAGGGAAAGAAAAGAAGGGAAAGGGAAAAAACAAAAGGGTTAATACCCTGAAAAACCCTAAACTGGTATATCTGTGACAAATTTACCCCAAACTATTATTTTTGACCACCAAAAACCCCAAACTGGTATACCTTTGACAAATTTACCCCAAACCGGTACACTTGTGACAAATTTACCCTCTGTTAGTTTTTATTAAAATTTATCATCAAATTATTAAGTTAAATGACACGTGACAGGTTGATTAATATACCAATTTGGGATTTTACGCTCCGTTTTATTACATTTTACAATTTTTGTGATTTTTTTTGTATTAATCCAATTTAGCGAAAGGGTATATTTGTCACAAATTTATCAGTTTGGAGTTTTTTGCAGTCGAATAAATTAGTTGAGGGTAAATTTGTCATACATGTACCAGTTTAGAGTTTTTTTTTGTTAGTCGGGGTAAATTTGTCACAGGTATACCAGTTTGGGATTTTTCATGGTCAAAAAATTAGTTTGGGGTAAATTTGTCACAGGTGTACCAGTTTGGAGTTTTTTAAGGTATTAACCCAAAACAAAAAGACTCATAATTTTCTTTTAAAATGTCCAAATCAGCATGGGTGAGGTTGTGTAAGAGGGCAAGCGTCCATGTCAATGATTTTTGAGGTGAAATATGGAAGATAAAACAAATCATCAAAATGTTTAAGACTCAATAAGCACAATTGAGGAGTTTATGGCTAAATTGACATAAGTGCGATAAACATAGAAAATTTTTTTTACTGTTTCCAAAAGTTGACAATACCTTATATAGGAGAGGAGTGAAGATGCTGGAGTGGCGATTGGTGAGCAAATGACATGTGCTGGAGTGAGTGGAGTCGCCGGAGTGAATATTACAGTGTATCATTGGAGTAAGTAGGGTCGCCGGAGTGGAGGAGACTGGAAACGAATGAGGAGACAGATAGACAGAATGTAAAAGTAAAACGAAAAACTTCACTTAAAGTTAGTATCAGTAACTGATTCAACGCTAATTCCATCCCTATAGGGGTTAGGATTAAAAACTAAATCAACACCAGTTCCATTCCTTCTCTATCCTAGGGCTCTGAATTGAAAACTGAACTAATCAAGCATAGTTTCAAAAATCTGGAATTGGAGATGGATAAATCCCTGTGTGGACCGACCTTGAACCGATCAAGTAAGCCGATTTAGATCGTTTATTGAATTGAATCGATCCGAAAGCACACGTTAATGATCCCCATCCTTATGGCGATATAGTGGGTTGGGGATGGCATTGTGCATAGCGTCCAATTCGCTTTATTTTTCTCTCACCATCTTATTTTTATGCATTAGTATGATATCATCTTCTTCGAGTATCATTTTGGACTGTAATTAGTGGTGGGGCCGCGACATGTAGCCTTGGCCTTCTGTTTTCGGTGAACAATGCGTCATTCATCATTGGTGTCCATCAGTACAAATTCGTTAAACCTTTATGATCAAGTAGTGTCATCCAATAGCTGAAGACCATTGCGCATGCTTTAATCTCATAATGGAGAAGCCTCATTGGAATGAGTTTTTTACAATGTGAGAGAGTTTTTGGCGTCACCAGTTCGGTTCCAGGGCATCGCTATAATTGGGGTCGCCTGACCGGACCCTCATTCTCTCTTGCACGTAGATGCGATGATTGAGCTTTAGATTCTTACTAACACTCAATTAATGTGAGCAATTAGATCATGATTGTTTCATATGCATTTTATTGAGTATCGCGGAGAAGAGGATATTGATAGTATGCTGTAACGTTTCCTCACTTTACTGGCAAAATTTTTTTGCCGGATCATTCTAGTGTTACTTTTATAAGGAAAAAAAAAGAAAATGATTACTTAAGTGATATCGTTGATAATCAATGTTGTAATATTGGGGTGCATTTGTTTCATTGGAAAACTCAAGATTAGAAAAATATTTTTCAAAAAATGATTGTTTGTATCACTTATAAAAATAAATGAATTTAAAATATTTTTAGTACCTACGAAAATAGTTAATGAATTGTTGTCAATGATAAAAATATTTTCTATTGACCTCTTTCTAAGCAATATAACCAATTATTTTTGAGATTTTTTTAAATCATAAGTTTACCATAAAATAAAATGCAGCCTTAATATCTAATAATTCTTCTAGATTAATCCAACTTGCCGACACTTCGAATGTCCTAGTATTTGCAACTCACATGCACTTAAGCTAATATAAGTAGGATGCACAATAGGATTAATTGAACGAGTTGTCATGAATGATCTCTTGCTATTGCAATTAGATTCCCAATGGTAGCACATCCGTACATGCAAAGTATCGATTGGGTTTGTGTCAACTCATCATCAATCGCCTTGATCGTCATGGCGTTCACCGCACGATCATTCTCATTGACCAATTCTAATAGCGCCCATGGCTGATCAGCCTTCGTCAGGACAAACCGGTCCAAAAGCCGAAATTAGAGGACTAACAAGAGAATTATAAACAAAGACCAAACGCCATCGTCCCGTCTTCTGGGCAGCAATTAAAAAACCCACCCTCCCAAGGATAAGATCAAAGATCACGATCTCTCACGACCTCGACCTAATCTCCATGGCAATCTCTTTTTTAGGTAATTTTTAACTTGCTTGATTTCCTCACGCCTCATCTTTGGTAAAGATCTATTTAATTAAACGAGACTCCCCTCTTATATCACCCAAAAATCAGAGATTCGATGCGTCTGGCTCCGAATTGAATAGCCAGAAAACCAATCTGTGCAAATTCCCCCAATCATGAAGATCCAAATCCCACCCAAATCTTGTCGCCAATCGAAAAGTCACGCTTGAAAACGTGGTCTGCCTTCATCTGAAATTAAATGCCGCCCTGATTTTCTGGTAGGGTATGCAGACCGCCATCAATGCCTCTCCTTTTCCCACCAACCATCCATCAGACCTCAGCACGCACACGCATCCGAACTTCCAACCGGCTGCCGCCATTGTTGAACTGTCCAGAGGACCAAAAGCAACCGGAAAGATCGGAAACCTTGGTGCAGAGCTGCGTTGCAGCAACTGCTTCGCACATAAATCGACCGTATTGCGGTCCACTCAAGACAAAAAATTATCAAAGCTCTGAACTTTCACAAACGAAAAGGATAATATAACTTCATTGAGGATGCTGCTGCTGCTGCTACTACATCATCAGAGAGGTTTCATACTCTATAAATTAACCAGGAAGAACTCGAAACTAGACCTCAGACACAAACAAAAGCTGTAATCTTCCCCAACCCAACAAACAGGAAAGAAAGAAAGAAAGAAAGAAATGGAAACAGAAAGTCTAGGTATCAAGGCTGAACACCAACCTAAATCCAGCTACAACACGAATGAAACCTACCCAAGTGAGGAAAAAGCTGTGTCTTTTCGAGACGAAGCTGTACAGATAATTAGAGCCTAGCTACATAAACCTTAAAGAAAGAGTCGGTAGTAGTCGCCAGTCACCGAAACAACTATCGCCTAAACTGAGCTGCGACGACCTCGGCCTCCCCCTTGAAAAAATAAGGGAAGGATCGAGAGTCGCGGAGCTAGGAAAAACACCATCAAGTTCCAGACTTTGGTATGAAAAACCATCGGACACACCCCCGATTTGCTGTCATCCGCTAATCCAGCCGCAAAAGCCGCCTCAGATCGCTCGTCGGGTCGACGAATCCCCCGAGACCATCGGTCTTCTTCGTGAAGAACGCCGGCATCGGGACCGAGCTAGGCGGCGGCGACGTGATGAACGCCGACCCGGCGTAGAACCCGGCCAGGACTCGGTCGGGCCCGGCACTGACTCGGGCAGCCGGCCCGGCCTTCTGGGCCCGAGCTCGAGCAGTTTCCGGAGCTGGGCTCACACTGGCCGCGACCTCCTCCGTCCTTTCGGCTCCAGTTTCGACTTTCGACTCCGGCGCCGTCGCCGGCGAGGCGATCTCCTCGCCGCGCTTGAGGATCCTGACGTGACCCACAACGACGCTCTTGGCCGGCGGCGCGGGAGGCGGAGAGGCCGCCGGAGATTTGGCGGGGCTTTTCCTCCGGCGGTTCTGATGGGCGCGGTTGGCGTTGGGCTTGGCCTTGGCCGGCGCCTTCGCCGGGGGCCGCGACAGGCCGCGCTTTCTGGGGAAGAGAGGGTCGGCCACCAAGTGGCTCTGGGGATGTAAAACCGCAACACCCATCTCGGCAATCGGATTGGAATCGACAAAGAGAACACGAGAAACGAAGGGGCTCCAAGCGGGAGAAAAGCTACGAACTTTGCAGGAGAAAGGAGCAAACTTTGATGTGGGGAGAGGGAGAAGAAGGAGAAAACGGTCGGTAAATATACTCTTGGGAGATCTGAAGGGGCTGTGGCTATGGCGGTTTTATAGCATCCGGGGGAAGACGAGAAGATGATAAGAGCTTCTGTCCTTTTGAGAGAGAGAGAGAGAGAGAGAGGCGGAAAAGGATGTTTCTTTTTCCCTCTTTAGAAAAAGGCATAATTATAAAGAGGATTCGGTAGCTTGGTGGAGGAGGCAAGGACGAGGAGGTTTTTAGGAACCGCCTCGGGCCGTATGACGTGGTCTTCACTCGCCTAATACTCTCTTAAGAGAATTGGAATTTGTGCATGAATCCTTTGACCTCGTCAATGTCGAAGGGAAGGGCATCCAGCCGGGAAGTTATGCGTAGTTCGGCAGATGGGCCCAACAAAAAAAGAAAGAAAATCGCTTGTTCAATACATTCATGATGACCGACCCCCAAAAAAAAAAAAAATACATTCATGATGATTATGGAAAGTCGAATATGGTAATGATTTATCTCTTAAGATTTGTGAGAAAAAGAGGAAATTTTATAAATGGAAATAATCATGAGATACTGAGAATTTATTTTTCGAATTGCCAATTCCATCGGTGGGGATCCATTAAAGATATCGTTAACCCCCCACCCCCCAAATTAGATTTTTTGGCCTCCGAAAGAAAGAAAAAAAAAATGGCATGGGGGGGGGAGCGGAGGGTCAACGGTCAAGGGAGACGGCGCGTGGGGTGGAGAAGCAACGAGGAAAGCGCGTGGGCGGAGGGGCCAGGACGTCCCCCTCGAGGAAAGCGCCGCGGACGGAGCGCGACCCCGCCATCCGTGACGTGTGACCGACGGCCTGTCGTGGCGTGATGATCTCTTCTCCCTCCCCTCAACCCATCGCCCCTCGAATCCCCCGTAATTTCGAAAATACCACGCTGATGCACTCGCAAGGCAGGGGGCAGTACGGTAAAATCGCAGAAGGCGGTTGGGTCCGTGGGAGGTGGACCGTTGGCGGAGCGTGATTGGGGACACGTGTCGCATCGCGGGTCGGAACTGGCCGACCGACTTTGTCGGGGGGGCGGCTGGGATTAGAGACCGGTGGACCGCCATTGGATGAGCTGTGATCCGGTGCATCGCTTCTCACGGACGGCATCGCCGCTAAGGAAGGCGAGGTTCCCACGTTCTCGTCTTTGATTGGCCAGGAAATTCCCTGAAAAAGAAGACGTCGCTTTTTTCTTTTTCTTTTTTTTTTCCGCCATTTTCGGTCCACTTGCGAGCACGCGTAGATCGGACGGCCAGAGGGGCGTCGAGGGTCGGATTAGCTTTTGACAACTAGGAAACGGACACGGGCCTGCCATAGTTTGACTCCATTTTAGCGTGATTTTTTTCTAATCAATCTAATTCCGGATCAAAGTAATAGACAAATGTCGATGCGCGACGTGTTATAAATAGTTCTCGAGCCATTACAAAGTTGTCGGCAGTTAATAATTAACGGTGCAATGGTTAATGACTAGACTTTATCCTAGGCCAAATCCATTGATTTTGTCGAGTGAGTCCCGGGCCATCAGATCCATTACGATATCTAGCCCTAACGTATCGTGATGGACTAGATAATATAATTAAGAATAATCGTCATCTTTTGAATTGATAATAAATAAGCGAGGCAAACGATTTCATGAGCGATCTATCAATCTTTTTGAATTAGTAAAAGAGCAGCACATAGATTTCTAACCACTCTGACGATTCTCGCTGGCGACACGCGTTTAATTAATTACCGGGAATTTCAATGAAATGATAAAAGCATAGGAAAATCAAAGGCATTTTTTTTCCAGACATTAGATAAAGACCATATTCTAAAGTTTGCTTTGTAATTAATATAAGTATAGATATGAAAAATCAAACTCATGTTCTTTTTGTATCTGGTTCTCGATCAATACGTTTCTGTTTAATCTTGACTTTTGAAAGGTTCGTTCTTTCTTTGGAGCCTAACAGAGAATGTTGTTTAGTACACCGTATGGTCAAATTAGGTGCACCCAACGTCCTTGTCGTCCTAAAAAAGGCATGTTGTCATATATAATCCTGAATCTTGTGCATTGGGTTTGCTTGCCCTGTGGAGCGCAAGTGACATAGACATTTGTCTCCCCTAATAATTAACAATCAATTGAATTTTATCCTTAATTCAAATGTTTATGGCGTCAAAAACGTGAATTCAAATTTTGGGCTGAGCATGGTCTTGTCCCTCATTCAATTTTTCAACCGTGCGACGTGACGTTAGACTAGGATGTTTCATCCCCTTCTTGATGGTCAAGAGTGGAATTTCAGGTCGGACAAATTGACTTGAATTTGAGGCCCCACTAAGAGAAATTAGTGGGCCGACGACACTGCATGTTGGGCCTCATGGGCTTGATAGAAGAGATTTAGTGTCAGTGAAGGGCCCAAACTTTGCTGACATCGCCGTGAACCGGGGAGGTTAATGACTTGAGATCGGTTGAACCATGGCTTGCCTTTGTTGTCGGTAGGGGTGATCATGGTCCGGGTTGGGCCAGTCCGACGCCTAACCCTAGGACCAACCCGCACGGTGTCGGTCCCTAATTTTTGGGACCGAGACCGGCCGGCCGAGTGCAGGGACCGAGGATCGGACCGACCCTATGGGTTCGGTCCGGTCCCAAGGTCAACCTGGACCAACCGATAATTTTTTATTCCTTAAAAAGTAAAACTCATTAATTCAAATTATATATCAATCAACAATATGATGTTGAGCAACCAAACTATAAATATAAGTACGTATTCAACATAAATTTAAGATAAGGTGATCATAAAAATTTCGCACTAGTTAAAAAGAACAAACTATATAAATGATCAAGATTGCTAATAGAGATAATGCATTTCCATCGTTGAAGTATACTATAATTTTCTTGCTTTTGATTTGTTTTCGAATCATTCTTCCCTTCGGTAAAATGGGATGAGATGGGAAGTTTAAGAGAAAAGAATTATAGGCCAAAAAATATTTTCTAGGCATCTTCTCCTGCAATCATCTATCAATAATACTTGTAACACCATATGCAAAAACGATTCATACATTCAATCAAGCAAAGTCTAATCAACCAATAATGAAGCTTCGCACCACTTGACAAATACATCATCATAACAATGGCAATACTATTATTCGAAAACTTTTTCCATTTGACACAAACTCAAAAACAAAGTGCAACTAAACTATTAAACATAAGAAGTTCAAAATACATATAAGTGAAAAATGAACAAGATAAAAAGGGAAGAATAAAATGAACAGTCTTTGTTCACACCATTTTCACGACGCCATTCACGCCGTTATTCATTCAATTTGTTCAAGTGAAGAATTCTAAGTGGGTTTGCTATTTATAAGAAAAATATAAAAAAATGATATATTAAATATCTAAAATATATTATATATAAATATATTTTATCGGGGTTGGTCGGGTTGGACCGACCCTAAACTTCCGGGACCGAGGACCAACCCGCATGCACGGTCCGGAATCTTAGGACCAAGGACCGACCCGATCCCCTTGAAAACGGGACCAAGACCGGGACCAGCGGGGTTGGGCCGGTCCAGGGCCGGTCCAGGGTCAACCCTAGACCGTTGCTCACCCCTAGTTGTCGATGCCACCTTCAGTTCTCGGGACGGCTCAAACCCGACCCGACCATGATCTTGGACATTTCGTCATAACGTCCGCTTCGGCTCGAGTCCACCTAGCCGACACCCAGACTCGGCGTCAATGATAATCTCTGATCAAAATAATAAGGATTAATTTCACGAAAGATCCCAAATTTGCATACGTAAAAAAATTTACTTAAAGTAATTTTTTGACAACAAAAAATCTTACGACCAAAAAAAGACAACAAAAAATCTTAGATTAATACACTTATGATAAATTTAATCAAAACTAATTTTTTGATTATAAAAAAACTCTATTAGTAAATTTATAACAAATTTGCCATTTTTTTAAATTTCTATTAAATTGAATTTATATCATGAAAAATCACAGGTGGTATACTTGCGACAAATGGAGGGCACAATCCTAAACCAGCGTATCCGTTAAGCTGTCACGTATAATTTAATTCAATAATTTAATGATAATATTTGATGGAAATTAAAGAAGGGTAAATTTATTATTAGTGTATGAGTTTAGAGTTTTTTATTGTCAAAAATTAATTTATGATAAATTTATCATAAATATATCAATTTAAAATTTGTTTCGGTATCAACCCAAACAATAATATAAGATTTTGGATGGTTTAGTTCCTCGCAAATCCTCCTCAAATCAAATATCACATCACAACTTGACATCGCAGCAATCGGCCTACCTCAAGCAGTCTACCCTACGCCTGGATATGACCAGCAATATATTCTTCCGCACAACATATCTGTGCTTTGGATATTGACGCGGCGGCTTATTCTATCTTTACCTCATTTGGTTTGATGACCAAACTCCCCATCTAGCCATCTAGCCTTGCTATATAGCTTCATTCCCGCAGGCATTTATGACCTACCAAGAAAAGAGGGCCCCCCCTTCATTCCTTTTTTCGCCATATGGTCTGAGTTTCGTCATCCGTATTGGTGGTTCTGGTTCACAGAAACCATAGTGATAGGGTTGGCGAGTGGTTGTACTTTGCATGTCTTAACTTTATCAAGAGAGAGAAATGACATGATACTTCCCTCTCGGGATCAAAAGTTGGTAAAACCATCCCATTTTCGATTATTCTAATGATGTCTGTTTGGAGAGCATTCTCATTCAAAGCATCTCGACCTCACTTTTAATTAAAGAAATTCATCTGATGCATGCTGTTCAACTAACCCCCCAGGGGTAAACGGTTCGGCATTGATTGTCGGCGGTTTGGCGCATGAAGGGCTCTTTCTTTTTTCTTTTTTTCCTTGGCGCATGCAGAGACTGTGCTGCTCATCTGGAGTAAAAAATTAAGGTTTCCAAGATGGGATGACGGGTGATTTAGGCCTAGAACTCATGTGGGTTTCTTCAGCCTTTTGTATGAAAAGAAGGGATGAGGACAGATGGT
This sequence comes from Eucalyptus erythrocorys, assembly GCA_014182555.1. Lineage (NCBI taxonomy): Eukaryota > Viridiplantae > Streptophyta > Magnoliopsida > Myrtales > Myrtaceae > Eucalyptus > Eucalyptus erythrocorys. The sequence continues at coordinate 36,916,711 of CM024599.1, read as the reverse complement.
GTTGGGACTCTCGACTAGATAAGCTAAAGTAGGATTATTCAAATGTATGGAGGATGCATCACATCGGCAATGCAAGACATAAACAAACGAAGAGATGACGGTAAAGTCCACGTGATTGTCTTAAAGAAAAGACAATGATGTTCCCCATAACTTCCAATATTGAAAAATCAGTAGTTCTTTTCCCCATACTTCTGTAGGATACATGTTTGTAGAAAGTATTTACTAACTGGATTGGTGGAGGACATGTCGATCAGACCATATCATACATCCACAAGGAGAGGTAAAGATCAAGATTTTCACAGGTTTAATAAAAAAATATTCTTTTCTTTTTTGTTTGGGTGAATAGGATTTATTTCCTTCTCTTTTCTTTGTGGAAGGAGAGGCTCTAAGCTACCTCTTCCTTCGGGTATTGGTCAGGAAAACCGAATTTCCAAAGCCGTCCAAAAAATTCTCTTTGTCTTTACATGCCATCTGCTCCTCAACAGCTTTTTCTTTGGTGGGTATTGATTGGATTGTGCTGGTGCTACGTTGACTGCTCCCATGATTGTGTTGCAGAGTAAGTCACCCCCCAACCCCAGCAAGATTTTGCTTTCCCCAAATCTTTCTCCCCTTTTGCATCCCTTTTTCTGTTCATTTAAGGGGCAAAAGCAGGTGCTTTAGGAAAAAGCAGAAAAGCTCCACAACCTAGAGCTACCACAGCTTACTCTTTCTGGGATTCTGATTTCTCAGATGCATCCGTCCTCATGTGCTCCTATGAAGGAACAAGAAAAGAAAGAATGAAATTTTAGCTTCCTTTTCACGTTCCCATTTGAACTGATGCTCTAATTTACCTTCCTCAATCCTTCATTCCATCTCCTGTTTGCTTACCATCAGCTTTATCTCCTATTTGCCCTGTTTCGCTCCGGGTGAGTGTCCTAAGAGAGCCTTGTTGCCCTTGTCTTCCTAAAAATTTATGCTTGTTGAAGAATCTCAAATATCATCTTAAATTTCTGAAATTATTCATTCAATCTGTTAGTTTATCGGCAAATTTTGCTGCTACTTCTGTCGATGAAATATGTGGAGACTTCCATTTTGTTTGACCAAAAATTGTATCTTCTTCTGGTTTCTCCAGACGAAATGCTTGGATATGTCAAAAACTTATGAAGCGATTCATTTCTGTGCTTTTAAAGTTTAAATATGTACGACTCTCATGCTGTCAAGGACTTTGGTTTGTAGGTGCGAAGTGCCAAATGGACTTAAAAAAGAAGTCACTTATTGCACTCGTTGTTGCTTGCTCTTCGCTGAGCGCAAGTGTGCTCTTTTTTGTATGTTGGTGGAGTTTTCGTGGCAAGCGAAAGCACAGAGCACAAAGAGATGGTACTCAGAGCTCAGGTATTCATCTTTTACTAGCATCCCAGTAACTTTCAAATATTGATTGCCTTTGGCCTAAAAAGAATGTTGATAGTCTGTTTGAACATATTTGAATTTATAGCATGGTTATTTACTAGAGCACTACGTATTGCTTACTTTGGGTTATTGTACATTGGTGGTCGTTAGATTCTGAGGAAGCAGAGATGGGGCTGTCGGTGACTTCATTTTTGGATAGATTCAGTTCCTTGAAGATGGTTAACAGGAAGGTTTCTATTCTAGTGATGGACTTCAAGATGTTGGAAAAGGCAACAAATGGTTTTAAGGAGAGCAACGTATTGGGGCAAGGGGCATTTGGCTGTGTTTACAAGGGGATGTTGGATGATGACATGCATATTGCTGTCAAGAAGCTTGATTGTGGAAGCCAAGATGCCTCCAAAGTATATGAGGTAAAATATTAGTTTAAACTGTGTTGTTATTCTCACTTTTAAAACGTCGGAAATTTGCTCTGCGTTTTTTGGTATTTTATTAGGAGGCTTCTTGTGATTGCAGAGTGAGGTGGGTTTCTTAAGTAAAATGCAGCACCCAAATATCATCTCGCTAATGGGTTACTGTATCCATGGTGAGGCAAGGTTTATCGTTTATGAACTAATGCAAAATGGTTCTTTGGAGACTCAATTGTATGGTAAAGAACTTTTCCATCATTCTACTTACAATTTTAATAGAGGCTGAGTGTAGTTAAATAAAGAAGGAAACAATTCTTTTTTGTTAATATTACTTCCATCAGGGTCTTCAAATGGATCAGCATTGACATGGCATAGACGGATGAAAATAGCTCTTGACACGGCTAGGTGAGACTCTAGGGTCACTCAGATTTTCAAGTTCATTATTCACATCAAATGGTATATGGAGTGAAAAAAAATTTGGTGTGTTTTGATCAGAGGCTTAGAGTATCTGCATAAGCATTGCTATCCGCCAGTCATCCACAGAGATCTGAAGTCAGCTAACATACTTCTAGATGCTGACTTCAATGCCAAGGTAAAATTCACAAATAGACTTGGGAAAATATTTCAAATCTCTGTTTTGAACTTTCACTGTATTAACATATGTACTCACATTCTATTATGGCTCTCTCTCTCTCTCTCTCTCTCAGCTTGCAGATTTTGGGTTAGCTGTGACTGAGGTGACCCGGAAGAAAAACAGGGTAAAGCTTTCAGGCACTTTGGGTTATGTAGCCCCAGAATATGTCTTGGACGGTGAGGCAACAATATCCATCCTGTAATGTATTGACGATTTTCTAGTGACTGTTTGATACATGTTTTTGACAGTAACTTTCCGTTTCAAGCTTTCATGGGAATTGCAAGATGGAATATGGTAGACATTGATTGAGAAAAGTTACGCTTAGCATAATCGTGTTCTCCATTGGCAAGACCCATCTTGTGCATGCATTTCCAGCTGAAATGAGCTAACTCAATGTCTTCAGTTGTTCGTCATTGAAGCCAAATACGGAAAGAGTTCCTTGAATGAGTCAACATGTGTTTTTGACTCCTGGATTGAGTATAACATCATTGACATGTCTCCCATTGATGTAAAAATCAAAGGACACACTTTTACTTGTTCTGCATAATGCGTTGGGCCAATCACATGTGGATGTAAGCTTTAATGCCATTGAATGTGCGATTAGTTCTTCTGGCTCATCTTCCCATTTGATTCAACCATAGAATGAAGTTGTTATTCAAATAGCTAGATAATAAGATCCTTGTTTTGCAAACCTGAGTTAATTTGTTCGTTATTTCCTTCTTGAAAATATATTGAACTTTGACTTAACTTACGCAGGTAAATTGACTGATAAGAGTGATGTATATGCCTTTGGAGTTGTGCTTTTGGAGCTTCTTTTGAGAAGAAGGCCTCTTGAGAAACTAGCACCCACTCAGTGCCAGTCTATTGTTACATGGGTATGGCTAGTGCCATAAAGTCTGATAGGTTCTTTCATGCATGTAAGGAATTAACTTTTGACAGTCGAAAGGGTTGTCTTTATCTTGATATGCACAGGCCATGCCTCAGCTGACCGACCGCACTAAGCTTCCAGATATCGTGGATCCTCTAATTAGAGATGCGATGGATGTCAAGCACTTATACCAGGTTCCTAAATTTACTTCTTTTGTTTCAATTAGTCGTCTGGTCTTCCATGTCAATTCCTCTGTTGAAAGTTGTTAGTATTAATGGACAGAAGATGATTTAGGTTGTGATAATTCAGCTTTTTCTTGTTGATTAATCATTGAATTTACAGCCTATAAATTGAGATGACAGATTCTGCTTCATGCTTTGTATAGAACTTGACCATTTAAGTAACAAACTATGTGCTAAGTATCATCTTTTCAGCATCATTAAAATTTGGTATGTAATATATTTGTAGGCGGCTGCTGTTGCTGTTTTGTGTCTGCAACCAGAACCGATCTACCGGCCACTGATAACGGATGTACTCCACTCTCTCATTCCACTCGTACCCGTTGAGCTCGGGGGAACACTGAAGACCTAGCGATCAGCGCCCCACCACCTTCTGATCTCATGATAATTTTAAAGATACGGGTGGTCCCAAGAAGGAACTGGTTTAGTCAAGATCTTCAAGAGAGTTTCTGCATATAGATAATAATAGGCAATTCGCATCTTATATCGAAAGAGAATTGGCTTGATGGAAGAGAAAGAGGTGCATGTTCTAAGATCATCAACGTGATGCAGGTGTACAGAAGAAATTCTTAGTCAGGAGAACAATAGTTCTTCATTTAGGTAACCATAGGTTAGGTACATTCAGTTAACTGCTTGCGCTTTTTTGGATGATTACGTCCAGGAAAGATTCAAAAGCTTTTGGGAGCAAATAGAGTCATTGGCATTATTCTCTACTTTCTATTGCAAGATCTCAATTGTAATTTAATGGTCATACTGTCCTTTTCCTTCATGGAACCAGAATCTCACCACTGGTGAAAACCATCGTGTGCAAAAGGGGTTCACTCATAAGTCCATTGGCTGTAGGAACTCTTTGACAACTTTGGTCTTATTGCATCCGGACGATAGTTGAAGAAGGGGACAGTCAAAAGCACAGGGTTGACATGAAGACAGGGTTGCTACTGATGTGATGGTGGCTAAAATAGGTGAGTGAAGGGGATCTGAAATGTCCAACTCCATCGAATCTTTGACTAACAGTTCCCTGCCAATCCAAGAAAAGGGAATTACAAGAAGCACCGGCTTACTATTAAGTGTGGAGATTCAGGCTGTGCCAAGAAGTACAACCCATTTCATCAATATCCATCAGCAGAATTTGGCCAGCACAGTCGACACTACAGAGCTCATCCTCGAGAAGTTTGCGTGATGGAGTAGATAGCAGCATATCTTGTTGCTGTCATTTGCATGTTGAAGCGCTCATGAGGTGTTGTATGTCCTTCTATCATTGGCATAAAACCAGTTGTACGTAAGAAAGCGTCATTTGGCGAAAAGCATTTGGACTTTTTGCCTGGTCTCATTCAACCCCTTGGGTCATCTGTCATGTAAATAAGAGGCAACAGCTGAACTGCAACTCAAATTAATAAATAACACTGTCAAGAGAACTCGAAATTTTCATTGATCTTCCTCTTTCAGAGAACCAGGGGCTTAATTTCCATCGAAAATTGAAACTTCAAGTACAATCATTTCGCAGCATTGCTGAAGATTACATTATCGCGGAATTAGTGTCGTCCAATTTCCGCTAAGCCGATATTCCATGACAATATTGGACTTACCGAAACTTTTTAAGGTTCTAAATACAATTTACCTAATCCTTGTCTCAGAGTCTCAGCCGACGTTGTGATACGAATCAACGATGGCATCTGCAAAATACTCGCACTTGGCCAAAGATAGTCCGGCCACAGAGAACCTTCCGTCCTTTGTCATGTGCAATGGATGACAGAAGGAGCTTTGCCGTTGTTTTCAAAGTACGAAGGTGGTGAGTGGGCGGCCCCCTTTGGCCGGTACCATAAGGGTCCCATAGCGACAAGGAAGGACAACACGATTCATTTCGAAAATATGCAATGAATGAGAATAATTATTACCCGAGTTTTGCTCAAGCGTGTAGATGAGAAAAAGCCAATCTGCTCGAGCATGAATGGCCGGTCCTTCCCGCTGTTGTCCTTGGCAGAGAGGCTGTCATGCACCTTTTGCCTCACATTCTTGATCCTTCCAGCTATTATTTCCCTTTCTGCCTCCCATCCATTGAATAGAGCCGGATCGCCGACAATGGTCGGCACGATCTTCGCCCCACGGGCGGGAGGATTACGGTACATTGCCCAAGCGAACCGCTTCAGTCGGCTCTTCACCCTGAGAACATTTTTTTTTTTTTTTTTGGGGTCAAAAATACGCTTGATGTTCATTACTTAACGAAATACGGTGAAAATACATTAAGACCATCAGAACATAACATATCAAAGAGAGTAGAGGGAGGGTGGGTGACCCAATTCTTAGGTAAAATATTTAGCCTTTGTGATTTGGCTAAGCCAATCTGCGATCATGTTCGAATCCCGGCTGGAATGGGCTTATGGTGAGACTCGAAAATTTACTTTTCAGCTTCTTGGCCCAGTCCACCAGGGATTGTGCTTCCCAGTTCAGCACATCAAAGGAGTTTACAAAGTGTTAAGTCCACCGGGGATTGTACTTCTCGTCATTAAGTTGCTTTCAACCACATAACATCCTTAAAGGGAGCACTGTCACATTGAACAAATGCTTCAAACTAAACAGACGGGATGCATATACTTCGTCCGACTGCGGAGGTTTGTTCAAAAGAATGAAATTAGTTGCCCAACGATCCATCATTTCCCAGGAGAGCAACGGACCTTTATCGACCGCAAATCCCTTTCTCGAAAACCGGATGACTTAGCTTGTTTGGCATCAAAGTTGTTCTCAATTAGCACGCATATTCACCACCAACATACCACAAAAAATTGATTTAAGTGACACGTTCTATATCATGTGCTAGCTATGGTTAAAATCAGCAGGAATCTTTATTTGATCTATATCTATGTAACTATTTAAACAATAATGTCATCGACTATATTATATGTGGAATATAATTGGACACGGGGAAGATCGTACCAAATCTGCACCTATTTTGCTTTTCAGGAATCTTTTATTTATACATATAGCAAGCTAGATGGTCCCATCACGTTTTGGAGAGTGATGGTTTGCTATTAACCACATAACTATTGCCTAGGCACTGGATAACTTCCTCTACCGGTCCTGGGGAAATTGGGGCCTTTTAAAATGCTTTATAGCTTCCAGAAGGTAATTTAGATTTAGGTTATGCTTAATTAAACAAAAAACCTTCATGATCATGGCCAATACGCTTACACATTGCTGCGATATTACTATGCTTATAGTTGATCAAATTAACAAACTGTGACATGTAATTAATAATGCGCATCGTCAATACTATGTCTCATATTTTATATCGTCAATAAAATATATTAAGGCATAATGCATAATAGGCGACATCATCATTTTATTACATGAACAGCAATTTATGAGATCGTTTTATTCCATTCTACAACTTTTTGAAACTAATAGTTTTGAATTTTTATATCTTTTCCTTCAGAATAATTATTCATTTGCTATTGCTACATGGAGTCCGAGTGGTCTCATACGGATTCATTTGTGAAAATGATAAGTTTCTAAGTTAAATTAAATTATTTAGTTCCCTTTAACATAAAATGCCTACAATCTTTTACAAATTTATTTTAGCTAGAGATTGCAGCGAAGTAAATTTGAAAGGCCTGACCCTATTTCAAACTTGAAATAGTCCTAAATAAAAATCGCGCCCGTCCCAAATCTGAGTTGGGGTTTCCAAATAAGAATCATAAACACATCCTACTCAAATATGCGGGAGCCCGAAACTGAATTAATTTACATTTTTTAAAAATATTTTGGATAAATAAATATATCAAATAAAAAATAATTATTGCCAAAATAATATGTTATCTGGCAAATTGACGCCCAAAAATCAATTATATACTCATGTACAAGAAATCAGATAGCATGGTTGCAAATAAATTCAAAGTTCCAAAGATGTTGCTCAAAGTTTGGAGGAGTCTATGGGGATGGACTCATCAATGCCGCGTCAGTTAATTCCCGCTAAATTTGGCTAGATGGACTTAATTGATAAAATATACAAATATTTATGATTTAATTGACAAAATTGAAAAGTTTAAGATTGAATTGACAAAAATGCAATAGGTTTATGACTTTTTGGAAAAGAAAATTTCGGGAAAAAGATTAAAAAAAAGAGTTAGTGAAAGCTAGACAAAAACAAGGTCATGTTGTCCATGCCAAATTGCTAGTTGTACATGTAGGATGGGTGGCGATAACTAGATCATCACTTTAGCGTTTTGAGGCAAAAAATAGCTATAAGTACCATGTTGAAATTTTACAGAAATGTTTAAGAATATATTGGCAAAAATTAAAAAAATTATGATTGGATTTGTATCCGTACAACAGGTTTAGATTTTATTTGGTGATTTTCCCAAAGAAAAAAAAATATTCTTACCCCTTCTTAATACAAGCTAACTACCCTTGACCATCAAAGAAGGCTAAAATAAATAACCAATAAAAGAAGGGAAAATTTAGGCTTCTGAACGTCGTATTACTAATTAGCTTGCAGTATCTCTTGATCACCAACTAAAAGCTTTGAGCTGCAAGAGAACTCCAGCTTGAAACTTCAGCTCAGCATTTGCATACACTCATCACCAGCCATCATTCTCCTTCCGACTTTGCCACTGGGAGTGGATTGTCGGTTCGTCGCTCAGTCGCGCACGCTGGGTCGCCGCACTTGCGATCCTGTCCAGCGTTCATTTCAGACCACGCAGCCTCCTAAATCGAAGCTCTCTGAGAGCATCGCCTCTCTCTCTCTCTCGTTCCCAGATTTTCTCGAAGTTGTCATCTCCAGAATTTTCTGGCTAAAAATCAACCATCAAGTCTCGAATTTGAAGAGAGGCTGCGGGTTTCTTCTCCAAGCGACCACTCTAAAATTGTGCAGGTGGGTAGAAAAACAAGAGTGAGGCAAATGCTTGGCGAGAGCATTGTGCGAGAGTGAGTCTCCAAAAGCTGAAAAGGAAGAGTCCCCGTGTGAAACAAGTAATAGTGTGAGCGTTCCTATAACAATAATAGAGTGTTGATTTGGATTATCCACTTGAGTTCAAGAAGCGGTATTAGAGCAGGCGATTAGGGACCGACAACTCAATAATTCAAAACATGGTACGTGAAGCCAGTCGGCAGGGATCGTTGTATGTGAGTATTGACTCACTATCATATTTTGTTGTGGCACTGACAATAGTTCGTTCTTCAACCTTTGCAACTTGACGTCGTTCATCCTCATGAATCGCACCGCCAAGTTATTCCATGCCTCCTTTGGGTCTTTATGCTCTCGATGTGTTGTAACAACTCATTTTCAATAGACATAACACGAATGTATAGAGTTTCACCACTCCACTTCGTTAATTCGCCATTGTTTGCAGGTGGCGTGGTGTTGCCGCTGCCAATGATATGACATCCGGATATTTTCACTCGACAAAATAGCGAACCCTAGATGTTTGACGGTCCACGCTACGTTAGCGAGCTCGCCGCTGGATTACGCCGTTCGCATCCTCACAGCATCATCATCGAGTGACACCATTTCCACCTCATTCAAGGACGCATCTACATTACCGAGTTGCTGCTGCTACCTCGTCGTCAATAAATTATCCTGATCCAAATACCCCCAACAACTTTAGGAATTTCCAAGGTTTAAAGAAATAACCAAAAAATAATAATAATAATAATAATAATAACTACCTTCAATAATAGCTGCCACGTTACCTCAATCACACGAAGACTCTAGAATTTTCTTCTTGCACGAAATGAAGCAGTCAAGTAAAAACTTACCGCCCCAGGATGAAGACTACACTGACGGTGAGAGAGCAAAGAGAAAATAGAGAGAGACGCCACTCATACTTCCACTTTCATCCTCAAAACTCAGCCGTCCCTTAACTCACTCGGCAACACAACCACAGAAGCAGCGAAAACCGTCCCTCGCCATCGCAGCCACGCACGCCGCTGCCGTCAGCCTCACCTCTGTCCTGCCGAGTCACGACCGCCATACACAAGGATCCGAGGTAAGTAGATCCCTATATCGATCGTTTGCCGTGCGACGTAAATAGTTTCCTAAAAAATTCATGAACGTCGTTTAGATTTTCGTTTAGACGGAAGTTTTGATCACGTTGCCCCGATACATCATCGAGTTCAAAATGGTCGAACTTGTGGTTGGGTCATAGGAGCATGGTCGGTTCATATTTAGCATGTGCGGGGGCTGAGCTAGTCGAAATTCTGAATTAAATCCGTGCTGGAACGACTGAGGGCAGGTTCGGTTCTAGCCTGACTGTGAATTTTGCTAATTTTATACCGACTTATGTGGTGCAAATTTAATGGTGCATTCTCATAAAAGTCAACCCTTATTGTCTGTTTTACGACATAATTTAATTTCACAAATTTTGGACTGTCATACGGCAAAAATATATTTGAAAACTTTGGGATTCGAAATCTGTTTTAGGACTTACTGCACCGACCACTCATTGTTTTCTATTTCCCATAGATTTTTAGGTCCAGATTCTAACATGTTTCCTTCATGAAAGTAGTAGAGTACATCCTAGGCTACTACATATTAAATTTTCATAATTTTTAGCTATCATTTGGTGGACGAAATATTTATTTTCCTACTCAATTTTGTTCTGGAAATTGACTGTTTTGGGCTTGGATTGCAAAAATTATTTAGAACTGTATGAGTTGAATCGAACTTTGAGTCCTCACAAAAAATGTCCCTCAAGGTCTTGTCTATTTCGTATTAAAGTTTCATATTTTTTCAAAACAATTTACGTAGACAACAACCATCGTATCTAAAGGTGCGCAGGAAGCCCTATAAGGCTAGTTTAGGCTTAGGATGTAGGACCTTCTTTACCATTCACTTAACTCTGTACGGATGAGTTTATATTAGTCTTGGAGATGAAAACAACTGATGATCCATTAGATGCATGCTTGAGTTCCTGAATAGTAGTAACGTTAATGTACTTTCAATTGAATTATAGAATTGCTACATTATGGTGTGAATGTGTGACTAAAAATGCCGTCGGTCCTTGGGACAACAATGTCCTAGGTTATGGTAGAAATACCTAAAGGGGCAACTGAGTTCCCCCAAATGCGTCGGGGGTGTAATGTGATTCCTCTAGATGCCCTCGTGATGCCAGATGGGTGCAAGATGCCTAAGAGATAATGGGATTCCCTCGAATGATGATGTCATCATGAATTTATATTGATTATGAATTTGGTATTTCTGAATTGAGCTACTAGCTATCTGTTGGAAAAAGTTATTACCCCTATGGGTCTATCATATATTTTGAAAAAGTCGATGTGCATGCAATTTAATGAACTCTCTGTTGAGCCTTTCTTTTAGTATGGTGATTTATTTGCATAGTATAGACCGGTGGGCCTTTTGCTTGTTAGGTTGTGACTCATTGATTGTTGACTTCATCTTTTCAGATCAATAGAATTTCGATCCCACCTACCTCCCCGATGTTCCGTTATGGGGTGCCAATAGACTTCACGTGAGAAGAGGACAAGTTCATAGACCCTGATTTAATCCGGATCGATTTTCCGGATACTGTTTTTATCCATATTAAATCTCGCATGACCACATGACCAGGGTAGCGCGGCGGAAATGTGGTGGGCTCATAACCCATAGGTGGCTCTCATATCATTTGAGTTGTGATACCCTAGTATGTCATGGCTAATGTAAAACTACTATTGCAGTTACCTTTTCTGTTTTGTTTTTTCTTAAACATGCGGAAGCATAAGGGACTAAATTAATAATGGGGTATACGTGATTTTCTATGAACAATGCAACTTCATTTCTTATTTATTTATATATGTACATTAGACGACAAGTGGGGTGCACTGGGGAATTCAAAATGTCAGTACTACTGATTACACTGTACGTTGGAGAACAGTGGGAGTGGACCCATTGTATGCCTGTTGACATGGGCGTACATCTCGATGAACTTGGTTCGTTGAGATGTATGCCCATGCGCCAAGTTCGTCGGGATGTACGCCCATGTCAACAGGCATACGATGGGTCCACTCCCACTATTCTCTGACGAGCCTAGAGATGGATGCAGCACCGCAGCATAAAAAGGAAGCAGGATTTTTGGAGTTGGGAGGATTTTGATGGTGTTAGGGGCTAGGGTTAGACGACACTCATACAGCTAGGTGGAAATGGGTGAACAACGTACAATGTAATTAGTAGTACTGACCTTTTGAATTTCCCCAATGCACCCCACTTGTCGTTTGATGTACGTATATAAAAAAATAAGAAATGAAATTGCCCTGTTTATTAAAAATTGCGTGTACCCCATGATTAATTTAGTCCCTTACATTTTTAAGAAAAAACGAAATGGATATGGTAATTGTCTTATTAGTTCCATATTAGCTGTGACGTATTGGGGGCGTCACAAATGATGTCCCATAACTATTGACTCATGAGACTATGCTCCTCACTTCGGTCCCTGACTGTGTGCGAAGACAATGTCAATGACCATTAAGCGTGAGTAGGTGGTCATGCTACGTCAAGAGTTATGTAATATTGTTGACGACCATAATACCACTAGATACGAACGATTGCAAGTTAAGAAAGTGGAAAATCAAAGTAGATGAGACGCTATATGTACTTGTGACCGTTGAAGATGAGTTGTTACAACACATCAAGAATGCGAAAACCCTAAAGGAGGCATGGGATAGCTTGGCGGTTCTAATGATGCCAAGTTGCAAAGGTTAGAGAGCGCATGGATGTTGCAAAAAAATATGACAGTAAGCCAATATTTACATACAATGTTCCTTGACCACGGTCTTTGCGTACCATGCTCCAATTGTTGGGTCGTTGGTTCTGGACCGCTTGCTTTGGCACTGTTTGTTGGACTCAATTGGATAATTCAAATGAACACTCTTTTATTATTATAAGAACTAACACTCTCACACAGTATTCTCACCAAATGTTTGCCTTACTCTTGCTTTTCCACACACCTGCACAAATGCCCCGTTTAGTGGAGCATTTACAAGAGGCTTTGGGCCTCTAAAGCTTCTTGGGAAAAATACAAAGTGTTTGACAAGTATTTTTTAGACTTCTTTGGTCAAATGCTAGCATTCTAAATATTGAAAGCCCAATATAAGTAGGGACCTACTTTGAACTTTTAGCATTTGGAAAATGCTAAATTTACTGTTTACTTGTCACTGTTCATCATCTTCCTCCTTCATCACAGCTGTTCGTCTTCCCAATCTGTCGCTCGAGTCGGGCTTCTCTGGCGCCCATCACCCGCCACCCGGGGGTTGCGCGTCCCCGGCAAACATTGCCTAGGTGGTGCGACCCGTGACTCAGGTAACTGCCTAAGTGCCCGACCTCAGGAGGCGTCACTTGGGTCGCGAGCTTGAGGTTGCGATCCAAGCGACACCTGAGGTCGCACGGCCTTAGGTCGCTAGTTTTGGCAACCGGACAGCTGGATTTGGCCATCCAGGAGTTAGATTTGGTAGCTGGACGGCCAAATTTGGTTGCCGGATGGCTAAATCGAGCCGCCGGAGGTGGTTAGACGGCTGACCCTAACCAGATTTAATTTTCACATTTAAAAAAGAAAAAGAAAAATAGCAAGAGCCCATTTTAAATGTGGATTATACGAAATGGTGTTTATGTCCAATGGTGGTCCAATAGCTGACCTTATCCGGATTTAATTTTAAAATTATATATATATAACAGAAGCCCATTTTAAATGTGGGTTTTACCAAATGATGTTTATGCCAAGGCTATTTTCCAATGCTATTTGAATATATAATTTATCAAATGGTATAACATTTTCGAAAACCTCGTTACCCAAAGGTATTTGTATTTTTCCAATGCCTTTTATCCAAAGCCGAGCTAAACGTGCCCAAAGAGCACTTGCTTGGAGGAAGTCTCCATACTTAATTTTCCAGATTACATTTCATAACAGCTGGTTTTGACTGATCTTGTCTCCGGGCAATTCCAGAGTGGCCACTTGGAGAAGTGAACTGGAGCCTCTCTTCAACTTGCTCACTTGACAGTTGATTTTTCTTCTGAAAATTCTGGAGACGACGACTTCTATAAAAAATGGGAATGATAGAGAAGGTGGTGCTCTCGCTCTCCGGTTCAGAGCAATGTTGTTTGGGGCCGGAAACAGCCAGATGCAATTTTCTATACTCCGACTAAGAGAAGTTGTACGAATCACTATTGTCCAAATACTTTACTTTCGCCCAATTCTCATTTTTAGCAATTTTGAAGCTCCCTCGGATCTCCTCGAAGGAAAACATAAGGCGAACCTAACCATATCGCTAGCTACAAACTACATCAGCCTGCAGACGGCAGCATAGAGCGATCATACGAGTAGCAATTCTAAATAGGAATCCTTCCTTTGACTAGAGTGAATCTAGTTAAGTGCTATAGAGCAGACCGAAATCCAAAAACGTGAAAAAGAACATAAAGTATGGTGGGACATTCAGGATATCCAAGCGAATTCGACAAAATCATAACACAACATCATCACAACCTGGTACAGTTTATTTCTGAGGAATCTCACTCTGCCACGACCCTGCTTGCAAACTAAGCTACAGCCTTTATACATCAGAAGCTGCAAGCAATGATGATTCTCGTAATTTTTTGACAATCTCTACATGTGAAGAACTTTTCCATCATTTTTCGTTCAATTTGGATGGAGTTTGAGCGTGGTTATAGTGAAGGAGGTGATTCTTTTTTGTTATTATAATTTATGGGATAAGTGAATTTGAAGTTTCAAAACTTGTCACGAAAGTGTAATTGAGTCCTAAAACTTTCTCAAAATATAATTAAGTCCCGAAACTTACTATGAAAGTATAGTCAATTTTTAAAACTTTCAAAAGGTACAATCAATAAAAAGACTTGATTCGATCAATTTGATAGGTTTTAGAATTTTATTGCACTTTTAAAAAATTTTAGGATTCAATTGCACTTTCGTGACAAATTTTAAGACTTAATTGCATTTTTCGAAAATTTTAGGACTCAATTACACTTTTCTTAATAAGTTTTAGGACTTTTGGTGTATATATCCCTATAATTATCCCATAGGGTCTTCAAATGGGTCAGAAATGGCATAGCATATACGGATGGAATATGGCTCTTGACATAGCTTGGTGAGACTCTAGGGTCGCTCAGATTTTCAAGTTCATTATTTATATCAAGTGGCGTGTGTGGTGAAAAACAATTGGGTTGTGTTGACCAGAGGCTTATAGAGTCTGCATAAGCATTGCAAACCGCCCATCATTCGCGGAGATCTGAGATCAGCTGACATACTTTTAGATGCTGACTACAATGCCAAGGAAAAATTCACAACTAGATTTGGTTAAATTTTTCAAATTTCAATCCTGAATTTTCACGATATTAGCATATGGACAGAAGATGATTTAGGCTGTGATGATAGAGCTTTTTCTTGTTGATTAATCATGAAATCTGTGGTCAATAGGTTGTGATAAGTTCTGCTTCTTGCTTTATATAGAACTTGGCCATCTAAGTAAGAAACCGTGCGGTAAGTATCACAGCTTTGGCAATACTAAACCTGGGTTTTTCTAGAAACTTCAAGATAGATTTGAGCTAGAAAATTCAAAAAAAATTCTAGAAGAGTCTACAAGCTGCCATCTCTTGTGTGTTATAGAATTCTCCATCTTATGTTAGTAGCTATTTGTAGAGAAGTCTAGAGACTTCCTCCACCTACTTTGGCAGCCTATATAAAGGAGCAAGTGCTCAATGTTTTGGTGTGGGAGCTAAGCATAGAAACCACATCAGGCTCCCTCACCAACACCTTCCTTCAACTATTGTAAAATTATTTTATCCAACTAATGAAACTATTTTCCCCATATCCCGTGTCCTATATCTTCCAACTATCCCATCTCATCCTTTATCCATCCTCTACAAACTATACCATGTACTTGCACACATCACTAGCCAAAAAACTATAACTAATACTAAAACCATGCTTCTGCAGCGCACACACAACGCAAAAATATTTTTAACATGGTATCAAAGCCAGGCATATCGGATGGTTATGGGCGTTTGTCCTCACCATCCTCAACTAAAAAGGCCAGAGCCCGAGCGAGAGCCAACAGAGCCAGAGCCGGAGCCAGAGCCAGAATCAAAGGCCAGAGCCCGAGTGAGAGCCAACAGAGCCAGAGCCGGAGCCGGAGCCAGAGCCAGAACCAAAGCCGGAGCCAGAGCTAGAGCCTACGAGAGCCAGAGCCAGAGCCCGAGCTAACAACTACAACTAAAAGCATTTTGATGGCCCGAGACATATGGGACATCGTTGAAGAAAAGTCATGCATGCTCAAAGGCAAGTGTAAGTGTTTCGACAAGAGAATGCAAGGGATTGTGGAACGAAGACGGAATAAAAGGCATGGGACAAACTACAAGAGAAATTTCAAGGTACGTCCGAGGCTTTATAACACAAGTTCGGAGTATCCCGAAAATGGATCAAGGGGGAGTGTTGGAAATTGTGATCCATTTTCTCTAAAACTTTCTAGAAACTTCAAGATAGATTTGAGCTAGAAAATTCAAGAAAAATTCTAGAAGAGTCTACAAGCTGCCATCTCTTGTGTGTTCTAGAATTCTCCATCTTATGTTGGTAGCTATTTGTAGAGAAGTCTAGAGATTTCCTCCACCTACTTTGGCAGCCTATATAAAGGAGCAAGTGCTCAATGTTTTGGTGTGGGAGCTAAGCATAGAAACCACATCATGCTCCCTCACCAACACCTTCCTTCAATTATTGTAAAATTATTTTATCCAACTAATGAAACTATTTTCCCCATATCCTGTGTCCTATATCTTCCAACTATCCCATCTCATCCTTTATCCATCCTCTACAAACTATACCATGCACTTGCACACATCACTAGCCAAAAAACTATAACCAATACTAAAACCATGCTTCCGCAGCGCACACACAACGCAAAAATATTTTTAACAGTTTTAATGTATCTGCAGGCACCTGCTGTTGCTGTTTTGTGTCTGCGACCAGAACTGATCTACCGGCGACTGATAACAGATGTGGTGCACTCCCTCGTTCCTCTTGTACCTGTTAAGCTCGGGGGAACACTGGAGCTGGCGACCAGTGCCCTACCACCTTCAGATTATTAACAATTTGGAAATACAGTTGTCTCAAGGAACTACTGGTCCAGACAAAATCTTCTGGAGAATTTCTGCATATAGAGATAATAGGTGATTTGCAGCTTATATTGAAAGAGAACTGGTTTTGTTAGGAGAGAGAGAGAGGTGCATGTTCTTGCATAGTCAATGAGACACCGTTCTGACCAAAAAAAAAAAAAAATGAGACACCGCCGTACAGAAGAAGACAGGCGGACGTAACTGACCGTGCTTCTGTCTGCTCTCATTTCGATGATTAGTCCAGGAAATGTTACGTTACACAAATTCGAATTATGAAGCTTTTGGGAGCAAACAGTCATTGGCATTATTTCCTCATTTTCGTTGTTGCAAGAGCTCAAGTCTCATTTCACGCTCGCCCTGTCCTTTTCCTTCATGACCTAGAATTCAACCTTTCCAGAAAACGGTTGTGTGCAAATAGATTTAATTATAAGTTCCATTAGCCGTGGCGACTCTTAACAACTTTCGATCTTGGCGTACGCAGATGCTAGTCGAAAAGCACGGGGGTTCACATTAAGACGTGGTTGCAACTGTTGTGGTGGTGACTAAAAGTGGTGAGCGGGGGGATCTGAAATCTCCAACTCCATCAAATCTTCAAGCAACAGTCCCATGCCATCCAAAGACAAGGGCATTATGAGCAGTACCAAGATACTATTAAGCATGGAGATTCAGGCTGTGTCAACAAGGACAACTCATTTAATCAGTATCCACTAGCAGAATTTCACCAGCACGGTTAACCCTTCAAAGCACATCTTCATAGGCAGTTTGCCTGACGGAAAAGAGAGAAGCACTTGCATGTCGAAGTGCTTATGAGGTGTAAAAGCAGATTGTAAGAGGCAACAACTGAACTGAACTCAGCTCAGTGTAAAAAACCTTGTCATGAGAACCCAAAGATTTTCTTTGAACTTCCTCTTTCAGAGAACCTACGGCTCAATCCCCATCAAGAGTTGAAACTTAGAGTACAATTATTTTGAAGCGTTGCTGGAGATACATTATTGCTGAATTATCGTTGTCCAATTTCTGCTAAGCCGATATTCCATGATAATATTGGACTCACCAAAACTTTTGAAGGTTCCTAATACAATTACCTCATCCTCGTCTCCGAGACTCAACTGACATTGTGATATGAATCTACGATGGCATCTGCAAGATACTCACACTTGGCCAAATTTAGTCCAGCCAAGGAGATCCTTCCATCCTTTGTCATGTACACATGCCACTTGTTTGTCATGTTCTCGCTCTGAAAGGGCAACAAAGAAAGATAACTATGGAGAAAATGATAGCACGGTGGATTATACAGGAAGTTTCTTTTTGTTTTTTAAAGTAAAAAGGTGGGGAAGGGCGACCAGAGTAAGCGATCCCCTTTGATTGTCACTATAAGGGTCCCATAGGGACAATGAAAGATGACATGATTCATTTCGAAACGGGCAACAAACAAGAAAATTATTCTGGACAGAGTGTAACAACTTGTGAAGGGAAATTACCTGTGTTTTGCTCAAGCCTGTAAATGAGAACATGCCAATCTGCTTGAGTATGAATGACCAATCCTTCCCGCTCTTGTCCTTGGCAGAGAGGCTGTCATATAGCTTTTGTCTCACATTCTTGATCCTTCCGGCCATCATTTCCATTTCTGCCTTCCATTTGTTGAATAGAGCTGGATCACTGACAATGTTTGCAACAATCTTAGCCCCATGGACAGGAGGAGTAGAATACATTAGCCCAGCAAGCCGCTTCAGTTGGCTCTTCACCCTGAGAATGTAGGGCACCGTGATATTAGTGGAAGCAATACGCCATTAAAAACTATAAGCTGGTCGAAGAAGCTCATCCAATCTACCAACACCTTTCTCTAGCAATATCAAGGGTTAGATCACTGTCCACAGTGTTGCCAAAATTTTTTGTCAGTTTTTTCTAGCAAACAAAAATTCTAGTTATTCAGGTTGCTTTAAACCTTATAATGTTCTTAGAGGGAGCCCCATCATGTTTAACACATACTTTACACCAAACAAACAGGCTGCAATTACTTCACCTGACTGCAATCGCTTATGCAAAGGAATGATTGTGACAAAGATCTTCTTTCGCCCATTCTAATGGAACATAAGAATAATATTGGACTTGCTGAGGTCAGCAAAAAATTTGGACAAACTTACATAGCATATTCTTGAAAGCATGGAATGGGCATAGAAGTAAGACAAGCAGGCAAACTATGTTCTCATCATGTGAAGAGCAAAGATTCATATACCTTGTTGCTGCATCTGCAGTTGAGCAGACAACATTGATTGCTCCAATTCTCTCCGCGTAAAGACCCAGATTCTTACTGTAAGACTGAGCCACCAGAAGCTCCATGCCTCGAGCAGCAAACAGTCTCACTGATCCAGCATCAGCGTCAAGGCTTCCACTTGCAAATCCCTATAATGCATATGATAGTCCAGATAAAATTAATAGAAGAACATCCAAGAAGGACAAAATTAAATTAATTACACAGAGTCTGTTAAAAGATTCTGCACTTTGAAAAGAAGAAGCCCTTTCTTTGAGTTACAACATCCTTATTGCATCTGAATGTATGTAGGACACTCGATTAGACTAAATCTCGGATCACAAGTGATTAATACCTGGTAAGCAACATCAAAGAAAGGTATATGATTCTTCTTTTGAATGACATCGGCAATCTTTTCCCACTGTTCAGGGGTTGGATCAATGCCAGTTGGGTTGTGAGCACAGCCATGGAGCAAGATAAAATGTCCTTCTGGCGCATCCTGAACAAACAGGGCCATGCCGCTCGTTAGGTTTTAATCTGGACATGCTATTCAACTTAGTAAAGATGAGGTTAAGCAGGCATCATTCATTATAAGGACTCAACCTTAAAGTCAGCGATCATCCCCTCAAAATCCAAGCCCACTGTCTTTGGGTCGTAATATCGGTATTCAGACCATGGAACTCTAGCATCATCGAAAATATTCTTGTGGTTTCCTGCAGAATTGTAGTTGACATAACAATTTTAACCCACAAAGATAATTACAAAAAAGGAAAAAAAAAGTTCCACGGGCAATAGCACATACCCCAAGTTGGAGATGATATCAACACCTTCGCTCCAGGAAAGTACCTCTCAATAAGAGCAGCAGCCAGCCCAAGGGAACCAGTCCCCGAAAGACCTTGAACGGTTGCAACCTGGCAAAGAATTGCAAAAGATGTAGTTTTCCAAGGAAACTCTATGCAAAGAGGTCGGTTAACACATAATGCAGACATACTCTCTGTTGCTTTATCACTGGGTTGTCTGCTCCAAACAATAACTCTGCAGTTGCTTTATTAAATGCGGCCAAACCTTCAATTGGCAGATACTGCAGATCAAAATTATATCAGAATAATCTCAGATCGATAGAGTGACACCACATGATCAATATAATTCAGAGAAATGTGTACCTCTTTGTTTTCACCTCTCTCCAGCATGAGATTCTCAGCCTATAGAGTAGCAAAACCCATGTATAGATCAACTTGACTAGAGGAAAAAACCCAAAATAGATAAGAAGCTCGGGTGCCTTTAGTTTAGCATTCCAAGGAGCTTTCAACCTCTAAAGCCCCTTGGGGAAATGTTGGACTCTTTGGTAACTATTTTGAAGTAGGTTTCAAGTGAAAGTCAATATTGTGAAGGTTGACGTTTGAGCTTTTAGCATTTAGCCAAATACTGAAACTTTTTTTTTTTCAAAAGCATCATCACTCATTCTTCAAATTTCTTATTTTGCCATCATTATTATTTTTTTAAATGCCAAAATAATGCTAAAAAAATCAAATTTTATAAATGCTAAAAAATTGAATATTTTTTTGGTCTCTTTAAAAAGAAATTATTTATATATTTATTTTTTTAGCATTATTGTCAAAATTTATATTTAAAAAGTTGCATACATTAATTTTTCAATTTTAAACAAATAAAAATTAAAAAATGCCGACGAAGGGTTTGGTCTTTTTAAAAAAAAATTATATATATGTATTTGATTTTTTAGCATTATTTTCAAATTTATATTTAAAAAGGTACATACATTATTTTTTCAATTTTAAACAAATAAAAATTAAAAAATTTCGTCGAAGGATTTTGTATTTTTTTAAAAAAACTATATATATGTGTGTATTTTATTTTTTTAGCATTATTGTCAAAATTTACATTTAAAAAGTTGCATACATTAATTTCTTTTTCAATTTTAAACAAATAAAAATTAAAAAAAAAAAAAAAATAATGAAGGGTTTGGTCTTTTTTTAAAAATATATACATGTATTTGATTTTTAGCATTATTTTCAATTTTATATTTAAAAAGTTGCATACATTATTTTTTCAATTTTAAAAAAATAAAAAATAAAAAAATTCAATGAAGGATTTGGTCTTTTAAATAATATATATATATATATATATATGATTTTTTTAGCATTATTGTCAAAATTTATATTTAAAAAATTCATACATTATTTTTTTTTTTTTCAATTTTAAGCAAATAAAAATTAAAAAATTCCGATGAAGGGTTTGGTCTTTTTAAAAAGAATTATATATGTGTTTGATTTTTTAAGTATTATTGTCAAAATTTATATTTAAAAATTGCATACATTATTTTTTTTTTCAATTTTAAACAAATGAAATTAAAAAAAACTAATATTAATCATCCAAAGGGTTTTTCGAATGTGTTTTTTACTAAATAACATTTTTCTCAAAGTTGCTTTTCAAAGCATAGTTTACTAAATGGCCTTTGCATTTGTTTAAAGTCCTTTAGGCTAAACCACTTTGCATTTTTCTAATGGATTTCAAAATGCTAAACCAAATGCACCCTATTATTAAGCATGAATTCTATTCTTTTAGGAAAATGAAGCTCACCGGAGAAAGAGAGCATTGAACCATGTTGAAATATTGAATCATTCATTGCCTAATTAAGATCAAGAAAACTCACCTTCTCGACAGCTTTAAGCACGTAAGGCTGCAATTCTTCTATTCGATACGCCTCGACTCCAAGGTTGAGCTTTTTTTCATCCATGTCTGCTTTAAAGGCTTCAGACACCCTAAGAATAGGGTCGGGAGGGGCCATTGTTATGCCCTCGAATCGCGAAACATTAACAGCAACAGTCATAGATACCTGACCAAAATGCTGGATAGAAGAGATGATAAAAACTTAGAAATCAAATTGACTAGATACAACCGTAAGAGACTTAATAATCATCCTTATGTGACTACACATCCAAACGCATAACTAGGGGTGAGCATGGTCCAGGTTGGGCTGGCATGCTCACCCCTTAACCCTAGGACCAATCCGTATTAGTACTGATCCTCAATTCTTGGGATTGAGGACCGACCCTATTGAGCTTGGGACCAAGGACCGGACCGACCCAGTGGGTTCGGTCCAGTTTCAGGGTCAACCTAGGACCGACTGATAATTTATTTATTTCATTTTTTGTACTATCGAAAAAGGCAATCAAGGACCGGATCGACCTAATGGGTTTGGCCGATTTTAGGATCTACCTAGGACTAATCGATAATTTTTTGTATTATTTTTTGTACTCTCTAAAAAGGCGAGCGAGGACCAGACCAACCTTATGGGTTTAATGACGAGTGAGGTCAGCTAAGAGAGGCGAGCAACGAGTGTCGAGTGGGGTGAGCACTGAGCATCGAGTAGGGAACAACAATCTAGGAGAGCATCGAGCAGCGAACGGCACGAGTGACTCAGAGCGAGTGAGGCGAGTGTCAAGTGGCGAGCGAAGAACTTATTTCTTTCGATTTTGGCAAATTAAAAACTGAGATGATAAATAAGATAAGAGAGAACGAGTATTTGAGGATAATGCCACGAGGAGCTATTTATGCCATTTTGAACACCCTGAGGTCACAAAAACATATTTTTCTTTTGTAAATTATGGCTTTTGACGCTGTAAAAGACATTAAAAGATCTAAGTTATTAAAAAATAATGTAAAATTACTTGAATTCTTTACTAAAGAGCTATTTAATGTTGTTGACGTCGTTTATTTTAGGGTTTTCTCTATATAAAAAAATTATAAATAATATATTAGATATATAATATATATAGAATCATGACTGGTCCGAGTTAGATCGACCCTAAACTCCCAGGACCAAAGATCAACCTGCATAGTGCTGGTCCAGGAATTCTAGGACCAAGGACTGACCCAATCTTCCTAAGAATCGGACTAGGATTGACAGGGTTGGACTGGTCCAGGGTTGATTCAAGGTTGACCCTAGATCGATGCTCACCCCTACGCATAACCTATCTCCCACAGCGGGCTTGCCTTCAAAACCAGAAATAAGAATGAACAGGATTTCACCAGTCACTAGGAAAAAAAAAAGTATGACAGAATTTACAATCCAATAAATCACGAAGAGAAACAAGGACAAAATTGAAACTTGAACGGACGTAATAAGGCCATATCTCCGACACAATCATACCACTTATCCAGCCAAACAAAGCATGCTCCAGACGTATAATTCATAGTCAACTCATAGCAAGGACACCGAGCAAAACCAAGTTAGAGAACTGCAAAGGCGAAGAGATGACGAATGACAGGAGATCGCAAGCACCATACCTTAGTTTTGGCAAATGGGTTTCTCTCTGGCACACTACTTCTGAAATTGGCACTTCCAATCTTTGTTTTCCCCTAATGAAAGCAAACAAGATCAGTGTGATTCGCCCAAATCAAGCATTTGAAATATATAAAGAGAAAACATGACACACCACCGTTAAAACAGCAAAAACAGAGAATAAGGAAAAAGCACGCCTTTCGAATTCAACCATCGCCACGAGATGAAATCACTACGTTCAAGAAAACGAAATTAAGAAGTACCTTGAGATGTTCGTGCACCGACAGTGAAGCCGGGGCCGAGGCCACAGCTGAAGCAAAAGAGAGCATTGTGGAGGCCATCTGACTCAAGAACGACGAACTCCACAGCCAAACCGATGCGTATGGAGCTAAAGCTGCAAGAAACGCAGATTCAGAGCGATCGGTCGATTACCCACTTGATCTGAGACGATCAAATGACGATCAAGAGATCCAACCAGCGCAATTCAGCACTCAACGACCCGAGTGCAAAAACGGAATGAACAGGAAAAAGTTCAAAACTTTAGATTGGAAGAGCTGGCAGACGGATCAAGAACATGACAAAGAACTCACCTGGAGAGAGAGAGAGAGAGAGAGGAGAGAGAGAGAGAGAGAGAGTGACGATAGAACCGAAGAGGGGATGAGAAGGCCAGGTTCTGTTGAATCTGTTAAAAATTTTGGATTTGTATGTGCGGAAGCATAGTTTTGGTATTGATGATAGTTTTTTATTAGTAATGTGTGCAAGTGTATGGTATAATTTATAGAGGATGGACAAAGGAGAAGATAGGATAATTGAATGATATGAGATATGAGATATGGGGGAAATAGTTTCATTAATTGAACAAAATAGTTTGATGGGGATTTTTAAGCTCATCTCCTCACATGATCACGGTGGAGGTCTAAGACCTCTTACAGTGGAGGATTTACCCCCACACACAAGGTGGAGGGTTCACCACTCACCCACACTACATGAATAATTCTAGGCTATATTTATATAGCAACTCCACTTACTACAAGCATAATAATTTTGACTTTTTTTCACCGCCATAGTATAGCTGTAAGACAACTAATTTTCTTCTTCTCCAAGCACTCTTGCTGCCCACATACATGTACTCTTGATCCTTCTTTCTTCATGGTTAAGCAGCCATTATTGACTTGTTTTCAAGATTTTCCATGCACGCGGACTTCTCTAGCTTGTTTTAAGATTTCTTCTTCAGCTTGGCTTCTGCTTGCTTGCATTCCCACGTAATTTTTCTAAGTTCAGCTAGCAATCTCCATTCTCAACCATTCTAGACAATTATGTTGCTGCGAAGGTTTAGGGTGCGTTTTTTTGTGTTCTTTTTTTCTTGTCATGAACACAATTTCTATTTAAGTTTATCAAACGTGTTTCTATTTTTTTTTCTATTCTAAGAACAGAAATTTTGTGAAGTTATTAAACGAGTTTTTTTATTTAAAAATTATTTCTCGAAATAAAAATAACTTTTTCTATTTTTTTCTCAAATAATTTTTGAACAGAAACGTTATCAAATGTACTCTTAATAGTTTTTAGATCGTTTTAGAAAATCGATCACAATTTCCAATTGTTAGATATTAGTTGGCATTTTTTTTCTTGCTCTGCTTTTCCTCTGATAAATTAATAGTTTTCATCTCTTGAAACCAGTGGGCTGCCCTGTTTTAGTTGGATTTTCAGGCAGGTGGGATTAGATTACGTCGCAGGCGTAAACGTGATGGAGGCAACATGAGATCATTCATAGACTATTCAGACACGCTGCACGTGGGCAGATACCAGGCGTACGATTTCGCATACGTTCTGTATACTGTCTTCCGTAGGTGGCTCTCGTCCACTCGTTAGACCTTTTGGGGTGGGTGGATTAAAGTTGTCATTTCGAGTCCTTGTTTGGTTGCTTTCTGTTCTCTTTCATTTGCACAGATGGCACGCCTTGTCAAATGCGGAAGCCTTGTCAAATGCGGAAGGGTTCTTGTCTAGGCAGGCTAGGCATTCAGAAGAGGCAACTTCACGCTAATTTGTGGAAGTAAATCCTGGCCACCCGTTTGCGGTTCGCCCCCAGGAATGATTTCCGTAAGGTTAGCGGATCTTTACCAAAACGAAGAGATTTCCCCATTCATGGTTGATTTGATATTTTTCCCAAGTATGATTTCTGGATTGACTCTACAACTGGCCAATACAATTCCAAGTTGATTATTAAGAGAACTGGTCCACTTCGTCGTTTGAATGTGTAAGATTTTATAATGATCACCGTTGACGGTTCTAAAAGTTTAAACTATTAGATGAATGTATGTTTTTATGTTTAATTACTTCAATACTCCTCCGCATGCTCAATTTGGTCTTTTTTTTTTTTTTTTTTTTTTTTTTTAACTTAGTACTAAGCTTGAAAATTTAATTGAAAAGGTAAATGGGATTGGAAGAATTCGAACTCAGGATTTATAGTGTTGATACTATGTGAGATTTTGCGAGAATCATTACTAACTAATTTAAAATAGTCATATCCCCAAATCTCTTAAATGAACCACAAATCTCACATAAGGATCAAGGACTGAGTTTGGCAAAGTTCCAAGTTTTTGGTTTGAACCTGCCTATCTCGAAACCAATCTTCTTTAGATCATATAATAGTCTTCAATAAGTCTAAGCATGACTTGGTCAATTTGGCATATGATTTGTTGGACTCGAGCTATTGACCGCCATCGAGTCATACAGAGGATGAGTATATTGACTGTGTCCCCAAATGACAACATATTGAACATCAAGTTGCGAAATGCATCGTGGCTCATGTACAAGTTACATGCATCTTTCTCATAACTATAAGCTGGGCATGCCAAGAGTAGATGGGGTGTTGTGGCCTTACAAATATAAATTCTGAACTTTGATCCACACCTTTTGTTTTCCTTTGCCACTTGATCTGTGTGGAGATCTTCCCTCCTTTTTTTTTTTTTTAAATACAATTGGGACAAGCAATAAACCACTAGTAAGCTCCTTCCTCACATGTTTAGGAAAAAGACAATCATTACACCATCTTAGTACAGCCTAACCTAACTATCTTTCATCTCATTAAAGTAGTTAAATATCAAATCATGTGTTTGCATAATATCTTAAATTTTTAGAATAGTTAATTGTGCTCTTACAAAATTTTCACACAGTATTAGAGCTGCAATTCTCGATTTCAAATCTTTTCGGATTTCATTAGTCTCCCCTATTAAATTTTCACATTTCCTACTAGGCAAAAAATCAAATTAACTGTGAGAGAAAATGTTAAAGTAATCTGCACGCGCGGTTTTACTGGTTTAGGATCTGGGGTTGCTGACTAATTCCAAAGTGCTCCGCTGCAAGAGAACTCGAGGCGTGAAACTTGGGGGTCAGCATTACGTGCAGTTCAACCATCATTCTTTCTTCTGACTTGGCCGCTGGGAGTTGGGGATGATTCGTCGTCGGTTCGTCGCGATGGCCCGCTGGAGCGGATCGCCGCGCATGCCTATTCTGTTTTGCGTTTATTTTAAAGACCAAGTGGCCTCCGACGTCGACACCCTACGGCTTTGAGCAAATGTCCTTTATGGAGACGAAACATTCATTTTTTTTTTTTGCGTGGCTATTTTACAGGCCCGATCCCTCAAAAATAATATCAATCTTTTGTGAGTCCAAATTCTGGCACATTATTTTATAAATTTTTCGTTAGCACTTAAATCCAATGGAAAAATTGTCAACACAAAATCTCTATATATATGTATACCCACACAAACTTTTAGTTAGCACTCAAATCGATGGGAAAGTTGTCTAAAAAATCTTAAACATGTTGTATTTTAATTAATTTAGTCATAACTTTTTAATTAAATCTTAAATATTTTTACATTTTTTTAATCAGGTTCACTTAGTCAATTTTAGTCGGTAATCACGAATGCGAGCGTCAATAAAGCCACGTGGGATAGCTAGTGTTGACATGGATGATTTTTTTTATATTTTATATTTATATTTATTTCCTTCTTTTTATTTCCTTTTTTTCTTTGGGTCAAGTTTGCCAGGGTCGGCACGACCCTTGCCAGTCATATGCAAGGGCTAACCAAACTTCATTGGACTTAGAAGAGAAAAAAGAAAAAGTAAGAAAGGAAAAAAAGAAAATCATAAAATATTCATAAATTTAAAAAAATTATAAAAATGCACGTCAATATCGATCATGTTACATAAAACAATTGGCATTCACATAAGTGATTTTAGATTACAATTGATCAGATGGACTCAATTGATAAAACGTAAAAAAGCTTAGGATTTAATTAACAAAATTAAAAAATTTATAACTGAATCGACTAAAGTGTTAGAACGTTTTGGATGATTTCCCCCAAATCTAACCTCATCAAAATTTTGTCTAATGATCCCATTAATAATTCAAATTCCACATCATGTTTATTTTTTCCTTTCATCCACTCCATTGCATGTAGTCATGGCCGCTCCAACGGATGCCCTAGTCACTATGCTTAAGTTTTGAGTAAATAGTCTTAGCCATTGCAAGCTCAATGTTAAATTATGTCTCGATTTTGAGCGTTTACAAAAACGCGATTCGCTTGGATAAAAAAAAAAGGGAGGAAAGTTCTTCTTTGCTTCGAAGCTTGTGGGATTCGAATTGAAGAAGAAGAACGAAGCTGTGAAGCCCCTGCTCGTGATTCCTTCTGCACGCGTAAGAAAAGGTGGGGCCCAAAAGTCAAGCTTTGACTTTGGGGGCATGCACATGCATAAAAGAGGAAATTCACTTCGGCAGAAGCAAAAAGGGAATCCAGGCATTGGTTTGTTATGTGGTGGGGCCCAAGGTCAAACTTTTGGCCTTGGGCACACACATATGAAAAGGACGCCGAAACCCTACATAAAGAGAAGCCGCCAAAGAAATAAAAAGAAGCCGCACTTCCTGTATGAGAGAAAGAGTAGTCGCGCGAAGCTTGAAGACATACGTAATTTCGCACGTACGTAAACTAGGCATATGTAGAGCGTTGTGTTTTGAGCTTGAACGCGCGGTAATTTTCTACCGTGAGTTTATGTTCAAATGAGTTATTTATTTATAAACACTTTGGATTTGGGGTTAAATCTAGGTGTGGAAAACACTTGAGTGTTTGAGCGATTGTCAATTCTAATACTCCGATCATAGTGGATTATTTGCTGCCGGCTCTCCCCATAAACGTAGGTACCAATACTCGAACCGAACCACATAAATTTCTGGTGTCTTTATTTTTTTCTCGTTTATTTTTTTGGTGATTTCGTGTTAACGTAAATTGCAAGATTCTGTCGTTTTCGCATATTATATCCCAACAATTGGTATCAGAGCTTGGGGTTGGATTTCTTGATTGTGATTTAGAGCTTTTGCTTGTCTGATTATTATCTGGAAATTCTATTATTGCAATTATGTCTGAGAGGAAATCTGAAATTGAGAAGTTTAATGGAAGTAACAACTTTGTGTTATGGAGGATCAAGATGCGGACATTATTAACAACACAATGAAGGCACTGGATGGTGAAGATGAGTTGCCGATTATAATGAAAGTCTTTGAAAGGGTAGAGTTAATGGAAAAAGCAAAGAGCACGATCCTATTAAATTTGTCGGATGAGGTCTTGATAGAGGTTGTTGAGGAGAAGGATGCTGCAGCATTATGGGCAAAACTTCAAGCACTTTATGTGAAGAAAGGTTTGAACAATCGTTTGTACATGTTGAAGAAGATGTTTCGATTAGATATAATGAAGGTACGTCTATCAAAAGCCACCTAAATGAATTTAATAAACTCATGATGGATCTGAAGAATGTCGGTAAGATACTTGATGATGAAGAATAGGGCATGATGTTGTTAGCCTTTTTACCATAGTTATGGGAGTACTTTACTGATTCACTGTTGTAGGGGCATACTACAATTACCTCAGAAGAGGTAAAGTCTGCCTTATTCTTTAAGGAGTGACAGAGAAAGTTGCGAGATGACAGTCTGGCACAAGGAGTAACGCAAGCACTGACTATTCGGGGGTAGTGAACAACATCAAGGGCCTAGTAGCAGCAGAGGTAAAAACAGATCGAAATCACGCCATTGAAAGTCCAAGGGACGCGTGAAGTGCTTTGAGTGTCACGAGGAGGGGCACATTAGGAGAGATTGTCCAAAGGGGAGGAATAAAGTTGATAGGCAGAAGGCCACAAGCAATGTGGCAAACGTTGCCGAAGGGAGCAATAGTGATGCAGAAGCTGTCTTATGTGTGACTGCTACTTCGTCAGGATATGAATGGGTGCTAGATTCGAGGTGTTCTTATCACATGACGTCTCATAAGAACTGGTTTACTACTTACCAAGCTGTAGATGGTGGTAGGGTTATTTTGGGGAATAATGCAGTCTGTCAGGTTATGGGGATAGGGACAATTCGGATCCAGATTCACGATGGGGTGGTACGCACATTGACAGATGTGAGGCATGTATCAAAGCTCAAGAAGAACATTATTTTTCTGGGGACACTCGATGACATCAGGTCTAGGTACACCATTGAAGGTGGAGTACTGAATATTTTTCGAGGTGCCATGACAGTGATAAAGGGGAAGAAAGTGAATACTCTCTATCATCTATTGGGAGAAACCGTGACCGGAACCACTGCAATTTCATTAGGTGAGTTAGACTCTAACTTGACTCAGTTATGGCATATGCGTTTAGAGCACATGAGTGAGGCAGGTATGGCGATGCTGAGTGAAATGGGGTTGTTGAAAGGTCAGAAGACAGGCAAGCTGGACTTATGTGAGCACTGCATCTTCGGGAAGCAGCACCGAGTTAAGTTTACTACAGCTATTCATTTGAGCAAACGACCAGTTGAATATATTCATTCAGATGTCTGGGGTCCGTCTTCGGTTCCTTCAAAAGGAGGTGCCCGATATACGCTGACATTTATCGACGATTATTCGAGGAAGGTATGGATATACTTTCTAAAGCACAAATATAATGTGTTTGATCGGTTCAAGAAATTTAAGACATTGATTGAGAAGCAGTCAGATAAGCAAATCGAGTGTTTGAGAACCGATAATGGCATGGAGTTTTGTGGTAAATATTTTACTGAATTCTGCGAGAAAGAAGGTATTATGAGAAACCGCACAGTACCTGGGACACCATAACAGAATGGCGTGGCAGAATGGAAGAACAGAACTTTGCTTTAGTGAGCTCGATGCATGCTTTCGCATGCAGGACTTGGCAAGGAATTTTGGGCCGAAGCAGTAAACATGACGTGTTACCTGGTTAATCAATCTCCATCATCTGCTATCGAGTGGAAGACTCTTAAGGAAGTATGGTCGAGGAAACCTATTGATTACTCCGGATTACATATATTCGGATGTCCTGCGTATGCTCATGCGAGTGATGGTAAGCTTGAGCCGAGGGCGAAGAAGTGCATATTTCTGGGTTATGCACATGGGGTGAAAGGCTACCGGCTGTGGTGCACCGATCCCAGATCACTCGGTTTTCTAATCAGTAGAGATGTGATTTTCGACGAGACTGCAATGCTTCAACAGAGGAATTCTGAGACACAACTAGCAGAGAAGATAGATCATGGTGTCATTAGTGAGGTGGAGCTTTAGGTAGAGACTCCAGAGACCTCAAAGGTAACTTAAGTTGAGACTGCAGATGAAGCCGCAATTCTTGAAGTCGGTGATAGTGAACAATCAGCAAAGCCGCAGCACACTATAGCCGCAGATAGACAGAGAAGGCAAATTAAATCATCGGTACGTTATGGTTATACAGATATTGCTTATGCATTGATTGTAGGTGATGAGGTGGAGACAGATGAGTCTTCGTCTTATTCTGAGGCGATGGCTAGTTTGAAGTCGTTGCAGTGGCTAGGGGCTATAAGTGAAGAGATGGAATCACTCTATTGAAATCAGACATGGGAGCTAGTCAAAGTACCTAAGAGCCAAAAGATTGTCGGAAGTAAATGGGTCTTTAAACTGAAAAAGGGCATTCCTGGTGTCGAGACAATGAGGTATAAGGCGAGACTTGTGGCGAAGGGATATACACAGCGTGAGGGTATTGACTACAATGATGTGTTCTCTCCTGTGGTAAGAAATACTTTTCTTCGTGTTTTACTTGCCTTAGTTGTTTCGTAGGATCTTGAGTTAGAGCAATTAGATGTGAAAACTGCATTTTTTCACGGTGAGTTGGAGGAGCATATTTACATGAGGCAACCAGAGGGATTTGCTATTCCGGGTAAGGAAAATCATGTTTGCTTGTAAAAGAAATCTTTGTATAGGCTGAAACAGTCTACTAGTCAGTGGTATAAATGTTTTGATATTTTCATGACTAGTCATGACTACACAAAAAGTCAGATGGATAGCTACATTTACTAAAAGAGATTGGAGAATGGTTATTTGATCTATCTATTTTTATATGTTGATGATATGCTATCATAAGAATATGTCTGATATTGATGTGCTGAAGATGCGGTTAAATGCTGAATTTGAGATGAAAGATTTAGGTGCTGCAAAGAAAATTTTGGGTATGGAGATTTTGCGTGACAGGGCTACAGGAGTTTTATGTCTATCTCAAAAGAAATATATTGAGAAGATCGTGACACGTTTTAATATGCAGTCAGCAAAATCTGTAAGTACACCTTTAGCGAATCACTTTAAACTTTCAGATAAATTATCATTGCAGACTAAGGAGGAGGAGGAACATATGTCCCATGTTCCTTATTCTAGTGTCATGGGTAGTATTATGTATGCTATGATGTGCACTAGGCCTGATATTTCACAAGTTATGAGCGTGGTTAATCGCTATATGAAATGTCTTGGTAAAGCTCATTGGCAAGCTGTGAAGTGGATCATCAGATATTTGAAGGGGACAATAGACGTGGGAATAGTGTATCAAAGGGACAGTAATGGCAGTGAGACCACTGGTTTTGTGGATTCGGATCACACCGGTGACTTGGATGATCGTAGGTTTTTAGCAAGGTACATATTTACGCTAGTAGGTGGTGCAGTTAATTAGAAAGCATCCTTATAGGATCACATTGTCTTGTCTTCGACTGAGGCAGAGTACATAGCACTAACCTTTATAGCGAGAGAGGCGATATGGTTACAGAGTTTGCTCTCGGACTTTGGGTTAGAACGAAAAAGTATGGATATACACTGTGATAACTAAGGTGTGATATATTTGGCGTGTAATCCAGTTTATCATGATCGAACGAAGCATATCAACATCAAGTACCATTTCATCCTAGATGTCTTAGCTAATGATAATAATACTATTAAAAAGATTGCTACAGTAGATAACCCGACAGACATGATGACTAAGTCTGTTCCTTTGGCGAAGCTTAAACTCTGCTTGAGCTCTATTAGAGTATGTGGAGGGTGAGCGCCCGTCGGGGCGTTGGGAGAGCATCATGGATGATGAGCACTATACATTGGCTTCAAACATTGAGCCAAGGTGGAGAATTGTTAAATTATGTCTCGATTTTGAGCGTTTACATAAATGCGATTCGCTTGGATAAAAATAAAATGGAGAAAAGTTCTTCTTTGCTTCAAAGCTTGCGGGATCCCAATTGAAGAAGAAGAACGAAGCCGTGAAGCCCTTACACGTGATTTTTTCCACACGCGTAAGAAAAGGTGGAGCCCAAAAGTCAAGCTTTGACTTTGGGGGCACGCACATGCATAAAAGAGGAAATTCACTTTGGCATAAGCAAAAAGGGAATTTAGGCGTTGGTTTGTTATGTGGTGGGGCCCAAGGTCAAACTTTTGACCTTGGGCACACACATATGAAAAGGACGCCGAAACCCTACGTAAAGAGAAGCCGCCGAAGAAATAAAAAGAAGCCGCACTTCCTGTATGAGAGAAAGAGTAGTCATGCGAAGCTTGAAGACATACGTGATTTCATACGTATGCAAACTAGGCATACGTCGAGCGTTGTGTTTTGAGCTTGAACGCGCCGTAATTTTCTACCGTGAGTTTATGTCTAAGTGAGTTGTTTATTTATAAACACTTTGAGTTTGAGGTTAAATCTAGGTGTGGGAAACACTTGAGCGTTTGAGCGATTATAAACTCTGATACTCCGATCATAGTGGATTATTTGTTGCTGGCTCTTCCTGTGGATGTAGGTACCGATACTCGGACTGAACCACGTAAATTTTTGGTGTCCTTATTTTTTCTCGTTTATTTCTTTGGTGATTTCGTGTTAACGTAAATTGTAAGATCTCGTCGTTTCCGCGTATTATATCCCAACACTCAAGAATTGAGTCGCCATAACCTTGAGCTCTTGATGTGTTGTAACAATTCATTTCAACCAACATAACAAGAATGTATAGAGCCTCACTGCTCCACTTCTTTAGTTCGCCCTTGTTTGTGAGTGGCATGGTGTTGTCGCCGCTAATGATGTGACATTCGGATTTTTTCACTTGATAAAATAGCGAGCCCCTAATGTTTGACGGTCCACGCTACGTTAGCAAGCTCGTCGTTGGATTACGCTGTTCGCATCCTCACAGCGTCATCATCGAGTGACGCCATTTCCACCTCATCCGAGGACGCATCTACATCACCAAGTCGCTGCTGCTACCTCGTCGTAAATAAATTATTCTGATCCAAATACCCCCAACAACTTTAGTAATTTCCAAGGTTTAAAAAAATAACCAAAAAAAAAAAAAAAAAACTACCTTCAATTACGAAATGAAACAACCGAGTCAACAATTACCGCCCCAGGATGAAGACTACATTGACGGAGAAAGAGCAAAGAGAAAATAGAGCAAGACACCACTCGTACTTCCACTTTCATCCTTAAAACTCAACCGTCCCTCGCCATCCTAGCCACGCACGCCGCTGCCGTCAACCTCACCTCTGTCCTGCCGAGTCACGACCCCCGTACACAAGGATCCGAGGTCAGTAGATCCGTTCTATCCTATATCGATCATTTGTCGTGCGACGAAAATAGTTTCCTAAAAAATTCATGAATATCGTTTAGATTTTCGTTTAAACGGAAGTTTCGATCACATTACCTAGATACATCATCGAGTTCGAAATGATCGAACTTGTGGTTGGGTAATAGGAACATGGTCGGTTGATATATAGCACGTGTGGGGGCTGAGCTAGTTGAAATTTTGAATTAAATCCGTGCTGGGACTAAGGGTGGGTTCGGTCCTAGCCTGACCGCGAATTTTGCTAATTTTATATCAACTTATGTGGTGCAAATTTCATGGGGCATTCTTCATGAAAGTCAACCCTTATTAGCTGTTCTACGACATAATTTAATTTCACAATTTTTGGAATCTTACGGAAAAAATATATTTGAAAAACCTTGGGATTCGAAATCTATTTTAGGACTTACTGCACCGACCTCTCCTCGTTTTCCATTTTCCATAGATTTTTCAGTCCATAATTCTAACATGCGTCCCCCATGAAAGCTGTGAGTACATCCTAGGCTACCACATACTAAATTTTCATAATTTTTAGCTATCATTTGGTGGGTGAAATATTTATTTTCCTACTCAATTTCGTTTTGGAAATTTTGACTGTTTTGGGCCCGGATTGCAAAAATTATTTAGAACCATATGAGCTGAATCGGACTTCTAGTCCTCACAAAAAATGTCCCTAAAGGTCTTGTCTACCTTATATTAAAGTTTCATAATTTTTTAAAACAGTTTATGTAGGCAACAACTATTGTATCTAAAGGCGCGCGGGACGCCTATAAGGCTAGTTTAGGCCTAGGATGTAGGACCTTCTTTACCGTTAACTTAACTCTGTATGGATGAGTTTATATTAGTCTTGGGGATGAAAATGACTGATGATTCATTAGATGCATGCTTGAATTCCTGAATAGTAGTGACGTTAAAGTACTTTTAATTGAATTATGGAATGGCTGCATTATGGTGTGAATGTGTCACTGAAAATTTCGTCGATGCTTGGGACAACGATGCCTCGGGTTATAGTAGAAAGGCCTAAAGGGGTAACTGAGTTCCCTCAAATGTGTAGGGGTGTAATGTGGTTCCTCTAGATGGCCTTGCAATGTGGAATGGGTGCAAGATGCCTGGGAGGTAATGGGCTTCCCCCGAATGATGATGGTAGCATGAATTTATATTGATTATGCATTTGGTATTTCTGAATTGAACTACTGGCTCTCTATTGGAAAAAGTTAATACATCTGTGGGTCTATCATGTATTTTGAAAAGGTTTTCAGGTAAGTTAATGTGCATGTGATTTAATGAACTCTTTGTTGAGCCTTTCTTTGTTAATATGGTGATTGATTTGTATAGTACAGATCGGTGGACCTTCTGCTTGCTAGGTTGTTCTCACTGATTGTTGACTTCATCTTTTCAGATTAATAGAATTTCGAACCCACCTACCTCCCTGATGGTTCGTTACGGGGTGCTAGTAGACTTCA
The DNA here is from genome assembly GCA_014182555.1 of Eucalyptus erythrocorys. NCBI lineage: Eukaryota > Viridiplantae > Streptophyta > Magnoliopsida > Myrtales > Myrtaceae > Eucalyptus > Eucalyptus erythrocorys. Next base: position 36,881,137 of record CM024599.1, on the reverse strand, counting down.
CATGAGAAGAGGATAGTTTCGTAGACCTCGATTTTTTGGATATATATATTTTTTTTATCTAGATCAAATCTCACATGATCAAAGTAGCATGGCGGAAATGTGGTGGGCCCATAACCCACAAGTGACTCTCATACCATTTGAGCTGTGATGGCCCAGTATGTCACAGCTAATGTAAAACTATTGCAGTTACCTTTTTCGTTTCTTTTTTACTTAAACATGCGGAAGCATAAGGGACTAAATTAATCATGGGGTATACACAATTTTCTATAAACAAGGCAACTTCATTTCTTATTTACTTATATATGTACATCAGACGACAAGTGGGGTGCACTGAAGAATTCAAAATGTTAGTACTATGGACTACACTGTACGTTGGAGAATAGTGGGAGTGGACTCACCATGTGTCCGTTGACATGGGCATACATCTCGACATTCTCCAACGGGCCTAGAGATGGAGGCAACCCCGCAACATAGAAGGGAGGTAGGATTTTTGGAGTTGGGAGGATTTTGATGGTGTCAAGGGCCAGGATTAGGCGACACATATGCAGTTAGGTGGGAATGAGCGACCGACGTATAGTGTTAGTAATATTGACCTTTTCAATACCCCTAATGCACCCCACTTGTCATCTGATGTACATATATAAAAAAGAAAAAGAAAAAGAAATGAAATTGCCCTATTTACAAAAAATCGAGTATACCCCATGATTAATTTAGTCCCTTACATGTTTAAGAAAAAACGAAATGGAATATTAGTTCCATATTAGCCATGACGTATTGGGGGCGACACACATGATGTCCCATAACCCTTGACTCATGGGACTATGCTCCTCACTTCGGTCCTTGACTGTGTGCGAAGACAATGTCAATGACCATTGAACGTGAGTAGGTAGTCATGCTGAGTCAAGACTTATATAATATTATGGACGACGACAATACCACTAGATACGAATGATTGCGAGTTAAGAGAGAGGAACATAAAAGTGGATGAGACTCTATACGCTCTTGTTGTGATTGTTGAAGATGAGTTGTGATAGCACATCAAGTATGCGAAGACCCAAAAGGAGGCATGGGATAGCTTGACATTTCTAACGATGCCAAGTTACAAAGGTTAGGGAGTGCACCGGTGTTGCAACAAAATATGACAGTAAGCCAGTATTTACATATGATGTTCCTTGACCACGGTGTTTGCGTACCACTGTCGTTTGTCCTCGACCACTTGCTTTGGTACTGCTTGTTGGACTCAATTGGATAATTCAAATGAACACTCTTTTATTATTATAAGAATTGACACTACTCATGCAATGTATTATTTGTGGACTCCACACGAAGGTGTAGTCCTTTTCAACATTTGGAGACTCACTCTCACACAGTACTCTCACCAAGTGTTTGCCTTACTCTTGCTTTTCTTTGCTTTTCCACACATGCACAAAGGCCTCGTTCGGTTAAAGCATTTGCAAAGGGCTTTGGGCCTTCGAAACTCCTTGGGGGAAAATACAAAGTATTTGGCAAATATTTTTGAGACTTCTTTGGCCAAATGCTAGCATTCCAAATGCCAATGTAGGTGGGGACCTACATTGAGCTTTTAGCATTTCGAAAATGCTAAATTTATTGTTAACTCATCACTATTCATCTATTTACTCATTCATCACAATTGTTTGTCTTCTCGATCTGCCACCTGAGTCGAGCTTCTCCGGGGATCGTCACTGCTACCTGAGGGTCACATGTCCTTGGCGACCATTGCTTGGGTGGCGCGACCCGCGACTCAGGCGATTGTCTAAGTGCTTGACCTCAAGCGCCGTCGGTTGGATTGCGGGCCTGAGGTCGCGATCCAAGCAACACCTATGGTCACGCGACCTCAAGCCACCTTGCTTGAGGTTTGTGCGACCTCAAGGCACTAAAACTGGTAGGGATGGCTGGACCTAGCAGCTAGACAGCCAAATCTAGCTGTTAGAGGTGGTCTGATGGCTGACCCAAACAAGATTTAATTTTCAGATTAAAAAAAAGAGAAATATATATATATATATATATAAAGAAATATAGCAATAGTCCATTTTAAATGTGGATTTTACCAAACCGTGTTTATGTCCGGTAGTGGTTCGACGGCGGACACTAACCAGATTTAATTTTTAGATTAAAAAAAAAGAAATATAGTAAAAGCCCATTTTAAATGTGGATTTTACCATACGGTGTTTATGCCAAAGCCATTTTTTTAATGCTAATTAAAGTTATAATTTACCAAATAGTATAGTATTTCCAAAAACCTTTTTACCCAAAGGTATTTATACTTTCCCAATGCCTTTTACCCAAGGCTGAACTAAACTGGTCCAAAGAGCACTTGCTTGGCGGAAGTCCCCATACTTAACTTTCCAGATTAGATTTCATGACAGCTGGCTTTGACTGATCTTGTCTCCAGGCAATTCCAGAGTGGCCACTTGGAGAAGTGAATTGGAGCCTCTCTTCAACTTGCTCACTTGACAGTTGATTTTTCTTCTGAAAATTCTGGAGACGACGACTTCTAGAAAAACTGGGAATGATAGAGAAGGTGGTGCTCTCGCTCTCCGGTTCAGAGTAATGTTGTTTGGGGCCGGAAACAGCTACCTGCAATTTTCTATACTCCGATTAAGAGAAGTACGAACCACTATTGTTCAGATACTTTACTTTCACCCAATTCTAATTTTTAGCAATTTTGAAGCTCCCTCGGATCTCCTCGAAGGGAAACACAAGACGAACCTAACCATTTCGCGAGCTACAAACAATATCAGCCTGCAGACGGCAGCATAGAGCGATCCTACGTGTAACAACTCTAAATGGGAATCCTTCCTTCGACCAGACCGAAATCCAAAAACATAAAAAAGAACATAAAGTATGGTGGGACATTCAGGATATCCAAGCGAATTCGACAATCATAACACAACATCATCACAACCTGGAGCGCTGCAAACCTGTCATACAACCTATGGTAGTCATCAAAACCCTGTAGCCAACGAGGATTCTCACGAATTACTGGTACAGTTTATTTATGAGGAATCTCACTCTGCCACGACCCTGCTTGCAAACTAAGCTGCAGCCTTTATTCATCAGAAGCTGCAATCAATGATGATTCTCGTAATTTTATGACAATCTCTACTAGTGAAGAACTTTTCCATCATTTTTTGTTCAATTTGGATAGAGTTTGAGCGTGGTTATAGTGAAGGAGGTGATTCTTTTTTGTTATTATAATTTATGGGATAAGTGACTTTGAAGTCTTAAAACTTGTTACGAAAGTGCAGTTGAGTCTTAAACTTTTTCAAAATATAATCGAGTCCCAAAACTTGTCATGAAAGTACAGTTAATTTTTAAAACTTTCAAAATGTACAATCAATAAAAAGACTTGATTGGATCAATTTGACAAATTTTAGGATTTTATTGTACTTTTAAAAAGTTTTAGGATTCAATTGTATTTTCGTGACAAGTTTTAAGATTTAATTGTATTCAAAAATTTTAAGACTTAATTGCATTTTTCTTGATAAGTTTTAGGACTTTTAGTGTATATATCCCTGTAATTATCCATTAGGGTCTTCAAATGGGTCAGAAATGGCATGGCATGTACGGATGGAAAATGGCTCTTGACACAGCTTGGTGAGACTCTAGGGTCACTCAGATTTTCAAGTTCATTATTTACATCAAGTGGCATGTGTAGCAAAAAACAATTGGGTTGTGTTGACCAGAGGCTTATAGAGTCTGCATAAGCATTGCAAACCGCCAGTCATTCGCGGAGATCTGAGATCACATACTTCTAGATGCTGACTACAATGCCAAAGTAAAATTCACAATTAGATTTGGTTAAATTTTTCAAATTTCAATCCTGAATTTTTACGGTATTAGCATATGGATAGAAGATGATTTAGGCTGTGATGATAGAGCTTTTTCTTGTTGATTAATCATGAAATCTGCTGTCAATAGGTTGTGATAAGTTCTGCTTCTCGCTTTATATAGAACTTGGCCATCTAAGTAAGAAACCGTGCGCTAAGTATTTACTGCTTTGGAAATATTAAACCTGGGTTTTAATGTATCTGCAGGCACCTGCTGTTGCTGTTTTGTGTCTGCAACCAGAACCGATCTACTGACGACTGATAACAGATGTGGTGCACTCCCTCGTTCCTCTTGTACCTGTTAAGCTCGGGGGAACACTGGAGCTAGCAACCAGTGCCCTACCGCCTTCTGATTATTAACAATTTGGAAATACAGTTGTCTCAAGGAACTACTGGTCCAGACAAAATCTTCAGGAGAATTTCAGCATATAGAGATAATAGGTGATTCGCAGCTTATATTGAAAGAGAACTGGTTTTGTTAGGAGAGAGAGAGAGAGAGAGAGGTGCATGTTCTCGCATAGTCAATGAGACACTGCTGTACAGAAGAAGACAGGCGGACATAACTGACCGTGCTTCTGTCTGCTCTCATTTCGATGATTAGTCCCGGAAATGTTACGTTACACAAATTTGAATCATGAAGCTTTTGGGAGCAAACAGTCATTGGCATTATTTCCTAATTTTCGTTGTTGCAAGAGCTCAAGTCTCATTTTACGCTCGCCCAGTCCTTTTCCTTCATGACCAGTATTCAACCTTTACAGAAAACTGTTGTGTGCAAATAGATTCAATTATAAGTTCCATTAGCCATGGCGACTCTTAACAACTTTCGATCTTGGCGTACACAGATGCTAGTCGAAAAGCATGGGGGTTCACATTAAGACGTGGTCACAACTGGTGTGGTGGTGACTAAAAGTGGTGAGTGGGGGGATCTGAAATCTCCAACTCCATCAAATCTTCAAGCAACAGTCCCATGCCATCCAAAGACAAGGGCATTATGAGCAGTACCAAGATACTATTAAGCATGGAGATTCAGGCTGTGTCAACAAGGACAACTCATTTAATCAGTATCCACTAGCAGAATTTCACCAGCACGGTTAACCCTTCAAAGCACATCTTCATAGGCAGTTTGCCTGATGGAAAAGAGAGAAGCACTTGCATGTCGAAGTGCTTATGAGGTGTAAAAGCAGATTGTAAGAGGCAACAACTGAACTGAACTCAGATCAGTGTAAAAAATCTTGTCATGAGAACTCAAATATTTTCTTTGAACTTCCTCTTTCAGAGAACCAAGGGCTCAATCCCCATCAAGAGTTGAAACTTAGAGTACAATTATTTTGAAGCGTTGCTGGAGATACATTATTGCTGAATTATTGTTGTCCAATTTCTGCTAAGCCGATATTCCATGATAATATTGGACTCACCAGAACTTTTGAAGGTTCCTAATACAATTACCTCATCCTCGTCTCCGAGACTCAACTGACATTGTGATATGAATCTATGATGGCATCTGCAAGATACTCACACTTGGCCAAATTTAGTCCAGCCAAGGAGATCCTTCCATCCTTTGTCATGTACACATGCCACTTGTTTGTCATGTTCTCGCTCTGAAAGGGTAACAAAGAAAGATAACGATGGAGACAATGATAGCACGATGGATTTATACAGGAAGTTTCTTTTTGTTTTTTAAAGTAAAAAGGTGGGGAAGGGCGACCAGAGTAAGCGATCCCCTTCGATTGTCACTATAAGGGTCCCATAGGGACAATGAAAGATGGCATGATTCATTTCGAAATGGGCAACAAACAAGAAAATTATTCTGGACAGAGTGTAACAACTTGTGAAGGGAAATTACCTGTGTTTTGCTCAAGCCCGTAAATGAGAACATGCCAATCTGCTTGAGTATGAATGACCAATCCTTCCCGCTCTTGTCCTTGGCAGAGAGGCTGTCATATAGCTTTTGTCTCACATTCTTGATCCTTCCGGCCATCATTTCCATTTCTGCCTTCCATTCGTTGAATAGAGCTGGATCACTGACAATGTTTGCAACAATCTTAGCCCCATGGACAGGAGGAGTAGAATACATTAGCCCAGCAAGCCGCTTCAGTTGGCTCTTCACCCTGAGAATGTAGGGCACCGTGATATTAGTGGAAGCAATATGCCATTAAAAACTATAAGCTGCTCGAAGAAGCTCATCTAATCTACCAACACCTTTCTCCAGCAATATCAAGGGTTAGATCACTGTCCACAGTGTTGCCAAAATTTTTTGTCAGTTTTTTCTAGCAAACAAAAATTCTAGTTATTCAGGTTGCTTTAAACCTTATAATGTTCTTAGAGGGAGCCCCATCATGTTTAACACATACTTTACACAAAACAAACAGGCTGCAATTACCTCACCTGACTGCAATCGCTTATGCAAAGGAATGATTGTGACAAAGATCTTCTATCACCCATTCTAATGGAACTTAAGAATAATATTGGACTTGCTGAGGTCAGCAAAAAATTTGGACAAACTTACATAGCATATTCTTGAAAGCATGGAATGGGCATAGAAGTAAGATAAGCAGGCAAACTATGTTCTCATCATGTGAAGAGCAAAGATTCATATACCTTGTTGCCGCATCTGCAGTTGAGCAGACAACATTGATTGCTCCAATTCTCTCTGCGTAAAGACCCATATTCTTACTGTAAGACTGAGCCACCAGAAGCTCCATGCCTCGAGCAGCAAACAGTCTCACTGATCCAGCATCAGCGTCAAGGCTTCCACTTGCAAATCCCTATAATGCATATGATAGTCCAGATAAAATTAATAGAAGAACATCCAAGAAGGACAAAATTAAATTTATTACACAGAGTCTGTTAAAAGATTCTGGACTTTGAAAAGAAGAAGCCCTTTCTTTGAGTTACAACATCCTTATTGCATCTGAGGGTATGTAGGACACTCGATTAGACTAAATCTTGGATCACAAGTGATTAATACCTGGTAAGCAACATCAAAGAAAGGTATATGATTCTTCTTTTGAATGACATCAGCAATCTTTTCCCACTGTTCAGTGGTTGGATCAATGCCAGTTGGGTTGTGAGCACAGCCATGGAGCAAGATAAAACGTCCTTCTGGCGCATCCTGAACAAACAGGGCCATGCCCCTCGTTAGGTTTTAATTTGGACATGCTATTCAACTTAGTAAAGATGAGGTTAAGCAGGCATCATTCATTATAAGGACTCAACCTTAATGTCAGCGATCATCCCCTCAAAATCCAAGCCCACTGTCTTTGGGTCGTAATATCGGTATTCAGACCATGGAACTCTAGCATCATCGAAAATATTCTTGTGGTTTCCTGCGGAATTGTAGTTGACATAACAATTTTAACCCGCAAAGATAATTACAAAAAAGGAAAAAAAAAAAAAAAAAGTTCCACGGGCAATAGCACATACCCCAAGTTGGAGATGATATCAACACCTTCGCTCCAGGAAAGTACCTCTCAATAAGAGCAGCAGCCAGCCTAAGGGAACCAGTCCCCGAAAGACCTTGAACGGTTGCAACCTGGCAAAGAATTGCAAAAGATGTAGTTTTCCAAGGAAACTCTATGTAAAGAGGTCGGTTAACACATTATGCAGACATACTCTCTGTTGCTTTATCACTGGGTTGTCTGCTCCAAACAATAGCTCTGCAGTTGCTTTATTAAATGCGGCCAAACCATCAATTGGCAGATACTGCAGATCAAAATTATATCACAATAATCTCAGATCGATAGAGTGACACCAGATGATCAATATAATTCAGAGAAATGTGTACCTCTTTGTTTTCCCCTCTCTCCAGCATGAGATTCTCAGCCTACAAAGTAGCAAAATCCATGGTTAGATCAACTTGACTAGAGGAAAAAACCAAAAATAGATAAAAAGCTTGGTGCCTTTGGTTCAGCATTCCTTAGGGGCTTTCAACCTTTAAAGCTCATTGGGGAAATGCTGGACCATTTGGTAACCATTTTGAAGTAGTTTTTAAGTGAAAGTCAGCATTGAAGACTGAAAGTCCAATGCTAGTAGATATTAGGTTTGAGCTTTTAACATTTAGCTAAATACTCAAACTTATAATTTTTTTTTTCCAAAACTATCATAACTCATTCTTCAAATTTCTTATTTTGCCATCGTTATTATTTTTTTAAATGCCCAAATAATGCTAAAAAAAATCAAATTTATATAAATGCTAAAAAATTGAATATGTTTTGGTCTTTTTAAAATGAAATTATTTATATCTTTGATTTTTTTAGCATATATATTTGATTTTTTTAGCATTATTGTCAAAATTTATATTTAAAAAGCTGCATACATTAATTTTTCAATTTTAAACAAATAAAAATTAAAAAATTCCAACGAAGGGTTTGGTCTTTTTAAAAAAAAAAAATTATATATATGTATTTGATTTTTTAGCATTATTTTCAAATGTATATTTAAAAAGTTACGTACATTATTTTTTCAATTTTAAACAAATAAAAATTAAAAAATTTCGTCGAAGGATTTTGTCTTTTTTAAAATGTGTGTGTGTGTGTGTATTTTATTTTTTAGCATTATTGTCAAAATTTACATTTAAAAAGTTGCATACATTATATTTTTTTCAATTTTAAACAAATGAAATAAAAAAACTAATATTAATCACCTAAAGGGCTTTTCAGATGTGTTTTCTACTAAATAACATTTTTCTTAAAGTTACTCCTCAAAGTATAGTTTACTAAATAGTCTTTGCATTTGTCTAAAGTTCTTGAGGCTAAACCACTTTGCATTTTTCTAATGGACTTTCAAAATGTTGAACCAAGCGCACTCTATCATTAAGCATGAATTATATTCTTTTAGGAAAATGAAGCTCACTGGAGAATGAGAGCATTGAACCATGTTGAAATATTGAATCATTCATTGCCTAATTAAGATCAAGAAAACTCACCTTCTTGACAACTTTAAGCACGTAAGGCTGCAATTCTTCTGTCCGATATGCCCCGACTCCAAGGTTGAGCTTCTTTTCATTTGTGTCTGCTTTAAAGGCTTCAGACACCCCAAGAATTGGGTCGGGAGGGGCCATTGTTATGCCCTCGAATTGCGAAACATTAATAGCAACAGTCATACATACCTGACCAAAATGCTGCATAGATGAGATGATACAAACTCAAAAATCAAATTGACTAGATACAACCGTAAGAGACTTAATAATCATCCTTATGTGACTCTACACATCCAAACGCATAACTAGGGGTGAGCATGGTTCGAGTTGGGTCGGCTCACCCTCTAACTCTAGGACTAATCCGCATAGTACTGATCCTCAATTTTTGGGATTGAGGATCAACCCTATTGAGCTTGGGACCAATGACTGGACCCATCCAGTGGGTTTGGTTTGGTTCTAAGGTCAACCCAGGACCGACCGATAATTTATTTATTTCATTTTTTGTACTATCTAAAAAGGCAATCAAGGGCTAGACCAACCCAATAGGTTTGGTCCGATTCTAAGGTGGTCCGATAGTTTTTTGTAACATTTTTTGTACTCCCTAAAAAGGCGAGTGAGGACCGGACCAACCTTATGGGTTTAATGACGAGCGAGGTCAGCTAAGAGAGGCGAGCGATGAGTGTTGAGTGGGGTGAGCATTGAGCATTGAGCAGGGAGCAACAATCCAGGGAGCATCGAGCAGTATGTGGCATGAGTGACCTAAAGCGAGTGAGGCGATTGTCAAGTGGCGAGCGTCAAGTGGCGAGAGAAGAAGTTATTTCTTTTGATTTTGACAAATTAAAAACTAAGAGGATAAATAAAATTAAAAAAAACGAGTATTAGAGGATGATGCCATGAGGAGCTATTTATGCCATTTTGAACGCCCTGAGGTCACAAAAACATATTTCTCCTTTGTAAATTATGGCTTTTGACGTTGTAAAAGATATTAAAAGATCTAAGTTATTAAAAAATAGTGTAAAATTGCTTGAACTCCTTACTAAAGAGCTATTTAATGTTGTTGACGCCGTTTATTTTAGGGTTTTCTCTATATAAAAATATTATAAATAATATATATAATCAGAGTTGGTCCGGGTTGGATCGACCCTAAATTCTCAGGATTGACCAACCCGCACAGTGCTGGTTCAAGAATCCTAGGACCAAGACTGACCCAATCTCCCTAGGATCCGGACTAGGATTGACAGGGTTGGGCCGGTCCAGAGTTGGTCCAGGGTTGACCCTAGACCGATGCTCTCCCGTACGCATAACCAATCTCCCACGGTGGGCTTGCCTTCAAAACCAAAAACAAGAATGAACGGGATTTCACCAGTCACTAGGAAAAAAAAAGTATGACAGTATTTACAATCCAAAAAATCAGGAAGAGAAACAAGGACAAAATTGAAACTTGAACGGAAGTAATAAGGCCATATCTCCGACACAATCATACCACTTATCCAGCCAAACAAAGCATGCTCTAGACATATAATTCATAGTCAACTCATAGCAAGGACACCGAGCAAAACCAAGTTAGAGAGCGCAAAGGCGAAGAGATGACGAATGATAGGAGATTGCAAGCACCATACCTTAGTTTTGGCAAATGGGTTTCTCTCGGCACACTTTGCTTCTGAAATTGGCACTTCCAATCTTTGCTTTCCCCTAATGAAAGCAAACAAGATCAGTGTGATTCGCCCAAATCAAGCATTTGAAATATATAAAGAGAAAACATGACACACCACCGTGAAAACAGCAAAAACAGAGAATAGGGAAAAAAGCACGCCTTTCGAATTCAACCATCGCAAAAGAAACCAGAAGAGAGATCCACGAGAAGAAATCACTACGTTCAAGAAAACGAAATTAAGTACCTTGAGATGTTCGTGCACCAACAATGAAGCCGGGGCTGAGGCCGCAGCTGAAGCAAAAGAGAGCATTGTGGAGGCCATCTGACTCAAGAACGACGAACTCCACAGCCAAACTGATGCGTATCGAGCTAAAGCTGCAAGAAATGCAGATTCAGAGCGATCGGTCGATTACCCAATTGATCTGAGACGATCAAATGATAATCAAGAGATCCAACCAGTGCAATTCAGCACTCAACAACCCGAGTGTAAAAACAAAACGAACAGGAAAAAGTTCAAAATTTTGGACTAGAAGAGCTGGCAGACGGATCAAGAACATAACAAAGAACCCATCTCTCCAGAGAGAGAGAGAGAGAGAGAGAGAGAGAGAGTGACGATAGAATTGAAGAGGGGACGAGAAGGCGAGGCTCTGTTGAATCTGTTAAAAATTTTGGATCTATGCATGCGGATGCATGGTTTTGGTATTGATGATAGTTTTTGATTAGTGATGTGTGCAAGTATATGGTATAATTTATAGAGGATGGACAAATGACAAGATAGGATAATTGAAGGATATAAGATATGAGATATGGGGGAAATAGTTTCATTAGTTGAATAAAATAGTTTGATGGAGATTTTTAAGCTCATCTCCTCACATGATCACGGTGGAGGTCTAAGACCTCTCATGGTGAAGGATTTACACCCACACACAAGGTTGAGGGTTCACCACTCACCCACGCTACATGAATAATTCTAGGCTCTATTTATAGAGCAACTCCACATACTACAAGCATAATGATTTTGACTTTTTTTCACGGCCATAGTATAGCTGTAAGACAACTAATTTTCTTCTTCTCCAAGCACTCTTGCTACCCACATACTCTTGATCCTTCTTTCTTCATGGTTAAGCAGCCATTGTTGACTTATTTTCAAGATTTCTCATGCACGTAGACTTCTCTAGCTTGTTCTAGGATTTCTTCTTCAACTTGGCTTCTGCTTGCTTGCATTCCCACGTAAATCTTTTAGGTTCAGCTAGCAACCTCCATTCTCAACCATTCTAGACAATCTTCAACATGGATGCTGTTGCGAAAGTTTAGGGTGCGTTTGTTTGTGTTTTTTTTTTTCTTGTCATGAACACAATTTTTGTTTTTTTGTTTTGGTGAATAAAAAAAGAACAGAAACGCGTTTATTTACGTTTTTGTTCCTAAGACTTGTTTCTGTTCCAGGGGACAAATTGGAGCAGAAACAAGAAATAAGAAAAACTTTTTCTTGTTTCTCGGAACACTTTCAAAAAACAAATTTTCTCTCTCTTATTTTTTCCTTCCTTTTCTTTTCTTCTTCTTCTTTTTTCTTTGGTCGGGTGCTGGCCTCGGCCATGGCCGGCGACCGGCCGTTGAGGGTCGGTAACCTTGCCGAAGTGTCGCCGACTCCCAGCAAGACTCGGCCTCGCTGGGGCATCACTAGCCGATGCTGACCTGCGATGGCCCGATGAGCCTCGCCGTGGTTGGGCAAGGCCATTGGCCATGGCCGACGACCGGCCAAAAAGAAAAAAAAAAAAGAACAAAAAAAGGAAAAAGGAAAAATAAAATAAAATAAAAATATTAAAAAATTAAAAGAAACAAAAAATTGTATAAGTTTACCACACGTGTTTCTATTCTTTCTATTTCAGGAACAAAAATTTTGTGCAGTTACCAAATGCATTCTTCGTTTAAAAATTGTTCATCGGAACAGAAATAGTTTTTTTTTTTAAATTTTTTTCCTTGGAATAATTTTTGAACAGAAACGTTACCAAATGCACCCTTGGTAGTTTCTAGATAGTTTTAGAAAATGGATCACAATTTCCAATAGAATTGTTGGATAGATATTAGTTGGCGTTTCTTTCTTGCTCTGCTTTTCCTTTGATAAATTAATAGTTTCGATCTCTTGAAACTAGTGGGCTGTTATGTTTTAGTTGGATTTTCAGGTAGGTGGGATTAGATTACGTCACAGGCGTAAACATGATGGAGGTGACATGAGATCATTCATAGACTATTTAGACACACTGCACGTGGGCAGATACCAGGCGTACAATTTCGCATACGTTCTATATACTGTCTTCCGTAGGCGGCTCTCGTCCACTCGTTAGACCTTTTGGGGTGGGTGGATTAAGGTTGTCATTTCGAGTCCTTGTTTGGTTGCTTTCTGTTCTCTTTCGCTTGCACAGATGCCGCGCCTTGTTAAATGCGGAAGGGTTCTTCTCTAGGTAGGCTAGGTGTGGCACCCCTCGACGGCCCCCGGTCCATTAGGGTCGCCACAATTCGCTTACCTTTCTCTTTCTTGACCTGAAGGTCTATCAATCCTGGGGGTTTATTTATTTATTTTTTTGGTCGGTCCCAACGCAATTTATATGGCGGAAGCGTATCCAACATTTCCCTTCCCTATATTCAGAAAACAGTGTACACCAACTAAAACTTTTATATAAGTTAAAGCCGTACACTTTTATTTACATAAAGCATATGGACACCTTTAGTTAGTACATTGAAATGTCGAGGTCTACTATACTCGGCTATACTTCAAAAAATGACCGACATCTTTTCCAACAGTCGTATACTTAAGGTCCATCAACCAGTGTCGGCGTCCAAAAGTTCCCTCCTTTGCTATCCTCCTCCTCGCGGTCATATCTAACCACTCAATCTATCTACTAATCTGAAATGTTAATCCCCAAAAGGGGTGAGTACAACCATTTAGCAGTAAAGATCCATAAGACTACATGATGCAGCAAGCAAAACGTTAAGGCATTATGAATAAACACATATCACTCATGCATTCAAGCATACCTTACCCTACAGCCATGCTTATGTCACCATGCAACGTGCATAAACTGCCATGCACTTATACATATACCATCAAGTAGCCATGCATATATCACCATGCACTGGTACATATACCATCAAGCAGCCATGCATATATCACCATGCAATGTGCATATATCACCATGCACTTCATGCTTACATTTCCATGAGGGTCATCCCATGCCATATGCACACATCCATGCGCATGATCATCTCATCCATACCATACCATCATGTATGTATCCCATGAGATCCACTCAATGCATCCATGATCACAATTTTGATGCCATATGATATTAGGTCAGTTTCATATGCAATCATATCCCATGCCATATGCTCACATCCATGCGCATGATCATCTCATTCATACCATACCATCATGTATGTATCCCATGAGATCCACTCAATGCATCCATGATCACAATTTCGATGCCATATGATATTAGGTCAGTTTCATATGCAATCATATCCCATGCCATATGCTCACACACATATGCATGATTCAATTTCCATTTTAGCTTTCAAGGATCTCATTTCTTTTTCTAGGGATCAGTGTTTGCATCCCTCTTCTCGCACCCAATCTTGGCATCGCAAGGACCCTCCGGGCATGTATTCAAAATACAACCGGGCATCCAAAGGGCATTGACTCATTCGAACCTTTGGGCATCTCGCATCCCACCTGGCATCACGAGGAATCTCCAGGGCTCGCCATGAAAATGGTTACTCTTACCCTCCAGGCATGCATCATAATACAACCCCGCACCCTCCAGGCATGTATCATAATACAACCGGGCATCCTGACACTCCCGAGGAAAATCTCTGGGCATGAATTCATAATACAACCAGGCATCCAGAGGGCATTGACTCATTCGAACCTCTGGGCATCTCGACTCCTGGGGCATCGTCGGCTCACACCTCCGACGGCCTTCTCATCATCACAATGCATATTTCCATCCATCTCATTTTTAGTTTCATATTTGATGCAACAGTGCCAATGATTGAAATCAACCCTTTTTAAAACTATATAATATGCATTGAGAAAAGTACCATGTTGATGCAATGGTTTTGAAAACTTCATTGAGTTCATGAAAAATCCATCAATCCTTTGATGTCATATGATATGTATGAATGTCATCATGTCATTGCACAAACAATAATCCAGAATATCATGATTCACATAACAAATCCAATAAACAGTAATTAAAACAATTTCAAGCTTAAACATAATGCATACTATTCATGAAAAATTCTAGAAAATTAGCAAACGATGGAAATAAATTCTGAAAATTTACCACAATATAGATAAGATCTAAGAAAACATATTTCATGCAGGACAACATATCAAAAAAGGCTTCACAGAATACATATAGATCCGTATATATCACTGAAAAGGGTTTTTAACATAATCAATGCACAGTTTCGAAAAAAATTTAATTGAGCCCTCAAATGTACTCAGAAAATTACGAAATTTGGACATGTTGTAGTTAAGATCTAGAGCTACAAGTTTCATGAAGAAATTGAAGTCCAATTCGTTCTGGATTAAAAGTTAAAACCAATTTACTTTTCCTGTTCTCAGGTTCATCTTTTCCAGACTATCCTTAAACAAAGAAACTCGATTCTCCGACTTATATATGTTCATTTCTTCTAATTTTTCAGTATGTTATTCCTTAGAATATTACCTACAACTTTCATTAAGAACACATGATCAAATTTTGACCAGATGATTTTATAAAAATCACAGAGTCTTACTGGGTTGAAGTAATATTATTCCCAGATTTAGTTTTCTCAAAGAACAATGATTTCACCGACTTAGCTTTCTTCTTTTCCTCTGAATTTTTGATATGTTTTACCTCAAGAAGTCTACTACAACTTTCACTAAAAAGGTCAGGGTGAGATTTTCAAAAGAAAGTTACTTTATAGTCCACGACGTCACTGAAGGTCAGTACAACAAAATTCCAGATCTAATGTCTTCAAAGGAAAATCATTTCACTAAGCAATACTTGTTCATTTTATCTCAAATTTTAGTATGTTAATGTTCAAGATGTTCTCTATAACTTTTATGGAGAGGTCGAAGTGAAATTTCAAGTAAAAAGTTATATACAACACACGAAATCACCAAGAGGTCAACAAAACAGTTTCCAGATCTAACATTTTCGTAGAAAAAGGGTTTCACCCCTCAATACTTGTCCATTTTGTCTCAACTTTTAGTATTTTATACTTCAAGATGTTCTCTACAACTTTCATGAAGAGGTCAAAGTGAAATTCCAAATAAAAAGTCACATGCAGCACACGCAATCACCAAAAGGTCGGACTGTTCCTACATGCAATGGCTCACTTAGAAAAAACCACCACCATTCCTTCGAGTTTCCAGTACTCAACATCATAGCTCAAGCATTTCCAGCATTCAACATCACAACCACAGCAAGCAAGGTGTAGTTTCACGGACTCTACTTGCCTTAGATTCGAGCAAAACACAGCAAGCAAGGACGGCGGCGCAAGGTAGGACTCGGCGACGACGAACAGTAGCAAACGGCCTCCCTCTTCCCCTTCTTCTCTCGCACGCTCGCCCTCCTCACTCTGTCGACCTCACTCCCCTTTTCACCGAAAGCTTTTACTTTCCTTTAATTAACTAATTCACTAACTTTGCATGCATGTGACAAGTGTTCTCATGGAAAGGACAAGTGAAAGACGAATGGACAAGTGGCTTCATCAAGAATACAAATGGAGGAGGTGGTGTGGGCTTCTCCATCCGATTCTCCCCTATGGGCCGACGGTTTGGGCCTCTTGGCCTGCTTTGGGCCCAAAAATTTTGGGCCAAGTTGTCCCATGTCCAATTTAAATAGCCCATAGAAAAATATCAATAATAAGCCCATAATTCCTACACCATTTTAGGGCATTTTGATTGTTATAAAAATCAATTAACATTCCCATAATCAATTAACATTTTCATAGGGGGTTCGGTCCAAAAGATAAAATAAGGTGGCCGATGATATAATTGTCCCTATAGCCATTCAAAGACAAATCTCCTTTCCTTGAAATTAATATTTCGGGTTGTTGAAATTCCCGGATGCCACACTAGGCATTCACAAGAGGCAACTTCACGCCAATTTGTGGAAGTAAATCTTGGCCACCCGTTTGCAGTTCGCCCCTAGGGAATGATTTCCGTAAGGTTAGCGGATCTTACCAAAACGAAGGGATTTCCCCATTCATGGTTGATTTGATATTTTTCCAAAGTATGATTTCTGGATTGACTCTACAACTGGCCAATGCAATTCCAAGTTGATTATTAAGAGAACTGGTCCGCTACGTCATTTGAATGTGTAAGATTTTATGATGATCATTGTCAACAGTTCTAAAAGTTTAAACTATTAGATGCATGTATGTTTTTATGTTTAGGGATAAGTGCTGCGGAAGTTCTAAAACTTGTCACGAAAGTGCATTTCAATTTTAAAATTTGTAAAAAGTTCATTTCAGTCCTAAAACTTGTCGAAATGTTACAAACGAGTCCTAAAATTGACGCCGTCTAATTTCTTAATGGAAAAAGCTAACCTGGCCTCCACGTGGCTTTTTTTAATCGTTTCTCTCTCCTCCCTTACGAATAGTTTAAAAATAAAATGCCATGCATGCAAAATGACGTTGTGTCTCCTCTTCTTCACCATTGTGTTACCACCCCTCCGTCTGTACATCCTCTTCACCGTTGTGTTCCCCCTGCCACCTCCATCTCTACGTCTTCTTCACCATCGTGTTCCCTCTCCCCCCTCCGTCTCTACGTCTTCTTTTGCTATTTCGTGTGTCCCCCAAGCCCTAAATAGACTTCGTTCAAACCCCTAAGCCCCAAATCGAGTTCGTCCGAACCTTAAGCCCCAGATCAAATTCATTTGAACCCTAAGCCCCAAATTGAGTTTGTCCGAACCCTAAGCCCCAAATCGAATTCGTCCAAACCGTAAGCCCCAAATCGAGTTTGTCCGAATTGCAATTCTCTTGCGATTTGGGTCCTCATCGACCTTGAGTTCGACGCTTGTCATGAGTTCGTGTTCTTCCTTTTGACGATTGCGAGTTCGTGCGAAGACCTCTCTTGCGGGAGTCTCGACATCTTAGCGGCGAAGCGATTGGTGTCAGGGACGACGACAGGGTCAGCGACGGTGATGGCGACTCCTCACGTAGGTATCGCTCTCTGCATTATAGCATTTTGGGTATTCATCCAGTGCATATGAAAAGAGAGATGTTTTTTGGAGATTGAAAATATCTCCTAAATCTCTTAAGTAAACACATTACATTATGCAGAAGTTACTTATATGAAGATGTTATGAAGGAATCATAATATAACTAATATATTTCTATTAGGTTCCTATAATATGAAGCCCAGAAGAATGAGGGCGCCAACATTTGAATCAAGTGGCGTAACTCCTAATGAGGGCAACTCGGAGCCAACATGTTATTGTGGTCTTAAATCGCCAATTCTGATTGCAAAGACAATGAAAAATGCAGGAAGAAGGTTCCATGGATGTGCTAAGTTTAATAGTCCAAGTTGTTGCGATTTCTTTATGTGAGTTGATCCAAAGATACCAGATCATGTGAGGGACATGATAGTTGACCTACTTGAAAGAAATCAAGCATTGTGTGAATCAAGCCAATCAAGGCGTGAAGAAGTCGATGTGAGCTCACTGCTAGCTGAAATGAAGACTCAAAAGGCGAAAAATAGACGTTTAAAGGAGGAGCTCGCATGAGTAAGGAAAGGAAAGATGCTATATCAATTGGCATTCATTCTATGCATGTGTTATATTGCTATATTGGTTATATGTAATGTGAAAATTGGTGGGAATTTTCTATGTCTTCCATAATAACTTGTTTCTAAGTTTGTAAGTTTGAA